>OV884009.1:69938106-71300240 GCA_930367205.1 Acanthosoma haemorrhoidale | reverse complement strand
CTTAGCAATCAGATGGGCTCCACATAGCTCCAAGCGGGGAAGGGTAACCGCCTTGCACGGTGCTATTTTGGATTTGGCGGCTAAGAGATGGACAGGAAGATGACCAGATGAAGACGATGTGTGGAGATAGACGACAGCGGCATAGACGGATTCAGAGGCGTCACAAAATCCGACTAGGTGATGAACAGACGATGGGGACGCTTCAGGAATAAAACGCGGTATGCGTACCTCCGAAAGAAAAGGTAGTTGCTCCTGAAAGTTCAGCCAGGGAACGGCCCACTCTTGGGGCAATCCTTGGTCCCAATCCAGGTGAAGCAGGCACAGACGACGGAAGAGGATCTTGGCTGAGAAGGTGACTGGTGAAAGCCGGCCAAGGGGATCGAAGATTCGAGCCATTTGGCTCAGGACGGTGCGTTTCGTGAGTGCGGATTCAGTCAGTCGCACGGAGTAGAGGAAGTGGTCAGACGTGGGATTCCAGCCGAGTCCTAAGATTTTTAGGACAGGATCGCGATCAAGCGACAGAGGATCAGCAGAGGAAAGCTCACGGCAGTGATCAGATGGAATTCCCTGCAACAGAGGGGGATGATTTGTAGCCCATTTTCGCAGCTCAAACCCGCCCGCCATGAGCAGATCTTGCACCTGATGTCGCAGATTGGCGGCCTCAACTTCTGATGAGCCTCCGGTCAGGAGGTCGTCAACGTAAACTTCCTCTAACAGCACACGCTGAGCCTCAGGATATCTGGCTCCGTCGTCGTGTGGTAGCTCCTGAAGTGTACGCAGGGCCAAATAAGGAGCAGACGAAACCCCATAAGTAACGGTATTCAGCCGATACGACTGAATGGGCTCAAGATCTGAAAAGCCCCAGACAATTCGCTGATAATCCCTGTGTTCCGGATTTACAAGAATCTGTCGATACATCTGCCTGATGTCGGCTGTAAAGACAAATTGATGTAGCCGAAAACGTAACAAAAGAATGGCGATATCAGCTTGAAGCTTGGGTCCGGTTAACAGAAGATCATTGAGGGACCTGCCGTTAGAGGAAGCGCACGAGGCGTTGAAGACTACACGAATTTTGGTAGGAGGATCGTCTGGCCGATGGACCGGATGATGAGGGATGTAATAAGGTTCATATGGAGAAGGGTTGGCGGATTCCGCCACTACCTCCATACGGCCACTGTCCAAGTAATCTCGCATGAAGTCGTGATAGGTGGCACGGAGCTCCGGCTGCTTACCGAGGCGATGTTCTAAACGGCTGAATTGCCGCTTAGCCACATTAACGGACATACCAAGATCAGGAGAGGCGAGGGGAAGATCCACGATGTTACGCCCAGTAGGAGAGCGATGGACGCCTGAAAGGTACATCTCCTCGCACCTTTTTTCAGCTGGAGTGAGTGGGACGACATTCGGAACCTTGTCAAGCTCCCAAAACATATGGACAATGTCAGTGAGACTCTCGTCCGGAAAGTGGGCCTTAGCTGGAAGATAGATAGAATCTTGGACAGGGCTTTCAGAGACGGCATCGGAAGATTCTGGCGTAGCAGGCGTATGATCAGTGGGATGGCAATCAGATGAGCGAGGAGAGTCTGAGCAGAAATCAGATGAAACAGAAGGGTCGGATGGATTTAAGGCGAGCAGACGACCAGATGTTTCCGCAGGTTGGGGAAGCGATTTCGAACCAGATGCCTAAGGAGAGGATGATCGAGGCGAAATTTTAGGCAACTTAGAAGAGCTGATACCCTCCTTGATACGGTTAGTGCGTGATGGGCGACGAGTGCTGCCATCAACTGTGCCAGGAGCGAAGGTGACATGCCTAGATGGCTTTCGATGGCGAGCATAGGGACCAAGAAGCACCCATCCTAGGGTGGTTCGAATGGCACCAGGGAGCTCCGCGGTAGGCGATAATATTTCCGGGAGAATCAGAAATGGAAGCACATCTGAGCCCAGGAGGATGTCAATCGTTCTAGGACGATAAAACAAATGATCGGCCAAATTGAGCCGCGTTAACTCCGGCTAATGGCATCGAAACTCCCTAGACGGCAGCGGGTCAATAAGTGTATCGATGACATAGGCCTTGACCTTGAAATATGGGGGGTCACCCTGATGGAATAAGGTGACGTAAGCATATCCTCGGACACGAATCGGATTCACATTGCTGAGGGTGCGCAGATGCATTGGTTCGGACCGTGGACGAAGATGCAGCCGCGAAGCGCAGGCGGAGGTGATGAGGGTGGTTTGACTGCCAGAATCAAGAAGGGCACGAGAGATGGAGTGAAATTGATTATTTTCAAGACGGACAATGGCGGTAGGCATCAACTGTTCCAGATGCCGGTTTTGGCTGCGAGCAGGACGAGGGGTCAAGGAGGAAGAACACAGACGATCAGGCGGGAACAGACGCTGAGGTGATCGAGGACGTCCTAGTCAATCCGACTGACACCCAGAAGAGGGGGGCTATTGGCGAGGGCGCCTACGTTGCTCCTTAGGTACATAAGAAGCACCAAATGCATCAGATGAGGCAGGAGAGGTGGAACGAGCAGGGAACTTCCGATTCGTAGGCGATGAGACGCGTGAGGCCACAGACTGAACAGATGAAGGTGTTCGAGGCGAAGTCGAACGTGAATGAGGTGGGGAGGCGTCTCTTGAATGATGCTGAGGTACATCGTTTCTTAGATGCAGGATGGTATGATGTCGCTGGCCACATACATGGCAGGAATGCGAAGATTGGCATTGGTCAGTAGAGTGATACTCGGACAGACAATTGCGGCAGATGGAGATGCTTGCCACATATGTTAGGCGCTGTTGAGAAGTCAAAGCCTTAAATGTGGGGCACTGGCGAATGGAATGGTCCTTAACGTCACAATAGGCACAAGTAGCCCGGGTCGAAGCAGAGGAGCGAGATGGAGGCGCCGAGGTGTAGACAGAACGACCAGCAGACGGATGGTTTTGTGTAGAGCGCCCGGGTGACTGGGAACGCTGAGTGTGCTGTTTGAAGGCAGGCGATGACGGGCGAAACCGACTAGGCGACTTGAGTTTGGATGACGGAGGGCAAGGAGTGCTTTCCAGCACTCGTAGTTGCTGAGTAGCAAACTTCAACAGGGTGTCTACAGACGGAAATTCATCCGTTGTCAACTGCTGTTCGAAACGCTGACGAGATTCCTCGTCAAGACCTTGGACGCTCATTGAGAACAATAAAAAGTCGGCTAAATTGTCAATGGGCAAGGATTTGAGCGCATGAATAGCATTTTGATGGGTGGTTATAAAGCCTTTTAGATGCTCAATAGAGGCGGTAGACGATGCGGGATAATGCGAAATTTGCCTTAAGTACATCTGAGCCAAACGACAATTATTTTGGAATCGTTGTCGCAGGGCTCGATAGGCAAGCTGATAATGAGCAGCGCTGTGCTCGAACATGAAGATGGCAGCTGCCGCTTCATCGGAGACAGCAGATCTCAGAAAATGAAATTTCTGAGCGTCCGGCAAGGACGCGTTGTCGTGGACGAGTGAATCGTATAAGGCGATAAATTCAGGCCAGCGTTTAATTTGACCGTTGAACGTTGGCAGCTGAATACGCGGAAGAGGGAGATCAACCGGGGGAGTGCTGGTCGTATTGTTAGGTACGTGGTCCTTAGACAACTGACTGCACCTCATTCGAATGGCCAAGATCAGGTCGAAATAGGCGGGATGTTCCGACGGATTGGCGGGTCGTTGACCGTCCGGTAGCTGACTAACTGTCTGGACGTACCGGCTGTCCGCCTCAAGAAATTCAGACTTAAGCTCTCTCAAAGTATCTAGACAGGCCTCCACCTGGGGATAATCCGTCGCCTTAAGCTCCTGAACTGTGTCATAAATTTTTTGAACTGCAGCGAGCAGTAGGTCCCGCTGCATTTTAAGGGCAATTAAGTTCGCCTGTAACTTCTCGGTGGCTGTTTGGCCCATGATGAAATAATAAATGAAGGAAAATTGAAATTAAGTTAGAATGAAGATTAAAATTTAAATTTGAATTTTAAAGTTTAAATTGCAGTTAAAATTGAATTTACAATTATGATAAGCGGGGATAAGGCGATAAGGAGATAATGGAAAGTCTAAAGGTCGATTCCCGGGTTTCGGCACCAAAATGTAAACCCGACTCTCGAAAATTTACGGCAGATGAACTTTCCGAGAGCCTGGTACTTACACCCACAGGGAAATAAAAAGGTGAAAATTGAAAGACAAACTTACCCAGTCCGGAGTCGTTCTGCCACAAGATGACTATCCGCAGCTGGATCGCAAGCGATGTTTTTTGTCGACGAAGGGAGGTGAGGAAAATGGGAATAATTAAATGATACCTGAGGAAATGTCGATATAACACCGCTGGCCGATGACTCCAGATGGAAAAAGAAGATTTTAATAGAAGTGTGACCACTGACTGGTTCATAGTTTTACGGAGAAGTGAGAGAGAGAGCGGTGAGAGGGAGGGAGGTGAGAGGGAGGGGGGAGAGAGGGAGGGGGGAGGCCACCGAGATACGAGTTCTAACAGCTATCGATAGTACTAGGGCTACCGGACGGCCAACATGGATCTCACACAACCCGCCCCCGCTACAAAACTCTCGCAAGCCACGTACGCCCGAACAATAGGGTCTTCTTAGTGAAACTCTGGCGGTTTGCACGTCCGAGCGTTGGCGTGTACATTTGCACAGCATGCTTCGTCGGACGGGGCTGGTGGGTCGGCCATCGTAAGAAAAGGTTTCTTTTATCTTCTGAGATCACGACGGCTTCTCGTTCACGTCGGGTTCACCAGTTGTCGGGCTTCTCAACCACGTCGAGGCCACCAGTTGTCGAGCTTCTCGATCACGTGGGGGTCACCAGTTGACGGGTTGCCACTAGGGGAGTGCCTAATCACTCTAGCCCTGGTGATTAGTGTGGTTTGTTGTAGTTTATAACATGGACCATGTTCCATGTCGGCGTTAATATCTGACTCCATTTTGATAGGGATGTGTCCCGACAATACACTATGTCCAAGAGAAGAGGTACAGAAGTTTCATGAAGAATAAGACAAGTTTTCAGAGTTCGGGCGGGGGCCCGGCTGCGTAACAGGTACAAGGCGCCAGAGGGTCTGCAAGGCGGCTGAGAAATAGGGTGACGGGCACTAGGTGAACGCACTGGTTTAAATATAGTTCCTGCTTGGGGGGGGGGGCTAGGAAATGCGCACACCTGCCACGAGGTACGTGACCCCTCGTCCCCTAAAGGACTGTTTTATGGCATGGCTTTTAGATTTTATGACCGCCGGAAGGTGACCCTAGGTCTAACAGGGTATGTTTTATTACGGCCAGCTTTTAGGCCGGTGTACCTGCACTTGTTACGACTGCCGGCCTCTATTGCCAGAAAAAGCTTTTACAATGTTTTACATCTAATTACAATACATTATATATGCACCAGAGTATAGGGTAATGTAACTTAAGTAGTTAGCGGGCGCTACACAAGGTAATAGCGTAGGCGAGTCGAAGCTAAGCACCGACAAAGCGTGAGTACAGTACCACTGAGCATGAGTGATTGATGCTACTTTGGGGAGCGGAAAAGGTCTACCCATATCTGGAAAGAATTTATTTTTCAGTCATAACAGACCATCAAGCTCTGAACTGTCTCTACAACCTTAATGACCTCCAATTGTGCTCAAGATAGAGCATCTACTTGGAAACCGAAATGCAGTAGCCGTATTTGTAAATTTAGACTAAAGACTACTGGTATTTGTAAATTTAGGAAAATATCAAAATATACCCCGCCGAATATCCAGGTCGGATTTAACTGCATCTAACAAACTTCAAGATCTCCTGACAATGGAAGAGTACTGATGCTATCAAGAAAAGGTCAATTACGGCAAATGTGTACACACCATGTCGGGTCATCACGAGGGGGTTGCCTGGTTACCCTAGCCCTGGTGACAAGTGAGGGTTGTTTGAGTTTAAAACCCGGACAATCGTTTCATGACAGCTGTACTATCTGACTTCACATTCCCGACAGTGCACTATGTTCAGGAGAAGAGGTACAGGGTAGGTTTATAGGTAGTTTATGTGGTCTTGGAATGACCACGAATTCACACTCGGTATCTGAGGGTAGGGTGGTTTAGGGTGTTTTAGGGTGGTATCACTCAGAAAATATGCTAGGTCTGCGACCAGTGCGAGTATCCTGGAAGTATGTGGAGCATAAACGTGCTCCGATATGGCTTTCGACAACAAGATTCGGTTTTTCGAATAAATGTTTTCAGCTTGCAGGAACCATAGTCTAGGTTCCTCTTCGTGAAACTCTAGCAGTTTTCACGTCTGGAAAATGGCGTGTACAGTAGTACATGCTTCGTCGGACGGGGCTGGTTGGACTACCATCAGAAAAATGGATTCTCCACTAATATCGTTCAATATCATAACTGTCAGGCATATGGGAACACCAAAATCTACCGTCAACACCCTCCCAGGTGTGGTTAGTGCAGTGGACAGAAAAACAAGGCTATATGGCCAAATATAAGCAAAGCATATAGAATCCCGAAGTATTTGAATGAACATCATCGTCATCCAGAAGAAAAAAAACATGCTATAGGCAGCTCAAGAAGCGGCCCAGGTAGAAATTTGAGGCTTTTTGTATTTATTGCTAATGCAGTTCGAAACAGAAAGCAGCCTGTGTCTGTTTCTTCCAGACACTCATCCACTGCGGTGTTTTCTGTAGTCAGCCGGTATTACCACCTCCACACTCCGGCGATCAAGGCAAGTAATATGGTTTCAAGGGAGGTTTATGGTTAGAGGTTTGGAGGATCATCCTACTTGTAACTAAAAGTTGAGCACTATCATCTGATCCTGTCTTAGTTTGTATAATTCTCAACCTGTTCGTTAACATAAACTTCCTCGATAAAATGCATCAGATATAGTACAATAAGCCATCTGTTCCAATAAGTACTTTATTTATAAGAGTTTACATAATAAACAAGAAAAAATCTTTTCTTTCTTCCAATGTGTTTTTTTAATATTTTATATTTTAATCAAAACGAACTTTAAGCTATTTTTTTTTTTTTTTTTTAACAGGAATCTATGGAAACGATAAAATTCAAAACTACATTTCTAATTTAAACAATTCACGAAAATTTTTAGATAAGGAAAAAGAGTATAAAGATTGGCAAACTAGCTATTAAAGGTAAATAAACATGCCATCAAAGTTTACGTTATGATCTAATATTACACATAACAGGAAAACAAGAAAGTGCAATAAGCTAAGTCTCCTTTGTTCAATGTCCACCTCACATATTCATCTTACCTGCCCCTGTGCATGTTAGAGTTGCGCTAAAATAAAGAATTAACAAGAAAATTAATCGGTTTCTAATTATGAAAACAATAATTTTTGGTAGACTGTCAAACTAAAATCATGACTTCGTCTTTAATAATTTATAATAAAGGTCCAAGATTACGTTTCCATACAATTTTATCAAATGACAGCCTACCAACAAGATACCACAGCACAAGCTCTCTCACACATAATTATTAACTCGGTCATATAAAATGACAGGAAACAATATTTTTTTATTCTTCATAACTTATATCCTTCTGGATCCTTATCCATTCTCCTTTGGAATGCGAATGGTGTTCGCACCCACACTAACGAACTGACAGCACTACTCCACGACTCTTATTACTGAAATAAGACTTACGAGTAAACGACCATTTACCGTTCGACAGTACCAGACTTATCGAACTGATCATCCAGATGGAACAGCTCATGCAGGTACCGCTGTCATTGTCCATAACTCCATATCCCACCACATAGTTCCTTTGGTATCACATGATTTCCTTCAATCCACTGCAGTGTCAATCACCACCTTCACTTTTCCTCTTACACTAGCATCAGCGTACTGCCCTCCCAATAAATCCATTTCCGACTCCCAATTCATCTCCTTTCTAGACTCCATCGGACATCGTTTCCTTGTGGGTGGGGACTTTAATGCGAAGCACCAACACTGGGGGTCAAGATCCACAAATACACGAGGACATGCTTTGCTGTCTTTACTCACACGGAAACATTGCTGCACTATCTCTCCTGACACAGCCCCACCTATTGGCCATCTAATCCCAACCGAAATCCTGATCTCCTTGACTTCTTTCGTATTCACTCACGCGCCTTGATGACCTCTCCTCTGATCATAGTCCTTTATTATTAACCATTTCCCTAAGACCAATTCACAAACTGCCTCCTCCTTCATTTATTAGGGGCCCAGTTGACCGGGACCACTTCCGCCAGATTTTTACAGAGTCCGTAAACCTAAAATTGTCCTTGAAAACATCCCAAGACCTAGACGATGCAGTGCATTCTTTCACTACTCTGGTCCAGAGGTCGGCGTGGGAGGCATCGTCACCCCATTGTCACCTAAAAATCCACAATCATAATCGTTTACCTCAGCATCTCAAAGATCTAATCCAATCCAAACACCACTCCAGAACAGTGTGGCAAAGATCCCGGCATCCTGTTGATCGCCGCTCGTACAATCAGTACTGCCGATTGGTAAAGCGGCGATTGGCATCCTTCCGTTCCGATTCCTTCGATTCCCACCTCTCCTCACTGTCTACCAGGATAACACCAGGGATAACACCCTGTGAAATGTAACTAAAAAAATCCTAAAGTATCAACCTGTTTCACACCCACTCCGTCGTGATGATGGGTCCTGGGCAGCTTCGGATGGGGATAGGTCGGAGGAATTTGCTCTGCATCTTACCCATACTTTCACACCTCACCTTTCTCATCAAAGCTATATTCACAGCACAACTGTGGAAGATTTCCTCACTTTACCTATTCCTCTCTCTCTTCCACCAAAAGCCGTTAACCCCTCTGAGGTTAAATACCTTCTGAAAAACTTACCTTACCGAAAATCCCCAGGATATGATCTCCTTACTCCTCAAATTCTCAAACAACTTCCTCCAAAAGCCATAATCTTCCTAACCTACATATATAATTGCATAATCCGAACGACGCACTTTCCTCTCATTTGGAAACATTCCATTATTGTCCTATTCGCCAAACCCAGTAAACCACCCAATGACGCCTCATCTTATCGTCCAATTAGCCTACTCCCTATCCTCTCAAGAATATTTGAGAAACTCCTACTAAAACGTCTACTTCCCATTGTTGAATCCAAAAACCTTTTTCCCACACACCAGTTTGGTTTCCGCCAACGACATTCCACTGCTCAACAAACACTGGCCTTCGCGTTGTTGATCACATCTCCTCAGCTCTTGAAACCAAACAGTATTGCACTGCTGCCTTTTTTGACATAGCTCAAGCTTTTGACTGGGTTTGGCACGCAGGTTTGCTCTTTAAGCTCAAAAGATATTTACCACAGGCCCTTTTCTAGTCCTACAGTCCTACCTTTCAAACCGCTTCTTCCAAGTCCGCTGTGGTTTAGAATACTCTAACTACTATCCCATAAATGCAGGAGTTCCACAGGGCAGTGTCCTGGGCCCCATCCTCTATAACCTATACACCGCTGATGTTCCTTCTACTCCCAATACCTTCTTGTCCACATTTGCAGATGACACTGCAGTCTTGTCATCCCACTCAGACCCTGATATAGCATCCCAAAACCTTCAAAAACACCTTGACGAGATCGAGTATTGGTGCAACCAATAGCGAATCAAGGTAAATGAAGCAAAATGTTCCCACATAACCTTTACCCTCTCCCGCAAGTCCTGTCCAATAGTCTTTTTCAATTCGATTCCTCTCCCCGTATCGGAGACAGTAAGGTATTTAGGCTTCCATCTCGACAAACGACTGACCTGGAACCCACATACGAGACTAAAAAGACAAGAACTAAACAGACGCTTTGGACAAATGTACAGACTACTTCAAAGGACATCCCATCTCTCAATAGAAAATAAACTACTAATCTACAAAGTTATATTTAAACCAATCCGGACATACGGAATAGAGCTATGAGGGACAGCAAAAAAGTCGAACATCAAGCGTATCCAATCCTTTCAATCAAAAGTCCTGAAATGCTCCCTGTTACGTCACCAACAAAACCCTTCATAACGACCTTAATATACCCTACATTTTAGAACTCATCCCTTCCAAGTTTATGAAATTCCCAGTAGCCTTTCCAACCACCCTAATCCTGTAGCACAGTCATTGCACTGCGCCACTCATCCCTATAATCCTCCTCGGAGACTGAAATGGTAGTGGCCTCGTGACCTGCTATAAACGCGTGACAGCGGGGGTCCTGGCAATGGCCAGTTACTCCAATCATGTCCTGAGTGTCTGTGGCTCTCGCGCTCTTGGTCAGCCTCCACTGGCTAGTATCCGGTGACGCGGCTGACGGCGGAGCATGGGGGACTTCCCAAGACTCCACTTTCTCTTCGCATGTGGATTTGGGAGGTCTCTGGGCTGTCTGTAAATATTGTATGAATGAGTGAGTGAATGATGAATTGTAAATATGGTATGAATGAGAGCGTTTATCGCAATTACTGATTGCCTTATAAAAGGCAGATTGTAATTATAGCCCAATAAAGAGTATAAATATAAAATATAAATTATCTAATAGGGGGAGGCTACGAACGTTGGGTCACCGATTTCAATGAAACTTCGATGATACAAGATCGTATTCAAGAATATGAATTTTGGAGAAAATACATAAATTAAATTTTTTGCTAAAATTTTAAAATCCCATTTCCTCCGTTTTTCTTAAGTAAAAAGTGATCCAAAATGAATGCCTATCCACACCAAACTTGACAGAATTCTAGAGGCCCATTGAGTAAACGTTATGACAAAAACTAGGCTTCCATAAGTAAATTTGATACTGAGATATAATACGTCATCCGTAGCCTCCCCTTATAAAAATTATTACCTTATATTAGTTATGGTAGGAAAGTTAAATTATTCGTGCTCATAATTGTAATAACATGTGCAAATCAAACTTCATATTTTACTAGGAACAAAACGGACTAGTTTCGATGAGAATCGTTACAATCCATTCTAATCTGTAAGTCTAAATCGGTTTTAGCGACTGTTAGTATATTGTGCAATGTGTTATTTAGTGTGAGGTTAGTGTATCCCTTAAGTGGTCTGTATTACTGTATAAACAATCTGTATAGCTTTGTCCCTTAAACTTCACATTAAAAGTAAGGGTCTAAAGTTACTCCTACGTAGTGAATGTAATGGGTCTAGGGTAGAAGAGTGAATGTGGTGTGTAGCGACCGCTAACTACATAAGATAAATTACCCTATACTCTATTGTATATATATATATATATTGTAAACAAATGTAAATGACATGAACAAAATATATTGTAGACAAATGTAAATAACATGAACAAAATATATTGTAGACAAATGTATATAACATGAACAAAATATAATTCATTGTAAATGTGTTAAGCAATAAAATATGCGGGGTGCCAAGTAGTTACATGAGATGGGTCACAGCTGTCAGTCGTAGGTAGGAGGCCAGATGAGGCCACCCTCGGCCAAGAACCCTACCAGCCTCTCCCAGAGGACAAAGAAACCGCACGTCATTGGTTACACCAATCTCAATAATGATTGGCTAAGGGCAGGGCTAGATGGGTATTTAAGCCAAGGGTCTAGAGGGTATTTAGCCCCTGTAAATCATTCTCTCCTGGGAACTTCTCACTTGATCGTGGCTACCCTGCTTTAAACTCTGAAAACCTGAGGAATAGAGCTATGGGGGACAGCAAAAAAGTCGAACATCAAGCGCATCCAATCCTTTCAATCAAAAGTCCTGAGAACAATAGTAAATGCTCCCTATTACGTCACCAACAAAACCCTTCATGATGGTCTTAATATACCCTACATTCTCGAACTCATCCCTTCCAAATTCATGAAATTTCATAGTAACCTATCCAAACACCCTAATCCCGTAGCACAGTCATTGCACTGCTTCACTCATCCCTATAATCCTCCTTGGAGACTGAAACGGCAGTGGCCTCGTGACCTACTATAAATGCGCAACAGTGGGTGTCCGGGCAATGGCCAGTTTCTCCAATCATGTCCTGAGCGTATGTGGCTCTCGCGCTCTTCGTCAGCCTCCACTGGCTAGTATCCTGTGACGCGGCTGACGGAGGAGCGTGGGGGACTTCCCAAGACTCCGCTTTCTCTTTCGATTGCGAGGGAGGCAACAACCGTGTAGACTTGGGGGCCCCTGGGCTGTTTGTAAATATTGTATGAATGTGCGAGCGAATGATGAATTGTAAATATGGTATGAATGAAAACACTTATCTCAATTATTTATTGCCTATTAAGTAAAGGCAGATTGTAATTTCATCAAAATAAAGTTGTTGTAAAAAAAAAAAAACAAGAATATATGTCAAAAAACCACACCCTAAACGTTACATCGTCCTATATCATAATTATTGTGAGGCATATGGGAACACCAACACCTGATGTCACCACCCTCCAAGGTGTGTAAACTGCAGCGTACAGTACAAGAGCGAATTATGCCAAAAGCCGGTAATACTGGTTGCAGTATGCGGGCTTTGAAAGCAAGAAAATTCGGCCAACTATATACAAATCATATAAAATCCCAAAGTCTTGGTATGAACATGATCGTCACCTAAAAGAGAAGAAACAAGCCACAGGCAGCTCATGAAGCGGCTCAGGTCAAATTTGTGGTATTATGTATCTATTGCCGAAGTAGTTCAAAACATAAAGCAGACACAGGCAACGTCCATACCTCATCCACAAGTTCCTCTTCCCCAGCATTGCATTCATCCTGGCTACTCGTCAACACAATCCCACCCTCAACCTCAAATTCATCATATTCCTCCACGTTCAAGCTTATCAGATACCTTATTAACTTCAGTTCGGAACCATAATTACTCCTCTCATTTTCCTTTCTCATTTAATTTTCCTTTTATTTTTCCCACATCCTATTTTTCATAAGTTTGAGAGCTAGGGAAAAAAAAAACTACACACAAATTTTGTTTCTTTCCTTATCCCGGTAAAAAAAATCCTTCAATGATTCCCTTTAACTTCTTATCAATTATTCTTTAGAATGTGAATGGTTTTCACACTCTTTGGTCCTGAGGTCATCGAGAAATTCGCACTCTTTTACCTCAGCAACTCAAACAACTAATCTTATCCAAACTAGAATCGAAAATTGAGTGGCAAAGATCTCTCATCCTACTGATCGTAACCACTACAATCCTTACAGCAGATTGGTCCTTTCGATCCGATTTATTTAAATCCCACCTCTCTGCCTACAAGGGATAATTCCCTGTGGACATTAAATAAAATGGTCCTAAAATATCATCATGTTTTAAACCCACGCCCTCACGATGCGTGGTCTTGGGGAGCTACAAGTGAGGAAAGGTCAGAAGAATTCACTTTGTATCTTTTCCATGCCTTCACACCTCACCTCAGTTATCAAAACCATACTCATGCCACACTATTGAAGATTTCCTCAAATCACCTAACCTATCCCTCTCTCACATCTACCTTCTAAAACGTTCCTTACTAAAAAGCTCCAGGATATGATCAGCTTACTCCTCAAATTCTCCAGCAACTTCCTCCTAAAGATGGTTAAGCAACTGGCTTATGTCAGTGAAAGTTATCCCACCTGTGACGGCGATTGGTGGTACTTTTTTCCGGAGGTGGGGTGACCACCATGTATCTGCCCCGCCCCCCTGATAAACCACTAACCCCTGCAACTGCAGGCTCCTGTGTCTAAAACAGGTACTCCTGTGGGAAAGTAGCTGATAGTCCAACCTCCTGAAAGCCACCGGCGACGATCCGTAAAGTACTTGTCTCAGCTTTTGACTTTACAGCCGTGGTTTGTTTTTCTTCATTTTTGTTTTTGTCCGTAGTTCGGCCATTTTGGTAGTCAAGATCGGTCTTGCCCCTAGCAGAGATTACCAAGGTTCTGAAAGAAGAATATTACAGGTGTTGTTCCATGCGATTCTCAGGATGTGTACTAAAAATGTGCTTATTGACGTGCGTATGTGTCAGGGGGAGAACCCGGGGAATCACTAAACCCTAGAAACTGTGCTTATCGGTCACCCTTATTATTATTATTATTATTTGACCACTTTTCTCATGATATGATTCTGAAAAAGACCATCACAGTTCTACAATCGCTTGGCAGAACCCGCTCTACCTCGCTATGATGGTCTCCTCACCAAAATAGATGAGGTGAAGTGTTGATAGCACTCTACCGACCAGTTATTGTAGTTTTGACAGACACGAGGGTATTTACACAATCGATCCACATCAAAGGTTATTCTACTGCCATTGAAAAAGCCACCGGTTACGGCGGTGTTCTCATTGCTGTACGTCATGGTATCAATTGGAAGGTAGTGGCTTCACCACTGACTACAAGTGATCCCAGGCTTCACCACCTGACAGCTAAGGTAAATTTGGGGAAACCCATTTACCTTACCGCTCTATACCGGAGACCGTACGCTTCTCTCCAGGAGTACTCAGCCTTGCTACACGCATGTTCACAGAGATCTAACCACTGGGTGGTAGGAGACCTCAACGCAAAACATACCATGGGGTATAACACCGTAACAAACAAGCTGGGAGACTCCTGTTGAGAACGCCGCTTACAGCCCCAGACATTTACTTTTCGACATAGAGGTAACCCGTAGGGGACCTCGAAGATTGACTTACTACTGACAAAACAACACCATCATATCACTAATTGCACCGCCCTTGACTTTATTACGTCTGACCACAGGCCAGTACTGTATGCAGTGGATGGTAAAGTGGTGACCCCTCGCCCCACGAGATACGACTACCGTCATGCCGACTGGGATCTGTATCGGTCGCAAATTTACCATAACCTGCATACGGTGCCAATTCTTCGCACGAAAGAAGAAGTAGATCTTCAACTAACTTTCATGACTGATGTGATAATAGACGCCGCGGATACTGCGATCCCGAAGTTCACTCCCATTCCACCGTCCCTGCGACCACCTCCAGACCATATTCTTAAAATTATTGCCGTGCGCAATAATTGGAAGAATAGATGGTACAGGACGATAACCAGCAAGCCAAGGTCGTTGTGAATTCTCTCACAACGCAAATCCGGGGCTTGATGAAACTCTGGAAAACAGCGCAGGGGCATGAGAGACTTCGTAGCACTCAGGGAGATCACAGAAAGTTCTGGAAGCTGTTGAAGACTACAAAAGGCAAGACAGCCACTGTCCGTCTTCACGAAGGCAACAAAACTGGCCGACCATTACGCTACGGACATTACGTCTAGGACGGGATACTACCACATGCCTCCTCCGGTTAATGCTAAACAAAACAACATGTTTGTATCACCGAAGCAGCTCAACGCGATTCTTCGCCAGTGTCGGGGAAATCGAGCACCTGGGCACGTCAGGATACAAACAGTGCTGCTCAAACAAATGCCGAGGAGAGGGATAGTACAACTAGCAAACTTATCACCCAGCCCACTACCACCCGATCAGTTTGCTACCACAGATGGGGAAAATTTTCTCAAAAATTACTGCGCGGAAAATGACATCATTCCGCCAGAACAGACTGGATTTTAATCAAGTATGAACGCAGAGCACCCCCTTCTGAATCTACAGTCAAAAGCTAGCCAAAACTTGTATAGAAACATACCCACGGCTATGATTTAAGTTGACTGCACTTAAGCATTCGACTCAGTGTTCCACGGGACACTGTGTCAAATGCTCTGCGACCGGGAATGCCCGAAGCAACTCTATTCAATTCTGGCTAGCTTTCTGAACAACAGATCGATGGCGGGTGCGGGTGGGTGATAGCTTTTCCGAAGCTGTGCCACTGACCTGTGGAGTACCCCAAGGAGCTTTTCTATCCCCTGTACTGTTCAACGTGTACACGTCTGAAATTGTAGAAGCCCGATATAAAAACACAACAGTTACTGCTTTCGCTGATGACATAGCGGTGTGCAGTAGCAGCATGAGCGCCAAGGTAGCACTTAGACAAGCTGAAGTAGCCTGTAACCAGATCAGTGAGAGATTGGGGAGACTCAATATTCTGTAAACGCGGGTAACTCTGACTCTATACACTAGAGTAAAAATGTAGAGGTATTCGTACTTATAGGTACCTGACCCCTGCTGGGCCGGTCTCTGAACTCGTTTGCAGTTACGTCTTTTATTGTTTACAATATCTACACCATTATGACTCTCGGTATAGTAATTTTTTTTACATTTCTTTAAATTGATTTACAATATATACAATAAAGCAGAGGGTGATTTATCTTAAGTAGTTAGCGGTTACTACAACATGTCAAAAAACGTTCCTTGTAACATTAAACGTTACATGTTAAAAATGTAAGTGTTGTGTACAGAAAAAGAGCTCTGCCAACAAGGCTGTCCCGCCAACTATAAGCAAAGCACATAGAATCCCGAAATATTTGAATGAACATCATCGTCATCCAGAAAAAAAAAACATGCTATAGGCAGCTCAAGTAGCGGCCCAGGAAGAAAATTGAGCCCTTTTGTATTTATTGCTAATCCAGTTCGAAACAGAAAGCAAACACAGACAACTTCCATTCCTCATCCACTGTGGTGTTTTATGCAGTCAGGCAGTATTACGAGTACAACTTCCACACTCCGGCGATCAAGGCCGTTATCAAGTTATATGGTTTCAAGGGAGGTTTCTGGTCAGAGGTTTAGAGGTTCATCCAAACACTGTCCAGGACCATAAAAACAACTTTATATAACATATAACAACTTATATCGGCTACGCCCCCCCCCCTCACCGCGCCACACGGACGCCTTCATGGCGGTCCTGAGCCACCTAGTAGCCATAATCACAACACTGCCTGCTCAGTCTGCCATGCATTATAGTTAGCTTTCCTACTTGTAACTAAAAGGTGAGCACTATCTTCTGATCCTGTCTTAGTTTGTATAATTCTCAACCTGTTCGTTAGCATTAATTTCTTCGTTAAAATGCATCAGATATCAGTACAAGGAGCCATCTGTTTCTATTAGTATATATAAGAGTTTACAAAAAAAAAATCTTTTTATTCAACCAATGTGTGTTTTTGATATTTTATATTTTAATCGAAACGAACTTATTATTTTCAATCATTTTTATTTAACAATAGTTTTCTTGTTTTCTTTGAAACGATAAAATTAAAAACTGCATTTCTAAGCTAAACAATTCACGAAAATTTTGTAGATAAGGAAAAAGAGTATAAAGATTGGCAAACTAGCTATTAAAGGTAAATAAACATGAAATCAAAGTTTACGTTATGATCTAATATTACACATAACAGGAAAACAAGAAAGTGCAATAAGCTAAGTCTCCTTTGTTCAATGTCCACCGCCCATGTTTATCTTACCGGCCCCTGTGCATGTTAGAGTCGCGCTAAAATAAAGAATTAACAAGAAAATTAATTGGTTTCTAATTATGAAAACAATAATTTATGGTAGACTGTCAAACTAAAATCATGACTTCGTCTTTAATAATTTATAATAAATGTCCCAGATTACATTACTTTAAAATTCTATAAAATGACAGCCTACCACCAAGACACCACAGCATTGGCTCTTTCATATATAATTATTAACTCGTTCATATAAAATTGCAGGAGACAATATTTTTTTATTCTTCATAACTTATAGTGTTTTAAATTTATGAGTATGTGTACTATCCAGTTTAAATTATATACACCTCCACCTGATTATTTAAGTTTATGAACTAACAAAATCATTACGATTACTCTTTGTAACATAATAATGAATTCTTTTCCTTCCAGATATTGACTACAGAACACGAACGTCAACGTCAAGAAAGAGTAATTATGCATTTTTATAAATTATCTAATAGGGGGAGGCTACGAACGTTGTGTCACTGGTTTCAATGAAACTTCGATGATACAAGATCGTATTCAAGAATATGAATTTTGGAGAAAATACATAAATTAATTTTTTTGCTAAAATTTTAAAATTCCATTTCCTCCGGGGTTTTTTTTACTACAAAAGTTGTGATAAGTTCAAAATGAATGCCTACTGACACCAAACTTTACAGAAATCTAGAGGCCTATTAAGTACACGTCATGACAAAAACTAGGCTTCCATAAGTAAATTTGATACTGAGATATAATACGTCAGGGTAGCCTCCCCTTATAAATATTAATACCTTATATTAGTTATGGTAGGAAAGTTAAATTATTCATGCTCATAATTGTAATAACATGTGCAAATCTGTATAGCTTTGACCCTTAAGACTTAAATGAGGGTTTTATGCCCTTTTGTGTACATAAAATCCTAAGTATTGAACATTATGAGATGTAAGAATAGGTATCGAATCGGAGTTGACTAAGTTTTGACGTACCCTTCTCAAACAGTGATTTTTTTCCCTAATAAAGTTATTAAAATTTATAATTTACAAATTGGCTCAGAAGCACTATAACAATAAAATAATACTATAAGTGGTTTGTTAATGTGAAGTAAGGGTCTAAAGTTACTTCTAGGTAGTGAAAGGAATGGGTTAGAAGAGTGAATGTGGTGTGTATACATTTGCCGTAATTGACCTTTTATTGGTAGCATCAGTGCTATAGTAACCCCGGCTCTTCAACCGAAAAACCGTAGTCCTGGTTGACAGAATTGGCTCTTGACTTAATTTTAGGATAAATTTGCTCTTGCTAAATTCTTTCTGCTCGAAAAAAATTGGAGGTATAATTTTACTCGGTAAAATCAGAAGTCACAATAACAACATCGTCTAAATAAACAAATTCATTCCGCTCCAAGTCTACACATTATGTATCAATCGTAGTTATTTCGCTAGACTATTGTGTTATTCAAATGTTATAGGTGAACTGAAATAAGCCTACTCTCTTTATAATAAGTACTCTCTGGTTCTAAGCGGCGTTAGGTAAGCATCGGCAATAAATGTTGACCATCCCGAGGAAACAACTGAGGTTCCGTACCGTAGTAGGTTGGGGGAAATCTAAGATTGTCTGTACTTTAGCAGGCAATGGAACGCTGCCCTGGGGTGAGACATGGTAACCCAGGAATCAAACATCGGGATGTCCAAGCACGCATTATCGATGTGAAGGATTAGCCCTTGAGCAGCCAGTGCCCTGAAGACTCTCTCCAGGAGACGACACCAGTTCCTCTTCACTGGTTGAAGCGATCACTATGTCATCGAGATGTACGAATACATATTGTAGGTCCCTAAAAATGTTCTCCATATACCTCTGGAAAGACTAGGTAGCATCGCGAAGTCCAAATGTCATCCGAAGAAACTTAAAAAGTCCGAAGGCGGTTATGCCGTTTTTGCGACGTCCTGAGAGTTTATCAGGATATGATGGTAAGCTCTTTTGATGCCTAGTGTTGAAAATACGGTATTGCCAAACAACTGGTTGTTGAAGTAAAATGTGCAGCACACCATAACGGGCTGAGCTAGTTTTGTTGTTCATTTCTCGATAGCCTCCTTAGGACCGTGTCGTCCCGTCCTTCCTTGGAACGATGTAAGGCCTCTTCCCAAAGACTGTTTGAGGGTGAGTTATGTAATATGTATAATTGTATCAATAACAAATGGTATGTATATCAGTAACATTCTAAGGACTGTGTCTCATAACTTGTAATAATCAGCTCTATTAGAGTTATCTTATCTTATCCTATTAGTAACTTATCATCCCTTCCCAGACCTCTATTCTAGATAATTGGCTTCCCCGACCTATCTATCTCCACCCTCATCCCTACTGTCATACATCGCTTTCCTACACACATAAATACCCCTTAAGCATAAGACAGACTTGCTAAATTAGGAGATAAATTTGGTAGTTTTTTAGGCTTAGACAGGCCAGAAGCCAAACCACCCTTGACGAACTCAGATTAAACCTTTGCAATGAATTTGCAAATTTTACCGATTTAAAAGGACAGACATGGCTAGTTGATACAGGCAGAGATAAATTATATAACACCAAGTTCTGTACCTAACGGAACTGAATTATCCAAGAAAGAATTTATTGTGAACACGCCAGCCGATAAAAATAATGAATTTACCAATGAATAACCAAAAACGGTGAAAATTTAAAAAATAATGAAGCAACAAAAGAAAACGAGATAAATAATGAAATAAATAATGAAATAAATAATATTGTAAACTGGATAGACTGGATCGCTGGGGAAGACGCTTCTAGATAATGTTTGTCTATAATCATGAGCATAATCTGCGTCAACATATGAGTGTAAACTTAATGTGTTGCATTCAGACCTTTTAAATAGTAACCCAACATCTACAGTAAATTTTAAATACCCTATTATTCCTTTTAAATGTTTCCAGTGGATTCTGTTATAACAATTTTGAAAACGTCCAAAATAGGAAATAGAAAAACATAAGTCAGGTCTAGAATCCAACATTAGATACATAATGCTACCAATTAGTTGCTTATAAGGAACACTAGGACATAAACCCTTATCTATGTTTTCACCCTGCATTAAATTTAATTTGGGTTCAATAGGAATTTTTCTAATTTTAGCTTCTGACATATTAAACATTTTAATAATTTTTTCAATTAGTGATGATTGATTAAGAGTAATAGAACCATCCTTATTTCTATGAATTAGCATACCCAGAAATTCTAATTTATCATTTGAACTCAAATCCTTCATATCTAGTTTAGACATCAATTGACTTTTTATTAAATTAAGTTCTGCAACTGAATCTGAAAAAATTAGGAAATCGTCGACCCAGATTAAAATGTAACTTTGACCTTTATAATATAAACATGGGTCTACTTTTGATCTTTTAAATCCCAAATCAAGAATTTTAGTATTTATGTAATTATTCCAAGTTTTAGGACTTTGCCTTAGACCATATAGTGCTTTAACTAATTTTAATACCTGCACTTCACTGCACTTGAGACCATCCGGTGGCCTCATATACACAGGAACTGATAACTCACTTTTTAAAAATGCTGAACGCACATCTAGTTGGTTGATGTAGAACTCACGTTCAACAGCTACAGAGAGCAGGATTCGAAGAGTGACCATCCTTGCCACTGGGGCGAACAAGTCTTCATCCTCTGTTGAAGGCTGTTGGTAGCCCCTTGCGAGCTTTCTTCTTGAGTGCACCATCCACAATTTTTGAGGTAAAAATCCACCTACTATCAATTATTGGCTGGTCTTCTGGAGGGTCAACCACCTCCCAAGTCTGATTTTCTTCTAAAGACAACAATTCATTGTTTATGGCTTCTCGCCAACCCAAGTCCTTGATGGCATCATCATAACTTTGAGGAGTATCACATGCAGAGAGAGCCATCTCATACGCCAGTGATGTGACAAAATCTTCAAGGTATTTAGGCTTCATTCTCTTTCGTTTCGGTTTTTTTTCTGATTTTTCTTCTTCTTCATCTAATGATTCGAAACCATAAAAATCTTCTTCGTCATCAGTAGTAGACTTCCTTGGGTTATCTTCTTCAGGCAGAACCACAATATGTTTAGTGTCAGTAACAGGCAATTCTTGAGGTGTTTCTGATCCTCCATTTTCATCAAAAATAACATTACGGGCAAACTCTATTTTCCTTGTAGAGGGATTCCACAGCCTGTAACCGTTTTCGCAGAAACCGACAAGAAAAAGTCTCTTTGACCTTTCACCAAGTTTCCCTTTCCTGTCCTCTTTGTGGATGTGAGAATATGCTGGGCATCCAAAAACTTTTATTTTCTTGAGATCAGGTTCAAATCCATACCATCGCTTTGCAGGAACTTCACCATCGGGTAGGGCATTTGTGGGTAGTCTATTAACAAGATATGTCGCCGACATAATAGCCTCTCCCCACATTTCCTTTTCCAAATTACTATCAAACAGTAGGCATCTAGCTTTATCAAGTAATGTTCGATTCATACGTTCCGAGATGCCGTTCTGGGATGGACTCCTCGGCATAGAATATTCTAATACAATCCCTCTTGTTTTGCAAAAATTAATAAAATCATGAGATACGTATTCACCTCCTCTATCGCATCTTAAATTTTTCAGTGACACGCCAAATTTAGTTTCAGCCATTGCCAAATACCACTTAAATTTTTCAAATACTTCTGATTTATGTCTTAATAAGTAAGTAACACAAAAGTGACTAAAATTATCAACAAAAGTTACAAAATAATTGTATCCATCATATGTAGGAGGTGTTATCTTACCACAAACGTCACTTGATACTCTCTCCAAAATTCTTGTGGACTTCCTTTCATCCGGGATCCGCTTAGAGTAAGGTAGCTTTGATTGTTTACCTTTCATACACACCTCACATAGTCCAACCGGGTACTTAGAAGAATGTCCCATTCTTCGGTGCATCAGATCGTTTATATGGCTTGTCACATTTGCATATTCCTGAAATACATTGAGTTTAACAACATATAAACGTCCAAAAACTTGTCCATATAACACTTTGTTTCCATAAAATATCATTACAGACGATTTTTCAATAATCACGCGACATCCCTTTTCTTCTAATTTCCGAACTGATAACAAGTTGAATGCTAAATTTTCACAAATGAGAACGTCAGTAATTTGAATTCGAGCACCGTCATCAGAAAAACAAGATAAGTTACCTTTGTGAGTTGCTCTAACACATTGTCCTTCCTTCGCAACACTAATGTTAACTTTTTCCGGACCAATGTCTTTCAAATACGGTCTATAATCATTTTTAACCATGTGACTACTTGCACCACTATCAACAACAAACATCAAACTTGCAACCTCCTCACCGGGTGTCATCAAACATGTGACGTGCTTATCAACTGATAAATAATCCATACTCTTTCCTTTAAGTGACGTCATAAATGTGAACTCTTCCTCTTTAGACACTCCAGCTACGTGTTTATTTCTTAATTTCGGACAATTGTTCTTCATATGTCCCTGCTGTTTACAATAATAGCATTTACCAATAAATGAGCTGGATTGCACATTAACTTTAGCGTCCTTTGGATGTTTATAAGATACAAAAGCACTCACCTGCTCTTCCTTCTTGCCTCTTCTCTCCTCTTCTGCAAGTAGAGTATTTTTCACATATTCTAGGCTAATTGCTGATTTGTCCTTATTGCACAAAATATCCAATGCAGAAACTACACTGTCGAAATCCGAAGGCATAGCCACCAATAACTGATTGACGATCTCCTCTTCGTCCAATTTTCCGCCCGCCACTTTAACCTCAGATGCGAGGGATTCAAATTCCTGGAAGAATTCTTGAAGTGCCTTATCCTTTTTAAACTCGAGCTTCCACCAGATCTTTTGAGCAGTCACAAGTGATTTCATACCTTTCTTCTCATACGTGGATGAGAGGGCATCAAACATTTCTTTTGCAGTCGTCTTATCTTTGATCATCGGCAAAATACTGTCTGCCAAACCCTGAACAATTATGTTTCGTGCTTTAATGTCATCTTGTTTAAACTTTTTAAGTTCCACTTGCTCAGTAGGGGCTTCTTCCGTCAACACATGGGCCACACCATTTTGCTCCAACACAAGCTTCATACGAAAGCTCCAATTAGCGAAGTTGGCTCCATCAAACGGCTTAGTTCCCAACAGAATATTTGTCGCACCGGCCATCGTTTAACCGCGTAATAATCCAAGAACACGAGTAACAAAAACTTCGGACCACGTGCGATAATAACCTCGAAACGGATACGCACTAAATTTCCGAAAACACGTTTATCAATTTTCCACTTCAGAGTTTCCTTAGACGTCTGGGCCCATAACCTTTTGTAATGAATAAAAGGATGTAATAATAACCTCGAAACGTGATGAAAACTGATTTATTCAGAGCGCACAAAAAGGTTCAGAAAAACATACATAAAAACATGTGTAACTTCAACTAACAGAAAACTCACACTGCCATACATATATAGTGGTGACATAATCACATATACATAATAGGTTACATAATATTAGCTAAATGGGGAATTATCAACAACAAATACACTATCTTCAAGAGAAGAGGTACAGAGGTTTCACGAAGAATAAGACAAGTTTTCAGAGTTCAGGTGGGGGCCCGGCAGCGTAACAGGTACAAGGCGCCAGAGGGTCTGCAAGGTGGCTGAGAAGTAGGGGATGGGCTCAGAGGCGCTGAAGAGAGAATAGGCTGACGAGGAGTCTAAGTGACTGCCTTCAAGGGTTAAGTGGCCCTGGCGTAAAGCTACACAGAGTAACTGCGGATGAAGAGAGATAGAGAGTAGAAGACTGAGTTCCCTGGCCCGGTAGCTCGGGCGTAAAGCGTCCGAGTGAAGGCGGAAAGACTGAGTGGGTCGCAGACTGAGTGGGCTTACTTCCAGGGCCCCGGGGCCCTGGCGTAAAGCGACCGAGTAACAGCGGTGGTGGAGATGAGGAGACTGAGAGAGAGTGGGCCGAATGCACTGGTTTAAATATAGTTCCTGCTTGGGGGATGGGCCTAGGAAATGGGCACACCTGCCACGAGGTACGTGACACCTCGTCCCCTAAAGGACTGTTTTATGGCATGGCTTTTAGATTTTATGACCGCCGGAAGGTAACCCTAGGTCTAACAGGGTACGTTTTACTACGGCCAGCTTTTAGGCCGGTGTACCTGCATTTGTTACGACTGCCGGCCCATGCGTTTATTGCCAGAAAAAGCTTTTACCATGTTTTACATCTAATTACAATACATTATATATCCACCAGAGTATAGGGTGATTTAACTTAAGTAGTTAGCGGGCGCTACAGAGCTCCTCCAAATTGCCCTATACTCGGTAAGATTTGACAGTTTCTTTTTTATATTGAATTACATTACATAATAAAAACGTACATGATACAAACATATTTCTATTAATATTTCTTAAATGCTTACACTTTTGTGTACATTGGAAATTATTTGTCGAACAATTATTACAAATAAACATTTCAATATCTTTTTCACTACAAAAAAAAATTTTTATCTTTCATATGGATGACAATAAAAGAATCAATATTTTACTCGATAACAGACCAAGTTAGCTCATTAAAATGTAACAACTACAAACAGTTAAAAGTATTAAGATATACATATTTACGTACACGTTTGACTGACATTACTTTACAATTGTTGTGGTCTATTGATGGCTGTTAACGTTTACGAATGAGAAAAAAAAACGTATGATATAAAATGACTTACAGTAACAAGTGGTAACTTTCCGTCGTAATAAAAAATATAATAGAGTATATTTCGAAACAACTTTAAAAAAAAAAATTTATTTATATTTGATCAGTCAGTTTATTTTATATTTACCGTCATGCTACCGACTTCTCGTGCAGATGTATGCTGGTGGAGTGTAGGCCCGAGGTAGCGATGTGGCTGTGGCAGGCACGTTTCCGGCTCCCCCAGTTTGTAGCGCCAATCCGGATGAACTCGTTCGCAGGGTTGTTAGGTCGCGTGTCGATTAGTCTTGAGTTGTCTTTTGCATCTTGAGTTGTCTTTCGCGTCTTGTCGTATCATCTCCCAGGTGTCGCGGGTCGTCTCTATGCCGTGAGTAGTTCCCCGGGGTTCTGTGTGTCCTGTTGAAGTCAATTAGCAGGCGTCCGGGCAGGTTCGAAGAGATTTACGGTCGTTAGCCAGCCAGTTTTAAAATGCGACAGCTACGGTGTAGCTTCTATGTCGCCGAGGTTCAACGGCTCTGGCCATCTAAAGTTCGGTCGATCTTAGTGAGTTCGTATCGCATCCTCGTAGGTGGTGGCAACGGTCACATGAACTCCAAGTGGATGTATTGTTTCTTCCTGCTTTGGTGAATTGTTCGTGAGGAGTCATCGGATGTCTTGCTTCGTGAAGTGGTTGCGATTAGGCTTACTCAGATTTTCGAAAATACTGGTCGGCTATTAATTTAACAGTAACTCAAAGGAAAAATAAACCGTAATGTTGATTTTAATTTCGTTTTGTGTGCTAGTATAGGTTTATAGTGCTAGTATAAGTGCTTCTTATTGAAACTCTGGCGGTTTGCACGTCCGAGCGTTGGCGTGTACATTTGCACAGCATGCTTCGTCGGACGGGGCTGGTGGGTCGGCCATCGTAAGAAAAGGTTTCTTTTGTCTTCTGAGATCACGACGGCTTCTCGTTCACGTCGGGTTCACCAGTTGTTGGGCTTCTCGATCACGTGGGGGTCACCAGTTGACGGGTTGCCACTAGGGGAGTGCCTAATCACTCTAGCCCTGGTGATTAGTGCGGTTTGTTGTAGTTTATAACATGGACCATGTTCCATGTTGGCGTTAATATCTGACTCCATTTTGATAGGGATGTGTCCCGACAATACACTATGTCCAAGAGAAGAGGTACAGAAGTTTCATGAAGAATAAGACAAGTTTTCAGAGTTCGGGCGGGGGCCCGGCTGCGTAACAGATACAAGGCGCCAGAGGGTCTGCAAGGCGGCTGAGAAATAGGGTGACGGGCACTAGGTGAACGCACTGGTTTAAATATAGTTCCTGCTTGGGGGGGGGGGCTAGGAAATGCGCACACCTGCCACGAGGTACGTGACCCCTCGTCCCCTAAAGGACTGTTTTATGGCATGGCTTTTAGATTTTATGACCGCCGGAAGGTGACCCTAGGTCTAACAGGGTATGTTTTATTACGGCCAGATTTTAGGCCGGTGTACCTGCACTTGTTACGACTGCCAGCCTTTATTGCCAGAGAAAGCTTTTACCATGTTTTACATCTAATTACAATACATTATATATGCACCAGAGTATAGGGTAATTTAACTTAAGTAGTTTGCGGGCGCTACACAAGGTAATAGCGTACGCGAGTCGAAGCTAAGCACCGACAAAGCGTGAGTACAGTACCACTGAACATGAGTGATTGATGCTACTTTGGGGAGCGGAAAAGGTCTACCCATATCTGGAAAGAATTTCTTTTTCAGTCATAACAGACCATCAAGCTCTGAAGTGTCTCTACAACCTTAAGGACCTCCAATTGTGCTCAAGATAGAGCATCTACTTGGAAACCGAAATGCAGTAGCTGTATTTGTAAATTTAGACTAAAGACTACTGGTATTTGTAAATTTAGGAAAATATCAAAATATACCCCGCCGAATATCCAGGTCGGATTTAACTGCATCTAACAAACTTCAAGATCTCCTGACAATGGAAGAGTACTGATGCTATCAACAAAAGGTCAATTACGGCAAATGTGTACACACCATGTCGGGTCATCACGAGGGGGTTGCCTGGTTACCCTAGCCCTGGTGACAAGTGAGGGTTGTTTGAGTTTAAAACCAGGACAATCGTTTCATGACAGCTGTACTATCTGACTTCACATTCCCGACAGTGCACTATGTTCAGGAGAAGAAGTACAGGGTAGGTTTATAGGTAGTTTATGTGGTCTTGGAATGACCACGAATTCACACTCGGTATCTGAGGGTAGGGTGGTTTAGGGTGGTATCACTCAGAAAATATGCTAGGTCTGCGACCAGTGCGAGTATCCTGGAAGTATGTGGAGCATAAACGTGCTCCGATATGGCTTTCGACAACAAGATTCGGTTTTTCGAATAAATGTTTTCAGCTTGCAGGAACCATAGTCTAGGTTCCTCTTCGTGAAACTCTGGCAGTTTTCACGTCTGGAAAATGGCGTGTACAGTAGTACATGCTTCTTCGGACGGGGCTGGTTGGACTACCATCAGAAAAATGGTTTCTCCACTAATATCGTTCAATATCATAACTGTCAGGCATATGGGAACACCAAAATCTACCGTCAACACCCTCCCAGGTGTAGTTAGTGCAGTGGACAGAAAAACAAGGCTATATGGCCAAATATAAGCAAAGCATATAGAATCCCGAAGTATTTGAATGAACATCATCGTCATCCAGAAGAAAAAAAACATGCTATAGGCAGCTCAAGAAGCGGCCCAGGTAGAAATTTGAGGCTTTTTGTATTTATTGCTAATGCAGTTCGAAACAGAAAGCAGCCTGTGTCTGTTACTTCCAGACACTCATCCACTGCGGTGTTTTCTGCAGTCAGCCGGTATTACCACCTCCAACTCCGGCGATCAAGGCAAGTAATATGGTTTCAAGGGAGGTTTATGGTTAGAGGTTTGGAGGATCATCCAAACACTGTCCAGGACCATAGAAAGTTGTTATATCTGCTACGCCCCCCCCCCCAACGCGCCACACGGACGCCTTCATGGCGGTCCTGAGCCACCTCGTAGCCATAATCACAACACTGCTCCTCAGTCTACATTATATATATATTTGCATACATTATTTATATATTATACATTATATATATGTTTACATAATAAACAAGAAAAAATCTTTTCTTTCTACCAATGTGTTTTATTAATATTTTATATTTTAATCGAAACGAACTTTAAGCTATTTTTTTTTTTTTTTTTTTTTTTTTTTTTTCCAGGAATCTATGGAAACGATAAAATTCAAAACTACATTTCTAATTTAAACAATTCACGAAAATTGATAGATACGGAAAAAAAGTATAAAGATTGGCAAACTAGCTATTAAAGGTAAATAAACATGAAATCAAAGTTTACGTTATGATCTAATATTACACATAACAGGAAAACAAGAAAGTGCAATAAGCTAAGTCTCCTTTGTTCAATGTCCACCTCCCATATTTATCTTACCTGCCCTTGTGCATGTTAGAGTTGCGCTAAAATAAAGAATTAACAAGAAAATTAATTGATTTCTAATTATGAAAACAATAATTTTTGGTAGACTGTCAAACTAAAATCATGACTTCGTCTTTAATAATTTATAATAAAGGTCCAAGATTACGTTTCCATACAATTTTATCAAATGACAGCCTACCAACAAGACACCACAGCACAAGCTCTCTCACACATAATTATTAACTCGGTCATATAAAATGACAGGAAACAATATTTTTTTATTCTTCATAACTTATAGTGTTTTAAATTTATGAGTATGTGTACTATCCAGTTTAAATTATATACACCTCCACCCGATTATTTAATTTTATGAACTGACAAAATCATTACGATTACTCTTTGTAACATAACAATGAATTCTTTTCCTTCCAGATATTGAGTACAGAACACGAACGTCAACGTTCAAAAAGGCGAAAGAATTATTCGATTTGAAGGTAGACTTGCCACTGAAATCCCACCGGCGCTACGTATTGTAAGTATTTTATTTTTTTTTATTTTTTTTTTTTTGAGTAACAAAAATCTTAGGTAATGAAAATATGAGATTTTATCAGCAGCTAATATCACAAAATAAAAAAAAAAGATCTAGGTCCTTAGGTCCAACTCCGACAACGTCGCCAGTAAAGCGAAAACCCAGACGTTCAAATAGGAACATCCCTATAAATTCATCTGCCGCCAGCTCTATGGAAGATCTACCACCACTTGCTAGCACTTCAAAAGAAGAAACTGTAGCAGAATCTCCATTCTTAACACCGAATAGTTTCGAGGTACTGAGAAATAGCCAACCTGACGACATGGAAGTTATTCAAACACCAACACAGCCCAAGCCGCCTGCTATATTCGTAAGGAATATTAGCAATTTTAAACTATTATGCTCACAAATGAGAAAAGTTGTAGGTACCGGAAAATATACGTGCCTCAATCGCTCTCGGGATACAAAAATTTCCCCGGACAGTCCGGATACTTATCGAGCGATCATCAAGTATTTGGAAGAAACCAATGCAGACTTCCATACATATCAGTTGAAACAAGAACGATCGCTTCGAGTAGTGATAAGAAATTTGCACCCGACCACACCAGCTGATGAAATTGAAGACGAACTATCAGCTCTGGGATTTAAAGTTCGCCAAATAACCAACGTTTTACGTGAGGACAGACAACAAAACGAATCAACTAAAACGGCATTACCATTATTTTTTGTAGATCTCGAGCGGACATCTGGCGTGGAGAAAATTTATGACTTAACAACCCTGTGCATGTTAGAGTTGCGCTAAAATAAAGAATTAACAAGAAAATTAATTGATTTCTAATTATGAAAACAATAATTTTTGGTAGACTGTCAAACTAAAATCATGACTTCGTCTTTAATAATTTATAATAAAGGTCCAAGATTACGTTTCCATACAATTTTATCAAATGACAGCCTACCAACAAGACACCACAGCACAAGCTCTCTCACACATAATTATTAACTCGGTCATATAAAATGACAGGAAACAATATTTTTTTATTCTTCATAACTTATAGTGTTTTAAATTTATGAGTATGTGTACTATCCAGTTTAAATTATATACACCTCCACCCGATTATTTAATTTTATGAACTGACAAAATCATTACGATTACTCTTTGTAACATAACAATGAATTCTTTTCCTTCCAGATATTGAGTACAGAACACGAACGTCAACGTTCAAAAAGGCGAAAGAATTATTCGATTTGAAGGTAGACTTGCCACTGAAATCCCACCGGCGCTACGTATTGTAAGTATTTTATTTTTTTTTTTTTTGAGTAACAAAAATCTTAGGTAATGAAAATATGAGATTTTATCAGCAGCTAATATCACAAAATAAAAAAAAAAGATCTAGGTCCTTAGGTCCAACTCCGACAACGTCGCCAGTAAAGCGAAAACCCAGACGTTCAAATAGGAACATCCCTATAAATTCATCTGCCGCCAGCTCTATGGAAGATCTACCACCACTTGCTAGCACTTCAAAAGAAGAAACTGTAGCAGAATCTCCATTCTTAACACCGAATAGTTTCGAGGTACTGAGAAATAGCCAACCTGACGACATGGAAGTTATTCAAACACCAACACAGCCCAAGCCGCCTGCTATATTCGTAAGGAATATTAGCAATTTTAAACTATTATGCTCACAAATGAGAAAAGTTGTAGGTACCGGAAAATATACGTGCCTCAATCGCTCTCGGGATACAAAAATTTCCCCGGACAGTCCGGATACTTATCGAGCGATCATCAAGTATTTGGAAGAAACCAATGCAGACTTCCATACATATCAGTTGAAACAAGAACGATCGCTTCGAGTAGTGATAAGAAATTTGCACCCGACCACACCAGCTGATGAAATTGAAGACGAACTATCAGCTCTGGGATTTAAAGTTCGCCAAATAACCAACGTTTTACGTGAGGACAGACAACAAAACGAATCAACTAAAACGGCATTACCATTATTTTTTGTAGATCTCGAGCGGACATCTGGCGTGGAGAAAATTTATGACTTAACAACCCTGTGCATGTTAGAGTTGCGCTAAAATAAAGAATTAACAAGAAAATTAATTGATTTCTAATTATGAAAACAATAATTTTTGGTAGACTGTCAAACTAAAATCATGACTTCGTCTTTAATAATTTATAATAAAGGTCCAAGATTACGTTTCCATACAATTTTATCAAATGACAGCCTACCAACAAGACACCACAGCACAAGCTCTCTCACACATAATTATTAACTCGGTCATATAAAATGACAGGAAACAATATTTTTTTATTCTTCATAACTTATAGTGTTTTAAATTTATGAGTATGTGTACTATCCAGTTTAAATTATATACACCTCCACCCGATTATTTAATTTTATGAACTGACAAAATCATTACGATTACTCTTTGTAACATAACAATGAATTCTTTTCCTTCCAGATATTGAGTACAGAACACGAACGTCAACGTTCAAAAAGGCGAAAGAATTATTCGATTTGAAGGTAGACTTGCCACTGAAATCCCACCGGCGCTACGTATTGTAAGTATTTTATTTTTTTTTATTTTTTTTTTTTTGAGTAACAAAAATCTTAGGTAATGAAAATATGAGATTTTATCAGCAGCTAATATCACAAAATAAAAAAAAAAGATCTAGGTCCTTAGGTCCAACTCCGACAACGTCGCCAGTAAAGCGAAAACCCAGACGTTCAAATAGGAACATCCCTATAAATTCATCTGCCGCCAGCTCTATGGAAGATCTACCACCACTTGCTAGCACTTCAAAAGAAGAAACTGTAGCAGAATCTCCATTCTTAACACCGAATAGTTTCGAGGTACTGAGAAATAGCCAACCTGACGACATGGAAGTTATTCAAACACCAACACAGCCCAAGCCGCCTGCTATATTCGTAAGGAATATTAGCAATTTTAAACTATTATGCTCACAAATGAGAAAAGTTGTAGGTACCGGAAAATATACGTGCCTCAATCGCTCTCGGGATACAAAAATTTCCCCGGACAGTCCGGATACTTATCGAGCGATCATCAAGTATTTGGAAGAAACCAATGCAGACTTCCATACATATCAGTTGAAACAAGAACGATCGCTTCGAGTAGTGATAAGAAATTTGCACCCGACCACACCAGCTGATGAAATTGAAGACGAACTATCAGCTCTGGGATTTAAAGTTCGCCAAATAACCAACGTTTTACGTGAGGACAGACAACAAAACGAATCAACTAAAACGGCATTACCGTTATTTTTTGTAGATCTCGAGCGGACATCTGGCGTGGAGAAAATTTATGACTTAACAACCCTGTGCATGTTAGAGTTGCGCTAAAATAAAGAATTAACAAGAAAATTAATTGATTTCTAATTATGAAAACAATAATTTTTGGTAGACTGTCAAACTAAAATCATGACTTCGTCTTTAATAATTTATAATAAAGGTCCAAGATTACGTTTCCATACAATTTTATCAAATGACAGCCTACCAACAAGACACCACAGCACAAGCTCTCTCACACATAATTATTAACTCGGTCATATAAAATGACAGGAAACAATATTTTTTTATTCTTCATAACTTATAGTGTTTTAAATTTATGAGTATGTGTACTATCCAGTTTAAATTATATACACCTCCACCCGATTATTTAATTTTATGAACTGACAAAATCATTACGATTACTCTTTGTAACATAACAATGAATTCTTTTCCTTCCAGATATTGAGTACAGAACACGAACGTCAACGTTCAAAAAGGCGAAAGAATTATTCGATTTGAAGGTAGACTTGCCACTGAAATCCCACCGGCGCTACGTATTGTAAGTATTTTATTTTTTTTTATTTTTTTTTTTTTGAGTAACAAAAATCTTAGGTAATGAAAATATGAGATTTTATCAGCAGCTAATATCACAAAATAAAAAAAAAAGATCTAGGTCCTTAGGTCCAACTCCGACAACGTCGCCAGTAAAGCGAAAACCCAGACGTTCAAATAGGAACATCCCTATAAATTCATCTGCCGCCAGCTCTATGGAAGATCTACCACCACTTGCTAGCACTTCAAAAGAAGAAACTGTAGCAGAATCTCCATTCTTAACACCGAATAGTTTCGAGGTACTGAGAAATAGCCAACCTGACGACATGGAAGTTATTCAAACACCAACACAGCCCAAGCCGCCTGCTATATTCGTAAGGAATATTAGCAATTTTAAACTATTATGCTCACAAATGAGAAAAGTTGTAGGTACCGGAAAATATACGTGCCTCAATCGCTCTCGGGATACAAAAATTTCCCCGGACAGTCCGGATACTTATCGAGCGATCATCAAGTATTTGGAAGAAACCAATGCAGACTTCCATACATATCAGTTGAAACAAGAACGATCGCTTCGAGTAGTGATAAGAAATTTGCACCCGACCACACCAGCTGATGAAATTGAAGACGAACTATCAGCTCTGGGATTTAAAGTTCGCCAAATAACCAACGTTTTACGTGAGGACAGACAACAAAACGAATCAACTAAAACGGCATTACCGTTATTTTTTGTAGATCTCGAGCGGACATCTGGCGTGGAGAAAATTTATGACTTAACAACCCTGTGCATGTTAGAGTTGCGCTAAAATAAAGAATTAACAAGAAAATTAATTGATTTCTAATTATGAAAACAATAATTTTTGGTAGACTGTCAAACTAAAATCATGACTTCGTCTTTAATAATTTATAATAAAGGTCCAAGATTACGTTTCCATACAATTTTATCAAATGACAGCCTACCAACAAGACACCACAGCACAAGCTCTCTCACACATAATTATTAACTCGGTCATATAAAATGACAGGAAACAATATTTTTTTATTCTTCATAACTTATAGTGTTTTAAATTTATGAGTATGTGTACTATCCAGTTTAAATTATATACACCTCCACCCGATTATTTAATTTTATGAACTGACAAAATCATTACGATTACTCTTTGTAACATAACAATGAATTCTTTTCCTTCCAGATATTGAGTACAGAACACGAACGTCAACGTTCAAAAAGGCGAAAGAATTATTCGATTTGAAGGTAGACTTGCCACTGAAATCCCACCGGCGCTACGTATTGTAAGTATTTTATTTTTTTTTATTTTTTTTTTTTTGAGTAACAAAAATCTTAGGTAATGAAAATATGAGATTTTATCAGCAGCTAATATCACAAAATAAAAAAAAAAGATCTAGGTCCTTAGGTCCAACTCCGACAACGTCGCCAGTAAAGCGAAAACCCAGACGTTCAAATAGGAACATCCCTATAAATTCATCTGCCGCCAGCTCTATGGAAGATCTACCACCACTTGCTAGCACTTCAAAAGAAGAAACTGTAGCAGAATCTCCATTCTTAACACCGAATAGTTTCGAGGTACTGAGAAATAGCCAACCTGACGACATGGAAGTTATTCAAACACCAACACAGCCCAAGCCGCCTGCTATATTCGTAAGGAATATTAGCAATTTTAAACTATTATGCTCACAAATGAGAAAAGTTGTAGGTACCGGAAAATATACGTGCCTCAATCGCTCTCGGGATACAAAAATTTCCCCGGACAGTCCGGATACTTATCGAGCGATCATCAAGTATTTGGAAGAAACCAATGCAGACTTCCATACATATCAGTTGAAACAAGAACGATCGCTTCGAGTAGTGATAAGAAATTTGCACCCGACCACACCAGCTGATGAAATTGAAGACGAACTATCAGCTCTGGGATTTAAAGTTCGCCAAATAACCAACGTTTTACGTGAGGACAGACAACAAAACGAATCAACTAAAACGGCATTACCGTTATTTTTTGTAGATCTCGAGCGGACATCTGGCGTGGAGAAAATTTATGACTTAACAACCCTGTGCATGTTAGAGTTGCGCTAAAATAAAGAATTAACAAGAAAAGAGCTTGATGGTCTGTTATGACTGAAAAAGAAATTCTTTCCAGATATGGGTAGACCTTTTCCGCTTCCCAAAGTAGCATCAATCACTCATGCTCAGTGGTGCTGTACTCACGCTTTGTCGGTGCTTTGCTTCGACTCGCGTACGCTATTACCTTGCCTCCTTCTTCACAGTTGTAGAATAGGATTGCTCCTAGCCCAGTATTACAACCAACTTTTTGCAAGAAGTAGGGTCTCCTAAAATCGGGGCATATAAACTTCATATTTTACCAGGAACAAAACGGACTAGTTTAGTACGCTATTACCTTTTCTCCTTCTTCACAGTTTTAGAATAGGTAGTATTACAACCATCTATTTGCAAGAAGTAGGGTCTCTCAAAATCCAAGCATGATAAAATTGGAGCCCACACTAGTCTATCCTTCAAATACTAAATAACTCGCTCTTGTTCTTCATCCCATTTGAATTATGTTCCTTTTTCAGCAGGGAGATAAGAGTGGAAAAATATTCTACGAACCACCCGCACCATGAGGCTAACCCTACAAATTTTCTCGCTTGTCTATAAAGTCTTTGATAACTGAGGATGGTTTCGGCTATCTCTGTATCACCCAGTAACTCCGGCTCATTAACCAAATAACCAAAAAACCGTAGTCCTGGTTGACAAAATTAGCTCTTGACCTAATTTGAGTATAAATTTGCTCTAGCTAAATTATTTCTGCTCAAAAAAAATCGCAGGTACTCGGTAAAATCAGAAGTCACAACAACAACATCGTCTAAATAAATAAACACATTCACCATGAAGTTGACACATTATGTATCAAATATTTGGAAGATACGAAGGCTGATTTTCACACGTATTAGCTAAAGTAAAAAAGTTCGCTACGGGGGGGGGGGGTAATAGAAAAACATTCATCCCACTACACTAGCTCACGAAATTGAGGATGATCAAAAAACAAACGTGCTCTGAGAGGATCAGTAACAAAACGATGCGAATTAAATTCCATGCCCTCTGTTCTCTGTTGATCTTGTCGAACATCTGGAGTGGATAAAATCTACCCATTAACCCACCTGTATTATACAAGTTATTCCACTACTCAACAAGGCCTTCGCGTTGTTGATCACATTTCCTCAGCCCTTGAATCCAAACAGTATTGCACAGCTGCATTTCTGGACATAGCTCAAGCTTTTGACAGGGTTTGGCACGCAGGTTTGCTTTACAAGCTCAAAACATATTTACCACAGACCCTTTTCCTAATCCTAAAGTCCTACCTTTCAAACTACTTCTTCCAAGTCCACTGTGGTTTAGAATATTCTAACTACTATCCCGTAAAAGCAGGAGTTCCACAGGGCAGCGTCCTGGGTCCCATCCTCTATAACCTATACACCGCCGATGTCCCCTCTACCCCCAATACCTTTTTGGCAACATTTGCAGATGACACTGCAGTCTTGTCATCCCACTCAGACCCTGATATAGCATCCCAAAACCTTCAAAAACACCTTGACGAGATCGAGTATTGGTGCGACCAATGGCGAATCAAGGTAAATGAAGCATAATGTTCCCACATAACCTTTACCCTCTGCCGCTAGTCCTGTCCAGTAGTCTTTTTCAATTCGATTCCTCTCCCCGTATCGGAGACAGTTAGGTATTTAGGCTTCCATCTCGACAAAAGACTGACATGGAACCCACACACGAGGCTAAAAAGACAAGAATTAAACAGACGCTAGGGACTACTGTACAGACTACTTCGAAGGACATCCCATCTCTCAATAGAAAATAAACTACTTATTTACAAAGTTATACTTGAGCCAATCTGGACATACGAAATAGAGCTATGGGGGACAACCAAAAAGTCGAACATCAAGCGCATCCAATCCTTTCAATCAAAAGTCCTGAGAACAATAGTAAATGCTCCCTATTACGTCACCAACAAAACCCTTCATAATAATCTTAATATACCCTACATTCTCGAACTCATCCCTTCCAAATTCATGAAATTTCATAGTAACCTATCCAACCAACCTAATCCCGTAGCACATTCATTGCACTGCTCCACTCATCCCTATAATTCTCCTTGGAGACTGAAACGGCAGTGGCCTCGTGACCTACTATAAATCCGCAACAGTGGGTGTCCTGGCAATGGCCAGTTTCTCCAATCATGTCCTGAGCGTACGTGGCTCTCGCGCTCTTCGTCAGCCTCCACTGGCTCGTGGCTGGTGGGGGAGCGTGGGGGACTTCCCAAGACTCCGCTTCCTCTTTCGCTTGCGAGGGAGGCAATAACCGTGTGGACTTAGGGGGCCCCTGGGCTGTTTGTAAATTTTTGTAAATATTGTATGAATGTGCGAGCGAATGATGAATTGTAAAAATGGTATGAATGAAAACACTTATCTCAATTATTTATTGCCTATTAAGTAAAGGCAGATTGTAATTTCATCATAATAAAGTTGTTAAAAAAAAAAATACAAGAATATATGTTAAAAAACCACACCCTAAACGTTACATCGTCCTATATCATAATTATTGTGGGGCATATGGGAACACCAACACCTGATGTCACCACCCTCCAAGGTGTGTAAACTGCAGCGTACAGCACAAGAGCGAATTATGCCAAAAGCCGTTAATACTGGCTGCAGTATGCGGGCTTTGAAAACAAGAAAATTCGGCCAACTATATACAAATCATATAAAATCCCAAAGTCTTGCTATGAACATGATCGTCACCCAAAAGAGAAGAAACAAGCCACAGGCAGCTCAAGAAGCGGCTCAGGTCAAATTTGTGGTCTTATGTATCTATTGCCGAAGCAGTTCAAAACAGAAAGCAGACACAGGCAACGTCCATACCTCATCCACAAGTTCCTCTTCCCCAGCATTGCATACATCCTGGCTACTCGTCAACACCATCCCACCCTCAACCTCAAATTCATCATATTCCTCCACGTTCAAGCTTATCAGATACCTTATTAACTTCATTTCTTACAGAGTTCGGAACCATAATTACTCCTCTCATTTTCCTTTCTCATTTAATTTTCCTTTTATTTTTCCCACATCCTATTTTTCATAAGTTTGAGAGCTAGGGGAAAAAAAAAACTACACATAAATTTTGTTTCTTACCTTATCCCGGTAAAAAAAAATCCTTCAATGATTCCTTCCAACTCATTATCAATTCTTCTTTAGAATGTGAATGGTTTTCACAACCTTTGGTCCAGAGGTCATCGAGAAATTCGCACTCTTTTACCTCAGCAACTCAAACAACTAATCTTATCCAAACTCGAAATGAAAATTGAGTGGCAAAGATCTCTCATCCTACTGATCGTAACCAGTACAATCCTTACAGCAGATTGGTCCTTTCGATCCGATTTATTTAAATCCCACCTCTCTGCCTACAAGGGATAATTCCCTGTGGACATTAAATAAAATGATCCTAAAATATCATCATGTTTTAAACACACGCCCTCACGATGCGTGGTCTTGGGGAGCTACAAGAGAGGAAAGGTCAGAAGAATTCACTTTGTATCTTTTCCATGCCTTCACACCTCACCTCAGTTATCAAAACCATACTCATGCCACACTAGTGAAGATTTCCTCACATCACCTATCCCTCTCTCACATCTACCTTCTAAAACGCTCCTTACTAAAAAGCTCCAGGATATTATCAGCTTACTCCTCAAATTCTCCAGCAACTTCCTCCTAAAGATGATTAAGCAACTGGCGTATGTCAGTGAAAGTTTTCCCACCTGTGACGGCGATTGGTGGTACTTTTTTCCGGAGGTGGGGTGACCACCATGTATCTGCCCCGCCCCCCTGATAAACCACTAACCCCTGCAACTGCAGGCTCCTGTGTCTAAAACAGGTACTCCTGTGGGAAAGTAGCTGATAGTGAAGGGGGTATCAATGACGGCCCGTATAGCGACCAGGCTTCCTTGGTACTTGTAAGTACTTGTCTCAGCTTTTGACTTTACAGCCGTGGTTTGTTTTTCTTCATTTTTGTTTTTGCCCGTAGTTTGGCCATTTTGGTAGTCCAGATCGGTCTTGCCCCTAGTAGAGATTGCCAAGGTTCTAAAAGAAAAATATTTATTACAGGTGTTGTTCCATGCGATTCTCAGGATGTGTACTAAAAATGTGCTTATTGACGTGGGTATGTGTCAGAGGGAGAACCCGGGGAATCACTAAACCCTAGAAACTGTGCTTATCGGTCACCCTTATTATTATTATTTGACCACTTTTCTCATGATATGATTCTGAAAAGGACCATCACAATTCTACAATTGCTTGGCAGAACCCGCTCTACCTCGCTATGATGGTCTCCTGACCAAAATAGATGAGGTAGAAGTGTTGATAGCACTCTACCGACCAGTTATTGTAGTTTTGACAGACACGAGGGTATTTACATAATCGATCCACAACAAAGGTTATTCTACTGCCATTGAAAAAGCCACCGGTTACGGCGGTGTTCTCATTGCTGTACGTCATGGTATCAATTGGAAGGTAGTGGCTTCACCACTGACTACAAGTGATCCCAGGCTTCACCACCTGACAGCTTAGGTAAATTTGGGGTAACCCATTTACCTTACCGCTCTATACAGGAGACCGTACGCTTCTCTCCAGGAGTACTCAGCCTTGCTACACGCATGTTCACAGAGATCTAACCACTGGGTGGTAGGAGATCCCAACGCAAAACATACCATGGGGTATAACACCGTAACTAACAAGCTGGGAGACTCCTGTTGAGAACACCGCTTACGGTCGTCCACCCCCAGACATTTACTTTTCGACATAGAGGTAACCCGTAGGCTACCTCGAAGATTGACTTACTACTGACAAAACAACACCATCATATCACTAATTGCACCGCCCTTGACTTTATTACGTCTGACCACAGGCCAGTACTGTATGCAGTGGATGGTAAAGTGGTGACCCCTCGCCCCACGAGATACGACTACCGCCATGCCGACTGGGATCTGTATCGGTCGCAAATTTACCATAACCTGCATACGGCGCCAATTCTTTGCACGAAAGAAGAAGTAGATCTTCAACTAACTTTCAAGACTGATGTGATAATAGACGCCGCGGATACTGCAATCCCGAAGGTCACTCCCATTTCAGCAAGCCAAGGTCGTTGTGAATTTTCTCACAACGCAAATTCGGGGCTTGATGAAACTCTGGAAAACAGCACAGGGAGATCACAGAAAGTTCTGGAAGCTGTTGAAGACTACAAAAGGAAAGACAGCCACTGTCCGTCTTCACAAAGGCAACAAAACTGGCCGACCATTACGCTACGGACATTACGTCTAGGACGGGATACTACCACATGCCTCCTCCGGTAGATGCTAAACAGAATCACATGTTTGTATCACCGAAGCAGCTCAACGCGATTCTTCGCCAGTGTCAGGGAAACCGAGCACCTGGGCACGTCAGGATACAAACAGTGCTGCTCAAACAAATGCCGAGGAGAGGGATAGTACAACTAGCAAACTTATCACCCAGCCCACTACCAGCCGATCAGTTTGCTACCACAGATGGGGAAAATTTTCTCAAAAATTACTGCGCGGAAAATGACATCATTCCGCCAGAACAGACTGGATTTTAATCCAGTATGAACGCAGAGCACCCCCTTCTGAAGCTACAGTCAAAAGCTAGCTAAAACTTGTTTGTATAGAAACATAGCCACGGCTATGATTTCGATTGACTGCACTCAAGCATTTGACTCGGTGTTCCACGGGACACTGTGTCTAATGCTCTGCGACCGGGAATGCCCGAAGCAACTCTATTCAATTCTGGCTAGCTTCCTGAACAACCAACAGATCGATACGGGTGCGGGTGGGTGATAGCTTTTCCGAAGCTGTGCCACTGACCTGTGGAGTGCCCCAAGGAGCTTTTCTATCCCCTGTACTGTTGAACGTGTACACGTCTGAAATTGTAGGAGCCCGATATAAAAACACAGCAGTTACTGCTTTCGCTGATGACATAGCGGTGTGCAGTAGCACCATGAGCGCCAAGGTAGCTCTTAGACAGGGTGAAGTAGCCTGTAACCAGATCAGTAAGAGATTGGGGAGACTCAATATCTCTGTAAATGCGGGTAAGACTGACTGCGTAATTTTCTCTTTCCAAGTCCACTGCCTACTATCTACACAGTAGGAACGTTGAAAAACTTTCCAGCTAACAACCTAGTATATCTGGGGATTAAAATGGATAGACACCTCTATTTTAGTAACCATTTTGCGAAGAAGTTGAGGCAAACCCCCATGAAGTCTTACCGGCTTACGCATTTATTGATCGATGAAAGTGGTCAGAAATACTTCATTCCAGCAGCAGAGCAATAGTGAACTTCACGAGATCTTTGATTTGCCTACTGTGGATGAATTTATCCAACGTAGACATATAAAATTTTACGACTCCCTACAGTAAGTACTTGACAAACCCGGTGTTGAACACGATAACCCCCGCTCCGTTCCCCTATCGATGGCAGGACGCTGTCGCGGCAGGAACGCTTTAGTCTTTGGTTCTAGATATAGGTTTAGTTTTTACCCAATTGTAAACTGAAGGGGAGCCTCATGTATTATATTTATGCCCTCCTTCGAATGCATCAGCGCATCGCAGAAAGAGGAGAAAATTGTAAATCAAAATTTTTGTTCATTGTAAAACTCATCAATAAAGAGGTTTTGCAAAAAAAAAAAAAAAAAACCCACACCTTCTAAGATCCTATACAGACAGATCGAAACGAACCCCGTCGACTAGGCCGGCAGCCAGGGTGAAAGACCGCAGGTCCACCCACTCTATCTCTTTCTTGGCGCTCACCAGACGGCGGCTAGAGGTAGCAGTGACCCTCGCAATCGGTGGGCGTCTCCACCCCTGTGACGAGAGAATTTTGAAGCATGCCCAAGATGCTAGAAATGTACGGCCGAGAGTTTACGTCCCATTTCGTGACATTTTTCACTTACTTCTTCTCCTGGACACAGTGAACTGTCGCTTCACACGCACAAAACCAAAAAAATGGAGCCAGATGCTGCTCCTGCCCGCTTCTCCAGGCGTCCTTTCCTCAATAAATTACCCCATACCACTCTATGTTTCCCATTCCTCTATGGCATTTACCATAATAGTGCGCGACAGCCAATCTGCCACCAATGGGACTTTCCCTTCGATAATTTCAGGCCAAATTGTAACACTCGGTCCAAAACCGTCCTCAAGTGATCTACATGTTGGGCCTCGTTCGCTCTGAATACTAAGAGGTCATCCATGTGTATCTGGCAAACGGACTCATCTACTTCCCGTAGGAACTCATCCATGAGCCTTTTGAATGTGATGGGTGCATTTTTCAATCCCAATAACATCCTGGGGAACTCATAGTGACCTCTCTCAAAAGTGAAGGCTGTCTTATGTCGGTCCCTAGGATGCATCCGTATCTGATGATAGCCCGCTTTGAGATCCAGGGTGCTGAAGATCCTGGCCCCACTCAGCCTGTCCAGAATGTCATCGAACCTGAAAATTAGGTACTTCTCATCCACCGTACTTTTATAGAGTCTACTATAATCTACTACGACCCTGTACATATCTGGGACCCCACCTTCCGTGTTCGTTTTCTTAACAGCCCATAAGGGCTCCGACTTTCCCCTAACAATCACATCCTTTAATCCCTCCATATTCCCGGGGCAACTTTTCCACGACATGGACCCGCAATTTCTCCTCACTTCGATCCCACCTCTCTAACCCTATTATCGCTTCCCCTTCGACCCTGCAGGGGCCCCCCAGGGTGACGAAGCTACAAGAACATACCTGAATTTGAGACATCCTCCCTCCTCCACACATGTTCTGTAGTGTCTCCCGACACATTATTGTGTTGGTACTCCCGGTATCCACTAAGCACTGGACTCCACTCGCGACTCTAATTATAGGCAGACCGCTATGTGCGCCTTTTACACTATTATTTATTAACGTGCGGTCGCCTCTCCGCTGCCACTCTTCTCAGATTTTGCGTTCTCCCCTCTCCTCCGTTTCCTGTCGTCGACCGCTCCTTCGGGCACTGCCGCTTCCACCACCCACTCCGCTTCCTGGTTCTTCCCTTTCGTTGTCCGTTTCAGAGGTTCCCGAAGTCTCTGTAGCGTCCGACTGCTGTCTCTCCCTCCTCCACGCTCTCTGAGCATTTATTTCCATTGGTTCGGGCCGGTTCACGTTTCTGCGTCGGCTCATATATAGGCACTGTCTTTCTACGTGTCCCTCCATGCCACACTCGAAGCACATAGTGCGTGGGCACTGTCTTTCTATGTGTCCCTTCGTGCCACACTCGAAGCACCTAGTGCGTGGGCACTTTGATACCAGGTGTCCTGTCTCTCCACACTCATAACACTTCCTGTCTTCCCTCCTCTTGGGGCGTCCCGCGTTTCCTCGGCTCCTTTCTCCCACTGTTGCTCTCTCTCTTCCACCGTACTCCACCTCCTTCTTCCTCCATGTGACCGGGACGATTTTGGGCCTTCTATATACCACTTTCCTCCACCCCATTTCTTCCTCGCCAGCTGTAATTTCCTCCTCTCTAGCGCTGGTGTCCACCATTTCTTTAGCGCATTCTAGAAATGTGCGCTCTCTAGGTAACGCCTCCCTTCTTCCTGTCTCCTTCACTAGCTGCACCTTCAATATTGTTGACAAAAACGCCATCCTGCCTTCTACTTCTGCCACGCATCTTCTCTGTGATGCCATTATATTGAGCCAGCAGTGTTCCGGCTTACTGCCTGTTTGTTTGTCGGTACCTCTTCGTCTCCCGAAACATTTTAAAAATATCCTCTTCCGGGATCCATCTTCCCCCACCGAATGCTTTCTTCAGCTGCTCCTTCCTTATGGTTGATGAAGTCTCCTCGTCAGCCTATATCATGTTCAGAATACTCCGCTTAACTCTGCACAACAGAGCTGCTCTCAGTGAGTTGGGATCTCCTTCAGTTATTAAGTCCTCCGTCCGTTTTCCTTCTATTCACATAACCAGCCGGTCACCCCCCTTAAGGAAATGATTCAGTTCCCCGGTCTCACCTGCGAATCTCTCCAGATTCGAAATTGACTTCCTCACATCCTCGCCTGAATCTTCATCCACGCTAATGTAGTCACGTGAGCCACTGTCATCGTGAGTTAAATAATCTTGTTTGAGGAGAGTATTTGAAAAAACTTTATTATGAATAACAATCAAAAGACTGGTATATATACAAAGATCAATCAATTACAGCACTAGGACATTCTTTGGCTAAGGCTAAAGCACAAGTGCTTGGGATCTTTGCCGGAGGCAGGTAGTCTGAGGGTTGGGTTGGGATGTAAATGAACAAAGGAAAGTGAGACCATATGTCTCAACTGAAGTACATGTTTCAGCTAACAATTAGTATTATATAACTGTCGTTTGAGGCAACTGCGTTATATCTGCAGCTCCACTCAGCACCGCGGGTCGTAACACTCCCTCTGGCATGTTAGAAATGTTAAAAATATGTTAAAAATAGAGAGAAAGAGAAAAAAAAAGCAATTACTTTCTACGTCGCCGTACGAGGATCCCGGGTTTCGGCACCAGTTAATCGCCGGTGGTTAAGATATATAAAGAAAAGAATGACGAAAGAGGGAAATGCACCGACACACTCTGACTCCAGTAAAAGACTGCTTTATTATTGATGATAATGCGACATACATAGGATCATGAGTTGTTTACATTCCATGATCGTATTAGTATTCGACATAGTCAGGCCTCTGGCTTTAACTTATATATATTTATTTATCTTACACGAATAACCTTTTGTACGGATTAACTTATCAAACTCAATTAGACATATTTCTTTTTGATTATTGTCTTTCTATTAAATTCAAACATTTCACCAAGCTTTCTTAATAACTGAATGTATTATCATGCTTGGTGGCTTAGTAACAGTCAGCAAATATTAAGATGCGTTCGGGAGCATAGGTACTTTAACGGCAGTGAAGCCTAGGCCCAAAATTTAAATATCCTATATTTAATTTTTTACAGATTAAAAAAAATATTTATTTTGTTCTATTTGTTTTAGTTATTATGTAACCATATTTTTCAGATCTAAAGCCTGCAGCACCCGAGTCGGATTTGTTGCAAACGTAAGTTGCCCACCTACGTTTTGTGGCAAGGTTTCCTGTCAAAAAAACTAAATACCTTCGTATTACTTTCCTAAACTAGTTTGTCACGTTTGGAATCATGTCAAAGGAAGAAAATCAAATTTCGCAAAGAAATTTGATCTCCGAAATTTTAAGGAGGTAAGACTTAAGTTATTTATTATTAATTAAGGATCTTTAAACAATGCATTTTGATTTATCTTTAACGAATTACTATTCGTGAACAAACGCTGGATTAAATTATCGAACTCAATCAGGAATACTTCCTTTTGATTTTTATCTTTCTATTAAATTCAAACATTTCGCCAAGCTTTCTTACTGGCCAAATGCATTATTATGTGCATGTGGCTTAGTAACAGTCAGCCGATATTATGATTTGCATGGTAGCCTAGGTACCTTTACCACACGAAAGCCTAGGCCCCGAATTTACATTTTGAATATTTAATTGTTTACAGATTAAAACATATATTTCTTTCGTTCTATTTGTTTTAGTTATTATGAAACCATATTTTTTAGATCAGAAGAAACGAATCAAGTAGGATTTATTGAAAATATAACATACCCGCACTATTTTTGTGGAAACGAGTGCAATCACCAATTACTAAATACTGAGGAAATAACAATTATGCCTCTTCCACAAATACTACCTGTATGTAAAGGAGAAAATGAAGAGGCTGTACGCAACGATTTACTCTCCAGTATTATGAAGAGGTAAGACTTGGGGGTTTTATAATTAATTAAGGATATTTAATAAATACCTTTTTATTTATCATTCCTGGCAGACGTTAAATTAAACTATCGAACTCAATCAGACATATTTCCGGTTGATTTTTATCTTTCTATTGAATTCTAACATTTCTCCAAGCTCTCTTAATGGCCAAATGCATTATTATGTGCATGTGGCTTAGCAACAGTCAGCCAATATTATTATGCGCATGGAAGCCTAGGCCCCAAATTTACATATCGAATATTTAATTGTTTACACATTAAAATATATATTTATTTTGTTATATTTGTTTTAGTTATTATGAAACCATATTTTTTAGGTCAGAAGAAGTCAACCAAGTTGGATTGGAAATAGATATATGCTACCCCACCATTTTTTGTAGTGACAATTGCAATCACAAAATAATAAATAATCTTCCAACAATCCCTATTCCTCCTCCTCCGTTCCCATCCACAGACCAGGAACAATATTTAGGAGGAACAGGAAGTATTTCAAAAGTACGTAATTTTGATTAACACAAAATCCTTAAGTAATTAATTGTTCAATACTGCACACCTAACTTTTCATCACATAGTAGTATGAGACATCCGCTGTTAGAGAAAATAAAAGTCGCGATACGGTTAGATAGGGAGATGGGGGAGCAGCTCTTGGTAATTTCTACCACCAACCACCGTATGCATCTTAATTTATAATTTCGTGTTTTCTTTTATCATTGATTAAGCGTAGAAATATTGGGCTTGGTTAGAATAATACATTAGTTTGTATATTCAAAGCCACAACAAAACCTGTGTACTAGCAACCGCTAATACACAATGTTCCACCTCTGGACGAAGAGAATGAAGGGCCTGTATTTCTCGTCTGCATCATGTATATCATTATACTTGTTTATTCATTATATAATTTTTATAAAATAACAACACCTGTATAGAATGTAGCGATGCTACAGGAAATACAAAAATAATTTGTAAATAGATTCATCTGAGGATCTATAATTGCATATAATTATCTGTAGATTTAAAGGGGCTATGAAAGGAAAAAAAAAATACAACCCACAAACTATAATGAATAAAAAATTAAATATCGCAGGCACAAAAAGATTCAAAATAAAACATTACTAACAGAGTTAAATTAAATGGGGAATATTATAGCGCTTTCATGAATACCCCGAGGGTACATACTCCGCAGCTTCGTCCTGAACGGTGAGCTCTCACTCGTAATTTTCTCTCTGATTATCATCTCAACGTCTTACTCTCTTCAACGTTGCAGCGAGACTAGCCGTAATAAACATCGTTGGGTATCAGTTCACAGCGGGAATCAGCTGATACGCTTAATACGCGGTATAAGCATATGAACACACGAGTATTTTTAATATATATATATTTTCACAAGAATACTCGATTATATAATTATTATTATAAATTATATTATTTTATGCCTAATTTATATAAGAATATAACATAATAATATCTATGTAGTGTTATTTTGAAATTTTAGAAACCAAATCTTAATGTAATTTATTTTTAAATACTAATTAATGTACCACATATTAATATTTTTTTGTTACCTTAGTCAAGATACCAAGTAATTGCTGAATTAAAAAAGATGAACGAGAGAAACATATGTCGATACCAATTGGAACAAAAGCGCCTCCAATTTGTCAGAGCGCTTATTTCTGCAAAAAACCAAATTAAGGAATACTCTGATCTAATAATCAATGAAGAGGATACGAACAATCAGATATGTAATGTTACAACATGCTTGATTCCCCCTCCACCACCATTCCCATCCATAAATACGGAAGAAAATTTAGGAAGGAAAGGAAGTATTTCAAAAGTAAGTAATTTTGATTAACACAAAATCTTTAAGTAATTCATTGTGCAAAGCTGCACACCTAACTAAATGTTTGAGTCGGAGGCGGAGCCATGCCGGTGTGTTCATTTCAACACATAGTAGTATAAGGCATCCGCTGTTAGAGCAAATGAAAGTTCTACAATCCATATCCTACCCTACAAAGAATCAGAAGTCAACACGAACAGCATAGACATTGAATAAATAACAGAGTTTATATAAATAATAGCAATTAAGTTACCTCTGAAACGTTTGTAGTTTTCATATTCAGAATAGCCAATCGAATTCCAGATTCCAACTATCCTTGATTTTCTCGAGATTTTCTTAACTCTGCTAAAACCATCCACTTATCCCTCCATCCAAGCAACACCCATCTTCCAACCCTCGTTATTCCTTATCCAGTAACACTGATGCTTACTATTCTCTTAGCCACATAAAACTATAATGATTGAGGTTGCCTCGTGATTTATTGTAAATAAACATGAAGGACATAGGGTCCTGGCTCTGGTCATCATACCCACTCATGTCATGAGAGTCTGTGGCTCGCTTACCCTCTCTCTAAGAGAGACCAAATCTTCGTCACATCGCGATACGGTTGGATAGGGAGCAGCTCATGATAATTTCTACCACCAACCGACGTATGCATCTTAATTTATAATTTCGTGTTTTCTTTTTTCATTGATTAAGCGTAGAAATATTGGGCTTGGTTAGAATAATATATTAGTTTGTATATTCAAAGCCACAACAAAAGAGCCGGTTTGACAGATAGGATTTAAAAAGGTTTTACAATAAAGAGACCTGCATGCCGTACCTGGTCAAATGCCTGGGCTACGTCAGAAATTCACCCGTGCAATAGTGTTTGGTATCAAGTGCAGAGGATGTATGATCAAGAGCGAGGAAGCCTTCCTGAGCAGTGGAGTGTCCGAAACGGGCTGGTTGGGTGCTAATATGAAGGATAATGTATCATGTTTCTATAAGAGGTCAATAATATTAAAAGTGGCACAACCTGTGTACTAGCAACCGCTAATACACAATGTTCCACCTCTGGACGAAGAGAATGAAGGGCCTGTATTTCTCGTCTGCATCATGTATATCATTATACTTGTTTATTCATTATATAATTTATATAAAATAACAAAACCTGTATATAATGTAGTGATGCTACAGGAAATACAAAATAATTTGTAAATAGATTCACCTGAGGATCTATAATTATATATAATTATCTGGAAATTTAAAGGGGCTATGGGAAAAAAAAAAAAAAAGTTAGTACGTGCAATTTTAGTATTTTTGTTGCTGTGTAGCCCCAATCGAGACAGATGTTGACCATATTCTTCGGCTTGTAGCTTACGCAATAATTGGTAAAATAACTGGTATAGAACAAGGACTCGTCAAGGCAAGAAAGTAGTAAACTCTCTTACAACAAAAAGTCATGGCTTGATGAGGAATTGGAAGACGGCAATGTGGCAGGAACGGCTTCGTGGCTTACATAGCGATTGCCGTAAGTTTTGGAAACTCCTTAGGACCACTGCCAAGAAGAACTCAAGTGTCCGTCTTCATGACGGAGACACCCTCTACACACCGGAAGAACAGGCGAAAATACTGGCCGACCACTATACCACAGACAACCCCGCAAGGACAGGTAACTACCGCGATCCCCAGCCACTGGAGACAGGTCAGAACTATATTCTTGTCTCCCCGAAGCAGCTCAAGGTAATTCTTCGCCGGTGTCAGGGAAACCGAGCACCAGGGGGTGACGGGGGGCAAACGGTATTGCTGAAACAGCTGCCGAGGAGAGGGATTGCCCAACTTGTACAATTCATGTATCAGGTTGCGATACTTCCCGACGGCGTGGAAACAAGCTATCTTGTTCCCGCTGCGCAAGCCCCCAATGAGAGAAGACCACCCAGCCCACTATCACCCGATCAGTCTCTTCCCTTACATGGGAAAGATTCTCAAAAAGATAATACTGAATTACCTGAAGGAGTTCTGTTTGGAAAATGCTATCATTCCGTACGAGCAGACAGGTTTTCAGGCTCATTTTAGTACAGAACAACCACTTGTGAAGGTACAGACGGAAGCCACCCTCGGTATCAACAAGAACACAGCAACTGCTATGATCTCGTTGACTGCACGCAGGTTTCCCACGGGATGCTGTGCCAACAGCTTTGAGACTGGGAATGCCCAGAGCAACTACACACTATGTTGGTTTTCTTCTTGAAGAACAGATCGGTGAGGGTAAGGGTGGGTGATTCCCTCTCTAACCCATTCCCTCTGACTTGTGGAGTTCCTCAAGGAGCGGTTCTGTCTCCGGTTCTTTTCAGCATGTACACATCTTAAATTGTTGGGACAAACTATAAGAAAGCTACTGCAATCGCTTTCGCCGACGACATTGCGGTTTACAGCAGCAGTATGAGTGCACAAAGAGCTCTTACACAGGCTGAGTCAGTTTGTAACGTTATCAGGGACAGACTGGACATGTTAAACATCAGTGTAAACGCAGGAAAGACCGTCTGCGCAATCTTCTCCCTCCAAAAGGGGAAAAAATCGTTAATAGTATAGGAGGGCAAGAGAACTCACCAGCTTTCTCAATACACTATCTGGGTATGAAAATGGATAGGCATCTCCATTTCTCTACTCATTTTAGTAATAAAATAGAAAATGTACGACGCCGGTCTTACCGGCTATCACTCTTGATAACTTCACCTAACCTGTCGCTTCGTTTCAAACAAGTGATCTATAAATCCTCCACTATCCTAAATCCTAAATCCACTATCCTATCCTGATCCTAAATGTGGCCAGCTCTGCTGTGCGGTGCACACTGGTTCCTAACGACGAAAAATGGGACAAAAGTCAGCAAAACAGTAAAGTTCGCCTGAAACAATTTTTTTTCACATTTTAAATGAAGGTATAGATTGCCCTTGATGGAAAACTGGTGATAAATTTTCCAAAAATAGTTTTTTTTTACGCTAAATGCAATGGTGTTAGTTTACGCGACTTATTCAACAACCAAGAAAATATTAGGTAAGTTTTCCACATAGTCATCATTTTTTTTAGTGTGAAAAAATGTATTGGTAAATAAATACATGTAGGTACACTGCACATAAGCATAGGTAGGTCCTCACAATAAAACTATTACCCCGATTAATGGCTATATTTGAAAAAAACAACATGATGAGTGAAGTAGTAAAGTTGGTAAACATCAGTTTTCAATTCCGTCTAATACATAAATAATCCATAGTACATAAATCCAGAGATTATTATAATGTTACTTAGATGAAAGTTTGTAAGGAGATTTTTAGCCTCTTCCTCAAGTTCAATTATTGGAGATTTTTGCCGATTTGGTCTCAATCTTGCAAGGAGTGGAGAACTATTACCCCGATTAGTGGCTATAAAAAAAAAAGTACTTATGGGCAGAAAAATAGTATATGAAAATGTTATTGAAAAATAATGTATATAAAATGATACCCACACGCGGTAAAGTTGGTAAACATCAGTTTTCAATTTTGTCTTCGTCCTGAAATTCAGAGTCTTCGTGACTATGTGTTGGATGAAAGTTTGTAAGGAGATTTTCAGCCTCTTCCTCAAGTTCAATTGGAGATTTTTGCCAATTTGGTCTCAATCTTGAAAGAAGTGGATCAGAAGAAATAATTAAATTATGTATGATTCCTTCGCTTGTTGATGTCCTTGATATTTTGCGAGAATGGTTCAGCCGAAATCGTTTAAAATCCTTGTTTTTACTTTCTTGAGCTTCCTCTGATATCCAGCCAATCGGTAAAACAGTAGAATCAAGAATCGCTTTTCCGTGGATCAAAATTTTATGAAGAGAGGGTGGCATGTAGTACCATTCATACAAAGAAACATATAGCTCTGCAGTTTCGTGGCAGTATTTTTCAAACTTGGAGGAGTTCACAGAAGCACCAGAAGAAATCACTTGAAGAATCACATAAAATTTGTGGATCATGTTTTCGTTAATTTCGGTAATCTCAGCAACAGTTTCCCAATCTCTAAAAAAACGTCGCGCGCTGTTTCCATCGTTGGTTGTACCAGATCCTTGTTTCGGCACATCCACTAAAATCCCATTTTTCTCTTTCAAGCTGTGCTGGATATGTTCCTTTGTAGTTTTCATTCTACGCTTTTAATCTCGCACTCCATTTTTTGATTGGCAATCGGTAAGCTATATGTAAAATACATTCCTTCAATTGTATCTAAGTGTGACGACTCGACAACCCATACTCTGTGCTGGCTTGATCGATAGGCATGGACTTTACTCTCATAAGATTGTTCATTTGCGATGATTTGGCACCACAAAGAACACAAGAAGCTGCAGAGGGTGTGTTTGTCAACGCCTGGCATACTTTGCCATCTATCATGGTTAACTGCAAGCCATGAAGCGTTTCATAGGTAGTGTTTTCGATCAATGTTATGGAAGGTTTCAAATTTTTGATTTCATCTTTTATGTTCTCTACTTATACTATGATCTTTGTAGTGTCCTCTTTTTCGAACTCCAACTTAATAGGATGGAAAAATTTGGTAGAGGAAAGGGAAGGATTGACCCAGTACGCACTGTGGATGCTGGTGCCGATGTCGTTAGTTTCAGACAACTTCAAAGGTACGAGAGATACCATGAACACAGAAGCGTCAGATGTGTGGGGGGCACTGAAATTTTGCTTGTAGGTCTCTTGGCTGGAAGCTCCATCGCAGCCCCATTTTGAAATCAACATCAAATTTTTACCCTGAGGGCCCAGCTATTTTTAATGAAATCAGCAACCTAGTGACGGTTTTGTCTAATAAGCTTTGAAGTGCTACACTTGCCTTTGTTTCAGAGACAAGTATATCCGGGTAGCAATCCTTCTTCGCTTGCAATATAGCTTTATATGAAGGAAATACATTGCAACCTTTGCTTAAGACCTCGGATCGAATTCGGTTGTATTGGTATTTTGTTTGTATTGTTTCGACAAACAGAGCAAGGGCTTCTTCTTTTGATAGTGCATCACTTTCGTCCTCCTTCGGTTTGGTTCCTGACAAATTTGAAAGGCTTCCTACATTGCTCATAAGCTCTGAATTTTTTTTTGAAAGATGTGTGAGCCCGTTTTGGGGGTCGCACTCGGTCGCAGCTAATATGTGTTTGTCGGGTTGCCACTAGGGGAGTGCCTAATCACTCTAGCTCTGGTGACAAGTGCGGATTGTTGTAGTTTATAACATGGACCATGTTCCATGTTGGCGTTAATATCTGACTCCATTTTTATGATAGGGATGTGTCCCGACAATACACTGTATTCAGGAGAAGAGGTACAGACGTTTCATGAAGAATAAGACGAGTTTTTAGAGCTCGGGCGAGAGACCTACACAAGTAACACACGAGTATTTTCACAAGAATACTCGATTATATAATTATTATTATAAATTATATTATTTTATGCCTAATTTATATAAGAATATAACATAATAATATCTATGTAGTGTTATTTTGAAATTTTAGAAACCAAATCTTAATGTAATTTATTTTTAAATACTAATTAATGTACCACATATTAATATTTTTTTGTTACCTTAGTCAAGATACCAAGTAATTGCTGAATTAAAAAAGATGAATGAGAGAAACATATGTCGATACCAATTGGAACAAAAGCGCCTCCAATTTGTCAGAGCGCTTATTTCTGCAAAAAACCAAATTAAGGAATACTCTGATCTAATAATCAATGAAGAGGATACGAACAATCAGATATGTAATGTTACAACATGCTTGATTCCCCCTCCACCACCATTCCCATCCATAAATAAGGAAGAAAATTTAGGAAGGAAAGGAAGTATTTCAAAAGTAAGTAATTTTGATTAACACAAAATCTTTAAGTAATTCATTGTGCAAAGCTGCACACCTAACTAAATGTTTGAGTCGGAGGCGGAGCCATGCCGGTGTGTTCATTTCAACAGATAGTAGTATAAGGCATCCGCTGTTAGAGCAAATGAAAGTTCTACAATCCATATCCTAGCCTACAAAGAATCAGAAGTCAACACGAACAGCATAGACATTGAATAAATAACAGAGTTTATATAAATAATAGCAATTAAGTTACCTCTGAAACGTTTGTAGTTTTACTATTCAGAATAGCCAATCGAATTCCAGATTCCAACTATCCTTGATTTTCTCGAGATTTTCTTAACTCTGCTAAAACCATCCACTTATCCCTCCATCCAAGCAACACCCATCTTCCAACCCTCGTTATTCCTTATCCAGTAACACTGATGCTTACTATACTCTTAGCCACATAAAACTATAATGATTGAGGTTGCCTCGTGATTTATTGTAAATAAACATGAAGGACATAGGGTCCTGGCTCTGGTCATCATACCCACTCATGTCATGAGAGTCTGTGGCTCGCTTACCCTCTCTCTAAGAGAGACCAAATCTTCGTCACATCGCGATACGGTTGGATAGGGAGCAGCTCATGAAAATTTCTACCACCAACCGACGTATGCATCTTAATTTATAATTTCGTGTTTTCTTTTTTCATCGATTAAGCGTAGAAATATTGGGCTTGGTTAGTTTGTATATTCAAAGCCACAACAAAAGAGCCGGTTTGACAGATAGGATTTAAAAAGGTTTTACAATAAAGAGACCTGCATGCCGTACCTGGTCAAATGCCTGGGCTACGTCAGAAATTCACCCGTGCAATAGTGTTTGGTATCAAGTGCAGAGGATGTATGATCAAGAGCGAGGAAGCCTTCCTGAGCAGTGGAGTGTCCGAAACGGGCTGGTTGGGTGCTAATATGAAGGATAATGTATCATGTTTCTATAAGAGGTCAATAATATTAAAAGTGGCACAACCTGTGTACTAGCAACCGCTAATACACAATGTTCCACCTCTGGACGAAGAGAATGAAGGGCCTGTATTTCTCGTCTGCATTGTCCAGCAACAGGAGGTCCACACTGCACTTTCCGAGTGACCGGAGCAGGCGTGCTCTAACGGGTACAAGGCCTTCACATGAGAGCACGATATTTTCCGCAGTGTCCTCTTCTCCACAGTGTGGGTAGTGCGGGTCTTAGCGTTTGAGAACTCCTTGTATACTTCCTCATGGCACCCTCTTTGTTTTGCTGGTCCACCAAGCGTTCCACGTCTCACTCGTCCATTCATTAATTAGTGGGGCATCAGTTCACGCCAGGAGCCAACTGATACGCGTAATACGCAGTATATGCCACACGAACAGACGAGGATTTTCAAATTATATATTTTCACAAAAATACTAGATTATTTAAATTTTATTATAAATTTATTAATTGTATACCTAATTAATATACAAAGATAATATAATAATATATATATAGTGTGTGTTATTTTGCAACTTTAGAAACAAAATCATTAAATCTTCTTTTATTTAATCTTTTAATACTATACATGAGATGCGTGTGTGAATTCTTTGTTCGCACGATGGAGCGGGTGTTAAACAGGATGATATATCAGGATTTTTTTATACATTCCACAGGGAATTTTTTTTGGTAGACAGAGGGGAGACGTGGGAATCAAAATAATCGGATCGGAAGAATGCGAAATGCCGCTTTACCAATCTGCAGTAACGAAAGTACGAGCGACGATCAACAGGATCTCGGGATCTTTGGCACACGGTTCTCGAGTGGCGTTTGGAGTGGATTTGGTCTTTCAGATGCTGAGTTTGTGTTTCTCAATTCCTACCTGTAAATCCACGGTTTGGACTGTGAAAATTTGGATTATGGTGGGATGACGATGCCTCCAAAGCCGGCCTTTCCATTAAAGTAGTGAAAGAATGCAATACATCGTCTAGGTCTTGGGATATTTTCAGGGACATATTAAGGTCTACGGAATCCGCAAGAAGCTGGCGAAAATGGTCCTAATTAACTGGGCCCCTAATTAATGAAGGAGGAGGCAGTTTGTGAATTGGTCTTAAGGAAATGGTTAGAATCAAAGGAAGAGTTGTCATTGAGGCCCGTAAGTAGTAAATAGTTTAGTATTCCTCAACTATTGTACAAGAAGAAGTCAAGGAGATAAGGATTTTGGTAGAGATCGGATGGCCAATAGATGGCTGTGGGCTGTGTCAGGAGAGATAGTGGAGCAATGTTTCTGTGAGAGTTTTTTTTACAAGAATACTGGATTATTTAATGATTATTATTAATTGTGTTGATTTCGTGCCTAATAAATATACAAATATAACATAATAATATCTATATTATGTTATTTTGCAATTTTAGAAACAAAATCTATTAATTTTCTTAGTAATTTTTTTTTAAATACTATACACAATACCACATCATACTTTATTTTTATGTTACCTTAGAAAACATACCAAGAACTTGGGGAATCAAAACCTCTAAAACAAAATAATATTTCACAACAAAAAGAGCACCTCCTATTAGCAAGGGTAGATATTTCACCGCAAAAGTATGAGGAAGAAGGAATTGGAGAAATTCCCGATATTTCCCGATATTTAATTCAGCTTCCTTAATTAAAGAAAAACAAATAACTGATTTGTTCTGTCTCAGATATCGTTCAATTTTTTGGGTATCATTGTATAGTCATCTAAATAACTGATGATCTAAAATATTGCTGGTGGTGCCCAATGATGTATATTTTGACAACTTAGAACTGGTGTACACGAAATGAATATTCGGCCTGTAGTAGACTTTAAATAAGTCGACTTACGCAATAACCAATAATATATTATATTAAAAGATAAATAATTATAGTTGAGAACATATTGGCAACTGATGAACACTACCTCATAAAAAATAAGATATTACAAAGTGGTTCATGAAATGTGAAATTATTTATCACACAATTTGCTGTAGTTTCGGTTTCCCCATTATTGTTATTTGCTAATTTTTGTAATATTTTTATTGCATTGGTTGATTGGTGATTCATATTACATTTTATTTCCGTTTATTGGTGACACTTAATAATCATTTTATAATGAAGGGATACTTGATTTTTCTAGTTGATTTCGCCACACGAAGACACAAAAATCTTATATTCAATTAAACTAGTTTTATTTCAACTGGAAGGAAAACTAAAATACAGCCCTACATACTTGCATTAAATGAACTAATAATATATTTGCACCTATTTGCATACACACAAAAGCATACATTTTTATATGACGGTTTCAAAGCATAATTATGTTTTCAGTAGATGGATATAGGTTTCGATTGTTCATAGTTGTATTTCCTCATCGATAATTTGTTCCGATTTTGTTGTTGAAGGCACTAAAATTATTAGATTGCAATACGAAATTTACTGTTTCGGACAGAGTTCCGAGTTTAGAGTGTTGCAAAGTGGTTCATAACAAATACTGGACAGAAACTATAAAAATTTAATAATGCTTATTAGAGGACACTGAAATAGATTTCTTATGTCAGCCCATTTTATTAATTTGTTGAATTTGAAATAAATAATAGAAAAAATGTATTTCCTAGGACCAGCGTTTGTGTGACCCGCTTTTTGGACCATCAACTTCATCACTCATGCCCGTTCAACCTTTAAATTTAAGGACAGGATTGAGTAAATTCACAATTAGTATTGACATAGCGGGCTTACAACGGCTCCAGATGCAGCAAACGGAACTTTTAAGAAGGTAACTATTTAACATTTAACCATTTTATAAAACATAAATGTAATGCATATTTTATAATATTGGCAAAATTTAAGAAATACGAAGGAAAACGGCCCCTAAAAAATCATTCAAAATAAAATTATTCAATTTTTTGCTCCACGTAAATTATTTTTTTAGAACAATTCACTGTAGATTCCCTTTATTATATCATTAGTTTTTATTAACTGATCTATTAATTCATTTTAAATTACCTTTAAATAATGTAGTGTTTCATCTAAAATATCTTTAGTGTTGACCTAATGAAATAAGCAGTGGGAGCTTGTATTTTATTAATTAGAAGTTACAAAAATAAAGAAAATCATCGAAAAATAACCATCTATAGAAGAAAGGTTTTTAGATTTTAAATCAAATTAATTTTTATGCAAATTAAGTAATACAAAAATAAAACATCACCTTATTGTGGATGAGTTTCGGGTACAGGGCTCTGAGCTCTATTTTCCAAGATGGTCCTGTACCGTATCGATTCCAATGGACTGATCCAAATATAAATCGTGGATTAAGGATCCAAACTAATTGGTTAAATCCCAAACAAAAACCGAATAAAACCATTGTCACTGTACGATATTATTAATATTTGAATATATTAACACAGTTTATTAATGAAGTTTTTTGTTATTTGATTAATATTTTCAAACTCAAGATTGCATAAAAAAAAAATGTTGAAATAGGTTTGCTGATATGTCACGGCTTGATTTGAGTTTAGTCATTTTTTTATAATTTTTATTTTTTATTTGTATATTCTTTATAATATGAATATGTGAAAAGTAATTGCACCTGACCTGCAGAAAAAGAGCGAGTATTATCTGATTTTCTAACAATAATAAATTATTTATTTTGCACGTGAGCAAAGTCCTTAAAAAAAAACTTTCTATTTACACTAGTGTAAAATAAGTGCACATTTATAAAAATATAAATTTGTATAAATTATAAGTTATATGTAGCTAAGTACAGTCTATTATTAGTTTTAATGTTCTCCCAGAATAATAATTTAAACTAAAATTCATAAAAATAATAAGTATTAAGCTTTCAGAATAAAAAGACCCCTCAAACTCCATGCTAATACTAAAAAAAAAACTTATAACCTATTATATATGTCTTATTCAATGTTTAATGTTAATAATTGATTTTAAATGTCAGGAAACCTTCCGAACTTGAAGAACTTAACAGGCCTGGCCGTGAAGCGATGCTGAAAATTTCACAACGTGGAGAGATAATATATTTCACTAGTTTAATCTTTGAATCACTTAATCTCCCACTTATGACCGATAGATACTTTGAGGTAATTATGTATTTTTATTACATAAGTTGGAATACTTAAGTTTAAGATATTGATGCATATTAAATACCACAAAGTGTGCCCAATATCCTTCTGTATCTATATTTATAATATTTTCACATCGTTTCAGACTTTAATTAAAACAACACAACACGAATTTCTTGAAGCTGGACTTGATGAGTGCGAAACGTCGCAATTATTAAATGTAATTAAAATAAAAATATATACAGAACGATATTGTGTACACTTGATAAATATACAATATTTAATGTTATATATACTATAACATAATAAATATTACTGAGGTATTTTCAGAGGTAGTTTTTTCAGAGAGATAGGACGGCTGTGGGCCAATATCTATATAAAACAACTGAAGTCAGTTTCTCTGTAAAAGCAAGCAATTTTATCCACTATATTTTATATTATCACAATTATTCATATTATTTACACAATCTTACCTGTAAACAAAGAAACAAACATTACAATTTATAATCATCACTTCGCTATTCATACTCTAATTACAACTTTAGTTACTAAATATAGCCTTTCTCTATCCTCTCACTTTTTAGAATCTTGCTGATAGCTCCATCTAGTGGTGGTCAGTAGAAGCAGCGCATAAAATTCAAATTACCCATTATCAAATTATCTACAGAGCAGGCCGGTAAAAAAAAAGTAGATGTTTTTAGGGGTGTATGAGCAATGATAATAGAGGTTGGCAGTGAAAATGTCCACCATGGAGTCAATTATTGGGCAGGAGTAAATAGTATTCCAATTAAGAGCTTCGAAATCAACTAAAATGTTTTTGGTGGATAGGGCCTCCAGATTGTGACAGGTTATGGTTTTAGAAGGAAAATATTGGGTCTGAATATTATAGGAAATTTGGATTAGGTCCTGAGAGGAAAGAAACTCAACAGATAGCTGAGAAGATCCGGTAAGGTATCGGACATAAAAGTGTGATGAGTAGCAGTTAAATGAATGAAGAGATGGAGCGAAAAGAACAGGTTCTCTAGATAGCGCTTTCGTGGGAATCCGATAGGAGGTTAGTATTCAGGTCATCGGAAATGATAGCATTGGGGTAGAGAGAAACGAGATTGTGGAGGGTTGAATAAAAAATGGTTCAAAAGGCACATGTGAAGAGCGATATACAACAGAATATAGGAAAGGATGTAGGTTGCTCTGGTTATCTCAACGATAAGGAACTCAATGTGTAGAATGTTGGATAGGGGAGGGTGTGATTTGGGTCTTCAGGCTGTCATGTAAATACAGACCCTGTGTGTAAGAAATGCTTACTTCACAAATAGAGCCGATGTCCATTATTTATAATCAAATAACAAATCAAAAGAAACCCAGAGAAATAATAAATAATGACATGAGTGACCTTATTCGAGGTTACCCCCCGTCACTCTCCTCCACTATTGTTGCTCGCTGAGATAAAGTTTCGATAATATTTCGTAAAGTATTTCTTAAATAACTCTCCAACGGAGATCACCACTCCCCAAACTTTACCCACATTTTCTACCTATACACTTTATTACAGTTTTTGATAAGGAGAGTTTTACAAAGTCACGCTAAAATGGAACGAGCAGACTAAGGCCAGACTAATGTACGTATTTGTGATGTTATCAAGAAAGACAAACTAGATGTTAAAAATAGTATACAAATATTAACAAGAATAATAATAAGAGTCGGGTGAAAGTCAACTTGAAGTAGTTTGTGAAATAATAAATATAGAAATATTATGATCAGTTAAAAATTTAATAAAAAATAATATGTTTCATGTCGTTTTTAGAAGAACAATAAGTTTAAGAACTGAACTTCTTTAAAAAATACCATGAAATATGTTCTGTGACATTGGTAGACTATTGTTAGAAAGTAATAATATTTATTAAACTTTTATTTTAAAATATTTTTTATAGTCCCTGCTTGTGTTATAAACATGTTGTCGGGTCGTCACGAGGGGTTCATGTTATTTTACTTTTGCTTACAATATATATGCACTAGAGTATAGGGTGATTTAACTTATGTAGTTAGCGGTCGCTACACCACTCACCAACAAATAAAAAATACTATCTGGCAGTAACACTTATTATAATTATCGAGTCTGTTGATTACAACATTATTATAATGTTTATTTTTATTTTCATCAATAAGTAAGTAAGTATGCTTTGCTCATCATAAAGGCCATTTAGTTCTTTATAATTTCCTGCTTCGCTTCACGGTTCGAATCCAGACCCCCCTAACGATTATTTTAGGGGTCAGTTTCTACTCGGTGCTCACTCTGCCACGCGCAAGTGAGTGGTGACATAAAAAAGGAATTCCTGAAAATAATGGTTGTGAAGTGATAACCTAGCATTGGCCATCCTATACTCTCCGTATTAACGCAGCGCACTAGAAAGGCTGCCGTTGTGACAAAAGTTACAGCAGACGATGCTGTATGAAATAAATTTCAGGACGATGGAGATTAAAAAAAATGAATGTTCATATTTCTTCTTCGAAGTATAATGTTGACCTCATGTCAGAAAAGGTAGCCAACCCCTATTCAAGAGTTCCTGAACCTCTTTCAGAGACAACTTGCTTGATTCTAATGTGACAAACATGGTACGAGGTAATATTGTAACCATTAAGAAATACGCTATTTTTGCTGTTACTTGAGAGTGTTCTTACTATTTTCAGGTCATCGAACCACTAAACTTTGGGTCTTCAAGTCGAGTATGTGACTTCATAAGGAAACAACTCAAAACTATCAATGTCCAAACCTTAAATAGCTGGCAAAAACCATTTGTATATGTATTGGCATACTCAAGCAATTGGGTCCAGCGATTTGAAGCTAACTCAACCTGTTTATTAAAAATAAAGGTAAATATACTTATTAATAAATCTCTTTCTTTTATCACTTTTTATTGTTTCATTATTTCATTTAAGATATATTCATACATATATAATTGAAACTGAACTACCAGTTGTAGTTTGTGGAGACTCCAAGGTAGTGTTAGTACAGCCTAACAAACACATAAAAAGCTCTCTAGTCTCTGATCGCTGATAAATTAGGCAACATATGTCTGTCCCTAACAGACATACTAAATATTTTATAATATCTAAACCCATTTTATGTAGCTGCACTATTCGAGTTCAAATTGGCTATAAAATCTCGTAAGCAAACACTTATCCACATATATGTAAATCTGTAAAAGTTATTAGCATAGCTAAACTCAATTCGATAAAACCGATGGTTAAATTACAATCATTACATGCATAACATTAGTTACATTCGATAACATACAATTGAAAGCAGACAAAAAAAAATCGCTCTCAATATACACAAAGACATCTCTTAAATTAGTAGACTTGGTTTTACTATGATACAAAAATAATAGAAGAGAGCCTATTGGCATTTTTATAAAACTATGCTACAATACCCTAGACATTTTCAATTTAGGGACTCATTTTGAAGCAATACATATTCTCACCCAGATGTGAGCGAGGAAATATAAACAAAACTTTCTGTAAATTGAAAGTAGCACAATCGTTCGAAAAACATGTCTTTATACATGAAATAATATCTCATTCACTCGTTTATTAATCACTACGTATTAACCACATGTGAAATATATGAGACAATGAGCCACAGATCTTGTTGGAGATCAAGATCAATTTATTGTAAAATAAGCTTTATAAAACCTTAGATAGATATTTTAATGATGATAATTCAAAATCTATTCTGCAGGATGAAGATAACATGTACACATCGGATGAAGTTCCAGAATCAAACCTTCAACACGGAAATTCAGATGAAAATCAATTTTCAGAAACATCTTCCTCGGCAGAATCAGATTGGAACAATGACATAGTACGTATTTTTTCAAAATATGTATATTTTAATATTCAATAAGTCAGCGCTCATGAGAAAAACCCACCGACGTATTATTATAATAATTATAGGAAGCAATCTTAGGCAGGTACGAGCGAAGAATATTATACATGATAATACTCCGAAAGACAGACTCTTTTTGTAGTATAAAATGTTCAAATAATTTTCTTTAATTGGCTAATATTCTCTATAATGAAATATTTATGATTCTTTATTCAATAAGATCAACGGTTTGCCTTTTATGCAGTTTCTACGTTATTTTATTATTTGTCACATTTATGAATTCTACGTATAATTAGTCCTATGTTCACCATTTTATGTCGTCTAGTCGTTCCATTAATCCTTGTTGGAGCGTAGCGTGGGCATAATAAGTGAGGTTTTTTAAACAAAAAAAATAGTAGAGAGCTTATTGGCCTTTTCTTAAAACTATTCTACAATTAACTAGACATTTTCAATTTAGGGACTCATTTTGAAGCACTATATATTCTCACCCAGATGTAAGCGAGGAAATATAATCAAAACTTTTTTTGTAAATTGAAAGTAGCAGAATCGTTAAAAAAACATGTCTTTATACATAAAATAATATCTCATTCACTCGTTTATTAATCACTACGTATCAACCACATGTGAGGTATATTAGACAAAGAGCCACAGATCATGTTGGTGTTCAAGATCAATATATTGTAAAATAAGCTTTATAAAACTTTAGATAGATATTTTAATGATGATAATTCAAAATCTATTCTGCAGGATGAAGATAACATGTACGCATCGGATGAAGTTCCAGAATCAAACCTTCAACACGGAAATTCAGATGAAAATCAATTTTCAGAAGCATCTTCATCGGCAGAATCAGATTGGAGCAATGACATAGTACGTATTTTTTCAAAATATGTATATTTTAATATTCAATAACTCAGCGCTCATGAGAAAAACCCACCGACGTATTATTATAATAATTATAGGAAGCAATCTTAGGCACGTACGAGCGAAGAATATTATACATGATAATACTCCGAAAGACAGACTCTTTTTGTAGTATAAAATGTTCAAATAATTTTCTTTAATTGGCTAATATTCTCTATAATGAAATATTTATGATTCTTTATCCAATACGATCAACGGTTTTCCCTTTTATGCAGTTTCTATGTTATTAAATTATTTGTCTCATTTATAAATTAAATATAATAGGACTATGTTCACAATTTTATGTAGTCCTCCCGTTTCATTAATCCTTGTAGGAGCATAACGTGGGCATAATAAGTGAGGTTTTTTAAACAAAAATAATAGTAGAGAGCTTATTGGCCTTTTCTTAAAACTATTCTACAATTAACTAGACATTTTCAATTTAGGGACTCATTTTGAAGCACTATATATTCTCACCCAGATGTAAGCGAGGAAATATAAACAAAACTTTTTGTAAATTGAAAGTAGCAGAACCGTTAAAAAAACATGTCTTTATACATAAAATAATATCTCATTCACTCGTTTATTATTCACTATGTATCAACCACTTGAAAGGTATATGAGACAAAGAGCCACAGATCTTGTTGGTGTTCAAGATCAATATATTGTAAAATAATCTTTATAAAACTTTAGATAGATATTTTAATGATGATTATTCAAAATCTATTCTGCAGGATGAAGATAACATTTACGCATCGGATGAAGTTCCAGAATCAAACCTTCAACACGGAAATTCAGATGAAAATCAATTTTCAGAAACATCTTCCTTGACAGAATCAGATTCGAACAATGACATAGTACGTATTTTTTGAAAATATGTATATTTTAATATTCAATAAGTCAGTGCCTATGAGAAATAAAATATTTATTATTCTTTATTCAATACGATCAACGGTTTTCCCTTTTATGCAGTTTCTATGTTATTAAATTATTTGTCTCATTTATAAATTACATATAATAGGACTATGTTCACAATTTTATGTAGTCCTGCCGTTTCATTAATCCTTGTAGGAGCGTAACGTTGGCATAATAAGTAAGGTTTTTTAAACAAAAATAATAAAAGAGAGCCTATTGGTCTTTTCTTAAAACTATACTACAGTTAACTAGACATTTTCAATTTAGGGACTCATTTTGAAGCACTATATATTCTCACCCAGATGTAAGCGAGGAAATATAATCAAAACTTACTCACTAGGTCTTTAACATAGTTATATTTAATATCATAATGTTTTGATCTTTTTGTTTCTAAGGTTTGAGCTATTTTAATTGTCCCTTGATTATCCTCATATAAGTTTATAATATTACGTGAATTAAACACCTCATTTAATAGTTTGTTAATAAAAACTGATTCAACTAAGCAATCACCCAATGCATAAAATTCGGCTTCTGTTGTACTCAGAGCCACAACCGATTGCTTACGGGAAGCCCAACTGACAACATTATTGTTAATTTTTACCACAAACCCACTAGTGCTCTGACGATCGTTAGTATCATGAGCATAATCTGCGTCAACATATGAGTGTAAACTTAATGTGTTGCATTCAGACCTTTTAAATAGTAACCCAACACCTACAGTAAATTTTAAATACCCTATTATTCCTTTTAAATGTTTCCAGTGGATTCTGTTATAACAATTTTGAAAACGTCCAAAATAGGAAATAGAAAAACATAAGTCAGGTCTAGAACCCAACATTAGATACATAATGCTACCAATTAGTTGCTTATAAGGAACACTAGGACATAAACCCTTATTTATGTTTTCACCCTGCATTAAATTTAATTTGGGTTCAATAGGAATTTTTCTAATTTTTGCTTCTGACATATTAAACATTTTAATAATTTTTTTCAATTAGTGATGATTGATTAAGAGTAATAGAACCATCCTTATTTCTATGAATTAGCATACCCAGAAATTCTAATTTAACATTTGAACTCAAATCCTTCATATCTAGTTTAGACATCAATTGACTTTTTATTAAATTAAGTTCTGCAACTGAATCTGAAAAAATTAGGAAATCGTCGACCCAGATTAAAATGTAACTTTGACCTTTATAATATAAACATGGGTCTACTTTTGATCTTTTAAATCCCAAATCAAGAATTTTAGTATTTATGTAATTATTCCAAGTTTTAGGACTTTGCCTTAGACCATATAGTGCTTTAACTAATTTTAATACCTGCACTTCACTGCACTTGAGACCATCCGGTGGCCTCATATACACAGGAACTGATAACTCACTTTTTAAAAATGCTGAACGCACATCGAGTTGGTTGATGTAGAACTCACGTTCAACAGCTACAGAGAGCAGGATTCGAAGAGTGACCATCCTTGCTACTGGGGCGAACAAGTCTTCATCCTTTGTTAAAGGCTGTTGGTAGCCCCTTGCGAGCTTTCTTCTTGAGTGCACCATCTACAATTTTTGAGGTAAAAATCCATCTACTATCAATTATTGGCTGGTCTTCAGGAGGGTCAACAACCTCCTAAGTCTGATTTTCTTCTAAAGACAACAATTCATTGTTTATGGCTTCTCGCCAACCAAAGTCCTTGATGGCATCATCATAACTTTGAGGAGTATCACATGCAGAGAGAGCCATCTCATACGCCAGTGATGTGACAAAATCTTCAAGGTATTTAGGCTTCATTCTCTTTCGTTTCGGTTTTTTTTCTGATTTTTCTTCTTCATCTAATGATTCGAAACCATAAAAATCTTCTTCGTCATCAGTAGTAGACTTCCTTGGGTTATCTTCTTCAGGCAGAACCAAAATATGTTTAGTGTCAGTAACAGGCAATTCTTGAGATGTTTCTGATCCTCCATTTTCATCAAAAATACCATTACGGGCAAACTCTATTTTCCTTGTAGAGGGATTCCACAGCCTGTAACCGTTTTCGCAGAAACCGACAAGAAACAGTCTCTTTGACCTTTCACCAAGGTTCCCTTTCCTGTCCTCTTTGTGGATGTGAGAATATGCTGGGCATCCAAAAACTTTTATTTTCTTGAGATCAGGTTCAAATCCATACCATCGCTTTGCAGGAACTTCACCGTCGGGTAGGGCATTTGTGGGTAGTCTATTAACAAGATATGTCGCCGACATAATAGCCTCTCCCCACATTTCCTTTTCCAAATTACTATCAAACAGTAGACATCTAGCTTTATCAAGTAATGTTCGATTCATACGTTCCGAGATGCCGTTCTGGGATGGATTCCTCGGCATAGAATATTCTAATACAATCCCTCTTGTTTTGCAAAAATTAATAAAATCATGAGATACGTATTCACCTCCTCTATCGCATCTTAAATTTTTCAGTGACACGCCAAATTTAGTTTCAGCCATTGCCAAATACCACTGACTGCTTGCACCACTATCAACAACAAACATCAAACTTGCAACCTCCTCACCGGGTGTCATCAAACATGTGACGTGCTTATCAACAGATAAACATACTCTTTTCTTTAAGTGACGTCATAAATGTGAACTCTTCCTCTTTAGACACTCCAGCTACGTGTTCATTTCTTAATTTCGGACAATTGTTCTTCATATGTCCCTTCAAAGCATTCACCTGCTCTTCTTTCTTGCCTCTTCTCTCCTCTTCTGCAAGTAGAGTATTTTTCACATATTCTAGGCTAATTGCTCATTTGTCCTTATTGCACAAAATATCCAATGCAGAAACTACACTGTCGAAATCTGAAGGCATAGCCACCAATAACTGATTGACGATCTCCTCTTCGTCCAATTTTCTGCCCGCCACTTTAACCTCAGATGCGAGGGATTCAAATTCCTGGAAGAATTCTTGAAGTGCCTTATCCTTTTTAAACTCGAGCTTCCGCCAGATCTTTTGAGCAGTCACAAGTGATTTCATACCTTTCTTCTCATACGTGGATGAGAGGGCATCAAACATTTCTTTTGCAGTCGTCTTATCTTTGATCATCGGCAAAATACTGTCTGCCAAACCCTGAACAATCATGTTTCGTGCTTTAATGTCATCTTGTTTAAACTTTTTAAGTTCCACTTGCTCTGTAGGGGCTTCTTTCGTCAACACATGGGCCATACCATTTTGCTCCAACACAAGCTTCATACGAAAGCTCCAATTAGCGAAGTTGGCTCCATCAAACGGCTTAATTCCCAACAGAATATTTGTCGCACCGGCCATCGTTTAACCGCGTAATAATCCGAGAACACGAGTAACAAAAACTTCGGACCACGTGCGATAATAACCTCGAAACGGATACGCACTAAATTTCCGAAAACACGTTTATCAATTTTCCACTTAAGAGTTTCCTTAGACGTCTGGGCCCATAACCTTTTGTAATGAATAAAAGGATGTAATAATAACCTCGAAACGTGATGAAAACTGATTTATTCAGAGCGCACAAAAAGGTTCAGAAAACATACATGAAAAACATGTGTAACTACAACTAACAGAAAACTCACACTGCCATACGTATATAGTGGTGACATAATCACACATACATAATAGGTTACATAATATAACGACTAATTAAACAATTACACTTAATAATGATATTAGCTAAATGGGGAATTATCAACAACAAATTATAATACCATTTTATAGCTACGAAGGTGTCACGTTTGGACTTTTGTCCCGTTTTTCGTCGTTAGGAACCGGTGTGTGGTGCCCCACTATTTGCCCACTTGACTGACAATACAGCCAAATATCTCCAACATTTCCAGAATGGGATCATGCGCAAAGTGGTCCAACATACCTCTCGAGAGAGGTTAAAGAGCGCTGACCTGCAGCCGTTGCTTGTTGTGTGTTCCGTCAGAAGGTGAGTTCATCCGCCGGAGACACATCAAGTTTTTTGACTCGTTGCAGCACCTAACCAACCCAGTGTTTAACACTATGACCCCACCACCCCTCCCGCATCGATGGCAACAGACTGTCGGGGAAAAATTAGGTTAAGAATTAGTATGTAAGTTAGTTTTAAGTTTGATCAAAAAGGTGAGCCCCGTCACCTTTATTAGTCAGTTTAGTCCATTCATGTATACTGTATATCATTATACTTGTTTATTTATTATATAATTTTTATAAAATAACAACACCTATATAGAATGTAGCGATGCTACAGGAAATACAAACATAATTTGTAAATAGATTCACCTGAGGATCTACAATTGTATATAATTATCTGTAGATTTAAAGAAGCTATGAAAGAAAAAAAAAAAAAGTTAGTACATTCCTTTAAAATACCTATGAAAGGAAAAAAAAATACAACCCACAAACTATAATGAATAAAAAATTTAATATCGCAGGCACAAAAAGATTCAAAATAAAACATTACTAACAGAGTTAAATTAAATGGGGAATATTATAGCGCTTTCGTGAATACCCCGAGGGTACTTACTCCGCAACTCCGTCCTGAACGGTGAGCTCTCACTCGTAATTTTCTCTCTGATTATCATCTCAACGTCTTACTCTCTTCAACGTTGCAGCGAGACTAGCCGTAATAAACATCGTTGGGTATCAGTTCACAGCGGGAATCAGCTGATACGCTCAATACGCGGTATAAGCATATGAACACATGAGTATTTTCAATATATATTGAAACCTACCTCATTTTTTACCATTTCTCTTTTTACTTTATTTGATCAAATTAACTTAAATAATTTGGCAGGTCCGTCATGAGATCTTTAATTCAAATTGTTTTATGTTTTTGACATAGGAATTTATCCCGATTGAGTCGCCCGATCTCAAGGCTAATGTTCTGGTTATTAATAAATTGAGAAACTAGGAATTGTGAAATATATTCAAATAAAATGGTTATAACAAATAATTATAATTAACATAGAGTACTGACTAAAAGTATAAAATAATATTCAATTCCTTTTAAATTAGGATAGTTACTTTTAAATACATAACATGAATTTGAGCTCAATTCCTTTTAATGGATCCATAATAAGAAACAATATTAATAACACCCAATCGATGATCTTCCTGTAATCCAATCAACGTTACTTTCTCCTGTTGGTTCTTCTCTTCTCTTCCTGTGTGGTAACTGCCAACTAGGGAGCTTGCTAACTGCGTTCTTCTCGACGGCCGTGCTAAGACTGACTCGTTTATCTCATCCCCACTCCTAGGAGCATAAGGGAAAATGACCATTACCAGATGTGAGGGTTCCTGGTCTTCATTCTCAAATATCATGAATGTTAAAATATATTTTCACAAGAATGCTCGATTATATAATTATTATTATAAATTTTATTAATTTTATGCCTAATTTATATAAGAATATAACATATTAATATCTATGTAGTATTATTTTGAAATTTTAGAAACCAAATCTTAATGTAATTTATTTTTAAATACTAATTAATGTACCACATATTAATATTTTTTTGTTACCTTAGAGAAGATATCAAGTACTTTCTGAAAAAAAAAAGATGAACGAGAGAAACATATCTCGATACGAATTGAAACAAAAACGCCTCCAATTTGTAAGAGCGCTTATTTCTACAAAAAAACAAATTAAGGAATACTCTGATCTAATAATAAATGAAGAGGATACGAACAATCAGATATGTAATGTTACAACATACTTTATTCCCCCTCCACCACCATTCCCATCCATAAACAAGGAAGAAAATTTAGGAAGGAAAGGAAGTATTTCAAAAGTAAGTAATTTTGATTAACACAAAATCTTTAAGTAATTCATTGTGCAAAGCTGCACACCTAACTAAATGTTTGAGTCGGAGGGGGAGCCATGCCGGTGTGTTCATTTCATCACATAGTAGTATAAGGCATCCGCTGTTAGAGCAAATGAAAGTTCTACAATCCATATCCTAGCCTACAAAGAATCAGAAGTCAACACGAACAGCATAGACATTGAATAAATAACAGAGTTTATTTAAGTATGAAAGACCACATCTTCGTCACATCGCGATACAGTTGGATAGGGAGATGGGGGAGCAGCTCTTGATAATTTCTACCACCAACCACCGTATGCATCTTATTTTATAATTCGTGTTTTCTTTTTTCATCGATTAAGCGTAGAAATATTGGGCTTGGTTAGAATAATATATTAGTTTGTATATTCAAAGCCACAACAAAAGAGCCGGTTTGACAGATAGGATTTAAAAAGGTTTTACAATAAAGAGACCTGCATGCCGTACCTGGTCAAATGCCTGGGCTACGTCAGAAATTCACCCGTGCAATAGTGTTTGGTATCAAGTGCAGAGGATGTATGATCAAGAGCGAGGAAGCCTTCCTGAGCAGTGGAGTGTCTGAAACGGACTGGTTAGGTGCTAATATGAAGGATAATGTATCATGTTTCTATAAGAGGTCAATAATATTAAAAGTGGCACAACCTGTGTACTAGCAACCGCTAATACACAATGTTCCACCTCTGGACGAAGAGAATGAATGAGACGTATTTCTCGTCTGCATTGACCAGCAACAGGAGGTCCACACTGCACTTTCCGAGTGACCGGAGCAGGCGTGCTCTAACGGGTACAAGGTCTTCACATGGGAGCACGATATTTTCCGCAGTGTGGGTAGTGCGGGTCTTAGCGTTTGAGAACTCCTTGTATACTTCCTCATGGCACCCTCTTTGTTTTGCTGGCCCACCTAGCGTTCCACGTCTCACCCGTCCATTCATTAATTAGTGGGGCATCAGTTCACGCCAGGAGTCAACTGATACGCGTAATACGCAGTATATGCACACGAACAGACGAGGATTTTCAAATTATATATTTTCACAAAAATACTAGATTATTTAAATTTTATTATAAATTTATTAATTGTATACCTAATTAATATACAAAGATAACATAATAATATATATATAGTGTGTGTTATTTTGCAACTTTAGAAACAAAATCATTAAATCTTCTTTTATTTAATCTTTTAATACTATACATGAGATGCGTGTGTGAATTCTTTGTTCGCACGATGGAGCGGGTGTTAAACAGGATGATATATCAGGATTTTTTTAGAAACATTCCACGGGGGATTTTTTTTTTGGTAGACAGAGCGGAGACGTGGGAATCAAAATAATGGGATCGGAAGAATGCAAAATGCCGCTTTACCAATCTGCAGTAACGAAAGTACGAGCGACGATCAACAGGATCTCGGGATCTTTGGCACACGGTTCTCGAGTGGCGTTTGGATTGGATTTGGTCTTTCAGATGCTGAGTTAAATGGTTTGGACTGTGAACTTTTGGATTATGGTGGGATGACGATGCCTCCAAAGCCGACCTTTCCGTTAAAGTAGTGAAAGAATGCAATACATCATCTAGGTCTTGAAATATTTTCAGGGACATATTAGGGTCTACGGAATCTGCAAGAAGCTGGCGAAAATGGTCCTAATTAACTACACGAAATGAATATTCGGCCTGTAGTAGACTTTAATTAACTCGACTTACGCAATAACCAATAATATATTCTATTAAAAGATAAATAATTATAGTTGAGAACATATTGGCAACTGATGAACACTACCTCATAAAAAATAAGATATTACAAAGTGGTCCATGATATGTGAAATTATTCATCACATAATTTGCTGTAGTTTCGGTTTCCCCATTATTGTTATTTGCTAATTTTTGTAATATTTTTATTGCATTGGTTGATTGGTGATTCATATTTCATTTTATTTCCGTTTATTGGTGATACTTAATAATCATTTTATAACGAAGGGATACTTGATTTTTCTATTTGATTTCGCCACACGAAGACACAAAAATCTTATATTCAATTAAACTAGTTTTATTTCTACTGGAAGGAAAGCTAAAATACAGCCCTACATACTTGCGTTAAATGAACTAATAATATATTTGCACCTATTTGCATACACACAAAAGCATACATTTTTATATGACGGTTTCAAAGCATAATTATGTTTTCAGTAGATGGATATAGGTTTTGATTGTTCATAGTTGTATTTCCTCATCGATAATTTGTTCCGATTTTGTTGTTGAAGGCACTAAAATTATTAGATTGCAATACGAAATTTACTGTTTCGGACAGAGTTCCGAGTTTAGAGTGTTGCAAAGTGGTTCATAACAAATACTGGACAGAAACTATAAAAATTGAATAATGCTTATTAGAGGACACTGAAATAGATTTCTTATGTCAGCCCATTTTATTAATTTGTTGAATTTGAAATAAATAATAGAAAAAATGTATTTCCTAGGACCAGCGTTTGTGTGATCCGCTTTTTGGACCATCAACTTCATCACTCATGCCCGTTCAACCTTTAAATTTAAGGACAGGATTGAGTAAATTCACAATTAGTATTGACATAGCGGGCTTACAACGGCTCCAGATGCAGCAAACGGAACTTTTAAGAAGGTAACTATTTAACATTTAACCATTTTATAAAACATAAATGTAATGCATATTTTATAATATTGGCAAAATTTAAGAAATACGAAGGAAAACGGCCCCTAAAAAATCATTCAAAATAAAATTATTCAATTTTTTGCTCCACGTAAATTATTTTTGTAGAACAATTCACTAATATTATTCTGCTAGCTTAAATATAAACTGTAGATTCCCTTTATTATATCATTAGTTTTTATTAACTGATCTATTTATTCATTTTAAATTACCTGTAAATAAAGTAGTGTTTCATCTTAAATATCTTTAGTGTTGACCTAATGAAATAAGCAGTGGGAGCTTGTATTTTATTAATTAGAAGTTACAAAAATAAAGAAAATCTTCGAAAAATAACCATCTATAGAAGAAAGGTTTTTAGATTTTAAATCAAATTAATTTTTATGCAAATTAAGTAATACAAAAATAAAACATCACCTTATTGTGGATGAGTTTCGGGTACAGGGCTCTGAGCTCTATTTTCCAAGATGGTCCTGTACCGTATCGATTCCAATGGACTGATCCAAATATAAATCGTGGATTAAGGATCCAAACTAATTGGTAATATCCCAAACAAAAACCGAATAAAACCATTGTCACTGTACGATATTATTAATATTTGAATATATTAACACAACTTATTAATGAAGTTTTTTGTTATTTGATTAATATAACTCAAGATTGCATAAAAAAAAAATAGTGAAATAGGTTTGCTGATATGTCACGGCTTGATTTGAGTTTAATCATTTTTTTATAATTTTTATTTTTTATTTGTATATTCTTTATAATATGAATATGTGAAAAGTAATTGCACCTGACCTGCAGAAAAAGAGCGAGTATTATCTGATTTTCTAACAATAATAAATTATTTATTTTGCACGTGAGCAAAGTCCTTAAAAAAAAACTTTCTATTTACACTAGTGTAAAATAAGTGCACATTTATAAAAATATAAATTTGTATAAATTATAAGTTATATGTAGCTAAGTACAGTCTATTATTAGTTTTAATGTTCTCCCAGAATAATAATTTAAACTAAAATTCATAAAAATAATAAATATTAAGCTTTCAGAATAAAAAGACCCCTCAAACTCCATGCTAATACTAAAAAAAAAACTTATAACCTATTATATATGTCTTATTCTATGTTTTATGTTAATAATTTATTTTAAATGTCAGGAAACCTTCCGAACTTGAAGAACTTAACAGGCCTGGCCGTGAAGTGATGCTGAAAATTTCACAACGTGGAGAGATAATATATTTCACTAGTTTAATCTTTGAATCACTTAATCTCCCACTTATGACCGATAGATACTTTGAGGTAATTATGTATTTTTATTACATAAGTTGGAATACTTAAGTTTAAGATATTGATGCATATTAAATACCACAAAGTGTGCCCAATATCCTTCTGTATCTATATTTATAATAATTTCACATCGTTTCAGACTTTAATTAAAACAACACAACACGAATTTCTTGAAGCTGGACTTGATGAGTGCGAAACGTCGCAATTATTAAATGTAATTAAAATAAAAATATATACAGAACGATATTGTGTACACTTGATAAATATACAATATTTAATGTTATATATACTATAAAATAATAAATATTACTGAGGTATTTTCAGAGGTAGTATTTTCAGAGAGATAGGACGGCTGTGGGCCAATATCTATATAAAACAACTGCAGTCAGTTTCTCTGTAAAAGCAAGCAATTTTATCCACTATATTTTATATTATCACAATTATTCATATTATTTACACAATCTTACCTGTAAACAAAGAAACGACCATTACAATTTATAATCATCACTTCGCTATTCATACTCTAATTACAACTTTAGTTACTAAATATAGCCTTTCTCTATCCTCTCACTTTTTAGAATCTTGCTGATAGCTCCATCTAGTGGTGGTCAGTAGAAGCAGCGCATAAAATTCAAATTACCCATTATCAAATTATCTACAGAGCAGGCCGGTAAAAAAAAAGTAGATGTTTTTAGGGGTGTATGAGCAATGATAATAGAGGTTGGCAGTGAAAATGTCCACCATGGAGTCAATTATTGGGCAGGAGTAAATAGTATTCCAATTAAGAGCTTCGAAATCAACTAAAATGTTTTTGGTGGATAGGGCCTCCAGATTGTGACAGGTTATGGTTTTAGAAGGAAAATATTGGGTCTGAATATTATAGGAAATTTGGATTAGGTCCTGAGAGGACAGAAACTCAACAGATAGCTAAGAAGCTCCAGTCAGGTATATAGAGCCGATGTCCATTATTTATAATCAAATAACAAATCAAAAGAAACCCAGAGAAATAATAAATAATGACATGAGTGACCTTATTCGAGGTTACCCCCCGTCACTCTCCTCCACTATTGTTGCTCGCTGAGATAAAGTTTCGATAATATTTCGTAAAGTATTTCTTAAATAACTCTCCAACGGAGATCACCACTCCCCAAACTTTACCCACATTTTCTACCTATACACTTTATTACAGTTTTTGATAAGGAGAGTTTTACAAAGTCACGCTAAAATGGAACGAGCAGACTAAGGCCAGACTAATGTACGTATTTGTGATGTTATCAAGAAAGACAAACTAGATGTTAAAAATAGTATACAAATATTAACAAGAATAATAATAAGAGTCGGGTGAAAGTCAACTTGAAGTAGTTTGTGAAATAATAAATATAGAAATATTATGATCAGTTAAAAATTTAATAAAAAATAATATGTTTCATGTCGTTTTTAGAAGAACAATAAGTTTAAGAACTGAACTTCTTTAAAAAATACCATGAAATATGTTCTGTGACATTGGTAGACTATTGTTAGAAAGTAATAATATTTATTAAACTTTTATTTTAAAATATTTTTTATAGTCCCTGCTTGTGTTATAAACATGTTGTCGGGTCGTCACGAGGGGTTCATGTTATTTTACTTTTGCTTACAATATATATGCACTAGAGTATAGGGTGATTTAACTTATGTAGTTAGCGGTCGCTACACCGCTCACCAACAAATAAAAAATACTATCTGGCAGTAACACTTATTATAATTATCGAGTCTGTTGATTACAACATTATTATAATGTTTATTTTTATTTTCATCAATAAGTAAGTAAGTATGCTTTGCTCATCATAAAGGCCATTTAGTTCTTTATAATTTCCTGCTTCGCTTCACGGTTCGAATCCAGACCCCCCTAACGATTATTTTAGGGGTCAGTTTCTACTCGGTGCTCACTCTGCCACGCGCAAGTGAGTGGTGAAATAAAAAAGGGATTCCTGAAAATAATGGTTGTAAAGTGATAACCTAGCATTGGCCATCCTATACTCTCCGTATTAACGCAGCGCAACTAGAAAGGCTGCCGTTGTGACAAAAGTTACAGCAGACGATGCTGTATGAAATAAATTTCAGGACGATGGAGATTAAAAAAAATGAATGTTCATATTTCTTCTTCGAAGTATAATGTTGACCTCATGTCAGAAAAGCTAGCCAACCCCTATTCAAGAGTTCCTGAACCTCTTTCAGAGACAACTTGCTTGATTCTAATGTGACAAACATGGTACGAGGTAATATTGTAACCATTAAGAAATACGCTATTTTTGCTGTTACTTGAGAGTGTTCTTACTATTTTCAGGTCATCGAACCACTAAACTCTGGGTCTTCAAGTCGAGTATGTGACTTCATAAGGAAACAACTCAAAACTATCAATGTCCAAACCTTAAATAGCTGGCAAAAACCATTTGTATATGTATTGGCATACTCAAGCAATTGGGTCCAGCGATTTGAAGCTAACTCAACCTGTTTATTAAAAATAAAGGTAAATATACTTATTAATAAATCTCTTTCTTTTATCACTTTTTATTGTTTCATTATTTCATTTAAGATATATTCATACATATATAATTGAAACTGAACTACCAGTTGTAGTTTGTGGAGACTCCAAGGTAGTGTTAGTACAGCCTAACAAACACATAAAAAGCTCTCTAGTCTCTGATCGCTGATAAATTAGGCAACATATGTCTGTCCCTAACAGACATACTAAATATTTTATAATATCTAAACCCATTTTATGTAGCTGCACTATTCGAGTTCAAATTGGCTATAAAATCTCGTAAGCAAACACTTATCCACATATATGTAAATCTGTAAAAGTTATTAGCATAGCTAAACTCAATTCGATAAAACCGATGGTTAAATTACAATCATTACATGCATAACATTAGTTACATTCGATAACATACAATTGAAAGCAGACAAAAAAAAATCGCTCTCAATATACACAAAGACATCTCTTAAATTAGTAGACTTGGTTTTACTATGATACAAAAATAATAGAAGAGAGCCTATTGGCATTTTTATAAAACTATGCTACAATACCCTAGACATTTTCAATTTAGGGACTCATTTTGAAGCAATACATATTCTCACCCAGATGTGAGCGAGGAAATATAAACAAAACTTTCTGTAAATTGAAAGTAGCACAATCGTTCGAAAAACATGTCTTTATACATGAAATAATATCTCATTCACTCGTTTATTAATCACTACGTATTAACCACATGTGAAATATATGAGACAATGAGCCACAGATCTTGTTGGAGATCAAGATCAATTTATTGTAAAATAAGCTTTATAAAACCTTAGATAGATATTTTAATGATGATAATTCAAAATCTATTCTGCAGGATGAAGATAACATGTACACATCGGATGAAGTTCCAGAATCAAACCTTCAACACGGAAATTCAGATGAAAATCAATTTTCAGAAACATCTTCCTCGGCAGAATCAGATTGGAACAATGACATAGTACGTATTTTTTCAAAATATGTATATTTTAATATTCAATAAGTCAGCGCTCATGAGAAAAACCCACCGACGTATTATTATCATAATTATAGGAAGCAATCTTAGGCAGGTACGAGCGAAGAATAGTATATATGATAATACTCCGAAAGACAGACTCTTTTTGTAGTATAAAATGTTCAAATAATTTTCTTTAATTGGCTAATATTCTCTATAATGAAATATTTATGATTCTTTATTCAATAAGATCAACGGTTTGCCTTTTATGCAGTTTCTACGTTATTTTATTATTTGTCACATTTATGAATTCTACGTATAATTAGTCCTATGTTCACCATTTTATGTCGTCTAGGCGTTCCATTAATCCTTGTTGGAGCGTAGCGTGGGCATAATAAGTGAGGTTTTTTAAACAAAAAAAATAGTAGAGAGCTTATTGGCCTTTTCTTAAAACTATTCTACAATTAACTAGACATTTTCAATTTAGGGACTCATTTTGAAGCACTATATATTCTCACCCAGATGTAAGCGAGGAAATATAATCAAAACTTTTTTTGTAAATTGAAAGTAGCAGAATCGTTAAAAAAACATGTCTTTATACATAAAATAATATCTCATTCACTCGTTTATTAATCACTACGTATCAACCACATGTGAGGTATATTAGACAAAGAGCCACAGATCATGTTGGTGTTCAAGATCAATATATTGTAAAATAAGCTTTATAAAACTTTAGATAGATATTTTAATGATGATAATTCAAAATCTATTCTGCAGGATGAAGATAACATGTACGCATCGGATGAAGTTCCAGAATCAAACCTTCAACACGGAAATTCAGATGAAAATCAATTTTCAGAAGCATCTTCATCGGCAGAATCAGATTGGAGCAATGACATAGTACGTATTTTTTCAAAATATGTATATTTTAATATTCAATAACTCAGCGCTCATGAGAAAAACCCACCGACGTATTATTATAATAATTATAGGAAGCAATCTTAGGCAGGTACGAGCGAAGAATATTATACATGATAATACTCCGAAAGACAGACTCTTTTTGTAGTATAAAATGTTCAAATAATTTTCTTTAATTGGCTAATATTCTCTATAATGAAATATTTATGATTCTTTATCCAATACGATCAACGGTTTTCCCTTTTATGCAGTTTCTATGTTATTAAATTATTTGTCTCATTTATAAATTAAATATAATAGGACTATGTTCACAATTTTATGTAGTCCTGCCGTTTCATTGATCCTTGTAGGAGCGTAACGTGGGCATAATAAGTGAGGTTTTTTAAACAAAAATAATAGTAGAGAGCTTATTGGCCTTTTCTTAAAACTATTCTACAATTAACTAGACATTTTCAATTTAGGGACTCATTTTGAAGCACTATATATTCACACCCAGATGTAAGCGAGGAAATATAAACAAAACTTTTTGTAAATTGAAAGTAGCAGAACCGTTAAAAAAACATGTCTTTATACATAAAATAATATCTCATTCACTCGTTTATTATTCACTATGTATCAACCATATGAAAGGTATATGAGACAAAGAGCCACAGATCTTGTTGGTGTTCAAGATCAATATATTGTAAAATAATCTTTATAAAACTTTAGATAGATATTTTAATGATGATAATTCAAAATCTATTCTGCAGGATGAAGATAACATTTACGCATCGGATGAAGTTCCAGAATCAAACCTTCAACACGGAAATTCAGATGAAAATCAATTTTCAGAAACATCTTCCTTGACAGAATCAGATTCGAACAATGACATAGTACGTATTTTTTGAAAATATGTATATTTTAATATTCAATAAGTCAGTGCCTATGAGAAATAAAATATTTATTATTCTTTATTCAATACGATCAACGGTTTTCCCTTTTATGCAGTTTCTATGTTATTAAATTATTTGTCTCATTTATAAATTACATATAATAGGACTATGTTCACAATTTTATGTAGTCCTGCCGTTTCATTAATCCTTGTAGGAGCGTAACGTTGGCATAATAAGTAAGGTTTTTTAAACAAAAATAATAAAAGAGAGCCTATTGGTCTTTTCTTAAAACTATACTACAGTTAACTAGACATTTTCAATTTAGGGACTCATTTTGAAGCACTATATATTCTCACCCAGATGTAAGCGAGGAAATATAATCAAAACTTACTCACTAGGTCTTTAACATAGTTATATTTAATATCATAATGTTTTGATCTTTTTGTTTCTAAGGTTTGAGCTATTTTAATTGTCCCTTGATTATCCTCATATAAGTTTATAATATTACGTGAATTAAACACCTCATTTAATAGTTTGTTAATAAAAACTGATTCAACTAAGCAATCACCCAATGCATAAAATTCGGCTTCTGTTGTACTCAGAGCCACAACCGATTGCTTACGGGAAGCCCAACTGACAACATTATTGTTAATTTTTACCACAAACCCACTAGTGCTCTGACGATCGTTAGTATCATGAGCATAATCTGCGTCAACATATGAGTGTAAACTTAATGTGTTGCATTCAGACCTTTTAAATAGTAACCCAACACCTACAGTAAATTTTAAATACCCTATTATTCCTTTTAAATGTTTCCAGTGGATTCTGTTATAACAATTTTGAAAACGTCCAAAATAGGAAATAGAAAAACATAAGTCAGGTCTAGAACCCAACATTAGATACATAATGCTACCAATTAGTTGCTTATAAGGAACACTAGGACATAAACCCTTATTTATGTTTTCACCCTGCATTAAATTTAATTTGGGTTCAATAGGAATTTTTCTAATTTTTGCTTCTGACATATTAAACATTTTAATAATTTTTTTCAATTAGTGATGATTGATTAAGAGTAATAGAACCATCCTTATTTCTATGAATTAGCATACCCAGAAATTCTAATTTAACATTTGAACTCAAATCCTTCATATCTAGTTTAGACATCAATTGACTTTTTATTAAATTAAGTTCTGCAACTGAATCTGAAAAAATTAGGAAATCGTCGACCCAGATTAAAATGTAACTTTGACCTTTATAATATAAACATGGGTCTACTTTTGATCTTTTAAATCCCAAATCAAGAATTTTAGTATTTATGTAATTATTCCAAGTTTTAGGACTTTGCCTTAGACCATATAGTGCTTTAACTAATTTTAATACCTGCACTTCACTGCACTTGAGACCATCCGGTGGCCTCATATACACAGGAACTGATAACTCACTTTTTAAAAATGCTGAACGCACATCGAGTTGGTTGATGTAGAACTCACATTCAACAGCTACAGAGAGCAGGATTCGAAGAGTGACCATCCTTGCTACTGGGGCGAACAAGTCTTCATCCTTTGTTAAAGGCTGTTGGTAGCCCCTTGCGAGCTTTCTTCTTGAGTGCACCATCTACAATTTTTGAGGTAAAAATCCATCTACTATCAATTATTGGCTGGTCTTCAGGAGGGTCAACAACCTCCTAAGTCTGATTTTCTTCTAAAGACAACAATTCATTGTTTATGGCTTCTCGCCAACCAAAGTCCTTGATGGCATCATCATAACTTTGAGGAGTATCACATGCAGAGAGAGCCATCTCATACGCCAGTGATGTGACAAAATCTTCAAGGTATTTAGGCTTCATTCTCTTTCGTTTCGGTTTTTTTTCTGATTTTTCTTCTTCATCTAATGATTCGAAACCATAAAAATCTTCTTCGTCATCAGTAGTAGACTTCCTTGGGTTATCTTCTTCAGGCAGAACCAAAATATGTTTAGTGTCAGTAACAGGCAATTCTTGAGATGTTTCTGATCCTCCATTTTCATCAAAAATACCATTACGGGCAAACTCTATTTTCCTTGTAGAGGGATTCCACAGCCTGTAACCGTTTTCGCAGAAACCGACAAGAAACAGTCTCTTTGACCTTTCACCAAGGTTCCCTTTCCTGTCCTCTTTGTGGATGTGAGAATATGCTGGGCATCCAAAAACTTTTATTTTCTTGAGATCAGGTTCAAATCCATACCATCGCTTTGCAGGAACTTCACCGTCGGGTAGGGCATTTGTGGGTAGTCTATTAACAAGATATGTCGCCGACATAATAGCCTCTCCCCACATTTCCTTTTCCAAATTACTATCAAACAGTAGACATCTAGCTTTATCAAGTAATGTTCGATTCATACGTTCCGAGATGCCGTTCTGGGATGGATTCCTCGGCATAGAATATTCTAATACAATCCCTCTTGTTTTGCAAAAATTAATAAAATCATGAGATACGTATTCACCTCCTCTATCGCATCTTAAATTTTTCAGTGACACGCCAAATTTAGTTTCAGCCATTGCCAAATACCACTGACTGCTTGCACCACTATCAACAACAAACATCAAACTTGCAACCTCCTCACCGGGTGTCATCAAACATGTGACGTGCTTATCAACAGATAAACATACTCTTTTCTTTAAGTGACGTCATAAATGTGAACTCTTCCTCTTTAGACACTCCAGCTACGTGTTCATTTCTTAATTTCGGACAATTGTTCTTCATATGTCCCTTCAAAGCATTCACCTGCTCTTCTTTCTTGCCTCTTCTCTCCTCTTCTGCAAGTAGAGTATTTTTCACATATTCTAGGCTAATTGCTCATTTGTCCTTATTGCACAAAATATCCAATGCAGAAACTACACTGTCGAAATCTGAAGGCATAGCCACCAATAACTGATTGACGATCTCCTCTTCGTCCAATTTTCTGCCCGCCACTTTAACCTCAGATGCGAGGGATTCAAATTCCTGGAAGAATTCTTGAAGTGCCTTATCCTTTTTAAACTCGAGCTTCCGCCAGATCTTTTGAGCAGTCACAAGTGATTTCATACCTTTCTTCTCATACGTGGATGAGAGGGCATCAAACATTTCTTTTGCAGTCGTCTTATCTTTGATCATCGGCAAAATACTGTCTGCCAAACCCTGAACAATCATGTTTCGTGCTTTAATGTCATCTTGTTTAAACTTTTTAAGTTCCACTTGCTCTGTAGGGGCTTCTTTCGTCAACACATGGGCCATACCATTTTGCTCCAACACAAGCTTCATACGAAAGCTCCAATTAGCGAAGTTGGCTCCATCAAACGGCTTAATTCCCAACAGAATATTTGTCGCACCGGCCATCGTTTAACCGCGTAATAATCCGAGAACACGAGTAACAAAAACTTCGGACCACGTGCGATAATAACCTCGAAACGGATACGCACTAAATTTCCGAAAACACGTTTATCAATTTTCCACTTAAGAGTTTCCTTAGACGTCTGGGCCCATAACCTTTTGTAATGAATAAAAGGATGTAATAATAACCTCGAAACGTGATGAAAACTGATTTATTCAGAGCGCACAAAAAGGTTCAGAAAACATACATGAAAAACATGTGTAACTACAACTAACAGAAAACTCACACTGCCATACGTATATAGTGGTGACATAATCACACATACATAATAGGTTACATAATATAACGACTAATTAAACAATTACACTTAATAATGATATTAGCTAAATGGGGAATTATCAACAACAAATTATAATACCATTTTATAGCTACGAAGGTGTCACGTTTGGACTTTTGTCCCGTTTTTCGTCGTTAGGAACCGGTGTGTGGTGCCCCACTATTTGCCCACTTGACTGACAATACAGCCAAATATCTCCAACATTTCCAGAATGGGATCATGCGCAAAGTGGTCCAACATACCTCTCGAGAGAGGTTAAAGAGCGCTGACCTGCAGCCGTTGCTTGTTGTGTGTTCCGTCAGAAGGTGAGTTCATCCGCCGGAGACACATCAAGTTTTTTGACTCGTTGCAGCACCTAACCAACCCAGTGTTTAACACTATGACCCCACCACCCCTCCCGCATCGATGGCAACAGACTGTCGGGGAAAAATTAGTTTAAGAATTAGTATGTAAGTTAGTTTTAAGTTTGATCAAAAAGGTGAGCCCCGTCACCTTTATTAGTCAGTTTAGTCCATTCATGTATACTGTATATCATTATACTTGTTTATTTATTATATAATTTTTATAAAATAACAACACCTATATAGAATGTAGCGATGCTACAGGAAATACAAACATAATTTGTAAATAGATTCACCTGAGGATCTACAATTGTATATAATTATCTGTAGATTTAAAGAAGCTATGAAAGAAAAAAAAAAAAAGTTAGTACATTCCTTTAAAATACCTATGAAAGGAAAAAAAAATACAACCCACAAACTATAATGAATAAAAAATTTAATATCGCAGGCACAAAAAGATTCAAAATAAAACATTACTAACAGAGTTAAATTAAATGGGGAATATTATAGCGCTTTCGTGAATACCCCGAGGGTACTTACTCCGCAACTCCGTCCTGAACGGTGAGCTCTCACTCGTAATTTTCTCTCTGATTATCATCTCAACGTCTTACTCTCTTCAACGTTGCAGCGAGACTAGCCGTAATAAACATCGTTGGGTATCAGTTCACAGCGGGAATCAGCTGATACGCTCAATACGCGGTATAAGCATATGAACACATGAGTATTTTCAATATATATTGAAACCTACCTCATTTTTTACCATTTCTCTTTTTACTTTATTTGATCAATTTAACTTAAATAATTTGGCAGGTCCGTCATGAGATCTTTAATTCAAATTGTTTTATGTTTTTGACATAGGAATTTATCCCGATTGAGTCGCCCGATCTCAAGGCTAATGTTCTGGTTATTAATAAATTGAGAAACTAGGAATTGTGAAATATATTCAAATAAAATGGTTATAACAAATAATTATAATTAACATAGAGTACTGACTAAAAGTATAAAATAATATTCAATTCCTTTTAAATTAGGATAGTTACTTTTAAATACATAACATGAATTTGAGCTCAATTCCTTTTAATGGATCCATAATAAGAAACAATATTAATAACACCCAATCGATGATCTTCCTGTAATCCAATCAACGTTACTTTCTCCTGTTGGTTCTTCTCTTCTCTTCCTGTGTGGTAACTGCCAACTAGGGAGCTTGCTAACTGCGTTCTTCTCGACGGCCGTACTAAGACTGACTCGTTTATCTCATCCCCACTCCTAGGAGCATAAGGGAAAATGACCATTACCAGATGTGAGGGTTCCTGGTCTTCATTCTCAAATATCATGAATGTTAAAATATATTTTCACAAGAATGCTCGATTATATAATTATTATTATAAATTTTATTAATTTTATGCCTAATTTATATAAGAATATAACATATTAATATCTATGTAGTATTATTTTGAAATTTTAGAAACCAAATCTTAATGTAATTTATTTTTAAATACTAATTAATGTACCACATATTAATATTTTTTTGTTACCTTAGAGAAGATATCAAGTACTTTCTGAAAAAAAAAAGATGAACGAGAGAAACATATCTCGATACGAATTGAAACAAAAACGCCTCCAATTTGTAAGAGCGCTTATTTCTACAAAAAAACAAATTAAGGAATACTCTGATCTAATAATAAATGAAGAGGATACGAACAATCAGATATGTAATGTTACAACATACTTTATTCCCCCTCCACCACCATTCCCATCCATAAACAAGGAAGAAAATTTAGGAAGGAAAGGAAGTTTTTCAAAAGTAAGTAATTTTGATTAACACAAAATCTTTAAGTAATTCATTGTGCAAAGCTGCACACCTAACTAAATGTTTGAGTCGGAGGGGGAGCCATGCCGGTGTGTTCATTTCATCACATAGTAGTATAAGGCATCCGCTGTTAGAGCAAATGAAAGTTCTACAATCCATATCCTAGCCTACAAAGAATCAGAAGTCAACACGAACAGCATAGACATTGAATAAATAACAGAGTTTATTTAAGTATGAAAGACCACATCTTCGTCACATCGCGATACAGTTGGATAGGGAGATGGGGGAGCAGCTCTTGATAATTTCTACCACCAACCACCGTATGCATCTTATTTTATAATTCGTGTTTTCTTTTTTCATCGATTAAGCGTAGAAATATTGGGCTTGGATAGAATAATATATTAGTTTGTATATTCAAAGCCACAACAAAAGAGCCGGTTTGACAGATAGGATTTAAAAAGGTTTTACAATAAAGAGACCTGCATGCCGTACCTGGTCAAATGCCTGGGCTACGTCAGAAATTCACCCGTGCAATAGTGTTTGGTATCAAGTGCAGAGGATGTATGATCAAGAGCGAGGAAGCCTTCCTGAGCAGTGGAGTGTCTGAAACGGACTGGTTAGGTGCTAATATGAAGGATAATGTATCATGTTTCTATAAGAGGTCAATAATATTAAAAGTGGCACAACCTGTGTACTAGCAACCGCTAATACACAATGTTCCACCTCTGGACGAAGAGAATGAATGAGACGTATTTCTCGTCTGCATTGACCAGCAACAGGAGGTCCACACTGCACTTTCCGAGTGACCGGAGCAGGCGTGCTCTAACGGGTACAAGGTCTTCACATGGGAGCACGATATTTTCCGCAGTGTGGGTAGTGCGGGTCTTAGCGTTTGAGAACTCCTTGTATACTTCCTCATGGCACCCTCTTTGTTTTGCTGGCCCACCTAGCGTTCCACGTCTCACCCGTCCATTCATTAATTAGTGGGGCATCAGTTCACGCCAGGAGTCAACTGATACGCGTAATACGCAGTATATGCACACGAACAGACGAGGATTTTCAAATTATATATTTTCACAAAAATACTAGATTATTTAAATTTTATTATAAATTTATTAATTGTATACCTAATTAATATACAAAGATAACATAATAATATATATATAGTGTGTGTTATTTTGCAACTTTAGAAACAAAATCATTAAATCTTCTTTTATTTAATCTTTTAATACTATACATGAGATGCGTGTGTGAATTCTTTGTTCGCACGATGGAGCGGGTGTTAAACAGGATGATATATCAGGATTTTTTTAGAAACATTCCACGGGGGATTTTTTTTTTGGTAGACAGAGACGTGGGAATCAAAATAATGGGATCGGAAGAATGCAAAATGCCGCTTTACCAATCTGCAGTAACGAAAGTACGAGCGACGATCAACAGGATCTCGGGATCTTTGGCACACGGTTCTCGAGTGGCGTTTGGATTGGATTTGGTCTTTCAGATGCTGAGTTAAATGGTTTGGACTGTGAACTTTTGGATTATGGTGGGATGACGATGCCTCCAAAGCCGACCTTTCCGTTAAAGTAGTGAAAGAATGCAATACATCATCTAGGTCTTGAAATATTTTCAGGGACATATTAGGGTCTACGGAATCTGCAAGAAGCTGGCGAAAATGGTCCTAATTAACTACACGAAATGAATATTCGGCCTGTAGTAGACTTTAATTAACTCGACTTACGCAATAACCAATAATATATTCTATTAAAAGATAAATAATTATAGTTGAGAACATATTGGCAACTGATGAACACTACCTCATAAAAAATAAGATATTACAAAGTGGTCCATGATATGTGAAATTATTCATCACATAATTTGCTGTAGTTTCGGTTTCCCCATTATTGTTATTTGCTAATTTTTGTAATATTTTTATTGCATTGGTTGATTGGTGATTCATATTTCATTTTATTTCCGTTTATTGGTGATACTTAATAATCATTTTATAACGAAGGGATACTTGATTTTTCTATTTGATTTCGCCACACGAAGACACAAAAATCTTATATTCAATTAAACTAGTTTTATTTCTACTGGAAGGAAAGCTAAAATACAGCCCTACATACTTGCGTTAAATGAACTAATAATATATTTGCACCTATTTGCATACACACAAAAGCATACATTTTTATATGACGGTTTCAAAGCATAATTATGTTTTCAGTAGATGGATATAGGTTTTGATTGTTCATAGTTGTATTTCCTCATCGATAATTTGTTCCGATTTTGTTGTTGAAGGCACTAAAATTATTAGATTGCAATACGAAATTTACTGTTTCGGACAGAGTTCCGAGTTTAGAGTGTTGCAAAGTGGTTCATAACAAATACTGGACAGAAACTATAAAAATTGAATAATGCTTATTAGAGGACACTGAAATAGATTTCTTATGTCAGCCCATTTTATTAATTTGTTGAATTTGAAATAAATAATAGAAAAAATGTATTTCCTAGGACCAGCGTTTGTGTGATCCGCTTTTTGGACCATCAACTTCATCACTCATGCCCGTTCAACCTTTAAATTTAAGGACAGGATTGAGTAAATTCACAATTAGTATTGACATAGCGGGCTTACAACGGCTCCAGATGCAGCAAACGGAACTTTTAAGAAGGTAACTATTTAACATTTAACCATTTTATAAAACATAAATGTAATGCATATTTTATAATATTGGCAAAATTTAAGAAATACGAAGGAAAACGGCCCCTAAAAAATCATTCAAAATAAAATTATTCAATTTTTTGCTCCACGTAAATTATTTTTGTAGAACAATTCACTAATATTATTCTGCTAGCTTAAATATAAACTGTAGATTCCCTTTATTATATCATTAGTTTTTATTAACTGATCTATTTATTCATTTTAAATTACCTGTAAATAAAGTAGTGTTTCATCTTAAATATCTTTAGTGTTGACCTAATGAAATAAGCAGTGGGAGCTTGTATTTTATTAATTAGAAGTTACAAAAATAAAGAAAATCTTCGAAAAATAACCATCTATAGAAGAAAGGTTTTTAGATTTTAAATCAAATTAATTTTTATGCAAATTAAGTAATACAAAAATAAAACATCACCTTATTGTGGATGAGTTTCGGGTACAGGGCTCTGAGCTCTATTTTCCAAGATGGTCCTGTACCGTATCGATTCCAATGGACTGATCCAAATATAAATCGTGGATTAAGGATCCAAACTAATTGGTAATATCCCAAACAAAAACCGAATAAAACCATTGTCACTGTACGATATTATTAATATTTGAATATATTAACACAACTTATTAATGAAGTTTTTTGTTATTTGATTAATATAACTCAAGATTGCATAAAAAAAAAATAGTGAAATAGGTTTGCTGATATGTCACGGCTTGATTTGAGTTTAATCATTTTTTTATAATTTTTATTTTTTATTTGTATATTCTTTATAATATGAATATGTGAAAAGTAATTGCACCTGACCTGCAGAAAAAGAGCGAGTATTATCTGATTTTCTAACAATAATAAATTATTTATTTTGCACGTGAGCAAAGTCCTTAAAAAAAAACTTTCTATTTACACTAGTGTAAAATAAGTGCACATTTATAAAAATATAAATTTGTATAAATTATAAGTTATATGTAGCTAAGTACAGTCTATTATTAGTTTTAATGTTCTCCCAGAATAATAATTTAAACTAAAATTCATAAAAATAATAAATATTAAGCTTTCAGAATAAAAAGACCCCTCAAACTCCATGCTAATACTAAAAAAAAAACTTATAACCTATTATATATGTCTTATTCAATGTTTTATGTTAATAATTTATTTTAAATGTCAGGAAACCTTCCGAACTTGAAGAACTTAACAGGCCTGGCCGTGAAGTGATGCTGAAAATTTCACAACGTGGAGAGATAATATATTTCACTAGTTTAATCTTTGAATCACTTAATCTCCCACTTATGACCGATAGATACTTTGAGGTAATTATGTATTTTTATTACATAAGTTGGAATACTTAAGTTTAAGATATTGATGCATATTAAATACCACAAAGTGTGCCCAATATCCTTCTGTATCTATATTTATAATAATTTCACATCGTTTCAGACTTTAATTAAAACAACACAACACGAATTTCTTGAAGCTGGACTTGATGAGTGCGAAACGTCGCAATTATTAAATGTAATTAAAATAAAAATATATACAGAACGATATTGTGTACACTTGATAAATATACAATATTTAATGTTATATATACTATAAAATAATAAATATTACTGAGGTATTTTCAGAGGTAGTATTTTCAGAGAGATAGGACGGCTGTGGGCCAATATCTATATAAAACAACTGCAGTCAGTTTCTCTGTAAAAGCAAGCAATTTTATCCACTATATTTTATATTATCACAATTATTCATATTATTTACACAATCTTACCTGTAAACAAAGAAACGACCATTACAATTTATAATCATCACTTCGCTATTCATACTCTAATTACAACTTTAGTTACTAAATATAGCCTTTCTCTATCCTCTCACTTTTTAGAATCTTGCTGATAGCTCTATCTAGTGGTGGTCAATAGAAGCAGCGCATAAAATTCAAATTACCTATTATCAAATTATCTACAGAGCAGGCCGGTAAAAAAAAAGTAGATGTTTTTAGGGGTGTATGAGCAATGATAATAGAGGTTGGCAGTGAAAATGTCCACCATGGAGTCAATTATTGGGCAGGAGTAAATAGTATTCCAATTAAGAGCTTCGAAATCAACTAAAATGTTTTTGGTGGATAGGGCCTCCAGATTGTGACAGGTTATGGTTTTAGAAGGAAAATATTGGGTCTGAATATTATAGGAAATTTGGATTAGGTCCTGAGAGGACAGAAACGCAACAGATAGCTAAGAAGCTCCAGTCAGGTATCGGACATAAAAGTGTGATGAGTAGCAGTTAAATGAATGAAAAGATGGAACGAAAAGAACAGGTTCTCTAGATAGCGCTTTCGTGGGAATCCGATAGGAGGTTAGTATTCAGGTCATCGGAAATGATAGCATTGGGGTAGAGAGAAACGAGATTGTGGAGGGTTGAATAAAAAATGGTTCAAAAGGCACATGTGAAGAGCGATATACAACAGAATATAGGAAAGGATGTAGGTTGCTCTGGTTATCTCAACGATAAGGAACTCAATGTGTAGAATGTTGGATAGGGGAGGGTGTGATTCGGGTCTTCAGGCTGTCATGTAAATACAGACCCTGTGTGTAAGAAATGCTTACTTCACAAATAGAGCCGATGTCCATTATTTATAATCAAATAACAAATCAAAAGAAACCCAGAGAAATAATAAATAATGACATGAGTGACCTTATTCGAGGTTACCCCCCGTCACTCTCCTCCACTATTGTTGCTCGCTGAGATAAAGTTTCGATAATATTTCGTAAAGTATTTCTTAAATAACTCTCCAACGGAGATCACCACTCCCCAAACTTTACCCACATTTTCTACCTATACACTTTATTACAGTTTTTGATAAGGAGAGTTTTACAAAGTCACGCTAAAATGGAACGAGCAGACTAAGGCCAGACTAATGTACGTATTTGTGATGTTATCAAGAAAGACAAACTAGATGTTAAAAATAGTATACAAATATTAACAAGAATAATAATAAGAGTCGGGTGAAAGTCAACTTGAAGTAGTTTGTGAAATAATAAATATAGAAATATTATGATCAGTTAAAAATTTAATAAAAAATAATATGTTTCATGTCGTACTTAGAAGAACAATAAGTTTAAGAACTGAACTTCTTTAAAAAATACTATGAAATATGTTCTGTGACATTGGTAGACTATAGTTAGAAAGTAATAATATTTATTAAACTTTTATTTTAAAATATTTTTTATAGTCCCTGCTTGTGTTATAAACATGTTGTCGGGTCGTCACGAGGGGTTCATGTTATTTTACTTTTGCTTACAATATATATGCACTAGAGTATAGGGTGATTTAACTTATGTAGTTAGCGGTCGCTACACCGCTCACCAACAAATAAAAAATACTATCTGGCAGTAACACTTATTATAATTATCGAGTCTGTTGATTACAACATTATTATAATGTTTATTTTTATTTTCATCAATAAGTAAGTAAGTATGCTTTGCTCATCATAAAGGCCATTTAGTTCTTTATAATTTCCTGCTTCGCTTCACGGTTCGAATCCAGACCCCCCTAACGATTATTTTAGGGGTCAGTTTCTACTCGGTGCTCACTCTGCCACGCGCAAGTGAGTGGTGACATAAAAAAGGAATTCCTGAAAATAATGGTTGTGAAGTGATAACCTAGCATTGGCCATCCTATACTCTCCGTATTAACGCAGCGCACTAGAAAGGCTGCCGTTGTGACAAAAGTTACAGCAGACGATGCTGTATGAAATAAATTTCAGGACGATGGAGATTAAAAAAAATGAATGTTCATATTTCTTCTTCGAAGTATAATGTTGACCTCATGTCAGAAAAGCTAGCCAACCCCTATTCAAGAGTTCCTGAACCTCTTTCAGAGACAACTTGCTTGATTCTAATGTGACAAACATGGTACGAGGTAATATTGTAACCATTAAGAAATACGCTATTTTTGCTGTTACTTGAGAGTGTTCTTACTATTTTCAGGTCATCGAACCACTAAACTCTGTGTCTTCAAGTCGAGTATGTGAATTCATAAGGAGACAACTCAAAACAATCAATGTCCAAACCTTGAATAGCTGGCAAAAACCATTTGTATATGTATTAACATACTCAAGCAATTGGGTCCAGCGATTTGAAGCTAACTCAACATGTTTATTAAAAATAAAGGTAAATATACTTATTATTAAAACTCTTTCTTTTATCACTTTTTATTGTTTCATTATTTCATTTAAGATATATTCATACATATATAATTGAAACTGAACTACCAGTTGTAGTTTGTGGAGACTCCAAGGTAGTGTTAGTACAACCTAACAAACACATAAAAAGCTCTCTAGTCTCTCATCGCTGATAAATTAGGCAACATATGTCTGTCCCTAACAGACATACTAAATATTTTATAATATCTGAACCCAATGTATGAAGCTGCACTATTCGAGTTCAAATTGGCTATAAAATCTCGTAAGCAAACACTTATCCGCATATATGTAAATCTGTAAAAGTTATTAGCATAGCTAAACTCAATTCGATAAAACCGATGGTTAAATTACAATCATTACATGCATAACATTAGTTACATTCGATAACATACAATTGAAAGCAGACAAAAAAAAATCGCTCTCAATATACACAAAGACATCTCTTAAATTAGTAGACTTGGTTTTACTATGATACAAAAATAATAGAAGAGAGCCTATTGGCATTTTTATAAAACTATGCTACAATACCCTAGACATTTTCAATTTAGGGACTCATTTTGAAGCAATACATATTCTCACCCAGATGTGAGCGAGGAAATATAAACAAAACTTTCTGTAAATTGAAAGTAGCACAATTGTTCGAAAAACATGTCTTTATACATGAAATAATATCTCATTCACTCGTTTATTAATCACTACGTATTAACCACATGTGAAATATATGAGACAATGAGCCACAGATCTTGTTGGAGATCAAGATCAATTTATTGTAAAATAAGCTTTATAAAACCTTAGATAGATATTTTAATGATGATAATTCAAAATCTATTCTGCAGGATGAAGATAACATGTACACATCGGATGAAGTTCCAGAATCAAACCTTCAACACGGAAATTCAGATGAAAATCAATTTTCAGAAACATCTTCCTCGGCAGAATCAGATTGGAACAATGACATAGTACGTATTTTTTCAAAATATGTATATTTTAATATTCAATAAGTCAGCGCTCATGAGAAAAACCCACCGACGTATTATTATAATAATTTTAGGAAGCAATCTTAGGCAGGTACGAGCGAAGAATATTATACATGATAATACTCCGAAAGACAGACTCTTTTTGTAGTATAAAATGTTCAAATAATTTTCTTTAATTGGCTAATATTCTCTATAATGAAATATTTATGATTCTTTATTCAATAAGATCAACGGTTTGCCTTTTATGCAGTTTCTACGTTATTTTATTATTTGTCACATTTATGAATTCTACGTATAATTAGTCCTATGTTCACCATTTTATGTCGTCTAGTCGTTCCATTAATCCTTGTTGGAGCGTAGCGTGGGCATAATAAGTGAGGTTTTTTAAACAAAAAAAATAGTAGAGAGCTTATTGGCCTTTTCTTAAAACTATTCTACAATTAACTAGACATTTTCAATTTAGGGACTCATTTTGAAGCACTATATATTCTCACCCAGATGTAAGCGAGGAAATATAATCAAAACTTTTTTTGTAAATTGAAAGTAGCAGAATCGTTAAAAAAACATGTCTTTATACATAAAATAATATCTCATTCACTCGTTTATTAATCACTACGTATCAACCACATGTGAGGTATATTAGACAAAGAGCCACAGATCATGTTGGTGTTCAAGATCAATATATTGTAAAATAAGCTTTATAAAACTTTAGATAGATATTTTAATGATGATAATTCAAAATCTATTCTGCAGGATGAAGATAACATGTACGCATCGGATGAAGTTCCAGAATCAAACCTTCAACACGGAAATTCAGATGAAAATCAATTTTCAGAAGCATCTTCATCGGCAGAATCAGATTGGAGCAATGACATAGTACGTATTTTTTCAAAATATGTATATTTTAATATTCAATAACTCAGCGCTCATGAGAAAAACCCACCGACGTATTATTATAATAATTTTAGGAAGCAATCTTAGGCAGGTACGAGCGAAGAATATTATACATGATAATACTCCGAAAGACAGACTCTTTTTGTAGTATAAAATGTTCAAATAATTTTCTTTAATTGGCTAATATTCTCTATAATGAAATATTTATGATTCTTTATCCAATACGATCAACGGTTTTCCCTTTTATGCAGTTTCTATGTTATTAAATTATTTGTCTCATTTATAAATTAAATATAATAGGACTATGTTCACAATTTTATGTAGTCCTGCCGTTTCATTAATCCTTGTAGGAGCGTAACGTGGGCATAATAAGTGAGGTTTTTTAAACAAAAATAATAGTAGAGAGCTTATTGGCCTTTTCTTAAAACTATTCTACAATTAACTAGACATTTTCAATTTAGGGACTCATTTTGAAGCACTATATATTCTCACCCAGATGTAAGCGAGGAAATATAAACAAAACTTTTTGTAAATTGAAAGTAGCAGAACCGTTAAAAAAACATGTCTTTATACATAAAATAATATCTCATTCACTCGTTTATTATTCACTATGTATCAACCACTTGTGAGGTATATGAGACAAAGAGCCACAGATCTTGTTGGTGTTCAAGATCAATATATTGTAAAATAATCTTTATAAAACTTTAGATAGATATTTTAATGATGATAATTCAAAATCTATTCTGCAGGATGAAGATAACATTTACGCATCGGATGAAGTTCCAGAATCAAACCTTCAACACGGAAATTCAGATGAAAATCAATTTTCAGAAACATCTTCCTTGACAGAATCAGATTCGAACAATGACATAGTACGTATTTTTTGAAAATATGTATATTTTAATATTCAATAAGTCAGTGCCTATGAGAAATAAAATATTTATTATTCTTTATTCAATACGATCAACGGTTTTCCCTTTTATGCAGTTTCTATGTTATTAAATTATTTGTCTCATTTATAAATTACATATAATAGGACTATGTTCACAATTTTATGTAGTCCTGCCGTTTCATTAATCCTTGTAGGAGCGTAACGTTGGCATAATAAGTAAGGTTTTTTAAACAAAAATAATAAAAGAGAGCCTATTGGTCTTTTCTTAAAACTATACTACAGTTAACTAGACATTTTCAATTTAGGGACTCATTTTGAAGCACTATATATTCTCACCCAGATGTAAGCGAGGAAATATAATCAAAACTTACTCACTAGGTCTTTAACATAGTTATATTTAATATCATAATGTTTTGATCTTTTTGTTTCTAAGGTTTGAGCTATTTTAATTGTCCCTTGATTATCCTCATATAAGTTTATAATATTACGTGAATTAAACACCTCATTTAATAGTTTGTTAATAAAAACTGATTCAACTAAGCAATCACCCAATGCATAAAATTCGGCTTCTGTTGTACTCAGAGCCACAACCGATTGCTTACGGGAAGCCCAACTGACAACATTATTGTTAATTTTTACCACAAACCCACTAGTGCTCTGACGATCGTTAGTATCATGAGCATAATCTGCGTCAACATATGAGTGTAAACTTAATGTGTTGCATTCAGACCTTTTAAATAGTAACCCAACACCTACAGTAAATTTTAAATACCCTATTATTCCTTTTAAATGTTTCCAGTGGATTCTGTTATAACAATTTTGAAAACGTCCAAAATAGGAAATAGAAAAACATAAGTCAGGTCTAGAACCCAACATTAGATACATAATGCTACCAATTAGTTGCTTATAAGGAACACTAGGACATAAACCCTTATTTATGTTTTCACCCTGCATTAAATTTAATTTGGGTTCAATAGGAATTTTTCTAATTTTTGCTTCTGACATATTAAACATTTTAATAATTTTTTTCAATTAGTGATGATTGATTAAGAGTAATAGAACCATCCTTATTTCTATGAATTAGCATACCCAGAAATTCTAATTTAACATTTGAACTCAAATCCTTCATATCTAGTTTAGACATCAATTGACTTTTTATTAAATTAAGTTCTGCAACTGAATCTGAAAAAATTAGGAAATCGTCGACCCAGATTAAAATGTAACTTTGACCTTTATAATATAAACATGGGTCTACTTTTGATCTTTTAAATCCCAAATCAAGAATTTTAGTATTTATGTAATTATTCCAAGTTTTAGGACTTTGCCTTAGACCATATAGTGCTTTAACTAATTTTAATACCTGCACTTCACTGCACTTGAGACCATCCGGTGGCCTCATATACACAGGAACTGATAACTCACTTTTTAAAAATGCTGAACGCACATCGAGTTGGTTGATGTAGAACTCACGTTCAACAGCTACAGAGAGCAGGATTCGAAGAGTGACCATCCTTGCTACTGGGGCGAACAAGTCTTCATCCTTTGTTAAAGGCTGTTGGTAGCCCCTTGCGAGCTTTCTTCTTGAGTGCACCATCCACAATTTTTGAGGTAAAAATCCATCTACTATCAATTATTGGCTGGTCTTCAGGAGGGTCAACAACCTCCCAAGTCTGATTTTCTTCTAAAGACAACAATTCATTGTTTATGGCTTCTCGCCAACCAAAGTCCTTGATGGCATCATCATAACTTTGAGGAGTATCACATGCAGAGAGAGCCATCTCATACGCCAGTGATGTGACAAAATCTTCAAGGTATTTAGGCTTCATTCTCTTTCGTTTCGGTTTTTTTTCTGATTTTTCTTCTTCATCTAATGATTCGAAACCATAAAAATCTTCTTCGTCATCAGTAGTAGACTTCCTTGGGTTATCTTCTTCAGGCAGAACCAAAATATGTTTAGTGTCAGTAACAGGCAATTCTTGAGATGTTTCTGATCCTCCATTTTCATCAAAAATACCATTACGGGCAAACTCTATTTTCCTTGTAGAGGGATTCCACAGCCTGTAACCGTTTTCGCAGAAACCGACAAGAAACAGTCTCTTTGACCTTTCACCAAGGTTCCCTTTCCTGTCCTCTTTGTGGATGTGAGAATATGCTGGGCATCCAAAAACTTTTATTTTCTTGAGATCAGGTTCAAATCCATACCATCGCTTTGCAGGAACTTCACCGTCGGGTAGGGCATTTGTGGGTAGTCTATTAACAAGATATGTCGCCGACATAATAGCCTCTCCCCACATTTCCTTTTCCAAATTACTATCAAACAGTAGACATCTAGCTTTATCAAGTAATGTTCGATTCATACGTTCCGAGATGCCGTTCTGGGATGGATTCCTCGGCATAGAATATTCTAATACAATCCCTCTTGTTTTGCAAAAATTAATAAAATCATGAGATACGTATTCACCTCCTCTATCGCATCTTAAATTTTTCAGTGACACGCCAAATTTAGTTTCAGCCATTGCCAAATACCACTGACTGCTTGCACCACTATCAACAACAAACATCAAACTTGCAACCTCCTCACCGGGTGTCATCAAACATGTGACGTGCTTATCAACAGATAAACATACTCTTTTCTTTAAGTGACGTCATAAATGTGAACTCTTCCTCTTTAGACACTCCAGCTACGTGTTCATTTCTTAATTTCGGACAATTGTTCTTCATATGTCCCTTCAAAGCATTCACCTGCTCTTCTTTCTTGCCTCTTCTCTCCTCTTCTGCAAGTAGAGTATTTTTCACATATTCTAGGCTAATTGCTCATTTGTCCTTATTGCACAAAATATCCAATGCAGAAACTACACTGTCGAAATCTGAAGGCATAGCCACCAATAACTGATTGACGATCTCCTCTTCGTCCAATTTTCTGCCCGCCACTTTAACCTCAGATGCGAGGGATTCAAATTCCTGGAAGAATTCTTGAAGTGCCTTATCCTTTTTAAACTCGAGCTTCCGCCAGATCTTTTGAGCAGTCACAAGTGATTTCATACCTTTCTTCTCATACGTGGATGAGAGGGCATCAAACATTTCTTTTGCAGTCGTCTTATCTTTGATCATCGGCAAAATACTGTCTGCCAAACCCTGAACAATCATGTTTCGTGCTTTAATGTCATCTTGTTTAAACTTTTTAAGTTCCACTTGCTCTGTAGGGGCTTCTTTCGTCAACACATGGGCCATACCATTTTGCTCCAACACAAGCTTCATACGAAAGCTCCAATTAGCGAAGTTGGCTCCATCAAACGGCTTAATTCCCAACAGAATATTTGTCGCACCGGCCATCGTTTAACCGCGTAATAATCCGAGAACACGAGTAACAAAAACTTCGGACCACGTGCGATAATAACCTCGAAACGGATACGCACTAAATTTCCGAAAACACGTTTATCAATTTTCCACTTAAGAGTTTCCTTAGACGTCTGGGCCCATAACCTTTTGTAATGAATAAAAGGATGTAATAATAACCTCGAAACGTGATGAAAACTGATTTATTCAGAGCGCACAAAAAGGTTCAGAAAACATACATGAAAAACATGTGTAACTACAACTAACAGAAAACTCACACTGCCATACGTATATAGTGGTGACATAATCACACATACATAATAGGTTACATAATATAACGACTAATTAAACAATTACACTTAATAATGATATTAGCTAAATGGGGAATTATCAACAACAAATTATAATACCATTTTATAGCTACGAAGGTGTCACGTTTGGACTTTTGTCCCGTTTTTCGTCGTTAGGAACCGGTGTGTGGTGCCCCACTATTTGCCCACTTGACTGACAATACAGCCAAATATCTCCAACATTTCCAGAATGGGATCATGCGCAAAGTGGTCCAACATACCTCTCGAGAGAGGTTAAAGAGCGCTGACCTGCAGCCGTTGCTTGTTGTGTGTTCCGTCAGAAGGTGAGTTCATCCGCCGGAGACACATCAAGTTTTTTGACTCGTTGCAGCACCTAACCAACCCAGTGTTTAACACTATGACCCCACCACCCCTCCCGCATCGATGGCAACAGACTGTCGGGGAAAAATTAGTTTAAGAATTAGTATGTAAGTTAGTTTTAAGTTTGATCAAAAAGGTGAGCCCCGTCACCTTTATTAGTCAGTTTAGTCCATTCATGTATACTGTATATCATTATACTTGTTTATTTATTATATAATTTTTATAAAATAACAACACCTATATAGAATGTAGCGATGCTACAGGAAATACAAACATAATTTGTAAATAGATTCACCTGAGGATCTACAATTGTATATAATTATCTGTAGATTTAAAGAAGCTATGAAAGAAAAAAAAAAAAAAGTTAGTACATTCCTTTAAAATACCTATGAAAGGAAAAAAAAATACAACCCACAAACTATAATGAATAAAAAATTTAATATCGCAGGCACAAAAAGATTCAAAATAAAACATGACTAACAGAGTTAAATTAAATGGGGAATATTATAGCGCTTTCGTGAATACCCCGAGGGTACTTACTCCGCAACTCCGTCCTGAACGGTGAGCTCTCACTCGTAATTTTCTCTCTGATTATCATCTCAACGTCTTACTCTCTTCAACGTTGCAGCGAGACTAGCCGTAATAAACATCGTTGGGTATCAGTTCACAGCTGGAATCAGCTGATACGCTTAATACGCGGTATAAGCATATGAACACATGAGTATTTTCAATATATATTGAAACCTACCTCATTTTTTACCATTTCTCTTTTTACTTTATTTGATCAATTTAACTTAAATAATTTGGCAGGTCCGTCATGAGATCTTTAATTCAAATTGTTTTATGTTTTTGACATAGGAATTTATCCCGATTGAGTCGCCCGATCTCAAGGCTAATGTTCTGGTTATTAATAAATTGAGAAACTAGGAATTGTGAAATATATTCAAATAAAATGGTTATAACAAATAATTATAATTAACATAGAGTACTGACTAAAAGTATAAAATAATATTCAATTCCTTTTAAATTAGGATAGTTACTTTTAAATACATAACATGAATTTGAGCTCAATTCCTTTTAATGGATCCATAATAAGAAACAATATTAATAACACCCAATCGATGATCTTCCTGTAATCCAATCAACGTTACTTTCTCCTGTTGGTTCTTCTCTTCTCTTCCTGTGTGGTAACTGCCAACTAGGGAGCTTGCTAACTGCGTTCTTCTCGACGGCCGTGCTAAGACTGACTCGTTTATCTCATCCCCACTCCTAGGAGCATAAGGGAAAATGACCATTACCAGATGTGAGGGTTCCTGGTCTTTATTCTCAAATATCATGAATGTTAAAATATATTTTCACAAGAATGCTCGATTATATAATTATTATTATAAATTTTATTAATTTTATGCCTAATTTATATAAGAATATAACATATTAATATCTATGTAGTATTATTTTGAAATTTTAGAAACCAAATCTTAATGTAATTTATTTTTAAATACTAATTAATGTACCACATATTAATATTTTTTTGTTACCTTAGAGAAGATATCAAGTACTTTCTGAAAAAAAAAAGATGAACGAGAGAAACATATCTCGATACGAATTGAAACAAAAACGCCTCCAATTTGTAAGAGCGCTTATTTCTACAAAAAAACAAATTAAGGAATACTCTGATCTAATAATAAATGAAGAGGATACGAACAATCAGATATGTAATGTTACAACATACTTTATTCCCCCTCCACCACCATTCCCATCCATAAACAAGGAAGAAAATTTAGGAAGGAAAGGAAGTATTTCAAAAGTAAGTAATTTTGATTAACACAAAATCTTTAAGTAATTCATTGTGCAAAGCTGCACACCTAACTAAATGTTTGAGTCGGAGGGGGAGCCATGCCGGTGTGTTCATTTCATCACATAGTAGTATAAGGCATCCGCTGTTAGAGCAAATGAAAGTTCTACAATCCATATCCTAGCCTACAAAGAATCAGAAGTCAACACGAACAGCATAGACATTGAATAAATAACAGAGTTTATTTAAGTATGAAAGACCACATCTTCGTCACATCGCGATACAGTTGGATAGGGAGATGGGGGAGCAGCTCTTGATAATTTCTACCACCAACCACCGTATGCATCTTATTTTATAATTCGTGTTTTCTTTTTTCATCGATTAAGCGTAGAAATATTGGGCTTGGTTAGAATAATATATTAGTTTGTATATTCAAAGCCACAACAAAAGAGCCGGTTTGACAGATAGGATTTAAAAAGGTTTTACAATAAAGAGACCTGCATGCCGTACCTGGTCGAATGCCTGGGCTACGTCAGAAATTCACCCGTGCAATAGTGTTTGGTATCAAGTGCAGAGGATGTATGATCAAGAGCGAGGAAGCCTTCCTGAGCAGTGGAGTGTCTGAAACGGACTGGTTAGGTGCTAATATGAAGGATAATGTATCATGTTTCTATAAGAGGTCAATAATATTAAAAGTGGCACAACCTGTGTACTAGCAACCGCTAATACACAATGTTCCACCTCTGGACGAAGAGAATGAATGAGACGTATTTCTCGTCTGCATTGACCAGCAACAGGAGGTCCACACTGCACTTTCCGAGTGACCGGAGCAGGCGTGCTCTAACGGGTACAAGGTCTTCACATGGGAGCACGATATTTTCCGCAGTGTGGGTAGTGCGGGTCTTAGCGTTTGAGAACTCCTTGTATACTTCCTCATGGCACCCTCTTTGTTTTGCTGGCCCACCTAGCGTTCCACGTCTCACCCGTCCATTCATTAATTAGTGGGGCATCAGTTCACGCCAGGAGTCAACTGATACGCGTAATACGCAGTATATGCACACGAACAGACGAGGATTTTCAAATTATATATTTTCACAAAAATACTAGATTATTTAAATTTTATTATAAATTTATTAATTGTATACCTAATTAATATACAAAGATAACATAATAATATATATATAGTGTGTGTTATTTTGCAACTTTAGAAACAAAATCATTAAATCTTCTTTTATTTAATCTTTTAATACTATACATGAGATGCGTGTGTGAATTCTTTGTTCGCACGATGGAGCGGGTGTTAAACAGGATGATATATCAGGATTTTTTTAGAAACATTCCACGGGGGATTTTTTTTTTGGTAGACAGAGCGGAGACGTGGGAATCAAAGTAATGGGATCGGAAGAATGCAAAATGCCGCTTTACCAATCTGCAGTAACGAAAGTACGAGCGACGATCAACAGGATCTCGGGATCTTTGGCACACGGTTCTCGAGTGGCGTTTGGATTGGATTTGGTCTTTCAGATGCTGAGTTAAATGGTTTGGACTGTGAACTTTTGGATTATGGTGGGATGACGATGCCTCCAAAGCCGACCTTTCCGTTAAAGTAGTGAAAGAATGCAATACATCATCTAGGTCTTGAAATATTTTCAGGGACATATTAGGGTCTACGGAATCTGCAAGAAGCTGGCGAAAATGGTCCTAATTAACTACACGAAATGAATATTCGGCCTGTAGTAGACTTTAATTAACTCGACTTACGCAATAACCAATAATATATTCTATTAAAAGATAAATAATTATAGTTGAGAACATATTGGCAACTGATGAACACTACCTCATAAAAAATAAGATATTACAAAGTGGTCCATGATATGTGAAATTATTCATCACATAATTTGCTGTAGTTTCGGTTTCCCCATTATTGTTATTTGCTAATTTTTGTAATATTTTTATTGCATTGGTTGATTGGTGATTCATATTTCATTTTATTTCCGTTTATTGGTGATACTTAATAATCATTTTATAACGAAGGGATACTTGATTTTTCTATTTGATTTCGCCACACGAAGACACAAAAATCTTATATTCAATTAAACTAGTTTTATTTCTACTGGAAGGAAAGCTAAAATACAGCCCTACATACTTGCGTTAAATGAACTAATAATATATTTGCACCTATTTGCATACACACAAAAGCATACATTTTTATATGACGGTTTCAAAGCATAATTATGTTTTCAGTAGATGGATATAGGTTTCGATTGTTCATAGTTGTATTTCCTCATCGATAATTTGTTCCGATTTTGTTGTTGAAGGCACTAAAATTATTAGATTGCAATACGAAATTTACTGTTTCGGACAGAGTTCCGAGTTTAGAGTGTTGCAAAGTGGTTCATAACAAATACTGGACAGAAACTATAAAAATTGAATAATGCTTATTAGAGGACACTGAAATAGATTTCTTATGTCAGCCCATTTTATTAATTTGTTGAATTTGAAATAAATAATAGAAAAAATGTATTTCCTAGGACCAGCGTTTGTGTGACCCGCTTTTTGGACCATCAACTTCATCACTCATGCCCGTTCAACCTTTAAATTTAAGGACAGGATTGAGTAAATTCACAATTAGTATTGACATAGCGGGCTTACAACGGCTCCAGATGCAGCAAACGGAACTTTTAAGAAGGTAACTATTTAACATTTAACCATTTTATAAAACATAAATGTAATGCATATTTTATAATATTGGCAAAATTTAAGAAATACGAAGGAAAACGGCCCCTAAAAAATCATTCAAAATAAAATTATTCAATTTTTTGCTCCACGTAAATTATTTTTGTAGAACAATTCACTAATATTATTCTGCTAGCTTAAATATAAACTGTAGATTCCCTTTATTATACCATTAGTTTTTATTAACTGATCTATTTATTCATTTTAAATTACCTGTAAATAAAGTAGTGTTTCATCTAAAATATCTTTAGTGTTGACCTAATGAAATAAGCAGTGGGAGCTTGTATTTTATTAATTAGAAGTTACAAAAATAAAGAAAATCATCGAAAAATAACCATCTATAGAAGAAAGGTTTTTAGATTTTAAATCAAATTAATTTTTATGCAAATTAAGTAATACAAAAATAAAACATCACCTTATTGTGGATGAGTTTCGGGTACAGGGCTCTGAGCTCTATTTTCCAAGATGGTCCTGTACCGTATCGATTCCAATGGACTGATCCAAATATAAATCGTGGATTAAGGATCCAAACTAATTGGTAATATCCCAAACAAAAACCGAATAAAACCATTGTCACTGTACGATATTATTAATATTTGAATATATTAACACAGTTTATTAATGAAGTTTTTTGTTATTTGATTAATATTTTCAAACTCAAGATTGCATAAAAAAAAAATGTTGAAATAGGTTTGCTGATATGTCACGGCTTGATTTGAGTTTAGTCATTTTTTTATAATTTTTATTTTTTATTTGTATATTCTTTATAATATGAATATGTGAAAAGTAATTGCACCTGACCTGCAGAAAAAGAGCGAGTATTATCTGATTTTCTAACAATAATAAATTATTTATTTTGCACGTGAGCAAAGTCCTTAAAAAAAAACTTTCTATTTACCCTAGTGTAAAATAAGTGCACATTTATAAAAATATAAATTTGTATAAATTATAAGTTATATGTAGCTAAGTACAGTCTATTATTAGTTTTAATGTTCTCCCAGAATAATAATTTAAACTAAAATTCATAAAAATAATAAATATTAAGCTTTCAGAATAAAAAGACCCCTCAAACTCCATGCTAATACTAAAAAAAAAACTTATAACCTATTATATATGTCTTATTCAATGTTTTATGTTAATAATTTATTTTAAATGTCAGGAAACCTTCCGAACTTGAAGAACTTAACAGGCCTGGCCGTGAAGCGATGCTGAAAATTTCACAACGTGGAGAGATAATATATTTCACTAGTTTAATCTGTGAATCACTTAATCTCCCACTTATGACCGATAGATACTTTGAGGTAATTATGTATTATTATTACATAAGTTGGAATACTTAAGTTTAAGATATTGATGCATATTAAATACCACAAAGTGTGCCCAATATCCTTCTGTATCTATATTTATAATATTTTCACATCGTTTCAGACTTTAATTAAAACAACACAACACGAATTTCTTGAAGCTGGACTTAATGAGTGCGAAACGTCGCAATTATTAAATGTAATTAAAATAAAAATATATACAGAACGATATTGTGTACACTTGATAAATATACAATATTTAATGTTATATATACTATAAAATAATAAATATTACTGAGGTATTTTCAGAGGTAGTATTTTCAGAGAGATAGGACGGCTGTGGGCCAATATCTATATAAAACAACTGCAGTCAGTTTCTCTGTAAAAGCAAGCAATTTTATCCACTATATTTTATATTATCACAATTATTCATATTATTTACACAATCTTACCTGTAAACAAAGAAACAAACATTACAATTTATAATCATCACTTTGCTATTCATACTCTAATTACAACTTTAGTTACTAAATATAGCCTTTCTCTATCCTCTCACTTTTTAGAATCTTGCTGATAGCTCTATCTAGTGGTGGTCAGTAGAAGCAGCGCATAAAATTCAAATTACCTATTATCAAATTATCTACAGAGCAGGCCGGTAAAAAAAAGGTAGACGTTTTAGGGGTGTATGAGCAATGATAATAGAGGTTGGCAGTGAAAATGTCCACCATGGAGTCAATTATTGGGCAGGAGTAAATAGTATTCCAATTAAGAGCTTCGAAATCAACTAAAATGGTTTTGGTGGATAGGGCCTCCAGATTGTGACAGGTTATGGTTTTAGAAGGAAAATATTGGGTCTGAATATTATAGGAAATTTGGATTAGGTCCTGAGAGGACAGAAACTCAACAGATAGCTAAGAAGCTCCAGTCAGGTATCGGACATAAAAGTGTGATGAGTAGCAGTTAAATGAATGAAGAGATGGAGCGAAAAGAACAGGTTCTCTAGATAGCGCTTTCGTGGGAATCCGATAGGAGGTTAGTATTCAGGTCATCGGAAATGATAGCATTGGGGTAGAGAGAAACGAGATTGTGGAGGGTTGAATAAAAAATGGTTCAAAAGGCACATGTGAAGAGCGATATACAACAGAATATAGGAAAGGATGTAGGTTGCTCTGGTTATCTCAACGATAAGGAACTCAATGTGTAGAATGTTGGATAGGGGAGGGGGTGATTCGGGTCTTCAGGCTGTCATGTAAATACAGACCCTGTGTGTAAGAAATGCTTACTTCACAAATAGAGCCGATGTCCATTATTTATAATCAAATAACAAATCAAAAGAAACCCAGAGAAATAATAAATAATGACATGAGTGACCTTATTCGAGGTTACCCCCCGTCACTCTCCTCCACTATTGTTGCTCGCTGAGATAAAGTTTCGATAATATTTCGTAAAGTATTTCTTAAATAACTCTCCAACGGAGATCACCACTCCCCAAACTTTACCCACATTTTCTACCTATACACTTTATTACAGTTTTTGATAAGGAGAGTTTTACAAAGTCACGCTAAAATGGAACGAGCAGACTAAGGCCAGACTAATGTACGTATTTGTGATGTTATCAAGAAAGACAAACTAGATGTTAAAAATAGTATACAAATATTAACAAGAATAATAATAAGAGTCGGGTGAAAGTCAACTTGAAGTAGTTTGTGAAATAATAAATATAGAAATATTATGATCAGTTAAAAATTTAATAAAAAATAATATGTTTCATGTCGTTTTTAGAAGAACAATAAGTTTAAGAACTGAACTTCTTTAAAAAATACCATGAAATATGTTCTGTGACATTGGTAGACTATTGTTAGAAAGTAATAATATTTATTAAACTTTTATTTTAAAATATTTTTTATAGTCCCTGCTTGTGTTATAAACATGTTGTCGGGTCGTCACGAGGGGTTCATGTTATTTTACTTTTGCTTACAATATATATGCACTAGAGTATAGGGTGATTTAACTTATGTAGTTAGCGGTCGCTACACCGCTCACCAACAAATAAAAAATACTATCTGGCAGTAACACTTATTATAATTATCGAGTCTGTTGATTACAACATTATTATAATGTTTATTTTTATTTTCATCAATAAGTAAGTAAGTATGCTTTGCTCATCATAAAGGCCATTTAGTTCTTTATAATTTCCTGCTTCGCTTCACGGTTCGAATCCAGACCCCCCTAACGATTATTTTAGGGGTCAGTTTCTACTCGGTGCTCACTCTGCCACGCGCAAGTGAGTGGTGACATAAAAAAGGAATTCCTGAAAATAATGGTTGTGAAGTGATAACCTAGCATTGGCCATCCTATACTCTCCGTATTAACGCAGCGCACTAGAAAGGCTGCCGTTGTGACAAAAGTTACAGCAGACGATGCTGTATGAAATAAATTTCAGGACGATGGAGATTAAAAAAAATGAATGTTCATATTTCTTCTTCGAAGTATAATGTTGACCTCATGTCAGAAAAGCTAGCCAACCCCTATTCAAGAGTTCCTGAACCTCTTTCAGAGACAACTTGCTTGATTCTAATGTGACAAACATGGTACGAGGTAATATTGTAACCATTAAGAAATACGCTATTTTTGCTGTTACTTGAGAGTGTTCTTACTATTTTCAGGTCATCGAACCACTAAACTCTGTGTCTTCAAGTCGAGTATGTGAATTCATAAGGAGACAACTCAAAACAATCAATGTCCAAACCTTGAATAGCTGGCAAAAACCATTTGTATATGTATTAACATACTCAAGCAATTGGGTCCAGCGATTTGAAGCTAACTCAACATGTTTATTAAAAATAAAGGTAAATATACTTATTATTAAAACTCTTTCTTTTATCACTTTTTATTGTTTCATTATTTCATTTAAGATATATTCATACATATATAATTGAAACTGAACTACCAGTTGTAGTTTGTGGAGACTCCAAGGTAGTGTTAGTACAACCTAACAAACACATAAAAAGCTCTCTAGTCTCTCATCGCTGATAAATTAGGCAACATATGTCTGTCCCTAACAGACATACTAAATATTTTATAATATCTGAACCCAATGTATGAAGCTGCACTATTCGAGTTCAAATTGGCTATAAAATCTCGTAAGCAAACACTTATCCACATATATGTAAATCTGTAACACCGATGGTTAAATTACAATCATTACATGCATAAAAATAGTTACATTCGATAACATACAATTGAAAGCAGACAAAAAAAATCGCTCTCAATGTACACAAAGACATCTCTTATATCAGTAGACGTGGTTTTACTATGATACAAAAATAATAGAAGAGAGCCAACAAAACTTTTTGTAAATTGAAAGTAGCAGAATCGTTAAAAAAACATGTCTTTATACATAAAATAATATCTCATTCACTCGTTTATTAATCACTACGTATCAACCACTTGTGAGGTATATGAGACAAAGAGCCAAAGATCTTGTTGGTGTTCAAGATCAATATATTGTAAAATAAGATTTATAAAACTTTAGATAGATATTTTAATGATGATAATTCAAAATCTATTCTGCAGGATGAAGATAACATTTACGCTACTGTTGAAGTTCCACAATCAAATCTTCAAAACGGAATTTCTGATGAAAACCTATTGTCAGAAACATCTTCCTTGACTGAATTGGATTTACACAACCCCATAGTAAGTATTTTTCTAAAATATGTATATCTTAATATTCAATAAGTCAGCGCTCATGAGAAAAACCCACCGACGTATTATTATAATAATTTTAGGAAGCAATCTTAGGCAGGTAGGAGCGAAGAATAGTATATATGATAATACTCCGAAAGACAGACTCTTTTTGTAGGTTATAATGTTGAAATAATTTTCTTCAATAGGCTAATATTCTCTATAATGAAATATTTATGATTCTTTATTCAATAAGACCAGTGGTTTACCCTTTTATGCAGTTTCTACGTTATTAAATTATTTGTCACATTTATAAATTCCACGTATAGTTAGTCCTATATTCACCATTTTATGTCGTCTAGGCGTTCCATTAATCCTTGTTGGAGCGTAGTAGCGTGGGCATAATAAGTGAGGTTTTTAAACAAAAATAATAGTAGAGAGCCTTTTGGCCTTTTCTTAAAACTATACTACAATTAACTAGACATTTTCAATCAAGGGACTCATTTTGAAGCACTATATATTCTCACCCAGATGTAAGCGAGGAAATATAAACAAAACTTTTTTTGTAAATTGAAAGTAGCAAAATCGTTAAAAAAACATGTCTTTATACATAAAATAATATCTCATTCACTCGTTTATTTATCACTACGTATCAACCACATGTGAGGTATATGAGACAAAGAGCCAAAGATCATGTTGGTGTTCAAGATCAATATATTGTAAAATAAGATTTATAAAACTTTAGATAAATATTTTATTGATGATTATTCAAAATCTATTCTGCAGGATGAAGATAACATGTACGCTACGGTTGAAGTTCCAGAATCAAACCTTCAAAACGGAATTTCCGATGAAAACCAATTGTCAGAAAAATCATCCTTGACTGAATTAGATTTACACAATGGCATAGTAAGTATTTTTTTAAAATATGTATATTTTAATATTCAATAAGTCAGCGCTCATGATAAAAACCCACCCACGTATTATTATAATAATTTTAGGAAGCAATCTTAGGCAGGTAGGAGCGAAGAATAGTATATATGATAATACTCCGAAAGACAGACTCTTTTTGTAGGTTAAAATGTTGAAATAATTTTCTTCAATAGGCTAATATTCTCTATAATGAAATATTTATGATTCTTTATTCAATAAGACCAATGGTTTACCCTTTTATGCAGTTTCTACGTTATTAAATTATTTGTCACATTTATAAATTCCACGTATAGTTAGTCCTATATTCACCATTTTATGTCGTCTAGGCGTTCCATTAATCCTTGTTGGAGCATAGTAGCGTGGGCATAATAAGTGAGTTTTTTAAATTACGTTATTAAATTATTTGTCACATTTATAAATTCTACGTATAGTTAGTCCTATATTCACCATTTTATGTCGTCTAGGCGTTCCATTAATCCTTGTTGGAGCATAGTAGCGTGGGCATAATAAGTGAGTTTTTTAAATTACGTTATTAAATTATTTGTCACATTTATAAATTCCACGTATAGTTAGTCCTATATTCACCATTTTATGTCGTCTAGGCGTTCCATTAATCCTTGTTGGAGCGTAGTAGCGTGGGCATAATAAGTGAGGTTTTTTAAACAAAAATAATAGTAGAGAGCCTATTGGCCTTTTCTTAAAACTATACTACAATTAACTAGACATTTTTAATTAAGGGACTCATTTTGAAGCACTATATATTCTCACCCAGATGTAAGCGAGGAAATATAAACAAAACTTTTTTTGTAAATTGAAAGTAGCAGAATCGGAAAAAAAGCATGTCTTTATACATAAAATAATATCTCATTCACTCGTTTATTAATCACTACGTATCAACCACATGTGAGGTATATGAGACAAAGAGCCAAAGATCTTGTTGGTGTTCAAGATCAATATATTGTAAAATCAGATTTATAAAACTTTAGATAGATATTTTAATGATGATAATTCAAAATCTATTCTGCAGGATGAAGATAACAATTACGCTACTGTTGAAGTTCCACAATCAAATCTTCAAAACGGAATTTCTGATGAAAACCTACTGTCAGAAACATCTTCCTTGACTGAATTGGATTTACACAACCGCATAGTAAGTATTCTTCTAAAATATGTATATCTTAATATTCAATAAGTCAGCGCTCATGAGAAAAACCCACCCACGTATTATTATAATAATTTTAAGAAGCAATCTTAGGCAGGTAGAAGCGAAGAATAGTATATATGATAATACTCCGAAAGACAGACTCTTTTTGTAGGTTAAAATGTTGAAATAATTTTCTTCAATAGGCTAATATTCTCTATAATGAAATATTTATGATTCTTTATTCAATAAGACCAATGGTTTACCCTTTTATGCAGTTTCTACGTTATTAAATTATTTGTCACATTTATAAATTCCACGTATAGTTAGTCCTATATTCACCATTTTATGTCGTCTAGGCGTTCCATTAATCCTTGTTGGAGCATAGTAGCGTGGGCATAATAAGTGAGGTTTTTTAAACAAAAATAATAGTAGACAGCCTATTGGCCTTTTCTTAAAACTATACTACAATTAACTAGACATTTTCAATCAAGGGACTCATTTTGAAGCACTATATATTCTCACCCAGATGTAAGCGAGGAAATATAAAAAAAACTTTTTTTGTAAATTGAAAGTAGCAAAATCGTTAAAAAAACAAGTCTTTATACATAAAATAATATCTCATTCACTCGTTTATTTATCACTACGTATCAACCACATGTGAGGTATATGAGACAAAGAGCCAAAGATCATGTTGGTGTTCAAGATCAATATATTGTAAAATAAGATTTATAAAACTTTAGATAAATATTTTATTAATGATTATTCAAAATCTATTATGCAGGATGAAGATAACATGTACGCTACGGTTGAAGTTCCAGAATCAAACCTTCAAAACGGAATTTCCGATGAAAACCAATTGTCAGAAAAATCATCCTTGACTGAATTAGATTTACACAATGGCATAGTAAGTATTTTTTTAAAATATGTATATTTTAATATTCAATAAGTCAGCGCTCATGAGAAAAACCCACCCACGTATTATTATAATAGTTATAAGAAGCAATCTTAGGCACGTACGAGCGAAGAATAGTATATATGATAATACTCCGAAAGACAGACTCTTTTTGTAGTATAAAATGTTCAAATAATTTTCCTTAATTGGCTAATATTCTCTATAATGAAATATTTATGATTCTTTATTCAAAAAGACCAGTGGTTTACCCTTTTATGCAGTTTCTACGTTATTAAATTATTTGTCACATTTATAAATTCCACGTATAGTTAGTCCTATATTCACCATTTTATGTCGTCTAGGCGTTCCATTAATCCTTGTTGGAGCGTAGTAGCGTGGGCATAATAAGTGAGGTTTTTTAAACAAAAATAATAGTAGAGAGCCTATTGGCCTTTTCTTAAAACTATACTACAATTAACTAGACATTTTTAATTAAGGGACTCATTTTGAAGCACTATATATTCTCACCCAGATGTAAGCGAGGAAATATAAACAAAACTTTTTTTGTAAATTGAAAGTAGCAGAATCGGAAAAAAAGCATGTCTTTATACATAAAATAATATCTCATTCACTCGTTTATTAATCACTACGTATCAACCACATGTGAGGTATATGAGACAAAGAGCCAAAGATCTTGTTGGTGTTCAAGATCAATATATTGTAAAATCAGATTTATAAAACTTTAGATAGATATTTTAATGATGATAATTCAAAATCTATTCTGCAGGATGAAGATAACAATTACGCTACTGTTGAAGTTCCACAATCAAATCTTCAAAACGGAATTTCTGATGAAAACCTACTGTCAGAAACATCTTCCTTGACTGAATTGGATTTACACAACCGCATAGTAAGTATTCTTCTAAAATATGTATATCTTAATATTCAATAAGTCAGCGCTCATGAGAAAAACCCACCCACGTATTATTATAATAATTTTAAGAAGCAATCTTAGGCAGGTAGAAGCGAAGAATAGTATATATGATAATACTCCGAAAGACAGACTCTTTTTGTAGGTTAAAATGTTGAAATAATTTTCTTCAATAGGCTAATATTCTCTATAATGAAATATTTATGATTCTTTATTCAATAAGACCAATGGTTTACCCTTTTATGCAGTTTCTACGTTATTAAATTATTTGTCACATTTATAAATTCCACGTATAGTTAGTCCTATATTCACCATTTTATGTCGTCTAGGCGTTCCATTAATCCTTGTTGGAGCATAGTAGCGTGGGCATAATAAGTGAGGTTTTTTAAACAAAAATAATAGTAGACAGCCTATTGGCCTTTTCTTAAAACTATACTACAATTAACTAGACATTTTCAATCAAGGGACTCATTTTGAAGCACTATATATTCTCACCCAGATGTAAGCGAGGAAATATAAAAAAAACTTTTTTTGTAAATTGAAAGTAGCAAAATCGTTAAAAAAACAAGTCTTTATACATAAAATAATATCTCATTCACTCGTTTATTTATCACTACGTATCAACCACATGTGAGGTATATGAGACAAAGAGCCAAAGATCATGTTGGTGTTCAAGATCAATATATTGTAAAATAAGATTTATAAAACTTTAGATAAATATTTTAATGATGATAATTCAAAATCTATTATGCAGGATGAAGATAACATTTACGCTACGGTTGAAGTTCCAGAATCAAACCTTCAAAACGGAATTTCCGATGAAAACCAATTGTCAGAAAAATCATCCTTGACTGAATTAGATTTACACAATGGCATAGTAAGTATTTTTTTAAAATATGTATATTTTAATATTCAATAAGTCAGCGCTCATGAGAAAAACCCACCCACGTATTATTATAATAGTTATAAGAAGCAATCTTAGGCACGTACGAGCGAAGAATAGTATATATGATAATACTCCGAAAGACAGACTCTTTTTGTAGTATAAAATGTTCAAATATTTTTCCTTAATTGGCTAATATTCTCTATAATGAAATATTTATGATTCTTTATTCAAAAAGACCAGTGGTTTACCCTTTTATGCAGTTTCTACGTTATTAAATTATTTGTCACATTTATAAATTCCACGTATAGTTAGTCCTATATTCACCATTTTATGTCGTCTAGGCGTTCCATTAATCCTTGTTGGAGCGTAGTAGCGTGGGCATAATAAGTGAGGTTTTTTAAACAAAAATAATAGTAGAGAGCCTATTGGCCTTTTCTTAAAACTATACTACAATTAACTAGACATTTTTAATTAAGGGACTCATTTTGAAGCACTATATATTCTCACCCAGATGTAAGCGAGGAAATATAAACAAAACTTTTTTTGTAAATTGAAAGTAGCAGAATCGGAAAAAAAACATGTCTTTATACATAAAATAATATCTCATTCACTCGTTTATTAATCACTACGTATCAACCACATGTGAGGTATATGAGACAAAGAGCCAAAGATCTTGTTGGTGTTCAAGATCAATATATTGTAAAATAAGATTTATAAAACTTTAGATAGATATTTTAATGATGATAATTCAAAATCTATTCTGCAGGATGAAGATAACATTTACGCTACTGTTGAAGTTCCACAATCAAATCTTCAAAACGGAATTTCTGATGAAAACCTATTGTCAGAAACATCTTCCTTGACTGAATTGGATTTACACAACCCCATAGTAAGTATTTTTCTAAAATATGTATATCTTAATATTCAATAAGTCAGCGCTCATGAGAAAAACCCACCCACGTATTATTATAATAATTTTAGGAAGCAATCTTAGGCAGGTAGGAGCGAAGAATAGTATATATGATAATACTCCGAAAGACAGACTCTTTTTGTAGGTTATAATGTTGAAATAATTTTCTTCAATAGGCTAATATTCTCTATAATGAAATATTTATGATTCTTTATTCAATAAGACCAGTGGTTTACCCTTTTATGCAGTTTCTACGTTATTAAATTATTTGTCACATTTATAAATTCCACGTATAGTTAGTCCTATATTCACCATTTTATGTCGTCTAGGCGTTCCATTAATCCTTGTTGGAGCGTAGTAGCGTGGGCATAATAAGTGAGGTTTTTTAAACAAAAATAATAGTAGAGAGCCTATTGGCCTTTTCTTAAAACTATACTACAATTAACTAGACATTTTCAATCAAGGGACTCATTTTGAAGCACTATATATTCTCACCCAGATGTAAGCGAGGAAATATAAAAAAAACTTTTTTTGTAAATTGAAAGTAGCAAAATCGTTAAAAAAACATGTCTTTATACATAAAATAATATCTCATTCACTCGTTTATTTATCACTACGTATCAACCACATGTGAGGTATATGAGACAAAGAGCCAAAGATCATGTTGGTGTTCAAGATCAATATATTGTAAAATAAGATTTATAAAACTTTAGATAAATATTTTATTGATGATTATTCAAAATCTATTATGCAGGATGAAGATAACATGTACGCTACGGTTGAAGTTCCAGAATCAAACCTTCAAAACGGAACTTCCTATGAAAACCTATCGTCAGAAACATCTTCTTTGACTGAATTAGATTTACACAATGGCATAGTAAGTATTTTTCTAAAATATGTATATTTTAATATTCAATAAGTCAGCACTCATGAGAAAAACCCATCCACGTATTATTATAATAGTTATAAGAAGCAATCTTAGGCAGGTAGGGGCGAAGAATAGTATATATGATAATACTCCGAAAGACAGACTCTTTTTGTTGGTTAAAATGTTGAAATAATTTTCTTCAATAGGCTGATATTCTCTGTAATGAAATATTTATGATTCTTTATTCAATAATACCAATGGTTTACCCTTTTATGCAGTTTCTACGTTATTAAATTATTTGTCACATTTATAAATTCCACGTATAGTTAGTCCTATATTCACCATTTTATGTCGTCTAGGCGTTCCATTAATCCTTGTTGGAGCGTAGTAGCGTGGGCATAATAAGTGAGGTTTTTTAAACAAAAATAATAGTAGACAGCCTATTGGCCTTTTCTTAAAACTATACTACAATTAACTAGACATTTTCAATCAAGGGACTCATTTTGAAGAACTATATATTCTCACCCAGATGTAAGCGAGGAAATATAAAAAAAACTTTTTTTGTAAATTGAAAGTAGCAAAATCGTTAAAAAAACATGTCTTTATACATAAAATAATATCTCATTCACTCGTTTATTTATCACTACGTATTAACCACATGTGAGGTATATGAGACAAAGAGCCAAAGATCATGTTGGTGTTCAAGATCAATATATTGTAAAATAAGATTTATAAAACTTTAGATAAATATTTTATTGATGATTATTCAAAATCTATTATGCAGGATGAAGATAACATGTACGCTACGGTTGAATTTCCAGAATCAAACCTTCAAAACGGAACTTCCTATGAAAACCAATTGTCAGGAAAATCATCCTTGACTGAATTAGATTTACACAATGGCATAGTAAGTATTTTTTTAAAATATGTATATTTTAATATTCAATAAGTCAGCGCTCATGAGAAAAACCCACCCACGTATTATTATAATAATTTTAGGAAGCAATCTTAGGCAGGTAGGAGCGAAGAATAGTATATATGATAATACTCCGAAAGACAGACTCTTTTTGTTGGTTAAAATGTTGAAATAATTTTCTTCAATAGGCTGATATTCTCTATAATGAAATATTTATTATTCTTTATTCAATAAGACCAATGGTTTACCCTTTTATGCAGTTTCTACGTTATTAAATTATTTGTCACATTTATAAATTCCACGTATAGTTAGTCCTATATTCACCATTTTATGTCGTCTAGGCGTTCCATTAATCCTTGTTGGAGCGTAGTAGCGTGGGCATAATAAGTGAGGTTTTTTAAACAAAAATAATAGTAGACAGCCTATTGGCCTTTTCTTAAAACTATACTACAATTAACTAGACATTTTCAATCAAGGGACTCATTTTGAAGCACTATATATTCTCACCCAGATGTAAGCGAGGAAATATAAACAAAACTTTTTTTGTAAATTGAAAGTAGCAAAATCGTTAAAAAAACATGTCTTTATACATAAAATAATATCTCATTCACTCGTTTATTTATCACTACGTATCAACCACATGTGAGGTATATGAGACAAAGAGCCAAAGATCTTGTTGGTGTTCAAGATCAATATATTGTAAAATAAGATTTATAAAACTTTAGATAAATATTTTATTGATGATTATTCAAAATCTATTATGCAGGATGAAGATAACATGTACGCTACGGTTGAAGTTCCAGAATCAAACCTTCAAAACGGAACTTCCTATGAAAACCAATTGTCAGGAAAATCATCCTTGACTGAATTAGATTTACACAATGGCATAGTAAGTATTTTTTTAAAATATGTATATTTTAATATTCAATAAGTCAGCGCTCATGAGAAAAACCCACCCACGTATTATTATAATAATTTTAGGAAGCAATCTTAGGCAGGTAGGAGCGAAGAATAGTATATATGATAATACTCCGAAAGACAGACTCTTTTTGTTGGTTAAAATGTTGAAATAATTTTCTTCAATAGGCTGATATTCTCTATAATGAAATATTTATGATTCTTTATTCAATAATACCAATGGTTTACCCTTTTATGCAGTTTCTACGTTATTAAATTATTTGTCACATTTATAAATTCCACGTATAGTTAGTCCTATATTCACCATTTTATGTCGTCTAGGCGTTCCATTAATCCTTGTTGGAGCGTAGTAGCGTGGGCATAATAAGTGAGGTTTTTTAAACAAAAATAATAGTAGACAGCCTATTGGCCTTTTCTTAAAACTATACTACAATTAACTAGACATTTTCAATCAAGGGACTCATTTTGAAGCACTATATATTCTCACCCAGATGTAAGCGAGGAAATATAAAAAAAACTTTTTTTGTAAATTGAAAGTAGCAAAATCGTTAAAAAAACATGTCTTTATACATAAAATAATATCTCATTCACTCGTTTATTTATCACTACGTATCAACCACATGTGAGGTATATGAGACAAAGAGCCAAAGATCATGTTGGTGTTCAAGATCAATATATTGTAAAATAAGATTTATAAAACTTTAGATAAATATTTTAATGATGATAATTCAAAATCTATTATGCAGGATGAAGATAACATTTACGCTACTGTTGAAGTTCCACAATCAAATCTTCAAAACGGAATTTCTGATGAAAACCTATTGTCAGAAACATCTTCCTTGACTGAATTGGATTTACACAACCCCATAGTAAGTATTTTTCTAAAATATGTATATCTTAATATTCAATAAGTCAGCGCTCATGAGAAAAACCCACCCACGTATTATTAAAATAATTTTAGGAAGCAATCTTAGGCAGGTAGGAGCGAAGAATAGTATATATGATAATACTCCGAAAGACAGACTCTTTTTGTAGGTTATAATGTTGAAATAATTTTCTTCAATAGGCTAATATTCTCTATAATGAAATATTTATGATTCTTTATTCAATAAGACCAGTGGTTTACCCTTTTATGCAGTTTCTACGTTATTAAATTATTTGTCACATTTTTAAATTCCACGTATAGTTAGTCCTATATTCACCATTTTATGTCGTCTAGGCGTTCCATTAATCCTTGTTGGAGCGTAGTAGCGTGGGCATAATAAGTGAGGTTTTTTAAACAAAAATAATAGTAGAGAGCCTATTGGCCTTTTCTTAAAACTATACTACAATTAACTAGACATTTTCAATCAAGGGACTCATTTTGAAGCACTATATATTCTCACCCAGATGTAAGCGAGGAAATATAAAAAAAACTTTTTTTGTAAATTGAAAGTAGCAAAATCGTTAAAAAAACATGTCTTTATACATAAAATAATATCTCATTCACTCGTTTATTTATCACTACGTATCAACCACATGTGAGGTATATGAGACAAAGAGCCAAAGATCATGTTGGTGTTCAAGATCAATATATTGTAAAATAAGATTTATAAAACTTTAGATAAATATTTTAATGATGATAATTCAAAATCTATTATGCAGGATGAAGATAACATTTACGCTACTGTTGAAGTTCCACAATCAAATCTTCAAAACGGAATTTCTGATGAAAACCTATTGTCAGAAACATCTTCCTTGACTGAATTGGATTTACACAACCCCATAGTAAGTATTTTTCTAAAATATGTATATCTTAATATTCAATAAGTCAGCGCTCATGAGAAAAACCCACCCACGTATTATTATAATAATTTTAGGAAGCAATCTTAGGCAGGTAGGAGCGAAGAATAGTATATATGATAATACTCCGAAAGACAGACTCTTTTTGTAGGTTATAATGTTGAAATAATTTTCTTCAATAGGCTAATATTCTCTATAATGAAATATTTATGATTCTTTATTCAATAAGACCAGTGGTTTACCCTTTTATGCAGTTTCTACGTTATTAAATTATTTGTCACATTTTTAAATTCCACGTATAGTTAGTCCTATATTCACCATTTTATGTCGTCTAGGCGTTCCATTAATCCTTGTTGGAGCGTAGTAGCGTGGGCATAATAAGTGAGGTTTTTTAAACAAAAATAATAGTAGAGAGCCTATTGGCCTTTTCTTAAAACTATACTACAATTAACTAGACATTTTCAATCAAGGGACTCATTTTGAAGCACTATATATTCTCACCCAGATGTAAGCGAGGAAATATAAAAAAAACTTTTTTTGTAAATTGAAAGTAGCAAAATCGTTAAAAAAACATGTCTTTATACATAAAATAATATCTCATTCACTCGTTTATTTATCACTACGTATCAACCACATGTGAGGTATATGAGACAAAGAGCCAAAGATCATGTTGGTGTTCAAGATCAATATATTGTAAAATAAGATTTATAAAACTTTAGATAGATATTTTAATGATGATAATTCAAAATCTATTCTGCAGGATGAAGATAACATTTACGCTACTGTTGAAGTTCCACAATCAAATCTTCAAAACGGAATTTCTGATGAAAACCTATTGTCAGAAACATCTTCCTTGACTGAATTGGATTTACACAACCCCATAGTAAGTATTTTTCTAAAATATGTATATCTTAATATTCAATAAGTCAGCGCTCATGAGAAAAACCCACCCACGTATTATTATAATAATTTTAGGAAGCAATCTTAGGCAGGTAGGAGCGAAGAATAGTATATATGATAATACTCCGAAAGACAGACTCTTTTTGTAGGTTATAATGTTGAAATAATTTTCTTCAATAGGCTAATATTCTCTATAATGAAATATTTATGATTCTTTATTCAATAAGACCAGTGGTTTACCCTTTTATGCAGTTTCTACGTTATTAAATTATTTGTCACATTTATAAATTCCACGTATAGTTAGTCCTATATTCACCATTTTATGTCGTCTAGGCGTTCCATTAATCCTTGTTGGAGCGTAGTAGCGTGGGCATAATAAGTGAGGTTTTTTAAACAAAAATAATAGTAGAGAGCCTATTGGCCTTTTCTTAAAACTATACTACAATTAACTAGACATTTTTAATTAAGGGACTCATTTTGAAGCACTATATATTCTCACCCAGATGTAAGCGAGGAAATATAAACAAAACTTTTTTTGTAAATTGAAAGTAGCAGAATCGGAAAAAAAACATGTCTTTATACATAAAATAATATCTCATTCACTCGTTTATTAATCACTACGTATCAACCACATGTGAGGTATATGAGACAAAGAGCCAAAGATCTTGTTGGTGTTCAAGATCAATATATTGTAAAATAAGATTTATAAAACTTTAGATAGATATTTTAATGATGATAATTCAAAATCTATTCTGCAGGATGAAGATAACATTTACGCTACTGTTGAAGTTCCACAATCAAATCTTCAAAACGGAATTTCTGATGAAAACCTATTGTCAGAAACATCTTCCTTGACTGAATTGGATTTACACAACCCCATAGTAAGTATTTTTCTAAAATATGTATATCTTAATATTCAATAAGTCAGCGCTCATGAGAAAAACCCACCCACGTATTATTATAATAATTTTAGGAAGCAATCTTAGGCGGGTAGGAGCGAAGAATAGTATATATGATAATACTCCGAAAGACAGACTCTTTTTGTAGGTTATAATGTTGAAATAATTTTCTTCAATAGGCTAATATTCTCTATAATGAAATATTTATGATTCTTTATTCAATAAGACCAGTGGTTTACCCTTTTATGCAGTTTCTACGTTATTAAATTATTTGTCACATTTTTAAATTCCACGTATAGTTAGTCCTATATTCACCATTTTATGTCGTCTAGGCATTCCATTAATCCTTGTTGGAGCGTAGTAGCGTGGGCATAATAAGTGAGGTTTTTTAAACAAAAATAATAGTAGAGAGCCTATTGGCCTTTTCTTAAAACTATACTAATATTAACTAGACATTTTCAATTAAGGGACTCATTTTGAAGCACTATATATTCTCACCCAGATGTAAGCGAGGAAATATAAACAAAACTTTTTTTTTAAACTGAAAGTAGCAGAATCGGAAAAAAAACATGTCTTTATACATAAAATAATGTCTCATTCACTCGTTTATTAATCACTACGTATCAACCACATGTGAGGTATATGAGACAAAGAGCCAAAGATCTTGTTGGTGTTCAAGATCAATATATTGTAAAATAAGATTTATAAAACTTTAGATAGATATTTTAATGATGATAATTCAAAATCTATTCTGCAGGATGAAGATAACATTTACGCTACTGTTGAAGTTCCACAATCAAATCTTCAAAACGGAATTTCTGATGAAAACCTATTGTCAGAAACATCTTCCTTGACTGAATTGGATTTACACAACCCCATAGTAAGTATTTTTCTAAAATATGTATATCTTAATATTCAATAAGTCAGCGCTCATGAGAAAAACCCACCCACGTATTATTAAAATAATTTTAGGAAGCAATCTTAGGCAGGTAGGAGCGAAGAATAGTATATATGATAATACTCCGAAAGACAGACTCTTTTTGTAGGTTATAATGTTGAAATAATTTTCTTCAATAGGCTAATATTCTCTATAATGAAATATTTATGATTCTTTATTCAATAAGACCAGTGGTTTACCCTTTTATGCAGTTTCTACGTTATTAAATTATTTGTCACATTTATAAATTCCACGTATAGTTAGTCCTATATTCACCATTTTATGTCGTCTAGGCGTTCCATTAATCCTTGTTGGAGCGTAGTAGCGTGGGCATAATAAGTGAGGTTTTTTAAACAAAAATAATAGTAGAGAGCCTATTGGCCTTTTCTTAAAACTATACTAATATTAACTAGACATTTTCAATTAAGGGACTCATTTTGAAGCACTATATATTCTCACCCAGATGTAAGCGAGGAAATATAAACAAAACTTTTTTTTTAAACTGAAAGTAGCAGAATCGGAAAAAAAACATGTCTTTATACATAAAATAATATCTCATTCACTCGTTTATTAATCACTACGTATCAACCACATGTGAGGTATATGAGACAAAGAGCCAAAGATCTTGTTGGTGTTCAAGATCAATATATTGTAAAATAAGATTTATAAAACTTTAGATAGATATTTTAATGATGATAATTCAAAATCTATTCTGCAGGATGAAGATAACATGTACGCATCGGATGAAGTTCCAGAATCAAACCTTCAAAACGGAAATTTAGATGAAAATCAATTTTCAGAAACATCTTCCTCGACAGAATCCGATTCGAACAATGACATAGTACGTATTTTTTCAAAATATGTATATTTTAATATTCAATAAGTCAGCGCTCATGAGAAAAACCCACCGACGTATTATTATAATAATTATAGGAAGCAATCTTAGGCAGGTAGGAGCGAAGAATAGTATATATGATAATACTCCGAAAGACAGACTCTTTTTGTAGTATAAAATGTTCAAATAATTTTCCTTAATTGGCTAATATTCTCTATAATGAAATATTTATGATTCTTTATTCAAAAAGACCAGTGGTTTACCCTTTTATGCAGTTTCTACGTTATTAAATTATTTGTCACATTTATTAATTCCACGTATAGTTAGTCCTATATTCACCATTTTATGTCGTCTAGGCGTTCCATTAATCCTTGTTGGAGCGTATTAGCGTGGGCATAATAAGTGAGGTTTTTTAAACAAAAATAATAGTAGAGAGCCTATTGGCCTTTTCTTAAAACTATACTACAATTAACTAGACATTTTCAATCAAGGGACTCATTTTGAAGCACTATATATTCTCACCAAGATGTAAGCGAGGAAATATAAAAAAAACTTTTTTTGTAAATTGAAAGTAGCAGAATCGTTAACAAAACATGTCTTTATACATAAAATAATATCTCATTCACTCGTTTATTAATCACTACGTATCAACCACTTGTGAGGTATATGAGACAAAGAGCCAAAGATCTTGTTGGTGTTCAAGATCAATATATTGTAAAATAAGATTTATAAAACTTTAGATAGATATTTTAATGATGATAATTCAAAATCTATTCTGCAGGATGAAGATAACATGTACGCATCGGATGAAGTTCCAGAATCAAACCTTCAAAACGGAAATTTAGATGAAAATCAATTTTCAGAAACATCTTCCTCGACAGAATCCGATTCGAACAATGACATAGTACGTATTTTTCTAAAATATGTATATTTTAATATTCAATAAGTCAGCGCTCATGAGAAAAACCCACCCACGTATTATTATAATAATTTTAGGAAGCAATCTTAGGCAGGTAGGAGCGAAGAATAGTATATATGATAATACTCCGAAAGACAGACTCTTTTTGTAGTATAAAATGTTCAAATAATTTTCCTTAATTGGCTAATATTATCTATAATGAAATATTTATGATTCTTTATTCAAAAAGACCAGTGGTTTACCCTTTTATGCAGTTTCTACGTTATTAAATTATTTGTCACATTTATAAATTCCACGTATAGTTAGTCCTATATTCACCATTTTATGTCGTCTAGGCGTTCCATTAATCCTTGTTGGAGCGTAGTAGCGTGGGCATAATAAGTGAGGTTTTTTAAACAAAAATAATAGTAGAGAGCCTATTGGCCTTTTCTTAAAACTATACTACAATTAACTAGACATTTTTAATTAAGGGACTCATTTTGAAGCACTATATATTCTCACCCAGATGTAAGCGAGGAAATATAAACAAAACTTTTTTTGTAAATTGAAAGTAGCAGAATCGGAAAAAAAACATGTCTTTATACATAAAATAATATCTCATTCACTCGTTTATTAATCACTACGTATCAACCACATGTGAGGTATATGAGACAAAGAGCCAAAGATCTTGTTGGTGTTCAAGATCAATATATTGTAAAATAAGATTTATAAAACTTTAGATAGATATTTTAATGATGATAATTCAAAATCTATTCTGCAGGATGAAGATAACATTTACGCTACTGTTGAAGTTCCACAATCAAATCTTCAAAACGGAATTTCTGATGAAAACCTATTGTCAGAAACATCTTCCTTGACTGAATTGGATTTACACAACCCCATAGTAAGTATTTTTCTAAAATATGTATATCTTAATATTCAATAAGTCAGCGCTCATGAGAAAAACCCACCCACGTATTATTATAATAATTTTAGGAAGCAATCTTAGGCAGGTAGGAGCGAAGAATAGTATATATGATAATACTCCGAAAGACAGACTCTTTTTGTAGGTTATAATGTTGAAATAATTTTCTTCAATAGGCTAATATTCTCTATAATGAAATATTTATGATTCTTTATTCAAAAAGACCAGTGGTTTACCCTTTTATGCAGTTTCTACGTTATTAAATTATTTGTCACATTTATTAATTCCACGTATAGTTAGTCCTATATTCACCATTTTATGTCGTCTAGGCGTTCCATTAATCCTTGTTGGAGCTTAGTAGCGTGGGCATAATAAGTGAGGTTTTTTAAACAAAAATAATAGTAGAGAGCCTATTGGCCTTTTCTTAAAACTATACTACAATTAACTAGACATTTTCAATCAAGGGACTCATTTTGAAGCACTATATATTCTCACCAAGATGTAAGCGAGGAAATATAAAAAAAACTTTTTTTGTAAATTGAAAGTAGCAGAATCGTTAACAAAACATGTCTTTATACATAAAATAATATCTCATTCACTCGTTTATTAATCACTACGTATCAACCACTTGTGAGGTATATGAGACAAAGAGCCAAAGATCTTGTTGGTGTTCAAGATCAATATATTGTAAAATAAGATTTATAAAACTTTAGATAGATATTTTAATGATGATAATTCAAAATCTATTCTGCAGGATGAAGATAACATGTACGCTACTGTTGAAGTTCCACAATCAAATCTTCAAAATGGAATTTCCGATGAAAACCTATTGTCAGAAACATCTTCCTTGACTGAATTAGATTTACAAAATGGCATAGTAAGTATTTTTCTAAAATATGTATATTTTAATATTCAATAAGTCAGCGCTCATGAGAAAAACCCATCCACGTATTATTATAATAGTTATAAGAAGCAATCTTAGGCAGGTAGGGGCGAAGAATAGTATATATGATAATACTCCGAAAGACAGACTCTTTTTGTAGGTTAAAATGTTGAAATAATTTTCTTCAATAGGCTAATATTCTCTATAATGAAATATTTATGATTCTTTATTCAATAAGACCAATGGTTTACCCTTTTATGCAGTTTCTACGTTATTAAATTATTTGTCACATTTATAAATTCCACGTATAGTTAGTCCTATATTCACCATTTTATGTCGTCTAGGCGTTCCATTAATCCTTGTTGGAGCATAGTAGCGTGGGCATAATAAGTGAGTTTTTTAAATTACGTTATTAAATTATTTGTCACATTTATAAATTCCACGTATAGTTAGTCCTATATTCACCATTTTATGTCGTCTAGGCGTTCCATTAATCCTTGTTGGAGCATAGTAGCGTGGGCATAATAAGTGAGTTTTTTAAATTACGTTATTAAATTATTTGTCACATTTATAAATTCCACGTATAGTTAGTCCTATATTCACCATTTTATGTCGTCTAGGCGTTCCATTAATCCTTGTTGGAGCGTAGTAGCGTGGGCATAATAAGTGAGGTTTTTTAAACAAAAATAATAGTAGAGAGCCTATTGGCCTTTTCTTAAAACTATACTACAATTAACTAGACATTTTTAATTAAGGGACTCATTTTGAAGCACTATATATTCTCACCCAGATGTAAGCGAGGAAATATAAACAAAACTTTTTTTGTAAATTGAAAGTAGCAGAATCGGAAAAAAAGCATGTCTTTATACATAAAATAATATCTCATTCACTCGTTTATTAATCACTACGTATCAACCACATGTGAGGTATATGAGACAAAGAGCCAAAGATCTTGTTGGTGTTCAAGATCAATATATTGTAAAATAAGATTTATAAAACTTTAGATAGATATTTTAATGATGATAATTCAAAATCTATTCTGCAGGATGAAGATAACATTTACGCTACAGTTGAAGTTCCACAATCAAATCTTCAAAACGGAATTTCTGATGAAAACCTATTGTCAGAAACATCTTCCTTGACTGAATTGGATTTACACAACCCCATAGTAAGTATTTTTCTAAAATATGTATATCTTAATATTCAATAAGTCAGCGCTCATGAGAAAAACCCACCCACGTATTATTATAATAGTTATAAGAAGCAATCTTAGGCAGGTAGGAGCGAAGAATAGTATATATGATAATACTCCGAAAGACAGACTCTTTTTGTAGGTTATAATGTTGAAATAATTTTCTTCAATAGGCTAATATTCTCTATAATGAAATATTTATGATTCTTTATTCAATAAGACCAGTGGTTTACCCTTTTATGCAGTTTCTACGTTATTAAATTATTTGTCACATTTATAAATTCCACGTATAGTTAGTCCTATATTCACCATTTTATGTCGTCTAGGCGTTCCATTAATCCTTGTTGGAGCGTAGTAGCGTGGGCATAATAAGTGAGGTTTTTTAAACAAAAATAATAGTAGAGAGCCTATTGGCCTTTTCTTAAAACTATACTAATATTAACTAGACATTTTCAATTAAGGGACTCATTTTGAAGCACTATATATTCTCACCCAGATGTAAGCGAGGAAATATAAACAAAACTTTTTTTTTAAACTGAAAGTAGCAGAATCGGAAAAAAAACATGTCTTTATACATAAAATAATATCTCATTCACTCGTTTATTAATCACTACGTATCAACCACATGTGAGGTATATGAGACAAAGAGCCAAAGATCTTGTTGGTGTTCAAGATCAATATATTGTAAAATAAGATTTATAAAACTTTAGATAGATATTTTAATGATGATAATTCAAAATCTATTATGCAGGATGAAGATAACAATTACGCTACTGTTGAAGTTCCACAATCAAATCTTCAAAACGGAATTTCTGATGAAAACCTACTGTCAGAAACATCATCCTTGACTGAATTGGATTTACACAACCGCATAGTAAGTATTCTTCTAAAATATGTATATCTTAATATTCAATAAGTCAGCGCTCATGAGAAAAACCCACCCACGTATTAATATAATAGTTTTAAGAAGCAATCTTAGGCAGGTAGGAGCGAAGAATAGTATATATGATAATACTCCGAAAGACAGACTCTTTTTGTAGGTTAAAATGTTGAAATAATTTTCTTCAATAGGCTAATATTCTCTATAATGAAATATTTATGATTCTTTATTCAATAATACCAATGGTTTACCCTTTTATGCAGTTTCTACGTTATTAAATTATTTGTCACATTTATAAATTCCACGTATAGTTAGTCCTATATTCACCATTTTATGTCGTCTAGGCGTTCCATTAATCCTTGTTGGAGCGTAGTAGCGTGGGCATAATAAGTGAGGTTTTTTAAACAAAAATAATAGTAGAGAGCCTATTGGCCTTTTCTTAAAACTATACTAATATTAACTAGACATTTTCAATTAAGGGACTCATTTTGAAGCACTATATATTCTCACCCAGATGTAAGCGAGGAAATATAAACAAAACTTTTTTTTTAAACTGAAAGTAGCAGAATCGGAAAAAAAACATGTCTTTATACATAAAATAATATCTCATTCACTCGTTTATTAATCACTACGTATCAACCACATGTGAGGTATATGAGACAAAGAGCCAAAGATCTTGTTGGTGTTCAAGATCAATATATTGTAAAATAAGATTTATAAAACTTTAGATAGATATTTTAATGATGATAATTCAAAATCTATTCTGCAGGATGAAGATAACAATTACGCTACTGTTGAAGTTCCACAATCAAATCTTCAAAACGGAATTTCTGATGAAAACCTACTGTCAGAAACATCTTCCTTGACTGAATTGGATTTACACAACCGCATAGTAAGTATTCTTCTAAAATATGTATATCTTAATATTCAATAAGTCAGCGCTCATGAGAAAAACCCACCCACGTATTATTATAATAATTTTAAGAAGCAATCTTAGGCAGGTAGGAGCGAAGAATAGTATATATGATAATACTCCGAAAGACAGACTCTTTTTGTAGGTTAAAATGTTGAAATAATTTTCTTCAATAGGCTAATATTCTCTATAATGAAATATTTATGATTCTTTATTCAATAATACCAATGGTTTACCCTTTTATGCAGTTTCTACGTTATTAAATTATTTGTCACATTTATAAATTCCACGTATAGTTAGTCCTATATTCACCATTTTATGTCGTCTAGGCGTTCCATTAATCCTTGTTGGAGCGTAGTAGCGTGGGCATAATAAGTGAGGTTTTTTAAACAAAAATAATAGTTGACAGCCTATTGGCCTTTTCTTAAAACTATACTACAATTAACTAGACATTTTCAATCAAGGGACTCATTTTGAAGAACTATATATTCTCACCCAGATGTAAGCGAGGAAATATAAAAAAAACTTTTTTTGTAAATTGAAAGTAGCAAAATCGTTAAAAAAACATGTCTTTATACATAAAATAATATCTCATTCACTCGTTTATTTATCACTACGTATTAACCACATGTGAGGTATATGAGACAAAGAGCCAAAGATCATGTTGGTGTTCAAGATCAATATATTGTAAAATAAGATTTATAAAACTTTAGATAAATATTTTATTGATGATTATTCAAAATCTATTATGCAGGATGAAGATAACATGTACGCTACGGTTGAATTTCCAGAATCAAACCTTCAAAACGGAACTTCCTATGAAAACCAATTGTCAGGAAAATCATCCTTGACTGAATTAGATTTACACAATGGCATAGTAAGTATTTTTTCAAAATATGTATATTTTAATATTCAATAAGTCAGCGCTCATGAGAAAAACCCACCGACGTATTATTATAATAATTATAGGAAGCAATCTTAGGCACGTACGAGCGAAGAATAGTATATATGATAATACTCCGAAAGACAGACTCTTTTTGTAGGTTATAATGTTGAAATAATTTTCTTCAATAGGCTAATATTCTCTATAATGAAATATTTATGATTCTTTATTCAAAAAGACCAGTGGTTTACCCTTTTATGCAGTTTCTACGTTATTAAATTATTTGTCACATTTATAAATTCCACGTATAGTTAGTCCTATATTCACCATTTTATGTCGTCTAGGCGTTCCATTAATCCTTGTTGGAGCGTAGTAGCGTGGGCATAATAAGTGAGGTTTTTTAAACAAAAATAATAGTAGAGAGCCTATTGGCCTTTTCTTAAAACTATACTACAATTAACTAGACATTTTTAATTAAGGGACTCATTTTGAAGCACTATATATTCTCACCCAGATGTAAGCGAGGAAATATAAACAAAACTTTTTTTGTAAATTGAAAGTAGCAGAATCGGAAAAAAAACATGTCTTTATACATAAAATAATATCTCATTCACTCTTTTATTAATCACTACGTATCAACCACATGTGAGGTATATGAGACAAAGAGCCAAAGATCTTGTTGGTGTTCAAGATCAATATATTGTAAAATAAGATTTATAAAACTTTAGATAGATATTTTAATGATGATAATTCAAAATCTATTCTGCAGGATGAAGATAACATTTACGCTACTGTTGAAGTTCCACAATCAAATCTTCAAAACGGAATTTCTGATGAAAACCTATTGTCAGAAACATCTTCCTTGACTGAATTGGATTTACACAACCCCATAGTAAGTATTTTTCTAAAATATGTATATCTTAATATTCAATAAGTCAGCGCTCATGAGAAAAACCCACCCACGTATTATTATAATAATTTTAGGAAGCAATCTTAGGCGGGTAGGAGCGAAGAATAGTATATATGATAATACTCCGAAAGACAGACTCTTTTTGTAGGTTATAATGTTGAAATAATTTTCTTCAATAGGCTAATATTCTCTATAATGAAATATTTATGATTCTTTATTCAATAAGACCAGTGGTTTCCCCTTTTATGCAGTTTCTACGTTATTAAATTATTTGTCACATTTTTAAATTCCACGTATAGTTAGTCCTATATTCACCATTTTATGTCGTCTAGGCATTCCATTAATCCTTGTTGGAGCGTAGTAGCGTGGGCATAATAAGTGAGGTTTTTTAAACAAAAATAATAGTAGAGAGCCTATTGGCCTTTTCTTAAAACTATACTAATATTAACTAGACATTTTCAATTAAGGGACTCATTTTGAAGCACTATATATTCTCACCCAGATGTAAGCGAGGAAATATAAACAAAACTTTTTTTTTAAACTGAAAGTAGCAGAATCGGAAAAAAAAACATGTCTTTATACATAAAATAATGTCTCATTCACTCGTTTATTAATCACTACGTATCAACCACATGTGAGGTATATGAGACAAAGAGCCAAAGATCTTGTTGGTGTTCAAGATCAATATATTGTAAAATAAGATTTATAAAACTTTAGATAGATATTTTAATGATGATAATTCAAAATCTATTCTGCAGGATGAAGATAACATGTACGCATCGGATGAAGTTCCAGAATCAAACCTTCAAAACGGAAATTTAGATGAAAATCAATTTTCAGAAACATCTTCCTCGACAGAATCCGATTCGAACAATGACATAGTACGTATTTTTCTAAAATATGTATATTTTAATATTCAATAAGTCAGCGCTCATGAGAAAAACCCACCCACGTATTATTATAATAATTTTAGGAAGCAATCTTAGGCAGGTAGGAGCGAAGAATAGTATATATGATAATACTCCGAAAGACAGACTCTTTTTGTAGGTTATAATGTTGAAATAATTTTCTTCAATAGGCTAATATTCTCTATAATGAAATATTTATGATTCTTTATTCAATAAGACCAGTGGTTTACCCTTTTATGCAGTTTCTACGTTATTAAATTATTTGTCACATTTATAAATTCCACGTATAGTTAGTCCTATATTCACCATTTTATGTCGTCTAGGCGTTCCATTAATCCTTGTTGGAGCGTAGTAGCGTGGGCATAATAAGTGAGGTTTTTTAAACAAAAATAATAGTAGAGAGCCTATTGGCCTTTTCTTAAAACTATACTAATATTAACTAGACATTTTCAATTAAGGGACTCATTTTGAAGCACTATATATTCTCACCCAGATGTAAGCTAGGAAATATAAACAAAACTTTTTTTGTAAATTGAAAGTAGCAGAATCGGAAAAAAAACATGTCTTTATACATAAAATAATATCTCATTCACTCGTTTATTAATCACTACGTATCAACCACATGTGAGGTATATGAGACAAAAAGCCACAGATCTTGTTGGTGTTCAAGATCAATTTATTGTAAAATAAGCTTTATAAAATTTTAGATAGATATTTTAATGATGATAATTCAAATTCTATTCTGCAGGAAGAAGATAACATGTACGCTACTGTTGAAGTTCCACAATCAAATCTTCAAAATGGAATTTCCGATGAAAACCTATTGTCAGAAACATCTTCCTTGACTGAATTAGATTTACACAATGGCATAGTAAGTATTTTTCTAAAATATGTATATTTTAATATTCAATAAGTCAGCGCTCATGAGAAAAACCCATCCACGTATTATTATAATAGTTATAAGAAGCAATCTTAGGCAGGTAGGGGCGAAGAATAGTATATATGATAATTCTCCGAAAGACAGACTCTTTTTGTAGGTTAAAATGTTGAAATAATTTTCTTCAATAGGCTAATATTCTCTATAATGAAATATTTATGATTCTTTATTCAATAAGACCAATGGTTTACCCTTTTATGCAGTTTCTACGTTATTAAATTATTTGTCACATTTATAAATTCCACGTATAGTTAGTCCTATATTCACCATTTTATGTCGTCTAGGCGTTCCATTAATCCTTGTTGGAGCATAGTAGCGTGGGCATAATAAGTGAGTTTTTTAAATTACGTTATTAAATTATTTGTCACATTTATAAATTCCACGTATAGTTAGTCCTATATTCACCATTTTATGTCGTCTAGGCGTTCCATTAATCCTTGTTGGAGCATAGTAGCGTGGGCATAATAAGTGAGTTTTTTAAATTACGTTATTAAATTATTTGTCACATTTATAAATTCCACGTATAGTTAGTCCTATATTCACCATTTTATGTCGTCTAGGCGTTCCATTAATCCTTGTTGGAGCGTAGTAGCGTGGGCATAATAAGTGAGGTTTTTTAAACAAAAATAATAGTAGAGAGCCTATTGGCCTTTTCTTAAAACTATACTACAATTAACTAGACATTTTTAATTAAGGGACTCATTTTGAAGCACTATATATTCTCACCCAGATGTAAGCGAGGAAATATAAACAAAACTTTTTTTGTAAATTGAAAGTAGCAGAATCGGAAAAAAAGCATGTCTTTATACATAAAATAATATCTCATTCACTCGTTTATTAATCACTACGTATCAACCACATGTGAGGTATATGAGACAAAGAGCCAAAGATCTTGTTGGTGTTCAAGATCAATATATTGTAAAATAAGATTTATAAAACTTTAGATAGATATTTTAATGATGATAATTCAAAATCTATTCTGCAGGATGAAGATAACATTTACGCTACAGTTGAAGTTCCACAATCAAATCTTCAAAACGGAATTTCTGATGAAAACCTATTGTCAGAAACATCTTCCTTGACTGAATTGGATTTACACAACCCCATAGTAAGTATTTTTCTAAAATATGTATATCTTAATATTCAATAAGTCAGCGCTCATGAGAAAAACCCACCCACGTATTATTATAATAGTTATAAGAAGCAATCTTAGGCAGGTAGGAGCGAAGAATAGTATATATGATAATACTCCGAAAGACAGACTCTTTTTGTAGGTTAAAATGTTGAAATAATTTTCTTCAATAGGCTAATATTCTCTATAATGAAATGTTTATGATTCTTTATTCAATAATACCAATGGTTTACCCTTTTATGCAGTTTCTACGTTATTAAATTATTTGTCACATTTATAAATTCCACGTATAGTTAGTCCTATATTCACCATTTTATGTCGTCTAGGCGTTCCATTAATCCTTGTTGGAGCGTAGTAGCGTGGGCATAATAAGTGAGGTTTTTTAAACAAAAATAATAGTAGAGAGCCTATTGGCCTTTTCTTAAAACTATACTAATATTAACTAGACATTTTCAATTAAGGGACTCATTTTGAAGCACTATATATTCTCACCCAGATGTAAGCGAGGAAATATAAACAAAACTTTTTTTTTAAACTGAAAGTAGCAGAATCGGAAAAAAAACATGTCTTTATACATAAAATAATATCTCATTCACTCGTTTATTAATCACTACGTATCAACCACATGTGAGGTATATGAGACAAAGAGCCAAAGATCTTGTTGGTGTTCAAGATCAATATATTGTAAAATAAGATTTATAAAACTTTAGATAGATATTTTAATGATGATAATTCAAAATCTATTCTGCAGGATGAAGATAACAATTACGCTACTGTTGAAGTTCCACAATCAAATCTTCAAAACGGAATTTCTGATGAAAACCTACTGTCAGAAACATCTTCCTTGACTGAATTGGATTTACACAACCGCATAGTAAGTATTCTTCTAAAATATGTATATCTTAATATTCAATAAGTCAGCGCTCATGAGAAAAACCCACCCACGTATTATTATAATAATTTTAAGAAGCAATCTTAGGCAGGTAGGAGCGAAGAATAGTATATATGATAATACTCCGAAAGACAGACTCTTTTTGTAGGTTAAAATGTTGAAATAATTTTCTTCAATAGGCTAATATTCTCTATAATGAAATATTTATGATTCTTTATTCAATAATACCAATGGTTTACCCTTTTATGCAGTTTCTACGTTATTAAATTATTTGTCACATTTATAAATTCCACGTATAGTTAGTCCTATATTCACCATTTTATGTCGTCTAGGCGTTCCATTAATCCTTGTTGGAGCGTAGTAGCGTGGGCATAATAAGTGAGGTTTTTTAAACAAAAATAATAGTAGACAGCCTATTGGCCTTTTCTTAAAACTATACTACAATTAACTAGACATTTTCAATCAAGGGACTCATTTTGAAGCACTATATATTCTCACCCAGATGTAAGCGAGGAAATATAAACAAAACTTTTTTTGTAAATTGAAAGTAGCAGAATCGTTAACAAAACATGTCTTTATACATAAAATAATATCTCATTCACTCGTTTATTAATCACTACGTATCAACCACATGTGAGGTATATGAGACAAAGAGCCAAAGATCTTGTTGGTGTTCAAGATCAATATATTGTAAAATAAGATTTATAAAACTTTAGATAAATATTTTATTGATGATTATTCAAAATATATTATGCAGGATGAAGATAACATGTACGCTACGGTTGAAGTTCCAGAATCAAACCTTCAAAACGGAACTTCCTATGAAAACCTATCGTCAGAAACATCTTCTTTGACTGAATTAGATTTACACAATGGCATAGTAAGTATTTTTCTAAAATATGTATATTTTAATATTCAATAAGTCAGCACTCATGAGAAAAACCCATCCACGTATTATTATAATAGTTATAAGAAGCAATCTTAGGCAGGTAGGGGCGAAGAATAGTATATATGATAATACTCCGAAAGACAGACTCTTTTTGTTGGTTAAAATGTTGAAATAATTTTCTTCAATAGGCTGATATTCTCTGTAATGAAATATTTATGATTCTTTATTCAATAATACCAATGGTTTACCCTTTTATGCAGTTTCTACGTTATTAAATTATTTGTCACATTTATAAATTCCACGTATAGTTAGTCCTATATTCACCATTTTATGTCGTCTAGGCGTTCCATTAATCCTTGTTGGAGCGTAGTAGCGTGGGCATAATAAGTGAGGTTTTTTAAACAAAAATAATAGTAGACAGCCTATTGGCCTTTTCTTAAAACTATACTACAATTAACTAGACATTTTCAATCAAGGGACTCATTTTGAAGAACTATATATTCTCACCCAGATGTAAGCGAGGAAATATAAAAAAAACTTTTTTTGTAAATTGAAAGTAGCAAAATCGTTAAAAAAACATGTCTTTATACATAAAATAATATCTCATTCACTCGTTTATTTATCACTACGTATTAACCACATGTGAGGTATATGAGACAAAGAGCCAAAGATCATATTGGTGTTCAAGATCAATATATTGTAAAATAAGATTTATAAAACTTTAGATAAATATTTTATTGATGATTATTCAAAATCTATTATGCAGGATGAAGATAACATGTACGCTACGGTTGAATTTCCAGAATCAAACCTTCAAAACGGAACTTCCTATGAAAACCAATTGTCAGGAAAATCATCCTTGACTGAATTAGATTTACACAATGGCATAGTAAGTATTTTTTTAAAATATGTATATTTTAATATTCAATAAGTCAGCGCTCATGAGAAAAACCCACCCACGTATTATTATAATAATTTTAGGAAGCAATCTTAGGCAGGTAGGAGCGAAGAATAGTATATATGATAATACTCCGAAAGACAGACACTTTTTGTAGTATAAAATGTAGAAATAATTTTCTTCAATAGGCTAATATTCTCTATAATGAAATATTTATGATTCTTTATTCAATAAGACCAATGGTTTACCCTTTTATGCAGTTTCTACGTTATTAAATTATTTGTCACATTTATTAATTCCACGTATAGTTAGTCCTATATTCACCATTTTATGTCGTCTAGGCGTTCCATTAATCCTTGTTGGAGCGTAGTAGCGTGGGCATAATAAGTGAGGTTTTTTAAACAAAAATAATAGTAGACAGCCTATTGACCTTTTCTTAAAACTATACTACAATTAACTAGACATTTTCAATCAAGGGACTCATTTTGAAGCACTATATATTCTCACCCAGATGTAAGTGAGGAAATATAAACAAAACTTTTTTTGTAAATTGAAAGTAGCAGAATCGTTAAAATAACATGTCTTTATACATAAAACAATATCTCATTCACTCGTTTATTAATCACTACGTATCAACCACATGTGAGGTATATGAGACAAAGAGCCAAAGATCATGTTGGTGTTCAAGATCAATATATTGTAAAATAAGATTTATAAAACTTTAGATAAATATTTTATTGATGATTATTCAAAATCTATTATGCAGGATGAAGATAACATGTACGCTACGGTTGAAGTTCCAGAATCAAACCTTCAAAACGGAATTTCCGATGAAAACCAATTGTCAGAAAAATCATCCTTGACTGAATTAGATTTACACAATGGCATAGTAAGTATTTTTTTAAAATATGTATATTTTAATATTCAATAAGTCAGCGCTCATGAGAAAAACCCACCCACGTATTATTATAATAATTTTAGGAAGCAATCTTAGGCAGGTAGGAGCGAAGAATAGTATATATGATAATACTCCGAAAGACAGACTCTTTTTGTTGGTTAAAATGTTGAAATAATTTTCTTCAATAGGCTGATATTCTCTATAATGAAATATTTATGATTCTTTATTCAATAAGACCAATGGTTTACCATTTTGTGCAGTTTCTACGTTATTAAATTATATGTCATATTTATAAATTCCACGTATAGTTAGTCCTATATTCACCATTTTATGTCGTCTAGGCGTTCCATTAATCCTTGTTGGAGCGTAGTAGCGTGGGCATAATAAGTGAGGTTTTTAAACAAAAATAATAGTAGAGAGCCTTTTGGCCTTTTCTTAAAACTATACTACAATTAACTAGACATTTTCAATCAAGGGACTCATTTTGAAGCACTATATATTCTCACCCAGATGTAAGCGAGGAAATATAAACAAAACTTTTTTTGTAAATTGAAAGTAGCAAAATCGTTAAAAAAACATGTCTTTATACATAAAATAATATCTCATTCACTCGTTTATTTATCACTACGTATCAACCACATGTGAGGTATATGAGACAAAGAGCCAAAGATCATGTTGGTGTTCAAGATCAATATATTGTAAAATAAGATTTATAAAACTTTAGATAAATATTTTATTGATGATTATTCAAAATCTATTCTGCAGGATGAAGATAACATGTACGCTACGGTTGAAGTTCCAGAATCAAACCTTCAAAACGGAATTTCCGATGAAAACCAATTGTCAGAAAAATCATCCTTGACTGAATTAGATTTACACAATGGCATAGTAAGTATTTTTTTAAAATATGTATATTTTAATATTCAATAAGTCAGCGCTCATGATAAAAACCCACCGACGTATTATTATAATAATTATAGGAAGCAATCTTAGGCAGGTAGGAGCGAAGAATAGTATATATGATAATACTCCGAAAGACAGACTTTTTTTGTATGATAATGTATTTTTAGCGACATCTTCGAGGTGTGGTACAGTTTTCAACCACGACATAGTACGTATTTTTTTTAAACTATGGGTATTTTAATATTTAATAAGTTAACGCTCATGAGAACAAACGTATTATTATAATAATTATGTAGTATTATTGCTGGATTATTAAATGTTAAAAGACATATTTAGTATTCATTATATATTTTTTTACTAAGCTTCACTTATATCAATATGTGTCAAAACACGAACACAGAAGTTTTTCTTATTATAAATTTATTGAAAGTGTTGTACATATAATTTATAATTATATTATTATAACAGTTGAGATGTTTATATGAATACAACTGTTTGCCTTTTTTAGTTAATTATTTTATATTATCATATCGATTAATGAATACTACATGCATTCAACAATTTTAGGAATATGACGATACCATTGATGCTCAGCTGCTGCCGCAATACTACGAAGCATTCCTACAGCAAAACAGAATGAGCGGGTAATACTAATCTTATTAATACAATAATTTTTTGTAAAATATTGACATATAAGCCTAAGTTAATTCGATATTTTTATTAATGTTTCTTCGTATTCCATTCTTTTATAGGACAGATAATCTTGATGTGCAATGCGGTGCAGATGATAAAGAAGCAAGATCAGAAAATCCCTACGACGGGAACAATCAACATTAAACAAAAAATGTTGGTGTAATAAAATCGTCAAGTAGATTCAACAAACGTTCGTGTTACAATATCACAATAAATATATTTAAACTAACCAAAACTGACTTTTTTCTGTATAACAAGAGAAAAATAAACAACTATATAATTTTAATGTGTGTGAAAAATGTTCACAATTTTATGTCGTCTAGCCATTTCATTATTCCTTGTAGGAGCGTAACCTGGGCATAATAAGTAAGGTTTTTTAAACAAAAATAATAATAGAGAGCCTATTGGCCTTTTCTTAAAATAATACTACAAGTACCCTTCAACAATCAAGCCTTCAAAACGAATATGATTCAGATGAAAATCCATTTTCAGAAATATCTTCCTTGACAGCATCAGATTTCAACTACGACATAGTACATATTTTTTCAAAATATGTATATTTTAATATTCAATAAGTCAGCGCTCATGAGAAAAACCCACTCACGTATTATTATAATGATTATAGGAAGCAAACTTAGGCAGGTAGAAGCGAAGAATAGTATATATGTGTTATTATATATATGAATAGTATATATAATTATATCAATATGTGTTAAAACACGAACACAGTAGTTTTTCTGATTATAAATTTATTGAAAGTGTTGTACATATAATTTATAATTATATTATTATAACAGTTGAGATGTTTATATGAATACAACTGTTTGCCTTTTTTAGTTAATTATTTTATATTATCATATCGATTAATGAATACTACATGCATTCAACAATTTTAGGAATATGACGATACCATTGATGCTCAGCTGCTGCCGCAATACTACGAAGCATTCCTACAGCAAAACAGAATGAGCGGGTAATACTAATCTTATTAATACAATAATTTTTTGTAAAATATTGACATATAAGCCTAAGTTAATTCGATATTTTTATTAATGTTTCTTCGTATTCCATTCTTTTATAGGACAGATAATCTTGATGTGCAATGCGGTGCAGATGATAAAGAAGCAAGATCAGAAAATCCCTACGACGGGAACAATCAACATTAAACAAAAAATGTTGGTGTAATAAAATCGTCAAGTAGATTCAACAAACGTTCGTGTTACAATATCACAATAAATATATTTAAACTAACCAAAACTGACTTTTTTCTGTATAACAAGAGAAAAATAAACAACTATATAAATTTTTATATTACAATTCAATATCTTTTACATTCCAATTTGAAAAAATTGATCTTTTAGTGCCTTTAGTGAGTTTATAACCGATTGCAGCTATATTTGGACAACTGAATCTAAATATGAAATTTATTTTTTCTCTATCATCTCTACTTTTCTAGGTCAGGTTTTTTCCTAAACGTGCAGTTCTACACAAAATGTTCAGTTCAGACTCCATTTTGTGCAGTAAATTTGCCATATTGTAAGTCTGTTGTCTAGTTAGTGCCAGGAAAATCCACCATATGAAGTAAGCATCTTAATGTAACTTAAGTGACGGTTCAACTAGAGCTGAGTTTATTTTGCGAGTTTTCACCGTGAAAGGTAGATCGTATTTGGCTTCGCATGATATTTTTGGGAAGGAAATAGTTGTTATAAAGGTTACCTAAATCGCACTGTGTGGTTGACAAGAAATAAAATGAGTTGAACAAGTAGAATAGTATCATCCTGATGTGTTTTGTTACATATGCGGAGAATACACATTAAAGGAAAACAGAAAAACTATTAGTGACTTCGTAAAGAGAGCTTATCTTGGAATACTTTGGTGTTAGGCTTGGTGATAATGATAAAACCTGGGCACTGCATAAGGTCTTTAAAACTGGTACCGAATATTTGCAACAGTGGACTACAGGGAAAACAAATTCGGTGTACCGGCGGTTTAGAAAGAACCCGAAAACCACTTCGATGATGCGATAGCGGAGGCAAAACACACCACTGTGTTAGAAAACTGTGGCCTAGGAGACAAAACATGGACATTCGGGAAAAGAATTTCATTAACGACCTCTTAGTCTAACGAGAGAATCATCTTTCCTCCACTGCATATAAAGCTGGGCTTTATAAAGTAGTTTGTAAGGGCTCTTGATAAGAACGGACCATACTTTGCAAATATATGGGGGAAATGGCTGAGTTGAGTACGGAATAAAATAAAGCTGGAATATTTGTCAGCCCACAAATAACACGACTCACTAAACATCCTACCCTCGTAAATTCGATGAATACAGCTGAGTGAAAAGTCTGGACTTCATTTGTTGCCCTTGTTGGAAATTTTCTATTCAAACCAAAAGCCGAAAACTATGTTGATCTGGTAAACGAGATACACTAATTATACAGCAACTTAGACCGTTTTCCTGATAATTTAGGAGACACCAGTGAGGAACAATGTGAAAGATTTTACCAGGATATTAAAACTATGGAGGCCAGCTACCAAGGAAGATGGGACAAGCCCATGAAGGCAGATTAATTTAGTTAGTTTAATAAGGTACTGTTCTAAAATGCATTCAAGAATGTCACGGAAAAGAAACTTCCGAAGTGTTCACTAACTAGTTGGCTTCATCCATGACTTTTTCCTCTATCTTTGTATATTATAATAATATTTGTACAACACAATAAAGAAAATTCCGATTTTAGTATTTTTATTTTATCCATAGCTTTAACTTAAAATAATGTAACGTATTTTTCACTAAAAAGTTATATCTTAGAGTTTTGTGCTCCTAGACAAAAACTAATACCAAATTTGAATTCAGGACATCAAATTCGTATGAAATCAGCTCCAAATCTGACTCTGGCTCCAAAACACCTGTTATTTATATTTGGTGAAGGATAAATAAGTGTAATTATGTGGCATACAATTTATATGTCTATTTCCAAAAAGTACGTATAAAACCTTGTAGTTATTCCATATCACTTAGTGATTGATTACAAACCGATCGATGGAGTTATTATAATTACCCATAACCAATTATTTACCGAGTCGTCCGTAAACGATGGAGTTATCTAACTCATACTACTAATTACTCTTATAATTACAAATTGTACTAATTATATGACTGCCCTGCCCAGACTTGTACTGTAGTTATGTGACGCTCCAACACCACTCTCTCCAATGACGGTGCCCAGAAGTGGATAGCTAGCTTGATTAAGAGGCAAGACATTTGACTTGGAATCGCTAGTAGGGAATAACACTCCACCGAGGGATCGACTTCACCTTATATGCTGGAGGATGACGAGTCACGAGCCCTAAGTCATGGACTCCGTAGTAGTTTCTGTGGTGTTATAATTATCCAGAATCCTCTCCTTCGGTGGCAGGAGTAGGCTTCGTGACTCGTCATCCTCCAGTATGTAAGGTGAATTCCATCAAAACCGATTTATTCCATACTACCAATTCCAAGTCAAATGACTTGTCTCTTCCGTAAAGGTCGAGCTGTGGGCCACCATAAGGTGGTAAAGGATTAAAACTTCATCTTCCCGGAGGGAGACGCGACTGTAAGCTTTAAGGTCGTTCGGGACGAAAGTAAAAGCAGTGCTGCTTTTATGAGAAGGTGGTGGACTCATGCAACATACAATTTTCTTTTAAACTCCTTCCGTTTTTCTGGATTAGATTACTGCTTGAATAATCCCCCAGGTAGGCGGAGTGGTTCACCAAAGTCATTTCCGTTAACCATTTTTAATAGCCTAGAAACATTTTTCAGTCGTCGACCTCTCCTCAGAACAAGGAGTATTTGACTTCATAAGGAGAAAACTCAAAACTATCAATGTCCAAACCCTGAATAATTGGAAAAAACCATTTGCATGGCCAAAATATGTATTGACATACTCAAGCAATTGGGTCCAGCTATTTGAAGTAAAATCGAACTGTTTATTAAAAATAAAGGTAAATATATTTATTATTAATTCTCTTTCTTTTTTCACTTTTTATTATTAAATTATTGTTTCATTATTCCATTTAAGATAAATTCATACATATATAATTGAAACTGAACTACCAGTTGTAGTTTGTGGAGACTCCAAGGTAGTGTTAGTACAACCTAACAAACACATAAAAAGCTCTCTAGTCTCTCATCGCTGATAAATTAGGCAACATATGTCTGTCCCTAACAGACATACTAAATATTTTATAATATCTAAACCCAATGTATGTAGCTGCACTATTCGAGCTCAAATGGGCAATAAAATCTCGTAAGCAAACACTTATCCACATATATGTATAAATCTGTAAAGGTTATTAGCATGAGTAAACTCAATTCAATAAAACTGATGGTTAAATTACAATCATTACATGCATAACATTATTTAAAATTCGATAACGTTCAATTGAAAGCACACAAAAAAAATCGCTCTCAATGTACACAAAGACACCTCTTAAATTAGTAGACTAGAGAGATTCTAATATCACAATTGTAACAAAAGTATACAATACGGTAAATTAATGGAGGCCAATGAACGGTAAACAGGCCGGTGTCTAGTTCCCGCAACGATATGTTCAACTGAAAACCATAATTTTCTGACTTGTACAGTGCTGTGAATCCCAGATAGACTTCAGCACGAATCGAACCTCGGTTATTCGATAACCTAGCATTTCTGACGGTATCAGCAGCTCGCGATACTTACCCCCGCATAGAAGCAAACGCCAAGTGCCAATCAACCAAGCTCTCCTAAAATTATGGCGAGGTATCTTTAAAAATCGAATTGTAAATATGAACTAGTCGAGGTACAATTAAAACAATCCCATAATAAAAATCATCATAATCACTACGTATCATACCTCCGATTTGTAAATTTATTGTAAAATAATTTTGATGAAAGTTTAGATAGATATTCTAATGATGATAATTCATAATCTATTCTGCAGGATAAAGAGGAAATGTACGATACGGATGAATTTCCAGAATCAAACCTTCAAGACGAAAATAGCTCAGATGAAAACAAATTTTCAAAAACATCTTCTTTCACTGAATCAGATTTCAACTACGACATAGTACGTATTTTTTCAAAATATGTTGTAGCGACCACTAACTACATAAGATAAATCACCCTATACTCTCTATATATATTGTAAACAAATGTAAATAACATTACCAAAATATAAATCATTGCAAATGTGGCAAACAATAAACATGCAGTTGCGAACCAATTAGTTATATGAGCTGGAGCACCAGCTGCCAGTAGCAGGTACTAAGCGACCCAACCCGCCGAGAGACCCTTACCCAGGTCACGTATCGGTGACATATCTCTTTGTAAGATAACAAAGAAAACCACATACTCAACGGGCATTGGGTACTACAAAACCAGAGCTGATTGGCTACTGACGAAGCCAGCTGGGTATTTAAGACCGGAGGTTTAGGGCCTGTATATCATTCTCCTGACAACTAAACTGGCTCGTGCCTGCTCTGAAGTAAACTCTAAAACTTGGCTTCTTCATTATGAAAACCTCTGCATCTCTCTCTTCTCACCTCGCTACGTTTTAGTCCGGCGTTGTCAGACACCACACCTTCCAAGTGGGAATCTCTGCCTTTGTCTCGCTAAATCTAGCCCTCCATAGGAGAGTCCACTAGGGAGAACGGTTGTCGTGGCCTTGCAAGCTTAGCAAGTAGTGTTCCCCACGGCAATCCAGTCTGTCTCTCTCCGGTTCAAACTCGCCTTTTGGATCCGGGCGTATTTTGACTACCCTCTCATAGTCACATATAGAGATAATTTTTTTTTTATATATAAATTCTTTATTGTGCTAAAATTACAATCTGCCTTATTAGGCAATAAGTTATTGAGATAAATGTTCTCATTCATATCATATTTACATTTCATCATTCACTTGCTAATTCATGCAATATTTACAAACAGCCCAGAAGTCTCCCAAATCCACATGGTTGTCACCTCCCTCGCGTGCGAAAGAGGAAGCGGAATCTTGGAAAGTCCCCCACGCTCCTCCGTCAGCCGTATCACCTGTATAGACTTAATTAAGATAAAAATAAATTTACCCGATAAAATAAAAACCGTTAATAACAGTAGTTTTTGGTGAATAATTATAATAGAAAAATAAACGGTACAAAACTTTTGGAAGCATACATCTTGAAGAGAATATAATTTAGAAGCCAATGTATATGAAAAAATGGAAACATTATGTGATGAAAGTAAATGCAGATAGAAAAGAAAGATACACAAAGGAAGGAAATTTGTGGTAAATATATAAATATGGTATGAATGATAGTATATCTTAATTACTTATTGCCTAGCAAGGCAGATTGCAATTTTAGCACAATAAAGGATTTATATACATAAAATATATAAAAACTTTTATGATCTGTATCTCACCGAATATTGATTGGGTTTGGACAAACAATATGTCAAACAGATGGTGTGGGGAAATTTGTCTTCTTTAAAATTGATTATAAATTTATCATTGCTACCATCAACCCGCAGATATCTGCAAGATACAAAAAATCAAATTTCTACCAGGCCTATCGTAAGGTAAAAGTACTCAGTGACTAGACTACTAGGCATTAGCTAACAATAAGCATTCAACTGTCTCCATTAGTTAAGTGTTCTGTGAACGTCTTGCTGTTAAGAAATCGCCTAGTTGAAGTTATTTAGTGTCTATTCTCACTAACCATTTCTTGGGTTAAAAAAAGACTAAGCGCACATATTTTGTAATTTAACGGCCATATCTTCATAACCTTAAATTATAATTTACTTAACACCGTAATTTTGATTTTTTATTATTAAGCAAACACAGGATATAGCACATAAATCAATAAATCCAAAAGATTCCTAGGCAAATGAGTGCTGCTAATGGACAGCTCTAGTTTATAATTACGAATCACTTCTGTTTTCTTAACAGCCCACTACATGTTAATTAAATTAAGAGGTAAAGTGTTAATTACATAAAAATGGTCATGGTTCGAGTAGTAGCAAGTACCAGTGCAGAGTTCAAGGGTCTGACAGAGAATGACATTTTTTTTCTCTGTAAATGGGGATTAGATGATGGGGCTCACCTTCGGGCTACGTAAGGGACTTACAAATTATCCTAAAACTAATCTCACATACTAACGTAAACCTGGAGGGTTCCTGCCTTCTGCCATCAGTTTTATAATGCTAAGAACAAGTAGAAGGGGCTTGAGCAGAACTGTATACCTGCCTCGCGACTTCATGGAAGTCACGGATGGTTCCCTGTTATTTTTAAGTAAGCAACCGCATCCCTCCAAGATTTCCCTACTTCCCAGTATCTTATCCTTTTCTTACACATATATGTCTCAGCTTTAGCCCCAGACCCCACATGTGCCTAGACATTCCACCCAGTATGTTCTAACTGATCTCTTAGTATTTGTATATACCAGTGTTTTGATTGTACTTCATAATAAAGCTTTTCTTTCTTTTAAAAGAATCTCCTCTATAAAGATTATTTAACTGGCACCCCGAACAGGCACCTGGCAGTGTACTCAGTATATTCACAGTAGTCCATCCCTAGAGATCCCTCATTTGGCAACGGACAGTGAGACTACTCCAATAGCGTGAGAAGGTCCATGGAAATACTTCTGGAAAGATACACACGGAAAGGAAACACGGGGTTGGTCATGTACTGCAGCGAAACAAAGAATTTTATATGTCTACGGCAAATGAATTTACCCACCGTAGGCAGCTCAAAATCTTCGTGGAGCTCACTGTTCCTCCACTGCTGGAATGAAACATTTCGGACCACTTTCATGGGTATCTTGTTTTGGAATGGTTGGAGTTGCTTTGCTGTCGCTTCAGTCAGATGTCTAAAAAGCAGTGCACCGTACAGAAGAGCACGCCTAAGTATGCTCTTATAAATCGGAAGCTTGAGGCGCAAAGATAGGTTAGGGGAAGTCAGCAGATGTGTAAGCCGATAAGACTTCGTGCTTGTTTGTTTTAACTTCCTCGCCAAATGGCCACTAAAACGAAGGTGTTGGTCCATTTGTATGCCCAAATATACGAGGCTGGTTGCTGGGGAGTTCTGCTGCGTTCTTACTATGTATATAGTAGGCAGTTGCTTCTTTCTCTTCTAAAAAGAGAAAATTACGCAGTCAGTCTTACTTGCGTTTACAGTAATGTTGAGTTTCCTCAATTTATAGCTGATCTGCTTATTGATTCTACCTGTCCGAGAGCTCTCTTGGGATTCATGCTTCAACTGTACACCGCGATGTCGTCGGGAAAACAGCTACTGTGGTGTTTTTGTACCGGATTCTGACAATTTCAGATGTACACACGTTGAAAAGTACCGGCTCCATGCTACTCCGCAGGTCAGAGGCACACCCTCGGCGAAGCTATAACCTACCCGCACCTACAGCGACCGGTTATTCCGCAAGCTATTATATAGAGCTTCTCCGGGCAATCCCGGTCACAGAGCATTCGGCGCAGAGTCCCGTGGGATACTGAGTCGAAGGCCTGCGTGCAGTCTAGCGAAACCATAACGGAGGCTATGTTTCTGTACCAATTTTGGCTAGCTTCGGACTGTAGCTTCACTAGGGCATGTTCTGTGCTAAGCCTGGATTGAAATCCAGTCTGTTCTGGTGGAATGATGTTGTCGGGTCGTTAAGGTAGGGGGATGCCGACCACGGGCTAGGGTCTCTACGAGCCGGCCACTGTCCGACGAGCTTCAAGAAAGATATAAAATAAGTAAACCTTGGTCTATCACCTTTGCTGGCAGCCTAGTCGGTGGACAGCTTTGTTCGTATTGATCTGACAAGTAAGATCTTAGAAGGTGAGTGACTAAAACATAGAAAGGTTAGGAAAGAGAGGTGCAGAGGTAATTGAATAAGAAAGCCATGATTCGAGTAGAGCAGCAAGCGCAAGTGTAGAAGAGAGAGCAATGTTCACTTCAGGTGCCAGGTTCCGAGAGTATGAGAAAAGGCTCCAAATCTGGGCCTTATATAGGCAGGTCAGACGCTGGGCCTCACCCGCGCCCCCAATGGACTTCAGCTGTTTCATGTACTAGTTCCCCCCCCCTCTTGATTAACGCTTAACGTTTTTATTATTAAAATATAGAAACGTAGGTGGCTATTTTCTGGGCAGAGAAGAGATGAACTCCTATTTATTCGTGGTGAAAAATTTGGCACAACATATGTCATGATCTCCGCTCCTGGTTGATTTGAGTAGTAAGAACAAGATGTCTTGTTTCCATTTGTCAGGATAGAACCGCAGTCTGATACAAAAATTGTGCATGTTTGCTAGTTGTACTATCTCTCTCCCCGGCATTTGTTTCAGCTGGACCGTTTGTATAAAAAAGGTATTTTATAGACAGATACACTCTACTCTACTTACATTCCTCTCTCCACCCACATGTCAATAGATGCCAACAGTTATGTAGTGTTGGACGGTGGCTACCTTCTAGTCTGGCAGCGGAAAAGTTTAGAAGCAACAGTCTCAGGTTACGTCAGCTACGAGAATAACCACGTTGGTAGAAATGAGCCAATCCTTTTAGGTGGTTACCCTGAAGATGCTGCCAACCTGATCACGGAAACAGAGGAACGACTCCGGCGCTCTGCTTCTCATTCAACGTGCGAAATAACACTCCTTAAGATAAAGTGTTGGGAAGCGAAAACGACAAGAGACTCCTTATCACACATCGCGTAACACCTTTGAGCAGCAGAGCATAGAAGTAGCTGTTGCACACGAAGACACTGATTGGTAAATTATTCTGATGGCGTTATCAAAAGAGCCTTCATCCGATCGAGTCCTCATCGTAGGAGATGATATACCTCCTTGTTCTACTGAACGGTTTAGGCACTGATGTGACAATTGTCTACATACAGAATAGTAACAAATGTGAAGCTGGCTGCTACCACTACCCCACAACCTTCTACAACCAACGGCACTCTCATCTATCATCAAGAACCGTAATGTTTACTCATGTGTTTAGCAGGTGCAGCACAAGCTCGGCACTGTTTAGATATGACAAATCCAATCCACTAATCCTCGTACCCATGCTGAGTACTAAACTTGCTGATATGGCTAAGATTTTTCCTATCACATACATAGGACGCTACAGGCCACCACACCCGCAGTTGTTACTATCGAGTGCAGAAGTGGTTGGCAACAGAGAAGAATCTAACCTGTTAAATGGAGTTGATATGGTCAACAGGTTGAGGATATAGAGTTGAACTTCGAGGGTTTACCTCATCCCCACTACTATGGAACTCACTGACCAGCTGCTCTGCGCAAAATCTCCTGCAAGTACAAGAAGGATTGCAGCTGTCGTAAAACTGAACTAAAGTGCTGCTGTGGCAAATCGTGCATGAACGCTGCAGCACTTGGAAGTTGAGGATTTAGACGACGGAGAAAATTATCCATCCTCTCTGTCAACCCTACAAGCATTGACAGTGAAGAGGCACCTCCTTCGTTTATAACTTTTCCCACCCAGGGGTGTCAAAAATTATCAAATTTTAAGTGTAATCATTTAATAGGGTTCTTTATATCTTTTATTTATTCCATAAACATTTTATTACAATTAATAATTACTACTTGAACAGTTTTTTTAAGTTTCAAATACCATCATTTCTTCGGGTTCTGTACACCCGGTCTGCATTTTATATTTATACTTTTTATTGGAATTTAACAATTACAACTGGAACAGTTTTTTTGTATTTCTCTCAAAATGCACTTTTCAATCTTTTTGGTTATGTGCCCATTTAAAGGTAACCATTGAAGTTAAACATTTTCTTATGGGCTGAAATGAAAGCTAATTGAATTTACTTTAAATTCATACTACATGAATGGTCTTGAAGAACAAATATTTCACAAAATAGGAGACGATAACGAAAATTTTCACTTTTTGGAGAAAATGTTCAATGTTTAAAGAGCTGTATCGTAAACTGCAATGGTTGTACAGAGCTAATTTTGGTCTCGAATTGTGGCGAATTATATCCTTCTTTAAAGAAGAATGAGACAAGCTTTTCTGTCAGGAGTATATTTTTGTAGTTATTTCGAAAAAACAGAAAACAATGCGAAAATCTTGATGTTTTTGGTTTCGTGCCATTGATTTAGATCCTCACAGCATAATAAAAAATTAGAACTACAAGATCTTTTGCACGCACGGATGAATAATTTGACTGGGCTATAATCAAAGCCAGCTATACGAAAGGCGATGACAGTCTATCTCAAGAAGGAATAGCCACAATTTACATAAAACATTTCGTGAGAAAACTTTCTAACCTCTAAAAACCATAAACCAGACCTTATAATGCGATCTTCCTAACATGGATACGAAGGTTACTAGAAAGTGGTGCAATTCCTTCATGAGTTCGGGCAAACAACGACATCCTCTAATCTTTTATCATCTTGCTTATAGGGGATCTGTCATAATTTGGATATCAAGTAGACAAGGCAGGAAATTTAAAAAAATGATCAGGGTGCATTCTTGATTCTCAAGATTAGAAAATATCAACATCAATTAAAATAATAATTCATAATCTTCTTCAAAAAAAATATTTTTCTTTCTGTAATGTTATTCTTCTCTTAACTTAATCTATCCACGCACCCTTTCTTACGAGTCTTTCACGCGATTATCACATTTGACGGCCTTAACCGATCGATGATGAGAATAATTTTTTGAGCCGCTAGAGCTCTTACTTCTTTTAAATCTACCTGAGAATTTCCAGTGACATGCTCTCCAGCTCCAATTCATTCACTAGGTCGAGAAACCTTCGTTACACAATGGGTTATTGTATTTAAACCAAGTTGAATGTCTGGGACGGTGTCTTGCCACGCGTGATTGTCATTCGTTGCAGCTACTGTCAACATGTCTTTTGACGTTCCCATAAGTCTTTATAACATGGCCAAATTAGCTCTACTGGAACCTGTGGCAATAAAATGAAGTTCTATTTTGACATTAGAACAAAATCCTTGAAATCCCAAATAATGAAATATAGGAGTATAATCCTTATATGCCTTGATCGCATTATCAGCTTCGAGTTATGAGTAAGGAAAAGAAGACAATATTTCGTGATTGAGTCGATAAAGACAAAAAGATAGTCACGCCTATCGCTTTTTCCACTTATTTTTCCTGAGAACTGTAAATAACGATATTTACGGAATGCCAAGGTTCAGGAACGGAAGGTGTCAGGTGTAATTTTATTTGATACACCTCTGAATCTCGTTTAGCCTCTTAACATGCCACACAGTTTTTAACATTTTTTTCATATGAGAATATTTGATTACCATCAAAGGGAATGTGTAAAGAAGGAACAGGGCCTTACTAGTCCTTGCTACTACCGGGCCTTTACTGGCTGCCTGCCATAAATGTTAAAGATAGATAAACATTGGATAAATAGCTTTGGAAGAAGCTTAGCTATTCCAGGAGACTCGGCGTTTAGACTACCTAAGTGGTTCTTAGAAGGCAGGGTGGCACCATCGAATTGAGTACTGGGATCCTAGTTCCCAGAAGTGATACATTAGAAGACGTGTCATTAATTTCCCAGTAAACTAACATTATCGTTAATATTTTTGAGTTGACAATATGACCATTAATATTGACCGAGGAAATAATTTTTTATGACACGTTCTGCCAACTTCTTCACAACGAACAAATATAATTTACCCTCTTCACGGACAAGAATACACCTGCCCACCTTTTCATATTTAATCAATAAATCTGCGGCGTCAGTATAGAGAGGGGGGAATAGTTCACGATCCCAACACCACAAGAGCTCACTAGAAGCGCGGGCGTAGTAGCTCTGATTGCCCAAAATAAAACACTATCTCATTCGCTGAAGGCAGAAATGATCTGGCTATATAACGCAGAAAGACCTTTTTCAGACAGTCGGAATTCGATACTCGAAGAGAAGAGAACCCCCCCCCTCTCTCTCTCCCTCCCTCCCCTCTTTGCATCTCTCTTTCCTAACCTTGCTATGTTTTAGTCCGGCGTTGTTAGTCCTCACACCTTCCTAGTGGGATTCAGAATGTGGGAAAACGGTATTGGGGAAATTCAATCACATTTCGGCAACATATGGAATGCAACCTCACAAAACGAAGATAGCTTTTAATGAACTCATCCACCAACGGCACATCGAACAACGGGAGCAGGTCGGCGTAGACTGTCTATCTTTCACAGCTACCTTATATTGTTATTTCCCACTTCCACCGAACTTCTTATCATGGACTGTTCCTATTGGTCCTGTTCTTATCTTATCTTCCCATGTACGGAATCTAACCCTTATAACTTTATTATTTCTTAATATTAAGAATAACATTACAATTTATACATTCATATATGTATGTATATGTTGTCAGTAATGCAGTAATAATTAATAATATTTTTCAAAACAATTCATAGTTGTATAGAGGAAAATTTGGTTAAATATTTTGATTTTTTTGTTTACAAAAAAAATTTATTTAACATTTATAAAATCACAAAAATATATATTTTATACAAAATGATTACAAAAATAAATATCTGGTAATTTAAATGCATGTATATGTATTATTTATACATATATAATTTATATACAGAAGTAGTCAAAAGTATCCGGAGAGGTCATATACTTCTTAATACTCAGAAAATATTATGAGGATTCGATAATTTTATTTACAGAATTAAATAAGAACATAATTAATTTTTTAAAAAATAGAGTAATCAAATTTATTTTTGAATAAAAGAAATTATTTACAGTATGAGTAATTTTTTTTGCCCACTAATCCTTATTAAGGTAATACAAAACAATATTTTCATTCAGTTAGTTAAAAAAGTTCATCATACAAGTAAAGACATCCGTGAAAGAATTATAGTTTTTCACTTGGAAGCAAAATCTTGTCGTGAAATCGCTAAAATGTAAAAAGTTGGTAAAAGTACTGTAAGTGATTTACCAAAAAAATCTAATTCAGGAGAAGGTTTAAGTGACCGACGGTGGTTTGAAGGCCTCAACTACACCACTGCTCAAAAAAATAATAGAGAGATAAAGCGGGGGAAACTGTTGCTGACATAAAAATAAATAAATTACTCACAGCATCTGGAAACTTTTGACCACTACTGTATATATAAACAGTTTTTAATGTGCTACATATTAAAATCAACAACTAAAATAATTAACATTTCAGATGATTAGTCATACATATCATAAAAATATTATAAACAATTTCAATTATTAGACATTTCAACTATTAATAAATGTACAACTGTTTCCGTACCTAAAAGTTGATTTTTTTTTTTAATGTGCTATGAGCACTTTCAACGGTTTAACTGTGATTCTTAAGTGACTAAAAACACGTATAACAAATAAGGCATATGAACAATGTGTATAACTAAAAAGGTAGAAATAACTAAACCAGCTTTAAATTATAAAATTTAAGTAATAAAAAAATTGACAAATTTATACAGTAAACAACCCAAAATGTCTATATATGTATAGTTAAAAGTCTACAATTTAAATATGTACTGATGAAATATGTTAAAGTCTAAAAACAATAAATAATAATCAACAAAAAAATATCAATAAGTGTGATTTGAAGAGGAGTTGTGCATAAAATATGGAAAGATAGCTGAATGACATTATTATATTGCAACTAGTTTCTTATAGAAATTTTCTATAATGTATTACAAAAAGTCATTAGCATCGCCGTACAGTGATGATTGTGACCACACACACTTTCCAGCAATCCAGCTAGAAAGAACTTCAAGTTTATCACTCAACACTACAAAATCCGCATCACTTCCAAAATTAAGTGTGCCTTTTGACCTTTCAATGCCCAGAGCTTGTGCTGGATGCAATGATGCTGCTTCTAATGCCTCAACAACAGTACAATCTACAATCAAAATAATATATATTAAGTACAGTATCTAATTAAATTTAATAAGTTATCAATAATAAAATTGAATAATTAAAAATAATAGTAGAAGAGTTTGTTGGGATAACAGCTTAGGTTGATGAAAGAGAGATGTTAAATTTTCATGAAATAAACAGAATACATTTGAAAAGTTATTAACTTTTTATAGTAATTGTGCTAAAGTAGTTTGAGAAGTAAGGAGAATTTACTAGAGGAAAATTGTAAAGAATGGATGCTTAGATATATTGAATAATAGAAAGGATATAATAACAGAAAAGAAGATATGGTGTATAAATAAGAATAAGAACTGTTAAAAAAGAGAATTAAGGTGCTGGCTAAATTTTGTTTTAAAAATTGGGAGTGAAGAATGTCCGTGGTAATGGAGTTCCCGAGGTTAGCGGCAAAGATTAGAAAACAATGATTAAGGAGGCCCACCTGTGCAAAGGTTAATACAGGTAAACTGGACAAGACCTCACATGAGATTTGATAGCTGTTTTGAATTGCTGAAGATTGTAAAGATAAGAGGGCTTTCAAGTCATGACGTGGCGATAGAGGAGAGGCCCAAGGAAGTATCTATGATGAATCCAACCATGAACCATCCCAACTCGGTGAAGCAGTGCGGAATGAGGCAGTTCTGAAGAATCCTGAGTATAAATCTAATGCAACAGTTCATCAAATGCTTAAGTCGAGTTTCAAGATCCTCAAAGACATCACACACACAGCAGTTAAAATAGGGAAAACCCAAAGGGGTGACTTGGAAATAGCAAGTTTGATAGGGATGCAGATGGCAGGAACATTTAAGCAGTGAGCCAAAGATGATTGTTTTGGATTTTTCCGCATTTAATTTAAGTTTTTGGAGATAGACCTACGCCCCAATCTGGTCATCTTGATCAATAGAGGGGGATGGACTGGAGCTCTCTTGTAGGAAAGGATAGATAACTTGTGGTGTCATCTGCATAAATGTGGTAGAGCAGTGTTGGATAGATAAGAGGTTATTGATGTAGGCATGCACAGGGAATGTAGAAATGTACAGAGGAGCAGTTGAACCTTTCAGTACCTCAGAAGGGAATGGAAGTAGTTTGGAGGAGGGTTGATAAGGGGTGAGGACTAATAATATTATATTATATTTTATGCAGCCAGAGATGAATGTTTCAAACCAGTCAACTGTCGGAGAAGTATATCATTCATAGTTTTGATAGGAGGATGGATTGGTCGAGGGTGTTGAAACCCTTGGTGAAATCTAAGTGGATAAAGATAGTGATGGATTATTGATCAAGGGGATAAAGAGGTCTTGCGTGATTTTAGTGAGAGCAGATTGAATCATAAATGGACAGGATGAAGGTGTGTTTCAAAAAATGTGGAAACTTGGGATTGTTCTGGTCTTTTGAGGGGTTTGGAAAGAGGCAAAAGTATTGATATAGGACAGTAGTCATTGGGAGAGGTTTGGAACTTAATTCAGGGAGAGTACCTTTGATCTTTTCCAGTTTTATAGAAAGGGCTTATATTGAGAATTACGAGCATAATTAGAGTTTAGGTCACTGGCTAATAGGATACGATTGAAGGAGACAATGTTTGTTATCAAAGGGGGCCTGAGGAGGACAATAGATGAGTGCTTGGAGCATCTGTTGGGAGCAGTAATATATTTTGGCAATAAGTTATTCCAAATGGAGGCTCTGGGAGGGAGGAGAAGATTGGATGATCCATGATTTGAGGCTGTTGTGCAAGTTGAGGCTGACATCACCACTGACCCATCCAGACCAATCGTGGTGGAGAAGAGGTTTGGAAGGTATATAGAAAAAGAGGGATTATTGGGTTTGATCCTGTTATCAAAAATGGTAATTAAGTGATATAAATTATTGAGGAAGTATTGAAGGAATTCCCTGAATTACAACAGTGATTATGCATTATGTGACCGATTGTAAGGACACTACTCATAAGGAAGAAGAAAGTTGGAAGAGCACAGAGCAGGAGGTGAAGCATGGTTGTTTAGGAGTGAGTACTAACAAATTTAATAGAGGTAATGGTAAATTAACTATGAACATATAGTGCTATGGTTGATAATGAATGAATAGATTTTCAGAATATACAGAAAGTCATATTAACAAAAGTGAAAGTATCAATGGAAACAAAACTGAAAGCTTAAATAAAAATTATACATTGAGAAAAAATTTTAGACGCAGGCAAGGAGGGAAGGGATGGAGAGCTGGTCAGTTGGTAATAGAGCTTCATCTTCTTAGTAACAGGTGCCTCTCCATCATGTGACCCAGATAAGGTCGGCCACAAGTGACAAAGGCAAAATAAGGCCAGTTTATTGTACTACACACACTTCAGAATCGGTCTTTAACTGCAACTGAGACAACTCAACTTCTTCGTAAAACTTGGGGTGTAGTAATATCTGAATAAAAAGTTATAAGAAGACTTCCTGAAGTGATTAAGCCTTCAGAGACCACCATCAGGGTCATTGTTGACCAGAGAACATCATAGAGCTTTTTTGGAATTTGCTCGGGAACACCTATATTGAATTACTAGTTTATTTTCTATTTAAAGGTGTAATTTTTTAAGGAAATAAGAGTCCAAACTGTCTGTTTAGTCACATCATATGAAGTTATGTCAGATTAGTTTATGTCCATTAAGTCTCATCATGGTTTTGTTAGTCTTTTGTAAGCTGAAAACTTAATTACTACAATTTATCAAAAACAAGAAGAGAAATGTAGACAGGTCTGTAGGGTAAATGTAATAAGGGTAAATTTCTCTTTATTGACTTTAATCCCTAATGGTTGCACAATGCTCAATCTTTGTAACATGTTTTTGAAGGTAATGAGATGCTGTATCAGTCAGCAAATGTTGCTAAAGAGGTGTTAGGAGCAGATGGGACATCAGTGGTGTAAAGGTTATAGAGGGTGGCACCCAAGACGATGCACTGTGGAACTCCTTCAACAGCAATGTAATACTAAAACATTCAGAAAAGGCTCTGTGGTAAATGAGTTTTGAGCTTGCAAAGCAAGATTTTCTGCCAAATCCAATTGAAAGCTTAGGCTACATCCATGAAGGCACTCATGCAATACTGCTTTCTTCCAAGGGCTGATAGAATATGTGATAAACAAGTCACACATTTTTAGAACATACTTTCTTTGTCAAAATGAAAATCTAATATTATTCTTACACAACCTATGTTGTTTTTAGACAAATAAATCCACTCAAATATAAATACAAAATAATATAAATAAATAATCATATGCTGTAAAATATTCATAATTAATCCCTACTAATATTTTTATAATATATGTTTTATTTCTAAATGTTTCATTTAATTTTTACTTCATCATCATCACTATCATCCTCGTACCTGTGGAATCCTTGAAGAATCTAATACATTTATCCATTGTTGCCACACTACCACATAGAGTTGTTGTGTTTGCAATAAAAGCGTGGTTACCTTTAATTTCAATTGTTTTATCACCGATATGGTGCACACCTTCATTAAATCCCATAGCAGAGATAGCATCTGTTACTAAAATTGCACCTTAAAAAAAAATTAATTAAGTATTTTTGAAGAACTATTTTTTAGTATTAGTATTAATCCTAACCACTACAGAGCATATTGTACAGTCAAAAATATTACCAAGGAGTACTCTCATTAAAATATTTTGAGTACTGAGTATTGTACTATTTGATATATAGTAAGTCGAGTTTAACTAAATGTAATCAATACTCAAAATGTTTTAATATTGATTACCATAATGCTGAACTCAAATAAAATAAACTCAAAAGCTGTAGGGTACTTATATTCAAAGGAGTAAACTTGAACATGAATAAATGTAATGTTCAGTACTAAGGTAAGATGTATTCTATTCTATGGGTATATAAATTCCATCTAATATATCTATATATCGTATTTATAAATATATATATATATCTAATATATCGCTATCTGTAAGTACTTAGGACCATGTACAACATAAGACCATGTAGTACATTATACATTATTATCCGTCATACTACATAATTAGCCTACATACAGTGAATGTGCGCTCCATTTCATTTGTCATTTTAATATTTTAGCTGAAGAAGTGCAAGAAATTGTTGAGTTTCTACAAAAGGTTTCATTAAAAAAAATTTATTTAATCATAATTTTATAAGATCAATAATAAAATGTTAAAAATAAACTTTTATTAGTTGTCAGCACACTCCACTTCATCCTCAAATATAATTGCTCACCTTCCGAAGATATCCCAGGAGGCACAAGTGACTTTACAATGTCGCTAAAGTACCTTTCTGGTATTTATTTGAGAAGACTAATAAGCTGATGAGTAACCACCTATAACCTACTGTTTATCAAGTGTAGTCCCACACCAGAGAGGTAGGAACTATGCAAACAATATCAGCTGTCATCTCAATTTAAAGAAGGAACTTTCATCAGTACTTCACTATAAAATTACGAGTAGATATTTCCTCAACTGAAGATCGACATTTTATTTATTTTATTGTTAATGATGAGTTTATTTATTTGTTGCTGTTATGAGGAATATATTTGTTTGTTTTTCTTAATGGTGATTGTTCTTATTGATTGAGAGCATCAACACCTATACCTCTTAACACACTATTTCAGGGGATTTTTCAGAGATTTCTGCATTATTCATATAACTGAACCTTTTTATAACAGGCTAACATACTTAGTAACGAAAGATCATTCTCTAGGTTACACTGAGTTCCTAATTTTCCCACTTCCTTCATTTTATGCCATATATTACTATTTTCCACATATCGTTTAATATTAACATATCCTCTTTGTTAACATTATTTAGTCTCCTAGTTCTTTCATTGTTTTACTAAATAATTTTAAAACCCATATAGTTTTCTATGGCTAAGAAGGGTATCATTAGGTTACATTACAGCACTTATACTTTATATGCACATGACTTTAACTCAGGTTAAAAAAACATTATTTAATTTAAAAAATTCTGCTTTTGATGATCTAATTATAATAACAATAATTTGATAATCTAAAAGCCTGCTTCATCACTGTATCTACTTTTTTTTTTATAATCGTGTTCTGATTAGTGGTTATTAATAGCTACAAAAAAAAAAGTTAGTAACAGGCTGAACCTTAAAGCTTGAAATAGCTCAAAATATTCTTTAACTAAACATGTTTTAACCACTTATTTAAGACCTTTTTAAATGAATGTTTCTTCATTTGTCATTTTAAAATAACTCTGTGATCATATTAATCCTTTCAAGACCTCAGGGGTGTGACTGACTTAGCCCTGTGCATGCTGATTCCTGTGACCTGGGTTATTTTTGTAGCATCAATGTGATTTTCCATCATCAAAAATTTCCCTGAAGGTATTACCTCCACCTTAACAGCGTAAGGGTTTGCATACCTGAATGAACCCAAAGGCTTAGCTGACCATCACATCCAAATACACACATTACTCTACACAGGCCATTGAACTCAGTTCCTCTTTTTGACTAGGCTGGTGAGTGGGGTAGACGGTCGATCCAGTGAGGGTACAAGGTAAAAAGTACATATGGCACAACCAGGTCAAGCCAGCACTGAGAGGGCTGTGCTGCCCTACCAGATTGCAAAATATCTAGTGACACATTGTAGAACCACATGGTGCCAGGAAAGGGCCATGCTGTGTGTTGTGGGGGCCATTATACAAGGCAGCTTGGTCAGTGGAGGGGGAGGAGGTGGAAATATAACATAAACGACATTAAACACCAAAAAAACATTAATGAATAAAAAACCATTCACTGTGAATATAAATAATTATAAAGATTCAAGTTCAAACATATCATTCATACCTGGATTCCCAGCCCAAACCTCCAATTTTGTTTATATTCCTCAGAATCTTGAACAGGGCTAATGCTGGCAAAGCCCAGTACAGCGTAAACTCCTAATGAGTCAGGTGATGAGGCAGAATTAGAGGAGATGCTGTTCAACTCCTCAAAGGATGAGCAGGAGAACACAAAAATAAAATTAGTGATACAACTATTACTGACTGATCTGTGGCTGGAGTAGCTGGCTGCAGGGCACCTACCTTACATTGTGTCATCAAGGTTATCAAGACCAGCAAACAGCGCAGAAGGAAGGAACGCTGCCATAGGTTAAGGAAGTCATGTCAAGCCAAGAGTGCAACAGTGGTCAGTCAAGGAAACCATCCAACAGAAGGCCAAAAGAAGGCAAGAGGAGTGATGGGTAATGTTGCCAAGGTAAATAAAAACCACAAAGAGATCACATCAGGAATAGGCCAGTTTGGAGGGAACAGACCTCTCCAGTGTTGTCACACCTATTGCTGGCTCCAAATTTATTTTAATGAGTCAGTGGGAGAGGGTGGCTATTCTTTTAAGTGACTTTTATTGCTATAGCGGAAGTTCTACCATATAGTAAGGCTTCTAGATGTCAAAAATTGCTAATATGTAAGAATATCGTACTTTCTTTATTTCTCATATATTCTTGACATCTTAATTTCCGTTTTCTGTGCATTCTGCTCACATATGTCAGACAATTATCACAATTTAGCTTCTATATCAATATTGCCGATATCAAACCAATATATGGTACAGAAGCCTAGTCTGCATATTTGTTATATGTAATTTATTCTTTTCGTCAAACCTTGAATCTTCTATTTCTCTCAACTGTGCTATTCTATTGAGGCATCAAATCAGTTCTTGGACTACTACATGTTTTTTGTATCCTTTGGCAGTGGTCATGTGTTCTATTCCTCACAACTTAAAAAATAATGAGATAAAGTTAAATATTGCTTCTCTGAATTTTCTCAATAAGTATGAAGATTTCAGACACACTCAATTATTAGGTGAGCTACCCCCTCTCCCGCTGACTCAACAAAACAGATTTGGAGCCAATAATAGGTTCAACACTGCCAAAGTAAAAGTATACTCAGATGAATGTCATTTCTTTGATGCTTTTTTTCATTCTTATATCTATTGTGATCAATTATAATAAGACCATTTTAATATGTTGATTGAATATTTCACTATTTATTTCGTTTTTAATATTGACTTAATTATTTATTGTTTTAATTTTAAATATTTGTGAATGTTAAATATTTCTTATTGATGGTCATAAGGTGTTCCATTGTACTAAGATTTTGTACGTATATTTACATGAAAAAGCTTACAAAAATAACCCAAGTAGGTGGGTGTGAAGAGTAGTGATACGGGGGATAGTGAAGTGAGTAACAATCGTGAGGGTCATGGTCAGAGAAGAATCAAAGGAGACTAATTACTGATGCTGTACCAAGCAAAGAATCAAACCATTGATGAGGGTTTAGACTCTGCTTACATAGGGATTTTGTCCTATAAACAAATTTTGTAGTAAATAAAATATGATTACTTTTTTATATCTGAAACATTAATTCTCTTATATTGCTTGATATTCTCTATTAATATCTGTGAGACAGTGAGTTCCTTGTGACTGTAAGTTTGGCATAGTTATAATTGCAAGTTTATATTGTTTCTGAGATTCTTCAAATGTTATTTGAAAGTCTTGAAATTCCTTGATTAAGTTAGCAACATCAGCAGATTTAAAAATTTGCTGACAAGTTCTTTAAGATTGTAATATTTTTTCTAAACATCAGGAATAAAACTAATTTCCCCAATCTTTATAATTTTATCGCTGTTGTATGTATGAAATCCACTTTATGTAAAATGTTAAGCTGGTGCACATTTCATGCAAAAAGCATCATTAAGCACTGCACATTTTTAAAGCGTATTAAGTAAACAATACTGATTAACAGGAGCCATTTTGAAACAATGTTAACTGTTTTAAGTCAGGAAACAGAAAAGATATATATATATATATATATATATATATGGCTATTACATATGATTAAGGAATCAATGAATCAAGTGTACACAAAATATATCCTCAGATGATTTAAAAACTAATAATATTTTCCATTCACTTTAAAACCTTCAGAGATTGATTTTAAGAAATGAAGAATAACTATCAATTCCATTATGAACTTAATTGTAATTTTAATGGTTTTTAAATGAAGTCCTCAAAACAAGTTGTGATCACCAGAAACTATATGTAAACAAAATATATTCCCATATGATACCAATCATAACTACATTATGATAATACAAAATAATTTCCATTCACTCTCATACCTTCAGGGAGGGATCGATATGCGATTTTAAGACTTGAAGGATGGGTATGAATCCCATCAGGAATCAAACCATAAAATACAGGATTTTCACATGAAGTTCCTAAAAGGCCTACAAGCCCAGGGTTTCTGTGATGAAACTGAAAAAAAATATATACATGTATGAATAATGGGATAAAATTTTGTTATTTGTTTTAAGAATCAAACCACTTAACAAAATATGAGTATGTACATTACATACATCAAAGATTATTAAAAAATAACATTTTAAACAAAAACAATGTACATTAATGGCCATGGCCAATTTTAACATTAATTACATAGTTCATTACAAAGCAATAATTCATAAGCATTGATCTAGAAAAATAGCATGATTAGAAAAATAAATATTCAATTCAAGGGCCCATAGATAAGCCAAGTCAAACTTAGTTGAGCTCGTTCAGTACTTGGATTAATGACCACCCTCCTTCAGTTGCTCAGTGATGGCACAATTACTCATTCCCCTTGGGTAAGATAGGGCCCATCAGCCTTCTGAAGGCCACCCATCAGGGTAGTGTGACCCATCTCTCATCAAACTGAGAATGGGTCACAAATTAAATCCTTGAATATCCTAAAGCCTAAATGGGTGGGCATTATAAAAAAAAAATAATGATAATTAACAATTAACAGCCAAACAATAAATATACTGGCAGGATTGAGACTCAAACGTGGGTCCTCCCAACTATCTATCAACAGAGATAGCACAAGTGGACGTTCTTTCCAATGCACTAATCCGGTTGGGACAACTGTACCCTTCTGCCATATTCATATATATTTGCCATATATATAGTCACCAATATTTTCTTAGATCCATCCTCTTCAGTTCTATCATAACTAAAAAACCCCTTACCTTATGTCTTCACAACCTCTAATTCAAATAAGCTATCAAATCCCGTAATACTAGATCCCATCCTTTCAACCTGTTCTTCCCACAAAACTGCTTCCTTAGACCATTATTTTCTTATCCGTGCCACTAACCTTTGGAGCTCTATCCTCATTGATATTCATCGTCTATCAACTCTCAGAATATTTAAAATTTTCAAAAGTTTTTTTAGCATTCAAGCTATAACTTGCTGTTGTTTTTTATGAAATAGGTTTTAAAAAATGGTAATGATGATTTAAAAATATCTTCTCCTTTGTTTGCAAAATCATTATCAGAAGGAAAATATTCTAACACTATAACATATATCTTCCAACAGTGAAAATTATTCTACACTACTCATAAACTTCCAAAAGCCATACTGTTGGCATCTCACATTATTACATCATATTATTTTCATATATTTTTATTCTTGAAGATTTATTATTCTTTTAATTTTATTATTTATTATATTTATAATTATTTTATATATCTTTTTAAGTTTTAAAACATTCTCTGATGAATTAAAGTTATTTTGATTAATGTTTATTACTTTTATATACTCAACAGGTATAGGGAAGGGTTCCTGGGGTTCTTTGTCAGTTTGGTCAATTATGGTTTATTGAGAGGGGAATTCGAATTGTGATTTTAAAAATTTGGTTAGTCACATTATTTAAAATTTTTATTTTAGACAAAGATCATACATCCTATTATTGAAAATTTAAAGTTATTTCATTGTTACTATGAATGATAATCTTTTATTCAAAATAATTTGACTCATTTCAGTGGAACCTGTCCTATGATAAAAATCCAACTTTTAATTTTAACTTGATTTTTGCTCTATATAACTCCATGATCGAAGTGACTTCAAAATAACGTTAGATAGTCAAGGTTTAACTATACTAAGGTTGATGTTTAGGTCAGAGTTATTAATCCTTAGGTTAGATCAGTCAGTCCAAAGGTTGTGTTGATAAATCAGTATGGCTGTTTGCGATTAAATTCACTACACAATTTGGGTGTCTATACCAACCTTAAAAAAAATATATATTTTTTAAAAATAAAATCATAAGTAGTATATACCAATTAATCTAAATGGGCAAAATGTTAAAAATGGTTTCAATTACAAATTTAACGATACTTTTAAGACCCTGCTGAGTGCGGGTCATTGGGGTTATAATTAACCTGTTTAAAACTAATGTTTGTAAATACATAATTTTAAATTTCTATGGGCTCATTATGTTGGAGTCTGTCTGTCATACCCACTGTTTCACAAAGATTGGTAACCACAACCATTTCAGTTTCATCAGATTGAATTGAGAACTTTCAGGTTATAAGTATGGAGCACGGGAACACCTTCATCGCCTGGAACACAGGAAAAGGTTGAGGTTTAATCAAACAGGCACCAGTTCATCCCGGACAACCTTTTGTCCCAACAGATTTTTTTTTAACCTTCTCTAAGTGTATAGCTAAGGATCAACATTTTAGATCAACACTCCAGGGGTCAGAAATTTCTCAGTTGCTGATAAAAAGAATTCAACACCTGGGAAGAAGACATGGTTTCCAGATCTAATAGGCTGCCTTTCCTTAGCTGATGGCTCAGCAAGCGGTGCTCCACAGATATCCGAAGCAATGGACCCCTTTTGACTGATTTCAGGGACACTGGCATGGTTAGATGACTGATGAAATTAGATGACTAATTAGATATTCTGTATGAAACCCCCTGCAAAATTATGGATACAAGAAATTAACCCAAGACTAAGGATAAGCCTCACTATAATTTAAAAAATCTGTCTTATCCAAAGCTTCCTTTAGGGCAACTGATTCCTGGGTATACTCTTGTATACGCTCTTACGTAAAAGCTGTTTGTGTGGAGCACTACTGAGACAGTTTTCATTTCTCACATTACCTATCACAGTGAAAGAGAAGAGAGGTTGGGCTTGCTATCTAAGTTACCCCCACCATTTCATTGTATTAGGCGAGAAGTGAGATTGGTAACCAAGTTCACTTTACTCATAATCTCCCTAAATGTCATTTAACAGGGCTCAACTGCTATCACCCACATTACTAAGGTTGAAGAAGTGTTCATTTGGTAGGCAGCTTATTTAATTTATAACTTTGTTTCTCTTTATTCCCATGTCTTTGTGACATGGTAATTAAGTTAATTTATACCATGGGCTCTCGGGCAGAGCATATGTTTCTTCTTCTGATGGTAGGTCATTTGCCTACCGAGCAGAGTAATATTTTGTTTTAAATTTAAACACAGCAAGCAGACTGGATGAGCAAGCTTTCTGGCAAGTGGTGTTTCTCTTTTATTTAAATATAATTATAACAATGTGTCTTTTCTTAAAATTGATAACTATCTGAGTTAGCAATATTCACTTGGAATCCTTTTTATTTAACAATAAAATTATCTTTATGGGGACAGATACATATTTGTATTTATTTACCATTTTTCCCTATTTAACCATATAACCTTACTAACACCTTGAATATTTTTATTCTATAAGTAATTGTAATAGGGAACCATCAATATATTCTGTGTTCATATATTTTCAATTACATTTTTTTTTTTTGTTCTGTGGCAAACATTTGGTCCTTCAGGCGACCGATGTCACAACATTTGGTGTTATGGGTCACGATTAGTCAGGCATTGGAATTTTGATTTGCAAAAACTAAAAAAAATATTTTTATTATTTTCTGATAATCTATTGTGCAATTTTGTCTGTATATCGAGGTACTCCAGGTTTTTTTTTTTTTAAATTATAGTGCAGGATTGAAACTAGCACTAAACAATATGGGTTGGATAATCTTATAAATTATCCTCCCAAACTAATCTTATAAAAAAATCCCTCACTAACTATGTGGGAATAGTCAGATTGTATGTCCCATTATATTTGATCGAAATGTGTTTTATCCATTCCCTTAAAACTTAGAACTTAAAGTGTGAAATCAATCTTATCCATTTACCATTTAAATAACCATTCAAATAACTCATATGCATTACCAAGACTATGCTATAATTAACTTTATTAATAAACCAAAAAATAGTCCATACGTTGGGCTACAACAACCCGTCTTTGATAAAATTTTACTTTCTTGTTCATAAGGAGTAAAAAGACATTTATGAAAAGTTTATAAAGAATAATATTTTATAATTATTAATAATTAACAGCCAAAAAATAATTACTGGCAAAATTAGGACACGAACCCGGGACCTCCCCAATATCTAGTTGGGGCCTCTACCAACTGATCTACCCTGCCACAAGTGATGACCTTCCCAATGGTTATTTGGGTAGGTATTTGCCAGTACCACAATACAAATTTCTCATTAAAAAATGATATATTGAAATATTTCCAAGCTATGCCTTAACATTGCCAAACTAGCTCTTAGAAAATTAACTTAGGGGTCATAGCATGTCCCCACGGTCTGCCTCAGTGCCCATAAGGTATATTGTGTAGTCTTTGCAAAACCAATAACACAATAAAAATTTCTCATTTAAAAATAATAATTTATTTTATAATGTTTGATTTAATATTATGTGAGTAGTATACGGTTCTAGTTCATATTTTTTTCTATTTGAAATTTTTCAAATTAACATAATTGGCTAGATTTTTTTTATTATAATTTAAATAATAGTTACTTAATGCAAAAAAAATTATACTAAAATGGTACATTATTCGTTGTTGGGGAATAGGTTGGTTCCATCGCTTCTGGTGGCCTCTACTCTCTGATTTAAAACATGGCTGGTCTGTAGTCTGTGAAAGTCTTGTAAATATTCTCAAAGTCTTACACATGAGTGCTGACGAGAAAAATGACCCCTCTCAACGCTACTAGAGAGAGGCATCAGTTGGTATTCACCCGCTCTATCTAGTTAGATCTCCCACTGGTAACTTTTGGTGCCTAGTTTTATTTTGTGCGCCCTAAAACACTGTTTCTATACACATTATTTCAAAAGAAAACTCATTTCCTTAAAATTAACTCAATTCTAATAAATAAAGTTAATTTATAATAAAAATATCGATATAATATATGTACATTAACCAGAATAGAAAACATGCTGTGGTGAATCAAGTTCATAGACTTTCTAGTAATTATCAACTATGTCTTATGTGGTCACAAAGGACAATGGAAGACAAAGAAATAGACTACCATGCTGGAAAAGATGCAGTGTAAAGTAATACTGAGGGTTAACCCCCAACAAGACCCTCTCCTAGCAGGGGTCACTTTGTGGGACTTGGTCCTGACAGAACAGCACCACTGGAGCAAGATCAGAAGAGGGCATTTGGAAGAACTAACACCTCCTCTTTACAGAAGAATTGAGGAAAAGTCAAGGAGGTAGAAGGCCTACATTAGTGACCGGACACTCCAGGTGTGGAATACTGAATATTTCACAACTATGAAGGTACTTTGCATCAGTCAAGGACAGGCTGAAGGCAAGATTAGTCTATAATGAGTACTGGAGTTCTCAATTGGAGAGCTATCATAATTGCCATTTATCTTCCAAGATGAAATTAATTAATTGTCAAAAGTTAGTAATTGGTGTTCCACTAACTAAATCTTAATAATTTACCAAACATTAAAAATTAACTTCTCATAATGTTACAATAAATATGAATTAAATTATCAAGTTGAAACATAAATAAATAATGAAATAACTACCGGAAGCATGGCATTGAACAGATGAGTGATTACTCTAGCCCCAGCATTGATCGCTTCTTCCCCTATTTCTACATCAGCTGCAGAGTGGCCTAGGAAGAAAATTGAAGTATGTGTGAAACATTTTCAGAAACAAAAGCAGTAAATATCAATGAATAAAATAATTTCTCTTACTAAAATTATATGGTGGAAATCAACATAATTGTTTTTTCAGCATAGTTTTATTTAAGACTATCAGCCTAGTTTTCAGGTTGTTGTAAAACCCCCTTTGTTTCATCTATCTAGTTATGAGCAAGCAATACTGGGACACAATATTAATACCCCCCTCTACTGTCCTAGAGGTAAGTCACATTCAGAACACTTAAAAAAATGTACCATTTCTTACAACAGTATATATCCTGACTAGATAAAATAGAGGTAGCAGACTGTTGATTTTGGCATACTATTGATTTTTTTTTATTTTGGGAGGCCTCCCTATTCTGCATACATTTACATACGTTGATGAATTCCTCACACAAGTTATTTCTGTCCATTGCACTTCTATCCATGCTTATACTGATAATATGCAAATAAATCGTCCCACAGATGATCCAAGCAGTCTTCCTTAAAAATCCAGGAATCAAGGAAGGACACAATCACGAGCGTTTTTGGTGCCTGTAACACATGCCTCACCACTAAGTACGATAGACAGCCCCCCAGAGCGATACAGGAGGAAACCCCTACAGTGGACATGCCACTGGCGGACCTGCAAGTGGATGCGTTCACCTGTGGGTCACCATCATTGATTGATTTAGCAAGACGGTGATGGCACATCTGATTGCTGAACGATCAGCGGGGGCGGTGTTAGGGGCGTTACGCACATGGTGCCAATTTTATGGTGTGCCAGTAATAACTTCTATTTTAAAAATAAATTTAATAAATGTTATAACATTTTGAACCTTTTTTTTTAATATTTTTATATCTAGTTGAAAATAAAGTTAACTAATATTATAATGAAAAAAAGTTTTGCAATTTATGTGACAAAGTGACAGTTTCTGGTAAAAATGAGTTAACATTTAATATCTGTAAGTGTTAGTGAACTATTAAAAATTGAATTAGTAAATATATACCTAAACAAACGGTTATTCCTTTCTGAACAAGCCATTTGATTACTTCAGTACTATTTTTTTGTTCTGGTGCTAAAGTAAGCATTCTTATATTTGTAATATCACCATACATATTCAGTATGCTTGTTGGTCCCTGAGAAAAATAAAACTTAATTCAAATTAACATATTAAAGATAATGTGAGTGGTCTTAAAAATTATAATAATACATGAATGAGAGATAATATCTATTTTATAAATATAAGCGAACAATAAGTCATTTATGCCATTCCCTCCTAAAGGTGTACATTGGTGCCCGGAGTTGTAAGCATTTGATGATATGGGAACATAGGTAAGCCTGGAATTGTATGGTTGTAGTAGTTCCAGAGCATGTTGGTGATATGAAAAAAGTGGAAATGAGCAAAATATTCGGTTTTCAGTTTTTTGTTAAATAAAATGTTTAAATTTGAAAGATTTATATTTTTTAGTCTACTGCATTCCTAGCAATCACTAGTTAAATCAGCCCAATGAAGATGTTTCAGAGATACAACTAGCATTTATCAAATATTTCCCAAATTTTCTCTTATTTCAATGGTAAAACATTTAAATTTAATAGCTTTTGCAGCCAATTTCAGGAAAACGTTATTGAGAGCAATTTTGTACTGTTTTGTTTCTTTACTACATGAGAATTTTCCTACCTACCCTACCTCTCTGTGAAATATTTTTCTTCTGAATTTCAATTTGAAATTTTCTGTAAGTAATTCCATAAAATTAGTTTAATTTAAAATTTTATCCATGTATAGCAATCAAGCTGAGTTGGGAATAAGGATATATTTAAAAAAACATAAAATTATAATAATAATGGGAAACTATTTTAATAGCTAATGTGCTTAGTGGGGGGGGGGAAGAGTGGGTTATACCTTTTAAAAATTTGTTTTAATAATTATTGATTGTAGAAGGAAGGTTAAATTGCATATACTTTGGTTTATGACCATTTATTAGCAGCCATATTATCTTTGCAGGTTCCAAGTAATTCACCTCTAGTAGAGGTTTTGGGAATAGCTATTAATACTAGTACAGCATATCATATGTTGAAAGACTTTTTGGACTTGAAACCTGGTGATTGTGTTATTGAAAATGGAGCAAACCGTGCTGTCAGGCAAAACGTCATTCAGTTGAGTAAAGCATGGAATCTCATATCAATTAATGTTGTTCGAGATCGTCAGGGTATAGATAAACTTATTATAAACTGATATGTTATCGAGACCTGGTACTTTTTTGCCCTTTAACTTACCAATGACAACTGTAATTTCTTCTACATCTGGCAGTTCCATCTCTATTCCAACTAACAGCTCCTACTAAAGAGTTTCCAGCTTATATCTGTTCAAGAGACCCTGAAAATAGTTCACCCATCGTCCTCTTTTCTGTAAATATAGATCCACCTCAGCCTTGCATGCGGGAGTACTCAGATTGAATGGTTTTCCACCTTCATTTACCATCTTTCCTCTTATAAGTTATATAATCTCACTGTCCATCGTTTATTACTGAACTCTTGCAATTCAATATACACAACACGACCATAATTGAAGTGTGGGAAAATTAAGGAAGTAACTAGAAAAGATCTAGATTATTGAAGTGTTTTAACATATGAAGAAGGTTTGGCAGAAATTTGAGATAAATTGTAAAAGAGGTAGGTAAAGACAAGTTCAATACCTTGTTTAGAGGAAAAACAAGAGTGACTTATTAGGAAAAGGGAAAAAAGTAGTTTTGAAATAAAACATTATAGATGTGGGCTAGGATTGGAACCAAAACAGGAAGACAGGCCTTTATTAATTTATTATCACGTCCATAATCATTGGTATAGGTTTTCAGAGCTGTGAACAGTAAATCTATATGTGGTTGTCATGACAAAATGATCATTGAGATCATGAGACTGGATAGGCATTGCTGCTATCAGGGTTTGTGGAGGGTCAATTTGCTAAAGATTTTGATTCGGAACCAGGAGCAGTGACGAGAGCATGAGCTATGTCTTACAGAATCCTTTCTTCTCATTAGCTTTTTTACTTCAGGAGTCATCAGCCAAGAAGAAGGGGGCAGTTTATGATTCAGGTCTTAAGTGAGAGTCATGTATCAAAAGTTGAAAGGGGCTTAAAGAGATTGTTAGAATACCTAGTAGTATTAAACCTATTAGGTCTCACACTTAAATCCTGCTTATGGCACCATTTTTCTGTTAGACCTAATAATATTTAAATTAACACCAGTGGGTAAAAAAATACAGCAGCGACTGACGTCTCACCAAAAAATATGAAACAGTATACAACGGGCCACATTGAAGTTATTTCTGTAAAATTATAATAAATATAATTTGTTGTCTAATGCATTAATATAGCACTTATACCATACTATGATATTACATGGAGGAAAATTTGACAATATTTAAGGCATATATAAATAAATAAATTTTAGTTTTAATTGCAATAATCAAATTAAATAACTGTTTCTTACGTTTGATAAATTAGAGATGTATTCTGCCTTATGAGCTCCCATTTTAGTTTTATTTATAAAAGGTCCTTCAACATGAGCTCCTAGAATTTCAGCTCCATTTACACCACCTTTCCTTGGAGCAAGTAAATGTAAAACCTACAAATAAAATTAATATAATTAAAATTTCTTTACGATTTCTAATTTATTATGTTAGTTTGTAAGCTTTCATTTAATTAGCTTATCATTCAGCATATTGCATACATTATTATAATTTTCAGCTGTTGATGTTACTAAAGTTGGACAAAAAGACGTCACCCCATGAGCAAGGATTCCTTTGGCTACTGTGTTTAATCCTTCCGGATGTGCAAACAAGTCGTAAGTAAAATCAACACCAAATCCACCTGGAAATCGCACAATAATATAAAAAAAAATTACTTAATGGTTAGCTAAGAACCATTCTTGAACACATTCATAATTATATTATTTTTCATACCAAAATTTGATATAATTTTATTTTAATGAGTTTTGATAGGTGTGCTTGATACTTAAACAAAAATTTCAATGTAGGACGACCAAGGAAGAAATGGCTGATGTATATCAATAAAGATCCAATGATGCGGAGTTAATAACTGGAGGACAAAACCCTTGGATATAAATAAATAAAAAGACTAGCTTGGAGAGCTGTTGTACAGGAGGATAAATAAAGGTAGATAAGGATTAAGAAGGCAAATATTAGGACAGAGAGAATTTGAGAGTGCTGGAGCAAGCAAGAAAGAAACAGTGAAATACTAAAAATCTTGGAAGGCAGAAAGACAAAATTTTGTATTTTGGGAGTAGAGGGTTTGCACTATAGGAGATAGTATATATAGGGAGGCTTGTAGGAGTAAATGGTGTGTAACAGAAAAAAAAACTAACCAAACAGTATTCTTAATATTATTTTCCTTTGTGAAGGGATATTGATCCTATGTGAAGTGATTTCTAATTTTTACAGTTTACAATTTTCTTGTTTGTGTGTTATTATTAATTACAGAATAATACAGTAACCTCCACCAGACAACATAAGCCACTGCCTATTATACTGAGATATTTATTTGAATTTCAAATTTATTATTGTCAAAAGAAAGTATTATCATCATATGTTATATTTGTTTATCAAAATGTGGTTAAATACAATGTTGGTCAAGCAAAATGTAAATCTATTTAATATTTGCAGATTTGCTAATATTCGAATTCCTTGGCAGGTCCAGTTCCTGCAAAGAGGATTAATACCCCCCCCCTCCCATGTGGATCAAGCCATTACATAAGCCAACCATGGACAAAAACAGCTCTTCTCCAAGGTGGATCAACTCTTCTACTTTACTGCTTGTATCTTCCTTTATAATCTTCTTAATGGTAAAAATAAACAGAGAACATGCCAGCCCATCACCCTGATTTATTCCTGTCAACAACTGAAATTAATGTAACTATACTGGGCTTGAATTACAATACCTGCGCACTTTCACCAGCTATCAATTCAAATGGAATATCCATTTCCATCCAATCTACATATAACATTGATAGACTCGTAGTTGCGTAGGTACTTTTGAAATATACAAAGTAAGTCTTCAAAAAATTAGTCGTCATAAAGAGGAAGCTTGTTTAGGGACACGATTAAGTAATTCGATATTTCATAATGATATAATATAATAATTATGAATGATTGCAAATGTACCAAATAAAAAATTTATTAAAGCTTTGAAGTTATCTTTTATTTTATGTTAATTTCTCTAAACAAACTGCCAGCAAAATGTTTAGTAAAACTATTTCGGACTTCTGTTAAATAAGAGTATGGTTGGACATAACTCAGAAAAAAGCTGAAATTTGTTTTTGGTAGCTAATGATAGATTGGTCAGAAAATAGTTTAGCATTGTACCTAGGATAATCGTCACCAGATTATTTCATTAACTACCTAAACCTTGGTATTCATCTTCTATTACTCAGCATGTTTCATAGTTTGAAACATATTGAAGAATCATATTGAATCACAATACACTATTGGGCACCTTGCTATCTTGATCAGATCATGACCCTTAAATTTCCTTAAAAATTACCTCTTATCAGTTGAAAAAATCATAATTAAATCTCAAGACGGTGAAGCGGTATTGAAATCTTTACATTCCCAGATTTTTCAAACACTCAGTATTTGATCCATATTTAATCTTACCCTTTTGCTGCCCACCTTACCTGGGTCTCTGACCATTTCTTAAGTTCATAACTTTTATTTTAGTTTTTAGTCTTGTTTCCATATTTATTTTTATTTTTGCTAATCTCACTTTCTGTGCCCTCTTAAAGTCTCATCGGTCATTTTCAACCCATCACACTGAGTACATAGTTCGTTTTTGTATTGCTCTAATTGGTTTCATCATTCTCCAGTCCTAAACTTCCTGTCCTGTACTCCTCTATCCTTTTTCTACGTTTATTTTCCATATGAGTAACATCCTTACAACCTGCCACATTAACACCCAACCTTGCTTATCACGGCGAATTGCTCCATTGGAACGTATTAATTGCTCTAATAAATGTGTGCTTACAGCGAGAAACTCTTGTCCACCTACAAAGTAGGCCTCAGTCCTATTAAGTAGACCAACTGGCCAATTGAAGTTCTGCAATTCTTATAAAATACATGTACAAGCCATTTTGGAGGCGAGGCCCAAACCCAATATTACCTTTTTTTCTGTGTCCCTTCCAAACGACTCCCTTATCCACCAGGATTGGCTCAAACATATTTTGATGTTCACAATAGCCACATATTCTGGATCTTCTTTCTCCCAGAGCCTACATGGAGTACCTTTTTGCCAAAGGATCTTAATCTGCCTACGGATACTTGATGCAGTCATCTATTGTCCTCCTCAAGCTCCCTTTGATTCTATCTTTGAATAACTCCTTTACAACCTTGAACCTTCCTTCAATCTTATACCTCCGCATATTAGCTGGTGACTTAAACTCCAATTCCCGAGGTAAGTGCTTTATAGATAACCTTAACACTACATTTAATCTCTTTGTGGGTGGGGTCCCAAGGCTAGATGAAACCACCTGATGAACTGTTTCCTAGATTTATACTCGAGAACCCCAAGGGCCACTGCATTTTGTAGTGTTACACCAAGTTTGGATGGTTTTACCCTTCAGTCTGTCACCAATACTTCCTGGTATCCCTCCTCTATTGCACTATCACAACTAAAAAGGCCACTTGCCACAAACCTGTGGCATTCTTTTCTAATCTATATTTGTTTTTACCATCATTCCCAATCTTTAAATCCAGATTTTACAATCACTTTACTTTATGTCAATTTATTGATTTATAATTTTATTGATACACCATATCATCCTTTCTATAAGTCTATCCTTCCACTAATTCAGTCAATCCATGCACCTTTTCTTTCTTATATTCCTCCATTAAATTTCCCTACTTTTTAACTTATGCTACTTTGGCACGATTGTTGTACAAATTTATCCACTTTGTTCTGTTATTTATTCTGTTTGTTTATTCCTATGCTCCTGGTTTTATCTTAATCCATAATATCATATATATATATATATATTATTTTTTTTTTAATTGAACTTTTTACCTGGGAAATGCACGGACAGGAAGCCCACTTCTTTTCTAAGAAAACCTACTAGGCCAGAACTATTGACCTTTGCTGCTCTACCGAGGAAAAGAAGAATTAAATGGTAAAGCGAAGTTACAGAAAACCCACAAGGGGTCAGGGTAAACTAAAAGTTTAAGAAAATAATCAGATAGTGAGACAAGCGGGCAACTGCTGTTGGGTATAACACCAGTGGAACGTATTAATTGCTCTAATAAATGTGTGCTTACAGCGAGAAACTCTTGTCCACCTACAAAGTAGGCCTCAGTCCTATTAAGTAGACCAACTGGCCAATTGAAGTTCTGCAATTCTTATAAAATACATGTACAAAATATTTTACTTGGATCCCTGTAGAGGGTTTACCTATGTAAGAGTTGGGCGAATATAATTTAAATAAAAAATAAATTGTGAATTTTATTTTCAATTTCAATTATGTTTTTTTTATTAAAAAAACATTTTATCAAATCCAAATTAGGAAGGCTTGAATTAATAAGTACCAGTAAATAAATAAAATCTCATGACTGACATTTAGTCAAAACTCACTTACACATGACTAACCATCGGCTGTTATCAATTATCTAGCCGGTACAGTACCACAAACGTACTACTCATGTTTTTATGCAGAATTTCATTGTGTCATTGCTGGACTAATCACTGCTTACTGCCTTTAAAAATAAATCTACATACAAATTTCATTCATTTAAATCTTCATTATAAAAGTTTCTTGTCAATGAGCTCAATTTTTCAGTTTTCTTTTGTTTTTGATCACAAGACACTGCACTTTTTTAAAAATTTAATATAACATAATAAGCATATTATTCATTTTCTTAATTTGTATTATAATGTACAATAAAGCCTTCACATACTGTTTTATTTATTAAATAGTTTTAAACATATATAAACTCCATAAAAAACTATCTTTTTTACACGGGACCTTTTATAATGCAGATTCTTATATCACAACACTTGTGAGGAGCACGGCCTCTGTTCTATGAATAATACTGATAGGCATTTAAATTAAAAATGGTATTTTATGATTTTTAATGAATACTGTAGCTATCACAAGGCTGCTGCCCAGAGAACTTTTCCTCATCATCAGCTCACTTTTCTGGGAAAATTCTTTTGCCTCTACACTCAGTTATTGACTAAATATCATTAACTTTGATTCAGCAAGATTTACTTCCATATTTAATTTCTCAGAAGTTTATTGATGACCCCCTGTATTATATCTGGATTGTGTCCAATAAGAAGAATCTCATTCGCCCACATAAGTATGTTAATCATTTCCTTTCCTAAAGTCTCCGCCAATGGTTTTCTGCAGATCATGGAGTAAGGTGGATTCAAGCTCAAGAATTTTTTCTTGAGTCACCCTTGCTGTATGTGGTCGCCCATTGTCGTGTAAAAGAATGACGTTTTTGCGATTGACGAGTTTTCATGGAGTTTCTCTTGCACACTTTGCAACTGCTGAACATATCTATCCGCAGTAATCGTAAAATTTGACTTCAACAACTCGTGGTGAATTATTCCTTGACAATCCCACCATACAGACAATAAAATCTTTTTCCCATGGATGTTTGCTTTCGGATCTGGTAGGGGTGGTGGATCCTTATCAAGCCACTGTATTTTTTGGACTATATTGTCATAGGTAACCAATTTTTCATCGCTTGTTACAATCCTGTTTAAAAAAAGGCTCAATTTTTACCTGTGAGAGCAGACTTGTGGCGATTGACATGCGATATTCTTTCCACTGAGATTGTGATGTACCCACACTCCTAGCTTGCTGACTTTCCCTAATTTCTCTAGGTGGCGGTCAACAGTTGATTGTGATGTATTCAACCTTTCTGCTATACCTCTTGTTGATTGACGCGGATTTTGCTCCAATATTGCCTTTAAAAGGTTGTCATCAAAGTTGGAAGGACGTCCCGCCCTCGGTTCGTCTTTTAAGGTCGTATCTCCAGTCCGGAATTTTATAAACCAATTTCTAACTGCCCAATCAGTTATTAGTCCTTCACCATATACACTGCATATTTTTTCAGCTGTCGCCCTTGCACTATTGCCTTGTTTAAATTCCCAAAGCATAACATGATGAATATGTACTTTTTGACTCTCCATTTTAGAGGTTAAAAAAAACAGTTTAACGTAATGTGTATCACACAAAACAGTTGACAAAAGACTAACTGAAGCCTCGTTTATATAGTGAAAACAAAAACTTGTAGTCATGGTAACTCATAGCGGGTAGATACGAACAATAGATTCTACTTAGCTGCATCGGAAGTTACTAATGACTCAACCTCATAGTATAGAATCAAAGATCGTTTGTGAGCAGAGCAAATAAAAAACATAAAACAAGATGTAAAGAACATAGTTCACACAAGACAAATAACCTCTACCAACACATCACAGATGAAGAACATGAAGTTACTCTAAATATTAATAATAATAATAACATATTAGCAAAAAACTAAAAATCATAGAGAAAAGATTAATTCTAGGAATATAAATATAAAAGAGGAAAGAATAAACACTCCTATGATGAGAGATACACCCCACCCCTTCTGACCAATTCAGCTAATCGATGTCTAAAAACAAAATTTTTATGCATTAGCAACCTTATTTCAATAACTACCTTTGATTTTATTGATTCATTGCCTTGTTCCACTCAGGTAATTTCTCCATATTATTAATGTATCTAATTACTATATAAGAAATGACTCTATGATAGATGTTTTAAATTTCCATTGTTCCTTGGCTATTTACTTGTTACTTTAATTGGCATTATGCATTGTTATTACTACTTTACAAACTCCTAGTTTAATTTATTGTAATTTATTATTCTTGAATATAAAAGTATGAGATTTGAAAAAAAAAAAAATTATTAATTTTTTCCTTCCTACAGTAGCCAATTGCTACACAAACCATATACCACAGAGCGTGCATAAATATTTTATGAATAAATAATTTTGCTTTACTATGTGTTTTTAACAATAAAGACTAGATAACAAACAAAATGATACAACAATTTAACATAAAAAACAAAACAATTCAATTAATATTTTTTTTAACATTATAGCTACAATAATATCATAATAGTACATTAACAATTTTATTAAATTAAGATCACAACCTAACTTTTTGAAAAAATTGTTTGAATAATAAGAATAAAGTGTGTTTCCTAAATATAATTAATTCATAATTTTCCTTTACAAGTCAATAACATATCTTCCTTCGCTGTTGTCCTTTGTTGCTTGTAAGTGGAAGTCAAATATAAAGATGGTGTGGAGTTTGTTTTGAGGTTTCGCATTGTAGGCATGTAGGATTATTGATGAGTTTAAGATTAGGTAATTACTAATTTAGTTATCCATGTCCTTTAAGTATCGGAGTCATGTATATGTTCATATACATGTTCGATTTGTGGATGTAGTCTTTTAGGTTGGAATGAAAGTCTAAAAGCGAAAAATTTGAATATGTTTATATATTTTTTTTTTGTTCGTTTATGTATGTATGTACATCAATTTGAATGGTTAAGAGAGGTTCTACTGTACATCAAAGTACGAAATATTTAATTTAGCAGTAAGAGCTATTCTTAAAAAACATTTTGTTGTTCTTTTCACTGTTGCTCAAACAATTAAGTCAGACATGAACATTGGTGAAATGCTATGACCGATCACAAGGCATGCAAAAAAAGCAGGACACACTTGATCATTATATGAGCTTTTGTTCCAACAAAGACATTATAACACATTGATGACAAGAGATAGTTATCAATTACTGCACAAAGATGAAACTATTTCTGACTAAATTTTATAAATGGATTTATATAGGAACATATTATATTGCATAATATATTGTAATCTAGCAAGGCTAAAAAGGTATATGGTAACCAAATAGATTCTCTTGAAACTTGTTTGATAAGAGTACAACAGTGAGTAAATTAATAGTATAGGATCATTCCACAGGTATAACATTCAACTGATGTGAATGCAACTTTGAGGGATCATTATCCCTGATATAGATAAGAATATATTTCTATAATTTTGCCAAATCATCGTTTTTTGGCTAGTGTAAACTTTTTCAATAATGAATTTCTCAAGTTCTATAGAGTTGTTTTACCCCTCATTTTAAAAAATGTATATTTTTTATAAAATTATAAGCTTTAAATCAAAAAACTTTTATGAGTGGGATTTGGAGTTATGCAATAAACTTAAGGTTACTGAATAAGTAATAATGAATCAAAATCCTCATTTCAGAAACTTTACACAAAAAAAGACAAATAGTTTTTAAATCTATATATAAATATATCATAATAATATTAAGTCAATCATAAAACTAGGAAGGATAGGCCCAAAAGGTTAAAAGGGTATACCTGAAAGTTATTCTTTAAAATTCTTCTTGTGGCTGATTTAGGATCAACTTTTGTTAATACCACACTTCTATGCAAAACAAGTATGTCAGTAAATTGGAAGTATCTGAAAGCAAGGGAGGGGCCAAGCGGTTCAAAAACACTTTTTTTTTATTTAATCTGTTTCAATGGGGTTTTCTCCTCATGGCTACTATACACACCCAATCATACTTTTATAGCGCTTTTTTTTTTGGTAATTATTTTTATAGTTTATTTCTTTTTCTTTTTTTTAACTCTACTTGACATTTCACTAGGTTTTCTGGAATGAGTGTCAGAGTTCCAGGGACTTATACCAACTCATTGTTGGCAGTGAGCAAAGCCGAGATATTTCAAGTTTTATTTCTAATAGGCTTAGTACCTAAGAAGCAGCAACCACCTTTTCCATTACTATTTTTGTATATTCAAGCCTGAATCAACAAAACTAAAGGAGACTCTTAATGGAATGAGATTCTGCAAAGCACTCACTGCCAGGGGTTCTTTAACATGAAGAAGTTATGTAAATTCAACCATGTATGCGTTAATTCTGCAGAACCTCTTCAAAGCACTGCTTCAAAAGCCATGATCTCCCAGTTGTCTGCACCCACTGCTCTCTCCAGCACCCAGCTAACTCCAGGAGCTGTAGCTTGACAAGACTTGGATTCTTGACATAGAATCCAAATCCACCACAGGCTTCTCAATAACTACAGAACAGCCCGCTCAGCACACAGACTCGGTGCCTGGTCGGTAGCCGGATTAGAGGGGATTTAAACGTGTTACTAGAAATGAGAAATTTTGTATTGAACTAGTCTTTTGAGGGGTTCAAAAAGGTTAGAGGGTACTGATTTGGGACAATAGTCTTTGGGGAGGAGGGGATAGGAACTTTATAAAATGAAGAACATTTGCTCTTTTCCAGAATAATGGAAATGTGGAATTTTGTACAGAGAAATTATAAATGTGAAGCAATATGGGAAAAATTGTAGGGAAACAGAGCTTTAAGAATTTTAGAGGAATGCTATTGGGTTCTACCAAATTTGTTCTTGATTTGATAATTGAGAAAATGAAGTCAGACGGAGATATGTAAGAGGAAAAGAAGTGATCTGGGTCAAAATTGCTGGTATTATTGAGAGGTTGTGATGAAGCAATGGGAATGGACAAAATAAGAATTGAGGATATTGGGAAAATATGGCAAAAAGAAGAGGTGTTTGGTTTTAATAACGGAAAATTTGCGCAGGATGTCCTATTTGGTGCAATAGTCTGGTGCTGAAGATAGTGACTCATGAAAGCATTGGGATTGGATAAGACATTTTTCTAATAGGTGAGCTTATGCAAGGTTTTTGAGAGAGTTTCATCTTCAGGGTGCCTGGTGTGGTAAACCTTTTCCTTGCTGCATTCCGAGGCCTCATTAAAGTGGCCTATATCCCGCTTTAGTCTCACTATTTCACTACTTCCAATTGAATCATGTTCCTTCCAACTTATCCAATCATTCACCTGGTAAGAGGGTTCTGACCACAGCCCCTTCATTGATTGAAAAAACACAGATATTACTCCCTACTATTACAATCAAATATCATTGCTTATTAAAGGTCCAGTTGATTGGCTTTCATCCAAAATAGCCTTAATTCATATCTCGAGCTTCACTTTACCCACTAAACTCAAGGACATAGATAACAATCAACTCTCCTACATCTTAAAGGCCCATTTTACAGGAACACCTTTTCTTCTTAGAAATATGGCACTACAAACAGAGATTCAAAGTAAATTAAGAAAAGTCCTTTATGGTCACCTACTCCTTTTGTCCCTCATGCTGCCTTAAGTGTAGCCTTAGATCAACGTATTCTTACAAAATCCCAGACCACCTATTTAGGAATTATATTAGAAAAGTGACACACAGCCTTTATTGTTCTCCCTGGACCAAACCTACTCTTCAAGGACTCTTCCTCTGCCTTATATCCACCTGGAGTGGAATATAACAAACTAATGTTGACAATATTGTCTCAAGCCGAATCATAAAATTGGTGAGTTGGGTCCTAATTTGATCATTATAATAAACCTTTCGTAGACGGGCCAGTGTGGCTAATGGCCTAACAGTTCCTCCAACACTATCACATGCATTTTTTTTCATGTGACATTGCAAAGAAATTCCATTCTGTCTCGATGTCAATTCTATTATGATGGCAAAATTGCAAAAGTTTAATTTGCTAGTATACTATTGTGCTATTCCACCTGAAAAATAATTCAGCTTTGCAGGTTTTTGGGGGAGGCAGATTCTGTTAAAGAAACTGAATAATGAAGCACTGAAACAAATGAACTGTAATATGATTATCCTATAGCCTGTGCATTTTGTACCTACAAGGTGGCAAAGCAATGTAGCCCGAACCAGTATTTAAAACATTACCTTAGATTTTTTTTCTTAACTCCTGATCCAATTCCGATCCCACTCTAAACATTACAGGATTTAAAATTTTTAATAATAAAAAAACGTATTAATGAAGGGTAAAACAACTCTCTTGCATTAGAAGAACTTGAGTAATTGAAAATTTTACGCTGGCCCAAAAATGATTTTTCACAATTTAATGATTAATTAATTTGGAACCAAATTAAGCAAAAATTTTTTTTATTTTCATCATTGAAAATTGACGACATTTTTAAAAAATCTGAAATGATCTGGTTGACCGACTGATTGATTCGGTATGGAATGACTTTGTATGATAAATCAACTACAATATGTAAAAAAAACCTTCTTTGTTTGATTTAAAGGAAATCATCGCCAAAATATTTGTATTTTTTTAAGTGAAATGAACATTGCTAGATATGAACACATACTTTATGATTACATAAAACTGTATTCTTTAGACAGAAATATTAAAGATAAGAAATATTAAGGTGTAGAGACCAAATAATAAACTTTTAGATAGGCTAACCAGAGGGACATTAAGGAGTGTTAAACATTAAACAGCAAGGAGTGTTATTGAATAAATTCTGAGAAATATAAATATACATATTTATTTTACCATTGATTTGCACATCAATAAATCCTGGAGCAACTAAGCACCCTTTGAGGTCAATGAAAAAGTCTGGTTTCTTTTTTTCTTCAAAAAAAATCTTCCCTGGATTAGCAATTTTTCCTCCAGATACAAAGAAACAATCTTCATAAATAGAATGATCCCTAAGTAATTTACAATTTGTAAATTTATAAATTTGACTATCCATATTGTGGAGGAGAACTATCAACTAACAATTAGCACAAATTCTCTTAGAAACACTGATAATGACAGATAAGACACTGGCCTATTTCACAAAAGCATAAATGTAAATACAAGTGGGACCAATATCCTGATTATAAGGGACAAAAAAACTTCATTGATAAGACAGAAGTTAAAAAAATGAAAACGCTAGAAAAAAAAAATTATGCCACTCAAATTTCAAAACAAAAACAAATGAACAATGGGCATTGGTAATTCGCCAACGACTAGCCTGTATGTTGTAAAGAGAAACGCAAGTAGAGCAAAGTATTGGGGCCTGTATAAGACTTAAGGATTCTACACTAGAAACGAGTCGGCCGCGATCGAAGGGAAAATTAAAATTCATTAAAATGAACGGATCCCTCATAGATGAGTGGTTCTTATAGTTTAACGAATCTACATAACCATCACACACACAACAGGAAAAGCTTGACTTGAGTTAGAGCCTCTCTACAGCAGTTCGAACACCCTTTCAAATGTCTAGGACAAAAATTGCATCCATGTGCGCAAAGCCCCCGCTAAGGGCATAGTTTCTAGTTCGCCAAATGACCAGGACCCAATACAAGTGTAGGTTGTATCCGTAAAGGAGCTTATTTTTTCTTTTGAAAAAAGGCCAGATACAGGAATGAATCAAGTATACGCAGACTCTGCCAAGTAGCAACGTGTCTATTCAGTCATAGTATCAGAAATAGAACCGAACCCAAGTGTATAGAGTTTCCGCTAGGGGCACTGTATCCCGTTTACCTAAAAAGTGGGCCCAGTAACGAATCCAAGTATACGCAGACCACGGTAGGAGCAGAGTTTCTCGTTCCCCAAATGACCAAGTCCTGGACCAGCTCCCAGTATAAGCAGTATTATATTTCTTTATTTATGCTCAATATATGGGCATAATATAGACAGCATTTAATTATCAATAGGGATGCTTTCTTTCCTCATATAAGTTGTATGTTGCAGTTTAGATCATAAGAAGCATTCACTTCTTGATCACCATATCGTTTAGTCTTGTCGTTATTGTGCTCTCGGAACAATTCTGTTGTCTGTTGGTTTATTTCATTGTTTTTGTTTTTCTACAACGTTGTACTGATCTTACCATCAGTCTACTGAAACGCGATTCCTACCGACCATTGCCTAACAACATTGACTCAAAAAACGTTAATTACTAATAGAATAAGTGCTTAGCCAAGTTTCGGGGATTTGCAAGAATTTGCAGGCTAGATAGGGATAGGGAGGGCAGCGTCGACACCAAAGCAGCAGCGGCCACCTTATCCAGCCACGTCCACCGTCAAATCGTGGTAGGGACGATACCAACTCCACGAAAATCTCATCAAAAAACAAGAAAAAAAGTGCACGTCGTGGCTAGTACTAGTATCAGCTCAGGATCCAGTACACGGACATATCGAACTATCCAGTACCGGAGGTCCCCATCTATTCACACAAAAACGCACAACTTTATTGGCAAGAATATCTTCTCTCTGGAGTTAATTAAGGATAAAAGCTATGCTTGATCAAAGAATTGGGGAAAAACAAAAATGTCGGCACTGTTTCGTTTACTTAGGAACGTTTCAGCTCAGAAGCTATTTAAAGTTCTGATTATTTCTATAAAGTTTATAATACATAACAGGTGGTAAAACTAAAATAATTACAAAGATATTTTTAAAACGTAAATTTTTGAAACAATTATAGAAATCCTATATTATAGTATTTATTTTGGAACATATTAAACACCGAGTTTATTATGTATTTTTGTATTAGTGTTGAAGTTATTTAAACAAATATATTTATTAAACAAGCGTTTTTTGTGACCAACATGGTTAATAAAGTAAAATGAAGTATTTTTGATAAAAAAATATCAAGTAGTTTTTTCACTATCATTTAATAAGTTTTAAGAAACTCCAAAATTACTCCAAATAAGATTGCTCCCCAGTTGTCACTTGATATTGTTTGTACACTTTCTACTTCCCTAATTTCATTCATATGTAAATATTTAAAAATTATAGTTAATATTATAGCTAATGTAAATATTTTGGGGGCAACAATTAAATAATTAAAACGAGTGAAAAACGGTGAGGCTTCTGATTATCTTGGATCAGCTAGTTAAGACACTTTATTTTTATTTGATACTTAACTTTCTAATCAATCAAGAGATTATAGTGATGTACATGAATTCGCTTTATTATCACATCAACAGATTAAATTGAATGCTTAAGTACAAATATATATGTATATTTTTAAATGCTGTCAAATTATAGGGGGCCTAAATTATGACGTCATCTAAAAAGAACTTATAGGATGCAATTTTCTAGCTTCTTTGGTAGCCGTTTTAGTCATTGTCCGTGTGCGAATGTGAGCAATTGTATTAATTTCATTTGACGTCTTGTAAAATGTTTGCTATATTTAATAAAAATCGTTGTTTCTTGATATTGTACAAATACAATGACTTAACGTACCGTAATTATCAATGGAGTTTTTCATTAAATGATATGTGTTGAATATAACGTTGCTGACAGACACTCATCTTTTCGATTTCTTGTCAAATGTTTGAGTATTTCTTGGACCACTTAAATTGCCAACATTACTCAAAATGTGCAGAAGAAGGAAAATGAGTTACTGTGTTTTTAATGTCTTACATTGGAGATTATTTTTTTACAATGGAAATTTTTAGATAAAAAAAATTCGGATTTTCAGTATATTTACATTAAAAGTGGAAATGAATAGTTTGTTATTTTTGAAGAAAATATATTATTTCAATGGTATTTAATATGTCCTTATTGAAGATTGTTTCTGAAAACCAGTGTGTTAAATTAGTGGAACAGAATGGGAGTTCAGATAAAATAAGTTGTGATATCAATTATAGGTCTTCCAGCAACACTCTAAAGGTAAATATTTGTTAAATAATTTTATTTCATGAATCTATGATACTAAATGAATACAAGTTTTACTGACATCTTTAATTGACAAAATCCTCTCTTGAGTCAACTTAAAATACATAACTCTAACAACATATATTTACTGTTGTGTTAATCCTTAGTGCAGAATATAACCATCCCTCCTCAATACATTAAGAAAAACAATTGTCTGTCTGATGGATACTGGAGTTTTTCTCAGCATTCCTGTTTTCTTGTTTTTTTTACCATTAAAGTGACTCAATGCTATTTTTAGATTAATAAGGAAAGTTACATATGTGTATGCACATATATTTATGTTTATTAAGTATCATTAAACGATGTAATATTTAATTTGTATCCACTTAAACAGGATCTGATGTAGGAATTCATACTAAATCTACTTGATAATTTCATCTATGAAACAAAATATTAAAGAAACATAGCAACTTTTATTATTATAGCAGCTCTCTTTCACCATTAAATCTAATTTTTATTATGCTGTTTTTTTTAACAAAAAATTCTCAATAGCTTAGTTTCAGATAAATAAATAATGTAAACTTCGATATATGCGATCTACATATGAATCAATGAAGGATACAATAATTAAAGTGGTAAACATCAAAAATAATACTTTTGAATAATTGTTTTGAATTTCAATTTAAATATATTATTGAACTCCAAGAAGTCTTCCTGTCTAGTTAATGAGACTAGGTAGATTTAAGGAATATTATCATAAATGGCTGAAACTAAAGGGGATTTAATCCCAGGATTGAAGGATTAGCCTGTAATGAGGAGCTAGCTCATGGTAAAACAGAACAAACACACATATATCTATCTGTGCTGAGGGTCAATAATTATAGTTTACCTTTGAAACTTTTTTTAATCTTAAGAAGGAGAAGTTACTACAGTTTATTCAACACATCACTCCCCATTTCCATTCTCTAACCACTATCCATCAACTATTATTCAGAGATTGTATTAATTTGTCATTCTACCTTTTAATATGTTCAACTTAGTTCCTTATTTCTTCTCTTGATGCCCAGCATTCCTTCTATTTCTCAACCATCTAGCTTCTAGCATTATGGTTAGGAACCCTGACTATCTCTACCTTGAACAATAAGTTTCTTGTTCGCATGTCTATTCTCCGTTTCAATCATTCTTTAATTCTCATCAATCTTTGAATTCTGATAATCCCATTCGTCTGTAATTTTTGGAATTTATGTGATTTTGGTTGTATTAGACCATATTTGGTGCATTTTATTATTCTATTCCTCTGAAATGTTACCATTAAAGATTTACCTTAGTGACATGTATTCATTTTTTTTTAGGTTGTCTTAGAAGAAAATGAAAGAAATCATTCTAGAAATGAATGGTAGACATATTCTATTACATATTCAAATAATTTTTCATATATGCTGCTTGAGGTCCCAATGGTATTGCTGAATCATAAATTATTGTTAATACAGATTTAATATAAAACAAAAAGTTATACATCTTGCATTAATATTTCAAAGGATACACACTACAACACACTGCTACTTAAGGATGAACTTAATGTTTGAAACAAATTAATGTTACTTTTGAAAGATTTTATAACTATCTTATATCAAGTTAAAAAACTAATGTTTTTTTTTTTTTTTTTTTTTTTTTTCAAAATTTACTTGGCTATTACTCTAATAATATTTTTTTTACTTTTTGTCTTACAAATGTATAATAAATCGATAACTAAATATTTTAATACAATTTCTATTACTTGCCTTGTTCCATAAAAGCCAAAACAGGAATATCAAAATAAAATGAAACATGTATAAATTAATACATTTTACTCTGAGAGCCTTACTCACTTTCCCACGTATAGTCTGTAAAACTGCTCTTAATGTTCAATGGCTTCAGATAATTCTTCCTTTTCTTTGTATTTATCATACACAAATGACCTGGTGGCTTTTAAAGCCATTAAGATGAGGTAACTTCCATTGCCTCTGCTAACAATTAGCTTGTAGTTTGGCTCATTTAAACCAATTCAGCAGTCCTTTGGTTGGTCTGTTTAATGTTTTTAAGGAGTACATTTTCTTTTTCATCTGCAATATAACTATATTCAGACAACTGAAAACTGGAAATTACACAAGAACAATTGCCAGTGCAGTCCCATTGTAGAATCCATGCCACCATTCGGTGGGACTGACAGTAACATAATTTTAGTTTTTCTAAGGCCTTCCTCCTTTTGCCCATGTATTATGGTTATTCTCCAAGAATGCTTGTTTGAATTTGGTGATTTTTTTAGTCTACTTGATATACTTATTCAGCAGTATCTCGCTTATTTTAAATAGCAATCAGATTATTTCATGCTCTTTTGAAGGCATACTTACTTATATGTTTATACAATATTGTTATTTTACAATTAAATCCCCTTTTAAAAAAATATTTTTGGTGTCCATCTATCAAAATTTGGTTGGTATCTGTAGTTGGAATTCTGGCATGCTAAGACTCTTATGCTGACATTTTATGTATAAATATTATATATTATGATTATCTGTCTTTGCTAAAATTCTACTTTCACATTCATAAATATATAACGCTTCATTTAATATAATCTCAGGGATCAATTTGGTTCTAGTGCATAATTTTGTCTGTTTTAAATATTTAATAAAAATATTAATATAATTGGCTAGAGAATTTTATATATCTAAAATAATAGTTACATAATACAAATAATGATTTATTTATAATAATATGGTACAATCTTCATTGTTGGAGGATGGCATGGTTTTTGCCCTCCTGGTGGTTTCTACTCTTTGGTTTGAAACACGTGGTCTCTCTCCTGCATCCCTGTCTAGTGACTAAATGAACGACTCAAAGTATTAACACATCTGACAACATGAATGATTGACAAAGACCCCTTTTTTTTTTTTGGTTTTCTTCTGAACCCCTCTTCATTTATTTGTTAAAAAGTAAAAATATATACATGATTACATATTGGTTAAAATGGGCTGGTATACTGCACCAGAGCTGTATTTTAAGGTCTTATAGGCCATCAAAATCGGATTATAGTAAAAATAAACTTGAATGAAACAGGACCAGGTGATGGGATTTACATTTGAGTTACAAAATAAGCGATCTAAAACTAACTTGGTAGATAGTGCCCTATTCTACCTCATGTTGCCAACGATGGGAGAACGGTGGTGGGAATATTGTGTTGAACATGGGATTGGTCAGGAATTGTAGAAAATTAAAGACTATGATATGTCTACGTGGAATGAAATCATCCACCGTAGGCAGCTCAAAGTCTCTTGAAAAGCTAGAAAAATAAGGTTAGGCTGGAACCCCAGCTGCCCATAAACAAAGTGTGCTCCTTTTCTAAGTATGTACGCTAAAGTGCCACACTTTATTGCCACCACACTGGTTGCCACAACAACCGTCACCTGACGACTCTAACCTGGCATCCACCATGTGTGTTGTTAATCCTATTTATAGGTGCATCAAAATTCAAAATATAGCCAATTTTGGCATGACACATAACAAATAGTTATTTCACCAAATCGATCTTTGTTGATGGTATAAATTGTTTGATACCTAAATTCTTCTTGTATAGCATTAGATTTATCTATGGAAATATTTTTACCGGGCACAAACAATCTTTTATAAGTTCCTCTGAAGTGTTCCACAACTTGTCTAGCATAAAACTGATAATCCTTTATAGACATCGTTATTGTCCGAGAAATTGGTCATCTGTAGAACATTGGATATCAATATCTAGACATTATATCTCCAAGCACAGGTGTGTATATGTATTACCAATATTTATTCACTTTTAATTTTTTTTATCGGCGGTATCAACAAAGAAATGGCAAAAAAAATATTTAAATCATCGTCAGTAATTGGGCTCCAATACTTCAATCTGGTAAATATTGTAGGTGTAACTTTTTCAGTGTGAATTGAAAATAATATGTTTTAGGAACAATTGGAGAAGTAATACACAAATTTCAAAATGATTTACAAAAGCCCAAACAGTTCTTACCTTGAATGTTGTTTTTATGGTAGACTCACTGCTGTTGAACTATTGCCACAAATATTGTTCTATGACAAGCTAATCAAAGGAACTTAATGAATTTTTTCTACCAAAGCGCAGCTTCTATTTTACCAGCATCAGATTCTTTGCTCTCCGATATCAATTTTATAACTGATGCATTTCTGTTTCTAGAAAAAACAGATGCAGAAGGCCACTCATAGATTTCATCTTCAGAAGACTTAGCCAAATCTTCTAAACATTATCAAAGCAACTTTTTTCATTATAGTAAAACAATTGCTACCCATTTTAAAAATCACTAAGACATTGAAAACAGTTTGTAAAAATTTTGCACTGGCGTTCACTCAACTAAATATAAATATTAGGAATAATATGAAGAATTTTGAACAGAAAAGCTGTTCAAAAGTTTAAGTTTGGATAGTTCATCAGGTAGTGTGAGAAAACCCTTTAGATTCTAAGTTTTGAAATGAAGAATGAAGAAGGGAAGTTATACACATTCTAATTGTCCCAGAGAAAACCATAAGCTTTAATGGTCAAACACACTACCAGAGCTTGGAAGCAGACCTACTAGTGTAGGGAAAAGCCCTGAGGAAACGTTGGTTTTCCTACTGTTCCTGAGTCCAGGCTAGGCTAAACGTGGGCCCTATGTGTGATCGGCTCATATATCAGATACTGGAGTAGGGATTAACAGTCAAATGTTTTATATAGTCTAGTTTTTCTGTTGGTGTTGTATCAGTCTAGGATATAGAATCATAGTCAGCTGAATTATTCACATTCTCCTAAGAAGTGATTCTGATTGATATAATTTTTCTTACTTTTCAGAAAACTGTTCCTTTACTTTCTCTACTAAATCTAGGGAACCCAAGTTCACGACTTGATGTTTACATCAATCAAAATTCGGTTTCCTGCTTACCTTTTTGGTTAAATCTTTGGCTTCTCGGTGTCCTCTTAGTGATGCCTCCATCAAAATCTTTTGCTGCTCAGAGCCACTAATTCCCTATTGCGTCAAACACTGCATGACTAACTTAATACAAAAATCACTAACTTATATTCACTGGTGTGTTATGCCTTCCTAATTACCAATTAAACTTTCACAACATGAATAAAAAAAATTAATTTTCTATGATACACCAGTGATGTGGTATCTATTGTAGTGTCTGGAAAATCATGTAGGATTTCAGATTTTCTTACATTTAACCATCTATGTAATATACTGTTTACATTTGATGAATTATTCTTATATGAGTGTCGACAATAATGTTTGTTTAACATGGTAGATCTCTGTTATTTGCCATTAATTCACTCTTTTTTTAAGATGTCCAAGCATAATTTATGTTTGTTTTCAATTGATTTCCTTTAGAGTTCAAACTTAGTTGGAACTTGACCCTAAAAGCCAGGAACATTAATGAAGAAGTATGGGGCAATGTGGAGTATGTAAAGATATTAGGGGTGATTTTTATTCTTGAATAGGATAGAAAGAGCATTAGTTAGTGTTACAGCCAACAATTGAAAGACATAGAAAATAAATGACATGCCAACAGGTGTTTTGGTGCAAGGTATCTGGCTCTATTTTGGATGCTTATAAATGAATTCACTCACTGCTCAGGACAAAGTCCTTAAACAATGAATTACAAATTAGAATTGGATCCTGGAGAGAGGTAAGGCTGGTTGAATGACTGGAAAGGTGGTTGAAGAAATAGAGTTGAGGGCTTCATGATACATATACCACGGTGTTTCTTGATGAACCTCTAAAAATCGCCTAAAGCTATTGTGTTATATTGTTCATTCATTTTCGTTGAGTGAGTAATTGGTATTGAACCATATTTATTCCCAATGTGCAGGACACATTTCAACTATGCTCTGATTTCATATGAATTTGATGACCTACCTAAATTCAAATATGACATTAGTTTTTACCTAGGAACTCAAATTTCTAAGAAAATAAGATTTTATTGAGATATACGTTATAAGTTAAACCCATGGCCCAAGTAAAAACACTAAATTTTTATTATTATATTATACAAATATTATTATTTACAAAGATAAGGAAAAAGTCATCGATACAACCAACTAGTCACTGAACACTTGGGAATCTTCTTTTCCATGACATTATTATGACATTACTTTTTACTCCATTGAATCCATCAAACTTACGAAGGTAGGATCCTTGTGAGTTGTCTTATTTGTGGGCCGTCAAATATTCCTGCTAAAATTTTTTCCTTACTCAACTAAGGGATTTTTTCCCCTATATATGCAAAGCATTATTCGTTCTTATCAAGAGCCTTTACAAAGTGCTTTATAAGGCCCAGCTTTATATGCAGTGGAGGAAAGATGATTTTTCCTTGTTCAACTAAGGGGTCGTTAATGACATTCTTTTCCCATACATGTTTTGTCTATTAGGCCACACTTTTTTAACCCAGTGATTTATGTTTACTATTCCAGAGGCATAAGAAGCAAGGATATTTGGTGTGGCCACTTTGCTGTCCAAGGAGAAAGTTCACCATTTTTAAGTCCACACAAATCACCCATTGATGTTCATGATACTTAATCTAAGCTAACAGTCTAAAGCTATTGTTTTATATTGTTCATTCATTTTCGTTGGGTGAGTAATTGGTATTGAACCATATTTATTCCCAATGTGCAGAAGGACACATTTCAACTTAGCTTTGAGCTGTCAATAAATAGGCGCCAATGATCTGGAAAATAATCAAGAAGACCCATTTTGTCCAGGAGTCCTCTAATTTCGTAACAAAATAAAAGATTGTCTTCTGAGAGAAGAAGGGTTGCAGACTCTTTACTCTTGTACAGTAAAAGGTAATTTTGGTTCATTGTTCCAGCAAATTTTTGTCTTTCAACCTGGAAGCCAGTAATTCAGAAGTTTCTTTTGACAGGTTGAGGTCCCTGGTGTGGTCATTTAACTCATCCTTTGTGAAACATTGAGGAATTGGTGACTTCTTCTGATAATCACCGTCACCTTCATTAGTATCATAAGGGTGATAAGATGTACAACACTCTTCCTCAAAGAGCTCTGGTAGCTGGTGAAATTTTGGAATCAGCATTGTTCTGATATAGGGCTTCATGATATATATATATACCACGGTGTTTCTTGATGAGGCTCTAAATATTTCCTGATAAATGATAGGTTGGCATATAGCCGGTCTGTCATTATTATGCCACCACCTTCATTTGATCTCATATTTCTAGAACATTGGAGTAGATAAGAACATAATTTTTATCAAAATTTGAGGATTCGCCGTTTATTTTTCATTTTGTCTCACTAATACAGACCAAGTTTATCTTACATCTCACCATTTTTTCCTTTGAGTGAGGGACCGGGAGTCTTGCAGAGTCTAAATCCACTTGCTACAGTTATTTTTATTCAATCCAGCAATATTTGCTAGGCAGAAATAGCAGTCATTGAAGTGGTTTTTTGGTTTAATATGTGATTTAGAACTCCAAATTTTTGTGTAGAACTGCTCATTAAAAAAAAAACTTTGATCTAAAAAAGTAGAGCAGAAAAACTGATTTCATATTTAGATTCAGTGCCCCAAACATAACTAAAATCCTAGGCATAAAAAAAAAATGCTTTTTTGTTGGTCTGTGTAATCAATCAAACAATAACTATGGTATTCCCAGAGGTATGAAATTACAAGCATAGTATCAGCACACAAAGAGATACTCTAGGATGGAAATGAAGTTTCTCTGAAGAATGATGGGAAGAACCAAGTACGGTGTAGGTGTCGAGGGATTAGAGACAAGATTTGTCGTAATTTCTGTCGCTGATACAATTGATAGCAGTTAGAAAGGGTGGCAGGGTCATGTCTGGTACATGAATGACTCAAGACCCAGAGAGTTCCTTGAACTAAACCTGAGTTAGGAAGAAGATGAGGAAGACATCACACCTGGCTGAGCCTACAATGGTTGACCACAGATGAAGGTTCTAGACAGTAAAGCCTGCTAGCTGGCAGCTAATTGGGGTTTCATGCTTTCTGCAAACAAGAATAAATTAATGTGCAGTGATGCAGACTATCTTTCAACTCAAGTATATGGCCGGTCTATCATTACTATGCCATCACCTTCATTTGATCTCATATTTCTAGAACATTGGAATAGATAAGAACATAATTTTTATCAAAATTTAAGGATTCACCATTTATTTTTCATTATGTCTCACTGATATAGACCAAGTTTATCTTACATTTCACCATTTTTGCCACTATGTTGGCCAGGAGGCAACAGAAAGTATTCTACTGATACTGTTTTGGAGTTACTGTATACAGGCGATTGGTTTAGTAAGCAGGCTCCCTTAGTCAACTTTTATAGCACTCATGGAAAGCATTATAAACTGGTAAGAATAGGCTAACATATATGCACCAAAGTTTGAGGAAATAATAAATACATATGAAATTAAATATATAATTAACTAATCACTTGCAAAAAATTTGAAGACTAATATTTATTATATATCCAGCTATATAAATCAAAAACACTGATATTTTAACACTAGGTAACTTAAAAATAATTTTCTGTCAAAAAATTTTGTAACATGAATAAAGAATATTCTAATATTACACAATAAAACAGTATAAACTATTACTGAAAATAAGTCAACCAGCTTTCTTAATACTATAGAACTATTACTAGCTTTTAGTCTATCTGAAATATAGAAGAATACTATTTTTAGCATAATTTTTTTTAATTGTTTTCGTGATGGGGACGGGAGCTTTTACTTAAATTTTCCTCAATTACGGCTGCCTTTTAATTGTAATGCCTATCTGATGACTACATTTTTATTTTACATTCCATTCCAGACAGAATGGCCACAGAACAGTGAGGGAAGGATTCTATTTTGGATGCTTATAAATGAGTTCACTCACTGCTCAGAAAAAAGTCCTTAAAGAATGAATTACAAATTAGAATTGGATCCTGGAGAAAGGTAAGGCTGGTTGAATGACTGGAAAGGTGGTGGTTGAAGAAATAGAGTTGAGGGCTTCATGATACATATACCACGGTGTTTCTTGATGAGGCTCTAAATATTCCTGGTCAGTTGTTTTTAAATCTGGATCTATAAGTATTTCCAATTTATAAATTATTTGATTTATCCATAATTTTCACTTATTGGTCAAGTTCCCTTAGTAAGTCCTTGGTCATTCTTCTTCTACCATAACTGGCATCTATTTGAAGAAGATACTGTGATATTTGTTTTTCCAAAAAATTGTGAAACAGATGTAGCTGCATTTATTGTAAATTTAAAAGACATGTAATAAAATGAAAAAAAAATAACTGTATTCTGGTACATAATTCCCCTAAGAATTACAGAAATGTAATTAAATAAGACCTCTAAGAGGCCTATTGGATACACATAGCATTTCAGATAATTGTGTTTTAAATGATACATTTAATGTACATGATAAATAAATAAATTGTGCATAAGACAATAATATTTTATATTAATCAATAAATCTAACTTCTTATCAGTTAATATTTCAACCTAAATGTTTTATAAAAAATTACTACAAAATAATTTTATTTTTAATTTTAGCCACGAGTATAAATACATTTATTGTTGTGATGTATTGAGCATCAATAAATAAAGTTAGCTTCATTAGTTTGTTTAGTGCAGTCCCCCCCCAAAAAAAATATAACGTCAATGCTTTGTATTTGTTGATTTTCTTAATCCCTAATTTTCTCTGTTTACGTGTGAGTATTCTTTATTCATGGATTGATTACTGTTAAGACATAAGTTTACTTCATTTCTTTTGTTTAGCATGCTAAAGCATTGTTATAAGTTAACTATTACTAACCCTTTTTCATTGATCAAGAGTACTTATTATTACTTGCATATAAAGGGTTGGCCAAAAAGTCCGTTCGGTTTTTTAAGCGAAAATAAGACACAACTTTTAAACACAAAGCGATTTATTCAATCAATGATATAATTGCCGTTTTGTTCTAGTATCTTCTGCCATCTCATTGGCAGATTCATAATGCCATGCTTAAAGAATTTCCTGTCTTTACTGGCAAAAAAATTTTCCAAGTGGATTTTTACATCTTCTTCAGAGTTGAAGGTCTGTCCATTCAATGAATGTTGAAGAGATCAAAACAGGTGGAAATCTGAAGGTGCGAGGTAAGGCGAAAATGGAGGGTGCGGCAAAACTTCCCAGCCAAGCTCCAGTAACTTCTGCCGCGTCTGCAAAGAAGTGTGCGGTCTGGCATTGTCGTGATGGAGGACAATCCCCTTACGATTGGCTAGTTCTAGACGCTTCTGGTGGATCGCTGCATTTAATTTGTCCACTGAGCTGGTCACAGTACACATTCAAATTGATGGTCCTGTTTGTGGGAAGAAGTTCGTAAAAGACAACACCCCTCCAATCCCACGAAATCGAGAGCATAACCTTCTTTGGGTGAAGTCCTGCTTTGGGGGTTGTTTGTGGTTTTTTCCGCGCTTCCTCCACATTGTTATAGACGATCCACTTTTCTTCCCCTGTCATCATTCTCTTAAAAAAAGGATCACTTTCTTCACGTTTCCGTAACGCATCGCAGATGGAAATCCTTTGGGCGAGGTTAGCCTCATTAAGTTGATGGGGAACCCAAACATTGAGCCTGCTCACGTAGTCAAGTTGATGCAGATGGTTAAACACTCGATTTGGATATTTTGAGGGTAACTGCAATCTCCCTAGTTGTATAACGGGGATTGGTGTCGACTAATTCCTTCACTTTGTCGCTGTTAATCCAGCCAGAGCGAGGTGCGTCTTGAACCGAAAAATTTCCCGATCGAAATGTTGAAAACCACTTCTGGCACACACGTTCTGTAACAGCACATATCTTCCTGCAAGTTTCCACTGCTTTCTTGCCTTTTTTTAAATAAAAAAGCATGAGGTGTCAATAATGTTTGTTTTGGTTTTCCATTTTCAGGATGATCCTAAACATACAAAATACAATCAGTCTCGTCGGAATTTCGCGTCAAACTACATTGAAGTGTATAGTATCTGACGATAGCGCACTCGCAAGGGATGGACTGAAGTTGAAGGGTTGGACTACATATTAGACTGCTTGAAGTTTCGTGACGACAAAAACCGAACGGACTTTTTGGCCAACCTGATACTTTTCTCTTCATTGTCCTCATTATTCTTTATTTTCTGTAATTAAGTGACTTCTCACTTCAATGCTTAGCATAATTTGGCTATTACTCCAATAGACATATTATTTTTATGAATGTTAGTGTGTTGATGTAATCCAGGGGTGGATATAACTGTTTTTGGTCGCTGACCAAATTCATGGTTCCACAAACTTGGGCATCCCCAACACCACCGTCCTCCACGCACACACTCACCCATCTTAAAAAGTTGATTTACACATTGAACAACTTATATTTTCTATACATATCAATACAGAGGTAATTCAAACTCTACAATGTTAGGTGGTTAAGAACCTATTTATTTTGTAAAATTCAAACAATCAGAAAACAAAATATGAACAACTTAATATTCATGGAATTTATCATGAGATATAGCACCTGAAAAACGAGAGTAGCATAATACGTATGAACCAAGGTTTTTTTAAACAAACCCTAGCTAGCTACAGCTCAATGAGGAGCTTGTAATTGGTTTTTATTTACCAACTGCTCAATGTTGGGAGACTCCACTGTCTATGCTAATCTAAGTAAATTTTTCAAATGAGAATCAGTTAATAGCCTGTTGCCATCTTTTATAAAGTTCATATACGATCTTGGATGTGGTCAGGAAGTTTCCCACTCATTTAAACAAGAAAATGTAGTTCCACAAGGTAGTGTGCTTGGTCTGGATAGCATCAAAATAAGCTTGACCCAAGACTTTAAAATGTTACTATATGGTGAATATATTATATGCTACTGGTAAAGATACTGGGATTTGGGTTTTTCCATGAACATTCACAACATATATGTAAACATCAGTGGACTGTGCTGATGTATGGAATATTGGTAGGCATCACAGTTTTTAGCCCCATCCTTTGATCAGTCCTCGTGCCCTTGAAAAAAGAATACATGTCCTGCATACCAGCCAGTCGGTTAGGACTGGGGTACTGCTCGTCCTCCAGGTCGGCCTCAGGGGTGCCTAAGGCTTTTCTCTTGCTATTGTGCTCACTCCAGTCCATAATATATATAGTTGCTGTGTTACAGCATTAAAACCCCAAAAGTTCACCAATTTCTTTGTATGTGGTGTGAAATAATAATTAACAAACCGTATTATCCAAATCAAGAAAATAATAATATACATCTGGGAGAATGGGGTATCAGAAATAGTCGGGTTGGGATTCATAATTGAACACTGTTTAGAATGATTGAGATACCTATTTAATCAACTATAAAGATTAGCGTAAGGCACACCCTTGACAACAGTCTGTACACCATCTGAGTCCACACCAGACCCCCTACTGGGTCTTTCAGCAGACCATTTACTTCAGGGTGTGGCCGCATGGAGACACTAGTCGCGTATTTCACATATCCACATTTATATATAGACGTCAATGTCCCTTGTGGTTAACATGCCCTAAAACAAACAAACAAAAAAAAATGCCATCTCATCAGTCCCTGCCGCATTACTATATTTTGTCTACTAGTTTAGAAATTTTTGGATCATTTGTCTCTTTGCAAAGATTTTTAAGTTGGGCTTGATAACTTGCTCTTCATCTCCGCTTGGTTTCAGCAAAGAGATATTATGCGAAGCTGTTACCATTGAAGGAAGCTTATTACTTTTTTTTTAATATTAATTGTTGTCCACGTAAAGATTTTATTTATTTTTTTCAATGCAATCCAATCTAAAGACTGAACCAAATGGATACTTGGAATCAAAATCTGAATGATTCTTCATGAAGAGGTTCTCCAAGTTGTATATTTTAGGCACTGAAACATTTTCACTACAGATCAAACACACTGGTTTGCATTTGTAAACAGAAACCGTTCTTCCCAATTGCTGTTAAACGCTCTCGTTTCATTGTCCTCTTGCTCATTTCACTAGTAAAAGAATAAGACTTGAAGAAATTGATCAAAATCAGGGAAACCGAAATTCTAGGCGCCTGGATCATATTCACCAAGAGATCAAGAAGAGAGGTGCCACACGATTCCCTTTGTTATCAAATCGCCTCCACCTCTTGCCGACCCTTGCCAGTATTCCTTTAGTTTACCGAAACAAACATTTTTGAGCCTATTATGTGTTGAATAGATAAAATAAAATCCTGGGTGAGTTGGCCGCTGGTTGGCTACCCCTTATACAACCTGTTCCTTCTTGCCACTTGCCATACTGCACCCTGCCCACACTAGACATATCTCCACACAAAGGACATATGTATACATAATCATGCATACAGTCGCCTACATACATAACATACTCTTCTTTGTTTTTCGCATTCAAAGTAACGTCAAGCTCTTAGGTTCAGCCTTTGCCCATTTTCACTCCTTTTGTCCATCCTCTGTTATTTGTCTCATGTCCTCCCAAGAATATCCTTGTTTATCCTAATTTTCTGGATTTGACTTGCATATATAATTATGCATGTGGCCCACTCGCCTTAAGTCTGCCTATTAGCTGAGTAAGCCCACCTATCCTGTCTTTCCAGAAACTTGGTCAAACCATTTTGTCTGGTGAAGCTTGTGATCTCTTGTGCCTACCTCCTCCATGGACCTTTCTTTCTCTTATTTGATTTGCATTTTTTTTTTTAAATTCTCATCTTCATCACATCACCCTACTGCTAGCTTGTCTAAAACTCCTCAGCTTTTAAGGACAAATAGAAATACTGGAAGGATTATGGGTTTAGAAATGTGCAGTTCGGCCTCAACACTTACTTCTTGCTTGCCAATCAATGTTGAGCTCGTTTGAAAGAAAACGCCGCCTTATAGAATGGCATGCAATTTTAAATATCTATTATTATTATTATAAAATGGCTACCTTTATGCCTCTGAATTCTATTTCTCTCAGTAGACTGGGCAGTTCTGTTGAAAAATCACATGTATCCCATTTTATCTCCCTCTCCTCCATCAATGTACTGTTAGACTCAGTGAAAAGCAATGTGTAACTACCTTAATTTAAAAAAATATCTAAGGATATATTTAATTTGCATTTGTTAAATTTTTATTTTTGTTTAAGTTCTTCTCTCCCATCTGATGTTATTAACCCTTTAATGGCGTGGCAGGGTTGAGAAAGACCAAGCCCCCATGTGCTAAGGTCCTCTCAAGGTCACCCTCGCTCCCCCAAATCTTCATCTTCCGATTCAAGCAACTCATGAATGTAGTACTTGATTCTATCTATTCAAAGCCATCTCAACCTATGCTTTCACCACTTGAGCAATGTTTTCAGTTAGTGTTTGAATTTGCATGGATTCTTCATCATTACCAATAGTTAGATCAGGCCACAGTTTTTCCCAGCATGGCTTCAGTTCTTGCAATGATTCTTTTAAGCTAACAATGCTCTTTTCTATATCAAAATTTTTTCAGCATAGCATAAAATTCATACCAGGATTACATTCCAAAGGGCTGAAGTATTCTTTTCACTTTTGGATATAAAAGTTTTGTTTTGCATTCTTTTCCAAAATAGGGCAGTTTTGTCTATTTTAAACATTTGTTTAGGTTTGTATCAGCTATCAGCAATTGACTTTGAAAATTCTTCTGGATATGTTGCTGCTGCTTAAGTGTCTGCTGAGTTAGCTTCTCCAACAATGTTGATGCTATGCTGTGATTGTCACACCTTGAGCTTATTGAACCAACCTTCTGGTGCTTGAATCCTCCTTCCGTAAGTTCATCACCAGGTTCTTTAAAATGTGCGTCAAGACACTTTGATTTCCGATGGATTATAGCACTACTTAGAGGCACTCTATGGTCTCCAATCCATAATATTAACACACCGTCCATTTTGTCATTTGCTGGATCATGCACAATTTTTGCTGATAGTAAGATTGAAGTAATAAAATTCCTTATTTTGTGTTTAATTTCTTGATGGATCGTACAGTTGATTCATGGACATTAATAGAACATGATATGGATGCAAACAACTTGCCAAGGTTTAAACATGACTTTTTTCCGTGTAGGAACTGATTTTCCTTAGTCTTCCTTAGCCTTTACTCGACATCATTAATCGTGAACAAAGGGAAAGAGACACATGCTATCCACTCAAAATTATCGCAACAAATGACAAATTGTAGCAATAAAACAAAAGATTTGGCACCGATCGTGCGAAGGCCCCTTATCAAAAAGCATAGCAGCTAGTGTAATAAGCCAAGCTGTAATAAGACTTATTTGTTTATGAATACTTTGATACATGTTTGTTTTGGAAGGTAACTGATAAATAAATACATTTTGTATCCATGAATAAAGAAATTTTCAGCCGGGAATACAAGACGTGGTCACGATTTTTTATCTGCGAATACTGAAAACGGGAATAATATAACCGTGAATAAGGAGCTTTGTCTGTAATATAATGGTTATAGTTACACTTAAATATTATACCATGAGTACAGTAATAATATCAATAAAAAACCAATATGGTTTTATAAACATATTGAATAAACTAATACAGAAACAAACAAATAAATGTGATGTTTTATTGCAAATATAAGTTAACTACTTATGATGCTAACAGATCTTTTTGATACCACAAATAATAATATTAATGATCTTCTACATTAAAAATGGCAACAATTTCTTGAATTTTATTGTAAGATTAGGCTTGTTCTTATTTGGTATTAGCCAGTTGATGTAGTAGCGAGAGATAGTTGTTTGGCTGTAGTGTTGTTTACTTTAAAGTTATCCTTAGATTAGTTCTGTAGTCAGTCATTCTTGAAAATTTTGTTTGGTTTGAAGCCAAAGTGTTACTTCTTATTCCACTTTGACCTTGCCTCAGCGCTGTTTCTCCCTTCTCTCAAGCTTCTGAATCCCAATTCTTATTATTTTTCTAATTATAGTAGTATACCATTAGTCCTGGCGACCAGCTTGAGCCTACATCTCAACTCTCAACAAATTAAAAGGTTTTTGAATGTCATATTTAAAAAATGACAGTGTCAACAACTTTTAGAGACTTCAACTTCTTCGCACAGCTTGCTTCTGTTCCGAAGAGACTTTCAGGGCAAATAGGTGAAATTCTGAAAACTATAGTTTAGTTATTAGTTGGATAGTTAACATGCCATATATAAAAAAAAAAACAACATTGTAAACATGGTTCTTAAAATGTATTTACAATGAACATGTCTCATTGGAAAATCAGATGAAATGTCCTAATTAATGCACTTTTACAAGCCTTCTATAAATAGCTACTTAGTTGTCAGTCGACTGAATAAGCCAAAGTTGACATAGCACTCCTGGCCAAATTTTAGTAAGACTGGCCTATTTTTTTTTTTAATGCTTCTTCTGAACCCATGTGGTTGAATATTAAATTTACATATCTACTTTAAAAAAATAAAATTACAATACAACTATCAGTAGAAGAAAAATGTAATCTACTAATATTATGCATACAACAAACTACTTGTAGAGAAATTGAAAACAGTGAATAAACCAAATACAAAAGAGGGGCAATATTTGCTTACATTGCTAGCTAATAAGATGTAGTCAGACCTCTTACTGGCTTTAGGTTTGCTGGTGAAGACCGGATGTGGCAGATCACTAAGCAAGCGGGTCCGCTTAAAGTCCTCTTGCTTGTTCAGAAAATTTGAATCACCTAACAGCATTTAATTTAATTTCCCAATTTTTTATTTCTGTTTTGATGCAATTACTGAATCACACACACGTGGAGAGCTTCCTGATAGTCCATATCACTGAAATAAAAAAAGAACCAGCTATCTTTCTCCTAGTGTATTCTAGGGCAGTTGTTTTCAGCTTGTAGGTTCTTCCTACATATATTATATCAAATTTCCACATGAAATTTTGTATATTCCAAACAAAATTTCATGTGAAAAATGAAACACGACATATGCTGACAAATGTCCTTTGAATTATGGTACTGCTGGCTGGTGATCAGTCCAGTGCTGGAAACAAACATTTCAAATTAATAAAAAATATATCAAATTTTATGGATTAATCTTTAAAATATTCACAGAAACATACAATGCACAATTTCTTTCAAAACCTGTCCTTTAAGTTCTACTACTACTGACTTTTTTTTAAAAAAAATATCAGCTATAATTAGAGCAATGAATAAAAGTTTTATTAAATATTTATGAGATGCTCAAATAGGCTTATCCCAACTCGAAAAATGTATCATGCAAATGTGATCACATCACTTTAAAATGTTTTATTCAGAGAAAGAGTGATATTATCTGCTAAGCCTTTTGTGCTCAGCTTACATCAGGCCTTTTTTAAAAATTCTAAATAGCAATAAAAAGGAAACAAATTAAAAAAACAAAAAACATGCTAAATAAAGCAGTAACAATCATAAAAGAAAAACTGAATTAAAACTGTAAACAAATTCTAGTAGAATTTCCTCTTTGGTCTTCTTCTTATCGTAATATTCAATGCTCAAGCAGAGTCGAGCTTCAAGGAAAATTATACTCTCCACTATATAAAAAAAAAAAAATTAATCTTAATTTTATTTTCATACCTTCTGAGGCACCTTGTCGTTATGTAATCCTTATACATAAAATAGTGAACCAAGATGCAACTAGAAGGAGAGCTAGAAAAGACTAATTACTACTATACGATGCTTATATACTACATAAGATGTCCAGATTTGGATAGAAAAGGGAGCATGCATTAGGAGAGATGATAGCACTCGCCATGGATCAATAAGACTGGTAGCAGTGGTTAGAGACTCCTCCATATGGGAATGCAGTGAGAGGAATAAAATAAAATTACACCCCCCCCCCAGTTCTATTATTAATGTTGGCAAAGGATAATAATCTGTATAGTCAAATCCTATCAAATATGATCTAACTAACAATTTAACCTCCCTTAGAAAGAACAAAGTACTAAAAGTCCTTTAGAGTAGCCGAGATATTGAAACAAAAACTAATTATAATATTTAATGCAATCATCCATGTTAACTACTAATCTCTTAATTTACAATTCTTCTGTCTTTCAATAATATAGTTTATTCTACAGCTTGATAGTTTTCGACAGCTCCAAGCTGTCATCTTTATTTGGTAAAGTGAAAAATCATAGAGAAAAACATGGACCATGCATATGGAGATAAACAAAATCAATCATTAAAAGCAACAGTAAATAAAACCTTTATACAAATTTTAAAGTGCTGATCTGCACTAAATCAGAAATGGTCCATCCATTATATGTATTATACTACAAAAATTATGATACATAAATAAAAGACAATAATGCATTAATCCTAGGGCTACTCGCCCAATTGATGGTATAAACAATTTAAAACATGTAAACAAGTTTCGAAGAATACTCTTATGCTTGAACCCTCCTTAAATTGTATTGCCCTAAATCTGCCTATGCCTGTCTCTGGTTACATTCTTTTTTTTATCCATATTGAATGGCCTTGAAATTTTCTCATTGATGCATACCATTTCTTTAGCGTCTTGTTTGTTGTTTGTCTTAAGTCCGTTCCATCTTATTTTGGCATCCCTCCATTGATATTTTTTCCTTTTCTTTGAGATTTACTTAAAACTGCAAACTGAAGTAGTAGTCTTAAGCTTTGTGTGATAGGCTTGTCTTTTGATGATTTGTTAGAGAAATATATATTCCATATTACAGACTATTTCTGACCACTTGTTATGGAATTTAGCCATGAATAAGCTCTGGGGATTACTAATCAGGGCTCTAAAGTTGATGTGAAATAACATGCATTCTGTTTTATTTCCATTGTTGTACCTGATTGTTTGTAAACTTGTACCTGATTCCGAGAAAATTCATGTAATATAGATGTCAGCTGATCGCAGATATCGAAATCGGTGCTTGAAAATTTCACATTTCTAAAAGCCATTCTGAGAAAATTGGTAACTTGATGCAAAAAGAACTCAACACTTTAATATAGTCCTCTACTTTTTGATCCAGGTGCTTTATTTTGGCTTAAGTTTAACTGGTCAAACAGTGGTGTAAATAAATCAATTCAAGTTAAAAAGCCCCTGAAAATGATAGTTGTATTTGCTGGAAACTAATTGGTCATGGTAGTAATGTGAGGGCTTGAAACAAGGCTTCCTGTCATTGGTGTGACCGAACATTAGTCTAACTGTATAACTTTATATCCCAACCCATCTATTTAAATTTGGAAATCGAAGTCATTTACTTTAGTATTTTACAATTTAGCTATCTCTCAATAGTATCCGGTAGAGGCTGCAAAAAACTCTGTATTGAAAGGAACCAATTCTATCAATTTTCTTCTAACATTGGGATCTGATTAAGTTATGTTATTATCTTTAAATTTCTCAAGGGAAGCTACAACTCTCACCATGGTGTTTAGGAGATTGACAATTCTAGCCCTGAACTTGTGAAATGAATTCATTTATTTAATTTTGCTGTCGTCACATTTATTAATTCTTTAATCCCTTTGTTGTTAGCAATCATTCTGATCTGAGAAAATATAAATGTTTTATGTACAAAACACACCCACTGAATGCACCAACAACTAACACCCCCTAATGTAGATCTTGTGTCCCTCTTTCATTGAACACCTGCACATGTAACTCTTCATTTGGCGATTTAATTATTTAGTTGATAATGAATTAGTTCTAAGAAACGTGATTTTATTCAATTGCCTTCATATATGATTACCACTGGTGATAAGTGGCAAATTCAAAACTTCTCGTTTTCCATCCGGATCGATCGATTGATCTCCATCTTTCAGAAGGAATTATAATGAAAAGTGAATATCTTTTAGTGTCAGTTAGTTTTTTCAGCTACTTTTATCTCTTCTAAATTGATACTTCCTTCATAAAGTTTCTGTCCACGGTTAGTTGACCATTCATCTAAGAATGGTGATGATAAAGATGGCAAATGACAATAGATCCAAAGATCAAACCAAAAATGATCTACACTGCTCTGTGACATTATATGTCTTGCCTCTTGTAGTCATCAACCCCCTACTCCTTTAAAGCCCTGAACACAGCACTCTTACATAGGGCAAAATAAATGAATGCTCAATGATCAATTAACAATATTGTTTACTATTATTTTGATTTTTATGTGTAATCAAGTCAATTGGTGTTTATTTTTAATAATCCTTGGTGTTCAAAAAAATAGTGATATAGCTGGGATATGAACCCAGGATCTTCTGGTTTCATTCCAGCTGCTTTTCGATAGTTGCCTACCTTCAAGCAGTGTCACCATGTTCTTCTTAGAGGGTCACAGTACTTCCTTTCTCTTGTTTACTCTTAGAGTATAAAACTAATAATTGATAAAATTGATATGGAAATCACATACCTTTAGTTTTTTTCTTTTTTTTAAGTAATTGAGGTGTCAACAAAATTTGAAAATTAAGTCAGCTCTGCGAAAAATTGGTATTTGCAATTAGTAAAAAAGAGGAGATAACCTACTGAGAGATAAATTGATAGTTTCACCGCTTGGAATTGGTTACTCAGTTGGTTGGTAGAGAACCTGGACAGAAACCAAAAAATCCCAGGCTTTAAAGGTTCTCTTACACCAAGAATTTGTTGAAATTATCACAACCGGCACATACTACAACTAAAATAGAAATTTGAACTTACTTTCAAAATCAATCTTTATTTATTTGTTCATTCTGACAATAGGAATGTCTTATGTTTGTTTTGTTTTTTTTATTTCAGAGAAATCCAAAAATGGAACTCTGCAAAGCAGATCTTCTTAAATTATTAAGTTGCCTCGAAGGAGAATTACAAGCTAGAGATGTTGTAATTGCAACATTAAAGGTATTTCTATATTGTTAAATTATAATACATTGGTTAAACTTTTAAATGCCTCTTCTAGCAGGGTCTTTTTGTATTTTTTCTGTCATAATCCTAAACAAACATGTTTGAGTAGCTAAGAAGTGGTAACTGACTTATATATAAAAAGTTGCATGATAAACCATTGCCATGCTCATGAACATTTATATTACTTTATTTTTAATTGATAAAAATATGTAAGATAAGCATGATTATTAACATTTTCACTATGCGTAAGTACAGCAGACTAATTAGTACCTGTAGTTTTCGGATCAACAAAAACTTTCTGTTACTGAAAGCGAATTAATAAAAGTTAGCTGCTTGTTCTTTTTGGTGTGACAGACACTTGAAGCAGTCCTTAGCCTGCTTAATCACTCTTGCCCAGTCCTTGTGGTCTGTGGCCCTCCAGTAAGATATGGCATATCATAAAAATATATCATCGGGTATGACATGTCTTCATTTCCCTTTAGACTTCTGCATTACAGCTTCTTAACAGGTCTGGTCTCATCCATTCTTAAAAAATCTTAAAAATTCTTAGGCATCACTGTCCTATTTTTATAAGTTCCAGGATTCATGTAAGAATTTTGCTTTTAAACTTGTCAGCAGCATCATTTTGGTTGAAGGTCCAGGAATTTTATTTCCTTATACTTTTATCATGACAAGGATTTATACAGCATTACTTTTGTAGAGCCACTAAGTGTAGCATGTTGCTTACTTTGTAGAGAAGCTATAAGATAAGGAAATTCTATTTGTGGCCATGACCCTACGGCAATCAATTCACCCTCATCTATGCTTACTGATCCTGGACTCTAGAGGCCATTACCTACATTTAAATAAACTATTATATATTTGTAGCTCTATTTTTCTAGCTGCTCCATTAATTTTAGGAAAGCATTCTTAATGCTGTGACAACTTCGCCCAGTGAAAGCAATGTAATAATCAATTGCACCGTCTTGTAGAATATCCAGCTATCATGCATCCAGTATTCAACCTTTTCCTGTCGATTAATGTTATCAATATTGAAAAGCAGAGGTGATACCCTGCCTGGCTGTGACTATTGGGAAAGGGTCACCTAGATCATTATTGAGTTTAATTTGTATCTTTGTATCTATTATAGTGCAACAAAAGCCTCATTAGTTTGGTAGTGATGTCTATTTCTTTTGTTGCTTCATATGACTCTCCTCTAGTAATATAGTCATAATGTGTCCTAAAGTTGTTTTTGTAAATCCCTCAGTAAACCTTTTCTTTTTAGGAGATATGCCAGGGATTCAATTTTAATATAAAAAATCTCTATTAGTTTCATATATTATAGGAAATCAATGCACCTGTGATATATTAAGTATTAGTAAATAAATTAAGTCTTGCTATTTGTATTTATTTCACTGAATCTTTGAGGATATAATCTGTGTAGTAACGAAATAATTCTTATATTATTAATTTTATTTTTCAGTGTGAAAAGATGAAGTATATGCTCAGCCAAGGTCAGTATAAGTCACCATGCCTCTCAGATCCCCTATCAGCATTACATCGAGATGGTTTTGCTGCACCTAGCCGTTCTGTTGATCATTCTGATTTGGTATCCATTGATCAACAAAAAAATTATCTAGAAAATTTAGCGTTACAGCTGAGAAAATCTCAGATTAGAATGGCTAAAATATTAAAAGATGCTGAGATACGACATCGTAAGGTAATGTCTTGATTTAAATGTAAATGAAAACTTAATTTTTGTTAGTTAGTACCCAACCAATGATAAGATATTGTACATTAATAAATTTCTTCTTTTTTCTTTATGTTGGATATATAAAATTAGTAGCTCTATATAATTTCAATAAAGATTTATTTACAACTTGTTGGAGAAAGGTCATAATGATATCATAAGGGAAGATCTTGGCTGAGTTTAGCAAGCCCTTGGGTGAGTGATTGCAGTCTTGCCAGGTCTGGGGGAGAGCACTCCCCTACATTAAATGGGCCTACCGGAGGCATTCCTACAATTAGTTAATTGGCCAAAATTTAATAGAATTTCAGAAGCAGTGGAACAGATGCTAAGGAAGGAACAAGCTGGTTTCAGAAGAAATAGAAGTTTTGTAGATCTTATAAATTAGCTCATTATTGAGCATAGCATTGAATAAGATAGCCCTCTATTTATGACATTTGTTGGCTTTGAGAAGGCGCTTGATTTGATAAGCCAGAACTTCAGCTGGGAAACACTTTTAAAATATGGAATCTCAACCATGATCACCATCACAATCTGAAGCATGTATACAGATTAAAAATTCAGCATACTTCATAATGGGAAGGTATCAGACTAATTTAACTTGCTGAGGCTTGTACTTTCCTTTGTTTCTTCATATTGATTTGGACTGCACCATGGAACTCGTCATATACTGAAGGAAAAAAGGGGCATTATTCATTTGGGCTTACTTGGTGTTACTGGAGGATTTCTACTTCACTGATGATGTGTGCTTATAGGCCCAATACTAAAGAACTAAAATCCAAAACTAAAGAAATAAGGGTCCATGTGGAAATGGATGTCACAATATGAATAAGTGAACATACTTTGGAGCAGGTAGCCTATTGGTGTAACCTGGAAAGCATGGTTGGAAAATGGGACACAAACCCTTTCAGTGCCAGGGCCTATTTCTAGTTTCTTGATGTGGCCAAGAGTAAAGTTTCTAATTTATTAATACAAAAAATATTTTTGTCATATATATATTATATTTTTGCATTCAAAATGCGCTCCATAGTATTCGAAAATCAATAAAAAAATTATTTTCAAAAAATATTTTGACGTAACAGGGGCGACCTCAGCCACAGAGAATAACCTTTTCCCTGTGGCTGAAGCCGCAAATGTTGCAATCAATAAAGAATTGTGCTGAAACAATTGCATGTTTATTTTTTCAATAATTTTTGAATTGTTTGAACTCAATAAGGTAAAACTTTCTTTGAATTATCAAGAACCAGAATCAAGTTTCTTCCATTATATTGCTGAACAACTCAACAAGTCCCCTAATTTTTAGAAGTTTGTCCATTTTTAGAATAGCAGGACTTTCATCACTGAAATTTAATGCTCTAATAATATTTGGAACCTATTTTGTGTCATATTTTCCCTAAAAATCGTGAAACTAAAATATCTATTAGTGCTCCAATGCATATGTTAAGTTGATATTTTTTCTTTTCTGGAAGCCATTTTTAAGTTCAAAGAATTAAATGAGAATGAACATTTTCCTTAGTTTCTAGGAAATGGGACTCTTTGGGTGATGATGGGGTAAGTTTTTATCTAGGCAGGTAGCGATTGCAAATGTTGCGATGCTATATAAGTTTTTGTATATACCTATAATATATAGGTAATATATATCCAAGAGTAGGCTTTACCTGAATGCAGCTGTCGCTTTCTCAACACTGAAAGGGCCAATGATGTCCTATGTCAGGTCAGGAAGGTCTACTTACTTTCCATGACCATTTCACACTTGTTTAATTTCCTGGGAAGGAAATATTACATTATAATAAATACTATGGTTGCTGCCTTTGTTATATTGTTTCCAAAATGGCACAAGAGCCTATCAAAGAAGACCAAGCTGAAGCTCAATAATACGAAGTTGAAATCTGTTCTATATGGATGTGAAACTCGGAGGATCATGAAAGGATTGTTAACACAATTCAAATGTTTGCAAATGATCTGAGACAAATCTTTGATATCAGATGTAACATCAAAATTTCAAAGGAAAAATTTACTAGTCAAAGCCCTTTAAAAGAACAAATAGTGTTTCAGAAATGGAGCTGGATATTAAGGGTGTTAAAAAAAAATAAGGGTGCAATTGAGAGGATTGAAACCCACAAGGCCTCAGGGGACATGGGAGACGGAGTGAAACCTACTGAAGAACAACATACAGGGATTGACTCTTTACTTCAGCCTATAGGATGATGTGGTATACTATGGCACCTATAGGACATAAATAAGTCAAATTTTTCAGGGATTTGCATTCTTTGTCCAAAAGAATGACTAAAGAAGAACACCATGGAGGAGGATAGCATGAAGTTCATACTGTATTTTTCAGTTTACTGAAGATAAAACAGAATAGACTAAGAGGATTGTGAAAGGCAACGATCACTTAAAGCCTAGGCCTACAATCCCAATCAAAGAAGATTCATATTAAGAAAAATTTAGGACAAAAATAAAAACAGCTTTTAGAAGAAAAAGAATAATCAAAAAAAAAAAAAACTACAGTTTATTGTAACTAACGTTTATTGACACTTCAGAAAGTATGTAAACAAATTTTTCCTATTAAAGGCAAATATAAAGGGTTTCTTGGGCAGTTTCTGAGTTAGAAAATTTGAGAAAATAAATGCTAATGATTTTTGTATATTTGGCTCTAAGTGATTCGGCTTTTGGGTCTGAGCTTTCTGCATTATTTTTCAGAATACTATTGTTTTATTCAGGGAGATTTTTGCATCAGATATTGTCACAATAGCTTTCTTTTTATTTTTGTAATTGTTTGCATGTGGAGGTGGTGAGTATTTTTAAAAGTTTGCTGGAAGTACTATAGCTGTTTTGTAGTCTTAATACTGACTTGAATGAATACTGACTTTCCATGACCATTTCACACTTGTTTAATTTCCTGGGAAGGAAATATTATATTATAATAAATACATGTTTGTAATCTTAAAACCAACTGATCCTTTTATTGTTTACATTACCTTTTTTAATCTTTATTTATAAACTTTGTATATCAATTAGGTAATTGAAGAACTAATTTTGGAAAAAAAGAAACATGAACATGATACAGCTCAAGGAGATGATATAACCTACGGCTTAGAAAAAGAACGTTCTCGTTTAAAACAAGTATGTATTAAAATTTAGCTTTTATGAATTGTAAATTTAGAAAACTTGATTATTATTAAATGTTTTTGTTATTGTTTAAGAAATGGAAAACAATAGACTTGTAAAAGAATATATAAAAAATAGGTCAGTAGGGATCTCGCATGTACCATCAAGATTCCTATTGTGGCTAGAAAACAGTGGTAACTAATAGATAACTTCCCATTAATCGTAGTACGTAATGGCATAAAAGCAAAAACTATAAATTATATCAGCAATGAGAAAGCGGATGAACTGGCCAAGGAAGCAGCAGACTCATGTTTGTTGTACTCGAGCCTGTCATTGGTTTTTCAAAAGCCACATCCGCTTCTATATTGGAATGTTGGATGTGGACTAACGTGGACAAACAAACAATCATATGGCGGTCCAAAATTGCTAGTTGCAGTCTGGCCAAGCTGTTCATCAAAATACCCACAAAAGTAAATAACTCATGGTTATCCAACTGCAGCTGGCAAAACATTAACCTCAAAAAAGGCATTTTGACCAGACACTGCAGATTAAGCCGACACCTATCCCTGATAGGCGTGTCTCAGAGCTCCATTTGCCCCAAATGCAAATTAGAGGAGAAAACCTACCTCTTTTTGGAATAATGTGAAGCATTCAGCAAACTAAGGTTTTATACCTTAGGCTGCTATAGAGTCGAGTCCCGTTAGAAAAACTTGAATCCTTTAAATGTAGCTTGATTCTTTACTTCGTGAGGAGGATAAGTAGGTTCCAGGAGTAACAGTAGTGTGGGATGTACATAATATACAGGGGCTGACAAAAAGGGCTACTGGCCTAGTTGTCGAACCGATAATTCTTATGGGTCTCCTCTTTGTTACATCCATCGATCTATCTATAGCACTGTTATTCTCTATGCTACCTTTTTGTGATTCATTTCGCTATTATTTATGTTACTGATTATGAGGTATGTGAAAATAATGTTGTAACATTGGTGCGTAATTAAAGGGTGAAAGATTAATTTAGTGATGTTTTTGGCTGAATACAACGTGAACTAAATATAATATTATTGATTAATATACTTTTTATTATCTTTTTAAGGATTTGGAAGTTGAGCGTCAAGCAAAGAAAAGGCTGGAGAAAGATTTGAAAAAAATTTCAGATGTTTCCGATGAAGATAAAAATCGTCAAAAACAGATTGTTCTTCTTCTTCTGGCTGAACGGAAAAAAATAATAATGAAGTATATTGAAGAAAGAAAACGTTCTGAAGATTTGGCTCAGGTTAGACATGTGTTAGTTTGAATTGTGAAATGTAATTTTTTTTTATGTGATGATTGAGGCTAAAACAATATTTATATTACATTTTTACATGATTTGTAATTAATGTTGATTGCCTTGCAAAAATGTACACATTATTAAAGTCCTATTTTCTGGATTTTCAATATTTTAGCTAATCGTTATTTTTTATTATAGATACTGAGTGAAGAGAAGGGAAGAATTGATTCAATGGCTGAAGGATTAGAAGAGGAAAGTAAAAAATCTCTTCAAATGGAAGCTGAGCTTGAAAAACAACTAGCCCAGTTTGACACTGAAAGCCAAATTTTAAAATCAAACCTACAAAGAGAAGAGAAAAGGTGTGCTTTTATTCATAATTTATTACTTTAAAATTAACAACCCCTTCACTTTCCATTCTTACAACCTGTGGTCCCTCTCTATGTGACGTTGGATATAAAAAAGATACAATTAAAAAGAGAAGTAAACTCAAAATTTTTCCCATGCAGCAACAATTTATTTGCTTTGCCCTGATCCCAGAAGTCTCTACCGGGGCAGGGGTCACTACTAGCTGCAACTGCAGGGTAAACTGACATGACTTGATGCTGAAATAAGGGTGGAGATCTCTTTTCTCCAGCTCTTACTACCTTGAGATTTGCTTGATTTTGCTAATTTTTGTAATGAAGTCTAGATACATTTTCTATTTTAGTGTTTTTTTTATTACAAAATAAAATTGCAGTAGGCAAAAGTGTATGGCAAAATTTAGCACACTGCCACTAGAAAAAAAAAATTGTGCCTTAAAAATTAGAAACAATGTTTTCTTGGAAAACTATCCTGAGTTAGAGAATAATATTTATGATAGGGTTTTTAAATATAGAAAAGAGATGATTTTAATTTCAACAAAATTACTGTTTGAAGAAGCAAAGTATGTATCTTAGAAACAAAAAGAACCATGGTTCACACCTTAAGTATTGTGGTGTCAATATTTTATGTGAAGGAATGGTCTTACAATTTTAGCAAAGACCAGAATATTTAAACGAAGCCATATTTAAACAAATAAAAATAGTTCCCATTCCATAAATTTGTGATTGATGAAAGTACAACAAAATTATTTACAGCTTCACCTTACACATTTGAATTTGATTTGCCTTCTAAATCAACTCGCATGCTTCGCATCATTATTTGGAGTCAGACCAGCTATGCCCTTCCACCATATTGTTATACTTTCTAATAAAATTTAATTATTCATTAAAATAATAAAAATAATCATTCATAAAGTCATACTTTTTCCAAAAAAATAACGCTATTTTTTCATTTTATAAATTTTTAACCACGAAGATAATGTTTTATCTATTATGGTTGGGTCTTATGTCTAATATGAATCATGTAAAAGCAGTTTTACTTGCTTAAATGTGAATATTGTGGTTTTCGTTTCTAATTTTTATAAATGAGCTGTTTTCAGTTACATTATAACGTTGTGTGTATGTGGTTCTTAAAATATAATATAAATAAAGGTGGTTGCTTTTTGGTTAAGCTCGCTTAAGCCATCTCGCTGAGGATTTTTTTTTTTTAATTTTGTCTAATCAACATTTACCCGTATTTTTATTATTAAGTATTATTCTTAATGTTTTAATGATTGAAAATTAGAATTAATAGAATGACTGGTAATGCGGCACATAATAGACCCACAAACCTGTAATTCAGAAACCTTATAGGAAAATTGGTTGTGCTAAAGGGAGTAGGGGTGGTTTGATAACAAAGGGAATGCATGTTTTTCTTGATTATCCAGGTGGTATAAGACAAAGGAGGCCCATCTTCTGATGTTTTCTGGAAATCATCATGCACCTGTATTCCACCTAGAATTCCTGGTTTCCCCCCACCCTCCTGTTTTGATCAGTTTCTTTAAGTCTTTTCAAATTTCTCAGTCCTTTTCTTTCTCTGTAACAGTAGGTATCTATGCATGAGTAATATAGTTTTTGAGTAGAATCATAGTGCCTAATAAGAGTAGAATTTTAGTGTTACGTAGCGTGAAGGATATTATATAGGCACTTTTAAGAACTCCTCACTCCTTTTATTAGTGAAATGGGCAAGAGGAAATAAAAAAAAAAGACATTGAAACTTGAGTGTTCAGTAGCGATTGAGAAGAACGGTTTATGTTCATCAACTGTATCAAAACCAGTGTATTTGATCTGTTGTGGAAATGTTTAGTGCTAAACAAATACCATTTTGAATGACACTTTACCAAGAATCATTCTTGTTTCCATTCCAAGTATCTGTTTAATTAGTCTGTTCTCCTTTGGTGCATCATTCTGAATCTATCCGCCTTCAAGGTGTATAGATTTTCTAATCGCTTGTTAGATGACTGGGGTTTTTTCCTTAGTTTGTTTAAATAGACCCTTGGGCTTAATAACCAAAGCATGATTTCATCCCTAGATTAAAATTATAATAAAATTTACTTTATTTTTAATTTTAAATAACTGTATAAAATTAGACTAAATTTAATTTTAAATCATCAATCTACTCACACAAGAAAATGTCTCGTTTGTCTGATATCCTCTTCCTATAGATCTGGATCCTTGGATCACTCCTACAACCTTTTTAATTATATTTTCCTGCTATCCATCCTCCTCCTTTAGTTACCATTTCCAAATCCTGACTATTTTCATTTGTAATGTCTTCTGGGTTGGGGGGGGGGGGAGTGGCCATCAAAGACCCTCCACGAACAACAACCAATTCTGTGCGCCACTCCATTGAAATCCCAGCCCACACCATTAAGGAACCACGTTGAAAAGGTTGGCTCTGGGTGAAATTACAGGCTGCATACTTTTCATTTCTTCTTCTCCACACCCTTTCACGCCCGTCTGGAGATCGTAGAGCAAATCTAGATTCATCTGTAAAAAGTACAGCACACCATTCGTCCATAGTCCAATGACTGTGTTCTCGAGCAAAAGCCAGCCGTGTAACTCTGTGAGTTCTGGTCAATTCTGGTCCTCTTACTGGGCGAAAAGCCATTAGTCCATACTCATTTAATCTTCTCCGAGCAGTACGTTCAGAAATTTGCACACCTCGAACTTCTTGGAGCTGATGAATCACTTGAACAACGGTAAGGTGCCGGTTTCGTAAAATTCTTGAAGTAAGAAACTGGCCATCCTGTGGTTCTTTTGCCCTATGCCGTCCAGAACCAGCCCTTCTATGGTAAGACCCAGTTTCTCGAAAACGCCTGATGGCATCTCGTAGAGTTTCATAGAGAACTCCAATGGCATTAGCTGCATATCTAATGGAACGTCGATAATCAATAAGTGCCACCACCACGTGCAACATCCTCAGCACGAAGAGGTATTTTTAAACTTAAAATTGAGAAAATTAAAATATCGAAGCCGAAAACTAAGAAATTTGCTGTACCAGAACGCAAATGACACTGAATAAACATTTTTAATTCCATGGGAAGTAAACATTGGGAACGACACTCCTTTAATTGAATCAAGGATTATGGGTTACTCCAAGTTTAATTCCCCCCAGTACATCTTTAACCCGAAGATTTTCCTGTGCCACCCGTCTGCTTTTTCCTTCCTTGATCTTCCCCCGAACTTTCTCCCACTGTTTTCCCAGCGCGATCTGATTACTCATCACACACGATAACCCCTCGTCCACCACTGTACTCTCGCTATCTCGACGCTGTCCCCAAAAAAGGATTTTGAAACGTGAGAATCCCGTGGTGGTATGTATTGAATGGTTATATACTGCAACTGCCTTCACCATCACTATGTTCGGCTGTAGGCCCTTTTCTTTCACACCAGGATGGTCACTCAGCGTGTTGTGCAGCCGTTCGATGTCCCCTCAACTCTTGGGTCCTGGGGTGTTGAGGTGCCATCGTATCTCCAAGGCCGTCATCTTCACTCTTATACCGGCATTGTCAAACTCCTTACCCCCATCGGATGCAAGGTCTGGCACGCCGTAAAATTAAAACCAAGTATGTAACACTCCCAAAACTGCTTCCACCAATCATTCCTGGACCAGACATGCCATCGCCGCCTTGCTAAAGAGATCAACGATGGTGACCCACTTCTAACCCACCAGATGAAAGTATCAAGCTGTTGATCCAGCAGTGGCATTTTCGCTGTAGGAATCTCGGCCTGTATCGCTCTGGGGGGGGGGGGGTGAGGCATGTGTCACAGGCTCCAATGATTCTTGTATTAGTATTCTTCATGCCTCACCATAAATAGGGACGCTTCAATGCCTATAACGTTTCCCATATTCCCCGGTGATTGGTTTTAGGTTTTACCTTGATGGTACGCAAGGGTCACCTCCCTCTGGTGCCCTTTGTCCTTAATTGTCTCCACCTTCAGGGTACAGAGGACGAACGTGCAGTCCACCCCTATTCTCTCTGCCTGTAACAAGTGCTTGATTTTATCCCAAATCCTGGCATTGCCCAAGTATGTGATGGTTCTTCCCTGGCTCAGACGTGTCCTTGAGGGTGCAACAGATCATCTTGTCCTTAACCCCCGGTGATGCCTATATAGCGGCCATGTTACATCTGCCATATGTTGTATGTTCTGCCTTCAAGTGCCTGGAGGTCTTAGTCAACCATATGATTTGTCGCTGTTTGTCATTGACAATGACATGTCGGTGGGCTGGTCTCCTGCTGATCTGTCGTCCCCTAGGGCAACCTCCGCATTAACCCCCTAGAGCAGCTCCCATTCGCCTTCCCCACCAGGTGACCATTCCAGTACAAACTGTCGGATGTCTCTCGATGGTCCCACGTTGTCCTCGTCGATCGCATTGACTACTATTACCTGTGACAGCCAGTTTGCTACCACGTTTTCCCCCCCTAGTTTGTATACGATTTCCATGTTATACTGGCTCAAAAACTCCTTCCATCTGGTAACTCTCACAGACGACTCTTTCAATGTTCCCACCCATTTGCAGGGGTCTATGGTCTGTTTGAATCTTAAATCTCCTGCCGCATTATTCTTCTAGGTGTGGAGGTTATTGAGGGGTACTAGGCACTCAGCCGTCGCCCGGACGAACCTCCGGTAGTAGTTTAATGACCCTAGTAGTCGTTCAGATTCCCTTCACATCCTTCAGAACAGCCATCCACTGTATCACCTCTACATTACTCTGGTCCGATTGCACTCCTGCTTTAGAAATGGTATGCCCTTAAAAATTTGACTTGCTCCTGACCCAAAAGCGATTTTTTGACAGGCAATTTTAACCTGAAGTGCCAAATTCGGTTGAACATACTCCATAAGTATTCCGCTGTAGTTTGGCTGAAGATGAGTTAATTGTTCATATATACCTGGCATATGGACTTATCGATCACCCGCAAAAACTCATCCATGAGTTCTTCAATCCAAACAGCATCCGTGTAAATTCATACTGCCCACATTCAAAGGTAAACACCGTCTTGTGCTGGTCCTTCCGGTGCCTCCGAATCTGGTGGTATTCCCGCCTTCAGGTCCAATGTGTTGAATACTGCTGCCCCACTCAGCCGATCTAAGATATCCTCGAATCAGGGGATTGGATATATTTTGTCCAATATGTTCTCGTTTAACTGCCGGTAGTCTATCACCACCCTGTACTTTTCCTTGCCCGGTGCGCCTTTCTTCTTTACCGCCCACAGGGGACTATTGTATGGTGATGTGCTGTTTACCACAATACCCTGTCTCTTCAAGCTCTCAATTTCTTCTCTGATGTGCTGTCTCAGCGCCTGCAGGTACCTCCTTTTTTTTACGTACGTTATGGGCTCTTGCTTCAGTAGGATTTCATGAACATCTTCCCCAGTTACTCCTAATATGCCCCCCTCCTTGAAGAAAATGTATTATTATTCCCTCCTAAGCGTCTTCCTACAGTCCTCCTCGCAATTAATCACCCCAATTCTTGTTCCGCTGTCCCTCACGGATTTAGTGCACCAATATGTCTTCTTCCCTATTCAGATAGATCATCTGCCGTCTCTGTACCCTACATGTGCTCCTACTATCCCTATGAGATCGCATCCTATTATCCCCTCATACTCGCGAGGCATTTTCTCTACTATATGCACCCTTAAGCTCCCCCCCTTATCTACCCACCTATTTAATTCCAACACCATCTCCCCCACTATTTCGCAAGGTCCTCCCAGGGGGGCACATACCTGGATCTGAAGTGCCCCTTCGCTGATGCACAATTTGTCTGCAGCTCTCCTGCTGAGAATTGTCCTCGAACCCTGGTGTCCACCAGGCACCTCACTCCTGCCACTTGGATGATGGGTATACCGGCGTGGTCGCCTCTCACACTGTACTTTTTCAGTGTGCAGTCACCTCTCTGTTGCCCCACTTCTCAGGCCACCTCTCGTGCTCTCCTTCCTGTCTCTGCACCTCTCCATCCCCACCTCTTTGGCCTTTCTTCTTCCCTTCAGTCGCCGCCCTTTCCTTCACATCATGATGCAGGTCTTCTCTGTGGCATTCCCGGTTTTCGATAGGTTATCTGTGTCCAGCTGGGCTTCTTCCTCTTGAGCGCTAACGTCCATCATTTCTTGGGTGCATTCGACAAACAAACGCTCCCTCGGTAGGCTTTCCTTTTTCCCCGTCTCTCTGGCCAATTGCACCTTGAGGATGATTGATAGAAATGCCATCCTGGCTTCGACCTCTGCTACGTTCACTGTCTCTCTCATTTTCTCAGTGATCTTATTGTATCTGGTCAGAAGCTCCCCGGTGTACTGCACATTAGTCTGCCTCGGTTGTTTCACTTCTCTAAACATCTGGAAGATGTCTTCCTCTGGGGTCCACCTGCTGCCCCCATAAGCTTTTTTTAGCCTCTCTTTTACCACAGCCCATGGAGTATTATTAAATATATTTTCTGCAGATAAGTTTCAGATTGAAGTATTAGTATATATTATTACGTTTTTGATATATTTTATATTTATCTTTATCTTAAGGTTCTGTTAATATAAAAAGGATAATTCTGACAAAAGGAAAAATTGTTTATTCACAAATTTATTTAAAGATTGAATATACATTTAAACTACGTACGTATAAAATAACACTGTTAAAACTGTACCTTATTACTATCGTGACTGGCCAGTTTCCCTTTGTTGTGCATCCTTTGGTGCATTCTTCTTTGTCTGGTGCGTGCCTCGTTGCGTCTCTATGCGTGGGTGTATACCTGGTGCTTCCTTTGTTGTCGTGGCGGGTGAAAGTGAATGGGAGTCGGCTTCTTCCTAGCTCTCGTCTCCCGGGTCCAAGATGAAAGAGTGGGCCCGCTCTTCGCGGTGTTTTCCCTCTGCCTTCCTCTTCCTTCCGCTGCCTTCTTGATCTTTTAACTGGTTGTCCAATGCCAGTTGTTTCGGATATTATTACTTTTCTTGTTTTGAAGTTAATAAATTAAAATATTTATATTTAATGATTGATATTATTTATAGTATACATTTTAATGGTAGATACAACGCAACAAATAGTGTTTAAACATTCATGAATCGTGATCCACGGGTTGTATACCGTTCATTTATGCCCGCTAATTTTTAGTTTATCTCAAAGACACCATCAAAACTCACAACATCAAAATATCACAACAATATATGTGTGTATAAGTTAACATCTAACGGGGGGGAGGGAGTAATAACCCGTACAATGGCTACGGTATAACTGTCTTTATTCACCTTCACCTCTGATCTTTTATATACACATTCTCGTCTTTGTTTACATTAGCTATGTGGTATTAGGCCTAACATTGCCGTACCACAAGCCTTAACTTATTTGTATATCTTACTTACTTTCTAGTTTATTTGTACTTGTAATTCAGATTTATTTATGTAATTTTGTTGTAGAGTAAAGGAACTTGAAGCAGAACTGGAAAAATTTCGTAATGAAACTACCATTTTAGAAAAACAACTAGCTGAATATCATCAGATTACTATGCATGGAAATGTGCCAAATTTTCATAACCGCCCACCATTCCATCACATTTCAAGGCATCCTGTTTCAGGTTCTTTATATTTTTGTATTTGTTAATATTAGTATTTATTTTCTAAATGATCCCTTTTGTATATTTATATATTTATTTGTCCTTTACTTTGTCCTCTGGATATATATATATCCATATACAGAGGACAAACTAAAGGACAAATAAATAAAAGAAGATATAATATATATAAGGCATGATTTATGTATATATGCTGCCCCACATAAAAAGTGGCATATTTAGAAAACTTCAGATACTTGCTTCCTAATAGAATTATTTCAGCTTTCAATTCTTTTTTCATTGATATCAAATGTTTTCAGTGATAAGAGCCTATAAATATGAAGCAAAAAGCTAATAAATATTCAAACCATTTATTTAAAAAAAAAAGTATTCAAAAATTTCTATTTTGAGTTTGTGTGTAACTGATTTCTAAAAATCTAGCAAAAGGTTTTTTGTTTTTTTTAATTTAAGAAATTGTATTACAGTTTAGCAAGTAGCACATGTTGTTGCTTTAGTCGAAAAAGGTTGAAGCCAAAGATATGTAGCCCATCCATTGAGTTTACTTGAATCTATTCTTCAGAGAGCTATTACCGTTCAATTCAGGCAGTATATCTTTAGCTTTGTACATCTTCCACTAAAGCAACAATAAGGACAGACTACTAGCTCGACCGTCAAAACCGTTTGGAAAATAAAAATTTGAAAAAAAAATTTTTTAGAGATCAGTTGTGTGAGTTTATTGTAAATACTTCCACCTCATTTGTCGGGGGACTGCTCTCATAATTACTTTCTAATATTTTGAATCACCCTGGGAAAAGCATGCCTCCTATTTTCACTCCTTGCTGATTTGGGAAATATTGTGATATTTCTCATTCAACTTATAGTACTCCTATATTGTTTCAGTCATTTTTATCAGCCTGATAACCTTTTAAGGCCAAATATCTTAGGCTTTTAACAGTTTAGTTTAGTCTACACTGGTGAAGGCTTGCTTTTAATCTATAAATAAATGGTAGAAGTTGACGATTAATTTGTAGCACTTCCTGAGCATATTTATTTAAAGGACCTTGCAGTGTGAAACCCTCGCTAGTGTGGCAATCATACTCTTATCAACAACCTTGCTAGTTGGCATTTGTATTGGGAGAACACACACCAACTTGATACCATTCCTTTAAGAAAAAAGTGCTTTTCGCAAAAATAATCTCAGAGTGAAGACAGTGCGAGAGAAATCCCATGTTAAACATGGGAAAACTTTGCTATAGGAATTTCTTGGTATCAAAAGAAAACCAAAACCCAAGTATAATTGAATTGAATTTCCAAGAAATAGTTTACTTGATAGATAATTCTTATTGAACAATAGTTCTTGAAGAACATTTGAAATGTTTAATCGTTTTATAGCTGTGAGCTATAACCTTACTCAGGAAGGTTTCAAGAAAATCCCTAATCTGAAGGATTAGCTGTCATTTTAAATGCTGTTCACAATGCAGATTTCGTTCAGAACATAGTTTTCATCTAGGAACACAGTTTATCTAGTTCAGGCCATTTTGGCCTAGATTGCTTGAAGTAGTTTTCTTCACTCTTTCTCTCAGTCAATCTTGGTTCCTAAGGCTTTGTCTATCAATATTTTCTTAGGCCTTCCCCTCATCCTTTTCCTGCCTCTTCCCTGTTTTGTCTGGGTATAGAGATTATGTCTTTACCATTTTATAGTCCTGGATGTACAGTGTGGTTGTGAAGAAATAAAACAATATTTTGCATAGTAATTTTGGATATTATGCAAATTTTTTCCTTCGGTGTTTTTGAAAATAAAATTCTGGGGAGATGAAATAGACTTGTTTTATTGAATCATTAATCAAAATGTTGCTTTAATATTATTATTATTTATTTACAATTATTAATATTTATTTACTTTATTAAATAAAAAATAAAGTTTAGTGCTTATATTGAAAGTTTGTAACTTTTTGTTACCACTTATTTGTTTAATAAATAGACTATGCTGGGATAGGTTGGGAAGGAATGGTTCCAAGTGTATCTCCTGCTCACCAGGGCAATCCTGCAATGGGTAGTAGTGTTGCTAAAGTAATACAACCAACAGCAACAGTTTCTAGTGTTCCAGTGTCTGGACCAAGTAAGTATAAATCTTTCATATTTGTTACATACCTGTTACTATTAAATTATTACTACAGATTAAGAAATTGATTTAAATACACAATTCAAATGTTATGTTCACTGTCTCCCTCATTTTCTCAGTGATCTTATTGTATTTGGTCAGAAGCTCCCAGGCGTAGTACTGCCCATATGTCTGGCTCAGTTGTTTCGATTCTCTAAACATATGAAAGATGTCTTACTCTGGAGTCCACCTGCAGCCCCTATATGCTTTTTTTAGCCTCTCATTCACCACAGCCCATGGGGTATCCTCATCGGCCTGTATTAAATTCAGGACATTCCTCTTCACCTTACACAGCAGGACTGCTTTAATCGAATTTGCATCTGCCAGGTCGAGTGAGTGCTTTCTTCGCTTCCACTCTAGCCATAAGCCTGTCGATGCCTTTTAAAAAATGATTCAGCTCGTCTATTTCGCCCGTGAATTTTTCCAAGTCTGAGACTGCCCTTCCTTAAGTCTTGCGACGTTGCTAAGGTGTTCGCTTGGGTCTCTGCTATTGTCTTGTTTGGCAACTGAGGAATTTCTAAGCTCGCTGGCCACAGATCCACCATCTTAAACTGCTCGATTTATACTAAAAAATAAAACGGGCCTCCGTTTTAAATACACAATACAAAGGTTCTTATCATTTAAAATTTGCATTTTATGAGGAGGACATCAAGAAGAGTCAATGATAAAAATTGGTAACAATGGTAAGCAGTATACTAGTTTTTGGTTGCTGTAAACATTGCGTCTCAAACCTAAGATCCTCACTTCTAGGATCTCCTATTAATGATGAAGTTTGTTTAAAACATTTTCAATTAAGAACACTACTTGCATTCTATTTGCTTTGCTTCTCATTCCTGATTGTAAATTATCAAATTCATGTTTTTAGTAAATTTGAAATTGTCATCAGAAAGTTTTTTTGTGTTCTTTAAAACGTTAGATATAGATATTTTTAAAAAATGTGTTTTTACATTTTATTTGTACATGCATACTTTTATTATCCTTAATACATACCAGATGATAAAAATTACAAAAAATTATTTCTTAGTAATACGTTCTATCAATCTAAATGTAAATGTATGCAGCTGGTAAGGAGTAATCGTCTGGAGAAGTCAAATTTACAGCCTACCCGGTTCCCTATATTTCCAACATGCCAAATAAATTGCGGGGTAAAGTACCAGTGGTTGGCTTAGAGTGAAACAAAAATAGAAATTATTATTTTTAAACTAATGATTACATGTGAGAAAAACATTTGTTTAGCAATATTTGAAGAATGAGTACCCATTAAAGAAACTAAGTGACACTCGGGGGGGGGGGGGAACTTTCAGTGGAGAGTTGACAAGAAATGGATTAGTGGTAGTCATTTTTTTATCTTCCCCTGCCTATACTTACTAGGTGACTTCAATGGATCAGTCTTATTCTTTAATTTATATATCTCAGCAGCTTTTCGTACCATCATGTCTTCTTCTGAGTCATGTATCCAACACTTGTAATAGAGGCAAGAAAATATAAGGCATGAATACAATATAAATCACTGCACTGAATAAATCATAGGAAAGATCAAATTGAATAATTTTTTGATTTAATCCCTAGGAATATATATAATCAATACCTGTGTCTTGTGTGGTTATTATGACAGGAATGTTCCAATGTCTGAAATGATGGAGGGGAAAAGACAGGTTTTTAACGGATAACAGGGGTGTGGAGGTAATGAAGTGATGGGAATAAAAACAAGTACCCATGAACAAAGAAACATTTGTTTTGGTTTGATTAGAATTGTTCTGAGTTTTGTTTGTATGTAGCAAGCAATAATATCTTCATTCAAGTTAAAGTATGTTTCAATCTGAATTCCAAGCTGTTTTTTTGTTTTTCCTGAATATCAACACCAAGAAAAAAGTGAGTGGTTTGGATGAGCAAAACCTCTCCTTTCTGCTCTCCCATCTACCTATGTCCATGGATCTGCCTTCCTTATTTCATTTCATTAAAACATTGCTCAGAATTTTTTGGCCAAATGTCTTCTCCCACCCTTTAGTGTCTAATAAGACTTTTGATTGATGTCTTGTAAGAAACATATTCAGTCAAAGATTTTATTTATTCAACTAACTTTTTTCTAAATATCAACCGTTGAAGTTAAATATCTATTTTTGTGAGGAAAACTTCTTTTTTTTTTCTCTCTTCAAATATTGGTCTGTCTAAAAATATTTGCAGGTTTAGGGTCTTTAACTAAATAAACAAAAACTTCTATTTTAAACAAGATTTTATCAATCGAAATATGCTCCATCAATGCACTTATGCCTGCCAACATGTTAAAAGTTTTTCTGTTCCCTCTGAATATAAACTAATGTCCTTGGAAAATCTGAATTCTAAAAAATCATTTTTCAAAGCTTTTTGGTTATCAAATTTTTTTTCCTGTAAGAAGTGGTCCAGGTGTAAATAGCGGTAGTCAGTAGGTGAGAGGCCTAGAGAGTGTAAGTAGGATGGATTAGGCTGAGTCTCATCTAAGCTCTTGTAATCTTTGCTAAGTCAGGCATGTGCCATGGCTATGATTCGTTTCAGAAGGATCATTTTTTCAACTTGTAAATCACCTTGAAGTGGTGAGGAATGGTTGATTTTCCAACTGAAGTCCTCAAACAGTTGGTGGTTGTCATCAGCCAAAGAAATTCTTCCTTGCTCGTAATTGTCTTCAAAGCTGAAATCTCACTTACAAAACTTTTTAAACTCCATTTGGGCCCTGTTCCGACTGAGTTACAACTCGTAAAAGGAAATCACACATAGACATCTTGATATAGGCCGAATTATTGGCATGTAGCAAGCTATCATGGTAAACAAGCTTCATTGTTTGAAATAGGTTTATTTAGTGTTATGACTCATATATTAGAATAATTCATAATATATAGGATTAAACAAAAGAAAATCTGAGCTGCTGTATTATTTTTCAGACAACTCACGAATTAAACCTCAAAAATTGTTATTAAATTTTTTAGAGTATCAAATTTCTTATCGGTCTTACTCTGCTCAAGATATCGTTCCTCAAAAGTCGAAAATTATTTGTTCTTTTTCAGAAAATTCTTTTTTTACTACCTAGAGATAGATTTGTTTTCTTCTATTTTAATGATCCTATTATATAGTTCTGTATGAATAAAATGAGTATAAGTAAGAGGACTAGTTGGATTGATAGTTGAGCTGGGTTACGTGTAACTTCTTGAATTATCAAATCTAAGTTATTTAAGTAAATAATAATAAAGTACGTATGTAAATGACAAATATTAATTATCCTGGGATTTCAGAAATCATTTTGTTCTGACTAATTATAATTAATAGAATATTTATTTGAATTTATTCATTTAATTACTTTACTTTAAAAAGTTAGTTAACAGCCACATCAACATTTTTGCATTAACAATAATTTCTATTATGATAATATTAATATATATCATTTTTTTTTAAATTAATCTAAATTGTTTCAGCAACTGGAGTTGCCAGGAGTATTTCACCAGGACATGGTATTCGCAATGTTGCTTATTGTCCTCAAGTGCAATCGCCTCTTCCTGTAAAGGTAGTTACTTACTTATTCAGGTTTGAAATGTATAAAGCTTCTACTCAGAACTTCATATTCATGAGTCAACTTTTGACTTCTGCTAATTATACTATATATAGTTTGATTCCTCAGGTTTGGTCAGGGATCATGTAGAGATTTAATGGACTGGAAAACTAATTTATAGGATCTGAGTAATCAGTTACAAAAGAAGAAAGATCATTTAAGATTTTCATGAGAGGATGAGTGCCTATGACATTGTATTTTTTCCAACACTTAATTTAAGCTCTGAAGCAAGGTATAAACGCCAATTCAATTCAGGTCTACTCAATTAGTGGAATGACAATTAGTCCAGGCAACAAAGGAAAAATAGAAAAAAGTCATGTAGTTCTGATTTTTTGGTACTGTTTTTGGGGAGAGTGAACTATACAACATTCTAACAGTCTCCGAGGGTGGGAAGTAGTCGTGAGGGATAGTCCAAAGGTAATCTTTTTTGTTTTTTACTCAAATATCTCGCAAACTAGTGAGTTTAGTATAAGTACATTATATACAAAATTTAAGTATATAAACTTGCCTATTGCTTCAACGAAAATTGTAAAAATTCTTGTTTTTGAACCCTCTCTATCTCCTAACCATTAACTCAATAGAAAAAAATGAATAAATACATTTTTACACTTTAATTTTGTATATAAAGTACGTTTTGCTAAAATAACTAGTTTGTGAGATACTTGAGAAAAATTGGAAAAAATGATCTATTAAATCTCAATACTCATTCAAAATAAATTAAAGTATAAAGTATTGACACTGAAAGGTTGTTTTTTGGGGTTTTTTTTATTGAAAAATAAAAATCACATAATTTAGTACAATCTGTTACTGACTAAAAGTTCTGTCCTTAACAGGTACCTCTTTAATTATTATTTACTGTGTATGGATCAAGGTATATAGGTAGCAGATTTCTTTCTCATATTCTTTATTTTGTTTGTAAATTGTGCGAATTTCCGTTTAGTTTCTATATGGAAATGGAAGCATTTCTAAATGTTAATCCAAAGAAGAGTGTGAAAACATATGCTCATCATTTACAATTATATAGTTGTAAACCATTTTTTTAAATAATTTTTCATACTTTATTTATTATATAAAAAGTAACCCTTATATATTTTTATTTATCAAATATCTCATAAATATAGAATATTTTTAGTCAAGATTCATCTGAAAAAACCCAAAATTAATAAGTTCTATGAGGAATATTTAATTTTGGAGAAAGTTGCAATGATCTGAATCGTAATTAATATGATTTTCCAACTATTTATTTGGATCAATCATGACAGTGTTTATAATTCATTCTTTTTATTTTACTTTTAACAAATAAGTGTCAGGTTATGATAAACAATTTTCATTTTTAGTTGACTAAAGGAAACTCCTTTAGCATTACTAAGACCTCGTTGAATACAATGTTCCAAAGTACAGAACCCAAGATTGACCCTTGGGAACATCTTTGTTCCACTGATACCTTCACTTAATTCTCCTATTATGATCAGCCTTAGCTAATTCAAATAACTGCCTATCAAAGTGTATAATTTGCTTGGTGCTTCAAGCTACCTTATGAAGATTATTATTGCATAGTAACACATTACAGAACTTCTACCTATTGCTGATTTGCGCACGACTAATCTCAGAATAGATTAATTGTTGTTGAATGGTTCTGATTTTAATTCATCTATTAGTTTTACAATTGCTCATGCATTTTTATACATTGCTGATTTCCTCAATGTTGGAATGGTTTCATAGGTTTTAAAGGATTTCAAAATTAAATTTCTTCCCAGGGCTGGACGTTAACCCATACCAAATTTTAAATACTCTACCCTCCAGCCCTGTAGGAGGATAATCATCCGCCAATTGCTTATCCAGCTTGAGCATGATCAAGTTTCGCTAACTACTAACCTGACCCTTATAACTGGCCTTTGATTTGTAACTTTATTATAACTTCTAATATTTGTGTTATAGCTTATTTATTTTAATTTCAGATTGAGAAAAGGATAGCAACTACTAATGTCGTGACATCAAATAGTAAATCAACAGTTCCTTGTTATCAGCGTACATTACCCACTGTTGGTCCTGCAAATGGAACCGACAAGAAGCAGCAAGTTCCAAGAGGAGTGCCCCCTCCTGTTCCACCTAACAAGCCAGTAGTACCTCCAAAAAAAGACTCAGTTCTTATACGCCGTGGAGACAATACAAATGTAGATACTACGAAATTTAAGGAAATTAAGCAAAATGTTATGAGTGAAAATCAAGAAGTACCAATCGACGACCACTCTGAAACATACCAAAATATTAGCTCTTCTTCACAGTCTGGCGTAGTTTGACTTCTACAATTGTTTTTAGTAAAAATTTAAAAAAAATTGTGATTATATGAACTGAATTGGTTTGGTACCTGAAAATATTTTTTCCCTGATTAGATAGCTTAGCTTAAACTTTAGACTTAAAATATTGTAAATACGATAAATATTACAATAGTCACTTATTACGAATAGGTAGTTCATTTAGAATAATTAGTTGTGATCCGTTTTATAATGTTACACGCTATAACTGAAACATTATTAATAGTGAAAGATCTTGTAGTTAGTGATGTATTTTTTGAAAGTATTTAGTATATGCTGGTTTGATTTATTTTTTCCTATTTATTCCTGAATAGTTTTGATAAATAATGTATTTTTTTCATAATTTTGTTATTTCATTTGATCGTCATATTGTCGAATTCTAATTTAGCTCAATATCTAATAATTTACTTATAATCAGTTCTTAAATGATATATTTTGATTTTAATATCCATGTTTTTCGTAACTGCAACATTTTATTTTACTCGTGTTAGTTTTAATGACATTTTTGAACTTTCCGAATTCAATTTCTTTCACTCAAATGAATATATAGAAAAAATGCTTAGTAAATTTTTAAAAAGAAGTAATATAGTTATAATCATAATGGTACCTTTAATAATAACATTTTTTCTTATAAATTAATTATCTAGATGAAATATTTTTACTAACCCGGGCAGTGGCATGGTATTTGCTACCTGAGGCATTTAATGTATTTTGTTTTTATAATATCTTAATTTCATTCAACACTTGATAATATACTTATTTTCAGTCAGAAATGTCAGAAAATAATACAGTGTAAACATATAATAAAGTGATTTTTTTTTTGATTTTTATAATTTTGAATGGCAAAAAAATCATATAGGTACTATTTATAACATTATTTTATGTGCACATTTTTGTGATAGACTTCATAGAATAGATCTCTTTCTTCATTCCAACAATTCCCTCTAAACTTATTTCAAATTAAAACCTTCTAAGAATACAATAAGCAGCATTTAGCTTACTTTTTATAAGTTTGACATCAATTTTGAATTTTATTAGTAGATTCGTTGCATCATTGTCACTGCTCGAGGGTTAAACATTGCCTTTCTTTCTTTAGCCCGAAAATAAATAATTTTTAAATGATTTTTGTAAAAGTTAACATTTTTATTACTATTTCTTTTTGAATGGACCCTTTTGTTATTTTAATGCTTCAATTTTATGTAATAAAATGCAATTTTTATAATCGGACACGTATGGATATGGAGGCACATTATTGCCTGATCCCCAAAAATGTAGCTATTCATGGAATTTCTGGCAAATATCTAAGACAAATTCCCACTTATGTATGTACAATTTATATTTTACTGAGTTTCAAACAAGTGAAAACAACATACTATGTTTGTTTGTATGTATTTGTGCTTTACTATATGAAGTTACGTAAGTGTAAGTGATGTTCAACCTTATCAGCTTGAGTGCAGTACATTTCTATTAGACCATTAAACTTTTATTATTATATTTTTTCACAAAAGGGTGGCAAATATTTGTTACTGAAATTTTACCAAAAATATTAAAATTATTATTGGTTGGTTACTAAAATTTATTTGAAGATCTTCATAGATTTTTCTAAAGCTCATTTTCAATTTAATAGGTCTTTTTAATTTTCTTCAATGTTTTTGTTACTGATACAGCTACATTTCAATATATTGTTGACCTATTTTTCAATCAATATTTTAAAAATCATAACACTGATATAAGCATAGTCCCCAACTAGACACCAGACAGAGTGGGTGGTATGAGACGTTGTGGGGCCAAGTGATCTAAATGCTAAAACAAAATTTACTAAACCTTAAACTTAGATCATTTAGAAGGAACAGATAGGTCCATCTTTTGGCGATTGTTTCAACTGAATAGGGGTCATTTTGGAGTGAAATCTGCTGGTACAACATTGGCAATGCCACATAATTTATTTTGGTGTGAAACATTTTTTTTTCCCTATCTTTTGGCACTTAGATCGCTTGGTCGCGCCCCGCTGCCTCGTATATTAGACACTACTTTTTATCATTTTGTAAAAAATGATTGAAAGTAAATATGATAATTGAAGAAGTAAATAAAAGTATAAAAAAGAAAAGTTTTTTTTTTAATGGCTTAAGTAACGGGTTAAAGTGCCCTAAGTTTAGTCATGAGTATGCAAGACATTAGAGAAAATTAAGAAGCATTATAAATAGAACTTAAAGAAAACATTTTTAAATTGTGATATTGCTGTTTAAGCACAGCAATTCATAACTGTGCCACCAAATAAAACAAAACAAAGATAAAAGTATTTCTATAAATAATTTTTTGTTCAATTACATAATATATATAAATGGAAGAAATCCCAGTTTGAAAATTAATTACATGAGTTTAAGTAAGTTCTGTCACTCATAAGACTGAAAAAGCATCTGTAATTATATTAAAATTAATTGTGTTTTTAACCTAATAGTATTACAAGGTTACTTACTAAGTATGGTCTATTTTATGTTATTCATTTGTTCCTTTTTTGCTACTTTTAGTATGTTAGTCTTAACAATTACATTTCAATTTGTTCGAAATTGTAATAATATATTTATCTTTCCTGTATAATTTATTTAATAGGAAATAAACTAAAATGATGGAAATACATTAAAAAAATTTGTAATGTAAAAAGTTTGTTTACAATTGTTTTTTGTGTTTCAAAATGTTATGCGGATTCTTTCATCACTATTCATATACCAACAAACAGTATTTTATGAAAAAGTCATTTTTTTTGTTTTTGTATTTAGTATAATTTAAACATTTGCTCTATTTTAATATCTCAATTTGGACCCATGTTAGATGGTGAGAAAATAGTAGTTTTGTAAGAAATTTGTAATGAAGATTGAGAAGGTTGGTTAGGGAGTTTAAACTCTTATATCCTTACATTTTGCCATTCTTTTGTTTTGGATAGTTAGTATAATAATGAAATGACAACCTTTCCATCCAAACTGTAACCATTGAATTGCCGTTTCTCTCTTATTTATGCAATTAATCAGTACTTTTTTTTATATTGGGATGAATAGATTAGATATTAAAATGTTAAAAAAATGTCTCACAAAAATATATGTAAGAGAATATAAGACCTGAATATCTCTTTTAATATTGTATGTACATATATATCTGAATACTTAAATGCATAAAAAAACTGGACACTCAATAAGCAACTTATTAATCTTGAGTGTAACCATTCTTACTTTTCATTGATAGGGTTGTGCACTGGAAGTATGACCTGAATTTTGTATATTTTAATGAAATTAATGTAATCATGATGCTTTTATAAATATTTTAAAAAAACAATTACTGAATCTGTAAAAAGCATTTAAGCAGAACATTAAAATCAAACTTTGATTATTACCCAGTTTGATCCTATTACATCCTCTAACTTCGCAAGAACCCTTTTAGGTTTCTAGTTGATAACCTTTCAGATGTGTGTGCCCCATTGATCACTAAGAGCAATTTAGAATATACTGATGTTTTATTTAAATAAAAGTTTGTAGTCGCAAAAAGTTGCATAATATCCATCTGACTACTAACGAATTCACATCAACTTATGGAACTGGGAAAAGTTCATTGTCTGTCCCATCATCAATATATTCATTGAATTATTTCTGAGGAGGCTTTATTAATTCAGCAAAATCATTTATAAATTATATTGTAAGTTTTTCTTATTATGTTGTGCAATGTATCAAATTAAATAGCTTATCCTGATTAATTAGGGATATAATATTAAAAAGTCATTTAAACTACATTCAAATCGTTTTCTCAGCCATGATCAAATATTGAATAAATCAATAAATTCTATCTTCACATACCCATTTATATAAATATTCCTAAATAAATAGAGAAATTAAACATTACCAAAGGTAAGTCACAATTAAATGTTAAAATTTTTATTTTCAGCTGTTTTGATGAGCCCAAACACCCCTTCAGCTGACTGTACAAGAAGTAGCCGAATTTTTGGGCGCTAGGAATGTTCAGTCCACATCCCACCACCAACCATCTTCACCTCATCAGTGCCATGTTTCTTAAGGCTTAGATTTGGACCTATCATTTGTAGATCAGCAAAAACCAACCTGTCATTGCGTGAGATCGCCAGATCAGGACTCCATGCTTCCCTACTACTATGAAAATTACTCTACATAATGACTGTTCCCCATACTTGGTCTACTATATCATTCTGTATCCATGTGGAATAAGAAGATCAGTGTTCTGGATTTTCCTCATCCAACCATACAGCAGGCAAAAACGTTCTAATCACGCCACTATTAGTGACTGAGTATATGGCCACAATTAAAGACCTGAAGAAGTTTAGGTCCATCAATCATTTATTTTTCAGGATCGTTCTTTATATACCAAAGGGCATCCCTCAATACCAATAATATGGCCCCACAAAAAATCTTTGTAGCCAGGTGCTCGAAAGAACACCACACTAGTAGATGTGACCGATGAGTACAAGTCAAATGCAAAACGGTGAAGGGTCAACACGTGGCCTCTTAGAAACTGTGTCCATACCGCGTCAAATTACAAGCAATCGTGGTCCAGAACAAAAAATCCACAAACATCACAACGCGAAACGGAGAACGCAGACGTCCACCATAACCGCACCGAACTTCGTGTCAGGACCTTTCTATGTCGGAGAAGCCGCTTCGACCGCTAATGAACCTGGCTCCTGATTCTCGAGGCCATGATCAGTAAATTCATGTCCGGGCTCCACATCATGGTTAAGTACAAAAACTTAACTTTAATCTCGATGTTCTAATGATCTTACTAGACGAAGTGGAGGCGCCTATCTCCATCCCGGACATCGTCGCACTCATGAACACGAGAGTTGTGAACCAGAACATAAGGATGCAGGGCTACTCTACTGTTTTTCTGCACCCCACGACTTACGACTATAATTTGACCGACTAGGAACTCCCTTGATCCTAACTATAACATCAATCGCTTAGACTCCTGTTCTTCGCACTACAGAAGAAGTCGTCGATGCAGCTGATACTGCCAACCTGAAGTTTAGCCCGAAGCCACCAGACATATCCCTCGACTCATTGCATTACTCAATAATTAGAAGAATAACTGTCACTGAACAAGGAATCTTCAGTCCAAGAAAGTATTTAACTCTCTCGCAACACAAATCGTGGATTGATGAGGAATTGGAAGATGATGACGTGGCACAAGTGACTTCATGGCTTGTACGGCGATCACCCCAAAATTAGGTAGCTCCTCCAGACAACTACTGAGAAGTGTAAGCCTTCTAAGCGATGATGTACTTCTCACAAAGGAACAACATACTAGAATCCTAGCCGACCACTATACACCAGACAACACCGCTAGGGCCGATACTACCACGAACCTCAGCAGCTGGAAACAGGAGAGGGGTCGCCCAGATTAACTTCCCGATGGCAAAACAAGCTATCTTGTTCCTACAGTGAAAGCCCACAAAGAATGGTGACAACTCTAACTACAACCACCTGATCAGTTGTCTTCCTCACATTGGGAAAGCTTATTTAAAAAAATCTTATTCTTTCCCACCTGAAAGTCCATCATTTCGTTTGAACAAACAGGTTTTTAGACTCACCTGAGTATAGTGCATTCGCTTGTGAAGATGCAGACGGAACTCACCCTCGGTATTAACAAGAACACACACCTAGATCAGAGACACCTATGATCTCGTTAGACTGAAAGCATGCTTTTAACTCAGTGTCCCAAGGGATACCGTGCCGCCACCTCTGTGACTGGGAGCATGGTATATAATGTTGGTTTCCTTCCTGAAGTACAGAACGGTGAGGGTTTGGGTGGGCGACAGGATGGTGTCCCTGAAGGGGCCATTTTGTCTCCGTTACACTATGACATCGGCACGTCTGACATTGTTGGGACAAATTACAAGAAAGCTACTGCGATCGCTTTCGCTTATGACATTGTAGCTCACAGCAATAGCCTAAATTCAATAAGAGCTCTTTCACAGACCGAGTCAGTTTGCAAAGTAACCAAGCCGGGTAAATAAAATAAACATCAGCGTGAACACCGGAAACACTGAATGCATAATTCTCTCCCACCAAAACTGGGAAAACGGCTTTGCCAAAATTCTATAAACTAGGAGTGCTAGTGAGCTCCCCGGCTTTCTCTGTGTCATATCAGGGCATACGTGTGAATAGGCATCTCCATTTCTCCACCCATCTTAGGGCAAAAAAAAAATTAGGAATGCCTCAATTTTTACCGGCTTTCGCACTTATTAACTTCACCCAAAATGTCAAACTGATGATATATAAATGTATCCTCCTGCTAGCTCTGATGTACGGTGCGCCGCTATGTACCATTCTTACTGACAATACTGCTGAAAGTCTCCAACACTTTCAGAAAGGTAGTTAGTTATACATCCTTTTCTTGAGAGGCTAAAGAACGCCACCCTTCCTGTATCGATAGGAATAGGCTATGCGGGAAAGTTTGGTTGTTAGTTTTAGTACCAATAATCATCCTGAAGGTGAGCCCAACCACCTTATAATTATTACAAAATAAACAACTATATAAAATGTAGCTTAGCTACAAGAATCACTACGTGCAATTATAGTTGTTATAAAATCATTGTAAGTATATGAAAATAAATAAAGGGGTATGGGGGGGGGCTGTTTTCCGGGAGTAGACTAAGGAACTGTAGGATATTCCATAATACTGATTTTAATTTGGCTAAACTTGAGACTTGGAAATAAAATAAATAAGAACTAATATACGTTTGAATAAAATACATTTATTTAATAATTTGAAGCGTAAAATCTCAGGTGGATTACTACCTTCCTGGATACTTCGCGGAGTCACGCTAGTTCTTTTTGGTATTTATTTGTGAAGAACTAGAAGCCAGTGAGAGTAGCAGCATTAGGGCCAAGTTAGCTCTTAGACTGGTTGAAGCAGCCTGTAACCAGATCAGTGAGAGATTGGGGAGACTCAGTATCTCTATTAACGTGGGTAAGACTGACTGCGTAAATTCTCATTCCAAAAGGGAAACAGTCCGCTGCCTACTACTTACACTGTAGGAACGCAGCAAAACTCTTCGGCAAACAGTCTAGTATATCTAGGCATTAAAATAGACCGACACCTCCGTTTTAATGACCATTTTGCGAGGAAGTTGAAGCAGACACGCACGAAGTCTTACCGGCTTACACATTTATTGACTTCGCCCAATCTATCACTGCGCCTCAAGCTCATGATATATAAGAGTGTACTCAGTACTACTGTATGGTACTACTAGTATACATGTACTCAGTGTATGCTGTATGGTGCACCGCTATTTCGTCATCTGACGGAAACGACAGCGTGGTGACTCCAACAATTTCAAAACGGCATACTAATAAAATTGGTCAGACATACTACATTCGAGCAGCGGAGAAACAGTGAGCGTCATGAGATATTTGAGCTGCCTACAGTGGATGAATTTATTCATCGTAGACATATCAAATTCTTCGATTCGTTACAACATATCACAAACCCAGTATTTAGCAAGATAACCCCCGCTCCGTCCCCCTATCGATGGCAGAACGCATTAGTTTTTAAGTTTTAGTATGCAAGTTTTTATTTATTTCCCAATTTATAAGCCGAAGGTGAGCCCCATCACCTAATTCCGTCTTTTGTTTATGTAATTTTAACTTTAAAACGATGTTTGTTTTGTATTTCCTACTCTCCTTACAATGCATATGTTATGCAGAAAAAGGAGCCATTAATTAACAATGTAAAGTATTGTCCATGATTTGTTTTTAAAAATGTTTAAAAGAAGGGGTTGAGGGGGAAAAAAAGTAAGTAACCAGTGAGTCACCACTTAACCTTCTATCGATTGTAGCCAGGACCATAGAGCTTAATTAAGAATTATTTATTTGTTGCTGTAATGAGGAATATACTTGTTTGTTTTTCTTAACATTGTTCTCAGTGGTTGAGAACATCAACACCTTAATAATACCTCTTAACAAGATCCTTACGTGACAAAATTGAGACCAGAGGATAGATTTAAAGATATTTAACTCAGCTAAGCAGCTATGAGTTTGATTTAATTTTATGATCTTATGTTTTCTTTTAAACACAAATTTTAATTTGTTTTAATTGCGTTAAAAACAATAATACTTACTATGGTTGGTGAATGTAAATAACTTTAAACATAAACTCTTGCAGATATGAGAGAGAGAAAAAATTGTAGATATAATTATGAAGATCTATTCATCACTGTAAATAATTATTAATAAACTGAAAATAACTGTAGATTTGAAATTTATGACCCTAAAAACATAGGAACTATTTCATACTTTCAAGTGCTCTTCTTGACAATAAGTGTATTTTAGTAAAATGAATACTTTCAGTCTTTCAGTGAAAAAGGTCAAGTTTTGTTTTCGTCCTAGCGCACACTAAAGCACATATTTATACACCTTAGTTTGTTCAGCATCAAAGCTCCTATAAGATCCCGAAATTATCCTGTACAACAGATGTGGTTACTCCTCACCAGCCTAGTTTCAATTGAAAAAAACAAAACACTTATAAACGTAATCTAATGTTATTTTGTGTGCTGAATTGAATAAGGCTAAAATCAAGTCGATATGCCCAACAGTTTGAAAGATATACTATTTTTTTCCACTTTTCAGGCATTTGGCACCAGGGTATGGCATTCTTAAGCCTGTCCAGAAGTACATCTGATGACCACTTTTCTCATAATAGTGTTCTTAAAATGTTAGACACTTTAAGTTGTATTATCAATCAGATGTGCATATAGAGGGGCACTGTACATTAGAGCTGGCCGGAAGAATCATTTAATATCATATGTTTGAGACATAGAGACCAGATGGATGAACTTAATGAGTGTGATAGCTGGGAAGACTTAAAGCCTACGTTTCTATTTTGTTCCTAGGATGGGTATTGAAATAACCAAGAGTAACTTGCCCTCATACCACATAGGATTTTTCAATCCCCCCTCCCCCGGATTTAGGTGGAGAATACCTTTACAATCGCAAATGAAAAAAAATCTCTTATGGGGAGCCTAGATTCTTATGTACACTAAATCTAATAAAATCATTTAGACATAAAATATTGGACATCAAATAATATTCAGATTAACAGTAGGATCACAATCGTTCTACAGACAAAGTATTTTTTGTTTTGCAATTCAGTACTTTCACTTCACTTACAAATTAAATTACCATGCATGGTCTCAATTCACAATTCTTTTTCTTTTTCTCACCCGTCAACACTGTTGTTATAAAGAGAGAATTTTTGTCTCTTCTATGGCGAAATGCCAAATTCTGGGCGAGGACAACAGTAAAGGGCGTCATTACTAATATTCTCCCAGGTAGGTTGACAGTGGCGTTGTTTTGCAGTGGATATCAAGAATTTAGGTCTCCAAAATCCTGATGGTTCTTCATTGCACATTCCTGTAAGAGAGCTGAGACACCCTCAGTCTCTTAAATAAGGTCGAGAGATTAACGGGTTTCCCCAGATTTATCTTCACCGTCAAGTGTTCATCGTTCATCACTTATAATGTATTTTTTAAATTTAATCTTGTATTAAATCTTTTTTTTTTATGATACTTGATGATGTTTACAGACAATAATGTAATTATTTACTGCAGTGTAAATACAAATCAATGAGTTATACCGTTACTTTATTTATTTATTTTTGTCAGGCAGAACTGACTTTATTTATTTGGACCTCATTGTTATTTATAGGAATCCTGTCCCAGAATAAAAAAATTGGTTTAAAATATTTCTCTCAGAATAAAAAATAACAATTTATAATAAAGATAAAGCACCATTACCTTAAATTCTAAAATAATCTTATTAAATGGTTTGAAAGAAACTTTCTAGAAGTTACTTTTTATACATGTATTAAATTATGCTTTATTGTTATTTATACAATATTATTTATAATTTTCACAAATTTAAATATTTCCACTTGCAAGTTAACATTGTCATTAAATGATAGATTAAACATACTTATTGAAATATTTTTTACAAGGAATGTATTAATAAAAAACAACATTAAAGTAAACTATGTAAATGTATATAATATTAGCAGTCTTATTTCATTAAATAGTTTGTACCACAACTACTTTCACTTATGATATAACTTAGTTTTTTCATGCTTTGCCAAAAGTAAAAACTTATATAAAGTATATTTAAAATAGTAATATTATTCAAAACTTTATACAGGCACTTAAACTTTGCCAAAATAGTAACTATTCACAACAATCGGCAATTGTTCATAAACAAATTCTTCTTTTTTTTATTCTTTATTTTTCCCGATTTCAGAACAATCGTTCCATTACTGTAATTTGACTTATTACTGTTCATCATTGGTCCAAATGCACCTAGAAATTATTTAAAAATACAGTATAAGTTTCGTTGATGTTTAGCACAAATAATGGATTATTAATTATTATTTCAGCTGTTGCATATGATCCCGCTGGTATTAATTTTAAATAATTTTGGTGTAAGAGGAAAGTACCAGGATTTGAAACCATTTATTTTTTAACATTTTTAATACTTTATTCTCTTGCACCAAACATGATATAATGTACTTTTTTATAAATATAGATATAAGTGACTTTTTTAGAAATATCAAGTGATTATATAGGATGGATCACTCATATCACCATGTAGTGAAGACCAGAGGCTCTTATCATAGATGCTCATAACGTTAATGGGGAAAGTGCCCAGTGCCGTGACCTCATGACCTCTATTAACAATAGAATGTGAGCCCACCATCGTTTTGGGGGATGAGGAGGATTGTAAGGATGAGATCTTGACAAGAGGATTCAGATGAGTGGCTACAAGGAAAATCTTGAGAATATAAAGTCCAGGATAGTGTGCACATGTAGATCATTGTGAAGAAATGTGTTTATGATGTATAAGAGAGCATTTACTATAGTTATCACAACTTCTGATCGGAATGCTTGGATTTTCTTGATGTTCGAATTTGTGGTTGCCGGCCAAGGTTCTAGCCCATGAGTTCAAATTGGTTTTAGTGACTGATTGTATAAGTGCTGTTGTTTCTTGTGTAAGCTTTGAGTTTCTTTAAGCAGTCGGTAGTGTTATCAAAAATGTCAGTTTAATTCTTGTCTCTAAAGTATTGTTTGAGGGTTCCATGGCACTATTTTGTCTAGGTGTCAAACAAATTTGGATGAGAGAAGTGGTATCAAATTTAAGGTGACTGTTAGCTAGTTGATGTATATTAGAAAAATTTAAGTTTTTAAATGTGATGAGCTGATTTTTTATAATTACATTTAACTAATGTCATATTAGTTGTTAAATATATATATGTTAAATATATACTATTGTCATAATGAAGTTAAATATACTAAAATGTTTACTTATGGTCAAAGGATGATGTCCATTTGAAGACATTGTATACTCTTCTTCTTCTCTGCGAAGTTCAGCTAAACATCTTGAAGCTAAATGCCTAAAAACAGCATTTACATTTACATCTTCTTTTACTGAAGTAAGTAGTAATCTACAGCCAAGGGTTCGCGCTAGTACATCAACCTCTTCACTGTAACAAAAAGATTTAAGATAATCAAATAAATTTAAGGTTGGAATACATGTATGCTACTATAATATATTTTAATAATGCACTGTAAAAAAAACAATTAAATGGGATATTTCATTTTACTTTAAATAAATAGTTTGAGATATTAGAGTTATCAATAGGCTGCTAGTCAAATTTATTTAAGAAGAAAAATATTTCAAACAAAATCAAACTATGATTCATTTGAATAAATTAAATACTAACATCAACTGAGTTCTTGAGATTACTGCGGGATAAATCACTAGCTTTGATTAAAGAATCAAACATAACAACACCGAAAGGCTAGGAATAATTGGTATTATCTTTATAAATTTGTGTCAACAGCTGGGAAATACTGGAATTCATTAATTAACAAATTTAATTTGTGATATAAATATGCACATAATAACAGTTATATTAAGTTTAAAACTTTCATTGTTTTTTATAATTACTTTTATTTTATAATTGTACTTGTGATTAAAAGGAACAACTAGGCAGACGGGCCAAGTCTATGCCTATCAGGGCATTATTGTTAAGTTTTAATTTTTTTTCTCTTTATTTTGTTGTAATGAATGTGAAGTTTGTTTTTCATGATCAGGATTGATATATTTTTTTGATAGTTTTTCTTTTATAATTTGTTAATATGAAAATTTTAAAACTTTACACTTCCTCGAAACACTCCGTAAATATTTCCCTACCCTAGTCAAGGGTTAGTCTCAGTTTATTTAATATTTTTGAATTTTTGTTGTTAGCAGTTTTCAAAAGTGTCACTTGCTGAACCCTGTCCAATATTTTTGTTGACAGTTCTAACTTCTGGACGATTCCTTTTTATACGATGATGGGATAAATCCTACAGTTCTCAAATCTATAAAGTCTCCTTAATTCTTCATAGAAATCATGTTTTTTTGGGGGGGGGGGGGGTTTCAGCTACTAACTTTGGAAAATTTTCATCGGCAGGAACTCCTATCTAAATAATTTGTGCTAGTTTTTTAGTAGGTGCTGAATGTTATTGATAGTAGGGAGATTGGTTGATATGTCTTGATGAATAATTTATGGAGCAATATTATGACTTTATGGAATCTTTTACATTTGTATTTATCATTTAACGATGACAGAACTACGAAATGAGTCATGTTTCAGAAGGTAGCTTTATAGAATATTTTCTTCCTCCCTGCGAGCCTTTAGAAGGCTGATTTGACTATGCCCCCCATCTTTCTTGGTAAATAGAGTGTCGGTGCTGAGGAATTAAGATGTTGTTTTCTTAATGTAGCAATCCAAGGCTTCAAGGTCAGTTTCCATCTATTTTAGAACTCTACAGGAGTAAGCTTTAACTGGTAAAATTCATATATTTAAAATTAATAAAATAAAATATATTCCTGGTAAAATTCATATATTTAAAACTTTAATCCTATTTCAACATCGTAAAATTGTTTTGAGAATTATTTTGATGCAGTTTATAAACTCTTCATCGTATGATTCACTACTATATTTTCTGCTTTACCTTTTTTGCATGCAACACCACACCTTTATACCCATCTCCAATCTTAAGTCTTCAATGTAAACTCTTATTGTACAAGGGTAATTATTTCATTCTCACTTTTCGCATAAAGCTTGTTACCATCCATGTAAAATATGTGAGACAGTTTGGTATCATTGCAGCGTATTTATCCCTTGCTTGGATAATTTAGCAGTTTACTGAGTGAGTTAAGAGCCAGGCAGAACCAGAAAGGACTAAGAGAGTCTTCCTGGAAAATACATAGCTTTAAGGATATGGAATCACTAAAGCTTGGACTAAATTATGTGTTTGTACAGATATAGACTTTCCATAATCACAGTAGGCTTTCTACTATATCTACTATTATTTGGCAACGTTTATAGATTTTTAATATCTTCAAGAGCCAATCGTGTGGTACAGAATCGAAAGCCTTGCATTAATTTCTCTGAGCTATGGCTATTACGATTTATTTTAGTTACTTGAAAGAAAATAAAAGTGTAAACAACTAAGAGTTCTTTGCATCCTTTAAAAATTTTCTTATTACCTAGCTGCAATGTTTCCTTAATCTTGTTTGTGCAAAGCTGGCGATAAATTGTTTAGGTTATTATTGATGTAATGTGTTTATACACAGAATTGAGACTTCAATACATGGTCCACAGGTATAAGTGTTTCTTTGGATCCCTTAGGTTCTTACGACACTTCTTAGGATCCCTTAGGACACCTTAGGAGGTGTGTTATGCCCATGCAGAATTCTGATAGAGGTTTCATCTCATCTGTAGGAAACTTCTGATAACGAAGTCCAAGCCAGTGATGAACATTTGTGAAGTTTTTAAACCCTTAAAGTTTTGGTGTTTATCTGGGACCTGAGGCTTTCAAGTTCTTCATTCAATTTAGTGCATACATTGCATCTACTTTACTGATGCCAGTTACTTCATTTTTTAGGAGGTCAGATACACCAGACATGATATTTTCTAACCAATATGTCTTTCTTGTATAATTACTCTTTTTCCCAGATCCCTTTCTAATACTAGTAAGCCTTTTTCACAGTTGGACAAATCTTCAACCTACCGGTTTATAAAAAAAATTCTAATCAAACTGAACAGCTGATTCTGCTTCCTCCTGTTTTTAACTTCCATGTAGCACCTGATTTTATTAGCCTATACTGCCAATTTTTGCTTCAGTCTATCCACAAAAACATTTAAAGTAAAAAAAAAAAAATAATGATTATTATTATTGCTACTCTAACATTTGAAACCAACTTACGATTCAATGACATTTTGGTCCATCAGGTCAATTTTATTTTGAACCAAAACTGTAGGTATTTCACCACACTCATCTTCTACCTGTAACAACAGAAATCACCATACAATATACAAGAGAATAAAATTTAACAACTAATAACTAAATAATGGATTGAGGTAGCAAAACCCCTTTCTCCAAAGTGTTATTTAATCTGGCATTGGAAAAAAGTCAGGTGAGGACATTACAAAGATATTCAACTGGGCTTTGCCAATGATATCTTGATAACCAATAAAACATATTATATAAGTTAAAATTCACAGGTCATGTTCAAGTTTGGCCATTGGTTAATAGCTCATAATTAAAGTTGATAATTTAATAAAGAAGACATACTTTTAAGACTTTATATTCTTCATAATAAGAATTGCCCATTTTATAATCACATTCACCTTTTCAAAAACAAGAAAGCTGTGGGACCAGAACCTTAGTGGAATTACTCAAAGGAGAAAAGACTTTCTTGAGGTTCAAGTGACAGCATCACCTGCTCCTTTCTCAATAGCTGTCTTTTCTATCCCACACAGTCATCCTAACTGCCAGTATTTCTACCTTTACTCCATTACATGGTACATTCAAGTCTGTGCTATTAAATATGCTGATTTACTGTCACTATGGGAGATAATATTGAAAACCTCCTACTGCTAAAGAAAATCAATAAATGTGAACAACAAGCAGGTTTAAGCATCAATTTTGAAAAAAAAAATACATCTACCATCTGACTTCACTCCTCCAACCAACTATCTACAAATTAAATCCTTTGTCATTAAGATTATTTTCAATGATCATACCATGTTGTATGTCTTAGTGTATTTATTGTCTGCACGTTCTGCACAGTTTTTAACTGGCGTTTATGATGATACTACTCTCTTGAATTTTGAGTTAAAGTAAGTCATTTAAAGCCAAATTTAATGTTCTTTCTTTTGTGATGATAACCAAAAAATGTAAATGTTTTTTTGGCTATATTTCAGCTTCCTCAGGGGTTTGAAATTTGCTAACATGTTTTTTTACCAGTTTTATTAGTCCATACAACATACCAACAAATTAGAACTACCGACCTTTTACACAAGTGGCCCTTTTTTTTGGATGGTCACTAGTATATAGTAACCTTTTGAAAAAATCCCAATCCTACATCAACAGAAAACTATCGCCCAGCCTCCACCCTTTCTAATCTTGACATATCAGCCAAGTAGGGGTAACTGTTTACTGAAGAGTTGAATAAGGAGTAACACTCCAGCCATTCCTCTATATTTCCATCAAAACCCTGTAAAGAGAATGAAGGTTAGCCGAGACACGGGAAATTCGCTTTTGCCCAATTATCTGAAGTCTGAATAAAAACTACATATTTGAGATACTCGTTTTTAGTGTAATCGATTAATTTCAGGTCTTTGGTATAGGTACTAACAAAGTCAATCTGCAGGTTTTCTTCTGCAACAATAAAATTAAACAGCTCTATTATTTCTTGTGAATTTGTCAATTCTTTCTCAATTGTTAATAACCCCTCAATGTGAGATCAAAAATTTTGAGCATTATTAGAATCCATTCCTTTTGATTATAAATAGAACAACTTGCCAATTATGTGGGGAAGCACTCTTCCACAAAGAGCTTAATTTATCAAAAGAATTCATGATATTTCAGAAATTATAACTGTGTCACTCTAGAATAAAAGGAAGAAGATGATAGCAAAAATTTTTATTACAGGGTCCCTCCTCAGTGGCACTGTAATTTGGGCAAAGGTGAACCGTCAAATGAGAGGTGTATGATAAATAGTTTGGAGATGCCTAATGGGATCAAAAAAAGTTAAACTGAACTCAAAAGCCTGTTACACTGCCAGGACTGAATATTGGTTGTTAAGGGCCTGGTGGTACCAAAACCCTATATACCTTCAGCTGCACCTTATACATGAATTATAAACAGAGCAGTATACAAATTAGAAATATCCCAATGATTGATGTAAGAAGGCAAATGATAATTGCGATTCGGGCAGGGCCCAGTATTTAACAATGTAGAAAAATTGAATGAGCATTTATGGGAAATATAATTATACACACATATCTATTCAACATTAAAAAAAACCAACCAAAATGTGTATTACTAAAAAAAAATACTCCAAATCACTAAACATACCCATCCTGCAGTATAAAGCACTCACCATGAGTTTTATTTCAACCCCGCCAACTAAAGTTCATATATTGATACTTCCCGTAACTGATCAGTAATTGGAATTGCCTTCATTTCTAACAGTTTAGTGATGGTTCATACAAGAAATCTATCAGGCCATAATCCACTGGTGCCTAATTATCCAATACACGTGATACTGTAAGCTGTGTTTCAGGAGGAGGTGTATGCAATTAACTCCACAGCCTTACACTCCTGAACACAGTTGACAGAGGCTAGCTGCATAAGCATCTGCTTAGACTGCAAATCAGTGCTAATGGTACTTACTTTAAGTGAACCAAAATCACCTTTAGCAAGGGACAGATATGAAGTAAGGAAAGACAAAATTAAAACCATTATTAATATTTTTACCTGAACTATGAAACCAGCAAGATAATCATAGTATAATATTCCACAAATAGTTAGGATTGACTTGAATTAATAAAGGATTTTACTAACTAAAATAACGTGTTTATTTTTCATTACTTTTTTCTTCCATGACTGAATTGCTTCAAATGAATCTCTATCAGTAGTAGAGAATGCTAGAACACATGCTTGAGCACCTCTGTAATACGCTTTGGTGATGGCATCAAACTCTTCCTGTCCTGCAGTATCCCACAACATCAATCTTACATCTTCTCCTTCACACCTATGAAATAAATAAACTAATAATAAAATAAACATAAAAAACATTTATTTTATCCAGTTTACCTTGAATGCCTGTTTAGGGTTACAGAAAAGTGTCGTGTTACAGACTTTGTTGGACTATTGAAGTCTCAAATTAGTTATTTTAGTACTTATTTAATCTCTTAATAATCATAATTATTATATAAATTTAATGAAGAAATAATAAGGAGGAATATTTCATCAATTCACTGTTTTTTTTAAATAAGGTTGTGTTTTTTATTTTAAAATATTACCCACAAAAAAAATTTATAATATATTTAAAACAACAATTACTAAATGTAATAGATAAGTTAGGGTTCATGTAACAATCCTGTGAACTTCGTAAATGTCTTTAACTAAATGAAATCAACTAATTAATTTTACCCGGACACAAAACTAATCTAACCTAAAATATCCAGACCATAAAATCTTTAAGGGTGAAATTTCTGAGCAAGGATGCAGGAACAGGCAACCTCTAATAGAACTGAAAAGTACTAACACGTAATACCAAATATTGGTAACTAAACCACATTAATTCACTAAGTCAGGTGAAAAATGTGCTAAAGGGGAATAGTAAGTAAAGTCTAGGAAAGCAAACTCCATTGGTCATTTTAATAATGACTTCTGTTTGCAAACAAACAAATATGTAATATTAAAAAACAGTTCTTTACAATTTTGTATGCTTTGATTATAGGATCTTTGAAAATATGTTTAACTAAATAATTGATATTAACTAATTAATTTGGATCCAACACAAAAACAACTTTCAGTACAAATATCCATGTCATACACTTGATATTTTTGTATACACATGACTTTGGTCCTCATCATCAACTCTTAGCAGACCCTGTTCCTTCTCCATACTATTCTACTGATAAATGTACGCTTTTTATGGTCCAGGCAAGCTTCTATGCCCAAAAACTTATTTTCAGCCTAATCCTGGTCATAAAACATTAGGTCCCTTATCATATGAGGCCATTCACTTGCAATAATTTCTATTAAAGTGACCTATACTACTTCAACCCTCTCATCATAGATAGCCCGATTTGCAACTTAATCAAAAGAGATAAAATCAAAGTAAAAATTAACATAAAAAAATCTTCGAGAAAACTGTATTCATTTACAATAAAAAAAACAACTATCTATGGAAAAGGTGATTCTCCAAACTATAATAACTACAGAGGTATTTCACTGCTCCTATGTGTAAACTTGTGAAAATCAGCAATTAATACCAGCTAGATAAGCCGACTAAACCATAAGTGGACTGAAAAATAATCCTGGCTAATACTCATGCAAAGCAAACAATATTTACGTTTACAGACATTCATACAAAATGCAGTAAATAAAAAAATATAACCCATATGTCACACCTCTCTTTTTCAGATACAAATTTAACTAATACATCGTAGTGATTCCACTTTTGTTTAAAGTATTTTTATATTTTCTTACAATAAAAGGTAAATGGTCATTCTTAAAAATTTATAAAAATAACGGTACGGTGTGTCAATGGGAACACTGACTATTAAAAAAAAACGAGAGGTTATAGGTGGGTTGCGTTGGCAAGTGAATGCCAGCATGTTTACACGCCAATATGGTTATGTGACTAATAATAAATAACTCATTTATTATGAGTGTATTTGAACAAAACAAAATGGTGTCAGAAGAAAAATTGACGAATACGAGATAACTATGATTTTGCTGCCCCTAGTTCGAGGTAAAAGTAGATATTGTGGAAAGCTGGATTTTGTGGTAACAAACTTGCAAGAGTTATGAATTTGGGAATGATCTCGAACAAGAAGGAGGATAAGTTTTAAAACATTGGATTGGAAGGTATGCGATTGTTACAACAAGTAATATAATAGTAGTGCAGTAGTAGTAGTGCAGATAAAGAGACTAGTAGGTAAAATAATAAAGCAATTGTATGAGGAGATTATACTCAAGAAAAACATCATATATGAAAGGTATGTGTTTTTTTCGACTGTACAATATGAACAAATGGATTATAGTAATTTTATTTGAATCTTAAAAGAAAGTGCTATGACATGCAAGTTCAAAGTTTTACAAGATGAAATGATAAGGGATCAGTTTGTAGTAGGAATAAAAGATTCTAGGAAAAGAATGTTATGAAAGAGGGATTCGACTCTTCAGAAAGTAATCGATTGAAGCGATGGCAGTTCAGGAAATGGAAAAACAATTTAAAAAAATGAAAATTGATTCCAAATTCAAAGATGAGATTCGAAAAAAGTTAATGGAAACATAATGAGGTAACATGGGAACCTGTTGATATTATGGGGGAGGGGCATCCATTTATTTAGAAGTGTCCAGTGCGTGCTAAAAAGTTGAAAATTCTACCATTTTCAAAAAATTTGTAGAATGCATGTCAAGAAATTAGAAAAGGTTTCAGATAGAGGGAGTGAAATGGACAGAGTGCTTAGTATTGCAACTTCAGGGAAAGCACAAAAATTGTTGACAGAAGTGAAAGTTAAGGGTTCAAGTACAAATAGATAGTGGTGCAGCATGCAATGTAATTGGTTGGAACGACATATGTAAATTAAATCTAGATTCGAAGGTGAGTATGTCTAGTCAAGTATTAATATGGTGCAATGGAGAGAAGGAGATGGTTTATGGTGAGTGTGTCTTAGAAATGGAAGTGAAAAGTAACACATATAAAAACGTTATTGGCATTGCCGATGATATCATGGTGTTCGGTGGAGAAAGTGCTGAGACCATGATAAAAAATAGGAGAAAGTATTAAAGACCAGAATACAGAAATTTGAAGTTAAATAAGAAGAATGCAAAGTAAAAAAAACAAAAAAAGAATATATGGGACACTTTTTACTAATAAAAGTTTTAGGCCAAATCAAAGAAAGGTTAAAGCAATAGAAGACCACAGAGCAAGGCTCAGATATGCTCCTTAGGCCTAGTCAACTACATGGGAAAATTTGTACCAAATTTGTCTACTGTAGCTGCCCCATAATGAGAGTCATTTAGCAAATGGGGTTCAAGGCAAGAAAAGGCATGAGAAAAAATATTAAATCCAAGTTGCAAGAGGCTCCAATTTTACGATAGTTCGGTGAGTCGAAAAGGTCGAGATTCAAGTGGATATGGTGTGGGTGTTGCATTGATACAGGCAGGTAATCCAGTAGCTTACACATCAACGACAATGGCCAGCTATGAGAAAAAATATGCTCAAATAGAGAAGGAAACCCTGGCGATTTTGTTCGGTGTCTAAAGATTTGAGAAATATGTGTTTTGAAAAACAATTCACATTCAACCCAATCACAAGCCTTTAGAAATAATCTGTAAAAAGAGTTCATGTGATGCGCCCAAGCAAATACATGGAAAGCTGGTTGGATATGATGTGGTCAATTTTGTTAAAGGGGTCAATGTAAATATAGCTTAGAATATGTCCAGGCTACCTTTTACAGTTATGGAAGAGAATCATATGCAAAGTCAACAGTTTTTTTATTCATATGGCAAGAGACATAAGTAATGAAGCACAAAAATGTAAAATTTGTGAGGATAATCATATTCGGGGAACACCTGGGTGTTTGTGGCAAAGTCCGAAACAGTTATAATATATATATATATATATATATATATATATATATATATATATATATCCAAATTTTGATCAAAAACCAAGTAAAATAAACTATCAAAAAATGTAATACACAAAGCAGGTAATTATAACGTTTATTTTTATATTATATTGTAAAGTTATTTTTAGGAAGTGATTTTAAATAAGGATGATTTTATTATATAAAATATTAAATAATATAAAATAAATTAGTATGTGAGTGATTGGAACAGTTGAAAGGAATAATGGGGCTGCAGTTGTTTATAGTTATTTACTTGAGAGAGGCTATAAAGAAGAGGTCAGTTTTGGAGTTGTTATAAGATGAGAGGTGTTGATGACAATTTGTACCAGTTTGTGGATGGTCAAACATATTTGATGGGAGGGCACTTACACATTGTCTAACCTTATATTTCTTTGTATTATCTTGTAGCAGCGCAAGCTATCACAGAACCGCATAAATCATATGTGCCGAGTGTACAGGAGGCCATTGGGTAACATTGTATTCGGATGAAGCAAGGCAAGTGTTCGACAGAGAATTTGTAAACAACTCAAAAACTGTAAATGTATTATATTTTTATTTCTTGCATGTAAATGTTCGTTTGTCAAGGACCCCTTGAGATTTAATAAATTAAAAGTTAAATTTACATTTTTATTTATAAATAAATTAAAGATATATACAATGTTATTTACTAATGCAATACAGAAGGGCTAAAAATCATAAACACAAATAGCTTCGAACTATACTTTTCATACTTCAACAAATATATTTGCATAATTGTTTTTGTGTATTATTTTCCTTAAATCATTGACCCTTTGTGGTTTTGAATATAAATTTTGGCATTGAGTGCACCATGAATAGTGGTGCACGATCACTCTATAGCACAAATAATATTCCATCTACTGTCCACTTACTTTGGTTCACCCAGTATGTATATAAAAACCATTTCTTTTACAACATTGTTACATGAATTCAATAAAAGCACATTGTATATTGAAATTAACAAGTCTGAAGGGCAAAATAATTTTCATTAATTATTGGTTTAATTCAAAATATGATTAAATTTTGTAACAGAAAAGTAAAAATAGTATGACTGATTCCTTGGATAGGCTGATGTAAAATCGTCTTTCATTGAATCCTCTCATTCAAATATTGATTAATTGTACATTTTTTGTAACTAAATTTATGTAATCATGCCAAAATTATTAATAAAATAAATCACAATTGTACTAACTCAATTTGTCTTTCTAGAAAGTCCACACCTATAGTCTTTTTGTATTCTTTGGTAAAAGTACCTTTACAGTACCTTTGGATCATACTAGATTTCCCAACTGCTCCATTCCCAACAATAACAACCTGCAAAAAAAAAAAAATTATTTTTTTATTCATCACTGTAAAACAATGTAACATAAATTAAATTCAACTTTTCTAGAAAGCAAGGAATAATTTAAAATTATGCTCAGTAAACAGTTTATCAGTTTGGATCAGGTGCCCAAAACTCGTCATATGTTCAAAAGAATAAATTAAGATATGTATTTTTTTTTCTATGTCACCTTTGGGTTATTTAAGGGATGAAGGTGTAACCCATTTTTAGTTTGGACACCCATCAGATGGGCAGATCAAGCTACCCTCATGGATGGCTTTCAGTAGGTTGATGGGTACCATCTTACCCAGGGTAGTGTGAGGAAGCCAAAGATGAACAATTACTGCGAAGGCGTCACCCAGCTGATGAGCACTTGCTTAACTTTAGTTATCTACTGGCCTGATTTCTAAAATGCTTTTTGGTGAAAGGAATAAATCCATTAGAGCTCGAATTCTGAATTATTTTGGATATTTGCATCACAGAGAAGCACGCAGGAAAACTACTAGGGCTTGAGAATGGGCCAGCAGCCGTATATTTGTTTGTACACATCACAATAACAATATAACATAGTGTTTGTTCACGAATGTAAGACAACCTTTTGAAGATATCAATCATATGTCATAATCCAGCTGTTATAGCCTAGCTTCTTCCCAGTTTGCCCTCACTATTAATGCTCAGCATGGTGTTTGACTTTATTTAACTTTTTTCAGAGATGACTTCCTTGACACTTCTCGATTACTCCTAGTTAATTGTATTCATTGCTAATGTTATTAGGGTTGGTGTATGGTTAGAACTTTGAGTAGGTATTAAGTATTGATTACTAATGCCTACATTATATATGGGTGTGTTAATTCCGTCTGCTATCACTATATATATATATATATATGTCTGGTTGGCTGTAAATAGTATAAAGGGTCAAGTTCTAACTTTGTTGGACTTATGGAATCTGTAAGATGTATGCTATTTGTATTTGTTTTCTTATGAATCCCAAACTGAATTGTTGCTATTCAGGCTGTCTAATACAACTTTTTTTTTTTAGTATTATATCTATATCTTCTATCTAGTATCCATAATGTGTTATGTTGGTCATCAATGGATTACATTGTTTTGATCGAGGAAATGCTCATAATGTTTAAATGTTTGTCATTAACATTGCTACCACTCCAGAGCTTATATTTCAATTTGTTCAGTAAATATCATATCCTGAAAAACTTAATTTATCTGTTGATTTAAAACAAGTCTCAGTTATAGCTAGACCATACCCGTAGCCTAGAATTTAGTGTGTTGACTTCTAACTAATGTGACCCGGGTTCAATGCTTGGCTCCTCTGAGGACTGTTTTATTTGGGGGATACGTCTGGTCGGGATTCAAATAGCCCCGTGAATATAAATGACCAGTTACTTCTTATAATAAAGAAGTGGTGAACCAATCAAGTTTAGAAAAAAAAAAAATTAAGGTTGGTTCAGTTCCTTGAAATATCGAACGAAGCATCAGATTGATGATATTTTCAATATGGTTTGTCATTTTTGTTGGAAAGATAACATATAATAGATGGCATTATTGTAATGAATATAGTCAAATTGGATTAACTGTTAATTCAAAACTCTGAGAGAGTGAATGTGTTTTATATGTTGATTATATTAGTTAGTGGATAATTGTAAAGAACATAAGAAACACAACCTCATGAATTCGAAGCTTTTCTCAATCGTTTGTTATTACTTGATCAGTGATAGTTGTTTTCTTGTGTGGAGTATTTTTTACTAAAGGTTTGAAGTTGTTATTTTTTTTAATTTGTGATAATAGGGAAAACCTTTTGATTTTCTGGTCAATATAAACACGTGACATGTTTTTAGTCAACCTACGTACATTTTGAGAAACAGTGGTCTTGGTAGGTGACAACAATTTTTAGTATAATTATACCGCCGATATTTGATCATGGGTATATTTTGCGATTCATTGTTTAGCTTTACATTAATAATAGAGTGGAAAATCCTAGCCATTAAAAAAATATGTCTTCAAACATGCAGAAAAATCATATCTTTAAATTTTAAATGGCTTCTGATTAGGGAGCTAAATTTTTGGTAGTTATCGAAAGGGGCCAGATTTTTCCCTATAAAATTTTTGATCCATTTAATTATTTTTAAGACCGCTATTGCAACAGATAAATACCGGCAATTAGAAAGGGAAAAGACGATCGGGGTGATCCGTAACAGAATGAAAGCACAGCATTCCTCTTCGGAACAATTAGTAAATAATAATTAACTTTAAAAAAGTGTATTAAGATTTATTATAAAGATTAAAAAAATTAAAATGCAGATCACAGTGCAGTGCGGTCCTAGGTGAAGCCTTGCCAGTCCAAAGAAAAGTCCATAATTGTTTCTGGTCAATTCCAATCCGGTCAAAAAAGTAACAAAAGGAATTAAATAAAAGGGAATAACTTGTACAAATAATGAGGGTCAGAAAAAAAATGGCTTATCGGGAGCTTTTTTTGGCGTAAATGAACATCTTCTTTGACGTTAAATATATATATTGAAAGTAAGAAGAAGGTCGTTGGTTAAGGTAGAGTTAGTAGAGGAAAGTATCAAGGAAGCATTGGCGATGATAGTACAAAGGAAGCCATTTTGATTGAGAATAGAAGGGGGTCATGCTAAAATCTTTTTTTTTAATGATACACAAAATCTGTCTGCGTTTCGTCTATTCAAGTATATTCTGGACTGACAGCATCATTGCAGTTCTTTTAAGTAAAGGACAGAAAAATGGCTTATCGGGAGCTTTTTTTGGCGTAAATGAACATTTTCTTTGACGTTAAATATATATATTGAAAGTAAGAAGAAGGTCGTTGGTTAAGGAAGAATTAGTAGAGGAAAGTATCAAGGAAGCATTGGCGATGATGGTACAAAGGAAGCCATTTTGATTGAGAATAGAAGGGGGTCAAGCTAAACTCCTTTTAGTAACCCAGTCCAAATCTAGGTCATGATAGATATCTTAATATTAAATTATAAAATGTATGCAATCTTAATCAATGTCATTGGTACACTGGTGTATATAGTAACCTTAATGGCGATTTCCAAATCTTCTTCTCTCATCTTTTCAGCTTGTTTTTGTGAAGGATCATATCTTTTGTAAGGACCATCATGTATAAGAAGGTGTGCCTGTAAAACAAAATAAAAAGGTGTTTTAGATACATTTGTTCTCGGCTAATTATTTATTCCAGAGGGCATAATTTCATAAATAAACATAACCAGGTAAGAATTAATAATATTTCAATAATACAGCTTACAAATAAATGGATCTAGTGGGGTTGGGATTTAATAACGGAGAGGTAATATCTATTAATATAAACGGTTTGTGGAAAAACTGAGTCATGAGTGACTAATAATAATCAGTTAACTACCTTGTCTTGTTCTAAATTTGTTTAATGTATAGGATAAACTTTAGACAGATCTCTAACATTTATTGAACGCATTTACAACCAAATAAAAAGTTTAATTAATAAAATGTTACGGTCTAAAAAATAAATAAATAAAAACATCACCGCACAAAATATTGTGCTCTGAAGTGATTGGTCGAGAAACTACAATATCAAAAGGAAAAGCGTCCTTACAATGCTTACCTGCAGATATCAAACTTAGTCGTCTACAATACCAGGATAAGAAGATTCAGGCGAGCCAAAGAAGTGTCTATTGAAGTATGGTGAATCGAAAAGGAAGATACAACAAGATGAGAAACACATTCAAAAGGTTCATGAAGGAATTGAAGAGAGAATAGGTGGCAGCCTGCCAAGAATGGACAAACTAGATTAGATCAAATACCGATGTAGACCCGTTTGTGGTAGAAGAGGGGAAGGCAGCTGAAGAGGAAGGAGGTCAGATGAAACAGAGAATATATAGTAATAATAAAATCTGTATATATCGTTCTATATATATATATACAAATAATACAATGGTGTGGTGAATTACCACAAATACACTGCTCACGAACAAAATTTGTACTAAAATTATTGCTAGTATAAGCTGTGTCAGGCTTTGAGAATGTTAGTATGGCTGCTGAAAACGCTTGTAAAATAGAATTACAAACTTGTGGGAAGACAAAACTAAACGTTATTTAAAGAATACTATATAAAAATAAGTAAATTATTGATATTTTAGCTTGACATGTTGCACTGTTGCTATAAAATATGTTTAGTTTTCCCTAAGGATGTAAATTTGGTATAATTTCCTAATTCTTATTTAGTAGATTAGGGTATTTGTCAAAACAAATTTTTGTTCAATGAAAGTAATATTTTTTTGCTATGCATATTTTTAATACTGGTGTAGTAAGGATAATTATTTATGTTTCTGGGACATTTATTTTGAACAATCAGAATGGTTTTTACTGGGGAAGCTTCATGCTGTGAAGGGTTATTTTTTATATGATATGCTGGGTAAAAATCTAAAATAAGGAAAAAAACTCCACTAGTACAGGAAATGTCTGGACATAGCTTACTGTAGGGGGGACTGGGAAATGGTACAGACAGGGCAGCGAACACAGATACGGTTATAATACAACAAAGGCCTACTATATTAGGAAGTAATATAGGTGTCATATTTGAAATGAAACTAACTAGTATAGGTAAAACTATTTAATTATAGATCTTTTCTAACATGACGAAGAACATACCCTAAAAATTATTAGTCATGAATATTCATTGGACCCGTTCTTCACCTCAACAGATCATTTCTGAGTAGAAAAACCTAGAATTCCCCAGCAATTTGCACCATGGCAGGTGCTGCTACTTGTTGAGCACTACTACCACTTCTCAAGCTTCTGGGTTGAAGCCTAACAGTGTCATTTGTTCTTGACTTAATGTTCCCTATGCGCACTCCATAAGTGAGTAGAATGCACCACATCAGCCGAGTAGAACAAGTGGGTTGATCAGCTACCACATATCACCGAGTAAGGCACCATCACAAAATTTAATGAAGCAGGATCACCAGAGATTCATGTGAATCGCCCAAGTCATCAGCCCTCAGCTTTATCATTTGCATCACTGCCCAGCAAAATTGTCTTTACTCACGCACGGATCCAATATTGTACTCTGATTTTGGCTATTAATCCCCCCCTCCCTATCACCAGAATCATATTTAAATTAATTGTAAATATCTATATTGTCCACTTACGAGTGCACAATGAATCGCCTTGTACAAGCTATCGATTAATTGATGATCCAGTGACAACAACCCCCCCCCCCCATAGGTTACAATTTAAGCTAATAATTGCGGCAAACATTCCACTGCGATGAGTCATATGCGGTCGAAGTGAAGAATATCACTTTTACTGTGATGGATTTCACTTTTTTTTTTATAGATGAAATTCGATTCAAATGAAAGATAATATGTGTTAAAAGAGGTTTTGAAAAACTACGTAAAAATTGTAATATTTTTTATAGTTTTTAATTTTTCAAAGTATACAGTTTTTTTTATCCACGTGTATTCAAGCTAATTTGTAATATTGTACAATGAAGAATGATATATAATTGAATACCAAATCGATCCCCAATCTTTTTTTTTCAGATCATGTCTGCTTTCTTTTAAAAATCGAATTTCGAAAATGTCCACCTAAATCTGGGCTCTGCAGAGTTGCAATCGTATTAATTAATGACAACCCCCTCCACAGATATCATAATTAACTAACAGTGTGTGTTTGATAAATGTAAATAACGTCTATTCTATTATACTAACTAAAAACTAGAGCCTCTCCGGTAGATCTCAGCAATAATTTAAAAAATGGCGTGGCTACCGATCCATGGATCAACTGGTTTCTAGTGATGGGCTTGGCTAAGATGGAGAGAAATGATGGCAAGAGTGCACCAAGAGAACAAGTTGTCGCGGCCTTCCCCTCCGACGGGCCTACTTTCACAGACAGAATGAGGTTGCTACACGTACACTACTCCTCGGCCGGAAAACATCAAACTTCCACCGGGGGAAAGGAATATCCTTCTAATTTGCTAGCCACATTTAAAACTACGTTTAAATACCTACCCTATACCTGTATAAGGATCGCCATTTTATTTTAAACTTCACTCAATAAAAATTAAGCAGCTCAGACGATATTACATACCCGATATGTAGAGTTGCCATTCAAAACTTTTTTTTTTGTAATATCCCTGCAATTCTTTTTGCCTTCTCGCAGTGGGCGTACCTAGGCGGCAAACGATGTAGGTAGCCTATTAGGAACTTGTACCCCCTCCCCCACCAATTTGTTGACTTTTCTGTGTTAATCAGAATCAAGCATGGTTATTAACAATAACTGAACATAAATAAATTTATAAAACAATTCTATTGTCTTTCCACAACTTATAACTTCTTCTTTAATGTAATAACGTTTTGTTTTTGGATTTTAATTATTTACTACATATATGTTCTATGTTTGAATTTTAAGTATTTTTACTTGTAGTAGAATAGGACAATTTCAAAATAAGTAACCATTGTTATGTATAATAATAGTAATTAGTTTGTATCCATATGAGCAGGTAAAAGTTTTATCATTTGACTTTTTATTTTACTGTAGAGATAACTGAAGATGACAGCTTAGAGCTGTCGAAAGCTCTATTACATTAAAGAAGAAGCTATAAGTTGTGGAAAGACAATAGAACTGTTTTATAATTATATCATTCCACAATCCGGAAGAAATTTTGATTATAAATTAATTGATTTCTTTTGTTTATGTAAATTGCATATATAATCATAAAATGTAAGCGTGTTTATATTTTTTTTCTTTATTTTTTATTAGAAAAGTCTTGAATGACATTGTCACAAATTTAAATCATATGTTGGTTGTTATCGATTTTACCACTAGGCAACGTATCTTTAAGTGTTCATTGCCAATTCCAAATTTACGGTCCATGTGTTTTCTTTTCTCACTGATTAAGCGTAAGAATGTCGACGTCAAGACGTGCCGCCGGGGTCAACACGCATTTTTGTTAAATTACATATTTATTATTATCATAGATTCGGTTTATTACAACATTATTAAATTGTTTATTTTTATATAATTTAGACAAAAGTATAAAAAATGCCACCCCAAAATACGTGCCATGATGGACCACCCCAATCGCACCCCCCAGGTACGCTACAGTCTTATCGTTCCTAAAGTATCCTAAACACGGTGAACAATCAAATAACTTCTGAGGTGTAACGTATGAAAGGTTGAGATATACGTGACCATTTTTTTCCCCTTCAAGTTTTGATCGCATACTTTCCGTTATGACATGCAGCGTGTGCGTATCACCCCTGCGTTATGATATGTGCGAACAAGTATATACAGCGTAACTCGGGATGTACGTTTAAGCATTTCAGACCGATTACGTTATTTTCACGTCATAGAACCTTCCCATATAACACACAAATACATACCAGCAGACAAAATGATTGTTTGATCGTAATGCCACTCACTTAGGGTTCGACATTAATGTCATTTTATAAATTTTAATGCGTCGTTAACCACGTGGAAAAATTCAGAACTTCAAATTATAGGCTTGACTTCACTTCAAAAATCATAAAAGTTGAAGAAAAAAAAACTTTACAAGTTTAAAATATATAGACAAGTTGGAGGATTTTTACTACTACTGTCGTATAACAGAAAGTAAACCTAACATCTTAAGACTCAGAAATTCTTGTGAGAAAACTGCTAAATATTACTGCGCGACTATTCTTCATTTTATTTGTTAAACGTTTGAGATTTCATTTCTCGACAACTCTCGTAGAACATCTGTACAGAGCAACGGTGATTTTGTTGCATATGGTTTCAAAGTCAAATCTGTATAATTCCTTCTAAATACGAGAAAAAGATCATATTTGCCGAATTGTCTCCAGTTTTTGAAATATATTCTTATATTGAAAGAAAAACAATGTTTTTTTTTGGGGGGGGGGAGGGATTATTATGACTAAAAGAATGTTATTATCTGTTTATTTAGAGCCTGATGAGGAAAAAGAGCGTGTGTTTCGAAACGAGTAGTGAGTTTTAATAAAAACAAAATAGATATAGGTTTGAAAGCTTAAAAGTTGTTATTTATTTAATAAAATATACAAAAACATTTATTTTAGAAAAGTAACAGAATTATGAATGACAGTTAAATAGAACTAATCAAACTAAAACAAAAATATGTTACGAAAAAAAAATTAAGTCAATTTGAATAAAGTAACTATAAGTCGTATACTTTGGTACATTCATGTATCTATATTCACTCAAATACCTATGCCGCAAAAACAATTTTTTGTTGTTCCTCAGTGTAATATATGTCTTTTCTTTGAATCTATTTAAGTCATTCAAACGTGAAATAACTTACTTCTTTTTAGGAAATTTTCCTTGAATGAAGTTATAGTCGATTTTATTTCAGTGGCCTGCATCTAAGGCCGAAGGAGGGGGGGGTCTTGTAGCATCTAGTGGTGGTGGGGCCCAAACCACAGATACCCTTCGACCGATCTCGCTAGTTGAAAACATCTAATTAACATCACCCCATCGACTGATCAAAAATGGGCGAAGCAGCCATTTGCCGAAACCACATTCTTCTTTTTACAGTGAGTTGGTAATAAAACAGTGAGTGGCTAATGAACTTCCCTACCCAAGAACTTCTTTTTTTTAAAAAAGAGTTCAATAATATTGTTTTTTTTTACAACGCTTTGCAACAGACGTGAACCTCGAACCGCCTGCCTAGTCATATTGAATCTCTTTAGCTTTGCACTCGTGATCTAGCAAGACTTGCGACTAGTGGTCACATAGACTAATGATATAAATGATTATTATAAATAGTGGAATACAAACCGCAGCTAATAATTGATGATATTACACATTGTTATCTGGCCATTGCTCCATTTTGTTGGCCAACATAAATATATCAAGAAAATAATACAAGTTTCCTGCAACTATACAAGGAACATTTAGTTTTTAGGGTTCACAATCATGAAAATGATTAATTAATTTGGAAATTTGTGAAAGGTGGACAAACCTATAAATTTGAGGCATTTGAACAATATACTGATGCATTAGGTAGGATTCATTCATGGCATTTATTCCTATTTCGACTTGAATCGAGGTTTTGGCAAAGGCACAATCTAGTATATTTCGTGTTTTTTTTTGTCTCGAGCTGAAATTCTCAGAAGTATCTGAAAAAGCTTCATTATTGTACTTTGCTAAGACGAATCCGACTGGGAATAAACTACATCCGTTTGTAGCTCAAGAAAGCATTGGTCATTTGATTCGGATGAGTCTGAAAGAATATATAGACCATTTCAAATTGTGGTATTTATGTCAAATAATAAACGAATAAGCCTGAGATAGAAGAATTAAAATTGTAAAATGAGCTCAAAAACCAAGAAGGCGCCCCATTTGTATTGAAGTTATCCGATCCAGTTAGTGAGCTAATAAAACTAGACATCCTAATAACCTCATTGAAAACCTGTTCCTATAAACAACAAAAAGCACTATTTGAAAGTTAAAGTTGAATATGCTAAGTAGGTTTTATATGATTGAACCATTGAAATTCACAGTTTTATTGTTTATTTTGAATCGTTGAAAAACAGGCCATAACTACCAAATTTATAATTGCTATCATTTATTAGTTATTAGCTCAGATTAATGCATTCATAATCAACTATAAACCGTTTGTATTACTTAAATTAAAACTTTCTAACCGGTTTGAACGTTCCATTGGTGGCACACATCACTTCAAATATTACATACTGTGTAGAACATAAATTGGTGACTTGATTTTAGATATTAATTCTAAAATCAAATTGAAAAAAATAAACGCAATCTTAACGCCCAACTCCTATATTTTATTTTTTTGTAATTTTTCTCATAGATCTCAAATTTTAAATGTTAGTAAAAATGACAAAAACGTAGCAAGTAAAACTATCTACTACATCGACTCAACAGCTTTCCGGATTAGTAGAATTTGTAATATGAGCGATTGCAGAACCTATCTGAGAAAACCCTGGTCAGTGCTGTAAGAGGTAAGGTTCGACCAAGGAGTGGAGTAGTGACCCTCAACCGCAAGGTTTGGTATGTACCTTGCCAACATAACTGATGATCCCAACCGCCCCTCCACATAACTTCATGTAACCGGCCACAAAGTTCAACGGGGTAAATCCAATTATTATATGATGTAAAGTGACTAAACTAAAAAACACTGATCACTTTACACTGCAATGAACAGTGAATTACGGGTAGACGAATTTACTCTAGTCATTTAAATCAAATTTGTTGTTTATTTTGGTTTTCTCACATCTATATCTATTTCCCATTTGCAAAAATTAACTACTTCAGTTCGTTTACACAATCTGTAACAAACAAGCAAAACCTCTTTACGTTGTATCTCATTTTTGTTATATCCATATTTTTCTTCATGTACCTGTTTTAACTATTGTTTATATTCTTGTTATTTGTAAAGCTATCAACTGTTATCTATTGATATCAGCTCATTATCTAGATAAATAATAAATAAAGGTCACAGAGAAATTCATCTTCTGCAACCAAACTTTTGCATAGCCTAATAAAAGTTTTTATGAAATTAGGGAAAAATTGTTACTAATTATTACCATCCGTGTTAAAACCTACTTTATTTCCTTGTTATGAAGACCTGATGCAGTTAGCAGTAGTTTGTCGAAACGTTGTCCAGTAATAAATTTGTTGAAAACCTAACAGCACTCTCTCATCAACCTAAGATTTCCCAACAACTTCTAGTCATTTTTATGTTCACAGCTAACAGTGAACTCATAGTATATTATGTTAATCTGACAAACCTGTAATTGTAATCTAAGTATTGTATTTGAGTGGATTATTTGTTAGGAAACGTCTTAAAATCCATACTTTGTATGTCGAAACGTCATATACTACTAATTTGATGAAAATTTAACATCATTCATATAATCCTCTCGTATTTAAATTAGCACCAAACTATGAATCGCACGATGGACGCCATTTTGCAAGTTAAGCTTAAGATCAGCTCCTTAACTTACTGATAAGGTAACTTAAGATGGGTGCTAGATTTAAGTATTTTATGAACAATTTTTAATAATTTAAATATTCCAACGAGCTAACACACCAAAAAGAGACACACACATTTACACTTTGCGTAAAGACATTTTTCAAAAACAAGTCGACATTTCACCTATTCAGGAATATGAATGATATTATTATGACAAACTTGTACTTAATGCTTGTTTTATTGTTAGATGGAGAATATAAATGTTTTTTATTGTTTTTTAATTAAAGTTTCTATTTATGTATTTAATTAAATTAATAACAACAACTTTATTATGATAAACTTACAATCTGCCTCATTGGGCAATAAGTAATTGTGATAAATGTTATCATTCATACCATATTTACAATTTTCATTCACTCGCTCATTCATACCGTATTTACAAACAGCCCAGAGACCTCCCAAATCCACATGGTTGTCACCTCCCTCCCATGCGAAAGAGGAAGCGGAGTGTATATATCTATCTTATTTTATTTTATGCATCTTATTTTGTTATATCCATGTTTTTCTTCATGTACCTGTTTTAACTATTGTTTATATTCTTGTAATTTACTGATATGAAGTTTATTAATATGACAATGACTGTGTGACGAATAAAATAAGGGCAGAGTTAGAAATAATCTTCCCAGACCCCGCATAACCATAACCCAAAATTTGTTGTTCTTAGCCTTGGAGAAGTTATCAATTCGGTATCCAATATTAGAAAAGTGGAACAATGATTTTTAAAAATAATACCATTATGTCCTGGTGATGGGGTTAAATCGACGAAACGTTGAATATTGATGTAAAAAATAAATAAAACATTTTTTGAGAGACTTTTCTGTTCTTCACATGAGTGTAAATGATAATTTTAGTTACTGTCATCTTGTGAACAACGCCTTTAAGATACCGAGATAGCTACCAAACTTTTGTAGTTTCCTAAAATCCTTCCACGATTTCGTAGGGGAAACTGCAAAGTGAGAGCAAGATGTTAGAAGAGGGGCCTACGTGAAGATGACAGGTCGGAGACGAAGCACAAGTTGTTGAAGAAAGCCAGCGCAGCTTTCACCGTTTTGTCCATTTCAAAAATAGAATGCCAGCTAAGCTGTCTTGCTAGTATGTAAGCAGATCAGTGACTATAACCTAAAATTGTCATGTACTAAAAGAATTTTATTTCAAAATGGAGCTATTGTCTCGCCCCAAGGGGGAGGTTTACTTTTAAACACGGTATAATACGATTACCTCAGACTCAAAAAATCTAAAATTTCAAACGACATCCTACATCACCCCGAGAATGGTTAGGTTTTAAAGTACACCTTAGTAATTAATTAATAAGTAATTAAAAACACCTTATGTGAAAGTAAATCGAATGCTAAAAAATCAGCCTAGTTTCTCCAATGAGTTTTAAATAACAGCCCATCTATAACGGCGCTAATTATGACTTAAAGTTGCTAATTTTCTCCATTGGTTAAAAGCAAAGCAAATGGAAATTGATGCGAAAAAGGTTTTCTTTCGGTCAATATATTAGCCGTTTAAAATGTATTAAGTTTTTGTTAAGAAAAAACAAATTTTAGCTATTGAGGTAGTTTAACGAATACAGTATTTTTGGACGAAAACACTGAATAGTTTTGCAAAATTATTTAGTCTATATTTGAGATAATTAGGCGGGGGCCCGACCGTCATGAAACCCCTTAACAATATATTTTCCAGGTAATCGATGTTTAGAAATAGACATTTATAGGTGTACATTTGCACTGTGGGTTATTCAATTAAGCTTGAGCCTCTTCATAATTCTTTTTTTGGCACTATGTCATAAAACCGTAAATGTTTCGCCTGTTCATACATCATCAAGGACTACAATTTTTAAAACAAGATATATATATATATATATATAACTACATTAAAGAAATAATATGTACATTAATTTTGTGAATTTAAAAATATGATAAAATGTAAAAATTTTAATTTATGAAATAAAAATATTTGAATAATAAATGCACAATAAAACAAGTAAAATAGCAAACATGGCATGTGTGTCTATAATGAACATGATGTTCATTTATAAAATTAAAATTTATAAATATACATATCTTGTTTTAAAAATTGTAGTCCTTGATGATACAGGCGAAACGTTGACGGTTTTATACATTTATTTATAATCACGATCTTCGCCTTTTAATGCGTTTAAAGGTCAATATATATATTAAACAATAATTCAATTATTTCGTATTTGAGGTAACACAAATTTAAAAATAAGTAAAATCTATGTTTGACGAAAGGTTTATTTTTGCAAGGCTTCGTTACGACTGCGAAAACGATTTTAATGGTTGGTTTAATGACTTTTTGAAATTATAAATATAAAATAAACAACATAAAATATACTACATATTGTTAATAAGGACGTTGAGGTCGTATTCGATAAATTACTCAAAAGTTATAGAAAAAATTTTTTTTTTCTGATATTAAGAAATTAATTAATGACATGTTCATGATCTGTGGTTTTCATGAGATGATTATATTTTCTTTCAGGTCTCCCCTATATCATATGGGACCTCCATGTAAAAATCACACATCTCTAGCTTGAACAGAGCATTCACAAAAAGAAGAACTGTCAGACATAAGGGTGAAAACATCAGATGGTTTTGAAAACCCCCAAAAAACCCTAATAATGATAACTTGAATAGATTTTGAGTTGCCACTTGAGAGGTCTCAAAAGTTAGTGAGAGATACACAAATGAACCTGATTTCTTCTTGTATTTTAAACCAAATGTGTACAGTTTAACCCCCAGATTATTGTAAATATGCAAGGCTGCTATCATTTCATTGATGTTTCCATTCCTTTGTCAAAACATCCAGACAACCGATAAAATTCAAGCCATGAAGAAAAAATGCTTGTTAGACCAATATGAACCTATGCAATGTCATTCTGGAGTATGGCCTAAACTAGTAACTTTCTCAAACTGCAGAGAATACAGAATAAATTCCTAGGAATAATAACAAATTCACCTGGGCGTGATATTATATTATATATATTACCATCTCCCGACTACATGATACAGCTGGCATTGAATTTATTTATAACGTAATACAAATCAATCAAAGGTTTATTGAAATCTGTCAGAGTCAATGGGAGAGTCGGATCAGACTTCTGTTTTATGTTTGAATTTTAGATTTTAGATCATCTACGACAATGTTTTGGATATTATCACTGCTATGTGCTATGATGACTAAACTTTGATGTACACATCACACGTTATGTTTTTTTAGTAACCTTCCTGAGGTTACTTTTGTCACGGTTAGTCAGTGACTAAGTTATGGACAGAACTTTTGGAGAAATCGGTTGACACATAAACTTTATTTTGATAATAGATTTATTTGTAATCTGCTAGTTAAAAAAATGAGGTTAGTTTTTAATAGAAATTCCATCTACAATTAACTATAGAGAAAAGAGAGAATGGAAATATAGGAAAGTTTAAATAAAATACAGAACATTACATCAATTATAAAATACTGTAATTTTCTGAATTTAATTTTAAATTGAACTTCACAAATGACTTCTGACTAAATTAAACAAAAAAAAAATTATTTACCTATTTTTTATTTAATGGTGAAGTAATCAATTACTTTGATACCATTTGACTTCCCTTTTGTTATCTAGGAGGCTTCTATTACAGTATAGGAATTAATCGTTGCAAAATAATCAATTTCACGAAATCTATACCGATTTTCAATGATCGCTATTTTAGAAAGAATCCGTTTAGAATTGTATAAAATTTAAATTTCACACTATATATTGTAATAGTAGCAACAATAATTTAGCAAATGGCACTGTTGCATACTGTTTCAGCTTGGAAGAAGACACATAAAGACCTCCATTATATCCTTAAGGACCACTAGAAATCAGCTATTTAGTTGTGGGTTTCTTATTTCGGGTTTCCTACTTATAAATAAGTGGATATTTTAGTTTTAAGTATTGACTGTATTTTAGTGTTAGTTAAGAGGCACTCTGGCGTCTTGAAAAAGAAATTTTCGCTCTCTCTCAAAATTGAGAGTATACTTTACACAGATAGGGGTGAAAACGTGGAAATAGCCAACTAAACGCTGAAAATGGCCACTGCCCCTGATATGATGCTATGTGATGTCTAAAGTATACTAATGGTGTATATATATATGATGATATTTCAAGCCACACAACTTGCGTGAATTGGTGTAATGAGCGGAAACGTCAGTTATGGGGACGAGGTGAAAAGAGACCTGAAAGTATCAGTTACAGTTTTCTGTCTTTGCTCCCGTGATGCAGCATCCCCATGGGTAAACGACCTGCCGATTCATTTCACCAGGCAGACCGGCGATTTCACCCAGGGCCTATACCTCAGGTACTTATCGATTGGAAAAGCTAAAGGGGAAAACTCGAATGACCGTTAGGAAGAGAAATTAATAGAATAGAACGAATGAACGGTCAAAGTTTACGTTCATTAGAAATTTGTGCCTGTGAGAGAGTTTTACTTGCCACGTAATCTCCAATGTAGGCCGTCCCTCGTGCAGAACTAGCCGGAAGAAAATGGTGTTAGTGTGTGTTTCGGGAACATTGAAATATTTCTCATTTCAGAAGGGAAAGATACCACTCACTTCTGAAATATACTTTACAGAAGTATACCGCATGTAGGAAACGTGGCAAAACTCTCCAGCAAACAACCTCGTATATTTGGGCCCAAAAATGGACCGACACCTCCGTTTTAGTGCTCATTTTGCGAGGAACTTAAAACAAACACGTACGAAGTCTTACCGGCTTACCAACTTGCTAACTTTCTCTGCGCCTCAAGCTTATGATTTGCAAGGGCATACTCAGGCCTTCTCCGATGTAAGGTGCATCGCTTTTTAGTCATCTGGTTGAAAAAACATATGAATAGGCTGCAAAGCGACTCCAAAAATTTCAAAACGAGATACTCATGAAAATGGTCTGACCTACTACATTCCAGCAGCGGTGAACAGTGAGCTCCACGAAGATTTTGAGCTGCCTACGGTGGATGAATTCATTCGCCGTATACATATCAAAGTCTTTGATTCGCTGCAATACTTCCTACCCCGTGTTTAACACGATTTCCCCCTCTCCGTTTCCCCACCGATGGCAGACGGCAGTCGAGGTAGGAGAGTTCTAGATCAGTTTTAGGATAATTTCTAAGTACCCTATGTAATCCGAAGGTGAGCCCCATCACCTAGGCTCCATTTACTTTGTATAACTTTTAACAATAATCAAAAAATATTACTTTTTTCAGAAACTGCTTAAAATGCATATATTATATATATATATATATGGAGTAAAAGGAGCATCCCACAGCTTTAAGGAAAAAAAAAATTGAAATAATGATTTCTCACAGAAGCTCGAAGCAACTCCATTAATTTACTTGCGATGGGAAAATGCTAGAGAGATGTTTAAATCCTTTACATAGTTCTCTTCTACCTACTGCTTCTATTAACACTTCAGAATGGTTAAAGCAATACTAAACGCTGCCGTCGGTGTGGTTAAAGTTCTACTCGAAGACAGGATATTTCGACTTCGAAGACAGATAGGGATACGAAAACCTATCGAAAAACAGACAAAAAAAAATCTAAATGATAAAAATAATAGTTTATCATTTACCTCCCTTGTGACAAAAACGGTACAGTGAAGACTGTGTTTTGTGCTTAAATTCTATTGGTTCATAAAACAATCTGACATAAATGCGTCAAACAAATGAGAACGAACTTTAATATGTACATTATAAATGTCACGAAAATAAACTAATCCATGGCATAACAGAAGAGGTAGGGCAGACGAAGGTTGTCGCCGTGGTTGTTGGAGGGGGTGGGTACGCGGTATGACGCTAGATTATTATCTCTCAACCTTGTTTTTTGTTTTATTTTATCTACCACTTACTCATTCGAGTAGCTACTCATTGATCCTCAATAGGTTAAATGGACCCAAAAATTCCATGGGGGTGCCGAAGATGGAACCCAGTTCTCCTTAAGTATGCTAACCCTTAGACTACGGGGACGGCGTTTTGTAAATTTCGAATTTAGTGGTCACAATTTTAAAGTAACTTGCTGTATTGGTTCAATGTACCGAACTCTACGATGAACCTCTTTTTTTTTTGGTTTAATATAGTCACCAGACATCCTCTCAGAGTGCCTCTAAACTAAAACTAATAAAATAAACTTTATTGTGTACAAGTATCCAGTTATTTTATTTTTTCTGTAGCTAGAGAACTAAAGTGAGTGACAAAGGTGAAACTAAAATAGCGACTTTGGTATGACAAGTATGTGCGTTAAAATAAAGCTTTATTATGTTTTTGTTTTTTTAATCTTTGATGAAAAAAATATATAATGAGTATGTATTATACAGACAAAGCTTATTTTTCAAAATGGAATGCCTAATAGAAGAATTATTATGTGGCCGGAAAAAATAACTTTTATGTCCATATATTTGTGTATGCAATGGATTCTTTCTAAAATGGAGATCATTGAAAATTGGTGAACATTTTTTGAGGTAATGATTATTTTATGATGGTTTATTCTTATACTATAATATTTTAGATGCCTCCTAGATAAGAAACAAAATCGGTCGATTGTAACATCGGTTGTCGATGGGCCATGGGACCATTAAATAAAAAAATATATTTACTTAAACGTTACTATTTTGCCATAGATTTCCATTCTTTCTTTTCCCCACAGCTAATTGTAGGTAAATGGGATTTCTATTCATTTTTCATCACTAGATTATTTTGGCTATGACAATTTTCAAGAAATATATGAGTACTTTCCTTTACTATGTTATAAATAAAGTGAATACCAGTGGTGTCTAGTAGATGTTAGTACGCCAATATCTTATATATATAGTCTAAACATTTTTAAAAAATGCCAACTTTCTGTGGAGAGATAGAGAAATTGTGGCCATCATAGAGATGGGATGTGCGCAACGAGATGCCTTGCCACATCAGCCCTCCACAGTACGAGCGCCTACCCGGAAGAAACCGAACTGTCTTTGTACAAAGTGATTTATTTAATTTTTTTAAAAAAAAAAACCTTTAATCTCTCTCAAAGTACTCTCCATTGGAGTCAGTACAATTAACGAATCTTTTATTCCACTGTTCAAAACTTAAACTACTCTTTTGTGATTCCAGACAGAGCCTCCATCGATTTTGACTTTACTTCATCCTCAAAACGCTTTCCTTTCATGACCCTTTTGATTCGGGAGTTACGGGGGTAGATCGGGTGAATAGGGAGGCGGTGATACCATTTTTGGTCAAAAATTGGCGCACAATTTTGATGTGCATTCAGCAGTCGAGGGACAAATTTTGCAGCCACCCTTCTCATCCCAAAAGCTTCACTTAAAATTCGCTGTATTGAACTCCAAGTCACTCCAGGCTCTCCCTTCGAGCTTGGCAACCATTATTAATTTTTTTTTAAACAAATAATAAAAATAAAAGTCTCTGGGCTCTCCTATACATATATAAAGAAGCTATACCAGACCATCTAATAAAATTTGCAACATCAAAAATTCTCCTGGTCGGAGATCAGATGGTGCGGTGTTCCAATCCTATCACTAACCTTTTCCTTTGGGCTATTAGATGTCCTTAGATGTATTTTAGGATGATACTACTCTTACATAGCATATACATAGATGTTTGTCGACGTCCTCAAATTGTTGGTATTTGAGAAAAACTTTAGGTGGTGCAAGTGTTCCTTGAAATCAGTAGCGCACCTGAGGAGAGGGCGATATGTGCGACACGCCCCGGATGACAAATAAACTAAATCATATAAAACTATAATGATGTTATAATCAAAATAATCACTGTTGATTATAATAAGTATTCACTTTAACAAAAATGCGTGCTGACCCCCGGGGCTCGACGTCAACATTTTTACACTTAAGCAGTGAAAAAATCAGGTGTGCCGTAAAATTGGGATTGGCGATAGCCACATAAAGATATATCGCCTGGTGGTAAAATCGAGATCTAGCGAAACTTTCCATTGAGGTTTGACAATTTCATTCAAGACTTTTCTAATAATAAAGCAAGAAAAAATAATTTATAAACACGATTACATCTTATCACTGTGTGTAAAATATGTTTAAACCAAATAAATACAATTTATTTATTTCTGTCAGTTAATTGTTAATAACCATTTTTGATTTTGATTGATTTAGAAAGGGTGGTGAGAATTGGAGACCACAAAAGCTGTAAGTACACCACTGCCTAATGGGACTTCCCTGTAAATTTTCATGTATCTAGCTTTAACGGGAGGCTAAAAAAAAACCAATACAGACAGACACAAGAGTGAAAACTTAAGGGTTCCTGATTTTGAAAAACAACGAAACCTTAAAAATGATTGGTTATTGACATATACTCGTAATAAGTATTCTTTTTTATCTAACCATTTCATAAAGCCATATTGGCATGACTAATTGAGAACGTAGCTACGCACTCTCAGAGGGGGGGGGGGTTATCCGATAATGAAGCGGTGAAACACAATTAGCAAATTACTTTCTTTTTTTCTATTTGCTGACGAATTTCTCTTCTAAAAAGATTCTACAAAGAAGGAAGGGTAAAAAAACTAAAAAACTAAATCTAAAAAAATTTGTGTCTGGAAGAATCACACCGTTGAACCAATCCAGTTTCTACTTCATTGTCTTCCACTGTGGAATGAATGTCTGTTCTCGAACAGACTGGACAAAAGTCGTTAGAAATCGATTTCGACTTGAAAGGGCGACAAGCTAGGGGCCTTCCCAGGCAGTAAAGTCTCTAGGTACACCACTGCTTGAAATTGATTAGTATAGTTAGACCACAGTGACTAGAGTCCTGTCATTAAGCCTAGTTCCGCAGCTCAGGTAGTACAAGCCCGGTAGGCCTCGCTACTAACCTATCGTCAAACATATAACTGAGAACGGAGTGTAATGTGAGCGTATGTTTTCGCAATCTGCAGGCCACAGTGAAATTGTTATTCATCTGATCACACAGCCACCCCGGTCTCTAGTAGTCGTGGTTAGACCTAGCAGACAGCTCGTCGTGACGGTACTAGGTGTGGCAGTGGGACAGCACAGGGAAGGCCGGACTACCTGCCACGGCTACCTGGATACCTGGAGGGGGCTGTGGGAACCCTCCCAAGGCAATGGCCTTAGCTTCCTCAATCTTAACATTTCTGACTGCAGCCTCAGCTCAATTAATAATAACATACACGCTTATGTATGGAGTGTCTTCCTATTTTCTTTGTTAACCTCTCATGTATTTCCGTAGTATTAGCGAAGGTAAAGTAGGAGTTCATATATGAGTTGTTGGGATGTAAATTTAATAATGGACAACTCTCGAAACGCTGAACTAATAACAAGAAAATAAAGGTATATGTTAATGTCAACAAAAAATAAAATAGAAGGTGAGCCTCATCACCTAGTGTTGTAAAAGAACAATGAACTATTAACGACAATAAAAATTTATTATATTTAGGCACTCCGCCAAATGCATGTAAATGCAGTAAGAGGAGAAACATGTAATCCAAATATTTTGTTATTTTTCTTTTTTGTACATTGTATTGTTTTGTTGAGGTTTTGAAAAAAAAAAAAAACATGTAAAAGATTACCGAACCATGTGAATACATGTAATATTTCCATGAGAATTTAAATGTAAAAAACAAGGCTAAAAGATTTATTTACACGACCATTTTCAAGTTTCTTAAAAGGCGACACAATTTTGGTTATTTGAAAATCTTCTGGTAACACAATATTTAAAATCGCAAATATTTTTCAATCTTTGTCGTTGCTGATAATACTATGCTCACAGCAGAGAATTTCTGACTTTGAGGGTTTTTTTTTAATAGTTGGGCGTTTGAGCTCAGTTATTATAAATATTTGTTTTGTGTTTTTGTTAATATTTTAGCCATTTGTAATTTGTTTTTATTAAAGGAAATCTTCTTAGCTGAGTTGTTTTAACAATTTTTTTTCTTTTTTTTAAAGACAGTATTTGTTTATTACATTTTATGTACATTGTTTTATGTAATTTTCAAGAAACCTTTGAGTGATTTCTTTTACTAAGTTATAAGTCAATGTCAGTGGTATCATGTATTCGAGAGATGTTGGTACGCCTTGGTGAATTTATTATTATTATTAGAAATTTATTCTGTATTCTCTGCAGTTTGAGAAAGTTACTTGAACAGGTCATACTCCAGGATGGCGATGCATAGGTTAGAGGTCTGACGAGAATGTCATAAACATTGCTTTATATTTTATCGGCAGTTTAAATGTTTTGCAAATGAATGAAAACAGCAATGAGACGGCTACCTTGCCTTTTCATCTAATAGAATTTATGTAAGGTGAAAAGGTTAAGCCTGACGGAAAATTATGCCAAGGCACTTAAAAAGTTTAGGGCTGTGTTTAAGTTCTGTATTTCCTAAATTGATGTATGGTCTGAACAAGTTATGGATAAAATTTTATTAAGTAAAAAACAACATTAACATTTTATATCATAAAAACAGATGAGGCCAGTGATTCTTTGATCTACTAAAAAGTTAATGCCAACTAATTATACGATAACGGGAAGAAGACGATTTAATGACTCTACGCACTGTGAACCTATTCATGTTCTACCTGAGTACCCACCCCCACTTCAGGCAGGACGAACGGGTGGGTAGCTTGTAGCGAGCATCACTTCTCATGGGCTCTTTTGCAATATTGTCTGAATAGAAAACAAAGAGATGAAAGGCTATGAAATATATACATATATATATATAAATTTCATAATTAATAATAATTATTTTTAACCTTAATGGGGATGTTCTGAGAACAACTTCCGTTCAACTCACCGATAGAGGCTGATTCTGAAATATTACACATTTTGCACTCATATTTGTGACAGTTACGTTTAAATGTCATAAAAGGAGAAGTTGTATTGTATATGAAAAGTATTGCATTAACACATTACTCATTAGGCTGGAATAATTCATCAGCCGATGCTATAAAACCGTCCCATTCCAAAGGCCTGGTTGGCTTATGCAACTGACATTCCGTGCTTGAGCTTTTATAAATGCACATGTATAATGTGACTAACAAGGCGATCGAACCGATTCCAATCACGAGTCAGTCCCGTATTAAAATTATTCAAGCACGCAAAGAAGAAATAAAAGTTATATGGGAGTTGATTGTCGACAGTATATTCCTAGCTGAAGTACACTTATTACTGAGTATAAGATTGATTAAAGGTATTGACCTCTGATAAATTGTACTAGTTGTTACAAATAACGGTGTAGCAATATTTATTGTTATTTGCGATAGCCTAAGTTTAAGTAATAAAATGAACTTTAGCTCCGAATAAGTACCTTTTTTGCAGTTGTATTTAGCTAAATTATATATATTTATCTATAATTATCTTATATATATATATATTTTTTTAAATTATTTACCGAACTAACGTCTGATATTTTCGTGTTTTGGTTTCCAAAACTACTGAAATCATTTCCCGCCATGTTATTTCTTTATAATGAAATAAGTGCGCAATCGCACATACAAATATTAGTAATCCGCCCTGTTCTTGCGCAACAGGAGCCTTGTGGCCACGACGGGAATTAGACCTCATGACTTTTTTCTAATTGCTTTTTTCAATTCTATCGGACCATAAAAAACATTTTGAACCTGACCCTTCACCTCGGAATAAAAATCGTATTTTATGGTGGCAAAAGGACTTTTAGGAAAGGGTATTTTTAGCCAATACAATTTCTGTACTCTCAAGTGTTGTGAATCGTTTAAAAACTAACAAAACTGCACATACGTTTTGATAGGAGTTACAATCGGCTCCTACTTACAACAGTTAAAAACCTTTTCTCACTTAACGTTTTTAAACGCCACCCTCTTCTTAGTATACAATTTTTTTTTTCTGTAACTTTGGTCTCAATATGGTCCAGCTTAGATAAGAATTCGTAAAAAAAGTTAAAAAAAAAAAATGTATATGATAACCCGTGGGCTATGATGGTGGTCCCATCAAAATTCTATACAATTCCATATTTAGTCTAGTCGTATAATTCTCGTTCGAAGAATGAGATATAATGTAAATACAAGATGGCTCGGTGACAAATCAAAATATTCTTTGTGTAATAACTTGTCTATAGTAAGTTAAACTGCAGCCATGAAGAAGATGCCCGTTAAGAACTGTTCCATAGAGAACATTTTCTCACTGCTATGAAAAAAAAAAACGTGTTGTGGAAAAGGGTGTGAAAGAAATAAGCAACGGCTTGTTTTTTAGTGTATAGTACAATACTGGCAAAATCCCGATTGGAAAACATTTTTCTCCCTCCAGGCCGGAACTGCACAGTTTAAACCCTGAGTGTGTCTGTCGGCCTTGAGATTTTGTTGAGTTTACCTCACACAGTTGTGATTGTATACGTCATGTCTTACGAATTTTAAGCAGATTTTATTAAAAATTGGCCTTGCCTATAGCCAAAGTCAAATCAAAATACTTTCACTATTGGTGATAAACAAGAAATCTCTGAATCCTGTTTCTTGTTAAGATTGGGGTACGTAAAGCTGCTAGGAAAACTGAAGGATGTTGAGCAGAACACACGAAATATATCACAGAAAAAAATAACAATATGTCAAAATTCCAAAAATATTAACACAATGATGTGTGTAGGCGATGGACTGAATAAAGGATCCTCAAAAAAAAAAAAAAAAAAAATGCTGGAAGGATTTCCTGCACGGGTGAGGGTTCAGTTGAAGAATCAACCACCTATACTAGTCCTTGTACACACTTTTTTTTTTTCTTCATAGCCCCTTTAAATTTACAGATAATTATATACAATTATAGATCCTTAGACGAATCTATTTACAAATTATTTTTGTATTTACTGTAGCGTCGCTACATTATATAGAAGTTTTGTTATTTTATAAAAATTATATAATGATACACATTATACGTGACTGGACTGAACTGACCAATAAAGGTGATGGGGCTCACAAACGTTTTGGTAGGATTTGGAGAGTACAATCGGCTCCTACCTACACAGATGAAAACCTATTTCATTTAACCTTTTAAACGCCACCCCTAATCCTAGTAAACATTTTTTTTGTGTATATTTGGTCTCAATAAGGTCCAGTTTAAATAAGAGTTCGTAAAAAAAGTTCAAAAAAAAGTGTATGTGATAATTTTCCAGCATGTTCCAGAAGTATAACAATGGCCGTTTCAGGTCAAACAAAGAAAAAAAAACTTTTTTTCCGAACAGTTTTAATTGAAGTATTGTTAAACTAAAAGTGATAAAATCTTTATTTAAAAAAAAAGCAAAAAACAAAAACAAAAGGTAGTTGAATGTTTTGTAAGGAGATGAAAAAGAGTTTGGTTTTCATCATGTTTATTCATGGAGAATGTAAGACATAGAAACGGGAAAGAATTGTCATTCTCCCGATGAAAAGCTGTTTTTAAATTGTGGATTTTGGATTGGATGTGCTACGTTGTCTAAGATTTGTCTGATGTCTCCCATTTCAAACGAGAACCAACATTTTTGCGATTTTGTGTCAAATGTGTGTCTGCAGAGATGAATTTGTATATCGACTGTGGAAAGACATTGTCTAGATACAAATATCGCTCGACTTTGTAAACAAGTCTGTACAAGGGCTAAGATATCTCAAGTCTGCTCAGAACCTGAGTAAGATTTAATGTTATGATCCCCCCCCCCGTGGTTTAAGAGGTATCATACACAATGGCTTACCTAGAGCTATTGCCGCCAGGGCTGGACCTAAATTTGCCACCAAAATGGTCAATGTCAATCAAAATGGAGAGTGGAGCACAAATAAATGTATTTCTCTTGTTTAATCCGATTGTGCATGCGATGATATAATGTAAAAGTGTTTGTAAATTTATTTTTCTTGCATGTTTATTACATAAGTCTTGAATGAAATTGTCAAAATTTACATGATTAGTTAGTTGCTTTTTCTATGGAATGTGTCGCTACATCACTATTTTACTACCAGGCGACGTATCTTTAAGTGGCCATTGCCGATTCCAAACTTACTGTGCACGTGTTTTTTTTCACTGATTAAGGGATTCTGTTGATTACAGCATTATTATATTGAATTTTTTATATAATCTAGAAAACAATATAAACAAATTCCGTCCCAAAAAGTGGGAATGTTTCACTTTCTATTTTTTCGTACTGTTAGTATATATTTTAAAGACCCTCGGTAGACTCTCACTACCTTCCCGATTCCACCCGCCTCCTTTAGGCATTCCACACCCTATATCCTTCTCATACATCCTTCAAATGGGGGACTCCCCTTAGTGAAAGGCACTCATTAGCCCAAAATAATTTTCCTTTATTTTTCCCACATCCTATTTTTATAAGTTTGAGAGCTAAGAAAAAAAAAAATATATATATATATATATTTTAAAAATACAATTTAGTGCGTAATCGATGCAAAGAAATATAATCAGTGAAAGTTAAAAACAAAATGGGAGTAATGAGTCATAATGTAGAACATGACTTTTGTATCATCTATATTGTAACTTATAAATTTGAATTAAGGATCGATACAAAAAATTAATACTATTTATATGAAAAAAACGATTTTTTCACGTGAAGGCTTTATAGTCTCTCCAAATTTTTATTTTTTGTTTTAACAATCTCATCTCGTTTAGTAAACGAAAAAAATTTCTGGTAGTGTACGAAGTATATGAAATTAGAAACAATGCGAATGATTAGTGATGGACATTCTATATCATGCACAGCTCTCAGGATGACTGAATAGGCGAAACGTTGAAAAACGTAAAACAAAAATAAAAATAAAAGTTTGGAGGGTCTGAAAAGCATTTCGAAATGCCGGTGTCTCTTTTTAGAGATATCAAAAAATGAATAATACCGAATGAAATATTTCGATATATCACGAGTAGACAGAAGAGTGATAAACCATATTTGCAGCATTGAGCGAGGCGTCAAACACGACCGATTAACCATAGGAAGCCTCGAGTTTGAAAAGATATCATCTGCCAGTTTGTTGCCTTGCATTTATACCTTACTTCACGTAAACAGTTTTGTCTGAAAGTACAGCCAAATCTTCCACAGTTAGTGTTGCTTAGTCTGTAAGAACAACACACATGAACAGTTTCCTGAGAAATGTTTAGTCAACCAGCTCACGTCGGAGGATGCTCCAAGACTCTCCAACGTAGTGAATAATTCAAGATTACTTCCCCCCATCGTCCGCCACAGAACATTAATTACCCACTTTTGGCACTGGACCCTAACCCGAACTTACATATCCTTGGGAAACTGTTAACAATTATTGTCGTGCCCAAAAGGAGAGAACAACCGCCTTTCGCATTCTGGTGAATAGGACGAAGACAATGACTGTGGTATTAAAATCACGCCATCAAGAGTCTCGTTGTCGCTGCGAAATCAATGACAGTTCTAATCACTTTTTATAATTATTGTCTATTAAAGTCCCAACGCACAATTCATGTTATTAATCAGGACTCGGCCACGATGACAGGGAAATATTTATTTTTCAGTCACTAATTAATTATGATTATTTTTCAAAGGGTTGTTTTTATTTTTTGCATCATTAGACTATCAAACGGCTCTAAAAAAATAGAGGGTTGGATTAAAGTTGCGAACACCTTTAGAGCCTGTTGTAAAACCGTGCGGGCATCAATGATGCTTGTGGTTGGCATTCCCCAAAGTAACCAATAAAAATGTTGATTTTTGGTTATAAAACCGGCTACCTTGAAGACTGCTAGGGATGGGTTTGTTCGGGGTCAACTTAGCTTCGCGAAATGAGTAGCTACTTGAATACATTTGTGAATCCTGTAAGAAACTGAAAGGTTCAGATTTAACAGCCTAGCTCCTCAATACTATCTGCCGGCCTCGGCCGCCCTCAACTCTTCATGCATCCATTTGCCTTGGGTCCATTAAGATATGACTACATCAAAACCTGATGTATTCACCCTCTCAACGGAGACGTCCTACTGTTCTGTCTCTGTGAGACCCCGTTCAACTTAGACATGCAATTATACATGGAGGTCTCATTTGACGATGGTGCACATGAAAATATCGACATTTTCATAAAACATGATTAAGTGTCAATAATTATTTGGTACTAAGAAAATATCTATAATTTTGACTAGGATATCAAATTAAGATTTTGAACTCCTAATTAATAATTTGTAACGTTTGTTTTTAATAACAATTACACAAAGCGTACTGCTATTATCAAATGAGCGCATGAAGAGTTGAGGGCGGCCGAGGTCGGCAGATAGTATTGAGGAGCTAGGTCTGTTACCTCTGAACCTTGAAATTTTTTTATTTTATTTTATTGGTTACTTTAGGGAACATTACAAGCATACAATCATTGATGCCAGCACGGTTTTACGACAGCGATTTTTTAATTATTTTAACTTTTATTATTATTTTACAGCGGAAAGAGATTTGTTAAGGCGTTTTGGATTTTTTAAACTATTAACAAATATAATCTTATGGATCCCCTAGCGAGAACAAAACCTTAAGCGCCCCTGAAGCCCTCCAGGGAAATTATATTAAAACAACGTGTATACTTATAACATATGTTTTAACGTCTTATGATATATTTGGTATTGTAAGTTTATTCTTAAAGATTGTCCTTTACGTATGCGTACTCGTCTGTTCCAGTCACCACTGCTTACCAGGAAGGGAAGATTATATAATTATGTACCGATCGTGCGAAAATGTACGTACAAATATTAATTTAAAAAAAAATGCAATTGTCATAGGTCTACCCAGTAAACCATGGTGGAGGTTACGGAATTGGAACTCTGTACAGATATTTACCGTAAATTGCTAGGATGAAGGGTATGATTCGGTTTGTGCGGTTTGAAATATTTGCGCCTAGAATCAGGTTGTCTCTATGGTATGTATTATTTACTCAGCTGCTTGAATAAAGAATGCCAATGTATGTAGTCCATTACTTGCTGTCGAGGGTTGGCATTGAGCCAGTTTCAGGATACCAGTTTCGCAGCTGCTGCACGTGAAAGTTACTTCGAACTGATAGTCTGCCGTCTTGTGCACTGCCTTCGGTTTAGAAAGTTCCCCGTTCCTTCGCCTGTTTCTCTATTTGTGTCGAGAGTAGGCAATTGCTTCGTTTGATAAAAAAGGAAAAAAAAAACAAGTCTCACTCCAGTAATTGGCAAGATGTTTCGTTAATTGTTGCAGTCGTCTCCTCGGCCGGTTTTCAATCAACCGGTCTACGGCAAAGTATTTATTTTATTCCAGTGTAAATCGTGGAAAGTTAATAACCATGTCATTCAACAACAATATTAGTCGATTTATAAATCAGTGGCCGTGCCATTTTACTGAACAAATTTAAAATAGGCTATGCATTAAATTATATTTTCTCAAGTACAGTCGACTTATCCGGAATTAGAAGCCCAAGGTAATAAGGTAAGACAGAAACAAATCAAAATATTGAGTTTCATTTATGAAGAATTTCGAATAACCAAAGTCAAATAAAAAAAAAATCAAATTACTAACAGTATATATTTTTAAAAATGTGAAAGGAATGAAAACTGCAAAAAAAGAACAGCTGCAGAATTATATATTTGATTGCGTAAGTATGTATTAACCTGATTGGTATACGATACATAAACTCGAGGCCACAAAACGGCAGCATACGTCCCTTCCTCGCCCGCTTTACTGCCCTCTGGAACTCTCTTCCTCCTAATATCCGCCATGCTTCATCCTTACAAACCTTCAAAACCCTCCCGTTCCGATACTTTACCATCCAGACAGTTGCTTGCTAGTTTAATTTACAGTCGTGTTGTTATTGTGCATACCTCTTCATATTGTTTCTTTTTGTGTGCATGTTCGGATCCATCTGTGACTTTATTCTCTAAATGCAGTAAAATAATCTTATTTTTTTTATTATTATTTCTTACAGAGGTTTAAACTTTTTTTTTTTCTTCATAGCTCCTTTAAATGTATAGATAATTATGTACAATTATATATATCCTCAGGCGAATCTATTTACAAATTATCCTGTAGCGTCGCTACATTATATACAGGTTTTGTTATTTTATAAAAATTATATAATTATATAAATTTTATAAAAACAAGTATAATGATACACATTATACGTGACTGGACTGAACTGACTAATATAGGTAAATCATAAACTTTATTTGATATTGTCATTTTTTTTTTTTGATGTATTGGTTCTTTTTATTTGCCAGGAATGAATTTTTCGTTTCATCATTATTGTTATTCTTACGGACTTTTCCCCCGGAATATTTTTTTTTTTTTATTCTATCCTAAAGAGCCTTTTTTAATACTTTATCAGAACAATTTACATAAAAGTGAAACATTAACACGTGAACAGGTCTAATGACACTCATTAATCACTGTCCGATAGAGGTGATAATATATAAACTAGAAGCAGGTTTGAATTGCTTTCTTCTGTATTTATTATTAGAAGAGCGATTTTTTCTTGGAAGCATTTGCAGGTGCAGGTTTAAACTTGATAATTGATTAAAACTAATTTTTTTAAAATAAATTATGGCATTCTTGTAAGTTGTTTTTAGTAAGTCTACTTAGTGTAGTGAGATCGTTAGTTCTTGAAACGGCATGCAGACATAGACGATGGCGTGGGGGGGGGGGGGGGAGTAGTCGGTTCGGCGATGATCCACCGCCTCAATAAATCCTGCCAATTAAGATAGGTGAGAAGAGGGTTCGCTCCACACCCCCCCCCCCCCGGCTACCTCATCTCACGGACCAGTTCTTCTCCTTAACTGCCCAGGGATTTTCAATGGTGGATGGGCCTATTGTACTGGCTCTTGGAAAACTGTCTAGCTCTCCACAATCAACGGCGATGGGCAGCAGTTTGATAAGTCTTACGGCTTCCAACAACGGAACGATTGCATCCCAGTCATTACAGACTAGGAACAGTTCAACTAGAGTGTGAGGGTTTCTTAATGGTCGGGAAAGTTTTATTGACAGTTAAGACACAATTGATACTCAAAACTAAAATATACACTCATTTATCGGAAAACCGAAACAAAAGAACCTACGACTAAAAGACTAGTTGAAACATTATGCACAACAATTTTTGCTAAGTTGCTTCACTCATATAATTTTCAAGAAACATTAGAGTAATATCTAAGTACTGCATAAAAACCAGCAGTCTTAGTGGTATCATTTAGTTTCTTAAAAGGCGACGCAATTTTGATTATTTGGATATCTTGTGGTAACGCGATATTTAAAATCGCAAATATGCTGCAATCGTTGTAGTTACTGATACTCACAGCAGGGAATTTGTGCTTTTGAGGGATTTTTTTAAATTGTTGGGCGTTTCAGCTGTTATTATAAATATTTATATTGTTTTTTTTGTTAATATTTTAGCTATTTGTAATTTGTTTTTATTAAAGGAAATCTTCTTAGCTGAGTTGGTTCAACAATTTTTTTTATTTTTTTTAAAGAGAGAATTTTTTTATTTCATTTTATGTATATATTATGTAAATGGTTTTATGTAATTTTCAAGAAACCTTTAAGTGATTTCTTTTACTACGTTATAAGTAAAGTCATTGTCAGTGGTATCATGTATACGAGTGATAGTAGTACGCCTTAGTGCATTTATTATTCTTAGAAATTTATTTTGTATTCTCTGCAGTCTAAGTAAGTTACTAGACTGTGGCCTGGAGTATGCTCCAGGATGGCGATGCATAGGTTAACGGAAGTCTAACAAGCATTTTATAAACTATCGCTTGATATTTTGTCGCCGGAAAGAATGGAAATATCAATGAGATTGTAGCCTTGCCTTTGGCTCTAATAGGATTGGTGTAAGGTGTAAAGGTTAAACCTTTATCGAAAATTACCCCGAAGTGCGTAACAGTCAAGGAAAGTTTAAGTTCACTATTACTTAAATTAATTTGGGCCTACTTTTAATGAAGGGGATCGCTTCCGTACGTTTTTTTGTAATATCAGCCAACTAAATCCCCGACACATAGTAAATATTAGAAACCAAGGCAACGAGATCTATTATTTGATACGCTACTCAATAAAAAAAATGTTTTTATTACTAATCAATTTATTAATGACCCATCATTATTATTTATGGAACTGGTGGAACTGCCATGTAAAATATTACTCATCTAAAAGAACCTGTTTGAGTTCATGCTACGTACGCGATCTTAATGGCAGTTTTATTGATTTTTTGTAATTATAGTTTAATAAAACAAAACACATATTACATATTGTTGATGATACCGTCGTGATGCTTAATTTGATTTAATACAGTCTTATGGATCGCTATATGTTTCGTCTTTAGATCAAATCGGACGACCACGGAAAATTTCATGACAACCTAACTACCCAGAGCACTCAGGAATTTCAGAACAGGTAGACAGACATGCACAGGGGCGAAACTATTGGGGTTTCTAATTTTGAAAAAAAAAAAAAAATGAAACTCTAGAAAAAAAGTGGGTGTTTTCACCGAAAAAAGTTCGTACAATAAATTTTATTTTCTATTTATGCGTAATTTGAGGAATACTATTAAGTAGGAAAAGTAAACAAGACGTTGTGATTTTTTATTTTTTTATTTAGATCTGATGACATATCAATTTTAATGTATGAAACGTACTCACTGAATGTTCACCAACAACTGAAACCTACAAAAGTCGACTAAAAATTAAATACAAAGAAAATATATTTATTCTGTTACTTTACAATTAAAAAAAGGAAATAGTGAAAACTTTAATGGACAAAACCCATTGAAATCGGCTGAATTGATACCTGGAGAAGATTTTCAAGACGTTTTTCGCCATTCATTTGTTTTCCACCCTTCCGTTATTTCAGTAGCAACGGATGTGGGAGTGAATGAGGTTCTTCCGGCTACACTTCAATCCTATTCTAGTACTTCATTGACTATTAAGAACAAAAGGATCAATTAAGGCAACCAAACTATTTATTATTGTTTAATGAGAAATCTGGAGGTGGCGATACAAAAATTATGATTTTTATTGACAAAAAATTATGATTGGTCGTTGTCAATGGCATAACTGTAACCCTCAACGTTTATTTAAAATATAAGATATTTATATAAACCTTTTTAAGATTTTAAATATGTCATTATACATGAATATAAAATTGTTATTAATAAAGTCACCTGAAATGCTATTGAATTCTAGCCAAAATTTTACTTGAAGACGCTAGCGGGATGTACGACAATTTAATGGCTGAAATACAAAGTAAATTTAGTGACTAGTGTCAAATAACAAACATTTTATACAAATCGATTGGAGGCAACATTTCATCATAATTATATCCATTGTATCAGGTTGGACAAATGGATAAGGTTTATCTGTATGGCAGATTGTAAGTTTATCATATTAAAGAATTTGACTATGTAAAAAAAGATAGATTGAAATAGAAGGGTGGGGGGGGGGGGGTAGCAATGTGGCTGGGAAGGTTAAAGGTACATTTCCGTAGTCTGAAATGGGTTCTTCAAGGCTCTATTCACATTTCCGCAACAAACACTTTATTAATTCCATCACAGTATAAAGATATACTTCAACAATTAATCTTGTGATTTACACAAACTGTTCTGAACCAGAGAACTTAACGGCTTCAGCCTTCGTTACCCCCAAACTCAACGCACTTGAAGTAAACTCCATTACCTCTGCAGCGTTAACTCGGCTGAACTTTGTAAGGTATAAGGTAAGATATTGGAGAAATGGGGAGGATTTATTGGTATGATGGTCCAAAAAAAAAAATACTAATCGGTGGAATTGATATAGCCATTTGCCGCGGTATGCAATGGGTTCTCCAAGGCTGTATTCTTCTCATGCTCAGCATATCTCAATAGATCTCGGCGGCTGAATCCACATGCCAACGCTATCGCTGTCAGTGGCGTAGACAGGTTGGATGAAATATTGGTATCTTAGCAAAAACGATTTCATCAACATTTTAGATCAATCGATTCGTTTGTACGTGCACTAAGGAAAGGCGATCTCACCCGGATCAAAGTAGAGCCCCTCCCTTCTGGCACCCGTTAAAAAGAAAAATGTCACCTCTAGTATTCAGACGAAGCGATTAGATGAAATACTACAAATCATGAAACGGCTGTTGCTGCAAGTGTTTAATGGGAACGGTCAAGGAAGGTTTAGTTAAAAAATGGAGTGGAAGGAGGTGAGGAAGGCCAAGTTAGATAATGTTCTAGCTGTCTGGATGAAAAAGAAACAGGGCGACCATCCTAGGAAGGGAACTATGTGCTAACGGTATACCAGGTGGGGGCTCTCGGTCAGCCACTGTTCCTCGTCTCAGGCCACTGTATCTATTTTATATTTGCTCTACTAAACGTTATTGTTGAGTCCAGAGGGAGAGGTTCTACTTTCCCACAGGTATAAGCGATTTGTATTCAACCTCAGGTCTGGTCTGAGACATCGTCAGCATAATTCGCCCAAACTCTATATATCCTACCAGTTCATTTTTTTAACATAATATTGTATTTTGCATAGGAGTTCCATTCGATGCCACAATGATGCCAAAAATAAAGGAATACCCGTGAAAATAGTGATGAAGATGACCCAGAATAGTGGCTGTGATAGATCAGCCTAAGCCAGTTCTGTATAATTCAGTTTATTCTTAGACAAAGACATGTTCGTTTTTTGGTATAATTACTACGATTAGGTCCGTACAGAACTTTGCAATATTAATTAAGATCCTCGTTAGTTCGCTCATTTCCTTAACAACCACTTTATTAATTCCATCACGGTATAAAGATATATTTCCACAATTAATCTTGTAATTTACACAAACGGTTTTGAGCCAGAGGATTCAACGGCTTCAGTCTTCGCTACACCCAAACCCAACGCACTTGAAGTAAACTCCATTACCTCTGCAATGTTAATTCAGCTGAAGGGTGAGTATGAAATCGTCGATGGATAATATAGTTGCTCCGACAGATTCCCTTGGTTCACTCAAGGGACTGTTAATATTTAAAAATTAAATTTTTTTATACACATGAACCTCTTCATTCTCTTATTTCATACATTGAAAACAACATAGTCATCATACGTTGGACCAAAAGAAAAACCAGGCAGTACTTTCGAATAGGTTTGGCACATGGTATTTTCTGCCTGTATGCGTTTATGCTCAACGACAGGAACCGTAAAAATAATTATATCAACCTGAAAGTTTAATAGTATATTTTACAATTACGGGGTATGAAAGAAAAATAACGTGATAAAAGTTGGGTTTGCTATTAAACATTAAGATGTTTCCGGTTCCAGAAGTTCCAGCTCAGAGACTGTTAAAATTTAAAGTTGTTTTCCACCATGGTTAAGGAGACATTAAAGAACGAATTTGCCAGCAATAGAAAATTTTCCTACATAAAACTTTTTTTTATTAGTTGAAGTGACGAAGAGACCTAGATAATTTAACAAATAAAATTAAGTATTTTTGGTTCAAAATACACAGTAGTTTTTTTAATTTTTGCAATGAGTTCTGTGCAAGTTTTTTCAGAGGTTTGGTTCACCAGAAGTGGAGGTTTTCTCACATTCCAGAGTCTATAAGTATCATACTATAACACTATTAAAAATCACTAAGTTGTTTTACACGAGTAAACGTATTGCCGATGATAGTTGGCTAATACTTATAGTCTATTTTTATAATACCTATAGACATTGGAATGCGAAAAAATCCCTTTGTTAGTAAAAGTGACGTAACATTTTGCCATCTGAGCACAGAATTGTAACCTTGTAAGGAACTCTCGCGGAGTCCCGGTTCGGAAGTGCCAAGGAAGGTACTCATTATCTTCCTCTTGAATTGTGTAGAATGATAAATAGAACATTGCTTCAGTTTAACATGATTCTGGGATGACCAAGTAATATTGTTTGATGTTGATGTGATTTTGTAATGGCTTGGTCTGTTGCCAATGGTTTGCTGGAGAAGGTTGAATTCATGTTTTTTTTTTTAGTTTTAATTTATTTTCTAGGAGAATTCGTTGGAAGCCTGCTGATTGTGAATACACGATTTGGGCTAAGCAAGAAAAGTATAAGTTGCGGTAAAACTTAGAGACGATGAGAATTGGCCATGCTGAACCCTCACTCAGGGAAAACATTATCGAAAGTGATTAATTCATCTTTTCCTTTATAAAAAATGCAATTTAGTTCTTAATTGATGTAATAAAAGTTGAGTCGATAAATATAAACCCATGAGCAATGAGAAAACCGGCTAGTCCAATGATCCTTGTTCAACTAGTTTGGTAGTGTGATGGGCAGAGCAAGGGCGCTTACAACCTGCTGGCTGTTCGTACAGGGCAAGAGAACTGGTTCTATCCCGGCCACTACGGTATACATTAGCGACCGAAGAATTTGGGGCAAGAAGCCGGAGTAGACCTGGACAAATGGAAGGTACGGACGGAGAGGGGCCAAATAGGGAGGATCCGGCCGGTGACCGGTGCACCGTTGCCCCACTCTCCTCCTTTGCACCATCGCGCTCTTTTTATGTTTCTTGACGGAAAAAAAAAACAGGACTACGAGTTCGTAGTTAGCCATTAGTTTTGATAAGGAGTGATGTTTTTATTGGAAATATTCTTAGATTGATGAAAGAATGTTCAAATTAAGAATGTTCTATATTTGTAAAATTACAATTCACCTGTCAAGCATTATGATATATAAACTCGTTTATTCCTTATACACAATTCCACTCAATCAATATGTACAGTTCACACTGATGCCAATATTCATACAATGTGTCAAGCCTCAATGCCACCGAGGATTCCTACAGTGAAGCTGGTGGAGAAATTGGGGGTGACAAAGGTTCACCCGCCTCACTTGGTATTTTCGCGATATGGCGAGGACTAAAAAAAAGGGCAAGCGAGCCACAGTGGCTTAATAAACGAGTAAGGATTGCAGTTAGTCCTTCACTATTTACAATGGATCGCGAACGAGAAGGATTTTAAGGGTTAGTGTTACTGCATAAGAAGTTGGCTATAAGATTTGGATAAGTTTTCATGGGCTTTGGTAAATCTTGGGGTTATAAGATGAAGGAGTGTAGGTACATTGTGAAGGAGGAAGTGATCTGGTAGGGAGCGTTGACTATAGTTGAGAAGGCTTTGGATTAAAATTTTGATTTTAAAAGGTTTGATTGTATTCCACAGTTCTAGTTGTATGCCCAAATCGGTTTTAAACACCGTCATAAACAGTCTATAAAGTTGTCCGAAAGTCTGTTTAACTGACATCTTATACCTGAATGCTGTTAAGATTTTCAAAGCGAGGACGCATTTTTCTTGCTCGAAATTAGCCTCAAAAGTGATTTCGATAAATTTTGTCAGGGTATTTTATACATTTAAAAACTGCAGCAAGATAAGGACGATGATACGAATTGATTTAGTAATGTGAGTAATATTAGGGCGTTGAATGTGAAAAAACAGTATACAAAGATGGCCCGGTTTCCCGTACACCAAAAATACAAAATGATATCAGCCAGTGCGAAAGGTATTTTCCACAACCTCTGGAAACTGATTAGTTGTTGGGAAGAATATAAGAACAGGAAGTATGGGGGGGTGCTATTAATAGATTTGTTAGTTTGAAGTGTTTTTTATTTCCTCTCTTCCGGGCGATAAAATAAATTAGACCATTAAAATTCTTTGAATAGTTTTCGTGAGAGAATTGATGGGATCCCGACCGAGAGAATAGATGAAGCAAGAGTTCAGACACTTGAAGGCATTATTTTAGGTATCGCAAAGAAAGGTGATATTTGAGCTGGTCAGTCTTAACTTAGGCATGAGCTTTCAAAGCAGGTTTTTCTCAACATCTCTTTTTATGTTGCCCTGCCAGCTTTTCATGCCGTCTCTTACCCTTTTCTGGACTATACTTCAGATTTCACAGAAAAGAAAGCTTGTTCAATGAATGAGAACCATTGATTTCATTGAATTAACTTGGAGACGCTAAATGCACGCAATGAAACAGGCAATGAAAGATCACTTGCACGTGCAATGCCACCATAGCTATATGCATTAACATTATGTATTCTAAATAATGCCCTTTTATGCTCATTCTAACATTTTTTTTTTTAACTTGATTAATCATAACCGGCATTGATAAAGAGATTATTTAAACACGGGATTATAAAAAGGGCTGAATCAGGACATGTGGAATGATAAGGAAATCATTTAGGAAATAGTCAAATCAATCTGGAAAATCAAAAAATATGAATGGAAAAGTATTACATTTATTTGAAATTTGTTTAAATATGTGTGAATGTTTTTATTGCACCTATTTATTTATGTTGAAATAAAATTGGAAAGACTGTCACATTTAAAAAAACAAGCATCAACATTAAAGATAATTTTTCGTGCTTTCTTTTATATTGTCAGCATGGAATATCAGTAGTTTTTTACTGGATTAATATGTGTTTATTGGTGGATCGTAGCTTTTTAAAGATAAATATATAAAGTTAGAATTATATATCACTAAAAAATGTAATTCTTGTGACTTGAATTTTTTTATGGAATAATTATGTGTGTTTTTGTATGTAATTTGTTTGAATTATAGCTCTGAGGATGCCCGAGCAGGCTGGTATCAACAGATATTGGAGAGACTCAAAAGAATTTTTCAAAAAATTTGATTTTCACACAGAGTAAATATTAAATCAGGCATCTCTTCTTAGAGTGTTTACTGTTTAGAATATTATTACATCAAGCATTTCCCAATATATAAAAGATATATTATTAAACAATATATACAGCAGTGAAATGTCCACTGAATCCACTATGACCGTCTAGGAAGATATAGAAACCAGAGCTCACGACAGCATGGAGCTGTACACCACTATTGGCTAAGGGGGTTAGTCGATACAATTCAATTCAACTATGGTGCATGGGTTTCGTATCGGCCACGAAAACGATTAAGATCATTTTTTTCTGTTGTATTCAACTTAAGAACCGACTTATATAACATATTATTAATTATGAAGTGTGATCTTTAATTTGATAGCCAACTCGACTAAGACAGACATTGGATTGCCATGTAATCAATTTATGACCCTTCATTATTTCTCATGGTCACTTTTATTTTTAGCACCACAAATGAGATTTTTTAAATATTTTTGTCTAAAATATAAATAAAAGTAAGCAATATAATAATGTAGTAATTAACAGAACCGATGATTATAATAAGTATGCAATTTTATAAAACGCGTGCTGATCCTAGCCTCCCAACGCGACGTCTACATTTTTAGGCTTAATCAGTGAAAAATGGAAACAGGCAGCACATTTGCAATACCAATGATTTCCTTAGAAAAACAGATTATATAAATTATGATAATGTCATTCAAGACTTCTAATAAAAAACCAAGAAAAATAAATATGAAAACAAACTTATATTTTATCCTTATGCGTACAATCTGTTTAAACAAAAGAAGTAATCGTTTTTATTTACTTATTTATGTGCAGTGATTGTCAATAACCATTTTTGATTTTGATTGACTTAGAAAGGGAGGCGAGAATTGGGACCTAAAAAAAGGAGAGGCTAAAAAAAAAAAACCAATACAGACAGACACAAGGGTGAAAATTTAAGGTTTCCTGATTTTGAATCAAACAACGAAACCTTAAAAATGATTGGTTATAACATAGACGTTATAATAAGTATTCTTTTTTCTCTAACCATTTCATAAAGCCATACTGGCATGACTAATTGAGAACGTAGCTACGGACTCTCAGAGAGGGGTGGGGGGTATCCGATAATGAAGCGATGAAACACAATTAGCAAATTGCTTTCTTTTTTTCTATTTGCTGACCGATTTCTCTAGGGCAAGGATTCTACGAAGAAGGAAGGGTAAAAAAAAAAATTAGATCTAAAAATTCTTGTGTCTGGAAGAATCACACCTTGTGCTCCCTTGAACCAATCCAATTTCTACTTCATTGTCTTCCACTGTGGAACAGACCTCTTAGAGAACACTAAGAGGCTGGACAAAAGTCGTTAGAAATCAGGCGTCTAGTTCTTCAACACTGCTTTCGCCACAAGACTGCTTTGAAAAAATAAGATGCACTTAACTCATCTCATGTGGTCAGATCCTTTTATTAACATCATAACCAAATCTGGTTTTTTGGTTAATGAAATCCAACGAATCTGGTTTTGTTTTGTTTTTTATTAATGTCATCCAACGAATCTGGTTTTACATAATTATCGAACCAGTTTGCCAGTAGGGAGCTATTCAGGCTAGCAACAATTGAAAAGTATAAAACTTATTCGTTTTATTCTGATACTTATTGAAGATTTTTTTTTTCACTAACGTATTATATATTAGAGTAAGTTAGCGGGAATGTTTTTAACATAAATAAATATATTTATTACATGTAGGTACATTAACAAAAGTTCAACAGAAACTTTCTTAGTAGAAACTTATTGAACGAACCGGTAAATATTATATTTATGCTGGATAAATGGACCAGTAAATGAAAAAAATATTTAAATTATTTTAGAATCATATTTTGCTTAGTAAATAGCTGAATCTTCCTCAATATTTTTTTCAATATATATCATAGTTTAAATCAAATTATTTTTTTAAAGAAAAAGTTTTTTTTTAACATTAATTTATAAGTGCATTGTATGTTTTAATGCACGTATCAAAACTTAAATATATACAAGAGCTAAAATATTGACGAATCATTTCAAACAAGCAATTTTGTTTGTGTGTCTTAGAATCTATTTTTGCGATACAGTTAATATATTTTTTCATAGATTAACCAAAGCATCTAGCATTCTTGAATTGGAATAGGATAAGTTGGATCATTTTTCGTATGATATCATAGATAAAACAGTTAGATACCCAGACAGACACACGAAAACCGATTGTCCAGAATTTGTTTGAAAATATAACCGGCCACTGTCCCACCAATGAGTATTTATGTCGGTGTTAGCCAAAAAAATGAAAATGAAAAAAAAAACTTTGGATGACAAATGTCTACTCAAATTTGATCTTTAATGCTCAGAAATCCATATAAGACTTTTTACTAACAGGAAAAATATAATCCAAGCGTGGCTTGCTGTTTTTTTCAATTATTATAAACTAAATTTTACTATTACAAATATTTAAAAAAAAATCAACTGAAGGTACATTAAAATAGTCCTAATCCGGGTATGGGCTGTGAACTTAGCATTTAATTTAAAAAACCATTGTGAAAAAATACACTTAATTTCAGTTGGTAAACCATCTCTCTCACAAACATTCAATTCGCGGTTGGTATGATTAGTTCCCAAAAATGTACAGTTTATAAAATATCTTTGAAATTTTTTTTTTCAATTTTCATCGGTGTTTCCCTAATTATGGGAAACATTTTAAATCGGAAATAGATTCTGAGCTGTTACTCAAGAAAGTGTGAGAGCACTGACCCGCTTCTGTTAAGCGATACGGTACAAAATTTTTTCACGGTCAAGTTTTTTTCGGTTACTCTCATAATCAGAAATGTTGTCGAATATACTTTTATGGATTGGATCATTTTCGCTGAAAGACTAGGGACTATTGTACCTGTTTGGAAGAAGGTCCTTCCCTTCGGACTCGACAATTAAAATTGAGAAAAGCAAATTTCTGTTGAACGGAAAAAAAACAAAAACAAATGACCAAACGAAATGATATTTTTGGTATGGATTGACTTATATTTCTTGGACGCCTCTGGCGATCGTGATATTCAATAGGAACCACGTACAGCGTTATGAGTAAATACCATAAATTATGTTATAGCGTAAGTATGTCGTTGAAAGTATTGACGGTGAATAAAAAAAAAAGGTTTTCCCAGGCGTGGAAAATACGGGTGAATGTATTTGTATAGTGTGGGACGTGTTCCAAGGATGGTTTTTCACTAACACCAAGGCACACCCCAGGCATCTTATTCTTCTTTGACAACGACCTACCCATGCTTATTCCTCTCTATATTAGATTCAAATATCCAATGTTTTTTTCCTAGAAATGAAAGTATGATTGCATCACTGTTATAATTGTATAACAGTTAATGGTTATTAACGCGAATGTGAGTTTTATGATTTAAGTGAGCTGAAATTAAAAAACGGCGAGGTAATTAAATAATACAGACAATCAAAAAATGACATGAATGTCAATTCTAAACATGAGTTGTGTAAGAATGGACATTATTTATAATATTTTAAATCCATATTGTTGGTCATGCATCAATAGAATAATAAAACAATAAAAAAAATAACACCAGCATATACATGCAATAAAACTAAAATTGCGAAGTCCGAGGGGAAAGACCTTACATTCAAAAAAGTACAGTCCTCTTTCGTCTGTATTTCTGTTCAGATGACCCCGTGTCATACGATAGGGGGTAATTAAAATTATGTCGTTGGTCTGATATATAATAGCATATTTTATAAACACACCAGGCCAATGGCCTAAACCTGGTCAAGATTCTATTTTCTCTATGTTTTAAGCTTTTTCAGGTTTGCAGCTAAGAACAAATTTTAGATTTAAAATTCTAATATTTCCCCTTACATAAATGTCATTCAATAAAATGATTTTTAAATATATTCCACAAAATGACGTTTTGAGAGCCAACATTAAAAATCACTTCGTTCGCTTATTCGTTTATTTATTTATTTTTAGTACTAGTTTAATAGCGATTTTATAACAAAGTCAATTTAAAGAATACAACCGATCAAGCGTTTTTAATTGATAACATATAGTTTGTTAGCAATCATTTAATCAGTGCCTCCTCCTCATACGCACATACCACCTCTTTCACATTTCATGTGCTCGTATGTATTTAAAAAAAAAATCAATTTAGTTCATAATTGTTGTGAAAGATCCCATGCCGATGAAATAATTAAAAAACCTAATGACATTAGTTTTTGAAACGATTTTCTTTCAACGAGATGCCCTTGAAAAAAGAAAAAAAAAACCAGACAAAAGAAACATAAAGAACTTGCTGGATTGAGGGCGTGAATGAAGAAATGATGTAGAAAATGAGGCTTGGCAGATGTTCAGGAGAGGCAGGTGTTTTAGACCTCCCCCCTACTGTTTGCAGCGAACTTTTACCTACACTAACTATCGATTATTACATTATTTTATATGTTATACTATATTATTATTATTATTATTACATGTGTTATTGCGAGGTACATCTAGTTCACACGCCGCCCTGTATTGCCCAGAGGTAGTGCATTCTCATGAAGAAATTACAACAAACACCGATGTCAGACATAAAATAATAGTTTCACATGGAACAACTTGAAATCCACAATTGAGAACTGAATTACACAACTCTCACAATAAATAATACAGAGAGATACATTCAACTAATCCCCCGTTTACGCTGAAAATGCTTATGTATATTTATAATAACGGAAAGTACGCGAGAAAATAAATCAAATGGTAACTCAAAAATAAATTCAAAGATATTACAAAGTTGGAGAGCCGTACATAGCTCCGTTGCCTTGTCAAGCAGATAACATTTTTTCTTCAATTAACATTTTAGACATTTACAATTTTTTAAAGATTTTAACTTACATTTGACTATACCGGTGTGTGTTGTTAAGAATGAAATTTTATTTTATATTTTAGCATAGAATATAATAGCCATGTTTGGTGTAAGACTGTTGTGAATTATAATAAACTTTAGTGCGGGGAAGTACGGTCTTATTATTGATTAATAATATAAACTACCTGTTTAATGTGATGTGTTTTTAATTATTATTTTAACTATTTTTTATTGAAGGGGTGGTTTTATAAGATACCGAGAAGGTTAAAATAATTTGAATCTCAAATACTGAGATTTTTAAGTATTTTTAGTCGTGATTTTTCAGTGACCGAGGTTTAAGGAATAAAATTCAGTATTTGTAGGAAAATATTAAGATGATATACACAATTATTTGATTACTATTTGAAAAGCCGGCCTAGCTGCATACATAAATACGGCTCATTGAATAAATACTATTTAAATCGTGTTCCAAGTCTGTTTGGTTAGATGTTTATATTTAAACATGTACAGTGTAATGATAATTTATGTTCTAAGGGCGTTGCCAATGAACAATAAATAGCGTGTCCACTGATTCTTCTAGTTATATCCTTGGTTATTCTGGTTTTGTCCAGTATATCATATTAAAATAAAATAAAAAATCCGGTCGATTTTTTCTCGATTTAAAAGGTGGAAGTTTGGTAAGTTCGACGAAATGGATGTGTTGAAGGTCTGCGTGTGGGAGGAAGTAGCTAAATTTATGCCACAGACTGTTATGTATCATGAAAAGATGACAGCGAGATACCAAAGGATTTTACTGTTCAATAATATTATATATTATATCTTATCGAAAGTAATACACAAGTAGCTAGACTAATATATTAAATGGAAATTTTAATTTTTTTTTATCAGTATCATGTGAGAGTTTATAAGAGAATATAGCAAGATAGTATTGTCATCTAACAATAAGTAATACCTAAATGGGTGAAAACTGTTATAATCCAAAATTAATTATAATATTAATATTAAATTTACTGTGACTTACATTTTTATTATCTGTATTTTCTTATTTGTTATTGTATCGTCGCAGTTTGAAATATTAAGTATACTTACCGAAATACACGCCATTGGAGTAATAAGAAATACCCAATCATTTAAACCGGCGATACAAAAATTAAACGTTCCGATACCGCTTCAAAAATTGCTAATGATTTTATATTTTGTATGATCATTATGAACAAAAGAGGAATGAATAAAAACAGTGAAGAATTCCTCTGAAGAGAACAATTTTCCGTTAAAAAATAACAACGGAAAATTAATATTTACCTTGCGTGAACAAATGATGGCTATCCACAATTCACATATTGCTGCGTGTGGCGAACAGTTTGAAGTAGAGGTAGTGTCCTTGGCCGAAGAGAACAGGGCGCTATACCTAAGTACACTGAACCCCCCTACGGCAGAGGTTGAGGAATTCCCGAACGATCCCGGAGGTAGCCGACTCTAGCCGACCGGAACCAGTGCTGGCCGAGACAATCGAGCATTCTCAATAGGCACTGTTCCCAATTCATTTTTAGTTATTTTCGGTATATATTTTTAACTGGTGTCTGTCCACTACTTAGATGCCTATATGTTACAAGAACATTTCACGCCTTCAGTAGATAAATCATAAATACATTAAAAATTTGAAGTTTGGCAGGAAGTTGATCTCAAATGTAGAACAATGAATACCTGGTCACCACGCTCCAACAAAAAGTATGTAAGAAATGAAATTTTATAAGGTGATAGTATTTGATATTGATAAGACAAATATAACCATCTTTATTAATATAAATGCTACTGATTATTTGATTACTTGGTACTAACATTTATATAATTTTAGGCAGAGTAGCAACTTTAAGATTTTGACCTCCTGATTTACAGTAATGATTTGTCCTCTGTTTTTTCTAGATTATAATTACAAAAACTGTCATTAGCTTTGAATTTACAGCTGTCACTCGACCAGTATTATTGAATGATACGTGAATGATAGATGAATGATACGTTGCATGGTAGTTCCATTTGATGATCCGATTGTGCTAACAATAAATGTAACCCTATAAAAAATAATGAAAATCCATTAATTTAATCTACTTAGTAATTTAAAAATAACTATTTTCCCCATTATGCTAGGCTATTAAATAAAAGATCTGACTGACAAATAACAATCATACAAGGAAGCTTAAATGGACTATAGCTGCAAATGACATTGCAATTATGGTTTGCATGGATGTTATAATTGATGCCCCAGAGGTGCTAAAAAACAAAAGTAATCCCGTGAAAAACAGTTAAAAGTAATTAATAAATCAATCACTTATATAATGCAATTTTATAAGGAGGCCGTATTTGTGTTGGCAAGAGACGAAAAATATAGACGTGTTGACAAAACATGATTAAGTATCATTAATTTGTATTTAAAAATAAATTATAATATTGAGTCGGGTACCAAATTAAGATCTGGGCGTCCTGATTAATAATATAATTCTTAAATACTTATTCAATGACTGTGAAAATACTTTTCGCATTGAAAATACCTCATTTACCATCCCTGTCATTGAAAATCACAGTTAAAAAAACAAAAAAATATACAAATGCAAATAGCTAAAATATGTATTTATAAAATTTATATTTTGGCTGGCACCTGGTTTTGTTTTTACTGTCGTATAATTAGCTGGCATGTATTAATCTAAAGGTTTTCATTCAACGTTGCATTGTATTTTACTTACTTCTTGATATTATTTTTTATATGTCGATTCATAAATGACTTTACTGAATGCAGTTAAAAAAAATCTTTTAATCTTTTTTCTTATAGAGGTTTACACTTTACTTTACTTTGTAAATTTTTCTTTATAATGTTATTGTTTTTTTTGTTTTCCAGAAATGAATTTGTTATCCGTACTTCATTGTCCCGGATTTATCTATTTATCTAAAGTGTGTCCTCCTTAAATATAAAAAACAATCAGAAGATTATATTTTAAATACAATCTAAACTGTTATTTGATAAATCTGTCAGGTAACGAGGCCTAATTTTTCCTAGTTTAATTTTTTATTCCCCACTTCCTGCTGCTATAACAAGAATGTATCAAAAGCAGGCCGACAGAAGTCGACAGGCGCGCCAAAAATGTTAATATAGATATTGTTAAGGTCATGACAACAAATTCATATATTAGCTTAAGATCCAGGTTTACTTATGTCGATATATTTTTACGCTCAAGAGATATTTTACTCATTAAAACGATATGTCACGATATCTGGCCGGAGTCTACAATGCTACATGGCGAGGTTTGAATGTCATAGCGTAGATGTGCAAATCCCCCCTCCCCTTCTCAACCATAAAATGGCGATATTCTGTACAAGTTAGAGTAAATCGTATACATGACACGTGGTGAATGAGACCTTCTTCATGAAACCTCACATTTATGAGATCTTCAATCTTACTCACCTATTGTCCTATTTGCACAGATCTTAATTTCATTATTTTAAAATAAAAGGATATTTAAAAAAAAAATAATAAAAAAGTCAAGTTTAATGTATTGCACCATTAAGGGTTCCAAAAACGATTTTATGGGCACTTGCAATGACGTTTTGTAAGAATACCATTAATATATATACAATTTTTATGACACCATTAATGTCTTTTTGCATGTATAGTCCATTTAAGCTCCCGTGTATGATTGCTAATTGTCAGTCATATCTATTATTTAATATCCTAGTATGATGGGAAAATATTTATTATTAAATTACTAAGTAGATTAAATTAATGACTTTTCATTATTTTTTATAGGATTGGATTTATTTTTAGCATAATCGTATCATCAATTGAAACGTTCTGGCAACATTCCTCTAAAAATAATACTGTTCGAATGACAGGTGTAAATTCAAAGCTAATGACAGTTGTTGTAATTATAATGTACTAAAAACAGAGTTCAAATCACTTACTGTAAATTAGGGGGTCAAAATCTTATAGTTGATACTCTACCAAAAATTACCTATATATGTTAGTACCAAGTAATTAAATAATCAATAACATTTATATAAAATTTATATTGATAAAGATGGATAAAAAAGATTATATTTGTCTTCTCAATATCAAATAGGACCTCCTTATAAAATTTTATTTCTCTAACTCCCAGGTTGACGTACGTCTTGTTGGAGCGTGAGGACCAGGCAAATCCGAATATTCCTTTTTATATGTTTGAGATGAATTTTCAGCCAAACTTCAACATTTTGATATCCTCATGATTTATCTCAATGTACCGTCCGCAACTAGTATCTTTGTTTCAAATCTTCCCTTTTCGATCTAGTTCTACACCATAATTCATGGATAGGGAAAGTTAAGAAGTGGTAAGCTAGGTTCCGTTGGAAGAATACATCAGTATGTCAATGCCATTTTCGCTGAATAGAAAAATAGAAAATGTCTTCTTGCATATCGTTTCGATTAGGTGTGAAGCGAAAAGTGTTTGTGGAATATGGTTGGTATAAATTGTAGATAGGTATAAAAGAAATGAGAAAAAGATTACTTGATGTATTTTTTCTTCCACTACCTCTCAATCAACTAGTCTGAAACAAACTATTATCATAAGTATCATAAATTAATAGATATTCCATATTCGACCAAAAATAAATAATCTACTCCCGTCAAATCTTTTTACAACAAACCAGAAAACTTGTTGTTTTTTCCTTTATCCTTCCCCAAAATCATTCTTCATCAATCATCATCATGCGATCATCGAATGGGATCATGCGAAAAGTGGTCCGACATACCTCTCTCGAAAGGCTAAAGAACGCTGACCTGGACCAGTTGCTTCGTGTGCCGTGGGTGGATGAGCTCATCCGCCGGAGACACAAGTTTTTTTACACGTTGCAACACCTAATTAACCCAGTGTTTAACACTATGGCCCCACCACCCCTCCCGCATCGAGGGCAACAGACTGTCGGGGAAAAATTAGGTTAAGAATTAGTATGTAAGTTAATTTTAAGTTTGATCAAAAAGGTAAGCCCCATCACCTTTATTAGTCAGTTCAGTCCAGTCAGGTATAATGTGTATCATTATACTTGTTTATTTCATTATATAATTTTTATAAAATAACAAAACCTGTCTATAATGTAGCGACTATGTGGGAAAAAAAAAAACTCCTTCCCCAGTTTGAGCTGTGCATCGTCATTCTCTCGAAATATCCATGAAAAGCTAAAAAGCTTTATTAACTGTTCCCTCGGGATCCCGAGAGATTTGTGTATTTTGGATTCAGAATAGCTATTTCCCTCAACCAGACTACAATAATTCGGTTCCAAACCCCATCATACATATATAATCTCATATAATTCAAATCCTCCATCCAATAGAAGATTGTGCTTATTAGACCTCAGTCCCTTTGCTCACAGATCCAGATTCTTTCGACGGCTTGCCCGTGAATACAACCTCTATTCTCTCTTCTTTCCTCCCAGTTTTCAAATCCGGTCTTTTCCTATTTCTCCTTTCCTCTGCCTCTATCTATCTAGTATGAGTGATATCTCATTGTGAAGAAGATTATGCCTAATATCTATATTTAATTTGTTGTAAATGATTTGATTTGTTTTTAACCTTTATACAGAAAACATGTTGAAGTTGGTATTTCTTATCGCAAAAGCTAGCTAGCATTTTATTTATGACGTTCCTTACTTATAATCATTAGAATTAACTGTAATCCTTAGTTTTTTATCTACCTTGGCCAGACTGTGGCTTTTTATTATTTAATATTTTTACTCTTAGTCTTAGAATAAAGTTTTTTTTTATTTCAATTCAAACCTAAGAGGGACAGAGAGTGACTAAAGTAATTCAAAGATACTTTTCTTTAGAAGACGAATATTATCAGTTTCTTTTTTAAATCCTTCTAATTTAAATCAATCCACAGAAAAGCACATAAAATATCACATTGAAGTCAAATCCATTCTTAGCACTGGAAGCTGCGATGGATTTCTTCCTCCATTGCTTGTCCCTGATGTTTCGCTTTACCTTAATTTCCTCCCAGATAATTAAACAGATGAGTTGGTTCAAAATTTTCTTCTTGCCTTTTTCTATTGGAATCATTTATTTAAACTAGGAATGTGTAGTTAACGATACTACTTGTTCAAATGGACTATCTATTCCGGTAAACGACCTGAACTAACAGGTCTTTGTTTTACTGAAATGCAGTTCTTTCTGTAAATATATATAATTCCTTTCTGGACATTGTTTGAAAGTTCATTCTGACCTGTTAGCTCTACAGTTCCAGTTCATCCCAAAATTAGTTCACATCAGTTCCTTTCTGACACTGACGGAGTTTCCCCACGAGCCCGTGAGGTGGACTCATGGGGTATTCGGAGCGTGTGATGGACATATTCTGGTGCAATTAGGAACCCATATCAATACTGGGTGGACACTGCTATCGGTAATCCCAGCTTCTCCACCTGAGAAGGTCCATTTTACCAGGAAAATATGAAAATAAAGAAAGGAATAAACGCTGGCATGTATAGAGTGTCACAGTGCCCTGTTTTAATTCTGGCAATCCCATCTGACTTTGAGTTTTATGAAGCTAGGTAAGAACATGTGAGCTTTTTATAAAATGCCGCACAATTTTTATTAATCAGTGTAATCCCAGATTTTATAATTATATTTAATGTTTGCGCAATACAAGGAATGTTCTTGTTATTTGAAACCTGTATGAATTTAGTAACAGAATATAGTTGTAGAAATAAACTTTTTGCTAAGGTCTTTCAGCTGGGGAGCTTATAGCTTGGGTAAAGATTGGAGACAAATGTTTTGACTTCAGGGTTGTCCACTAAACTAAAAGGGTTATATTCTTCACATGTCCTGAGAAGCAATTGAATATTAATCATCTTATTTTTTTGGTTGGAAAGAGGCTTAATAACTTTCACGATTCAGTGCAATGATGATTGTGAAGTATATGCAAGATGATTCTCAGGCCTTTCACAAACTAGAGAAACTGATGGAGGCATTAAAATGCTGAAGGATGACGTTGTTAAAGCTTAGCTGTAGCACTGAAGGTGAACAAGACTATAATGATGACGGTGGAAATTCACCTGTTGAAGGAGCATGGAAGTACCATTGGTAGTATAGGATGTTTGTTTTTTAAATGTTTCCTTAAATTTCTAAAGGTCCCTCCAGCTATACTTATAAGTGAATGGCAGTATTAGCATTCTACCCTATTCGGTTATTTTTTATTGAAATGGTACCAAATACCACTAGTTTGTCTCAAAGGTATCATCTACAATTGAAGTTTTAATTTATAATTTTAATCAACCTTATAATTTGTAACTAAATATTTAAATAGGTCCACACAAAAACTGAAAAGAATGGAAAGTAATTGAGTATGCAATTAAAGTTCTTGAAATTTTTTAATGAAATTACAAAAGAGCTTAGTTCTGAAAAATGTGCAACAATATCAAAAACAATCTTTTTGTCCAGAAACTTAATGGACTTCATATATGCATAAGGAGCTCCGAAGCAAAACCCTAAAGCAGCAGATATTAAGGCAATAGACATGCATTTATCAGAACATCTTTTACTGAGGTTTCCAATTCTTTGCAGTGGTGGGATCAACAAAAATGAATTTACTCCCATTTACACAAGTTGGCGATTACAAGATTATGTACTCCTTGTAGCTCAATGCCCTTTGAGCACATATTTTTTAAAGTGGGCCAAGTAATGACCGAAAAAAGAAATGGACTGCAAACAAAAAAATTACCACAAATAATTTTTGTACAATTTAATGCTTGAACAATTTATAAATTTACTGTAGATTGGTAACTACAGCAAAATTCTCTTAAAAGATACATTCATTAAAGAACTAAACATCTGTTGAAGTTTGGTAAGAGAAGAGTATGTGAGGATTTATAAAATGCTGCGCAATTAGTTTACATTTATATTATGTTATTAATTAGTGTAGACCCAGATTTTACAATTACATTTAATGTGTGCATGTAGCATGAAATGCTCTTGTCCTTTGAAACCGGATTATATTTATTTATGGCAAGCTATTTACAATTTTATATTGGTTTTATGTTGCATTTGGAGTAGGGATTCCACAATCCAAGCACTGAATAGGTTCAATATATTTTGTATACCCCCAAGAGAGATGTTGAAATAAAAATCTTGATTACAATTACCTTAAAGTATATTTTAATTTAATTTGTAAATATTTTTATTATATTGGAAATAGCCTGTTCAACTTATGAAAAGTTTATTTAATATGTGAATAAAGATTTTTTTTTTCTTGAGACGGTTTTTGTTTTATTTGTCCTACTACTCAAAATTTTTTGTATATGTATAAATATATGATTATACATAGCCAAAATAATAAGGTGGGAAGGATGCTGGAACATGCAATAACAATTTAGTAACAAGTTGAATTGTAAATCAAATTGTGAAGAAAGTTTTCTTATATCTCCTAATTCCTAATTGGTATAGGATAAGTGTTTTATTTTTCATAAATGTTCCTTTTTGTATAGGGGAAGGTGTCATACCTTGGACCATTTTGACATATTATTTTTTTTTCTTGCATATTGTTGATTTTTAAATATTAAGAATAAAGTTTTATCAAACAAGTAGATATATATGTAATATATAAATTACAAAAATACTTCATTATGTAATTTTTCTTAGAAGGAAAAATGTTTTCATTAGATTCAAGGTACATCGGTTCTACCTCGGTCCAAGATTTGTTAATTTACTAATTAAAATCATTGCTCTTATAATAACAAAACCTTTCTGATGCTGATTTTTTGGGTGATTAAGGCATCTCAACAGGTCGTCTTTAAAATGTTCATTTGTTAAGTTACTTTTTTTTTTTATCTATAATTAATTCTACTGCTTTCTCGATGTAGTATTTTACAATCGATTTTCTTTTCGATCCTGTTGTACTTTGTGGCATTTTACCACCTTTTCCAGGAAATAAACAATAGACATCAACTAACAGCAATTAAATAATCTGTTCCAGATCTAACCAACCACCTTAAATTTAGAGGATATTTAATTTTTGTAACTAAAAGAAATATAATTTAATAATTGTATTTAATCAAATTTTGTTTGGTTATATTATTCTGGTCAGAGGTGTACTTTGAACCTGTCCAAGGTACAACACTTGGTCATATAACAACAACAGGCAATCAGCCATTTTGAGGTTAGTCCAATCTTGCTTTAATATCATGAATTTTTAGATAAGAGAATACTATAAAAGACTGTACAATCATGAAAACAAATGTAGTTGCTAGAGAAGAACAAGCAGTAAATGCAAAATATTTTTCCCTAGTAGAACTCTGTAACTCACATCAACTTAAACAACTTGGCAAAGGTTTCTGTAGGAAAATGGGAAAACTACTATGACTGGTTTTAAAATAACCAAACAAATAGACCCACTATCACAGTAGGTCCAACGTACACCTTCCCCTACACCTACAATTTTTGTGTAAACCTTATCAATATGTTTGTCATCTCGTATTTTTTGGTGAAATATCAAACTAGAATAATTTGGTTTCCTATTTTTGGGCCCCAAAAGGTTGAACAAGGCCGAAACAGTTGAACTCCCTTGATAACAATGGGAGAAAGGTTTGGAATTAGAACTTAAGGTGAAGAAAATTAGAAGTAACAATTTTAACAATAAGTTTTCCACTCTGGCAATTAAATTTTGCTTTTTACAATTTTAAGGGTTTTTGTTGAAACATGCTCGTTTTACCAACCAAATTAATGATGTAAGTTGTAAAATTTAAAAAATATAAATGAACTGTGTAGTTCACAAAGAACTGTACAAAAAGATTTGGTTCACTAAAAGGAATGGCTTTGTCCATCTCTAATTTAAACTTTAATAAAGACATGTTAAGAATATATAAGTGCAGAATCGCCAAATACTGTACCTGGTAAACACCTTTGTTCCCTCAACAGTCAACAAGGTAACCTTCCTGGCTCTCTTGTAAAATTTACTTCTTTCTTTTGACATATGAAAGAATATTGTCCCAAAAACCTTGAAGAGAGTAGTATAGTTTTCTTTTCATACAAAAGCTCATGCGTATAACTTCCATTAATTAGAGTAGGAACATATATATTAATGATACAACAGTTCTATTAAAATTGGGAAAATAAGAACACATAAAGCCACCAGGGAGATCAACCTGGGAAGAGCATTTAAAGCTTTATGAGTATACTCCGCTATTAAGAAGAACATACAATAATTAATTTTCTAACATTGTCAATAAACTTTAAGATAACTATTTAAATTACACTACTTCAAAAGCTTCTAAGTAAGTTACGACAATATAATGAACGTATTTCAAAGACAATAAACAGCCAAATATTATACTATAATTATTTCCTAGAATGAAGTTTATTTTTCATCTCATTTATTACAATTTCCATAAATAAATTAAAGATAAACTGCATCATTTATATAAAAAATTTGTTTACAAAATTATTTTCCATATTATAACTTCATACATAATATCTTTGTTATCTAGAATTGGTAATATTTTTTTTTTTAAATACTGGTACAGGTTAACAAGGTAAAAATATGTCTATGTACCAAGTTGCCATGGCCAAACATTCAGTATAAGGACATAAATTTTATGATGAATTGTTATTTATAGCAAGTTGATGTGCCAGGAGGAATGGAGCTACAATTAAAAAAATCCCAAAGAAGTGTTTATGGCTCAATTCCACAGGACAAGCCAAAGCTGATTCACAACTAAAAGAGAAATGAAGAATTTCTGCCAACAGCTAGTCTTTATGCTAAGCTCAAGAGCTCAAGAAGTGTCGTCTCCTTCTTCCACTAGGCCATGATAGGTGACATAATAAATAATTATTAGGATAAAGAAACAAATATATTGACAATTGCTACATATAAAATAAATGTATATTTAATATAATTCACTTACCAACAGTAAAATTAGACATAAATAACAACAACATGTAAAGATATAAATCACAGTCTTGGCATAGTAAGTCTTACACTTCATACATTGTAATAACTAGCAGTACTAGTTTATCTTATATTTACTATCACATTGGTAAATAAAACTATCCTAAAAATTCTGATTTCACTGACATATAAAAAACTTTAAAATTTAAAGATTTTTGGTAAGAAAATATAACATTTACAAAATACTAAAAATTAATATCACTGAAATAAAACATAATAACAAATATATTTAAAATACTTAAATAATTAAATCCTGATACACTGAGCAAATATAACAATAATGAATCATTTACTAAAACGTAATTAGATTTTCTTCTTTATCTTTTATACCTGTTGAACCGGTATTTTTATTTAAATCAATAACAGTTTCTGAATTCAATCTTAAATTCGAAAAAATGCCAACGACGTCCTGAAGTTCATGATTTAAGTAGTTAGCTGATGCTTGATTTGGAATTTTAGGTTGACAAAAATCCTGAAAATTCAAAATTTTACAATTAAATAGAGTAATAACCAAGATATAAATAAATTTGAATGAACACTTACTGTTCTACCACTAGAAAACTTTTCAGTCTTGTTAAGTCGCATTTGAAGTTCAAACAATTTAGACCTCAGTGATCCATAACTGAAACATTTTTTTTTTTTTTAATTTAAAAAATATATTGCAACAGTATTAACAATTACACAAATGAGGGCGTAACAAAAGAAACCAAACTATTTTTGAGCAAAGTGAAATTTACTTGATTTTTTTTACAAGAAACCTTAAATTTACTTTAAAATTCTCTCCATTGGAGTCAGTACACTTGCCAAATCTTTTACTTCACTGTACGAAACATTTTTTAAATTCCTCCTTTGTGATGCCAGACAGAGAGCGCATACGTCTTTTTCTCTTTACTTCTTCAACATCCCCAAAACGCTTTCCTTTCATGTCCCTCTTTGTTCAGGGGAATAAAAAGAAGTTGCAGGGGGGATAGATCGGGTAAATAGGGAGGATGGGGCACAGGGGTCATACCATTTTTGGTCAAAAACACCAAGAGGGCTGTGTGAGCGGGAGCGTTGCAGCCACACTTCTAATCCCCAAATCTTCACTTAAAGTTTACTGTAATGAACTCTTAATTCACACCAGATTTCTAGGCAACTTCTTCGATAGTCCACTGTCGATCTTCCAGGACAATTTGCATATTTGTTTTGACTTTCTCATTAGTTCGACCTGTCGAAGGAGGTCCAGAGTGGATGTTGATCATTACTACACGTTTCCCCACGTTGATATACTGTTTTCCACTGGGAAAACCACTCAAACACTTAAGTTTTACCCATAGCATCATCCTTGTAGGCTGATTTTACCATTTCAAGAGTTTTTTTTTCCAGTTTTCCCGAGCAGGAAGCAAAACTTAACAGCCTCCTGCTGTTTACGAAACAACTGTCACAAATAAATTAACACAAACAGAACATAATCTTCTCCAGTGACAGCACTTGTAATTCGGACTGGTGAAAAGTTGCTTACACAGTCCTACTGGTGAAACCCAGTATTACAAGAACTCCGCCACATAAAACATTAGATTAGTTACTTTTGAGTACGCCCCCCCCCCTCAGACATTTAATATTATTAAAAACTAATATACATGCATTCATGCGGCCGCATTTATATTTTTTAATAATAATTTAAATAAAAATAATCAATTTATAGAATTTAAATTCTCCCTAAAGGATTAAATATTGTGCGATTAAAATCGATGATATTATTGTTATGTGGGTGATGTTAATGTTTTAAACTCTAAAAACATAACATGGTATGAAGAACCTGAATAATAATACTATTTTAGTAGGTAATTACATTTTGACATAGAAGAGATTGGTAACAAAAGGGACCAGAAACGTTCCCTTTATAGGTGTACCAATAGCAGATCAGTTCATTAAGATCTTTAGTATGGAAGGAACCAGTGAAGTACTCAGTGAATTAAGAAGTATTTCACCAAGTCATTAGCAGTGGGTTCCTTCCGCAATGTTATTGTATAGGTTTGGTGCTCCTTGCAAAGTGAATAAATAGATTTTTCTCCCCAAAGATTTGATGCCATGATTAAAGTTAAATCTTATTTTTGTCTTCATAAGTAAGAAACACCAAGTTAACTATGTTTTTTTTTTGTTTTTTTTTTTTTTACAGAACTGGTATGTCACTGTTTCACCTTTTGCATATGTCTAATCTATTTTTACAAACTATCTAACAGTAATTGCCATAAGTAAGTAACTTGTTTTTACACATTTTTAAAATAATAAATTTATTTATTTAAATTTTCGAACTATTTTTAACGATTATTGATAAATAGGCTGATCTTCACCCTTTACAAACAGTTAAGATAAGAATATACTGGCAAATAGTGCGTTAATTTAATAAATTAGATTCAGTAAACAACAACAATATAATCATAACGATCCTATTTTGTTGGCATAGTGGCAAATTTCCAAAATCCAATCGTAGTTTCTTGATTGGGTGATCTGAACGATTCACAGAGAAAACATAAATAAATGTTATTTTCAACAGTTGAGTAACTGTTTTCGAAAGTTTGGTTTCCATAATTGTTTTTTTATTATAGATTTCATTTTCATCAGAGTGTTTTTGATATTGTAAATAAATACATTTAAATTTATAAAATCCTTAACCTAAAGATAGTGGCCCGCCATTGATTAACAAGTACCTGTGGGCATTGTATTACATTTTTGATCCCTTGATATTGGTTGCATAATTTTTTTTAGTAAATATAAATCCTTCCCCAAGTAATAAGTATATAATTGAATAATTGTGAATTATACAAGTAATTGTGTTTTTAACAATTGCCTATTCAATTTTTAATGCTAATATTAAATTGAATCATTATAATAGATCTTACGTTGCGTTTTTTAGTTGACTTATCCACGAAGATACAACATCTTCAGATCTTGCAGAGAATAAGTACTTGATTTCTGGTTCATTCCTGAAGGTTATAGAAAAACAAAAGGGAACTTCCCCCTTTGCCTCATAATGGATTTCAGAGTTTTCTAATACCAACACTCCAGCAGGCTAATAGAAATAAAATAAAATAAATATTAAATTACTATATTTCATCTGAATTTAACTCTACCAAGAATAAAACCACATGCATCAAATAATAATTGTAAACATTTAATAATTTTTACCTAATCCTTATTTCAAATTATTGACTTTCTAGCAACAAAAAACGTTATTTTTTATTGACCAATTCCTTTCCAACATAAATATAACTTAATGTTCAGTTTATTTTAAAAAGAAATGCACTTAAACTAAAATTAATCAGCAAAATGATATGAGTTGTGGAATATTTGTTTACAAATTTAGATTATATAGACTGTTTTAATGACTGCTATCATATTACTTATGTACAGGCAAGTAAAAGCTGATTCTTTTTAGCTCTTTCAAAGTACATGCAAACGGCCAAACAATAACTCTACACGGACATTAACTTAAACCTCTTTTAAGTGAAGAGTATGGAAGAAAATAAGCCTATTTCTAAGGATGGTTAGATGATTTTTTGGTTTGTTTACAATGTGCAGTACCCAGAATCAGTGTTATAACAGCTTTCTAGGAAGTAGAATTAGGAATCTCTCTGATAGCTGAAAATCCAAGAAGTATAAAGGGCATCAATTTAAAACATTGTAACAGAAAAGCCTGGATGGCATGGGAGATAGTTGGCCAGTTGTTGACAGTGTTTAGTAATAAAATTTCACAAGAGATAAATATAATTCTGTTTATGGACCATTTAATTATTCAATGTATAAACTGTTTGTTTTTATTTGTCATAAAAAACAATTGATATCATAGTCTAAAGAGAAATTTTTTTTTTTAAATTTATTATCTTAAGTGAATACTGAACATAGGCGTCTCCTTTTAAGCACTGAAGAATTTACACCTACAAATAGCATGATTCAATAATGACATGATATTTACATTTTTATATAATGAGTGAAATTCACTACTTATGTATGCTTTATTAAACGGACACATCTCGTAAAATATTGATCGTGACTTGTGTCCGGCTTAAGGAAGTTCTACAGTGCCAAGTATGGAAAATATTTTAAAATACATTCACTTATGCTGGTTTGTGAAACAAAAATTACAAACTTTAATAAGAAAACTAACCTCCTTTACTAGCTGGTATCCATCCAGTATTTTAAAATAAAAGAGCATATTATATTTTAATTTGAACCAGCGTTCCTTAAACCCTGAAAATACAAAAAATATTGAATATAAATTTAGACATATAAGTGGCGGAGAAGAACAGGTTAACAATTTGGAATCAGCACAAAAATATTGTAAAGAACACATTTCTCAAACATGTCTACTGCTATCAATCCAATAACACGATGGCAGTATTTAAAATAAAATAAATGGAAGGGAGCTGTATATACGTGCGGCACCACAAATAACTGGTTCAGTTAATTACATTGGCACACATATTTTATTTGCAATAGTGTATATTTAAGCAAAAATGAAAACTTTAGATTTATCCATAAATAATGAAGTGACAATTGTGTTTTTGCAAGAAAAACAAATATTTTATTGTTATAGGTTGTTTATGCTGGGATAAAATATGAAGCTTTCTTTCAAAGTCTTCAAATGGAGATGTCTTAATAAACTGTGTTGCTCAAAAGCGACTTTAGATCGCTACAAACCAGAAGACTATTTTATACAGAGGTCTTATAATTGTTTATACTATAAGACCAAAAGATAAGTTTAGCTGGTTTATTTCTTGGTGCCCCAAAGAAATGATATATGGCATTGATGAAATTCTGGCAAGGATATGCTAGAGAAACAGAGGATAAACTACAGTATATTAGAGAAACTCAAACCGGTTATCTGTATTTACCTTCTTTTTTCAGAGCTTGGTATGATCATCTACTAGATATTGATGTTTTATGACATGTTGGATGGATTTAAACACATTTCACTTGATGTTACATATTAATAGTAAACAGTCCATGATTAATGATTTTCTTTTAAAATTTGGTAATCAAATCTTTTGCCACTTAAACTAAGCCTTAACTAACTAAGTAAGGCCTTCGTTAAAGAATAATGGAAAATTAGGAGCTTATATTTGTTTATACTGTACCTAGAGAGCGTCTAGCTTTCTAGAAAAACAAACTTAGAACCCTATAAGGTTTTAGACAGGGAGCAGGGAATGTACGGATACAATAAAAATTTTATAGACAAAACTTAGGAATCTTCACTTTAGAAATACAATAAATGAGACTGGAAACCTAGGATAAGACATCTCAATATATGCTTTGAGTGGCCATGGCAAATAAATAAATAAAACAGGATGAGGGAGTATGAAAAACAAGTAACATTTATAATATTTGATTCAAACAAAGACAGAGTTGATTGCTGATATTTTACAGCAGAGGTAAGCAACCTTCTCTGGCATAATAATGATAATCAAATGCTTCCTTATCAGTTTAAATATATGGCCTTGTGAAGTCAAGCACTCTTTTAAACCAATCAACTATCTCAACTGATCTTTGAAATAATGAAATGGCACCATTTTTCTATCTTCTTTTGCTCTTATCAAGACCTGAGCAGGCATACAATTGTATGTTAACACAATCACTTTCATAGAACAAGAAGGTTAGGTATTACAGACTGTCAACTATTTCTTCAAGGCGATAAACAATTAAATGATCTACAACTATTGAATAACCAAATCACTAAACTTTAGTTCACTTCTTATCACAGTAGTTTATATCTATGTTTGTTGTAATGGAAAAATCATGCCATAATTCCTATTTCTCACTGTCTGTGTGATTGTCATTAGTTGGAAGGGGTGTATGTGGATTGAGGTTTAAATTGTTGCAGTTGGGGATATACCGTTATGTGTGATCAATCAATTCAAGTCGGTTATGTGTGCAACTGTCAAATGTCTGATAATGTAACAGTTAATTAATCCTTATCAGTAAATATGTTGCCTAGCTGAAGAGCAATATAATTTTTATAAACATTAATGGCAGCTATTTCTATTTCGAAATATAGATCAAACATAGTAGATGGTTTAATTAATACCTTGAAATTTTAAGTTGCCTATAAAATAAAACAAATTTATGATAAATAAAATACCTCTATTTTCGTTGGAGTGGTTTGTTAAAACTTTTTTGAAATGAAGACGCCCTTCAAAGTCTGGAAGATCGTTGCTTAATATAATAAGCTGTCTATTATTCACTTTCATATTTTTAATTAATTTAAGAACTATTAAGAATAGAATTAATAGCACAACGCTTTTATATTAACAAAAGGCCTATGGCGGATGTATACGAAGGTTTTCTGATGAAGGTTAAGTACCCTAAAAAGTTTTAATAAATACTATCGCAAAGCAAGCAGTATCAGTTTCGGCGCAACGGCCATTGGGAGCATGCGCCTTACGCGTTCACAAACGATCAAATGTAAAAGAACGGGATTCTATGCAAAGAGCTAACCTAAAAATAAATATCATTAAATTAGTTTTGTGTGGATGTATTCCTTGAGATGTTGGCTCAGATTGATAAAATAAATGTGTTTGATTGTCAACAAATTTATATATGGACGATATTTTGACCTACTATATATATATATATATATCTGGATCAGGTCCTGATGACAAGTAAAGAAAACGAGATGTTGACAATTTTATGAGAATGTTATTGACAAGAATATAAATAAATGGGAGATGTAAATGCAAGATCAATCGTACCAAAAATACTACATACATGATACTCTTGATCAGTTAAAAGTTATAAAATATGAGTAATTTAATAAACATTTATTATCAAGGCTATAAATAACAATAAAGAAGGGGAGTTGTAAAAAATAGTGTAGGAATATTTTTACAAGCAAATGGACTGCAATATATGCCATGTTAAACAAAAAGTATAGATTAACTTAATTTAGATTGACGGTATCAATGTTTTCGTCAATCAAAACCCGAGATTAACCATTCTATCAGACTAACAAATAGTAGTAGCCTTACCAGCTGTACCCGCACAAGTACTAGCAAAGATTAACAGCTATTTTGTTTCAACCGCAGTACCCATTAAGGGCTACCTATCCTCAAGAGATGTCGTCTAATATTACCCTACATAAATAAAATCGTTTAAGATTTTTAAAATGGTTATATTGACTTTTTTAAAAATATAACAATTATTTTTTTTAGAGAGCTAAAACAAATGAATTTACTATTCGACTTGTCACTAAATTGTTATATCATGTTCCGGTATCCTTCGCAATTTATTAGCTATAACATAATGATACATACAGTGACTCACAAATTCGTTCACACCAATGAAATATTTTCAGTTTGTACTGTCAAAAAAGTAGTATTTATTAATCCAGCCAAACAAAAACATGGGCAATTTTATCAACCTTTTAGTAAACAAAATTTTAATACAAGTCCCCTTTATGTGTTTATCTCTTTAAACTGAGGCAGTCTTATTAAATTATGTCATGTGAACAGTTCTGTGAGTGAAGATTCTATTGCTGATTTTTGGTCAATTTTAACACAAATCCTACCATGTTTTTGTTATTTTTTTTGTTCAGGAATGTATTTTATTAGTGGCAAATCAAAAGAAAAAAAAATAAGATGCTTCTACTAAGAACATACATAAATTGTTCAGATGAATAAAATTGATAATTCTTGTAATGTATAAATCTAAATCAATATTTTTTTTTTTATGTTTTAATAATAATTAGATTATTAAAGATTTTGAGAAAGTCAGGCATTATTTTTCTCCTAGAAACATTTCATGAAAAAAAATAACAAAAAACATAAATTATAAGATGGTGTAAACGAATTTGTGAGTGACGCTATATATAAATTTTTTTAATAGTAGGAAAAATAAAATAAAAAACCTTATTGACAAATTAAATAAAAAATAAATAAACTGTTTAGAATATAATCAAAATATTTACAATTAAATTAAAATAATCTTTAAGGTAATCGCAACCAAGATTTTTATTTACACACCATAACTTTCTTTTGGTACAGAAAATTTATTCAACCTCCTTCGTATTTGTCTTGTGGAATCCCTACTCTAAATACAACAGATATTTAGTGCTTTTACGAGTATCTTATGAGAGAATTTTACTGTAGTTACCTTCAGTACCTAAATCGATTTTATAAATAAATTTTTTTAAAAATGTTACCCTAAATTCTTTATTTTACGGCTCTAAGTTATTGTCTTGCTGAATTATTTAAAATAGATAATGCTTACAACATCTCGACTACTCCTGGGATTTCCTGTTTACTTTATTGATAGGTTGAAAACCCATCTTAAAACCGAATGAATCTGATGGAGTGTCCAGCAGCCGCTCTTGACAGATAATTTTTTTATTAGGACTTGAAGAATTCCTTTAGCGCTGAATTCAACAAAAGGAAAAATAAATAAAATTGTCAAACTTGCTTGTGGAATGGAACTCCGGGTTTCCGCTTGCGGCTGTCCTATTAAAACATCCGTAAGCAGAACAAATGTTCATTGTTATAAACCAAGGGATAAAATCTTGATATAACACATGAACAGATTTGAAACAATTCGGTTTTTAATAATCACTTTTTCAGAGGAGAATCAATCGATATAAACATTCAACTTGGACCAGCAGTACTCTTGCATATTTAATTTCCGGATTTACCATCCCCCACCACCTGGGCCAAAAGGAGTTTCCCATATGCCCTCTCCATTACTCTTCCATCCTCCTATAGTGGCCGTCACGAAATTAGAAGCTTAAGACCCGCAATACATGGCGCTTATATTGGTCAATCAGTATTTCAGTGGATGTCATCTTTCTGGGCTTTTTTAATATAGGACAGCCTTTAAAATTAGCCCTCCACCACAATTGGGCAATCTTTGTACTTCACTTACTATCTCTTTGTTGTAGGCTAGGATTATTTTTTTCCAATATTTTTTCTCGGGTGATGATAGAATTCTAGTTTTCATCATCATTCTCAAAGAAGGTAAAATGGAGGAACACAATGATAATCAGTCATTATCACGGTATACTTCACAAAAGACTATAAGTAAAGTCATATAGTGAAATTTAGATACAACCTCAGTAACCTATACCAGCTGGTTTAATCCAAACTGGAGGAATGCTATATATGTTCTTGTTAAATTATAAATTTCAATAAACCTTACTATCTTACTGCAGACTTCACTTTTTTTTTCCACCTTGCTTGATTTTAGCATCATTATATTTTTCAGCATTACACATTTAACATGTATAACAAGTATTATTTGTCGCAGGTAATCCTATTAAATCCTATCGAATCGAAAAAAAAATCATCCCTCTAAAGGTAAACAAACAATACAGCCATTGTTATAAGGGTTAGGTTTAGTTTTGTTTTTTATCAAAACCACAAATACCTGCGTCTGGTCTGGTGATAGTAATCTCCTGTTTGAGCTAGAAACACGAAATTTAATCTGGGGTTTCCTTTGGAAAATCAAAAGATCTAAAAATTGATTCCATGCCACCTTCAAATATGCTTATCAGTTATCGCTTAAAATAAAATAACGGGAAGTATAGAAATAAAATTAAACGTCAAAAAAAGTCGATGATGTCTTTTGACTTCAATTCCTAGTTCTGAAGCTATTTAACATTTAAAGTTGTAATTTTATGTAAATGATAATTAAATAAAGGCAATGTACTTAGTTAAATGAAACCCTCGAAGCCTTGTGTGATTAGTCAAACTTGATAAATTTTATATTTATTACCTAGTAAGCAATGAAAAATAGTTATTATAATATTTAAATTAATTATAAATTTAAATTAATAATGACCTTAAACTGAATTGTTAAGTCATTTTCATTCAATCTCCACGGAATCAAATCAATATATATTAAATGGGAATTAATAAAAAATAAGAAATTCATTTTATTATAATATATTGAACATTAAACATGGTTTAATCAATTAAATTTATAATATTTTGTTGAAAATCTTAGCGAGAAAAAAATCTTTAATTAATAATAAATAAATTTGAACTGAGTTGCATTTTCGATCCATCTCCACTGAACTGAAACAAATCAATAAAAATAAGAAATTTATGCATAATATATTTATTGAACATTAAAATAGTGAAAATAAAACTATATTTACATTTCTAATCTTTTATACAACAGCTCCTGGAGAATATTAGACTTAAATGCTCTATTTCTTTGGTTAAGTCCTCTCCCGTCTTAACTTCAGCTTGCTTGGCCATAGCCTCCTGGTTCTCTGTTTTTGGTAAGAGGTTTAACCCCATTAATTCCCTAAACGGTTTCCGTTGAGAGGTCGAATAGCCTCCCATCCTGGTCTTGACTACAAAACTGGTTCTTGAGCAGCGACCTGACTGATCCATATTTCTTTCTAACAGAAAACAAATTGGTTAGATACTAGTATGGCCAAAGTTCGGTGCCCAATTTTTTTCTTAATATTTCAATGGTTAATTTAATAATAATAATAATATTTTCTCATTTCAAATTGAAGGATCTTTGCGAAGACCATCGGCTCTACTTTAACTCCGGTATACAATTGTCTTTCAAATATAAGTTGGTCTGTTTAGCGATCGATCGATAGAGATCGTCAACATAATTCTATAGTTTGTATTACTAAAAATGATTTTGTGATTTCTCAAGTCACAGATAATAAGTTATGCACGATTTAAATTTCTTTAAATTAGGAAGGAGATAACCTAAAAATCAGCATTTGATAGCTAATAATAAAAAATATGTATTTAATAAGTTTTTTTTCTCAATATTTAAGCTAACTGCAATATTATTTTATACCAGTTTCCCGTGACATTATTCGGACATGATTGTGTATTTTAATGTCTTCTAAAAGACAGAATGGAATTTTTTGGGGGTAAAACTTTTAAGTTTCTGGGGGTTATGCCATTTCTTTTAGTGAAAATGTTTTAAAAACAACACAATAACATTTCTAATTAAACATCTATACTGTCCTCGTTTTAATGTCCTCGACGGTAGTATAAACTGATATGAACTTAAGTTGGATTGTTTAAACTACAAAAATCCTGTAAAATAAACATTTTTTGTTATAACTAATAAATAAGTAGACGGTGTCGTTACTATAAAAAACAATGTCCTAACCCAGATTAAGAGTTTTTCTATTTTCGCCAGAGCTCGAGGAAACCCAAAATATAACAATGAAACCGTTGAATATTAGTGATAGAATAATAAACATTATAAAACAAAGAAGTAAAATGAATTAAATTCAAATTATATAAACAAATTACTCACACGTACCTGATGTTATTAGCAAAGAAACGTAAATGACAGAAATAAGTGCCAAACAATAATGGTAGAGTGACCAACATAATATAAATTCTATGCTGAAATGATAAAATCATATATAAATATCTTAAGTTTTAGTTTTGAACGAATATGAAACTAAAATCTTTAATGAAATAAGGTTTATTTATTTTAAGATTGTTTACAATAATATAATAAGATTGTTATTTGTATAACTTGGTTTAACGTTAAATATTTCATAATTGTTTTGCATTGTAAATTGTATTTTATTGCTATTTTTACATAGAAAAGTTATTTATTTATTGATATATATTGGATTAATTAGATAATTACAATTTAAAGATTAATATTTAATATGGGCATTGTGTTTTGTTTTATACTTACGTTGGCAATGTCATGAAGTTATACAACTATCATTTTGCCCAGTAATAACAAATCAGATGAAATTGAAAAAATCAATTTAATACGATTTCATTCGGATATTTTTGTAAATGGGGACAACTCCATTGCACACTTTAACACCTTAAGCTCTCACCTGTTTAGGATGTAAACAAAAAGCTTCTAAAAGACAGAATGGAATTTTTTGGGGGTAAAACTTTTAAGTTTCTGGGGGTTATGCCATTTCTTTTAGTGAAAATGTTTTAAAAACAACACAATAACATTTCTAATTAAACATCTATACTTACACATCAATACAAATCAGGTTATCTTAAACCGTTTAGATCAAGACAAATTATACAATAATCTATCTCTCCCTGGCCATTAGTTATCATCAATGGTGTGGGGGGGGGGGGGAGGGGTGGATTAAAGTGACAAATCCTCCCAAAATTTCCACTGATGCTTCTTGTATTTTGTTGGCAAGGTATTCATGGTTCTTCTTTGCTACTTCCTCAGTCTACCAATGTGCCTGTCGAGATGAGCTCTTGCATACTCTACTTTTCCCTGCATACCATTCCTTATAACAACTCCTTTAAAAGTACTCCAGCATAGTTCTATGTCATCACTCTCTCAGTACTCCTGTCCATCTATTATCGGTCTATTTACCTGAGGTTGGTTTCTCTTAACTATTTCTCTGTATTTCAATTTGTAAGCTTTTATATATGTGACAATTATAGCAGGGTGTCCTGTAATATTCCTGTCCTAATTTTCTGGTACAATATATTCATAATTAGAAGATAGTGATCACTGTCAATCTCATATACTCGATTTACTTGGACATCTACCAATTCTTTTAAAATCATTCTTTAAAAGGAAATTATCCAATATGAACTGCTGTCCTCTGCTAGGCTCTTCCCTGGTATATTTATGTATATCCTTATGTGGTTTGTAGCTTTTAGCCACAATAAGTTTATTTGATAGATTATGTTATTAGTTTCAGTGGACTAGGAAGCCCAATTTGCTATTTTTCATCTCATTCTCCTTTTCTTTTCTTTTTTTTTCAATTCTTTGACATTCCACATTCTGAATCAAATTAGCTCCTCTACTTTCTGGGCCTAAATCCAAAGTGTTTATCCAGCTCTTTTACTTTATTCACTTGCAATTAGGTGGGTATTGGGAGGATGTCTGCCCAGTGGTAGGGTGGTCACCTGATGGTGTCTAGGCACACCAACCATGTCCAGGTTAGGATATCCTCTAAAGGCATAGGGCCCCCATCTCAATGAATAGCCATACTCATGAATGTTTGTCTACTTGGCATAACAAGTAGTCTATGGGGTGCCACAATTATTAATTGAAATTACCTGGTAAAATATATTCATCTAAAAAAAAAAAGCAGTGGTTGAGTTAAGTTTTAAGTACAATGTTAGTGAGTGTTTTATTGGCTTTTTCCTAATATAGATTGAAAAAGCAAAATACAAATTGCATATTGTTAATCAGTATGTAGAAAGGTTCAATTTGACACCCTACTCAAAATTATAGAAAAATACTTTTTATTTAATACCAACTAATTACTTAATGATACTTACTCATATTTATAGATATGACTTATTTTATATTTATAGATATGATATTATTTCTTATATCAAATGGAACCAAAATGTAAAATTACATGTCTCCCGGTTGAACAGGAGACTCGCAAAGATCATTCAGTACAGACAGACACATTGGTGAAAACATAAGGGTTTCTGATTAAAAAAAAAAAATCAGCAAAGCGCTAAAAAAATAAATGAACCTTCTGATGTATATAAATTTCTCACTATATACTCAACCAGTGGTCTGCAGACTAATGATGGTTCACAAGAAAATGTTGGTGTTCTGTGAAGAAATTTGGCCCTAATTTTTAATTTTTATTTTTATTATATATTCATTATGGTGGTTTTATTACAGTTAAACAAAATAAATATTTTTTTATAATGAAACAAGTATATTTGACATTAATAAAATCAAACCTTTATGATCATTATTTTATATATGTTTGTATACTGGATTCTCTACTTTTTAATTCAAATAGGTACTTATTTTTCCCCACAAGAATGGATCACTAACTAGACCGATGGGTCTAATATTGGAATAAGACCCAACTATTTTTTTTAATGCTATTTTATTTTTTTTTAAATTGTACACAGCTTCATAAAAATCGCTTACATTACAATGTACAAGTAAAAAAAAAAATATTCTTCATCTTAAATACGTTTTAAAATTTGAAATGGTTTTACGCATGAGTTACCACTCCCAAACACGGTCTGCATCAAGTTTAGAATACAGTGGTGTACCATCAGTACCTTCAGCTACTGTTTGTTCATCGTACATTAAGAATAAGTCATTCTTCAAGAGTAATGAATTGTTATCCTCTTCATATTCAAGTTCAGTTCCTGTCATACTTGCCGATTCATTGATGGGTGCAAATGTAACCTGTCTCTTACAATTTTCTGTTGAATTACTATTGATTTTTAAAATAGACCTAAGTGGTGCAGTGATTTGGTCTCCATCGAAATGTGAACTTTCTTTTTTACCTAGAAGAATATGCATGCCATATATCAATATATAGAGGTGATTTATGAAAATTATATTTACATAAATATATATTTAATGTTAGTACATTAATTACAGCCATACATATATGTCACAGCCAGATAGTCAAATCCGTCATTTGCTCAATTGCCTAGTCATTTATTAAAATTTTAAATGATCGAGGATATGACTAGACAGTTTATTAAGAGCCTAGGCATTTCATTAAGTAAGTCAAAAATGAAATATAATGAAAAAATACATGATAATTTATTTCATACAGAGAAATAATTATTTGTTCATGCAGCTAAGACTATCATTGCATTTCAAAGAACAAATTATTTTTTTATTAAAACGTACCCAGCTTTTGCTTATAAATTTTTTACCAGGCTTACAATTGCATTTAGCAATGCCCTGACCGGCATATAAAAAAAACTGGTTCCTGGACTGAAATAACTTTATCCATTGGCACCTCGATAGCCTCGATTACAGTTGTATTTTTATCTCATTTGACCAACTGACTAAACGGCTAGGCATTTGAGCAAACGTCTAGTCAAATGGTCCAATTATTGCATTTTTGATATCTGTCTAGTCATTTGAGCAAATGATAGATTTGACTATCTACCTGTGACATATATATGACAATGTTATCAGTGTTGTAAAAGAGTATCTCACCACAACTCAGTCTAGTCAGTTTAGAGCCAAATAAACGATTCCGGCCACTTTCATTTTTATCCTTCTGGAATCCTTTCAATTTGTCAAGCGAAGATTGCTGGGTGCTAGAAAATAAGTGTAAAAGTTGAAATCTCTAAGAGGTGATAACAGGAATGTAATATGCATTATATTTGATAAATGCCAAAAAGACAGCTATTATTATGAAGCATATACATAGTTAAAAATTATCAATTTTTGTCAAGTTAGAAAGTAATCCGATAAAAAAAAATGCAATAATAATAAATCACAAACTGGATCCATTTTATGAAGCTATGGGATAATAAATATACTTTACGGTTATATTAACTCAAATTTATTTAGTAATTGTATGTCATATTAAATTGCTTCCGTTTAATTGGGCTAAAGGGGCATTCATGAATTATACTGGTAAGATTAGATTTTTTAGGTTAAAAAACGTTACATTTATAAGAAAATACAATACATCACCAATTCTTACTGATATCATAAATGGCAATATCATAAAATCTTGAATCATTCATAACACTTACCATAATTGACAATTATAAATTCTGTTTAACAAAAACTGTGTACATAACTTAGTCAAAACGTTCCACTGGTGTCTTCCCATTGGGTCTCCCCAAAGTGAAAGATAATCTCTCTAATTATCTGGCACATGGGCAGTTATTCTTGGGCGATTACTGTGAGCCTATGTAAAAATAGTTAAGATGAAATCCCTATAAGATGGACGACTGCAATGAAGCTGGTATGACTGACTATCTCTCTGAAATGAATATTATTGTCAAAATTAAATGAGGAGTCACTTATGGCATTGTCTTAGGCATTGGAGCAATGCTGGAACTGTTTCATCCGACGATTAATAAGTAAGCTTCTGAGCGAAAATTTGAAGAATCAACACATCACAGAACTGCTTCACTTTACATTTTATAGCTGCACCTATATGTGGTCATGTGTTCATGTGTACCCCCCTTAAAAGGCAATCAACCTTAGAATTAAATGAACTTTTTATCTTAAGGTAACCACTATTGAACCTAGACAAGAAGGTAGCATAATGCTTTGATTATGCAGGGAAATGTGCAGATTGTTGATAGAATATTCTCATAATAGATTGATAGCTCAACATCAACTTGAATCGATGGGCAAATAGTTGATCACAGAAATACTCAACAGCAAAAACAATTCTTAACAGTTGGAAAGACTTCTCGACCAAGCTGTAATAGTCCTAATATGCTTGTGTTGATGTGAACACAATAGATCGTTCATAGTCTTCTAAGATGTAGAGATGAACACCTGGAACTCAATAAGGACTGTTGTTGCATACATGCTGTTCCTGCAAAAGCGGGCTGAAGAGTGTTAATGATTCAATAGCTAACCAAATCTTGTTTGAAATAATAATAATAATCTTCACACTCAGTAGTCCACTTGAAAATAAAATAGTCTTTTAGCAAGTGGCATTATGAATAGAGTAGACATAATAAGTTATGTACAAACATATCAAATAATGCAGTTTATCCTGGTCATGTGGTAATAATTGCTACCTTCTCCAGTTACATTAACAATGATGGAGTTTAGTTTAAAATGAAATTAGATTAACAGTATATTTAGTAGCATGTTTAATTAATATTTTCAAAATGAAATTCTCTTTTTGCTAACTCCTGCAAAGTTTGGTCCATAAATTGGTTAAATTCTGCTGTTGATATTTTAATGGCAGCTATCAATTAACCCATTCTATAAGTACCCCTGAAAGTATTATGTCATTCGTCTCTATCAATTATTTCTTTATTAATAAGAATATGTATATAATGAAACAGGTGAAATCTGAATTTATATATACACTGGTGATTATGATAGTGACTCAAGTCAAGAATAAAAAAATGAGTTAATTAGTTATTTTGGATTACATTTATTAGTTTATTGAAATCAAAAGCAATATTTCGATAATTGTAAAAATTGAATTGCCTGATCAAGTTGGTTGTTGCGCCAATAAACTAAATTCAGTTAATGTCAATTTTTTTGGTACAACACCAACAATAGTGATTAGGCTTAAATAATCAGCGCGTGAAAAGGAAACTTTATGAAAAATACATTCTGTGCAAAATTTCCTGCCTTAAAACATTATCAGGATTGGAGGTTTTGGTTTGATTCTAGAGGTAGGTAACCAAAGCAAACCAGTCCAATCTTTCTGGAATTTGGGATCAATGTCAAAAAATCACCAAGGCTGACAAGTCACTAGGCATTATTAATAATCATATACAAGGCCAAGGTTGATTATATATCCAATTAGAGGCAAAAGTAATATCTCATTAATATTGTAAATTATTTATGTCAGAGTGAATTGTTTATTACCTCATTAGTAAAGTGAAGGTGGAAAAAATAATGATCAGTTATGATCAGTATACTGTGTCACAGCAATCTAACAAAATTAGACAACATTACAACAAAGTTTCTCTATGGACTAAGTCTTTTGCAGTCTCATGAATTTATAAATTTTGGGACAAGCAATTAGTTATTTCACTATCATGTAATTCGCTATCAGTTCAGGTACATATATTTTAGATAATAATAAAAATGTAATATTAATTGTAATGTGTTTTTATGAATGAAGCTGATTTTTCCCTGATGTGATTTGCAGATTTATGACTATGAAATATAAATAATACAACTAAGAAATGGAAACAAATAAGGAAATTATCATCTTCAGATAAATCCAACTGGGGTTTCACTGCAAAAAATTTATTTGTAAATCAGGAAACCCAACACATGAAGCAATGGGAAATGGAAAAAAGAAAGGACAAGAATTGCTATTGCTAAATATAAATATCAAACTTAAATATAATCTAGTTATTAGCACAAAATTTTAGATGAATTAAGAGAAATAGTGCTGAAGAATAATACATCACAAATGTTTGGTTTTTGGGCGTTTATTTTTTTCAATCACAAACTCGTGATTTTGGCACGATATTATTAACAATAAAAAAAAAAAATGAATTCTCTTCTGAGCATTATTATGAACTAATAGGAACAGGTCCGTCCCGAGCTGTGCACTGTAAGGGGGCGGGATAAGAAGCGAAATCTAATAACTTGAACCGTTCAATAATCAAAAATTTTTACGCTTTTCTATATTGGTAAATGTTTTTTTCCATTATTGATGTGTATTATTTATGATCGCTCGCATACGGTTTCGGTTCCAGATGCAGGTGGACATGGTTGGCGAGCGCATGCCCAAAGGTTTTTGATCTGACAGCAGCAAGTAACTATTTTTGTTTGTAATACGCCACTTGCCCGCCCATAAAAGCTGAGGTGGGAATCATTACAATAGACATTGTACTTGCTACTTGTTGATAGTTCTGTTTTAAGTATATGATTATTAACAATATTCGATTTTAATGATATTTTTTTATTTTGAATAAAATTCATAATTATTTGTTATAAGTAGTAAGCTCCTTTGAAGATATTCTGTTAATTTTCAAAATGGTCAAGCTTTAAAAATTACATTTCCTTAGAAGTTACTCACAAAATTTCACAATCATAAATTTTTTTTATTTTACATGAGTAAGTACTTTTAGAAGTATTTTATTACATGGTATAACAGCTTTTTAATTTTGAAACGAAACATACATGACCATTTCCATAATCACTGGCACATATACAGCAGAAAACAAAACATTTTTTTTGTCATTTAATTGTAAATAGTGAGTGAGTGATAGGTGTACAGGCGCTAAGTGTTATTACTGTATTAGCCCTCAATTATCCAAAATACTTCTAGTTTATGATTGGTTTCCACTGCATTTCTAAAAATTTATTACAATACCTAAAAAAAATACTGAATTTAGACCTACCATATTAAAGGGGTTTCGTCAAAGCTTTCATCCTCACTTGGTGTTTCAACAGAAAAATATAGCACCATCTCTTTTGTAGGGGAATGTGAATCTTCACTGGTGGCTAGAAAAATGTACGTAATATATGTCAATATGTATACTAAATGGGCATATAAACATATATTTTTGTACATCAGATCTTACTGTGATCATCTCCAGAAATAGTAGTAACCCGGATCCAACGTTCAGGCTGAGTACCACCAGAAGAAGAGGTGTCACTCTGCAACGCGTCAGAATCTTTTTCTTGCAAGTCCTTGTGTCGCCTAAGAACGTTTCTAGTCATTTTTGTTGATTGCTGTTTCAACAATCCTTCTCTTATCAAAACTCGATAGCAACTAAAAAAATATATGTATAATTTGTAATTTCAAACCACTAATGAAATAATATCTTCTAGAATATCAAAATAGATAAGATTGTTATAATATTATAACTGATATCTATATTAATAAAACATTGAAAGCCTAAAAAAATAATAATTAATAATAGAGTTAACGAAAGATAAACATAACGACATTTAATGTAAACAAATTAACAAGACAACTATCATGACTTTACAACATTATTTCTGCTGGAAACAGAATTAGATGGATGGACATTTCTATGATGACATCACTTGGAAATGGCAGTGCGAGCTCACATAGACATGTAATATGCAATTCTGTGGAAAGACAGCTTCGTATACTGTATTATTTGTGTGCTCTGTTAGTATTGATATCCTCTATCAAGAATATTGGTTATTATTAAGTTGGCCAGGTCTTGTAAAACGAAGAAATGAAAATATAATTGTACAATGAAGCTAGTACTCCAACCGAGAGGTAGTAGAACAAGGGGACGAATCCTGATAACTGACAATGAGGAAGGCTAAACAAGCCCGCAGTGTAATTTTTTAATTTAAAAATAGCTTTGGGCTGCAATATTTACTGGATATTGTGGGCTTCATTGTATAACTGTACATTTCACAGTTTTCAGAGAATTAGTTTTTAAAAGTTACATTAATTTAAATTATATAATTAATTAAAAGGGTAAAGAGTTTAGGAGTTTTTAACATTGGGTTGATATTTGAAATTTTATTTTTTGTGATTTAGACTGTTTAAAATATTTTTACAATTGTTAGCTTATGAAAATATATATTGATGGGGATAGTGTTTAAGCCCAGAATCCCCTTTCAAGTAATCTACCAACTGAGCTGATCACGTTTACATCGGTAAAATAAAATGTCATGGCGAAAGTATTTTACGGTAGACTACCATGTATGTAGCCTACTTCTCATCTGTTAATGCAACCGTGGATTATTTGCTTTTTACGCCATTCCAGGCATCAAATACTTCCGGGGATCACCAGGCCCCAGGTACGGATATAGATTTTTTTTTCTTTAGCAAATTATAAAACTAGCGGGATTACATACCACAACTAATAATCAATAAATAATAATAAATGTTTATATTATATGGTCTTTAAATTGTGAATAGTAATGTAATTATAACTGTCCGAAACATAATTAGTGTGCAGTGGCATACTAAACGATTTTGTCGCCCAGGGTGGTTCCCAATTCCCGCCCTTTCTAAGTCAATCAGAGTCAAGAGTGGTATTTAACAATTATCGAACATAAAGAAATTAATTTATTTCGTTTGTTTAAACATATTGTACAAATAATTATAAAATGTAAGCGTGTATATATATTTATATTTTTTTGCTTTTTTATTAGAATGGTCTTAAATGACATTGCCAAAATTTATATCATCTGTTCGTTGTTTTTCTTTGGAAAGTATACCTCGATTTAACCACCTAGCTTTAAGTGGCCGTCGCGAATTCCAAATTTACAGTGCTCGTGTCATTTTTTTTCGCCGAGTAAGCATAATAATGTCGACTTGATAGCCGCCGGGGTGAGCGAGAAATTTGTTTAATTGGATACTTATTATAATCATTGGTTCTGTTGATTAAAAAATTTTTATAATGTTTTTTTTTAGAGAGACCATTGAGACAAACATACAAAAACTGCTACCCCCGAAATATGCACCACCAGTGTCGGACCAATCCCCCCCCCCTTCCCAGGTAGTTTAATGATACTGTGGGGGACTAGATGTATCTTAATTATTAATATTCAACCACTCCAAAGAAAAAAAATCCTTTACTTCAGGTTTAAGATTTGAAATTATTCCCTTGAGGATGTGATCCAAGCTAATTTACTATTTTGGAAGACATTAAGTAACTGTTTTCATCCGTGCAGTAAAAACTCGCATATTTCCCCTTATAATACCTGACGTGGAAACATCTGTATTATGCCCCTCCCCCCAAAGAATACTGTACACGTTACTTGCGTTACTGAAAATTCATTATAATTACAAAAATGAATCCAAAGAAAATTTAACTGTTCTAATTTAACGCTAAACTTTAAGATTGAGTTCGGTGATAACTGACAAGACACGAATAACATTGATTTATTCGCAGTCAGTCCTGGGACCGCCATGTTCCCCAGGCGACTCCAACAACAAGATCCCTTACTACAGAAACTATTGTCATAATACAATATAAAAAAAAAATTATTACATTCATAAATAAATATGTAAACTTACTGTCCCAGTAATACGGCGAATCCAAATGAATAACCTATGAATGTAGCAACTATAGACCAAAATGTTAGTACTACAGAATTCGGATTTGGAAAATGTTTAAACAAATTTTTGGTATACAGATTATCTTCCATTAAATATGTCGCAAAATCGCTTCTGTAGATAACTGCAAAAAAAAAAATCAATAAAGCTTGCTTGTGATCATTGTAACAATAGGATTTATGATATACTTATTATAGGGTCTAAGCACAATGTATCATTGTTAAACAAATTTATTTATTAAAAATATTATAAATCCATGTATTATTAAAGGTTTTTGCTAGTTTTTACGTTTGTAAAAAAAACTTATGCGATCGGTTTGAACTTATTTTCAAGTCCGAAGAGAAACGCTTTGTTTACAGACGGGTATATAGCAATGACTTTTCATCTGCCGCCACGACGTAAGGGCCTGTTAGTTCTCAATTCAGGTTTATGTTCAATCCAACTGCCAATTTTTCGTATAGTTAACGGTCCTACCGATTTACCCGGCAATGGTTGGCTAGGCAAAGAATTATACTGTGTATACAAGTAAATAAAGGTGAATTGGCACATTGCCAGCAAAGCCGTGCGCCTAATTACCTTGTGCTGTGGCGCCCCCACCGCAAGAAACCCACCGCAAGGAAATACCGGTCATACTTGCCTCTCTGCCAATTTTAACCAGTGAGCCCTCGTTGTAAATTATTTACTGTAAACTAGTTAATTTCAAATCGGGCTACTCATGAAAGTGGTCCGACATACATTCCAGCAGAGGAGAAACAGTGAGCTCCACGAAGATTTCGAGCTGGCTACGGTGGATGAATCAATTCAATTCAAAGTCTTTGATTCGCTGCAATACACGACTAAGTTAATCCCAAGCATTTTTGTTCTTCACGCCCTAAATGTTTATATTTACGTGTCTGTTCTGTTTAAAATTGGCGAGTCTACTTGAAACAATTAGTGTTTTGACTTGACTTGCATGCGAATGAATTACTCGTATTCATTGTTTTAACCTGATTGTTTATAATGCTAGTTGATCTTTAGCCCTTAGCTTTATTTTTTCTTGTTCTATACTTTACAACTTCAAAAATAAGGGCTTTACAATAAATGCCTATTGAATATAGACCTGCTCTTCCCTGACCAGATACATTCTTTGACCCTAGCCCTGCTTACAACGCCATTCTCGTACACGGAAAGCGCCGAGGAACTCACGATCAGCGTGTTTCGACCGTACAAATGAGAGAGAAAGAAACTATTGACATTCCATGTTAAAATTGAATTAGTAATCTATCACGTTCCTTATGACAAAGTTCAATAATTTCATATTAAAACTTTTGCCGGAAATTATATACATTTTTTTCAGTTTTGACATAAGTAGGTGTTTTCTGAGCATATTAAAGATTAAATAATGATACACTACTTTTTTATTTTACCTTTTAGTTTTAACCAATTTGTATGCCATGTCATATTGAGTATTCTGTGCCGGATGTAACAATGCCATACGCCTGAATCATTTACACCTAGCTCTCTTCTAAACACATTTGTCTGAAAAATATTTAAAAATAATTGTTAGATATATTATTAAAATATAAAGTATACAGTTCACAGATAAAAAAATATCATTGTAAAGTATATTTTAAAATTAATTATAATCAATAGCAAAGGAAAAATTACGAGCCTGGGGGTCGAAATATAAGTATCGACGTAAACGAGATAAAATATATTAATGTATCGTTTTTAAATGAAATTTTTTTTGGTGCATTGGTCCCCATATCATTTATCAGGTTTTTCATACAATGCCTTAATTTTGGCAATGTAGTTCTCAAAAAAATTAACACGGTCGTTACACTGTTTCCCTGTTACCTGGCTCTGTGCTCTTCGGTTACATTACATACAGTCTTTGCGAGACCAAAGACGTTTCATATTGGAGAAGTCCAGTCCCGATCTTGTTGCCAACAATTTTTTCTTTGGATATTAATCGTTAATAATCATAAATAATAGTGGGTACCATCACCACACTAAACATTTCTTATTTTAATTTATTACATCCCCGTAAATATTATTGCCTTGATTTTTAATAAATTTGACAACCTCATATTTTTAGTTCAAATTATTAATATGAGGCGTTAAGACCATAAGTGCTATTAGTTCTGTTATATGACTAACCCCTGCCATGTAAAGTAAAATTAACATGGAATTAAGAATAGGTTAAGAGATAGACATTGTATATGTTTGGCAGGTGCTGACTGCCTTAGACGGAAGAAGTTGGCATCCAATAAACCCTCTTGGGTGTGGGCCGATTACCCTGATGCCATCCGCTGCGAAGTATCGTTTAATAGCTGGAGGATTTACCTTAATTTTCTTCTTGCAAAAGGAAGTACCATAAAAGAGAATGGTGTTCAGCAATTAAAGTGGTCCTTGGACAGTGTTTCGAGCCACGTCCTAACTTGTTCCCAGCTTGGTGTGAAAATCATACTCACGACACAATAGGATCAGAAAAGAAGACTACTCTCACTAATGGAAAGTAACCGTGTCCAGTAGGACGACATATAAGCTTTGGGAAGTAGCGGGATAAACCTAGTTTGTTTTCGGGAGAGTCCCCGTAAACACCTCTGAGTCCTTGTAATGAGAAACAGGGCGGTTGGCTCGTGCATGGGCCTGAGGCGCTGTCTTGATGTGGGCTTCCCATCTCTATGAAAACATTGTTGTATTATGTAAGAAATAGTTTTTATTGTTAGCTCGTAAGATCTCTCTAATCTTTTTCATCATTTTTTATTGATACTAAAGTTAATATTTTTTTTCATTAAAAAATTCTTAATAAAATATGTTTTGCCGATAAAATTCTATTTGATATAATTGAAATCCTTCCATTTTGACCACCACGTTAATTTATTAAAGTAAAGTACTTTGGGTTTAGAGACGATTGGGGGAAAAATAGTAAATTAATTGAGTATTTTGAGAAAAGGTAATTTGATATAATTTTACGCTAATGCAATAGGCTCAGGGATAAAGGAATCAAATATGTTAGTACTTGAATAGTTATATGACATCCCTTTTTAATTAAATGTTCTTATTATTCAACTAGAGCGTACAGGTGTGGTGTTTACGGGTAAGTCAGGTAAATATAAAAATAGGATATATGTATCCTTAGAACAGATACAGATGCATATATATATATATATTTATGTATGTATGCGGTAATTATCTATCTTTAAGTAGATACCCTTAGTTCGCTGAACGTAGGAGTTCATATTGTAGTTGTAAATGGCTTTAACCAACCCATATCGGTATACACAGGCGGCCTGAAAAGTTTCCGACCTCAACATGAAGATAATAATAAAAGCTAGTGAAATAAAAGCTTTGTTAGGTCGGAAACTTTTCAGACCACCCTCGTATATTTTTTTAAAATTATTGTGAGGCTTAAAGTTTTCCAACCCTTATTTACTCTCATGCATACATTACATACTCACTACCAGACTTTCCAACGGCTGGAAGTGTGGTACATTTTTAATTGGTCACCATCGATGCCAAATTTAGCCGGGGGAGTTATTATTGTTGGTATTGTTATATACAAAACCTTTTCTAACATCCATAACACGGGGGGGGGGCAGGTTTTTATTGCGAAATAAAATGAACCTTCAAGGCGGGGGACTCGAACCCACAGCACCCGGTTTGAAACCGTCCTCGAGGATCTGTGCTAGGATCCCGCCTAGCGTAGAAGGAAGCGTACTCCACCCCAGAATACACAGTTCTCACACATGCTATACCTACTGGAGATAGGAATGTTTCAAAGTGTCTAAAATAAATCGAGCCGTTATGCAGCCAGGTCTGTTCCAGATCGGTGTACACGTCTGCCAAATACAAGTTGTTGCAGCGGAAAGTGAACGTGTAACCCCTGTATCTGTGATGAGTAGCATCAAACGGCGTTATCACAATTACTGATGTGATCATTACTGGTCTTTTGAAAAACGGGGTTTCTACGACACATGCATAAACACCAGAATCGGCCTTATACGCCAAATATTTGCCTGAAACAAAAAAAAGAAAAATGTGAGCAGGGATAATATTAAGGAGGTCAAGATTAGTAGTCGTGTCTTGATAGGATAATTATTAGAAAATATTATAATGTGAACTGAGTCTGGGAACCTAGGCCATTCCTCCTCCGAATAAAGGGACGTTTCCTTAATTGCCAAGACTGTAGCGACCGCTAACTACATAAGATAAATCACCTTATACTCTATTGTATATATATTGTAAACAAATGTAAATAACATGAACAAAATATATTGTAGACAAATGTAAATAACATGAACAAAATATAAATCATTGTAGATGTGTTAAGCAATAAAATGCGGGGTGCCAAGCAGTTAGTGACATGAGATGTGTCACAGCTGTCAGTCCCTTCTACCTGGGACTGACAGCTGTGGCTAGATGGGACCGCAACCCTAACAGCCGGCACCCGCCCTCTTCAGAGGACAAAGAATCGTTTACCATTGGTTACACCAAACTCGATTATGGTTGGCTAAGGACAAGGCTGGCCGGGTACTTAAGGCGGCGGTCTAGCCCCTGTAAATCATTCTCTCCTGGCAACTACTCACTGACGTGGCTACCCTGCTTGAAACTCTGAAAACCTGGCTGCTTCTTTATGAAAAACCTATACATCTCTCTCTCCTAACCTCGCTATGTTTTAGTCCGACGTCGTCAGGCCCCACACCATCCCAGTGGGAATCTCTGCCTTCGTCTCGCTAAAACTAGCACCTCGTTGGGAGAGACCTCTCCCTAGTCGACAACGGTTGTCGAGGCCCTGCAAACTGTCCAAGCAGTGTCTCCCGTGACAATTCAGTCTGCCTCTCTCCGGTTCACACTCGCCTTTGGGATCCGGACGGCTTTCGCCTACCCTCAGATACCGAGTGTGAATTCGTGGTCATTCCAAGACCACACAAACTACCTACCTACCTACCCTATACCTCTTCTCCTGAACTTAGTGCATTGTCGGGGCACATACCTATCAAAAATGGAGTCAGATAGTAACACCGTCATGAAACGATTGTCCAGGTTATAAACTCAAACAACCCTCACTTGTCACCAGGGCTAGGGTAACCAGGCACCCCCCTCGTGACGACCCGACAAAGACCAAAGAAAGAGGCTCTTCTTTCGAACATGTATGGGGAGCGAGAGATTTGATCAAAAACAAGAATTTTTGTATATCTTAAAATTTTTTTATTTATTCATCTATAGCAATTTCGTCCCCTTCAAAGTAATCCCCCTCAGATATAATACACTTGTGCCAGCGCTTTTTCCAATCTTCGAAGCACTTTTCAAACACTTATCGATATAGCTCTTAGCTCCTTCAGCTATTTTTCTTGTATCTTATCAATGGTATCAAAACGTCGTCTTTTCAAGGTTTTTTTCAACTTCGGGAACAAAAAGAAGTCACAGGGAGCCATGTCAGGCGAATACGGTGACTGAGGTAACACAACAGTGTTTTTCTTTGCTAAAAAAATACGAACAATCAGTGAGGTGTGAGCGGGAGCGTTATCGTGATGCAATTTCCACTGCTTGTTTTGCCACAATTCCGGTAGTTTTCGTCGGATCGCTTAACGTAAACGGCGCATTACTTCCAAGTAATATTCTTTATTGACCGTACGACCTTCAGAAACTCATGATGGAGTAAAAAAGTGAAATTATAAAATTTTCATTACTTTTTTATCAAACCTCGTATACATGTTATATGGTAATGGTCATAAAAATGATTCAACTGTTCTGAAACTTTAGATTTCTAGGTTTCACAACACTGTATCCTCCAAATGTAATGATTATTGTTTAGTTGAATGGGTTCTTAGAAGAAGGGCCTAACTCCACTAGACGAAGCATATGAGAAAATAAAAAAAAAAAAGCTAGGCTCCTATAATTAATTAAGTTTAAATGAAGCAAAAAAACAAACATCAGGCTTATAATAGAACTTGATCCAAATGTGATTGATTTTATTCGATTATCTGTAGTCACCAAATTCCGATGAATTTCCAAAGCGCGTGGACTGATGCCCTTGTTCCATGGGTGAGTTGAAGAAGCCGAATATGAATATGCAAAGGTCAAGAAAAGCTCATCTCTTTGCACAAATAATTTATTTTACACTAAAGAAAATTAAAAAAGAACATAATTAAAACCTTAAAATAGGTATGCTTATTCTATGAAAAATTTCTCAATGCATCCCTGGCGTCGGCTTCGTAATCCATTATCCCCATAGTAGGCCATGGTAGTCAGCTGAAGGCAAAATTTCAGAGAATTTTCTCACAACTATCTTTTTTGTTTGATAGGAATCGAGTTCCGAATAAGCAGGCGATGTCTAGTCTGTACCCTCTGGGAGTTAAAGCCAGTTTGTCAGTCCAATGTTGCATGTCCTTGCAACAACTAATCCTTTTAATTGAGAGGCGCAAGAAAATTGGTAATAATGAAGCAGTACCGAAATAAAAAGTTCTTCTTTGGTGCAGCTTTACTTTCACGTCCCAGGTTTCCATGATGGATCAGATGTTTTTTTTTTTTTTCGAAAGTTATCGTTATAAAGCACAGTAAAACTCCATTTTTACAGTCTCTACTTGTTATTTATAAACACTTGCTGCTCAATCCGAAAGAACTGAATGAATAAACAAGCCTAGCCCGATCATGCCTAGTTTATCGACACGTCCCTGGGGGCTTACACTGTTTCATGTAGGAACTGCATTAATCCTGGATCGAAGCCGTTCTTACATAAAACTTCCCTATCCCTACTTTAGCCTGAAGGAGTGCACGGAATACCTTTTAACTTGAATGGGTGTATTCCACCTTCTAAACAAAAACTATATTGATAAAGTGATTTATATAAGAATTGGACTTCAGACTTTCTTCCATGAACCCATTCAGGTAAAGTAAAGTATATTAAACAGCGCAGGGATAAATAAATCAAAATAAACTTCCGTATTGATAACTTTTAAAGTCACTTAACTCAAAGATTGGAAAACTATTTACGATTTAATGTTTTTTTTCTTCAAAGGATGAATGAGGACAGGATAGAGGTGGAAAGACAAAAATCATTTAAAAATATTTTTTTCAGATTTGGGAACCAACAATAGAGGTCAAGTATTTAATTTCGTTCAATCTAATTTCAAGGTTTTAGTTAATGTGCTGGTTAAATATAATTTTTTTTTAATTATTCAAAGATAATATCCCGTGACTGGTACGGTTTAACGAGTATTAACGAAGTATTTTTCATGAATGATTGCGAATGTTTTTTTTCGGAGTATTTAATAAATTTACGTGGCGTCCCGAAAGTAACAGTCGAAATATACTCAGGTCCATAACCAACCTATAAAAAGAACAACAATAAAACGGCAGAAAAAACTACTGAGGCCTACATGAATGGTGAGATAGACACCAACTGCATCACTTCCCTTAAGTAGATTCATGTAAAATAAACAAATAAGTGGATATTTTAGTTTTGAGAATTAATTGTATTTTAGTACAGATTCATTCCCAAATTATAAAACAATACCATGATTCAGTTGATGTAGATATGGATGATTAGCGCGAGGTTAATCAGGACTAAATATTCAAATTATTGAAGTTTATGATATGATTGTAATTTCAAATACTCTACATACATATATCTCAAAAAAACAAAGACTCACTCCATTCGAATGATTCCGTATTTATATACTTTATCTCTGTCGCATTTGTTATTGGATTACCATTTTTTGTCCAATATACATAAGCTGTAGGAACATACTTTTGAATCTGTTCAAGAATATCATCGTGACAATCGATTCTCATTGGCCTTAATCCCGTAAAGTTTTTAGAAAAATAATAGTGTTTCAATCTATAGTCTATGACGTCCACTATATCTGAAACAAAAAATAAAATCAATTTGTTAAAAATACAATGATGTAGATGAAAAATAATAATTTAAATGATAAAGCTATTGAGGGCCAGTAGATTTAAAGCGGTGTTAAAATTGACAAATCAAATCTTTATTGTGATAAAATTACAATCTGCCTTATTGGGCAATAAATAATTGCGTACATTCCATATTTACAATTCATCATTCACTCGCTCATTCATACAATATTTACAAACAGCCCAGAGACCTCCCAAATCCACATTGATGTCACCTCTCTCGCATGCTAAAGAGGAAACGGAGTTTTGGGGAGTCCCGACGCTCCTCCGTTAGCCACATCACCGGATACGAGCCAGCGGAGGCTGACCAAGAGCGCGAGAGCCACATACGCTCAGGACATGATTGGAGAAACTGGCCATTGCCAGGACTTCCACTGTTACGCATTGTCGGGATATGGTTGAACAATTGTCGGAGGTGACAATTGTCGGAAAAGGTGAACAATTGTCGGAGGTGTACAATTGTCGGATTGTTGTAGTTAATAACATGGACCATGTTCCATGTAGGCGTTAATATCTGACTCCAGTCCAGATAGGAATGTGTCCCGACAAGACACTGTGTTCAGGATGAGGTTCAGAGGTTCATAAAGAATAAGACCAGTTTTCGGAGTTCGGGCGAGAGATCGGCAGCGTAATAAGTACAAGTCGTCAGAGGTCTGCTATAGGCTGTGTGGCAAAGTGACGTCGTAGAGGTGCGTCATAGAGTAGATTAGCGGAAGGCTGAGTAGGCGTATCGCGACGGGTGATAGCGGCTATCGGTATGTAGAGACTAGAAAAGAGTGAAGAGTGGGCCTACCAGGGGCCAAGTGCCCCTGGTGTCAAGTTACAAGTAGTGTGGCTCAGGAGACTAGGAAACAGAGTGTCTTTCAGGGCGAAATTTACTGATATAAATATGGTAACCCCCTCCCTCGTGGAAGGCGGACTCTGTCTGCAGGGGTATGTTTTACGATACACAGGTAGTCACTTCCTTTTAGTTTTATGACCGTTGGGGTAAAAGGGTGTGTTTTATATGGCTGCTAGGCCTCACCCACTTGGGTTATTTGACCGCCTATAGGTGGTCTGTTTTATTATCCCATGGGTCCAAAAGGGTTCCTAGCATGCTTTTATGACCACGGGAAGTGCCTCAAGGTCTATTCTAAGTGGCAGATGTGCTTGCCCTAGGTTTTATGGCCCTCTGAGTTTCTTGTTTACGACTTCCGACCTCTCTATGATTTATTACAAGAAGTTTACACAGATTTGCATTTTCTATTATAATACATTATGAACTAGAGTGTAGGGTAATTTACATATATAGTTAGCGGTTGCTACACGCATTTATAGCTGGTCACGAGGCCACTGCCACTTTAGTCTCCGAGGAGGATTACAGGGATGTGTGGTGCGGTGTAATGACTGTGCTAGGGGATTAGCGTGATTGGATAGGTTTCGATGGAATTTCATGAACTTATAAGGGATGCGATCAAGAATGTACGGTATATTAAGATCGTTATGAAGGGTTTTGTTGCTGACACAATAAGGGGCAGTGACTGATGTTCTCAGGACTTTTGATTGTAAGGATTGGATGCGTTTGATGTTCGACGTTTTTCCTGTTCCCCATGGCTCTTGGCCATATGTCCAGATTTGCTTTAGAATAACTTTGTAGATTAGTAATTTAGGTGTAAATATTAGGATTGATTCTTCTGTCTCAAGCAATAATACGCTAGATACATAGTGACAGTGCTTTCGATTTTCACATGTGTTTACACAAACGTATACTTCAGACCATCGCTTAATTATGCATCATTCAACTTTAGGGCTTAATCAAAACATATTTAGGAGTGGATTCTATAGGCTTACAGAGTTAGCATTTGGCATTGCAGAAGGTGGAGTAATTTTGATTTTCAGGTATGTTGTATGTAATGACCTCCTCGTAAAATATACAAGTTTTTCGACCTCCTCCCCTTGTGGGTTTTCCGTCATCTTAAAAAAAAACGCTAAGAAAAGGTATTTTTTCATATTTTCCTCAATAGCTCAGGATTTTGTATCTAGCATTTATAATTAAAGACTTACTGTCAAGTATTACGTTTATAAAGTAATTTAGGTGAAACTAACGACATGTGTAATTTTTAATATTTTTTTTTTAAATGGTCCCCTGTATCTCAGTTTCTGTTCTAAGTTTTTCAACATATTAGGTATAAAACGTACAGGAAATTAAATGTTCTTTATAATTGTTAGAAACCTTTTAGCCTAAAATGTACTGGAAGGGAGTTACAAGACTGAAAGAGGAGAGAAGGAAGGAAAAACTGAAAAAGTACTTTTTTTAGCGTTTTTTTTTCAAGATGGCGGAAAAGGCATAGGAGGGGAAGGTTAAAAAGTTAAAATGTTTATAAGTAGGTCAATACATAAAACATACCTGAAAATCAAAATTACTCAACCTTTTGCAACCCCCTTTTTTGAGCTAATTCTACTGATCTACTACTGTAAATCCTATTCGAGAATAAGCCTCAAGTGGGCGATCACTCACCTTGCCTATACTATCGGCTGTTTAGGCAGTTTCCCGGGTAACATGGGATACTAAAGATGCATAAAATATAAAGCATCCCTTAAAAGTTAGATGAACTACCTTTACAATCGGTACCAAAAATTTGAACTCCATCCTTCGAAGAGCCACAAAGCGTGAAACCATGAGGGTGGGACGTTGAAAAAAAAAAACCGTACTTCGCAGTTATAATTTCAAATCTTGGGACTACAATTACAATTCCTATATAATTATTAACGTTATTTTTTCCAATAGTTTATAGAGGAGCCAATTGGGCAATACAAGGGCTAAGTGGTTAATATTTTAGCGACGTTTTGTGTTTAATTTGAGCAGTTTCATATGTATAGTTTGGGCTTAGCAGTAAGTTCAGGAGGTACTCTGTATGGAATCAATTAAAAAAGTTACATAATTCATATAATTAAACTGCTGAAACAAAACATGGATTTGCATTAAATAAATTTTATGAGGGTACGAACATGAAACTTTTAGTAACCTTTACGTAAGTGATTGAAGAGGAAACTGGTTTTTGAAGGGGAATACCGACCATATATCTTCCACATAAAACTCACATGTTCTGTTTTTGAAATAGAAGTAACGTGAATCACTATCGTACCAGATTTCCTCCGTTTTATTTTCCTTTACTAACATAAACTTAGATTATTTAACAATGGAAAGCCTTTTTTGTGTGACAGAGAGATGGAGCTTAGTTGAATGTATTTTAAAAATATTTATGTGATCTAAACCTCACCTGTTGGCAAGTCTCCGCATTTAAACGTGTTACAAAATCCATGACCAATAGTTGCGCCCACACAGGGTGAATTAAACAAACTTTTCCGTGGCCACAGGCATCTCCTAAATATCAACAACAAGTAATAAATAATAATAATAATGAAAATATTATATAATATTTTTTTATGTATTATTGTCATTCATAATATTATTACTATTGCCACAGTGTAAACTAAATTTAAATAATAGTATATGAGTTCTGAAAAATCATTACAAATCAACTTAATTAAATCCATGTTTCCACACTATGAAGAGATAAGTGCTAGGTTGTTACCTCCCGACCATATACATTAGTACAACCATCTAATATTTTTAGTATAACTTACTACTTATCATTTTGTGTTCTGCTTTTAGACGATTAATATTAGCTGTAATGAAGATAAACATGGTCGGCATTAACAAAAAATACCTTGAGAAATATGCTCTCATTGTAGAAATCTTGTTTATTTTAATTTTGTAATTCCTAATTCAATGAATATAATTATGAAAAATTACTATTAAATACCTTGAACGAGCTCCCCTTCCCCCACCACAAGTTGTACTACAGTTCCAGACAGACCATTCTGACCATTCTCCCTTCGCAGGCTCTGAATCAATGTCTATAAATGAAAATTAATCATTGCGACTAACTAAAAATTGTTTATTATTGAATTATAATTTAAATTGCATTTGTATTGTCATAGATGAAGATAACCAGTAACATGTTACTGGTAATGAAGTAAATATTAATGCTATATTACTAAATTTGCAGTACGATGAAGAGGGGCAGGAGGAGGAGGTAAAATTATTGGAGAATTGGCTGGGCCAGCAAAACTCTGAGACAGGAAAAACATTCGATTTATTAATTTCGGGTTTGGCGGGTAAAAATACCCGCGCGGAAAACATGACTAAAAAACAAAAATCAAGAAAATAAGTCAGGCTACCTAATAGTTGAGGGGGGGGTCACTACAATTTTGGAATAGTTCATTTTTTAGAAAATTTACTTGACGTAACGTTAAGAAATTCCCATCCGTTTATGCTAGATCCTAGATGTCCACATAGTGACGAAACTGGAGGGAGTTTTCAAATCCGACCCCGGATTATTGATTGGGTAAACAATTTGAACATTTCATTGAACAAAAATTAATTTTTTTTTTAAAAGTTGAAAAGTAGGTAACCGTCAATAATTACGAATGTTTCTTTCATGACGATCGTTGTTCGCCCCCCCCCCGTGGGGGTAGAATCGTTCCTAATAAAGCAGACTTGACATGGTTTCATTCGAAAAAATTTGAATGATTTTATAATAGGTGTAGACGGTACATAATTATTGATGTAATAACAGAACATCTATAAGGTAATACATTTTGTTTATTTAAAGAGAATATCGTAATGAATAAATTCATAAAATCATGTATTAAAACAATGATAAAAAAACAAACAAACCTGGAGGCTGTGAATTCGCAATCCACATTAAGGTTCCAATGGTTTGTACGCTGAAATAATACGGAAGGAACGGCTTTGGGCTGGTCCACTTCGCGAATTGTTCCCCGTTCAAGTAGATAGTCACATCTAGATCGCTGCTCAATCTACAAAAAAAGAATCATCAATTAGCAATAGTGTCCATAGGGCATATTGTAACCATTTTTCCAAAAATAATTTATATAAATGCATTCAAATTGTAGATCCTTGGATCAATGTTTAAACATTCTTACATAAAGGTAAACGTTGACCAGCCTTCTTCGGTAAACGTCCTCTGGAGTGTATGATTACGAACCAGTATGACGAAGTTTCCATCGACTGACATCTCGCTCATAAAGCGGTCCCCGAAGCTGCCACCACCAACTGTTACTCTGACTTCAGGCCCCATCGACACCACCGTGTAGAATTTGACTACAGCCGATCCTAAATACCCAAAATCACATGTTATAATTAACACATATTATTTATAATGCATCGCCCATATCGCGTATCGAACAAAATCATCCATCACCTGTTCCACGTAAGCTGAGACTTATATTTTCGATCGGGAAATAGCCTACAGGCTTCCAAAAATCTACAGGATAGTATGAATTAACTTTTTTTTCAGATCTTAGCATCTCATTTAAAACGTCTGAAAGAATCAAGGGGATAAGTTAATATTTAATTGGAATGTGATCGTTTATCTAACTATTTAATAAAGCACTTAAATTGTCAAGAATTATAATTTACAGATTGTACAATATTATTATCAGACTACAAAATTGAATTGAAAATAACAATCAACCGTTACCGCTTATGTCGTTGTTTTCTTCGTCTTCAGATTGATAAATTTCCATAAAAGCGTCTGAAATAACAAAATAAATAAGAAGCTAGAAGTTCACAAAACTAAATTGCTCACAAATTAAAGTGGACTACATATTTATTTAATAGATTACTTATTAGGTTATTGGGTTTAAAATGACACTGGAACGAGTGAATGAAACTATTTATCTAAGGTGTTGGGACTTTGCTTAGAATTAAAGATTTAAATCGTTGTTTCATACTCTTATAAGGGTCAAACTGTTATGTTTGGAATCCATTCCTCAATTAATGCATCTGCAAGTTCATAAAAACTATCTGGACAAGGCGAATGCATGTAACTGGGTTTATCACAAATATGCTCAATAGGATTTACGTCGGGTAAACAAGCGGGCCAGTTTACACGCGTGATTTCTAGTTCGTCTAAATAACGTCCAACCAGCTTTGCTCTATGAGATCGAGCATTATGATCAAAAAGAATGAAGTTTTCCAAATTTCTTGTGATAAATGGAAAATAACAAGCGCTATGACATTGTTTAGGGATGTTTGTGCGGTCACGATCTCATTCATGAACAATATAAGCTGAGCTTTAAGATATTCGATATCCCTGCCCAGACGATTATTGAACCTTCACCATAAGGCCGTACTGGTTCCTGCATGCCTACATTAAATCGTTGGTTTTTCTCTATCCACACGCTAAAACGTCGACCCTGATGATAAAGAATTTTGATTCGTCAATAAATAAACAACGGTCCCAATCCTCATCAGTCCATGTCCCCGAGCCTAGTGGTCTGGATTTTCAAATATCGGTCTTGGTGAAGGGTAGTTTCTCGAAGTCACCCCCCTTCCTTTCCATGAGTGTGCTGAGGAGTATTTGTTCCCTGATATCGTGACCGGGTTCTAACCAAGTCTACGGTTAACATCAGGATGAGAATGGCCTAACTCTAAAAGAGCCAAAGCCCTCCCTAGTTCTTCAGTGGTAGGTCATCGTAAAGGCATTTTAAAAAGCTGTCTAGTCCAATGGCTAAATGAGTAGTGATGGTGAAAGACAAATATTGATTTCATTAGTTGATTAAATCCCAATCACGTGAACAAAATAAAGTTGCTTTTGTTCATTTTTATTTTTTATTAAACCTAATAGAGATTAAGACTAAGATTTTGGATAAGTTTATTATAAACTGGAAAGATTTTTAAATCATCCTGGTAAAATGAAATGAATGATGTCTAACTTTTAGTAAGTTGTCTTCAATTTGTGTGCAGTTTATTATTAAAACTAATCATCTAATGTATGAAGTAGAAACGAATGTATTATGTGTCATATAAGCTTCCAAACAGATAGATATGTTTGCAGAAATTTAGTATGAATCAAATTTAGCACTTAACACAAAATATAGGTCGTGTAGAAATCTCGATCTAATTTGAAAATAATGCCGTTTTGTATCTTACTAAAAATACAACGGGAGAACCAGACGCGAGATTTCCTCAAAAGTGGCCACCTAAAGCTGTTCTTATTTTGTACGATTCTCCATCACACCGAATTCTCGCAACACACAGTCACAGTATCATACAACCAACAGACCAAGATAGAATAGATTGTTTCAAATTAAATTATCGAAAGCTTATTCTTGTATTCGTACTAGGGTAGTTTTCTTGGCGGACTAAAATGATTCAATATCAAATATGAAGTTGACAGATCTGTTCTATCATTGGAACTATGAACCCACACTTCAGAAATTTTGAAAACAACTGTTTAATAAAATCCTAGAAAATACAAATGAAAAGTTTTGATTAGAAAGCTATCGTCTACTGTCAAAATGATAAATGACTGTTAAGAGATAATGTTAATGGGGCTGCAGAATGGATGAACGTTGATATCGAATAAGAATTATGAATGATTTTAAAGATTAAAAAGGAAAAGCAAGAGGCTTGACAGTTATAATCATTCAAAAGGCATTGAAGAAAACCCATTTCTTCTTATAAGGGACTCAGACGTAAGCAGTTCGATTGTTAATGTAATCTTATTATGAATACAAAAAAAAAATTATTCGTAATTTATTTTTTTTTGGAATTCGTGGAAAATCAGGTACTATCTACCGTTGATGACGTGATGCTTATTGGTGAGACATTGTTTTAAACTATAAACAACGTTCTACTTTATCCGGATCAACGCTACCCACATTGGTATGGATTTTGTGATATATGATCGTCTCAAAAGGCGTTTGGTACCTCTATCGTTTATTTTGGATTTACAATGGGATCAGTATATTTGTGCCCAAAAATTATGCGTCTGTAAGTATAATATAAATAAATGTACCTCGGTAATCAAAGCTAATAGCGAGTACACCTTCATTCATTTTTTCAAACGAGAGGAAGGCCGGTTTAAAATCGATAGTATCTGGTGTATATTGGGACATTCCGTACAGCTTTTTTCTAATTTTGTCCATTTCTATAAGATTCACGTCATAATGAAAATTAAATTTTGGCGGGATTTGCTCATCTTCCTCGACATCCGAATTTTCATCATCGCCCAACAACGAATCATTCAAGTGGGAATCGTTTAAGTGAAGAAAAGTGGTGTAGTTGAAGCCGATGAAAGGAGGATCTTCTATGTAGCCAAAGGTGACACGATTCTCCATCAACTTCAGATGATATCCGGTCCAAGCATCAGGCTCCAACAGGAAGTGCTCGTAAGGTGCCTTCTCAGCTACTAGCTTAGGCTCATCTAACATAAAAAAAAACATATTAAGCATTATTATTATTATCATCGTTATCATCTATAACAAAGGCCTACAAGAAAAAAATCAACAAGGATTGGTTCCTGTATGTTTGCTCAATTGTCAGTCTGCTGTCTAGTTAGTTCTAGAAAAATCCACCAGATGGAGTAAGCATCCGGATACTTAAGTCACCTTCAACGCTTCAAATAGAGTTGAGGTTAGTTCTCGGCGTGCAGGATAGATCGAAGTTGACCTCGCGTGATATGAGTATTTAGGAAATAGTTGTTATAAATTAACCTAAAACGCACTGTATTGTTGAATAGAAATAAAATGAGTTCAAGTAGAAAAAAGTTGTGTAAATCATCCTGATGTGTTTTGGTACATATATGGAGAATACACGTTAAAAGGAAGCAGAAAATGTTATAGTGGCTATGTAAAGAGAGCGTATTTTGGATACTTCGGTGTTAGGCTTGGTGATCAAGATAAAACCTGGGCACTGCATCTGTTAAACTTCAACAGAACATTTGCGACAATGGACTAAAGTCTGGAATTCGTCGTACCGGTTTGGAGAGAACCTAAAAACCACTTAGATGACTGTTATTTCTGCCTAGTAAATATTACTGGGATGAATCGAAACAACCGTAGCAAATGGACTTGTCCTGATTTAGTCTTTGCAAGGCGCCCGGTCCCTCAAGTCCCTCAAGACTCACACGAAGTGCCGATCCCCACGTTTCACTGCTACCAGAGCTCTATGAGGACGAGTGCTGTCCCTCTTATCACCCTTATACTAACGAAGGTGACAGCGATTATGAGGAGATGTCATCAATTCTTCAACGTTTTAACCAGGATGAGTTAAATGACTTCACCAGAGGTCTCAACCTGTCGAAAGAAGCTTCTGAATTACTGGCTTTGGGAAGGGAAAACTTTTGCTGGAACAAAGAACTAAAATTACCTTTTAGCGTACAAGAAGACAATCTTGTATTTTGTCACGAAATTAGAAGACTCGTAGAAAAATAGGCCTTCCTGACTATTTCCTCGATGATTGGCGCCTATTTATTGACAGCTTCAAAGCGAAGTTTGAAATGTGTCCTGCACATTGGGAATAGAAATGATTCAATACCAATTCCTCGCTCAACGAAAATGAAAGATAAATATGATTGCTCAGCTTTGTTCTTGGAGACGATAAAGTATCATGAAAATCAATCGGTGATTTGTGTGGACTTGAAAGTGGTACACTTTCTCCTTGGACAGCGAAGGGGCCAGACCAAATATCCTTGCATCTCGCGCCACTGGGATAGCACTGAAAAAACACACCACTACTTCAGAAAATACTGGCTTAAGAGACAAAACATGGACGTTGGGGAAAATAATGTCATTATGACTCCTTTGTCGAACGAGAGAAAATCATTTTTCCTTCAGTGCCTATTAAGCTGGGCTGCCTTATGAGGCAGTTTTTAAAGGGTCTTAATAAGAAAGGGTCATGCTTTGCATATAATAATAATATTTGTATAATATAATTATAAAATTTCCATCTTTAGTTTTTTTTATTTGATCCATGGGTTTAACTTAAAATAGTGTAACGTATATTTCACTAAAATGATGTATCTTGGAAATTTTAGCTCCTAGGCGAATGCTAATGCCATATTTGAATTCAGGGCATCAAATTTTTGTGAAATCAGCTTCAAATACTCCGGCACCATAACACCTGGTGGCCTTTGTAATAATACTACAATAAACGAACATTCAGTATTTTTTTAGTTGATTTATCAGTGTTATTTATTATAATATAAATTTGAACACACAATACAAATTTACTTTACAATAAAACAGATCTTTCTATATCACATTCTGCATATCATTAATTTCTAATGGTATCTTTTAAGCTTAATAAGTTATTGCTGACTTTATTATTATTATATATTGGTAAAATTTCAAATTATAGTGATCAAGAACTTTAAAAATGCTGGTTATCCTGCCTGTCAGGTTAGGGATACATTTAATTTTCTGATAAGTATAGTATGGTGGATCCGGATTGTAGTGATGAAGTGAAATTTTGTTTTTTAAAAGAAATATTTGTTGTCTTATTGTGATTTTACCAACCAAACTTGTTTTCGGTTGTACAAATGTTGCCTGATCTTACGCAGCAAAAAAGTGATGAATAAATAAATAAAAAAATTTAAGGAAGGATATTATGGACAATTACAAAAAAAACAAACTGTTATCAACTTTCACATCCTTCAGTATAGAATATATTAACAAATATTACAAACTGTAGCTTAATCATAATATAGCGTCAAACATTGTACATATTCTAACGTAACAATGTTTACTCTTTTGTAACTACTGAAAATTTAATGGACAAACTAATGGAATTAAATGGAAAATATAATTGTCCATGACAAGAAACACAAAAAAGCTAACAATACTTTAAATAAACGTCACCTTTTCTTTAGCTAAAAAGGTAAAAAAAAAAAATTATTATGAAGTAAATAAGAATAAAAAAAATAAAGAAAATGTCAAGAGAATATATTTGAATATTTACCATCTCCTGAGCCATAGAACACATCAATTTTGGTACCGTTGACGGCTCCTATCATTATCTGAAAATAAGTTTGGTTTTCCGTCACGAGGTTTAAAATCAATCCGGTTTGATTGCCTCCGTCCCACCTTTTGAGCCAAAACTTAAAACCAGTTACACTCCACATCGGCTTGACGTAGGTAACGTGTGGATTATCTTTTGTTAACAGCATCGTAGAATGGACTGAAACGAAAGCAAAGTTATAAATTAAACGTGATACACTTGAACGCACTATAAAAAACTAAAATTTATGATATTTTCAATAGTATAACGTTTTAAGGTAAAATGTTGTGTCAACTTCTTCACCACGAATGAATAGAAGGTTCCCCTCTTCTTGGCCCAGAAAATATTCACCTATGTTTCCATATTTTAATAATATAACGTTAAGAGAGGGGGAAACTAGTGCATGAAACAGCTGAAGCCCACTAGGGGCGCGGATGAGGCCTAGCCTCTGACTGCCTATAATAAGGCCCAGATTTAGGGCTTTTTACCAGACTCTCGGAACCCGGCACCTGAAGAACATTGCTCTCTCTATCTGCACTGGCGCTTGCTGCTCTACTCGAACCATGGCTTTCTTATTCAACTACCTCTGCATCTCTCTTTCCTAGCCTGGCTATGTTTTAGTCCGGCGTTGTCAGACCTCACACCTTCCTAGTGGGATTCTCCGCCTTCGTCTCACTAAAACTAGCACCTCCTTGGAAGAGATCTCTTCCTTGCGGACGACGGTCCCTGGGGCCTTACAAGCTTTACCTAGTAGCGTCTCCCCCAGTGATTCAGTCTGCCTCTCTCCGGTTCATAATCGCCTTTGGGATCCAGACGGTTTTCGCATACTCTTAGATACCGAGTGTGAATTCGTGGTCATTCCAAGTCCACACAAACTACCTATAATACCTACCCTGTACCTCTTCACCTGAACATAGTGCACTGTCGGGGGACACCTTCTAAGACCTTATGGAGTCAGATCAATACGATTAAAGCTGCCCGCCGACTAGGCCGGCAGCCAGAGTGAAAGACCACAGGTCTACCCGCCTCATCACACACAGACACGCCGCTCACCGGACGGCGGCTAGAGGTTGTAGCGACCCTACCCCACGGCGTCCTCCCCCCTTGGGGACATTGATAAAATAAATGGTAACCAGTTTGTATTATAAGTGTATATTGACGGCTACAAGATTCATTAATACATTACTAATAACATTTTTAGAAAAGACATTTTTCTAATCAACAATTGAGATGTTTAAATGAGTGTCACATTTAGTAATGTGGAGGAAAATTTGGTGTTTCGATTTAATGATGTGGTAAAAAGAAATGAGTGAAATTTTACATTGAAAAATTATTACATTATGTACATAGAAACTGGAATCGAACCAATATATGTTTTTACTTTAAAACATAAGATTATTCTTGTCGTCTTGTACCAAGATGAAAAACAGCCCCTTCATCCAACAAGTCTAGTCAATGCCCAGGAGAATATTTTAACATTAGAGAGAGTAATATTTTTGCTGAAAATTTATGTCAAGCGTGAAGCATCACAAAATAAAGGGCTTTGCTAGGGCTGTAAAAGCAATTTTACTAGACATTTCAATTCATTTTCATTATAATAGTACACTAAAACTACAAAATATATTACATAATATATAACGTACGGAATTGGAGGGTCGGGCGAAACTATGTATTATTATGTACCTATCAATCACGAGGGTTATCCCCACCGACATTACATCAAAAGGAGTGTTAGAATAATCGATTTTTCTTACATGGAGATAGAGGGAGTAAGCTCCCCCCCCCCCTCCTTTTTAATATCCTATTCTGCTCAGAAACAAAGATTTTAAGAAAAAATTAATTTTTTTGATTGAAAAATAATTTATTAATGCCCTTTTATTATTGAGGTACTTATATTATCAATGGGACATTAAATAGAAGCAACAGGCAAAACATTTTATCTCTGAAAGAATCACCGGATGATTCAGCGTCGCGAATACGAGTTTTAATGATTTTTTGTGACCATAGTCTCAAAAAACAAAGATAAAAAAAAGTCGAGATATTCAATTTCATAACTTACTCAAAATTATGAAAAAATATTGAGCCTCATTTATAAATTAACTAAAGAAATTTAATCAGGTTTTATGAGAATGGCTGTGGTTTTCATATTTCCTTACATAAAATGGGACCTGATGTAAAATATCATGGCTCTAGCTTCAACAGATGACGAACACACACTGTATAAACCTGTGAAAACAACGGGTGAAGAGTTCCTGATTTTGAAAAATCCGGTTTCATTGGATCAAACTCACGTATTTTTGTTAACATTGAATCTGTATTTAAGTTGCTGTTTTTTAAAAGCCTTTACCGTCGTAAATCCGTTGCCACGCTCTTAACATTAAATGTAAATATGTGAAAATAAGGTGCTTACGTGTACGATTACAGTCTGGCATGTAGCACGGTTCGTACGGCACGAGCGGATCTGTGGTGCAGCACCATGGGCCCCCGATATCTTTGTTCGGGTTGCGGCAGTAGTTTTTTGCACGGGTGATATCCATCAATTTATTTGGCCTCGTATCATCATCGCTCACAGCTTTCTTGAACATTTTGATGAACTGTAACAAAGCGATCTTTATTAAGAATACACAACAATCTAGGCATTTAAACCAGATCAGTTCTTGTAAAGTACTTTAAATAACCATAACTAAGTAATTTTAAATCATCAATTAAAAAATACTGAACTGATTTTAATTAAACCTGAGTGTGCTAGCCTACATTAATTGGACTAATGAAAGGAATCCGAATTGATTTCTTCCTACTAGGTTTTAAACACTGGTACTTTCGGCAGCTAAATTGTCATCTTCAAGAACGTATTAGAAATTTTATTTCGGTTTTTATAAAATAATTAAATTAGTTGCAGTAGAGATCTATTATATATTCGACCCCAGCCATGAACAGTAAAATTAACATGGAATTAAGAATAGGTTAAGAGATAGACATTGCATATGTGTGGCAGGTGCTATTGGGTGTGGGCCGATTACCCTGAGGCCATCCACTGCGAAGTATCGTTTAAAGCCTGGAGGATTTCCCTTAGTTTTCTACTTGCAAAAGGAAGTACCATAAAAGAGAATGGTGTTTAGCAATTAAAGTGGTCCTTGGACAGTGTTTCGAGCCACGTCCTAACTTGTTCCCAGCTTGGTGTGAAAATCATACTCACAACACAATAGGATCAGAAAAGAAGACCACTCTCACTAATGGAAAGTAACTGTGTCCAGTAGGACGGACATATAAGCTTTGGGAAGTGGCGGGATAAACCTAGTTTGTTTTCGGGAGAGTCCCCGTGAACACCTCTGAGTCCTTGTAACGAGAAACAGGGCGGTTGGCTCGTGCATGGGCCTGAGGCGCTGTCTTGATGTGGGCTTCCCATCTCTATGAAAACATTGTTGTATTATGTAAGAAATAGTTTTTATTGTTAGCTCGTAAGATCTCTGTAATCTTTTTCATCATTTTTTTATTTATACTATAGTTAATATTTTTTTTGATTAAAATCTTCTTAATAAAATATATTGCACATAAATTCCTATTTGATATAATTGAAATCCATCCATTTTGACTGCCACGTTAATTTATTAAAGTAAATTACTTTGGAGAAAGTTGGGACTAATATTAAATTAATTGAATACTTTGAGCAAACTGTAATTTGGTATAAATTTACGCTAATTTAATACACTCAGAATTTGATAGAGAAATCAAATCTGTTAGTAGTTGAACAGTTAGATGGCATTCCTCATTAACTAAATATTCTAATTATTCAACAAGACCGTAACAGTGAGGGGTTGAGGGTAAATCAGGTGAATATATAAAAGGGTATATGTATCCTTAGAAAAGATACATCCTACATTTTTTGTGTATTTGGCTAATATATCAGATATATTAGTATATTGGTATGCGAGCAAGTGTCCAGAATAAATAAAAACCTACAGTGGGCCGAACTTAGCAGATCTTAGATGTTGATTCTATAAGAAGGAGATAGCATCCTCATTTCAATGAATTTGAGTTGCGAATGATATTATTTTCCAAGAAATTGATGCTTAAACATATGTATATTTGCAGTATGGGTCAGGCATCAAGCATCAAGTTTTCATCAAGCCAAGCATTAGTTTTCCCGCAATTCGTTTATTTAACATCATTTAACAGTCACCGTTTCGCCTGTTCAGAGATCATCAAGGACTACAATTTTGAAACAAGATAAATAATCATATTAACGTGTGTGTTTAAAAAAATATAATACAAAGTCCAAATTTAAAAGACTAAATACTAAAATGCGGATTGTTATGAGTTATAATTGATTAAATAAAAGAATCGGAATAAAAATAGGGTAACAACAAACCTGAGATAGTTGATGTCTACAGTGACATGATTAACCTTTTTTTTAATGAGTCATAGGAAAATTGTAGTCAAGCATCATCAAGCTTGAACAGAGGAAACGTCTCACTTTTAAATGATATTTTGTCAATGAATGATTTGTGGAGAGACGCTTGATGAACAACCCACAGTACAAATATATACTTCAATTTTGTATTTCAACCGGTACAACATTTCTATAAGCGATTCATCATCATACACCAATTATTTGTTAATATAATTTGTACAGAAATGGCTTAATTTGATCATTTTAAGGTCACATGTACCAATTAGTGTAATACATGGTCTCAATCGAGAATATGCTCTAGTTTATCAGAAACTGTAATATGAGAAAACATCCCTGAGTGTCGTTCTTTCAAAAGAGACTACAAATATGTTCGTTATAGGTTAGCTAAGTTGGCAAGATCGCCTGGCCACGGAGATTTGAAGGTGGTGGGTTCGAATCTGTCAATAGTTTATTCCTTTGGCTTATTATTATTCATATAATATACTCATTTTCATGTTTCGAAGGATCTATCTTGCCAATCCTCTCCAGCTGTACGGCTGTAAGTATACGCACGCTGACATAATCTAAGAAAAGTTTGACTGTCAAAGAAAGTGCTAATTACAAAGAACTATTTTTCCAAGTTTTATTCAAATGGTCGTCATTTACCTCTGGAAGAGTCTCATCCCATCTTTTGCATTGTCTAGAAGAAACAGTTAATGTGAGGTTTTGTGGTTCCCCAATAGATATCCCATTGAGACGACATGCTAAAACAGACAGTTCATCAATGTTGACACATAAAATGAGTAAGATACATCGCATAAATACAGTGGTATGTCTCTTACATTCGTATCGGCATTTAGGAATGATGCAATATTCTTTTTTTGTTTTCAAATCGCCAAGCGTATCGTACACATAGCAGAAAGCTGATAAATCAGTGTAACCGAAGTTCCTACAAAAATTAACAGCTTCGTATAATGGATAATCCACGGACCTATGTAGGGTAGACTGAAACAATATTACAGTATATTAAAAATTAATACGAAAACCACAGAAATGTGATATGATGAATGCACTGTAAGTTCCATCAGATGGAAATGATTCAATTACTATTCATTTACTTCAAGTAATTCAGTATTCTAGCGATGATTGATATTTAGTGCATTAACGAAGATAAAAAAAGAAAAACTAAAGATAATATTTACCTTGGGAAATTCGGAGATCCATGGCAAACATATACGCCCAGTTTGACTATGCGATTTTTCTCCAAAGTAGTTTTTGTCGTATGAGTCCGTGCTGCACCCCTTGGGTGGATTTTCGGACGCAGATAGCAATGGGATTGGGCTCCCTAAAACATAAAGAATCTTTTTATTTTTTATTAGGAAATCAAGTTTTGCAAGCCCTCAAGTTGGAAAACCTTTTCGTTAATTCATCCGGTCAGCTTTGTGAGACGTGCTGATGATGTTAGCTGCCATAATATTATTTTAACGACATTGATAATAATATCCGTTAATTATGTACCATAAATTTACTATAGATAGGTATGCATAAAAATCAAAATAGCCTGGATGAATCGGATAAAACTTGAAAACAGTCTGCAGAATGCTTTTTCATGAAAATATTCGACTGAAATGCGCGGTTATTCTAAGGATCTAGAATGGTGTGAAAAATGCCCACGGTATATACTCCTTAAGCAGCTATGTTTCAAAAATTTGTATAAATTATTAAATGTGCTAATTTACTTTGCTAGTTTGACACTATTCGTTTTATACTTACAAAAACCCGTCCACCAAATTCGGAATTTTGTTTTTATTGACATTTTGCTTTTGCAGCATAAGTTTAGTGCAAATGAAGAGAAGTAAAGCTAATTCAATAATGGGTAAGGTCCGTTGTAACATAGGTCTACCAACGGCATTGAAGAATTATTAGGTCTCAAGATATTATAAGAAGCTCCCTTATAATAAAATTCATCTCAAAGTTATTTGAATTGTTAGAAAATAGAAAATAGATTTTAGATGTTACCAGGTTCGCATCCTAGAATCCAATGTGCTTTGACGGTTGATGATATTGCATAATACCGTACATTTTTAAAATGAACATTTGTGATATCAAATATGTAATGTATGACACCATTCAGCCTTACAGAAACTCTTAGATGGTCTTCTTTGACACTGTGAAAATAAATAAATTAATAGTATTAATATTAAAAGTATGATTTAATTTAAAATTTTCAAGATGAACAACAAATGAATACATATATGATGATATATATATATGATTTTATAATTTGAGGTAAAATGAGACTTGGATTATTTGTAATCATGAATATAGTGACCGCTAACTACATAAGTAAATCACCCTATACTCTATTGCATATATATTGTAAGCAAAGTAAATAATTTGAACAAAAATAAATTATTATAAATGTATTAGCAATAAAAAAAGGCAGAAGCAAAGTAACACTAGACGGGTCTACATCTGTCAGTCATAAATCTAAGAGACCCTTACAGCCTCCAAGGGTTATTTAGGACCGGCAGGGTACTCCTTAACACATGCAGAAACCGCAGGTACTAAGTGACCCCTTCAGCCTCCAGACTAATTACTTAGGACCGGCAAGGTACTCCTTAACACATGCTAGGATCGCAGGCACTAAACAACCTTTTTCAGCCTCTTCTAGGAGGCTGGTTAGATACTTAACGGAGGCGCCTAGCCCGGGACAACCAGTCTTCCGCGACCGTTACTCAGTGATACTTTGCTTCTGTTCGAACTCTGAAAATTTGACTTATTCTTTATGAAACCTCTGTACCTCTTCTCTTGAACATAGTGCATTGTCGGGGCGCACACCTATCAGAAATGGAGTCATATATTAACGCCGACATAGAACGATTGTCCAGGTTATAAACTTGAACAATCCGCACTTGTCACCAGGGCTAGGGTGATTAGGCACTCCCCTAGTGACAACCCGACAATGAACAAATAATATTTCGCAAAAAAAAAAAAGAAAGAATTATTTAACAATTTGAAGCTTAAAATCTCAGGTTGGTTTGCGTTTCTCTTGAAAAATTGAATTTAAAGTTAATTGATGACGTTATATAGATAAATAAAAAAATATAAATAATTACAGCGTTGTTTACGTTGGATGTCTTCTTGCTTCGGTGCTGTGATGACTAGATAATTAATTTGCCGTACTTTGCTATATTGCATATTATAAATATTATATTGCCATATAGATGCATGCTGTATTGCTATATTACAAATATTATCTCTTCTTAATTGTTTTAACTGACAGTTAAAATCACCAATACTGACTCTCCCTCTAATTAAAAACAGACTAATATATTTCTTTCTTTCTAACTCACAACTGACTCAGTACCAACTGACTACTAACGCTCTTGGAGTACGCTATAGTCTGTATCATAATCCAAATAATCTTGGCTCCAAAGCATTGCTTATTTCTATTGCCTCCTAAATCTTTCTAATATCCCACTCAATTTAACATAACCCACCACTGAAATGAACTATTTAAATATTACTTATTTACTAATTATTTTTTATGAATCCAAATTATCCACTACAATGTAGAAAAAATATAATGTGAAATCAAAAGGGATTCTGATTTCGAAAAAAAAATCAATGAAACGCTAAAAATCAAAAATTATATACGGCTAATCTAGAAGTCAATATCTTTAATATGTTACCCCAATTAAAATTATCGTTTTTTTTTTATTACTACCAAGTTATCCGGTGACGCGGCTGACGGAGGAGCGTGGGGGACTTCCCAGGACTCCGCTTTCTCTTTGCGGTGGATTTGGGGGGTCTCTGGGCTGTCTGTAAATATTGTATGAATGAGTGAGTGAATGATGAACTGTAAATATTGTATGAATGAGCGAGTGAATGATGAACTGTAAATATTGTATGAATGAGAGCATATATCTTAATTACTTATTGCCTTATAAAAGTCAGATTGTAATTATTGCACAATAAAGGAATTATACTACTACCAAGTAATTATTTAATGTCCTTCACGGATAATCACTTATACCGAGAAATTATAATATACATTCTTTCTAGATCCTTCTATTTCGCTTACCTCAGATCCACTAAAATGGAAAAAATGAGGTAGGTTATTTACTTTTGCGTGTATTAAATTAAATGAAGATATTTACACCAATGAATAATAGGTCCATTCTAGATCAAACATTAATCCGGATACGTTTGTAGTAATCAATACTTCTTCTGTTAATGTTACTTCACCATCTGAATTTACGTCATACGTTCGTAATTGAAGGGTAGAGTTTTTTTTACTACTTAGTGACATCTGAAATAACAATAAAACGTGAGCATTAGACAATATGTACCATAATAGAATAACTGTAAATATTGACGATAACTTTGAAAATTAAAAATAACACTATTGGTAGTTGACCTCAGCAGTTAGTGCATTATTGAACCGATCGAAAGGAACAAATTTGACAAAGAGCTTGGTTAAAATCAGCTCGTATTCGCATATAACGTCAATACTAGTGTAAAGGTGGCTTACTTACCAAGAGTTCCGGTGCATCTGTACTAAATGGGGACACTTTCAACAGCATAAAACAAGTCTGCGGGCTCTTCACCGCGAAGTCAACTTTTCTGGTGTATTCTTCTTGAAGAACGTGATGAAATCTAGAATATACGTTTTCAGTAGTGATTTGTTCTTCACAATCTGAAAATCACCAATTTGACGTTAGCTCATCACAGTTGATAATATATATATATATATATATATTATATATATTACAATGATCCTCTTCTATAAACTTATTTATATCAACTCAACCATTTAAACCTTCATACAATATTTATTAATACACATCTAATCTATTGGTTAGTTAAAACCGGGACACTACGCAGACTTTCATAACTACAAATTTTATTATATTATACCTTAACATTTGGGAGCGCTCTCATACAAAAAAGAAAACAAAACAAAAACAAATATTATTCACATGCACTATTTACATAAACAGCCATTCACAAATATTCAGCAGCGCACGCAGCGCCACCTCTTCCTTCCTCAACGGCGTCTTCCTCTCAAGTCCCCACTCTCTCTCCTCCCCCACTTCTACGACACTTGCTCACCATCAGCGCTCCTGTCGGCAGTCTTCCCAAACTCCATCCAACAAAACCTTTTAGTGGTTCATCCCGTTTTAATCATGTGAGATAATGAGAACTCGATACATCTCAATATATATTTAAATTGTTTACTGTATGAATGACCGAGAGAATGAAAATTTTAAATATGGTATGAATGAGAACATTTATCACAATTAATTATTGCTCAATAAGGCAGATTGTAATTTTATCACAATCAAGAAGCTCATTTATTTATTTTTAAATTGTTTATTCAAGGCTACCTCGTGACTAGAACAACTCACGATAAGTAACTTTTGGTCACTGTTTTTATGCCTCAACAAGCTAGATCCGGAAATTTTAAAGCTAATATAGAGGGCAGCACGAGTTTAAGTGAAATAAATTAATGATTAATTAATTAGCTAATTCTATATACTCAGTTGGATCTCCCGTTTTAATCCCTGAAATACTTCTGTTTCTTTTCAGCAGAAACCCCGTACATAAGACGAAGTTTCGAAAAAGGCAACACTAGTTTTTTCCTACATTCCTTCATTCCTGAGAGAAAAAAAGGCTTTTGTATTATTATGAAATCTTTTTATTGAAGTAAAATTACAATCTGCCTTATTGGGCAATAAGCGATTGTCGCCAATAATCTCATCCATACCATGTTTACAGTTCAGCATTCATAGCTTATAAACAAATACACACAGCAGAGTCCCCAAACCTGCCCGCACGATGATGCGAAAAAATAATTTAAGGCTCGGGAGATCCCCGAAGCTTCTCCAGCAGCCGCTTCACCGGATAAGAGACGGAGAACTCTGGCCAAGCGCGTGGGAGCCATAGAAGTTCAGGGCTCATAAAGGAAACTGGTCATTCTCCCGAGAGAGAGCTGCTCACTCAAAATAATAGTGAACCAACAATGAGCATCCGACAAACAAAGTTAACAGAAGGAATTGGGAGAACAGTGGATATCAATTAAGGTTAGAAAGTATAGGACCCAGGACACTCCTGTGAAACTCCTGCTTCTATGAGATAGTGATTATTAAAAGTGATAATATATTTTGTACGCAGAAATCATATTATAATTAGTTTACATATCACATAATTGACTGATATTTCGGATTATTGTTGATGGTAAACTTTTGTTGGGTATTGTATTTGTTTTTATGTGAGTTATATTTTAGTTTATACAGATACATGCAGGTAAATTAAACGTCCAACTCAACCGATGTTGATTGCGTAACGGTATTATGCAATATATTTCGTATTGAAATAAATTTCTGCATGAAATAGTCAATATTCTTTTGAATCATCGACAATTTCGTACCCACTAAACTAAATAAATTTTATAATCATAGTTGTTTGGTTATTGAAAAGACGACTAAAATAATGTAAATAGAATTGAGTAGAATTCATTTATTTTGTGTTTCAATTTAATTACGTAAATCGAAAATAAAAGTTAATTTTGTTATTTTTGATAAATGAATTGTGAATGAATTTAATTTGTTTTTTTTATGTTATGATGTTATGGATTTGATATCGGTAAGAAAAGAGCAGTGTGTGTGTGAGAGAGAGAGAGACAATAAATAGGAGACGGTAGAGAGAGAGAGTGGGGGAGGAGAACAGTTGTTATTGTTTACTTTACGTGTTAAAGGATTATCTTTACTCAGTATTGCTTGAACAAGCCATTAGAAATGTATCATCTTGCCTGAACGGCCCTTTGCATTTTCTAAATTTGTGAATGTTTGAGAGAAAATTATTCAACATCGATTTACTATTTTCGTCTCTTTAATACATTTCGCACTTAAATGGGACTTCTGACTCAACCAACTAGAAATCCAACTTGAGATTCTCGTCTTTCGAGAGGACCGCCGACATTGCATCAACTTGCCTGGTTCACCATTTAGAAGAAGACGACATCGATAATATCACATATTGAGAAGTCAGACCCAACAATTTTATTTGCGCTATTCTCTCTCTCTCCAAAACAAAGTAATAAAACAAGATTAAAACCAGGAATTAATTATTACTTAAAATCAAGATATGTGAATTTATTTATTTCAAACAAATGTTTATAAAACTTTGGTCGTTTTACTGGTTAATTATGACTACTATTAAATATAATTGTTGAATGATTCCTTTGTTTAGTTTGTGAAGCTATTCAGAATTATTAACTTAGAAGGTTCACGATTTTGTTTTTGTTTAATTGAATTTTAATATTTTCAACAACCAAATTAATTAATTTATTGTTTACGAAAAATTGGAATTCATGTGGTTTAGTATTATACATGTATACCTTATTTTCAAATAAATTTATTGTTCAGGATTAACCAAATTTGATTTTTTGTGATTTAATTTTCTGTGTTATTATTATTATTTTCTTTCACAATTCATTAATATCAGGTTTATGACAGCATTTATTAGATGAAGTTGCATTGTTACAATTCAATTTTCAGATGCCCTTTCAATTCAATTATTAGAATAATTATTTTCAGAATCTTGACTTCAAAATCATCTTATTTTTGATATTCATAATTTTCTGAATATTGTTCAATATTGCTTTCAGCTCGAGTTGTACCACAATAAGAGGTAACGGAATCGGCATATTTTACTCGGGTGCTCGGGGATTTCACTTTTATTATTTTTTTTTTTTTTTGTGCACCTTGGCACCCAACAATAGTTAAGAAGTAGGATGTTTTGCCATATATCACTATTGTGTCAGGCGGCTAAAGGCGATTCTCACAACAACCATCACATTATGAAAACAGTCGTGTTGTTTTTTATTTTTTTAAGTCTAATTGAATCGAGAAAGGACTTATTGAAAAAATATCATAAATCATGATCAATAATGAAGTCTTTGTTCACGTTTCTGAGTTGTCTAAGCAAGTTATGTTACTTCAACAAAAAGTAAGAAAAGTCTTCAGTAAAGCTGTTTTAACATTTCAACAAATAAAATTTTGTTTTCCTTGGGAAAATAAATAAATATGAATATAAGGTCACATACAACAGCTAATATAAACAATAAAAATATTTGAAAATTGAAACTCGGTATTGTATCTATTTTGAAATCCATTGTAATGAATTGTATCTGTCTACTTACCTAATTCAGGGCTGAGAAGTTTGATGAAACAGGGAGTACCAATAATGCTGAAGTACTGATACTTGTATTTGTACAGGCCGATAATGGTGTGCTCGGATATGTTGGTCTTCTGCTGGTAGAGGTAGGACCCTTCTTCGTCTTGTGACCCCCTGATGAACAGCTGTCCCTGGCCGTGCCACCCTATCGTGATGTTGATCCACTCACCTCCGTTTAATATCCCTGCTGTCCGCACATACACTGATTCCTGAAAGATATAACTATGTTATTTGCTTTTGTTTTTTATTATATCAAAGATTAATTTTATTTATTTTCGATATAATGTTTTTTACTTATTCTTATTGTACCAGCTTATGCTTAATGATGTGATCCCACCAACAACATTCAAGTATCCCACTCATTAGAATGTTATGAACCTATGAATTGACTACACACGACCATTTTAATGAAGTACACGCAACCTTGCAATTTTTTGTTTTCCGTGATTTTTTCTATGCATTTCTTCAATTCGGGTATAGTGCAGGAATCATCCATCAATTTTTCCCGTTACTTTTCTGTGTCAACATCAATTATATCAAATCATCTACAACCTATATACCGATAACAGCAAATTTACCTATATTTTTCTCCAATCCAACTCCTTACTGATTCAAGAAGACTTAAACTTAATCGAGGCCTAGTTATCTCAACAATCTTCAATTGAATACGGAGAAATCAAAGCCATTACTATTGGCTAACGCCCGCTCCTCAAAACCATAAATGGTATCACTTTTTCACCATCGACGCTCTCTCATAATAGTCAAAAACCAGATACTGTGTGTAGCGACCGCGAACTACATAAGATAAATCACCCTATACTCTATTGTAAATTAATTTAAACAAATATAAATAAGTCATTGTAAATGTGTAAACAATAAAGATGTCACAGATGCAAGCCGGGTGTTAACCGCTACCCTAGAGCAGGTAGAAACGATCCTGCTGGGTCAGCCCTTCAGCTGCCTACACAAAGACCGACCGCTTACTTAGCCCTTATTGGTTACAACAACGAGGGAAATGATTGGGCCTAACGAGCCACCACTAACTATAAATAGGGGCAGATCTTGGGCTGTAATTTATTCTCCTCCTAGCGAAGCTAACCGACTTGCAGCTGCGAGAGTATTCAAGAATTTGGTCTTCTTCCTTATGAAAAACCTCTGCATCTCTTTCTCTATGATTGTAGTCCGGTGAAGTCAGACCCCACACCTTCCTAGTGGGAATATCTGTCTTCGTCTCGCTAAATCTAGCACCTTCTTGGGAGAGACCTTTCCCTAGTGGACGACGGTTGTCGCGGCCCTGCAAACTGACCAAGCAGTGTCTCCCGTGACAATTCAGTCTGCCTCTCTCCGGTTCACACTCGCCTTTGGGATCCGGACGGATTTCGCCTACCCTCAGATACCGAGTGTGAATTCGTGGTCATTCCAAGACCACACAAACTACCTACCTGCCTACCCTATACCTCTTCTCCTGAACATAGTGCATTGTCGGGGCACATACCTATCAAAAAAATGGAGTCAGATAGTAACGCCGTCATGAAACGATTGTCCAGGTTATAAACTCAAACAACCCTCACTTGTCACCAGGGCTAGGGTAACCAGGCACCCCCCTCGTGACGACCCGACATACTGTATCACAGATTTCTAGTTATTTAGAAATCCATCACACGTTGAGTAGAAGGGAGACAGACCCTCTTCATGGCCATGTAATGTTATTCTATCTTGTTCGGGTATCTATCTATGCTAATGAACCATACGGTGCAAAATGATAAAAGTAGTGACGCGAGTGGAAAAAAGTTTTGAAAATGTTCATTGAAACCTGTGAAACATTAGAATATTTTATTAACACACTAAATGAATAAAATCAAACCAAACGGACGTTGGTGTTGCTATGTTTTTACAAGGAGATGCATCCGGATGTACAAAAAGATTAACACTTTGAAATCAATTGCCAAAGGGAAAGGGTGACATTTGTTCTGCAATTATTCAATTCCCTTATTATTATTATTATTCCTTAATTAATTATAATTATTCCCTTGGCTACAATCTCCATACCGTCCCCAGTTCCACTGAAGACCCTTTTACACAGTCCTGTCAGATCACAGATCCGTTTCAGTTTCCGATTTTGTTTCATTTCGATCAAGAAGAGGGTTTCTTTTTACACGATCCGTTCAGTTGTGAGTTCTCAATCCTTTTAGTTCTCTCGTCAGTTTCGAGTCGCGAATCAATCAAACTGCTCGCCTCCAAAGGCCTGCCACCAACCCAAAGGTATAAGGCTTGTCAATCTCAGCATCCTTTTATAACGTAAAAAATATTCGTAATGTTCCTAACACCCGTAACACCCGTAACACCCGAGGCTGAGAATTTAATTCAATATTAATTTACGAAAGGTAAAAAACATTATTACACACCAAAATTTTCCATACTTGTAGAATATATGAATAAATGAGTGTTTGATGACACTTGAAATGAAATCTGAAAAATAGTTGATAACTTAATTATGAGTCTAGTAAAATATTATTTATATAATTTATTTTTATAAAAAATTCGTGAAAAGAAATACAACGTCTATAAATCAATACACTTTGATTTGATAGAAGCATAAAATCTGTTTAAGTTGAATGGCATCCTATTTTAATTAAATATTTTAATTATTCAACTGAAGCTTAACAGCGTGGTGTTGTGGGTAAGTCAAGTAAATTATATATATAGAGAAGTTAAGTCCAGGCGCCGCTAGTGCCCAGCCTTAATCCCCAAACATATGTTATCTGTATATGTTTACAGGTAATACCTATAGATAGAGGTATCTTGGTCTAAATAAAGCAGTCTTGTTATAACGTTCTACGTGTTCTTATTACCAACCTTTCTTAGCTTGTAATTGAATAAACATTAACTGGTGCCGAAACCCGGGAACCGTGGAGAAAGAGAGTTATCGAGTGCGAGCGTAATTTTTTTTTGTTTTTTTTTCTTCTATACGCGAAAGAGAGAAGATGACTGAAGGAGGAGTTTTGAGACAGCCCGTCTTGAATCTCGTAGAGGGAGCAGATATTAGAAGAGTGGGAACTATGCCAGAAGTTCATGCCACGGCGCTCGCGCTGATGAGGGTAAAAGCGATGAATACCCAGGATCTGAGGAAGGCTGTTGCGGAGCTGGAGAGATTCACTGGGGAACTGGGTGAGCTGAACCATTTCCTAAAAGGAGGAGACCGTCTCACAGCTTTAATTGGAGGTAAAGTAGAAGAAAATTTAATAGATCCCAGAGACGCGGAATCGTTGAAGGCGGCCCTGATATGTCGGGTCAAGAGAAGTATACTGAATCAAATTCAGGCAGATGAAGAAACCCCGTGGGAATTAATTAAGATGAGATTGAAGAAGGCGTACGGAGGAGGACGATGGACTCCCGAGGAGGACATATTCCAAATGTTTAGGGAGACAAAGTCCCCAAGACAAAGTAACGGGCAATATGCTGCGGGGTTAATAGTCCGTTTCAATAAGATAACGGAGAAGATGAGAGAGTCGATTAGCGTAGAAGAGGTGGAGGGTAGAATGGGATTCTTATCCACAATTCTAAAAGTGCAACTGGCCAAGGAGACAGGAAGAAAGGAAGGATTCTCTGATGAGCGCTCGTTCTCGGAGTGTGCACAATCAATGATCGACACTAGTGCCAAGGAGGAAGAATTGAGGGTGCAAGACGTCAACAATGAGTGGAGCCGAGTTGCATACAAAAGAACCCGGACCCTGAAACCAACCTGGAGGAGACCAGAAACGTCCGTTATTGGCAGAGACAAGGGAACGACAGGAGAAAGAAGATTTAGAGAAACGAGACCGAGGTATGCCCCGCCCAGGGAAGAAAGAAAATGCCACGGATGTAGGAAGGCAGGACATTTAGTGGCACAGTGTCCTCGAACGAAATGTTTTGAGTGTGGCGAGGAAGGACACATCGCGAGGCATTGCCCGTATATCTTCCGGAGGAGAGAATACCAACGACCAGAACCAATGGAGGTAAACACTCAAGAAGTAAGAGAGAGACGGAGCATGACACATGGGGAGAGTGGATCATCAGAAGATGAGTCATCAGGGACTTCGGGAACTGAAGGAGAAGAAGCGAGGCGCAGCAGAAACAGGAAACAGACAGGGCAGAAGGTCGAGTCACGTAGATGGGAGCAACGTGATGAAGCCTGAGGAGCGTGTCGGCAGAGAGGCGACCGCATCCTGAGATGTAATGCAATTCGGGAGAGGATGTGTGCGTTGCCAATAATTAGGGTCAAAGGAGGAGAGATGTGTCTGGTGGACACGGGAAGCACCAACACCATCATGTCCCGCGGAGCGCTGGAGAGGCTGTATGGCGGAGAGAGGGCACTCCAGATTCAGGTATGTAATTGTAGTTTAATCACCCTGGGAGGCCCTTGCGAGGTAGTGGGAGAGTTAGTCATAGGGCTACATAGGTGGGCGAAGAAAGGGGGAGATCTAAAGATACATATCGTAGGAAACATGCCGCGGGAGTACCAGGTGATAGTTGGGTGCGACATGTTGGGGAAGGTAGGCGCGCGTGTGGAGAATATCGGGGGAAAATGGAACATTAAGTTGGGGAAAGTGGAATATAAATGTCAAGGGACTATATGGGACGGAAGAGCGCGGATAGGGGCGGTTAATAAAATAGAGGGCTGGAGGGAAGGCCTACAGAGGGAGTTTGAGGATATTTTTTACGTAGAGGGAGACACGCTAGGAGCGACTGGGAAGACAGTCCACGAGATCCAGTTAAAGAAAGAACGCGTCACATACGTGAAAGAGAGACGATATCCGCAGGCGCTACGTAGGCATATTAGAGAGGAGCTAGAGAGTCTCAAACGGCAAGGGATTATAATTGATAGCACTTCGCCATATAACAGTCCTCTATGGGCAGTGAGGAAGAAAAATAGACCTGGGGACGAGACGGAGAAATACAGGGTAGTTATCGATTATCGGAAGTTAAACGAGAACACGACGGACGAGAAGTATCCTATTCCCCGATTTGAGGACATATTAGACAGATTGAACGGGGCGACAATATTTAGTACCCTAGATCTAAAGGCAGGCTATCACCAGATCAAGATGAGTGCGAACGACCAAGACAAAACGGCCTTTACATTTGAGAGGGGGCATTATCAATTTACCAGGATGCCATTTGGACTGAAAAACGCCCCGATTACCTTTCAACGCCTAATGGATGAATTTTTGAGGGGAATAGACGAAGCGGTATGCCAGGTCTACATGGACGATCTGTTAGTTTTCAGCAGAAAGGAGGCAGAGCACGTTGAGCACCTAAGAAGTGTATTTCAAAGAGTCCGCGAATTCGGATTAAAATTGTCCATGGAGAAGTCTCTGTTGGGGAAGAAAAAAATCAATTTTTTGGGCCACACCATCTCACAGGAGGGGGTTAAGCCAGACTCTACGAAGGTCGAGGCGATTAGAAGGATGGTGGTGCCCACAGATGTAAAGGGGATCCGTCGACTTCTGGGGACGCTTAATTATTACAGAAGATTTGTGCCGGACATGGCGGCATACCTGGTGCCTATTAATAATTTACTGCGAAAGGGAGCGAGGGTGGTAATTACCCCAATCATGGAGCAGAACATCCGGAAATGTATGTCTAGCTTACAAGAGGAACCAATATTAGCATTTCCCGATTTCCAACATCCCTTCACAATCACCACTGATGCCAGCGAATACGCACTGGGGGCAGTGTTGTCGCAGGAGAGAGACGGTGGGGAGCGCCCGGTGGCGTACGCTAGTCGACGGCTCACAGAAACGGAAGCGCGGTATAGTGCTCTAGAGAGAGAGCTCCTAGGTATCGTCTGGGCTATAGACCATTTCCGCCCATATGTCTTCGGCAGAAAATTCCGTGTTCAAACCGACCACAGACCCCTACAATGGGTAGGAAAGTTAAAGGAGTCCTCGGCACGGGTCACGAGGTGGAAAGAGTTTTTGTCCCAGTACAATATGGAGATCATATATAAACCCGGGAAAGAGAACGTAGTGGCAGAGCCATTACTGTGAATGCATTGGAAGAAGGGGAACCATCCGGGGAAATCCAACAGTTTCTCCGGGAATGGACACCCGGGGAGGATGGAAGCCTCGGTACGCGAGGAGATAGCGAAGGTAAGGAAACCCTTGAGGAGGAAGGTTCCGCCGCCGAAAGACCTGTTGAAATGGAAGTAACAGAAGGGATCGTGAACGACAAAAGACGGCAGATCATTTGGAAATCCAAGACCTCAGGGCGGCTGCATATCGCATATGACAGTTATGGGAGAAGTAAAATCGCGACGATTTGGTCGCCACCAGGGGTTAGGAACGACCAAATTTGCCGTGCATTGAAAGATGCCTCGGAACCCGGAAAGACCCATCATGTATTTGTAGGGAATGCCACTATTTGGGAGAAAATTCGTAGACTCTGGCGAACGGAACAACTTGGAGTGGATAGGATATTTATTCGGTGCACGTCGATGGTGGAGACACTCAAAGACAGAGAACAGCAGCTGGAAGTGACGCTGGCCTATCACCAAGGAAAAACGAACCACCATGGAGTTCAGGAAACGTTGCAAGCGTTGCGGCGGAGGTACTTTTGGTGGGGAATGAAAAAGAGCATACAAGAAATGATAGGGGCATGTGCAGTTTGTCTCACTACGAAGTATGACAGACATCCGCCACGGGGGCGACAAGAAGAATCGCCCACCGCCGAGACACCGTTGAGTGACTTACAAGTGGATACCTTCACTTGGAGGGGGTATAAGTGGGTTACCACAATCGACAGCTTTAGCAAAGTGGCCATGGCGCACCCGGTGCAAGATCGGTCATCAGACGCGGTAATGCTGGCATTAAATACCTGGTTCCAGTTTTACGGAGTACCAGACCGGATCTCGTCGGATGGGGGCAGAGAATTTGACAATGCCAACATCCGAAAAGAAATGAAGACTCTCGATGTCTCTTGGCATCTTAATACCCCAAGGCACCCTAAGAGTAGAGGAGGGATAGAAAGATTGCACAGCACCCTGAGTGACTACCTGCGGGTATATCACGCGGAAAAGGGTCTGCCGGCGAATGAGGCAATGCCGAAGGCGGTGGCCGCTTACAATCATTCGATCCACACCGCGACGGGGTTCTCCCCGTTCGAGATCCTCTTTGGGCTGCGCGAAAGACGGAGAAATGGGGCAGAGACGGTAGCAGACAAGGGAATGGCGGAGAAAATGGCGAGTAATACTGTCGGTTTGAGGAAAATTTGCGACAAAGTCAGAGAAAGGATAACGAGGGACAAAGCGAGACGAGTGGAACGGGAAAACCTCAAAGTCCGGGATCGAATGGGGGAACTTAAAATCGGGACTATCGTCTATAAAAAACTAGGGTCAAATAGGAGCAAAGAGCTGGTGCGATATGAGGGCCCATTTAAAGTGGTCGTGATTAGGGAACACAACGTCGTGACAATTGAGAGTATACGACCCCCTAAGAAGCGGCGAAATGTCCACATAGAACAGTTAAAGCTTCCACCAGGGGGGGAGGTTGTAGATCAGGAATGAGCTGGAGTGTCCTCGCAGCATACACGCAAGGAACATTGTAAATAGTTATAGTTATGTGATTTTTCCCACAGAAGTATTGTTTTTTTTTTAAAGTCAAAGTTTTCTTTTATGTTTTTTGTTTACAAGTGACAGTTGGTTTTTACGTTTTATAGGATTAGAGCTTAATGTGAGGGATTACAGGCTGTGTACGGGCGGGGCTGGCCTTTGCTCCTTTGTAACATTAGCGGAGCATTATTTGAATGGACTAAGACGTCCGTGTGTTGGACTTCAAAGTTTGCGAATGGGTGTTCGTAAACTGGTGGGGGGGAGTTAAGTCCAGGCACCGCTAGTGCCCAGCCTTAATCCCCAAACATATGTTATCTGTATATGTTTACAGGTAATACCTATAGATAGAGGTATCTTGGTCTAAATAAAGCAGTCTTGTTATAACGTTCTACGTGTTCTTATTACCAACCTTTCTTAGCTTGTAATTGAATAAACATTAACTGAGAGATACATAGATATACCGTAGATAAAATACATCCCATATATATTTATATATTATTTACATAATATTTATTCGGATACAGCTGATTAGAATCACACTGAGCACAACAAAACACAGAAATTTGGACTGAACAGTTTAAGGAAGGAACGCGTTCACACACGCGATTTCAAGAACTGAACTGAAACAAAAACAGGACAAATAGGTCCACCCATCCTCTCAGTTTTTTTCCATTTTACACAGAGGATTAGCAGACAGTTCGACTGAGCATGAAACGGAACTGAGAGCTGACAGGACTTAGTAAAAGAGGTCCAAGTGAGAGTGATGAAAAATTATTTCTCAAAAAAGAATCAAATCTGACATCTGAATGGTTCAGTATGAACTTCTCTCTGGCTGACCGAATTAGTTATAAAAGTTATATTTTCAGAAACAAAATTTGTTTAAATATTTCGATACAAAACCCTTCATAACGATCTTAATATACCCCACATTCTTGGACTCATCCCTTCAAAGTTCATGAAATTCCACGGAAACCTATCTAACCACCCTAATCCCCTAGCAAAGTCATTATACATCGCCACACATCCCTATAATACTCCTCTGAGACGAAAACGGCAGTGGCCTCGTGACCTACTATAAATGCGCAACAGTGGGAGGCCTGGCAATGGCCAGTTTCTCGAATCAAGTCCTGAGTGTCTGTGACTCTCACGCTCTTGGCCAGCCTCCACTGGCTCGTATCCTTTGACGAGGCTGATGGAGGGACGTGGGATACTTCTCAAGACTCCGCTTCCACTTTCGCATGCGAGGGGGGGGGGGGCAATCTTGTGGATTTAGGAGGTCTCTGGGCTGTTTGTAAATACTGTATGAATGAGCGAGTGAATGAAGAATTGTAAATATGATACAAAGGAGAGCATTAAACACAATTACTTATTGCTCAATAAGGCAGATTGTAATTTTATCACAATAAAGATTTGTATCTTAAAAAGAAATATATTTTGACGATACCTTGTCCGGGTGGCTGGAAACTCCTGTTATATTGTTACTTATGATGACTTCAATCCCTGCCTGCCACTGAGTGAGCTGAGGGCCAGTGGCGGGTACTGCTATACTGGTCAATGCGATGCTCAGTTTGGCTTTGAACAGCTGTTCGGGGTCCCACAATCGCAGGGACATATTGAGGTGGTCTTTATTGCCCCCGATAAGAGTGTAGTGTGTGTGGTAGCCATTGTCTTTTCCACTAGTACAAAATATGTCAGTACCTGGAAAATATTGGATTTTTTATAATCCATTTTATGACATAAAGAAAACAGTATAATAATGGCGAATAAGACATAAATTGTCAATACTTTTTTGTATTTACAAAATTAAAGTAATTCTAAAATTTAGTAGTTAAACTATTATTGAATATATATCACTTATTTATGGACCAGTGGATTCGCTGTTTGTTATATTTTTTTTATACCTAAATACCAAAGATTTATTTTTTTTTATACATATATATATATGTACTTACTGTACTGTGAGGTCAAGTACTCCCTGAATTATAATTTTTAAATATATATTAACAAAATAAAGACTGTAGTAAGCGTAAAAATAATCTAGAGAGATTCTCCTGTGACTCGGCTATACTTTAAAATTAACTCCTCCTGTAGTTCGGTAACCGAATATTGCCTATTCAATTAATAATAAAAAGTTTATGTAATCAAAATATTAGTACAAAAGAAACCTGTTTGGATCGTATTAAATTCACGATTTCTATAGTCTTATGAACATAGCATTATTCATAATCTTGCAACATACTGTTTTCTCATATCTATTCCAGTTATCCATTTAAAAACATTATTCATTCTTTATTAACCCTAACAGTTAAACTAATAAAATATTATTGAATCGGTATTTACTGATAAATTCAATAAACGTCTAACGTATTTTATATTAACCCAAGCCGACTTAAAATCCAACGGCAACTAACTACCTGTCAATATCTAAATCAGATTGTTATTTTTTAAAGATTGGTCTGAAAGAAGGATACTGTTACTTGAGCCATAGCACAAATGCGTACCTGCTCTTGACTTAGTGTTTTTATCTTTGACTGCTTTAATGATCTCATGTATATGGCACATAGGAACGTAACAATACGCCTTTTGGTACCCCTTCGTGCCATTTCTATAAGGCAGTTGCGTGTAGCACCACGGTCCTGCAGGGTCGTAAGTGGGATTCCTGCACAATGCCGAACTGTATGGTAAATCCACCCTTGCCTTGTACATCTTACGTATGTACGGGCGCCAGCCAGCGCAATCCCCATACACACTCCTATTCATATATCCTGAGTATTCCAAACCCGGACCAGTAAACTGGCAAGCTGAAAGTATAAAACGTTATTTCATTAAACATAAGTATCATTACAAATATTTCTTAATTTTGTTATTTTATAGCTTGGTTGATAAATCTATGTATCTATAAATTTAATCGGATAATAGTTTTGATGCCCCGATACTGTTAGAATGAATACAACTTATTGACTACCTTAAAAACAAACAAAAAAAATATTTGTTCTTCTAAAAGGAATAACCTATAATGGATTATAAAGAAGTATATTACATCTACGCCGGCATATTGGAATCTGGCAGTCTTCCCTGATCAAATCTTCTCTTCTGAAACACCAGGGTGAAGATGAGTTATCCGGGTTTCTACAATGAGATTCTGCATCCTTTATAGAAGCGTCTGGAAAGTTTTTATCTTCGAAATTTTCCATCTGCAGTGTACATAATGCAAACACAGAAAATTTAAAAACTAATCCTTACTAAACATTCTAAAAAAACAGCGAAAATGCTAAATGATAATAAAAAATACATAATTCATAAATTATTAAGCCATAAAAACTGTTATTACACATTGTAAGCTATCAATTAAAACCAAAAGCTAAATAAAAACATTAATCCACTGCCAAATATCGTAAATAACCAATTAGTGCTATGGAAATGGGAAACCTAAGTAAGGGAAATTATTCATAACTTACAGAAAAATGTGGTTACTAAGAATATATAAAATATACAATACAATATATACAAATATAAATAAACAATTGTATTAGTTTTTCCGAACCATGTTGATTTCTATCGTTTGTGGACTTGATTTTGGTAAAGAAGTGAATATTCCTATAGCATCGTTAATATAAAGTGTGTATTTTTAAGATGTTATAAAACAAGATCACTTCATGAACAGCTTGTTCAGACGTCGTAAACTCAAATTATAGGAAGCATACTAATTAACTAAACTTAACTAACTATTAACTAATTATAGGAAGCAATTTCAGGATCTACTTACACCTAATTGACCACTTCACAACTGGTCAAGTGAGGCTATTTGAGTTTAATTCCAGCAGTCCCCATCAGTCATTCCACCACTTTCGTAAATCATGTTAGGAGACTTTTAATTATATAGATAGTATTATATGTTTATTAGTCGATAAAAAATTAAATGGTCTGGATGACATATTCAAATATATTTTTAGATTATACCTTAACTCAAACATAAAGGTAGAAAAACTTCATCGTTACCAGATTCCTCCGTTATCATGAAAATATTTTTTTGCTTGATTACAAAAAACATGAAAGACTAATCATATATATTAAAAAATAATATATTTTTAATTTATGCTTTTTTATTAGATTTTTAGAAATTGGCAATTTTTTTTAATTTTCAGGAATCATCGTATACACAAAGGAAATTGATTTTTTCTATGATAAATTATATAATGAGTGATTGAAATTTTTATCTCAAATATTTATAAAAACAAAAAAGAAATACATTACCTCTGTAAGTAAAAATGGATGGTTCCAGTTAAGACAGAAATCACGCGATTTGGTGTAGAACACTAACCCTTGATAATCTAGACCACTTGGAGATAATCTACAAGAATTTAGCCCAAAAATAAATTCATTATCTGGAAATAAAATGTTTGCAATTTAATTACATGACATTATTACACACCAATGTATTATGTATTTGAATTCGATCAGTTTTATTATGATAAAATTACAATCTGCCTCATTGAGCAATAAGTAACTGTGATAAATGTTTTCATTCAAACCATACTTACAATATTCATTCACTCGCTCATTCATACAGTATTTACAAACAGCTCAGAGACCTCCCAAATCCACATTGTTGTCACCTCCCTCGCTTGCGAAAGAGGAACCGGAGTATTGGGAAGTCCCCTACGCTCCTCCGTCAGCCGCGTCACCGGATACGAGCCAGGGGATGCTGACCACATACGCTCAGGACATGATTGGAGAAACTGGCCATTCCACTGTTACGCATTTATAGCAGGTCATGAGTGAACTGCCGTTTTAGTCTCCGAGGAGGATTATAGGGATGAGTGGTACAGCACAATGACTGTGCTAGGGGATTAGGGTGGTTGGATAGGTTACTATGGAATTTCATGAACTTGGAAGGGATGAGCTCAAGAATGTAAATTATGTATTAAGGCATTCTGACGGAAAAAGGTATTTAATGACGTCAGTGGCTGATTTAAAAAAAAAAATAAAGAGGTTTTTTTTCATTCATTATTGTTTTTTATTTAAACAATATGATCCTCAGTATCACGGAAAGATAAAGTAAGAACAATATATAATTAAACATGTATAGGTTATAAGTAAAAATTATCAATCTGGAGATGATTAATACGGTGATTTGGTGAATGTAAAGCATATTTATCACATATTTATGAATGTTTAGCATATTTGTCGCATCGAATGGGTATCATTCAGAATTCCCAGCAGAATCCGGCCAGTGTGGTTAATTTTTTTTAAAATGATGTAAAGACATCTAATATAATGGTTGGCCAAAAAGTCCGTTTGGTTTTTTAAGCGAAAATAAGACACAACTTTATTCAGTCAATGATATAATTGCCGTTTTATTCCAGTATCTTCTGCCATCTCATGGGCAAATTCATAATTCCATGCTCAAAGAATTTCCTGTCTTTACTGGCAAAAAAATTTTCCAAGTGGATTTTTACACCTTCTTTAGGGTTCTGAGAAGGTCTGTCCATCAATGAATTTTGAAGAGACCGAAACAGGTGAAAATCTGAAGGTGCAAGATCGGGCGAATATAAAGGGTGCGGCAAAACTTCCCAGCCAAGCTCCAGTAACTTCTGCCGCGTCTGGAAAGAAGTGTGCGGTCTGGCATTGTCGTGATGGAAGACAATCCCCTTACGGTTGGCTAGTTCTGGACGCTTCTGGTGGATCGCTTGTTATAGACGATCCACTTTTCGTCCCCTGTCATCATTCTCTTAAAAAAAGGATCGTTTTCTTCACGTTTCCGCAACGAATCGTAGATGGAAATCCTTTGGGTGAGGTTAGCCTCACTAAGTTGATGGGGAACCCAAACATCGAGCCTGCTCACGTACCCAAGTTGATGCAGATGGTTTTCAATACTCGATTTGGATATTTTGAGGATAACTGCAATCTCCCTAGTTGTATACCAAGGATTGGTGTCGACTAATTCCTTCGCTTTGTCATTGTTAATCTCAGTTGGCCGGCCAGAGCGATCTTAAACCGAAAAATTTCCGGATCGAAATCTTGAAAACCACTTTTGGCACACAGCATCCTCTTCATATAGAGCGCATATCTTCCTGCAAGTTTCCACTGCTTTCTTGCCTTTTTTAAAATAAAAAAGCATGAGGTTTCGATAATGTTCGTTTTGGTTTTCCATTTTCAGGATGATCCTAAACACACAAAATACAATCAGTCTCGTCGGAATTTCGTGTCAAACTACGTTGAAGTGTCTAGTATCTGACGAGAGCGCACTCGCAAGGGACGGACTGAAGTTAGCTACATATTAGACTTTAGAAGTTTCGTGACGAAAAAAACCGAACGGACTTTTTGGCCAAAGAAAAAAAAAGGTACATAACCATTCACAAAACAACATTTCTACCTTCACCATGGTCATGGAAAATAAGGAAGCCACTCTTTGCAGACCTTCGTTCCGTATTGAGACCGCCTGAATACTATAATACTGTATACATCCTGTAGTTCTGTATAATTTCTAATTCATACCATTGCCAATAATGCGTAAGTACATCTGGGTTGTGTGGAATAGTTACCCGAAAGTTCTAAATTTGATTTCAATTTTAATTAAACCTTCATAATACATGATATATGGTTTTTTTTTATAATTACCCTCACTCGTTGTTGTTTCTGGCTCGTCATAATACCCTTCAGTTCCCGCTGAGAACTCAAAATACACTGCAACATAAATTTATATTAATTAGTATTTGCACTATCGTAGAGGGTGTGTACAAAGTTAAAATGTGGGTTCTTACTTCTTTATAAACTAACTGATCCAGAGATCAGTGGCCTCTTCATTTTTAGGGTTTCATTCTTTTGTTTTTTTTCAAAGCCAGAAAACCTGGTTTTAACCTGCATTTGTCTGTGTGTTTGTGTCTGTGTGAGTCCTCTGGCATGAAATTGTACACAGAGGTCATTTTTTTTATAATAGAAAGCCGTACGGTACACGCTACCAACTAAAACGTACTTATTTTCTGTTAATCATTATTCGGGTGCGGTCCAGAATGTAAACACGGTCCACCATTCGGTGACCACTGGACTGGGGCATGGTCCCCACGATGGCATATTAACGTGATTAAGCGTAATTAATCAATTACATGTTATTCGCTCCCTAGAAATAGCCCATTCGCGATAAAAATCGGTGACTAATTCTATGGACATAATCGGGATGATTTTGAAATTGACTTTAAATTGGTTTGCTGTCATACAGTACTTTATCAAAAAAGTACGACTGGATTGTCCAACATAAATGTCTCGTTGATTTCATAGAAGAAAAAACAATTTTTTTTTTTTCCAAATATCAGTATTTCCCCCATTCAGGCGGCACATATTTTATCTATTCATCATAAAAACAATTTTTTCCTTTGTTCCATTATGTCATAATAGACTTGAAGATTACTCAAGATCACTTTAACTAAACTTTCTTCTACTTCAATACTCCTGTGTGATAATTCAGGGAAAATAAAATGGATTGAAAGTATTATACAAAACATAGGCGCAATCTCGGAATCGGCGTGGTTTTCCAAATCCTTGCGGACCCCCCTTCAGGCTCTCAGGGCCCCTTCGGCGGGACCCTCCGTACCGCGGGATTTTGCGGTGCACATATTCGACCATGTTCAGTTGGATGAATGGCCCATTATAATTGTTCTTGTACATGATTTGTATAATTCCATTTGCATGATTCCAAAATAATACTTGGGGTTATATTATACATGAAATAAATATATTTGTCTATAATTATGAGTTATCAAATTAAAGTTCTTGACATCCTGATTAAATGTATGTAATTTTTGTTTTGTTTTTTTAAACTATAAATACAAAATGCTATTAACATCATGTTCAAAACTTGAACACAGATTTTTTTCAGAGGGATGAATAAAAGCAACAATGAATAATGAAAATGTATTAAATAATGATTTGCTGCTAATTAAAAAATAAATATTTTCCTAACATCACATTGAGTATGGTATCAAATTCAAGGTTACGAAGCAACGATTAATGATGTGTAATACGTGTTGAGAGGTTAGTCTGTAATTACAAAAAGTAATTAAAATAGTTTTCGCTTCCATAACGAAATCCCATTTTTCGACTAAAGACGACTGTTCTGTGTCAGTTTGAAAGTCGAGTCACCCTTTGGGCTCGGCAATTATGAATATATATCGATTAATTCATTATTATAAACATCAGTATTACGAAATAATACACGGCCTTGTAAAGGCAATTCATTCAATTATTCTTGTCTTAAAATGTGTAAACAATGCCTTCAAGAAAATAAAAATATACTCACGTGGTAACTTTACTCCAGAAACAGGCCATTTAGACACTGAAAAATATAACAATGATAATTAATTAACCTATAAAAATAACTGTTGGTAGCTTTTTTACAATACCGATGCTCAATAAGTATATAAAATTTGAAAATTGAATGAAAATCAGTTTGGATTGATGAAAGAAGAACCTCAAAGTCTGTACCAGATTCTGATAACAAAAGAGTAGGAACAAAAATAACTTATAGGTGGGGTGTATAATATATGGGAAATGAATTCAAACAATCTTCCTCTATTTTATGCCACAATGTTTCCTCCCATTCTATTGTATTTTGAATATCATACCTGCGAGTTCATTGTTAGCCGTGAGAATTGAATATTTTGTTGGGAGATTGGCATGGCTTCATGATAAACTGTTATTAGGTTTTCAACAAGTTTTGTTTTTAAATCAGCGAACTGAGTTCACCAAATGCCTTGAAGAGACAACATCGGCCTCATACGGGTCTGAGTTAGACATGCGTAGTATCTCGAAACCTTTTCCTTGAATAAAACTGATGAAAACCCAACATCGAAACCTATAGAACGATTGTTCCAATTGCAAACCTCTACTTTCGTCAAAAGCAGTCTTAATATGTTTCAACATTCTGTCTACGCCTATGACGACAGCTATAGAAGCACACTCATCGCAAGATAAGATAAAACAATAATGTCACTTCCTTTCCCTTTTTTCATATATTGTACCCTCGCCATGAACAAAATCCATTACTCTTTCAGACTTACGTAACGTAACACTATTGTTATGCTAATTTGTTTTATTCAAAATAAACGTTTCTTTCTTTTTAAAAACTTCATCTCAGCTTATTTAATTGACGAAACACAGATATACTTCTTTTTCCGTACTTCAGATCCATTAATATCTAGAAAGACTTGGAACGAAGTAGGTTTTAGGGCAAAGCCAATAAACTGAATTCAATCCCTTAAACCATTTCCCTAAATCCAATTCACAAACTGCCTCCTCCTTCATTTATTAGGGGCCCAGTTGACTGGGACCACTTCCTCCAGATTCTTACAGACTCTGTAGACCTCAAAGTACCTCTGAAAACATCCCATGACCTAGATGATGCAGTGCATTCCTTCACTACTCTGATCCAGAGGTCGGCCTGGGAGGCATCGTCACCCCACCGTCACCTAAAAATTCACAATCAAAATCCTTTACCTCAGTATCTCAAAGACCTAATCAAATCCAAACGCCACTCAAGAACAGTGTGGCAAAGATCCCGACATCCTGCTGATCGTCGCTCATACAATCAGTACTGCAGGCTGGTAAAGCGGCAATTGGCATCCTTCCGTTCCGATTCTTTCAATTCCTATCTCTCCTCCCTGTCTACCAGGGATAACTCCTTGTGGAATGTAACTAAGAAAATCCTAAAATATCATCCTGTTTCACACCCACTCCGTCGTGATGACGGGTCCTGGGCGGCTTCGGATGGCGAGAGGGCGGAGGAATTTGCACTGCACATCTTTCCCGTACTTTCACTCCTCATCTTACTCCTCAAAACAATAATCACCATCCAACTGTTAAAGATTTCCTCACTTCACCTAACCCTCTCTCACTACCACCAAAAGCCGTTAACCCCTCTGAGGTTAAATATCTTCTGAAAAAATTACCTTGCCGAAAATCTCTAGGATATGATCTCCTTACTCCTCGAATCCTCCAACAACTTCCTCCTAAAGCCATAATCTTCCGAACCTATATATATATAATTGGATTATCCGAACGACGCACTTTCCTCTCCTCTGGAAACATTCCATTAATGTCCTATTCGCCAAACACGGTAAACCACCCAATGACGCCTCATCTTACCGTCCAATTAGCCTACTCCCTATCCTCTCAAAAATATTTGAAAAACTCCTATTAAAACGCCTACTTCCAATTGTTGAATCCAAAAACCTTTACACCTACGACATTCCACAGCTCAACAAGGCCTTCGCGTTGTTGATCACATATCCTCAGCCCTTGAAACCAAACAGTATTGCACTGCTGCCTTTCTGGACATAGCTCAAGCTTTTGACAGGGTCTGGCACGCAGGTTTGCTTTACAACCTCAAAGGATATTTACCACAAACCCTATTCCTAATCCTACAATCCTACCTTTCAAACCGTTTCTTCCAAGTCCGATGTGGTTTAGAATATTCTAACTACTATCCCATTAAAACAGGAGTTCCACAGGGCAGCGTCCTGGGTCCCATCCTCTATAATCTATACACCACTGATGTCCCCTCTACCACCAATACCTTCTTGGCAACATTCGCAGATGACACTGCAGTCCTGTCAACCCATCCAGACCCTGATATAGCATCCCAAAACTTTCAAAAACACCTTGACGAGATCGAGTATTGGTGCAACCAATGGTGAATCAAAGTCAATGAAGGAAAATGTTCCCACATAACCTTTACCCTCTGCCGCAAGTCCTGTCCGCCAGTCTTTTTAAATTCAATTCCTCTCCCTGTGTCTGAGACAGTACGGTATTTAGGCTTCCATCTCGACAAAAGACTGACATGGATCCCACACGCGAGACTAAAAAGACAAGAACTAAACAGACGGATATAGAGCTGTAGGGGACAGCAAAAAAGTCGAACATCAAGTGCATCCAATCCTTTCAATTAAAAGTCCTAAGAACAATAGTAAATGCCCCTTATTACGTCAGCAACAAAACCCTTCACAATGATCTGAATATACCCTATATTCTTGAACTCATCCCTTCCAAGTTCATAAAATTCCATAGTAACCTATCCAACCACCCTAATTCCCTAGCACAGTCATTGCACTGCACCACTCACCCCTATAATCCTCTTCGGAGATTAAAACGGCAGTGGCCTCATGACCTGCTATAACTAAGTGATAGTGGGAGTTCTGGCAATGGCCAGTTTCTCTAATCATGTCCTGAGCTTCTGTGGCTCTCGCGCTCTTGGTCAGCCTCCGCTGGCTCTTATCCAGTGACGCGGCTGACGTAGGGGCGTGGGGGACTCCCCAAGACTCCGCTTCCTCCTTCGCATGCTAGGGAGGTGACAACCATGTGGACTTGGGGGGCCTCTGGGCTGTTTGTAAATATTGTATGAATGAGCGAGTGAATGATGAATTGTAAATATGGTCTGAATGATGACATTTATCTTAATTACTCATTGCCTAATAAAAGGCAGATTGTAATTTTATCTTAATAAAATTGATTATTTTCTATAAAAGTTTAAATCCAACATCATAAACTCTAACCCCCCCCCCCTCAACTCTCTCCCGTAACTATCCAATACCCCTCTGTCTTATCCTAAATTAAATAATCTTTGTAGAGGAGAGTCTTTTAAAAGAAAAGAAAGAAAATCTTTATTAAGAAGCATGGTATGAATGAGATCATTTATCTGTATTATTATTGCCTTATAAAAGGCAGATTGTAATTATTGCACAATAAAGATTGTGTATATATATTAAGAAGCACAAGCAAAACACTGGTTTATACAAATATTAAGAGTTACGTTACTACATGCTTGGTGGAATGTCTAGGGCTAAAGCTGAGACGTATATGTATAAGAAAAGGATAAAATTCTGGAAAGTAGGGAGGGAGGTCTTGGAGGGATGCGGTTGCTTACTTAAAAATAACAGGGAACCATCAGTGACTTCCATGAAGTCACGATCCAGGTAGACAGTTCTGCTCAAGGTACTTCTACTTTTAGCATTATATATAATATTAGCATTATAATATTCTTAGTATTATAAAACTCTAGATCAATCGCTAACATGCACCTATCATGTTTCCTAAATTACTAAAAGTTCCATGTTTTTACCAAAATTATTTGAGTGTTTATTTTTCGTAAAAACTTCTTGTTTCCTTCCCCATTTTGCTCACTGCTGCTACTTTGTGATTTTGATTCTCGGAATCTCGATGAATAACTTTACGCTTTATGAACAACTCCTTCCGATTTTTTTTTAGAAATCCAGAGCAGATAGTGCATTTTTTATTATTAAAGATAAGCTGATTTTTTAAATCCCTATACCAGACAGCAATACTTCCTCAAGACTTTCCACTATCAAATTTTAACAACTGAAACCTCAACATAACTACATAATATTCTCACACTTAATAAATCCTCTATCCGTTCCAACAACACAAGATCGTTCTTGATAATAATAAATAATATAAGCATTGAAAAAAAAAATTAAGATGCAATTACTTTTTCTAATAGGTAAATATGAACAATATCATTCAAATAAATAAAAAATATAAGTTGAATCTCCATAAGTATTTCAAGTATTTATAAATCTTACCGCGTTTCCAAGCAGTTGTGTTAACATACATCAGTACTCCTGGCATACTGCCTGGACCCTCTGAAAGAATGAAACAAGAAACTTAATTTAAATCAGTTATTACATGATATACAAATACAAATAAAAATAAATAGAACAAATACAAACGGAAAAAACAATAAAAATCGCTGAGTGACAAGGCGTTAAAATAATAGAGCCATGAGAAAACACACGTAATAACGGACTCCTTACCAAGGAAGCGTGTGTGCTGTGACAGTAAAAATAACTCTATCAGTACCAAGTGAAATTTATTAATACTAAAGCTTTTACAAGCATCCAATAGACAACGGTACCGTTCCGATCAAGAACTAGCACATTTTTCAATTTAGTCACACAAGGTCTTCAGAGCACTTTTTCCGACGTGATAGCACTCCATTTCCAGAGCCAGCGCACCCTTGCCAATGTAATGCGCTTCATCACCAGGCCAAGCACTCCCTTGCCAATGCAGTCGCGCTCTATCTCCATCGCCAGTACACCCTTGCCAATGTAGTGCGCTTCATCACCAGGCCAAGCACTCCCTTGCCAATTCAGTCGCGCTCTATCTCCATCGCCAGTACACCCTTACCAATGTAGTGTGCTTCATTACCAGAGCCATGGCACCCTTGCCAATGTAGTCACACTCCATCTCAAGACCCAGGGCACCCTTTTTAATGCAGTCACACTTGCCAATATGGTAGCGCTACATCTCCAGAGTCAGAGCACCCTTGTCAATGCAGTAGCAGTCCATCTCCAGAGCACTTCTTCTCAGTAAGGCAAGAATCTTTTCTGACAAGACTAAAATCGACCAGAGACACTCATATTATGAATATTAAGATTAATAGTATCCATAGGACTGATAAATATGCCATATGATTTGCCACTCATTTTATTCGATTAGCCATTTATTTGCAAAATTATTTTTAAAATATTGCATTAATCTTTTTTTTTTCCTAGTTTCCAAAATGCTTGATAATTCTTGAAATCCTAGTATAAATGAGATACTCTATGACTATGCCGATAATCCATATTCTGCAGTGTGAGGAGCTCAAACAATTTTTTTAAATATTCTTATAATTTTACGTCATTTGAAAATAATGTGTAAAACTTTGTTTATTTGAAAACCAATGGAAAAGTATTAACATAATAATACGCGTCTCATACCTGTAGTCGTTGTCGTAGGTTCCATCATTTCTTCAAACTTTCTCAAAAGTTTTTTACCTAACCTCTCTAGAAAAGTCAGATCTGTAAAAAAATAATATAACATTTTTACTATTCCATTTTTGACATACACGCTTACAATAAAAACTATATTAATACTGCCAACTATTGTCAAGATTTATTTTATAGTAATGTTGTCCTAACAGAGGTAAATAGGGGCTTAGTGTAGTAAAAGGTTAAAGATTGCTTCAAACAACAAAATTGTTGACGGAGTCAGTACATAACTGTCAAAAAATCTTTAGCATCATCAAGTACGTTTTAATTTATTATATTTTAAAAATCCCGTTTTTATTGATTCTTGCTTAGGATACATGCTATTTAATCACCAAAGCCATAAAATGCAATTAACATGAATAATTTAACTAATGAATAAAGGGATCCAGTGGTCAGGTGTGTTTTTTTTAAATTTGAATAGGTCATCAATTAATTTTGTTTCTTTCTTATTTTTTATTTCGAAAAGAATCAATTTTTACATTATTGAAGAAATATTTTTTACACGCTCTCATCATTTTCCATCATTAGGTTATTTTTATTACCATTGATATAAATAAATATATATAACTACATTATTACATTCACGTTCCAAAAAGCTTATATTCAGGATTTATCTAAAATATTGTCCCTTTTGGCAAGTCATTTTGACGAAGCATTTCTGGTCAGAACTTAAAGGGTTTTATCTATCAGCATTTATCTGTAGGGACATTACCTGATGCAGATTTCCTGATGATAGACTCTTAGTAGTCTATTTGAGATTGCATGCACACCAAATCTAATCTTAAATCAGTTATAGAATATATTATATACCTGGGGGTTGCCTGGTTAAATAATATACACTAACCACATTTCTATGTGGTGAAATGTTTTATTAATAGACAAAAGAAATATTCATAAAAGAATGATTAAGTGTAAATACATACAATGGTTTCACTGTAGTGTACACGAACACTTGAATCTTTGATGTGGAATGTTAACTAAAGACAAAAGTTGAGTGAGTGCACTCGGTAGGTATGTATCCTGGCATGTTGGTGAATGTCAGTCGAAGGAGGACTCTAGCCCCAGAGAACCAGACCCTTTGGGAATAGGCGCTCCTGGATTACATTAGACTTGAGGTTGAAGGAGGACTCTAGCCCCAGAGAATCAGACCCTTTGGGAAGGGGCGCTCCTGGATCACATTAGACTAGAGGTTGAAGGAGGACTCTAGCCCCAGAGAATCAGACCCTTTGGGAAGGGGCGCTCCTGGATCACATTAGACTTGAGGTTGAAGGAGGACTCTAGCCCCAGAGAATCAGACCCTTTGGGAAGGGACGCTCCTGGATCACATTAGACTCGAGGTTAAAGGAGGACTCTAGCCCCAGAGAATCAGACCCTTTGGGAAGGGACGCTCCTGGATCACATTAGACTCGAGGTTGAAGGAGGACTCTAGCCCCAGAGAATCAGACCCTTTGGGAAGGAGCGCTCCTGGATCACATTAGCCTCGCGGTTGAAGGAGGGCTCTAGCCCCAGAAAACCAGACCCTTTGGGAAGGGGCGCTCCTGGATCACATTAGCCTCGCGGCCAAAGGAGGAGAGGTAGATGGATCCGGCCAACGGCTTCTTACATGGAAAATTTGTTTCGGGATGGCATCTGTTTTTAATTTGCACCGTATCTACCTGTACTAGCGGCTGTCCCTTGCCTCTAGCATAAATTGTTATATTGATCTTTCTGTCCCCAGGTAAAATCTGGGAACACCCAGGTGTGAAGTGTTTCTGGAGGTAAAGCTATAAAGGGCACTCTTATTTTTATATTTATATTTAATATAATAAAGCTAGATGACGGGTTGAACGCCTATATATTATATTAACATACATACAACAAAATCAATATCTGTAACACTCCTCATTAATAAAATGACTAATTTTACCTAACAACACCAGCTACATTTAATTTATTAGACAAGAAGTTCCTTTTCATTCATGCTTGTTATACATTCCTGTTAGAGGAAGGGGTACATCGCAATTGATCCACAAATCTCCAATCCCTTACCAAATTGCCGGTCTATGATCGTTTTAGAAAAGCCAGAAATCCTTCACACCAAGTGAAGTACAAGAAAATACAGAAGAGAAAAAGATGTTATTCTTGATAAATCAACAGTGATGAACGAAAATAAAATTCTAAATATTAAAAATATATTTACACAGAAGATTATGAATTTAAGAAATGGGTAAACAGGCGCATAAGCTTATTCAAGCGGGTAGAAGCGGGGCTAGGATATGGCGCCTGAACAGAAACAGGTCTTCATCGTGTATACATCTATAGCTAGGTATGAAACTCCATAACGAAACTGGATGGCGCGCATTGGGGCGAAATGCGGGTTTTTTGTACACATGGACAAAGAGCGTGTAAATGTCGTCAGAATATCTTAATATTTGGTGCCTTAATGTTTTTAAGGGCGAGGAACACGCCAGAACGTGAAAATTTCCACGAAAAATCAACACTACTGTTCCAAAACATGGAGTTTTTTAAATTTGACAATAAAATTAACTTCAAACATGATAAGAACGTCTTATAACTCCTAAAAACGCATAATTATAATAGTTCTTACATTTCTACACATTAACTTCTCGTAACTACGTGTATTTCTACATCTAATTTTTTTTTAAGTAGGTAAAACTCGTAAGAACAAGTTATTTTATAAAGAATATTTGTTGTTCTTTCATTTAAGAAAAAATGGTTTTTCTTTGATTATGGATGTCCTTTCCCACATATCATTCATGCCTATTGTTATTATCATTTACTTATCATAAGCATATATTTATTGAATAACTATTCATACATCCCGTAACTGCATTTCAAACTCTACGAAATCCACTTCTTTCCAGTGTTGTTTATTATACCGTTTAAATCCACTATCGCAGTGCCCTGGCCATGCCTGGATGATGTGGTGATGAAATGGAGTATTTGGACCGTTCCATGTGTATGAAATGTAAGGTGTTTCACATGGTTTTATCCACATTCTCCAATCGGACCTCGTTTCTATAAAAGTACTATATATAACCACCGCCTGACATTGGGGACTGGGGTGCCTCCTGGGCTCCGGCTGACACCTAGGGTCATAATTCCGCTCTTGTCCTAGTAATCGGCTCCCGTCAGTGAACTCTTCAAATGAATTCGAATACACCAAACAACGGTGTTGATGCCTGAGGGTTTTACGCCGAAACTAACTTACCAACCAATTCGATCATGGAACAACCAGGCGGAAGGGGGTTAACCCGTACCAGTTTGAAGGTAGCGCCAGTTACTGCGGGCTCGGTATAAAACATGTCAATATAAAATTTCTGAAGTAAAGAAAGAAGAAATCTTTAAAGAAGTGTATGCGGTCATGCGACCACAAAAGAATGAAATTGAGCATATATATTCTAATAATTAACAAAATATTATCGAAAATTTAAATTGATTAATTTTGTATCTTTTAAGATGATTCTTAAATACTAAAACTTAGTAGGACTAGTTTTAATAATAATAATATTTGCCTAGTTCTTGTCAATCGTTGTCAATTGTTTGTGATAGTTGTCAATCAGTCTACCATATATTAATAGATTAATTTAAAAAAAATATTAAAGCAATACGTTATGTAAATTAAATCTTACTGAAAGCCCAAACTCGTCCAATTTCTTCCACATCATCCTTTTCTTTAACGCTCACTAAAAAAAAAAAATCATTAACGTCAATTATGAAACATATCGGGTGTGAACTTTCTCAATTTTATGTAATTGTAATTTATTAAACTCCTAAGAATAAAGCCACATGCTTGATACTCGGATATGTGTGTATTTATAAAACTCACAGGGTCTGGTAGCGAATCCATGTCCTGATTGTTCTGGATAATACAATGTTGAATACATCATGGCTGAAAGAAATAAGTTATATAATGGTAATATAATAATATAATATTTAATAACATAATAAGTTATGTTATAGTTATACAGTAGAGCCCTGGATTAACCGGAGATGGATTAACCAAGGGCGGTTTATTGGGGGGTTTCAAGATATGTGGCAATTATTTTTATCAACTTGAAAACTTATTCGTGTTCATTTTTGAATTCTTAAAATATTTTGAAAAATTGCAAAGAAAAGAATATTTTTGCAAAAGGAAATAAAACAGAAAATGTTTAACCTAGTCCTTGAAAGGAATACCCAATGGTAGGAATATGACAAATGTCTCGCTCGATCCATCATCCACTTTATATGAGTTGTATGCTTTCATCATCATGTGCATTTTAAGCTAAAATGATGATAGTAAAAATAAATGTGGTTAATTTCTTCCCAATCTCATAGTTATCCACAGCATATTAACCGATTTCCACTAACAGGAGTAATCTTCTCACCCGTACCCGTGTACAATAGCAACTCTACTGTAATTAAATAGACTAAAAAAGAAATGCAACAGATAGTTAATTTTATTAAGTCTTAGGGTTTACGCATGTTAATGGATCCTCCTGTCCGAAATCATCATGGTGAAAACTGCTAGAACAACTAAATAACGATTCCAGTCGCAGCATAGAATGATAACATCATTATACATCGTGGGCTAGTAGCAAACTGGGAATGATGCAGTCTATGATATCTGTCGGTGGGCATACATGCTGTCATAAAACGTTTAGTGTAAGTTTGTATGGTTTTTGTTTTGTTTTTTTGTCAGCTTTATTGTAAATCACATAATTTATTTCCTAGTCTCTGAGCATAGCATCGCCCAATCGAATGACATTGTCACGTTAGTCCCTATCACCAGAAATTAACAATATTTATTTAAAAAAGTCAGAAAAAATGGCAAAGAAATACATCGGCTTATGATTATTGATTTATAATGGCAAAAATATTGAGGAAATAGTAGAAAAATCTTAAAGGAGTGTGGCCATGCAGACAGTGCACTAACGTCTTTCACGTTAACGGGTGTGGCTCTTTCACGTTGTCTTTGGCCTTTGCTGCTTAAGTAATGGTTATATTGCTACGCCAGTTTCTTTCAGCCGACTGAATGAATTCTTTCTGGGAGGGAGATCTTCACTACAAATGTGCGTGTACATAAATATATAGTTTTATATGTGTCTGCATGTAATATACATACAGTAAATGAATAGAAAGTGAAATTGTGTACAAAAAGTGGACGAGTTCTCAATTCACATTATTATACATGGGCAAATAGCATTTTTCAAAATTCTTAGGTATTTGTAAAACTCACGGTTTTTCAAAACAGGTTCTTCCATTGGATTTTTAATAGATTCATGTTTGCCCTCTGAAATTATAAAACAAGAAAATAAATTTTATAGACTATGTTATGGAAGAATTTTTTTTAGAGTAATTATTTTGTGACAAAATAGTAATAAAATCTCATAAAAGTAACTTTTTTTGATTACTAATTTTTTTTCTACAAGAACGAAACTTATAAAACAAATTATTTAATAACATCATGTTTTGAGTAAAACAATTATTTAATTTGGTTTAATTTTATATAATGTTTTGATAAGAAGGCCATTGCAGTCAAATCATCCTTTTCTGACCAATTCCTGGTATGAAGACTAGTCAGAAGAGATCATATCAGCAACTCTGCGGAAAAAGCCAAATATGTCATGAAAAATACAAACAGGGGGAAATAACACAAAGCAACTCATATCTTTATAAGAGAAAAAAATTATTGCTGGGTTTTGACAATATCTATTGGTAGAATATGCAGGTCGGCCAGCAGTGTTGTTAACTGGTCGAAGAAGTGTGCCCCGACAGTGCACGGTATCAGGAGATGAGTAAATGTTGATGGGTTGAGTGATCTTGGAATATCACGAATTCAAACCCGAAATCTAAAGGTAGGCGAAAACCGACCGGATCTCAAAGGCGAACGTGAACCGGAGTAGAAGCAGGGCTGTACCGCGATGCGAATGCCACTGGTCCGTGCCACTACTAAAGGTTGTGGCGTCACCGAAGCCATCGTCCTCATGGAATCGTACTTCCTTCCAGGAGTAGTGGTCCAACGGGAAGAAGGTGAGAGTACCCACTAGGAGAACTGGAGGTCGTGATGATTAAATCAAGTAGGCATTAAACTAGAGTGGAAGAGGCGTTGGTAAATAAAAAGGGCATGGCTCAACTATATGAGCGATCCCAACGTAGCGAGGGCAGTACGTTCAAGAACGAGTCGATTGAAACTGACATTATTTATTTATTATAAACTAACAATATACAAGTACATATCGGGCTAAAATGGGATCCTTGTCCTGCATCAGAGATGGATTTTAAGGAGGTCCAACAATCTAACAAAAATCGAACTACGGTGAAGACAATTACGACACACGCATGATCAGGCGACGAGGCTCAGCTTCGGGTTACAATCTGAGCTGACACTTTTCTTTCCCCCTTTAAAGCTCCTTGTCATTAAAAATTATGTATTTCAATATAGATTCTATATAAATTAATCTATTTACAAAAGGTCAATGTTATATGTCCTGTAGCTTGGCTACATTTTATACAATTTTTAACAATTTTACACTGTGATTTTTCGAGTGTTACAAAGCTATAATCTACATTATACATTTATTGTCTATACATGTAAAAGTGATGGAACTCACCTTATGAATCATAAAACTTAAAACTAACTTACATCTAACAAACAAAATCTTAACCTAATTTTCCCCGACAGTCTGTTGCCATCGATGCGGGAAGGGTTGTGGGGTCATAGTGTTAAACACTGGGTTTGTTAGGTGCTGAAACTAGTCAAAAGACTTTATGTTTCTATTGAGGATGAACTCACACACCGACGGCACACCAAGCAATGGGTGCAGGTATATCTTCACCACTTTTCTCATGATCCCTTGCTGGAGGCTTTTAGCTGTATTGTCAGTCAAGTGAGTATATGGTGGGACGCCATAGAGAGACCTGGCCAAAGTACACATTGATATATCATCAGTTTGAGAACCAGTGACAAGTTGGGTGAAGTCGCTAAATTTCAGAATTTTTCTTTCCCCGGTAGTCCACTGTCGCAAAAGTTCTGTACAAGTTTTACAGACCTGATTTTATTTCTGTTCACCACCACAAATACGAGACCGTACATTTTAGGTTAACTTTATAATAACTCTTTCCTAAACACAAATATCACTCGAGGCCAACTTCGGTCTACCCTATACGGCGAGAACTCAGAAACTAACCTCAACTTTAGTTGAAGCATTGAAGCTAACTTACAGATGCTTACTCCAGGAATTTTCCTGGGACTAACTAGACAGCAGACTGACAATAGGGAAAATGCACAGGAACCAATCCTTGTATATGTGATTTAGAACTGCACATTTTGTGCAGAAGTGCACGTTAAAAAAAATGTAATAAAATAGAGCAGATACAGAAAAACTGATATCATATTTAGATTCAGAACCGCGAATATAGCTAAAATCAGTTCTAAAAAAAAAATTTTCTTGTAGGCCTGTGTTATTAACACCTAAAAATATAACGTAAACAATTCTGATTATGCTGAAGACAATTAAAATTTATTTACATAATGATACATTTGTCATACCTGTTACTCTGTTGTGTATACCCTTATGAAAAAGTTGTATTACTTCATTTTCAAACACCTTTAGCAAACTTGGGTCTGTAAAATATAAAAGAATGTTTTAATTAATTATACTGGTAGGTATACAAATTTGAATACAGGCTTTTGTTTTCATTGTCATCATACGTTCAACAAGGACATAAAACAGTTAGGTGACAGTTTTTCCTACCATCGTGTTGAGAAAAGGTGCTAGGAGCTACGGGGATATCAGCAGTATACAGTGTATAGAGGATACGTCTAATAAGGGTTTTGTCGAGAGCAGTACTTGATCTGAGCAGGCGGTAGGACTTGCTTATACAAAGCTGTTAGTCACGACCTCCGACCATTCAGAGATTTCTCTCTCTCGCTCCTCTTTTTGTGGTTGGGAACGACCCCGACTTCTAACGATAGTTACACGTGATAGCGACTGGTTGTTCGTTGAGTAGCGAACACGCCCGGATCACGACTCTGAATTGTTTAGCATCACGAATTTTTACTGCTCTAAGGGAAAATAATATTTTTATAAATTACTTTGAACTTCCATGAAACGTGATATCGATTACTTGCCTACCTCTGAACCCCTGGGCTGCTTATTCTTCTTGAATGTAGGGTGCAGATTCGTAATAACTACTCTCTGGGATCGATCTTCATTTAACTGATAGGTATGCAATTCTGCTTTTGTGTTTTGAAGACATCGAACAATCCTTCAGTATGTGTCTGAAGTATTGGGCGTGGTCCTCGTGTCTTTATTTCTATTGATGCAGGCGAACTTGCCAATACAGTTTGTTTAGTTGATCACACATAAATTTGAAATGTTTAATATTTTTACCATATATTGGAGGTTGCTTTGGGTATTTTGGGAGTAGTTGTAATCCTTGTCCGGTATTAATGACCAGAAAGGATTGGGGGTAAAAATGGTGATTCCTGATTGATGGTGGAAGTCGGTCCTGGTTGGTTGGTCATCCATGGATGTTGAGACTGGGACGGATGGTGGCACAATTCTCCTCTTTGTTTTGCTATTATTATTCATAACCATGTTGTGAAATCTCATCATACATTAAAACTGAGTATAACTAGTGATAAAGTGGAGTGGAGAAGATAGAGGAATAACGGCCGCTGTCCAGCCTTTATCGTCTCAGCCAGAGAAGAGTTGATAGCAACTGATCGTAATCTTTTGTATTACCCAGTTGACTCGGCAGGCTATGGCGGCATCGCCTGTGTTGAACTTTACAGAGTCAACAACTGTTATGACAAAAATCAGGTTATGACATTTACGTGTATAATGACAATTGTGTTACCTAACACAATAGCAGCTACTCGGGTAGTTTTCTAAAGATGCCTCTCCTTAAACACAGTAATGGGCACTAATCAATATGGAAACGATACTACAATCTAGCGTATGCGTAATCCTGTAATTTATTAATTATTAAATAGAAAATTAAAGCAATATGTTTTGTAAATTAAATCTAAACCTTACTTTCATCCCAAATTTCTCCAAATTCTAATATTTTACACCTCCGGTCCAATTCTTTATGGTGAGAATCAGTCCCTGAAAAATAGATCATAAATGAAGAGCTGAAACGAAGGAATGTGAATTATTTTTTTTAATTTTATAAAATTGCAACTTATTATACTCCTAAGGATATATAACATCCCATGCTTGATATGTATTTATAAAACTTACAAAAGCTAATATCGTCATCATCTTTCGGTTTTGGGCGAAAACGTTTTGGATAGATCCCCTCTGAAAGAAACAATATTCAATAAGTTATATAGTTCTATACTCAATCTTTTGAAATTAAATTAAAATATTAAAATTTGAGATTTTTTAATCTAAAAAGAAAAAAATAATTGATTACTGACTTTTTTACTAAATAAATTTCCAACCTTAATCCATTTACAAGTGGCTCGTTCCGTTTATCTTGTTTGCGCTCATCATTATGGGTATTTGGAGTTAAAATTAATAATAATTTAAAAGAAATTTGGTTAATTTCTTCCCAGCTGGTCATCCGCAGCATATTAACCGATTTCCTTCAATTAAGGTATCGGGGGTTGGTCTCGTCGACCCTGCCACTGCCCGGCGGGCTTCAGAAAGATATATGAATAAACCTATGGTCTTTGACCTTAGCTGGTGGTCTAGTCGGCAGGCAGCCTAATTCTTATTTGTTTATTGATCTGACTCCATAAGATCTTAGAAGGCGTGCCCTGGCAGTGCACTATGTTCAAGAGAAGCGGTACAGGCTAGGTATTATAGCTAGTTTACGTGGTCTTGGAATGACAAGGAATTCACAATGGATATCTGAGGGTAGATGATAACTGTCCGGATCCCAAACGCCAAAGGGTCCCAGAGACAAAGACAGGGAATCCCATTAGGAAGGTGGGATCTTACAACGCCGGACTAAAGCTAGCGAGGGTATGAAAGAGAGGTGCAGACGTAATTAATAAGAATGCCATGGTTCGAGCAGAGCAACAAGCGCCAGTCCAGAGAGAGAGAGAGAGAGAGAGAGAGAGAGAGAGAGAGAGAGAGAGAGAGAGAGAGAGAGAGAGAGATCAGTACTCACTTCAAATGCTTGATTCCGACTGACTGAAAAACCTCAGAATTAAAAACCTGGAATCACATGCCTGCCTACGGCGAATAAGATAGCTTTTTATTTTGGCCAAAACTATGACAGTTTATTTTGGCCAACAGGGGCCGAGCTATGTTCACGCCCCTAGTGGGCTCTGGCCGCGTCAGGGTCGTCAGGAACTAGACCCCTCTCTCTAAATTGACGCCGAAGATTTATTAATAAAATATGGAAAGGTAAGCGGGTGTTTTCTGGCCCAAGAAGAGGGTAACTTCTGTTTATCCGTGATGAAATAGTTGGCACAACAGAGAGTAGTAACCTTATCCCCTAGTACCCCGGACAATTGGGTTTCTACTGAAATAATTAAAATGGAACAAATAGTCGTTTTCATTAAATATTTCTATTTACTTATGTTCATGTATCCTCTAACAGAACGTAAATCGTTTACAAATGAATCAATCAGAATAACTAAACAAGAGACAAACTTGATGACAATCAAGCGAAACAATCATTTTTACATTTAATAAAGGTGGGGAGAATTGACCTACAGGGTACAACTAACCTGGGAATCGATCGACGATGGCTACGCACATATGTACTTGACTAAGTGACGGTTGTAAGTCTGTCACTTAACACAAATGGTCACTTAGACATCAATATGGAGTATTAGTGATGATTATATTGTTTATTGCTACTACAGGGTATTCCAGCCTACTGAAAGAATTTCTTCAGCTGCAATGGGGTTCTTCAATAACTGTGTGTGTACATAAATGTTTAGTTTGATCACAGTTATGTGCATGTGATATACATGCAGCAAATGAGTAGAACGTGAAATTGCATACAAATATTGGACGAGTTGTCAATTCACAATTATTACTGCTGTATGGGTAAATATCATTTTTCAAAATTAATTTGAGCTTAAAAAATAAATTATTTGTAAAACTTACTATAACTCCAAACAGGTGCTTTGGTAGTTTCCATTGGAAGTGCAATAGCTCCATAATCGAACGCTGAAATAACAAAAAAAGAAAAGAAATTTGAAAGGATATGGTACAGATGATTTTCATTTATAATGATTATTTTGTGACTGGATGGTAATAATATGTATGTAAAAATTATAAAACATGAATTTTTCTCCATTAGTCTAGGCAGTTAACTCCTATTCAAGTATCTGACTCCAAGCACTCTAAAAACACTCCAGCAATTCCAAAACAGAGTTCTCCGTACCTCCCTCAAACATACCCCGTTCGACCGAATGAAGGCAGACGAGATCCACGAAAAATTTGAAGTGCTCACCAAGATTTTATCAAGAGACGACACATCAAATTTTTCGATTCACTTCGACACAGCCACAACCACTATTCTCCGACCTTCAACCACCACCAATACCCGTCCGATGGAAGCACTGCTGGACCGCCAAAGCCTGGAGACAGATGGACCTCATAGAACCCGAGCTCCCTGACGGGGACTGAACGATCCACACCCAGCCAAGAGATCGAGGTTGATCTCCCGGCCGACTCAACCGAAGCACCATAACCCCTTCTACCTGCTCAGGGTGGGTCGATCTCCCGGCCGATAGGCCGACACATTGCAGCCCCCTTCAGAGGCGGGACCAGGTATGTATGACCTGGCCGACTACAAACCAAGGCTCCATGATAGGTAGACTCTCACTACCTTCCCGTACCCACCCGCCTCCTTTAGGCATCCCACACCCCATATCCTTCTCATACATCCTTCAAATAGGACTTCCCTTAGTGAAAGGCACCCATCAATCCAAAATAATTATCCTATTATTTTTCCCACATCCTATTTTTTATAAGTTTGAGAGCTATGGGAAAAAAAAAAATTCAAAATGATACTCTCTCTTTCCAAATGATACTTTCTTGGACTACCCAACGGTGACATTTGGCATGTAAGCAATGGTTCATAGCCACCTTCTCTTATAATCGGTGTCATGCGTCTGTTATTTACCAAATTCCTTCCTCGGATTATTAGTGCTAATGTTTTACGGAGAACTCCTGTTTAAGGAAGAATGTAGACGTACAGCACAAATCGCTCCTTTTCCTAATTTGTTTTAACAATAATATCTGTCCGCCAGAAAACAGTTAAAATAACCTCATCGCCTGAATTATCTTCAGGAAAGGTGTGAAGTTTATTTGAAAGACTGCACTCGTTTTAAGTTAACTATATCAAGCATGGATCACTTAAAAAAACGGTATACTAATTCTGTAATCACTAATTTATATTGAAATCGACCACTTTGGTTGGAATCTCTTGTATTATGCTTCTCTGTTACTTCTGTTACCATTTCCAATAATAGCAAGCAATATTCACAAGATTATTTGTTACAATAATTATAAGCATATATATATAAACTTTATTATGATAAAATTACAAGCTGCCTTATTGAGCAATAAGTAATTGTGATAAATGTTCTTATTTATAAAATATAATTTAAACAATTCTCATTATGCTAAAGGCAATTAACATCTACTTACGTACTGATATGTTTGTCATACCTGTCGTTCTTTTATTTTTAGCCACATGATAAAGTTGACTTATTTCATTTCCAAGCATCTCTAGAAAACTTCTGCCTGTAAATTATAAAAGTATGTTTTAAAATATATTCATAGATGTTACATTCAGCAAGGACAGAGGAAGTCACGGGATCAAAACAAAAAGAGCTTTCCTTATACTTAGTCGAAGAATAAATAAGATGTTGTGTTTATGGTGGTTTACGAGTAAACATGAATTTTGTAAACTTACGACATAGTGTCTTATAATAGTATAAACACTTAGATCAGGCTACAGGAGGACTTTAGTATGCAAAAATTCTGCACTGCGGGTTTTATTCAGATTTGTGTTGGGGGGGGTCCTAGAGGGTAGGGGGGCCAGGGTATGTTCAGTCGGGATGGGGAGGGGGCGCTGAATAGTTGCGCTTCCATATCTGTGAAACTATTGGATTTAGAGAAATGAAAATGGTCTGAAATTGTTCATATTAACTTTTCTTCATTTTAACTTCTTTATATAAAGATCATCATACAATCAACCGTTTCTCTATAAAACAATAAAAAATTAAAAATGTAGAAATTCAAACCTCTTGATTATAATGATGGAGCCAAAGAGCATTTCATCATGTATAAACCCAATAAATTAAGGAGAGAGTATTGGGGTAATTATTAGTACCCGAGGGGGAGTAAATCCACTCTCTATCACCCTCTCTGGCACTCGAGAATGGAAAGAAGACCCTTCTTCTACCTTATCGACTCTCAGCCGTTACATCCGTATGCGAGTTACTTGATATAAATTGGGAACTAATAATTACCCAATTCTATCTCTATATTATTGAGTTTATATGTAGTAAAATGCCCAAGGCTCCGTCAATATAAACTATTCACTTTTCATTTTTTATTGTTTCACAGAGAAACGTACGACTTTACGAAACTCTTTATCTAATACATGTTCTAGAAAAGATAAAATCGAACAGTTTGAAACTATTTGCATTTCCCTAAAGCGACAGTTGCCGTGATTTTTTTTTTATTTCAAACTCTTAATTTGAAATATAGGAATGGGGAAAAAAATATGGAAATTTTTGGACTGAAGGGGCCCTTTGAGAGTTTCCGAGGTTCACTTATTTATTTATTTTTTCTTTCCTATCCCCTTGTTACAAAATCATTTCATAATGCAATATAGATTCTACAATAACTCTATTTACAATCCATTTATTATATTTCCTGTAGTGGCGAAACATGGACGCGCAAACGATTTACATGCGACCCCCCGCACTTTCCCGACTTAACATACCCTTGACGACATCGGCACCATGCATTTTTTCACCCCTCTAGGACTCCTCCAACACTAATCCTAAGAGAAGCCGCATGGGGAATTTCCGCAAACTCAAATCCTTTGAAGCCTACTCTAATTGAAAGAATCATCATCGAGATGAGTCTTTATCAGGTAGGACCAGGAACTATTAACCGAATACATGTTGATTGGCCGTCATCACCAAATACTCAATATAAATTTTGGTCGATACACTACTTTAAAGGAAATCGTCACTAACCTATAACACCAGTCTACCTAGGAACTGTAGACAAATAATCATTTATAGCCAGTTACCACAGGGCCCATACGGATAGACAACACATAATTGCCCCGAACATATTAGATAGTAGGAAGGGAGGAAGGACTTAGAAATACATTTATCCTCCACGCAGTGGCGTAACTATATCATCTGGGGCCCGTGGCAAATTCCTTTAATGGGGGCCCTATCATTAAGCTTTATTATACTTACGAGTAGTTTAGTTACCCACAACCAATAATTTCTATTATGGTATATATATTTTAATATGTTTATAAATAGGTACAATATTAAAACAATATTTCTAAACTCGCGGCCACTTGGGCCGGGGCCCTCTTGGGTCGGGGCCCTCTTGGGTCGGGGGCCCGTGGCATTTTGCCAGCCCTGCCACCCTGTAGTTACGCCTCTGCCTCCACGGAGCAGGTAAGATTGCTCTATCAGCTGGTTTATCTCTCTGTAATATTGAAAATAGCATCTGCAAACAACGCACGAAAATATATTCCCACCATTGGAATATCTTGACAGCTCATCCTGAACTAAACTGATCATTCTGGTTTAAAGGTAAGGTTATCTTAATTATTTTTACTTAATATTAAAATCACTGTTTCATTGTAAGGTTGATTAGTAAACCTCAATCACAGGACCAAACAAATATTTTTTTGTTATTTTTGGCTCATTTCTTTATTAGCTACCAGGTTAATATTATAATTGTAGTTAAAATTGTTGTTTTAAGATGAAACCACGTTTTTACTTATTGTGATTATAACAAGATTTGTTTCTTCTAGATGTGTAAAAGCCTGAAAATAGACTTCAAGTCCGAAACGTCGCAACAAGAATAAAAACAAATAAACAGAAGCAGGATTTTGCACAATTTGTTAAAAGTTATCATATGTTTAAGATTTGATTTAAGTAGAGAATTCATAGACCTATTAAAAATGAGATTAATTGTTTAAAAACAATTAACTAGTATTTACATAACGACTTACCTGCTGTATCTTCTATACTTATTTTAGACTTATGAAACAGATTCCTTATTTGTTCTCCAAATATCTTATGAATACCTGCGCCTGTAAAATAAACAATTATGGTTTAAGCGTGTACTGTTTCTGAAATATTAATGAGATAACCATTCAGGATTACCCTCATACGTTGACAATAACGGTCAACAATTTTAAGCAAGCCACTCAGCCAGTGTTTTATTCATTAATTTAGTAATTAATCTAGTAGTTGTTCTCTATATGTACTGAAAGACGCTTAAGCTAATAACATATACTTATGTGTACGAATGTATGCGCGGTAGTTTGAGGAGTAATTATACAATATAAAATTATCGATACAACAATTTGAATGTAAGTTAATTCGCTTAACTTAAAATCGGCAGATCTAGTGTAATCTCCTACCTGTGGCAATAATTGATAGGAGGATATTTTGAATGGAAAGGTGATGAGGATCAAAATATGGCTGCTGTTAGAAAAGTATAATGCCTAGACGGCTCTGTGGAAAGTTCGGACCGAAAATGGCCTACTCGAGGAAGCGTGCTTGCAAGTTCCAAAAAAGTGTACACTCGCTCTACTATATGTATCAGCGGACATTCCTGTCAGCAATAAAACGCTCTTACGTGAGTTTCACGAGAAATTCATTCAATAAAAATCAACTTGCTTCTATTGGATAAATTTAGTTTGTTTCTAGGAACTCTTTACAATAATATTCTAAACTCCGATATTATATGGCATTGTGATCAGACCATACAATGTACTTATACATCATAGAATTCGCGCTTCAAACTAAATTTACTAGCAGTCCTCTCGCCAGAGCAAGGAATATTGTTCTAAAAGTAATCAACACTGTTTCTCTAAAACTAAACACAATATTTTAATAAAATTTAGAGGGCTTGTATATATTATGTAAATAGATGTATTGAGTCGTTTTATAATAAATGATTGATGAGATGTAAGTTATTCGGTGAATCTCAGCTACCTAGACCGACCGGACAGCAGTTTCCTTTGCTAGAGCATGGAATATTATTACTGTATAAGTGGTTAACATTGTTTCTCTAAAACTAAACACAATACTTTCATGACGTTTTGTATATAATATGTAAATATACGAAATAAAAGAAACTAGAGCATTTGATAGTTACTGGCTTTCAAGATGTAGGTGATTTGAATAAATTAGAGAATCGACCTAGCCTGGGGAGCAGTTCCCTCGCCAGAGCAACGAATATAGCTTAATAATTCATCAACACTGTTTAACTAAAACTACTTACAACATCTTCACAGTTTCTTCAAAACTACCGACGACCTTTTAACGAAATTCTGAGGGATGGTGGATAAATTGAAAAAGTAAGTGATAAATGAAACTGGAGCTTTTTATTTTATGTGGTTGCGAAGATGTAAGTGATTAGATTAATCTTGTCAGCGTAGCCCTGGCTGCACACCCCTCGCCAGAGAAATGAATATAGCTGTATTATTTATGAACACTGTTTATTATATTTAAATGAAATTTTGAGAGAATATTCATAATATATAATAAAATAATCTGTAGCATCTTATTATAACTACTTGGAGAAAAATAAGCGATATGAATATCAGACACCGGCAAAGCCCCACCTGATGACCCCTAGACAGAGCAGTGAGATTATTAGAATGCTTACAAATTACCATTACCAGGCTGTGGTAATGGGCATAGTAAGGTACGCTTCGCAGTCGTGGTCGGCGCACCTGAACAAGGGGCAGGCGCACGCCCTGAAGAGGATACAGCGAATGGCACTAGTACGGGTCACGATGTCCTACAGGATGGTATCTCAGGACGCGGTGGAGGTTTTGGCAGCGGCGGCACCAGTGGATCTGGTCCTCCTGGAGCAGCGCCTCAGGTCGAAGATGAAGAGAGGGCAGATTGAAGATCTTCCACCTCCCCTACGGAGAAGAATTGAGGAAGAGCCTGGGAGGTGGAAGGCCCTCATAAGGGAATGAACGATAGAGATAGAGGCTTGGGGCGCCAGGTGGATTGGTACGACTAAGGGGAGCACCCTGAGGAGGTACTTCCCCTCAGTCCAGGACAGACTGAGGGCAAGTTGGGTCTCCCCAGACTACTGGGTGTCACAAGTGCTTACAGGACACGGTGGATTTCGTGCCTGGCTATACGAATACAAGAGGGCAGAAAGCAGGTCCTGCCCTCATTGTGGAGAGGACGACACCGCGGAGCACGCCGTGCTCTCTTGTTATGAGTTAGAACCGGCTAGAGCACGGCTGCTCCGCTCGATAGGAGAGTACAGCCTGGACGAGTCCGACCTGCCGTCGCTGGTGAATGATGAAGTGAGATACACCGCGTTCTGCAGATTCGTTGGGGAGTGGAGAAGGGTACAAGGCTCCGGGCACTTCAATATATCCAGGGGGGTGGCGCGGGGTGAGCAGCCGTGTCTTCGGAAAGGCTCACCCGAAGCCAACGATGTATCGGCGGTTCCAGAGGAGTCACTATAAATATGTACATATAGATATAAGGTAGGACTGAGAAGCATATGGTTAGATATAAGTTTAGTTGTAGGGGGATAGAGGATGCACACCCCTTGTAAATATAGTACTTAAATATAGTAGTAAGATATTATTATAGTTAACGGATCTGTAAATATTGTAAATAGATTAAGGATACTTAAGGACCAAATTTAGGATAAATAAGGACCCAAAAAAAAAAAATTTATGGAAAAGTTTTTATTTTATTTTGTTTTCTTTGAAAGTTTTGTGTTGATTTTGAAAAATAAATAACGAAAACAGTATTACTCAAGGTGCACTGACCGGTGCAACAATCCCATTGCACCGGAATACGCGCACCACAGGCTACGTAACCCCATGAGCTCGCTTCACGGGCTTGTGGGATAAGCCCGTTTGAGGCTATGCCTCAGTAAGGGCAAAAAAAAAAAAAAAAAAAAAAAAGGATGTGAGTGCAGCTAGTGAGAAACTCACAAATCATCCTTCTTTACGATTGACAAAGTCAACGATTGAAACCTAGCGTCTTCTATGCACAGAATCATCGGGTGCACTTCGGTCTCCACATCTCGCCCCAACACGTCAGGACTCCATCACCTTTCTTTAATCCACGAGCTCATCGTCAAATTCATCATATCCCCCCCCCCACCGAACTTCAAAGAACTCACTAGCCTACTCACATCAGGACATTCCTCGCAGAGTTCCGAATCCTTATTATTCCTATCATATCCGTTCGCACAAGCCTCATTTCAACTGTCTTCCCCATTGCTAGAGCTTTAATAACACAACTGTATACCTTATCGAATTTTCTACGGCAAATGGTGTTTGAATCAATAGAAATGAACAAGTGGCACTCTTAAGAGATTAGAACATGGCTATCATGACAAAAAAAAAACTAACCAGGAAGAGACCCCTAAATAACTAACTACAAAACGGATCATTCAAATGGAGCAGCTCATGCTGGTACTGATCTCCTGATCCACCATTCCCTCTTTTACCACGAAGTTCCCTTGAAAACTAATCACGACATCCAGATAATTATCACAAATCCTGTTAGATGGAGACGTCAACTCCCAGCACTCTTCAGTAGGGTTCAAGAACAACAGATCAGGCAGTTTCTCACTAACTGTACTCACATCCACTTTGTTTTTAATATCGTGAGATTCTACTACGTACTGTCCCTCCTCAAAGGGATCCTCCCACCTTCCTCATCCTCCTCAGTCCCACACCATCATGACCTTTTCTTCAATCATAGTCACGTCCTCCTCATCCTCTAAATTAGCTCTTTATAAAAAGCACCAACTCCCTCATTTTTCCTATTAACTTGGACGTTTCCGTGAACTCCTATCTGAATCAATTAACTTTACAGTCTCCACCCTTAGCACCTCACAAGTACATTCCTTTCCATACCTACATTTTTTATTCACCACTGATAAATTCATATTACGCAACTAAAAGTATCATTGTCTTGAGGGTTAGATGGATAAAATTCCAAGGTGTTTGGACGTCACCTCTCCCAGAGCTTCAATCCTCATTCTGACCCGGAAAATCATTTGCGTGCTCATCATTGAAGATATTCTTCCTAAGCCAATTCATTTGTCTATTCCACCTAAAGCAGTTCACCCCTCTGAAGTCAACTAAGGCCTTGAGAAGCTACCAAAGCACAAATCTCCTGGATACAATCTTTCCGCTTCCTGAATCAACCACCGACTCCCACAAAAACCTATAGTAGTATGGAACTATAAGCACGGGCTGAATACAAAGTAGGCGTAGAAGTATTATTAATTATATAAAGATTTTCAATTTAACATTAAATTTAGTTTTAGTTAATTTAATTTTAAGGTCAAGAATTCTTCCAGCTTTCTGCTTTTTTGATTAACTATAATAAGTGACAAAGAAACGATATGTTTGTCATACCTGTTTTATTTCCTAGTAGATGGTAAAGATTTTTCACTTCTTGTCCAAACGTCTTGAGAAAATTTGGACCTGTAAAAAAATGAGAATATCATTTAATAGTTTTCTTGACAGGTTACATATTACAGATCCTTGGTTTTTATTTAGTTTCACATTTCTCTGAACACATCACAAAAGCAATAACGGGATCAATACAAGAACGATCAAACGACAAAGTGTTTTATATTTGATCTAAAATAAATAAGCTTAGGATATTTTTCCAAAATACTTCACATTTCACAATTATTGGACTTACAAATTACAAAGTTAGTGGTCTTATTTTATAAATATGATCCCTGGATCCATGGGGGGGGGATCCACCTTATACATTGATATTGTCTGTCAAAAATCCACAGTTTCCAAGGCTACTTATATCTTGTACTCATCAGTACGACTAGTGTGGATACTGATAATAATCTCATGACTGGTTATAATAGAGGAAGGGAAGTATGACCAAGAAGTAATATGTGTTTATTTTATAAAGTTACATATTGATTGTGTCCTTGTAAGCACATGATATAGCACATTCCTCGATCTGATACGAGCTAAGGTGAAGTCTAACCATTATCAGTTAATAGCTAAAATCAAAGCCACTATTTCAATAGTGAAATGCCAAAGCCAGAAGACAAGACCAAGATTCCAGGTGAGAAAACTTGAGAATAGGAATAAAGCAAGAGTTTTTCACACCTCATAACTCCCAAGCTAGGAAACATTGTCCTATAGAAGACATAGATACAAAGAAGACATAGTAGAGGCCGCAAGGAGACGCGAAATTTTCACAGAAGGAAGAAAAGGCATCGCAGAACTTCTTTCAGAGAGAATGCATCTTTCAAATGGTCAATGAAAGCAGAAAACCGAATGGTCTTGAATAAGACAAAACCTTTGAAAAATTTAAATTTTGGGTATTTAAGGGTAGTATTTTCAGATTCTCTTGAACATACGTGAGCAGGAGACTTCTCAGCACACCATCGGTCAGTTATTGGGCATGTGTGGCGAGGATAGAGGGGGGGGCAAATGTGGGGAGTCAAGTTCCCAGTCTCAAGAACCCTCTACCAGGCAGTCATCTTGGGAATTATCAGGTACGCCTCGCAGTCATGGTCGGCGCACCTTAACAAGGGCCAGACGCACGCCCTGAAGAGGATTCAGAGAGCGGCTTTGATAAGGGTCACGAGGTCCTATAGGACGGTGTCTCAGGACGCGGTGGAGGTATTGGCAGCGGTGGCACCAGTAGACCTGGTCCTGCTGGAGCAGCGCCTCAGGTCGAAGATGAAGAGAGGGCACATTGAAGATCTTCCACCTCCCCTACGGAGAAGAATTCAGGAAGAGCCTGGGAGGTGGAAGGCTCTCATAGGCGAATGGACAATAGAGGCCTGGGGTGCCAGGTGGACTGGCACGACCAAGGGGAGCACCCTGAGGAAGTACTTCCCCTCAGTCCAGGACAGACTGAGGGCAAGTTGGGTCTACCCGGATTACTGGGTGTCACAAGTGCTCACAGGACACGGCGGATTCCGTGCCAGTCTGTACGAATACAAGAGAGCAGAAAACAGGTCCTGCCCCCATTGCGGAGAGAGCGATACTGCGGAGCACGTCGTGCTCTCTTGTCATCCACTGGAACCGGCTAGAGCACGGCTGCTGCGCACGATAGGAGAGTACAGCCTGGGCGAGTCCGACCTGCCGTCGCTGGTGAATGACGAAGCAAGATACACCGCGTTCTCCAGATTCGTCGGGGAGTGGAAAAGGGCTCAAGGCTCCGGGCACTTCACTATATCCAGGGGGGTGGCGCGGGGTGAGCAGCCGTGTCTTCAGGAAGGCTCACCCGAAGCCAACGATGTATCGCCGGTTCCAGAGGAGTCACTGTAAATATGTATATATAGATATAAGGTAGGACTGAGAAGTATATGGTATAGACATAAGTTTAGTTATATGGGGGATGGAGGATGCACACCCCATGTAAATATATTTTTAAGTATAGTTAGAACACGGATCCAAAATTGTAAATAGTATTAAGATAACTAGCTATAGTAAAAAAAAAAAAAAGTATATATAGCTAGTTTAGGAATTGTAGATATAGTATTAGAGGTGGTTTTTGGTTTCTTTTTGTCTCTTTACTTTAGTTTTGTGGTTTCTCCTTTCTTTTTATATATTATTATCATGTTGTTTTTTATTTTTTATTTTTTGTTTTTGAGAATAAATGGAACAAAACAGAATAACTGAAGGTGCGCTGACCAGTGCAACAATCCCATTGCACCGGGATACGCGCACCACAGGCTACGTAACCCCACGATCCCGCTTCACGGGCTTGTGGGGCAAGCCCGTTTGAGGCTCAGCCTCAGGAAGGGCGAAAAAAAAAAAAAGTTATTGGGCATGTGTGGATAGCCTATTGTGGCCCCAATGGTATCTGAACGGCAAAGTCACGTTATTGGTTCCCAGTTGACCGCGATTTGAGTTGGCGTTTCTGGAGTGTAGGAACTCACAACTGTACCAGCAGTTTTTGTGAAAATTGTGACTGGGGTCAGAACAAACATAATAATTTTATTAATGAAATAAAACTTATTTGGAGCATTTCTTTTTTAGGGACTATACATTTTTTTCATCAATTTTGAATTAAATAGTTTTTTTATAAATATATACATAAACGAAATAAAGCAAGTAATAGTAAGTAATTATTTTATGAAAAATACTTAGTTTAATTTGTCAAACAGTCCTGGATTGAAAAACGCCTTTTGAACAAATAAAATAAAATGTAAATATTTAAAACATTGAATAAAAAAAAAACATCCAACGTATTAAATGCAAATGCCCACTAATTTAAATGATAAATAGCTTCTGTGCTAGGACATCTTAGAAATATTAGAAGTTAGCGGGACGGACTTGAATTTTTGAACCTACTTTGAAATTTTTTTCAATCAGCTATTCATGGTTTAAATAAAAGTGTATTCAAAGTAATGTATAGCGTAGTGTTTGCGGACTATAAAAGGTTCAGGCATTAAAATGTCTGGAACAGAAAATGCTGACTTGGTTCATGACGCTCCCGGCACTGACCGTGAAACGAACCTCACTTCAAATTTCACATAGGAACATGTGTTGGGCCGTGAATGTCCAGGTGAGCAAGTAAACGAATCTCGGAAAATCTACAATCAAAGTCTGCTGAAGTCTTCTGAAGAACGGATTCGAAGCTTTTAAACATATTATTGACGACAATCAAAGAGATAAATAACACTGCGGTGGCTTTTATGAACCAGGAAGCTCTGATAAAACCCGGGGCACCCCAGCGACATGTGTCAACTGCAAGGGAGCCCACGTCTGCAAAATATATGAGCTACGAAACCCTTGAAGATCTATAGGAGGTCCGTAATTTTCGTAGACATCCGCCAAGAGGGGATCAGCCTGAACCATATCACCAACATACTCTTCAGCCTAGCAAAGATTCTCTTCAGCAGCAATATCCGAAGCTAATAATTTTCGCCAGGCCGTCCCCTTCTACCTTCGATAAATTGACCATCAGACCTGTATTTTTTAGTGATGGAGTATCTGTTTTCAAGTTTATACCAGATATTGACCCTGGTCAATGACCATGGTCAAAAAATTGACCATCCTCAATCAACCTCAGAAACACAGAAACAGTTTTCCTTAGGATGTTTTTTTTTCCCTTTCATAGCCCCTTTAAATTTAAAGATAATTATATATAATTATAGATCCTCAAGCGAATCTATTTACAAATTACTTTTGTATTTCCTGTAGCACTGCTACATTATATACAGGTTATTTTATAAAAATTATATAATGAATAAACAAGCATAATGATATACATTATACGTGACTGGACTAAACTGACTAATAAAGGTGATGGGGCTCACCTTTTTGATCAAACTTAAAACTAACTTACATACTAATTCTTAACCTAATTTTTCCCCGACAGTCTATTGCCATCGATGCGGGAGGGGTGGTGGGGTCATAGTGTTAAACACTGGGTTGGTTAGATGCTGCAACGAGTCAAAAAACTTGATGTCTCCGGCGGATGAACTCACCCACCGACGGCACACCAAGCAACGGGTGCAGGTCAGCGTTCTTCAACCTCTCGAAAGAGGTATGTTGGACCAATTTTCGCATGATTCCATTCTGGAAGTGTTCGGGACATTTGGCTGTATTGTCAGTATAGTAAATAGCGGGGCACCGTACAGCAGAGCTGGCCGGAGGACACATTTATATATCATCAATTTGAGACGAAGCGACAAGTTGGGTGAAGTTAGCAAGTGCGATAGCCGGTAAGACCTGTGTCGTACTTTTTCTATTTTATTATTAAAATGAGTAGAGGAATGGAGATGCCTATCCATTTTACCCTTATGATGTTATTTTCAGCCTTTGAGTATTTACAGTAAGTGACGATTAGAATCACTTTTGTAAAAGATTGTATTACTAGTTAAAAAATTGTCGTACTAGGTAAAAGATTGTAATACTAGGTAAAATATTGACACGTTGTCAACGAGTGGATATGAAAATTTCATAACTTTAATTTCACTCAATTCACTCATAATTCACACGAACAAATGTGTAATTCTGTTTCACAATAGAATTGTCACGGCTCTAAAAAAGTTAACTTCCGAAAAAAGAATTTGGAAAATTGTGACCTTAGCTTGGAAATGCTACAATCAACTGTCAATAAAAATGATGAAACAATTTTCATAAGAATAAAAAACACATGGTAAATGTTAATACTTGCTGAGCTTACAATCACTTTGGCTATGTGTATGTTTTCTTCCCCGATATTGTAGATAGCTCTCTGGAAAAAAAATTGAATGAGTTGTGCAAATGTACAGATATAATTTTTAAAAAAAAATTACAAATCACTATAAGTTTATTATTATAATTAGTTCGTGTCCTATTCAAGAATATTTGTATAAATATAATAAGAAGCATTTTTATAAATTACGTTTGTCTTACCTGTTGTCCAAGAATGATGTTTCTGGTTTCTTTTTCCACTCATCGAACGATCAATATTTAAATTATCTAAAAAATTATCTGTAAAAATAAAATCCCTACATTAAAAAATATATTTATAAAACTGTTTTGATGTTAAAAAATTATGAAAGTACTTTTTTCATAAATGCTTTTTATAAAAAACATTACGTCTCAGCAATTAACAAATAATTAATATAATCGAGAAAAATATGTAAGCAATAAATCCCTTGATAATATTAAGTTTTATATTTTATTTTAAATTAACGATTAAGTAGAAAAAATCACGATTATTGTTTATTTGATTTTATTAATAACTTCGATTTATATGTATGCCATGGTATTGGCAAACAAAATAGGAAGATTTACAGTCACTAGTGATTAAATTCAAATTCAAAACAATATATTTCCGGTATAATATAAATAATCTTATCCAATCCATCTAGACTAAAACAAAACAAACGAAAAAATTAATTTTAATTAATAAAAAACAAAAACTAAACAAACGAAAAAATAAATTTTAATTAATAAAAAAAAAAAAAAAACCAACCTAACGATACATAAGTTCTTAATTAAAATGGATATAACCTTTAAATACTGCTTAACTTGAAAGAGCTAGTACTGGAATGAATTGCGTCATTTCGTTAATTATTCAGGATAATTTAGACCTTATCATTAAATATAATCGCGATCACACATTACTAATACCAATATATTTGAAATCCATCAAATTTAACAACGGTTAGTTTTTGAGAAACCATAATTTTTTTTTTAATGTCAATAATTAAAAAAAATTAGCCTGCAAACAGTGTCCAATGAAGCACCTCAGAGATACAATATCAACCAATCACAAAGATCAGAACAGAAAATAGAATAGAATAAGAAAACCTTATTTATAATTTAATTTACAATTCAACTTGTTATAATTATAATTACATATTCCAGTATCAGAACATGACAAAATTAACAAATAACAAATGATTAACATAATCGAGAAAAACATGTAAACAATAAATTCCTTGATAAGTTTTTATAATAAAATGAGTTTTTTGGTCAGCCTAAGTTGGACAATGTTTTGAGATCTACGAAAAAGACAATTGGTAAACAAATTTAGACTTTTATGAATCAAACGCTGATACTGGACCAGCGTGATGAAAAATGGTGAAAATCTTCTTGAATCATCACGAGGAACATAGGCCAATTACTGTATTGTATTCAGAGCCTTACAGAATATATTTTCCGACAAGATACCTTTTTCGTTGAATGTAACTACTGACTATTTCGAAAAATTAATTTAATAAGGTAAAGTCACGTTGTCTAGATTAATTTAGACAATAATTAATAAGAAATATTATAAATATAAACTATAGAGTGCAAATTTTCAGAAAATAGATACTTTTGAGCTTACTGATTGTATAATGAATCGGATGAAGAACAAGATAAAGAACTCATCTAACATTTGTCAAAAATATAACAATAACATCACACTATCATCGGAAAAGGGATATGACTAGGAATGGCATTACACTAGCAAAACACCATTCATAATTTTGCATTAGATAGAAAATCAAATGAAATTTTATTTTTAAAATATATTGAAAACAAGTGATTTAAAGAAATATGCAAAACACACATATGTGTACGTACAGTATGATTAAGAAAGTGAACGCAATATAATATATATGGTATGAATTATCATTTATCACAAATACCCAATGCCCTATTAAGGCAGATTGTAATTTTTATTTAAATAAATATTTTTTGTAAAAGAAATAAGTACATAAATATAAGGCGATGATTACAAAATTTAGGTGTAATTATGTATTTATCAACGTTTAGATACGTTGTTGATAATGACTGTACAATAAAGAGAGTATAGTGACAAAATAATAAGTTTAAAAATAAAAGCCTTACTGAATATCCAAGGGATGTGGATATTAAACAGGTTTTTTGGATTTTTAGTTGTTATAGAACCATCGAACCCTGAAAAAAAAAAAAAGACATTTCATTAATATGAACTTTCGTAGCGTTCTTTACGGGGCAATAAATCAAATTACTGAAAAACAAAATATTACATAATTATATACAACCTATTGAATACCATAATATGGTAATGCTGATTTGAAGGAAGGCAATAGGTTTTAAGGGTCGAGCGTGTCTATTTCCCTGAAGACGTCTGCTTGTACCACTTGGCTCGAGCTTGGAGGGAGGTCAGATATTCTGTGCACCACAGCTTACCATCCTAAAGATAACAGCCGAAAAGACTCCAAACTCAATAGAGCACGTTCTGGGGAAACATTAATAGGCCTGCCTATTACAAAATGTCCAGGAATGAGAGCCAGACAATCGTCAGGCTAAGTGCCATTGGGGTGGAATGTCTCTTCTATTTGCATAAGCAAAGAATTAATTAAACTATTAAACGGTAAGAACGTTCGTTCCCATCACTCTTTTCAAGTGTAATTTGGTAGATTGAGAACCACGCTACCATGGACCACCCACGGAAAGGGGAAGAAATGAAAATTCAATCTTGTGTTCAACAGCAAAATCCTTGAATTTGTGGGATTATCCGGGCCCAATCCCAAGGCTTTAATTCTTTTGTCGGGCTCAGATATGTGAGTCCCCAAGGTGGGGCGGAGACGCCCGTCGCGGGCTAGGGTCGCTACAACCTCTAGCCACCATCCGGCGAGCGCCAAGAAAGAGATAGAGCGGACGGACCTGTGGTCTTTCACCCTGGCTGCCGGCCTAGTCGGCGGGCAGCCTAATTCGTTTTGATCTGACACCATAAGATCTTAGAAGGTATGTGTGGTTTATAGGTAGTTTATGTGGTCTTAGAATGACCACGAATTCACACTCGGTATCTCAGGGTAGGCGAAAACCGTCCGGATCCCAAAGGCGAGTGTGAACCGGAGGGAAGCAGACTGGATTGCCGTGGGAGACGCTACTAGGTAAAGTTTGTAGGGCCACGGCAACCGTCATCCGTAAGGGAGAGGTCTCTCCCAAGGAGGTGCCAGTTTTAGCAAGACGAAGGCAGGGATTCCCACTAGGAAGGTGTGGGCCTGACAACGCCGGACTAAAACATAGCAAGATTAGGAGAGAGAGATGCAGAGGTAGTTGAATGAGAAGACCATGGTTTCAGTAGAGCAGCAAGCGCCAGTGCAGAGAGAGAGGAGAGAGTAGTGTAGTGTTTTAAGTGACGGTCCTGTTCGTCTTTTGTTTTTTTTCTAAACCCCTTTAAATTATACAATCTGAAAAATATGAACAAAAGAATTGACATATTTTCTCTTCTTTCTGCTATGCGCAGATGCATTTGAAGGAGGTTGGGTTATATAAAATTAGATTGAAGTTAATAGGAAAATAATATGAATACAATTCTAGGTGATGGGGCTCACCTTTATGCTAACTCGGTCTAGTCTCGCTGCTTATATAGGCGACCAGCCGTGGTGGGGATAGTTCCCCACCTGCGGCTGTTTCCCCCACTATCTTCTCTCCCCTCTCCGCCTAACGTCATAAGCTTTTTTAGACATATGGAAACATAAGATAGAGATTTTCTGTTCCGAGAAGAGGGGAACTTCTAATTATTCGTAATTAAGAGGTGGCCACAACATCTTTATTTATTGCTCTTTCACATCTATCGTAATTAATTCCGCTATCAGAAAACAGACATTTCGGGCAACCTATTGAACGTTTCAGGGCATGAGGGAAAGCGTTAGTGGACATATCTAATGTGAACTCCAAATAAATGGCCTTTACGACACAGCATGTAAATACAAACACATACGTTTTGAGAAGAGGTGCCTTGCGGAGAGTAAACGGCTTAAACTAAAAAGGCCATTATATTCTTTCCTTACCTGCAAAACCAGATCAGGATTAACTCTTTAGGGAGGTATATCACCCATTAAAAAGATCGAGGTATGACTCGAAAACATTTACCATCTAATCTAAAGTGGTTATAACATTACTGAACACCCCATTGTACGTAACCCATAAACATCTCCTAATGCTAACCTAATTTAGCCACCATCCTTGAAAAAATGCCATCGAAATTCCCAAAATCCCATACAAAATATCCGCACAACCTAATCCAATAGCAAGTTCGCTCTCTGGTTCCACACATCCCTATAATCGACCTCAGAGATCGAACCGGCATGACCTTAAGATCTCCAGGAGATAAGCTATTATTAGAATTCCTGACACTAGCCGTCTAATTCTCGCTAAGGCGTGACTTAAGAGTCAGACCAGCGTCAGCTTTTGAGCCCTCGTTCAGTCCAAACTGCTACTACATTGTATTAAAATTGCTCCAAGAGCAGTGTTGGGGGTTTCTCTCTGATCACTAGTTCTTTTTCTATTGTTTGGAAAGTTACATTCCTTTGCTCCAAAGGATTAACAGCTAAAACATTAATTGATTTCCGCTTTATTTATTACTTTATGATTTAGTTATTCCTCTCATATACATTCACGTTCGATAGTTTATTATAATTAGGAAATGGGGGAACAAAGTTATTATAACTGTGAATGATTTGATTGAGTTTTGGAATTATAATTCAATAAGCACGCAAGTGTCACAATAACCTTTTATTAGATACTTAGTTACTACAGCTGGAACATTTATGTACTTAAAATTAACAAATGTCTGATAAAAATTTGCGGGAATTATGACAAAACTCCTTTAAGTCCTGCAGCTAAAAGAAAAAAACTCTAAGAAAAAAGCTAAGAAACCCCCCCCAAATTCTTGTATTTACGAGGATAAGAGGGGAGCACTTTGAAAAAGTCTCTTTACTTCTTATCAATAAATTTATCGTAGGGTTGGTAGAAGTGAAAAATACAAAAAAGCTAAAATATGGTACACTGTTCCTAATACCATGCACAGACTTTACTGGACAATTTGGGGTCGTCACCCCTCACTCTACGCTTAACTATAGCCAGGGTGTTATAAGGTGTTGCGATCTACAATTTGTTGATATATCCGATCTAACGTTAGAGATGAAAGGGAAAATAACTGGCGTTAGTAGAATAAAAATGAAGATTAAAGGAGAAGAGAAATTTACAAATTCATAAATATACTCCGCATACAGAAGTATTAAAAGTTTGATACCACTACCTCTAACAGTAAATCTATACCTGCCCCACCCTATGAGATGTTTCAATCGGCTCAGGTTTTTGCACCCTACAAACAAGTGTGCGAAAGAGTCTGAAGGAGATGCATGTATAACAACGAATGAGAGCCTGTGAGGCTGCTATGATGGATAATGAATAAGGAGATTAGATGTACCCAGGCAACAAGTAAGGTCCCTTATAACAAGGCCAAACAAATACATTATCGAAAACACCCTCAATGTTTAGCCAAATGTTTCTCAGATCTATTAAGAAAATTGAATAAAAAAAAAAAAAAGCTGTTAGTTAACTGATTTCGTTTTTAAATTGAATGCCAACGATCATGAGGTTCATGAAAAAATAAGAATGTCCGCTAAACAAGCAACCCCACCTCCTCCCACTCCTTTCCCTCCGCCACCATCCGATCCCTTACTTTCTTTACCTGTCTCTCCTTTGAGCTATCCAATCCCTCGCTCCTTCACTCCCCTCTACCTCCCACTCATCTACCCCCACCATTCTCCGACCCCTTACTCCCACCTCCATCTTCCCCTATTCCTCTTGAGTCAAGGCTACAAACGGGAACTCCAAGGCCCCCTAGTTCACCCAAGTCCGAGTCACATATCTCTTCTGATGCTATAAAATCTGCATCGAAGAGCGAACGGAGCTGATCCAATTGTTGTCCCTCAAAAGTTTTAGAATACCTTTGAAAATAATGTTGTGTAACCATTGAGAAAATATTAGACATTGAATCTTAAATATTTCCCAAACTTTTACTTGAAAACTCTTTCAAAAGCTAGAAAAATAAAGCTACTTGCTTCAGTTTTTTTTTTTTTCATACATCCCGTTATCAAATATTATGCAAAACATATACACCATAATCCGTTGTATTATTTAATATATCTTTTCAACTTGAGACAGATCTAATCATTTGTACACCCGTTATTATATAACATCCAGACAGACAGACCATAGATAAACCATCTCTCTTAAAGTAGAATTACTAAAAATAAAAGCACATTTAAACTTACTAGGATTCCAAGGTTTGTGGAAAACTCCAGGTTTCCCTGATTTTTGAGATGTCGGATGATTAACACCCTCTGAAAAATTTCAAGAATTATATGTATATATCCATAAAGAGATGATTAGAAAATGAGGAAATTTTAAAAGAATAATAAAAACAAATTAATGAGTAATTAAGACTTCTTTAACGTATAAAAAGCTGTTGCGAATGACTGTATTAGAACAATATAAAGAGTATAGCGACTGAAATAATAACCTCCTTAAAATTAAATATAAAATCCTTACTGAAAATCCAAGGTATGTGGATAGCAAACGGGTTTTTTGGATTTTTAGTAGTTCTAGGACCATCGAGCCCTGAAAAAAGATGACATTTCATTAATATGATCATTGTGATTCCGTCCACGGACAGACGCCGGACGATTGACTCCTTAAAATTAATCATCTCTCTTAAATTATAAGCAAAACTAAACATGCATTAAAACTTACTGTCATTCCAAGGTTTGCGGGTAGCTTTCCGTTTTTCTGATTTTTTAGGATACGTCTGATGATTTACACCCTCTAAAAATTTCAAGAATCTATAAAGCGATGATTAGAAAATGAGGAATGTTTAAAGGAATAATAAAATAAAAATTAAGGGGTACTTAAGACCATCAAAATAAAAGGAGTATAGAGACAGAAATAATAAGTTTAAATCCTTACTGAAAATCCAGGGTAAATGGATAGCAAACGGGTTTTTTGAATTTTTAGTAGTTCTAGGACCATCGTGCACTGAAAAACAACATTTGGTTAGTATGATCATTGTGATGGCGTTCGCAGACAGACAGAGAGGTTTGCCTTCATCTCTCTTACGGGTCATTGTAATAAACAAAAATAAAAGTACATTTAAACATACTATGATTCCAAGGTATGTGGAAAAATCCTGGGTTCCTTGGAGTTGCTGGATGATTAACATCCTCTGAAAAATGTAAATAATATATATTTATATATCTATAAGGTGGTGATTACAAAATTTTAAAATAATAATCAAATACATAATTTAGGGATAATTAAAACTTCAAGAACGTATCTTAAGTTGTTGATAATAACTCTGTGAGTACAATAAAAAGAGTTTAGCAACAGAAATAATAAGTTCAAATGTAAAAACTTGACTGAAAAGCCCGGAAAAAAAGAGTACATTTCGTTAATATGAACTTTGTGATAGCGTTCACAGACAGACGCATGACTATCACCTGCTTAAAGATAAATCGTCTCTCTCAAAGTGTTATTATAATAAACATAAATAAAAGTATATTTAAACTTACTGTGAACCCAAGGTTTGTGGAAAACTCCAAGTTTTTCTGATCTTTTAGGACATATCGGATGATTAACACCATCTAAAAACATAATGAAGTTTCCATTATGATTATCTTGTTGTATGTTATTATTAAATTACATTGATGTTAATGAGGACTCATAAATTAGTTATTAAGGCCTGGGGCATAAGCGCACCAGGCCCATGGTTATCGGTATAGACATTTGCCGAAAGCTATTAATAATTAGATCAGTCACGCTGTATGTATCATGTATCAATATATCACGAGGTACGCTTCGCGTAAACAGAGATGCCTAACGATCACAAGTCTGCCTTAAAAGGTAAAGTTAAGCTTGCGAGACTGCAAGATGCATCTAGGTTCCTTGCACTCCAAAGTCATCACCAGAGTCAAAGTTAATCGAGTCACAACAAAAATTCACTTGAATGGGGATGGGAACAAAACTCTTAAAGATCTTATGGAGTCAGATCAATAAACAAATACGAATTGAGCTGCCCGCCGCCAGCAAACGTCAATCATAATAGGTTTATTCATATCTCTTTCTGACCGGTGGGGGGCAGTGGCTGGGACGACGGGACCTCCCCCTGACAGTGGCTTTATGCTTGCCAAAGTTATGTTCAACAGAGTCAACAACTATTAGTATCCCTAATTGTGTTCAACAACTATGCTCTCCCACATTTGGCGAATACACCTTCAGGGTAGAAACGTTCTTTTGTCAAATTAAGCTGTTAATAAGGTGGACGGTATTGTGCCCATGAGTTGTGGTAGTTCTTCTCAACACCGGTTATAGATTTTTTGAAAGATTCGAGTTCAACAATGAAACTTCCTCCGCAGTAATAGTTGTTCTTTCTTTCTCCGTAGTTCTCCATTTTTAAAGGATCCGTTCAGACATATCTGGTGTTACTGAAGTACATTCTACCAACAAATTTGCCGAAGCAAGATCTGCATCGTTCCTAAGCTTCATAGCTATAGCATAAGCCAAGTCATGCCTAGAATATGACTCCTGGACATCTAAAGTTTTCCTTCGTGTTTACTGTTTTCTTCAGAAGAACAATCTTCAGACGATTTTGATAGGTTTCCTATTTGATTTATAATAAAAAAATACTGCAAAACGTAAGAAGGAAAATGTAATAGACTTGTCCTCCGCAAGGCCACGCGTATTCCGTCAACTGTTGATCTTATGGTTGACATCCATATTGCCGAACTACTCACCATCCTTAACAAGTATGCTCAAATACTTTCTGATTTCACCCCTGAGTTGGTTCTCGTAATAAAACACCTAGTAAGGAATCGTAACGCAGCAAGAGAAGGTTTATTCGCCCCTGAAGATCTCACTTCTCTTTAACACCCTGTACGACCCAGTCTAAAATATGTCAAGCTCAATTATTTCACGAGTCCCTATTACCATCTTCAGCACATGACTCAAGCACCTCTTACAGAAATTAACCCTAATTTAACCAAACATTTCTTTCATTCGGCATATTTCTCCTATTGGCCTCAATTATCTTAGTTTGCCCATTCCCATTGCTCCATCACAACACTTTTTTTTAAACCCACCAACATTATCAATAATTTCAACCCAGTCAACTTCTTTTTCACTGAAATATCTCCATCCGAGGATCCGGATGCTCTTCCTAATCAGTCTTGTTTTTGAGATTAAGAGCCACGTCAATAATGCTCTTGTACTGTAAAAGAGCCTCCAGTTAGTTTGTATGAATTCGAATACCATTCGCGCTCCACAGGATATTTATTAAGGTATGCAGCTTTTTCATTACGGATGAAAGTTGGGTTGAGTTATGGCGGAAGAAGACGTGAAACGAGGCTTGTTAGAAGGGATACGATAGGATTTATAAGGGTTTGAAGTTCTGAGAGGAAAGTTGTGAGTAGGCTAGTGAGCTTTTGATGCTTGGTGGTGGGGAAATATCATATAATGAATTTAATGTAGAGCTTGTGGATTAAAGGGAGGTGGACAATTGCAACATCAGACGATATCCTGTCTTGGGTGCAGTTTTTCAACCCGACCCTTGTATAGTACAAATACAAATCGTAAAATTTACCAGTACCATCGTAATGATTATTGTCTCAGTAAATGTTGATATCTAGTCAGACCTTAAACCAATACAATGTTAGCTCTTATTCAATTAGTTCGTTCGTGGTAGTGGGATGTAGGAACCTGATTACCACCGGTAAAGCTCCCCCATCGGGGGAACATCAGCATTGCTCTCGGATAGGTATTTAACAATAGGTGTCTGGGTTGTCGGGTGAGATCCTAGTGTTTGTCCAGTTTAGATATGAGTATTTTACCGTGCATAAAACTACTAGAGATGACAATAGGTAGTATTGGTTGGTTACTGAAACTTGTGTTAACTTATTTCATTAATAAAACAGCTTTTTCCGGCAATTCACTCTTCAAAAAAAAAAAAAAAAAAAACAAATCTTCTAAAACCATTTTTGTTTACGGTGTAGGTTCCTGTTGGACCTTAATTAATTATTAGCAAAAGAAAAAATATACTTGCATTGAGGACCTTGCTTTCAAGGTCAAGTACCTATTGATAAGTTCTTCACTCGTGCAGGGCTAACTCTATTGGCTAAGAGCACCCAATCGAGTCAAGTCACGACCTTGCCAATGTATTATTCATTGGCTAATAATAATTAGAAAAAGTGTGATTAAAGCACAACGCAAAATTACAATAGAAAGACGAAATACATAGAAATACATAATTCATATTATACAGACAATGCCGTAAAACAACCCAGCTAACTCACGGAAAGTTTTTATTGAAGGGCTGCATGAACGCACTACTTTGTCCCTCCACCTCCGGTGGCCATTGGCAAGGTCCTCACACATACAGGGCTATATATTTTTGCTTTGGGTGATAATTATTAATTATAATAATGGGATCATTATTGCAACAAAAACTGACAATAATTCATACAATGAAGAAAATAGTAAATTTTTCTTACCAGCTATAAAAAAAACTCCCAAAAATAATAAGAAACTGTAACTAAGGTGGATCTTGCTTGCCATCATTCATAGAACAGTTTTGAACTTCTTTTAAAGATGTGCTAAAAACAAAAAAAATTGAAAACTCGGTATAAAAAGGGTACATTGTAATATATATATAAGTTATCATCTATCGGCTTATAAAAAAAAGAGAACGAGAGTAAAAGGAACTGATATTTGAGCAACTGTCTTTATTCCGCTTCTAATCTTCTATCTCTGTTTACAGCCTTTGTTTACATGGGGCTACGTGGTATTAGGCCTAAGATTGCCATACCACGAGCCTTAACTCCCCCCTACCAGTTTACGAACATTCCTCGAAAACTTAGGGCAAGCTATATAATGTACATTAAAATTATGTACATATTATAAGTACAAAGCATACAAGCATATTAGCATACAAAAAGAGAAAAGAAAAAAATACGTCCTCCAGATATATACAACACAACAAACCAAAAGAAAATATTCCACTTGGGCTGATACGCTAACTGCGCGTAACCAGCAATTTAACAAAATTTAAATAGGTTGTACCGTTAAGGCGCTCCGGCTCCGCCTCGGGAACTTTAACAGTTTGACGTGAACTGTCCTCCGTTTGATAGGCGATGTTATGCTTTCTATCGTGACTCTATTGTGTTCACAAATGGCGATCACCCTGAAAGGACCCTCGTACCTCACCAATTCTTTGCTTCTGTCAGCCCTTTATTCCGGTACACGATCTTTCCAATTTTAATCCTACCCAGCACATCTTTGACCTTGAGATTGTCTCGCGCCACCCCTCTGCGTTTCCCCCGAATGTTCACCCACAGTTTCCCCAGAGCGATCCGGTTATTGACCACGCGTGCCACAAACTCCTCGTCAACCGCTGTACTCCTGCTATCCCAACGCCGTCCACAAAGCCCAAAAAGGATCTCGACTGATGAGAATCCCATGGCAGAATGAATGGAGTGATTATATGCCATAACTGCCTTCTCCATAGCTACGTTCGGTTCTAGCCCTTTTTCCTCTTGATAGCTTCGCAGGTGGTCGTTCAGCATGTTGTGTACTCACTCGACGTCTCCACGACTCTTCAGGTGTCCTGGGGTGTTGAGGTGCCATCGGATCTCTAAGGCCGCCACCTCGGCCCTTATTTCGGCATTGTCAAACTTTCTTCCGCCGTCGGATGCAACTGTGTCTGGCACACCATAAAATTGGCACCATGTGGGTGACGCCCCCGCTGATCGTTCAGGAATCAGATGTGCCATCACAGTCTTGCTAAATCGATCAACGATGGTGACCCACTTATATCCCCACCAGGTGAATGTATCCACTTGCAGGTCCGCCAGTGGCATGTCCACTGTAGGGGTTTCCTCCTGTATCGCTCTGTGGGGCTGTCCATCGTAATTAGTGGTGAGGCATGTGTCACAGGTACCAAAAACGCTCGTGATTGTGTCCTTCATGCCCCACCAATAATATTGACACTTCAATGCTTGTAGGGTTGCCTCTATTCCGCGGTGATTCGTTTTGCCTTGGTGAAATGTTAGGGTCTTTTCCGTCTGGCGTCCTTTATCTTTGACCGTTTCCACCTTCAAGGTACTACGGACGAATGTTCGATCGATCCCTAATCGTTCCGTCCTTCATATCGTTTAATGCAATCCCATATCGTCCCATTGCCCACATATAGGTGATAAATTTTGCCCGACAAATCTTGTCTTCGTTAATCCCCGGTGGCAACCAAATCGTTACAATATCGCATCGCCCATATTTCGTGTGTTTGGCCTTCAGTAGCACAGAAGTCCTAGTTAGCCAAATTATCTGGCGTCGCTTGTCATTGATTATGTCCTCCACATCTTCTATGACGGAGGGCCGGTCTCCCGCTAAGCTATCGTCTCCTGGGCCGTCCTCTGCATTCATCCACTCGAGCGGTTCCCGCTCACCTTCTCCGCCAGGTGACCATTCCTGGTCGAATTGCCGGATGTCTCGCAATGATCCTGCAACATCCTCCTCGATCGCCCTTGATAACAAATCTTAAACTACGTTTTCTCGCCCTGGTTTATATACAATGTCCATATTGTATTGGCTGAGAAACTCTTTCCAGCAGGGGTCGATGATCCATCTGGATTTTGAACCACCTGCCAAAGACATAGGGGCGAAAGGGTTTGATTGCCCAAACAATTCCCCACAGTTCTCTTTCGAGCGCGCTGTACCTGCGAGGTCACGCGAGGATCAGGATCAGTGAGGTACCTGCTAGCGTTCGCTATCGGTTTTGGCCCTCCCTCGTGGTCCTGCGAGAGTACCGCTCCCTCACTAGCGTTGGTGGTGATCGTGAATTGTAGGGGAAAATCCGTAAATGCTAATACCGGTTCCTCCTGCAGCCACTCCATGCATCGCCGTAGATTGTGCTCCATTACTGGTGTGATCACTATATGCCATCCTTTCCTGAGGAGGTTATTGATGGGCACTAGGTACTCCGCCATTTCTTGGGCAAACCTCCGATAGTAATTTAAGGACCCGAGTAGTCGTCGGATTCCCTTTACATCTTTCGGGACGATCATCCGCTGGATCGCCTCAACTTTACTGCGGTCCGGTTGCACTCCCGCACTGGAGATTGTATGGCCTAAAAACTTTATAAGCTCCTGCCTAAAAGCGACTTTTCCACGGACAGTTTCAGCCCGAAATGCCGAATGCGGTTGAACACGGTGCGTAAGTGTTCTACCTGTTCTGCATGATTACGGCTGAAAACTTGTAAGTCGTTCATATAGACCTGGCAGAAGGGCTCCCCTATACCCCGTAAAAATTCATCCATAAGCCGCTGGAACTTAATCCACGCGTTCTTTAATCCAAATGGCATTCTTGCAAACTCATAATGTCCCCGTTCAAATGTGAATGCGGTCTTATGTTGGTCCCGTCGATGCATTCGGATCTGGTGGTAACCCGCCTTTAGGTCGAAAGTGCTAAATATCTTCACCCCACCTTATCTATCTAGGATATCCTCAAAGTGGGGGATGGGGTATTTCTCGTCTACCCTATTTTCGTTCAACTTTCTGTAGTCAATGACCACACGGTATTTCCCCTCGCCCGGTGTCCCTTTCTCCTTTACTGCCCACAGGGGACCATTATACGGTGACGTGCTATTCACCACGATACCCTGTCTTTTTAATGCTTCGATCTCCTCCCTGATGTGTTGTCTCAGCGTCTGCGGGTACCTCCTCTCTTTGACATATATCACGCGCTCCTGTTTCAGCGGAATTTCATGCACCGTCTCCCCCGTTACTCCTAGTTTGACCCCTCCTTGAAGAAAATGTCCTCACAGTCCCTCCTAATCGACGCTCTCCAGTCCTTCTCCCGATCAATTGCCCCGATTCACGCATTACTATCCCTCACGGCTTCCGTTCACCGGTATGATTTCTTCCCCAGCCGAATATACCACGTTCCCTCTCTGTACATCATTCGTGCTCCTACTCTTCCTATGAGGTCATACCTGATTATTCCCTCGTATTCTCGCGGCATTTTCCCTACTACGTGTACTATCAAACTCTCCTCCTTGGCCGCCCACCTATCCAATTCCATTTCCGTTTCCCTTCGATTTCGCACGGCCCTTCCAAGGTGATCAGTCGACACACGCACGCCTGGATCCGGGGTGCCCCCTCGCTGATACACAATCTATCCCCCACCTTCATGCTGAGGATTGTGCTTGAACCTCCGATGTCTACCAGGCACCGTACTCCTCTCGCCACTCGGGTTATGGGTATACCGCCGTAATCTCCTCCTACACTGTAATTGATTAACGCGCGGTCACCCCTCTGCCGACCCGCTCCTCAGGCCACCGTTTGGATTTTTCTTCCCGCTTCTGCACCTCGCTGTTTGCTTCCTACGTGTTCCCTGCTGCCATCTCCTCCGTTGTTCCCGCTGCTTCCGGGTTCTTCCTCCGTTTCCGGCGCTCCCGATGTCTTCGTCGATTCGGAGGAGGCCCCAGTTCTCCCCCACTTTCTCTGGGCGTTAACTTCCATTGGTTCCCTGTATCTTTCAGCTCTTTGGAACATATATGGACACTGTCGAGCGATATGCCCCTCCATCCCGCATTCGAAACATTTCGTGCGCGGGCACTGCGCTTTTAGATGTCCGGTTCTCCAACACCCATGAATCGTCTGTCCTCTCTCCTTCCACTTGTTCTAGTTCTTCCTTGGCTTGTCGTCTTCCCTTCAGCCACCGTCCTTTTCTTCTCCTCATAATGCGGTTCCCTTCTTCTCCAAGTCTTCTGCTGCATCCTCGTCCAGCCTGGCTCCTCTGCTTCTAGCTGCACTTCTTCCTCACGGGCAGTAGCGTCCATCATCTCTTGAGCGCATTCGACGAAGGACCGGTCCCCCGGTAGATTTTCCTTCCTCCCCGTCTCTCTGGCCAGCTGTACCTTGAGGATGGTTGCTAAGAATGCCATCCTGCCTTCTACCTCCGCTGGACCCACTGTCTCTCTCATTTTCTGGGTAATCTTGTTATACCGCGCTAACAGTTCCCCGGAGTACTGCCCTTTTGTCGGTTTCGATCGTCTAGTTTCCCAGAACATCTGAAAGATATCCTCCTCCGGTGTCCATCTGCCACCCCCGTAAACCTTCTTCAACCTTTCCTTACTACCGCCCATGGGGTGTCTTCATCGGCCTGTATTAGGTTTAATGCATTTCTTTTTACCCTGCACACCAAGTCTGCCGTAATCGACTTCGCGTCGCCTGGATCAAGTAGACTTTCATTAACCTTAGCTTCCACTCTCTCCATAGATCCGTCACCACTTTTGAGAAAATGACTTAACTCACCGAGTTCTCCTGAAAAGAGATTGCCCTTCTCAGGTCTTGCCACGTCGCCGCCCGCACTTTCATCGACGCCAGGGAGTTTGCGTGAGCTTCCACCAACGTTTCCTTAGGCAATAGCGGAACTTCAAAGGCTGCCGGCTGTAAATCCACCATTTCACTCAGTTATAAAAAAAAAAAAAAAAAAAAAAAAGCTGACCCGCACGTCATTTTACTGAACGTTCGTAGTCCCGGGTTTCGGCACCAGTTATCGTCTATCGGCTTTAGACGTTAAAAAAAAAGAGAACGAGAGTAAAAGGAACTGATATTTGAACAACGGCTAGGTTTAAACTGTCTTTATTCCGCGTCTAATCCTCTATCTCTGTTTACAGCCTTTGTTTACATGGGGCTACGTGGTATTAGGCCTAACATTGCTATACCACGAGCCTTAAATTATATATATATATATTACACTCCATGTCTGCAGGGAGTGTTTAGTTATATTTTCGTCTTTCCTAATGTCACTTAAAGGACTGGATACAATTTTGAACTTTTAAACAGATGAGCTTTCAGCCTATGGTTGCCAGTTCTGAGACAAAGATCAGGACCTGTTCTCTCCTAGGTGTGAGTAGTAAGCGTCACGAGGATTGCGGTTTGAATGCATATATGTCTGACCTCTGACCGAAGGTTGTTTTCAATTAATTTTCTTCCAATCTCGTCAGTGAACTTCAGTGCAACTTCCTGGAGGAAAATATTTAAGCTTTCTAGCTTAATTGCCACCAAGGGCAAACCCTGTTTTCAATTCGTCCTCAAGCTTTTGATCACCGATACGGCATCACTTAAAAATATAATTTTAGACTTTGGATATCGTCTAATATTTGTTAATACCCTGGCATATTCCAAAATAGCATCTTGCTCAGCTCAAGAATACACCCCGTCATTGTCAACACTGCTCCAGACGTCATGGCAAACGCCCTAAAGGAAGTCACAGAGCAGTCAAACGCGTATTTTTTCATATATATATATATATATATATATATGCTCGCAATAACTTGACTATACCTATTATCCTTGCGATGCGGTGGCATTAAAAAGCACGAACTGCCTGGGACCACACGTGGCATCGCTACCCTTAGAGATAGAAGCTATTTAAGAAACAAGCAGCCAAGGAGGCCCGACCAAAAAACAAAAAAGCTAAAGGGAAACCAGCACCGGCAGAGGGAGGAACCAACCATGCAGCCCACTGCTTGGACAAAAAAAATCCCGGACCCGAGTCTTAAATCCCAGCGTATCAACATACCTGCAGAGAAGAGAAGCGCGGGGATCCTCAACACGGCGCCATCTGGCGGTGGAGGCCTTTGACATCCCTAGGCCAACTGGTAGCTTCGATCACAACCATGGTGGAACAAGTGCCAAGTCTACTCCCGCCAGCAGGGATCATCACGCCTCCCATGCAGCCTAGTCTATAATTTAGTTATATTCCCTAGTAACCCGAACGTGAGCCCCTGGTCCTATTTTAGTTTGTGTAATTTTTAACCAATTTTGTTAGGATTAAGTTTCTTCTAACAATGCAACTCAGTTGCACTGCAGGGATCCCATTCCAACCTAAATTTTTTTTACTTGTTATATTTTTAGGGGGAAAAACAACACTTTTTTGACATTCTTACTGAGACGCTTGAACTGAACACTGTTCTGTCTGTAGCACTTAAACCATGCCCTTCTTATTTAATTACCACTTTACCTATCTACTTCCTTGCCCAACAGATCTAATCTAAGCACTGATGGTCTCCCACATCTTCTAGTGGATGACCTCTCCCTTCTTCTTCAGACTAGCACCCCACCTACCTTATAGAACTCCCACCGCGTTCTAGTCAGCTTCTCTCCAGTTTAAACTCACCTTTGGGATCCGATCCGATACAAATTATGAACATAGAAAAGGAATATTTGTTTTGTTCAGATTTATAATACTTACGTAATAATTGTAAAATGGAGGGTTGCTCTCAGTCAGAGATAGTGGAAGTACATTAATAGGACATACAACACATCAGTCAGAGATGGTGGAAGTACATTTATAGGACATACAACACATCAGTTAACGATATTATTATAGGAGACAGTATAGAAAGCATACGAAACTTCCGAATGGATTCCTTACCACATTCAGAACACACATACAATGGTTTACATAAAATCCAAGGGGAATAAAAAAACATAAATCTTGAATCACTTATTTATTATTTAACTTATAAGATGGATAAAATATCACCTTTACTGGCATCTGAAAACTCTCAGGCTTTAGAATATTTAAGAGGTCTTAACTAGTATGCAGGACAGAGCCTATGTAACTAAGGAAACTATTATGGGAGAGGTAGTGGTATTAAATTATAGACATCTTTCAATTTTTAACATTTTATATTTTAACATTTTTTTCTTTTTACGGTAATAGCGAGAGCTGATATTTCTAGGAATACCGGAGATAGTCCTTGCCTGCTTTGACCGAGAACGAGAAGATGAACAGACGACTATCGGTCGATACCAGACCTATTTTGAGCCCGAAAACATGGCTGTATATCCACAATAGATAAGTAGGTATAATAAAAAAATCAAGTAAACAGTGATTCTAATCTGATTGGAAACGGCTAAGTTCTTACATATGAGTTACAGAAAGACATTTTTTCCTTTTAGTGAGATAAGAAAATAAGTTACCAGAAATATGCAAATCATGCATATTGCGTTTTTTTTCGATCCAATGCATGTCGATTGGTTGGCGTCTCGTCAATGAAACGCAATTTAAGCTTATAAAATATTATTTTAACCAAGGAAGTCAGTCACAAAAGCGGTAAAAGTACTTCTAGTAGATGGGCACCCTCAAAAGTTCGCACTCATGTGCGACTATAAACACAAAATTTGCATAGAGTTACATCTTTATATAATGCTTACTCCGGGGCAAGATGAACCATAATTTATCAAATCGATGATTGCGGCCACAATTAAGCAATATTTTCCTGTAATATAGCCGAAAATATAATTCAAACTATTTACTGTTATGATTGTAAGCGACAATAAATGTTATCCATATATGACCGAAAGTGTCGTACCCTGTCGCGTTATTGCTATCAGACGATTTTTTTTCCAAGACAATTAATTGTTCAACCCAAGAGCTATTAATTAATTACCGATTTAAATAAGTTTACTTATATGCCCATTCACGAAGGTACTGCGATACCGGGTCCGGCCATACAAAATATTCTCTGAAGTAGGTGACCAACAGCTCGGCAGCTACCTGCGACTGTCAACCACTCTCGGCAATATCCCCGAACCATACCAAATATGTATTTAATATTTCGTTGTATTGCAGCAACACCATTTCCACAAAATATTTCTGTAAAATATGGCCCGTTTACACGGTTTGATAAGAGGTCGGACAGGTGAAAGTAGAGCCAATCTGACTTCTTGACCAGTTCTTAAGTAATTATAGCACAATTACTCCCGTTGAAGTTAATGCCCTCCACCCTCAGTTTTTGTTTATTTGGGTACATACATTTTTTAAATATTTTATTTATTGTTTACGTAATTGTTTTAATACTTTCGAGCCTCAAATTTGCTTATATTGAATTGTTAATAATTTCTATTATATAATTTACGTCAGTATGCATTACATGGTAATACTTAACTTAGCACCACCCGATTGCAAGCTCGTTTCATCCTTCTTATATACGCGGTGAATCGAACATCCCGCATCTCTTTTTATATAGTTTTTCGTTTGGAAAATCACTCTCTCGTGAATAAAGTGAAAGAAAAATTTTGTAATATGGGGTGCAGGATGTAAAAAAAAAAAATGCTTTGCAATAATATAATATTTCTCTTCAAAACCGATTAACTATTTCCCAAGGAATTTTCACAAAATTAAATTACGTCAGTATGCATTACATGGTAATACTTAACTTAGCACCACCCGATTGCAAGCTCGTTTCATCCTTCTTATATACGCGGTGAATCGAACATCCCGCATCTCTTTTTATATAGTTTTTCGTTTGGAAAATCACTCTCTCGTGAATAAAGTGAAAGAAAAATTTTGTAATATGGGGTGCAGGATGTAAAAAAAAAAAATGCTTTGCAATAATATAATATTTCTCTTCAAAACCGATTAACTATTTCCCAAGGAATTTTCACAAAATAAATTTTTTATTATCTGTTTAGCGCAATTTCAAGGATATGCATGAGTGACGGTAAATGCAACCATCAACTTAAAAATGGACAACATTTTAGTCCCACAATCTCTGTAGACTATCTTAGATAGTTACATTTTTAAATTAATTCAAATCAGCTCTACATCAAGAGGAGAATTCCCCCCCCCCAAAAACAATCCAGAAAAGTAAACTCCCTGTCAAAAAAAATCGCAACACCTAGACATTTCACCAGAACAGCAGGTTTTACATCTACAAGGCTCAAGAATTCAAGATAAACAATTTTTTTTAAACAAATTATTAAAAATGAATATGTTTAATTAAAATAAAAAATGTCTTCACAAAAATAAAAAAAATAATTTTTTTTCATTTTTAACAAAATTTAAATTGTATAGGCTTATAATGGCATTTAATAAGAAGTATTGCATCCTCATGCTTTATTAACTGCTTTCATCTTTTTAGACATACTTTAAAAAGTTTTTAACAAAATCTCGGGGGATGTTGGTCCACTTCTCCAATAAAGTTGTCTATAGCATTTCAAGTGTAGTAGGAGGATCCCGGAGCCAAACTTTCCTGTCAAGTTAGTCCCTCACATGTTCGATCGGGAGTAATAAAAACCAAGGCGATTAGTGATGTCACACACCAATTTTCCTTCTTCATAAAAAGTAATTATTCTTACTGAATCATCGCGGCTTAAATGACACAATATCACATGAGTATAACACAGAATAAAAAGGTAAGACAAAAAGTAAAAAAATACTGAAAGGGGAATCGAAATTGTTGATTTTCAAGAAAAACAAAACAAATAATAAGAACATATTGTTACAGTCAAACAAAACTCGAAACAATTTTTAATCAAACCAAAATCATGTTAATCCATTCACATCCACTTGTTTTTATTTCCACCAAATCGATCACCTGCTTCTCCTATTATCTGTTCAAAACCTTCCTTTTTTCCCTCCATCATTTCAAATGTTGCAACATTCCTGTAGTATGACAGGAATCAATCAAGAAAAACATTTAATCCTTCGTTTGATAACAAATAGTAAGTAACAATGATATGAATAATCCCTAATGTCTCTCATATAATTAATCCTATTACTTAATACTTAATCCTATCACTATAAATAAAATAAAAATGAGTTAGGCTCCAAAACTAAAAAGTCTCGAGATTTAAAGGTGTTGCAATTTTTTTGACGGGGAGTGTATATTATACAATAAGTCCAGGCCGATTGCCCAACATTAATTTTTAATTGATTGCTTGACCCCCTTCAACATTTTTTAAAATTTAACATAAATGAAAAGAAATTCAATTATGAATAAAAAGATATTATCAAGATTTTTCTTTACATTCATAATTCTTAATTTAATTATAACTAAATAGTCAACTGATATAATCATAGGGAATATTCATTATAAAAAATAAGCAGGATAATTAAAATAAATACAAAAATTAAAATAGGGGATCATTTTTTTATTTTTAGAGTATTTTAACGTTCAAGAATCCTAAGCTAAATTTCCTATGCTGAAGATCATATTTTACAAAATTATGGCAGTATGCATTTTTGATGTATGATATCCAAACATGTTCAGATAATGTATGTAGTCTAATTTTAGATCTGTTTTTGATTTTCAAAGAGCATTATACAACTTCAACACTGTTTCAACTTTTAAGAATCCTAAGCTAAACTCTCTATCTTGTAGACCATATTTTTCAAAATGGTGGCAGTATGCATTTTTCATGTATGAAAACCAAGCATTTTCAGTTATTTTATTTAACCTATTGTTGAAAACCCCACTGTTTGTAACAACTGTTGAAAACTGAAGCTGATTATGAACTTTAGCATCATCATGAAGATATATGAATTTATCTGAATTAGAACACATATGAGAGTATAATGAATCATTCTGAAAACACCTTGTAGCAAAATGTTTAATGGATCCTGCTCCTTTACCATTGCAAATAACCATATTACCCAAAGACCTATAGTAAACAGACGATTTTTGTTTTGACTCTGAAAAAATCCTCCCAAACTCCTGATAATCCCAAAAGTTATCATTATTTTTAATTAACATTGCTTTCAGTCTTTCAACTAATGAATTCCATAATACAGGTGTTTCATAAATGTCTGAGTTTTCTTTTACAAAAGGACAAGACTTTAATGATATTAATTTATGGGTATTTAAAGGAATCAAATTATTTATGTAATGGGGAACAAAAGAATACTGACCATATGATCGGAGTAAACTGCTTAACTGTTTTGCTATTATATTATTTAATTCGTGGAATTTAAAATCACTATCTTTGTATAAACTCATACACTGTTTATAAAGAAAATCATTATAAAAAGTAATGATTCCATCACAGTTTTCATTAAGTTTGGAAAGTGATAGTACAGTGTTGTACAAATGTACTGGACTTTCACTTGCAGGGAAGGGTATAACTAAATTACAAATAATGTATTTCTTTGAAAAACATTCACGCAACTTCTCAATAATGAATGAGCCAACTCCAGAACCTGTCCCTCCCCCCGAGCTTAAAAAACAAGTTATACTTCGAATGTTATCACAACATTCTGATTCCTTCCGTAATGCCTCCATTATATTATCTTCTAGCATAGGCCCATTAAAATAATATCCTAAAGCCCAATTGTTACCAGATCCTCCAGATGTTGTAATAACATTTTCTTTCCTGAATTTCCATTTTTTAGGGGTGGTTAACAATGAATCCACGACCTTTGTTTCTGTATCTATTAACAAAGACCTTGCATAATCACCACTGATTGAATGATGAAACCATCTGTCTCTTGAATCATTACAGTTGTACATGGTGTTTATAAATTTGGAACCAATTTGATTTCCACATTGTCCAAAATGTAAGCTTAATTCTGACATTGTTAGAATTCTCCATACAAAAATTTACCTAAAAAAAACCACTAATATAGATTATAACATAGTAACTAGTATAATTATCAATAATAATATAACATAAATATAATGATATCTCATAGAACCTACAAAGATGCCTTACCAAGATTGAATATTGGTCCAACAAATATTATATATTTGTCAAATAATATTTATCATAGTCAACATTATAAAACAGTTAGAAATGTATAGAACTATATTGTGGAGCGACAGAAGATTTATTATTTATTTACATCCTTCCACATCCGGCACTAACCATATACAATCTATTGTATGGCTATGAAAAAAACCATTATTAATCAAAATGTCACCAAATAGACCATAAAATTAAATATATAACAATAAATAAAATATTTGCATGTGAACAATTAAAGTATGTATCTACTATAAAATAAAAAATTGAATAGGTATATAGAAAAGAACATTACATATGATTGCAAAACTCAGTGTAATATAAATGAAAATATGCGACTGGTTCAGTATATCCCCTCTATGGGTGTTAGAAAGTGAGATATTTGAGCACAGCAGGGAGTAGATTAAACCAATTCCAAAAATACAATATTAATTGGGAAAAGTATGATACCATTAAAAATTATTTTATAACCTCTAAAAATTGGTTATAATATTTTACTGAATGGATGAAAGGAGTGTACTTGCAATACAAACCAGGACTTGCCTAGATCTAGCCCAAAAATTCTAGTAGTTAGATGTGAGTAAAAAATTTATTTTTTATCTTCTGACATTCATATTTAATAAAATAATGGATAAATAAATAAAAACTGTCCTTCATCCTTTAATCATAAACTAAAAAAACACACATGAAATCCCTAAATAAGGGGATCAAAAAGTAAGAAAATTAATGAAATGATTCATTAAGACCTTGTATTTGTGGGGGGTTAGGTTCCTAGAAAACCTTGCAAACAGTGAAAACCAGGATTGATGAAACTCATGATATTAGATTAGGGGGAGCTTATCTACTGAATGTTAGATACATGTGTTACAAATTTAAATGCAAGCATTAATTTATTTAATTAATTAAAACAACTCTTGTCTTCCCATGGTTTTTTAATTTATACTAATTCAAGCACTTTCGATGGCTTTTACCATCATCATCAAGTGCTTAAGAGAGGAGATGCAGAGAAACGGTCGTGGAGGTGGCATCGCCAACTAACTAATGTGATAGACAAAGACCAATTAAAAGAATATACAAGAGTGGATAAAAAGAAAATGCAAGAGTATCGTGACCGGGGAAATGAATAAGTTTAAAGAACATTCAAGTTGAACCCTAGTATCCAATTATGTTTTTAAGACAGATACATTTGATTGATTGACAACATAATTTTATGTTTAATTAGCCATAAGATTGATTAAATTTGTAACACATGGACCATTGAAAAGGCGTGCGTGCTTCTGAATATTAAAAGTATTGCATTCACTGTATAAGCTGAGATTACTTTCTTTGACACAAAGTTTACAAGGTTAAATATCAATTATCATGAAAGAATTTTAAAAAAATCATATAACATCTTTAAAATACCTGTTAGTAATATTAAATGGTGTAGATAGAAGTTGTTTCTGTTCAGATACAGATATTTTGAACAAACGATTTTGCCCACAAGATCATCATGAAGAGCAATTGACTTGCTGAAGCTATACTAAACAAAAAATGCCATTTTAAATTCAGATTTACAGCAGAAGAAATAACCTTTAGCATATTATCAAGGATATAGTAATCGATATTATTGGTATCCAAGAATATCATCAGATGTAAGTTGTTATATTATATTATTGTGTACAATTTGGGCATCATTGTTATTACTTTCTTGCTAATACCAATATACGTAGGTTATAATTGGGCATTTTGTGAAGCAGACTACGAAGATGGAAAGTACAATTTGTTTGTTTTTTTCATTATTTAAAATCACAACAGAGAAAGCAGATCGTCTTTTCTGAAGAATAACTGTTCAGACAAAACTATTCATATCTCCTCAAATTAATATTTTTAAAATCAATTATAGTTTTTAGAATAATATTTTTTCCATTAAAATAAGAGTTGCCTCAAGCTAATTCTTTATTAACTGTTATAATTTTAATATTTTATTAAATATATTTGATAAATTTGAACCCTATCTAGTGTTAGATTTTTTAATTTGTATAAATAAAGCAATCAAGACCTGAGGATTTTCTATTTATGCTTGAATTTCTTTGATGAAAAACAGGAAAGGAAGGATAGCCTAAATTTGAGTACTATATACAATTATAGACATAATCAAACAATTGTACCCATTTATTTAAGGTATTTTAGTTGTATTAATAAAATAGCTTAAGGATTTATCTTTAATTCTTTGCCATCAGATATTTTACTTCTTTCCCGTTTTTGAGGTGTAAAAATTATTACCACCAGCTTTAATAGAAGTAAGAAACACTTCACAGAGGACGCTTTGAGTATGATGACAAAATGCTCACCCATGATAATGATATCCTACTTAGTTAATAAATAATTTTAAAAGTCACCATTTAAAGGGTTTTAAATCAGCATTTCCGGAGAATATCTAGCCAAATGTGACAGATAATGAACTCTGGGATTTTTCAAATGGCAAATTATTGGTGATACGTTATTAATTAAAATATTTAATGGAAAGTAGGATACTAGGAAGATGGCCAAAACTGAGATGAATGGCAGAGTGAAGTAGAATGAATACCTGTCTAATGGGAGGGGTACTACAGAGGTAGCAGGTAGTTTGTTGTTTAAGCGACCAAGGACCTCAATCAGGCTAGGCATCCCACAGGCTGAGTAACAAAATATAAGAAATAAATAGAAAAATTTATTATTGCTTTGGACCACAATCCCCATACAACAAAATTTAGATTTTATAGGAAATAAAAATTACCTGAGTATTAGCCTTTAAACATGACTAACTTAAACAATAAAGTAAAATGACATCACAAACAAATTAATACAAGAGAAGCTTAGGCAATGGAAATATTACTAATTAAGTAGAATATAGATGAGTATTATGAACATACATAGAAGAAAACATATATAAATTATATCTACAGTATATAAACAGGATAGCAATAAAATTATACCAATAAACTACAATGATAAAATAAAAGGGGGAAAAAGAAAATAAAATTGAAACAGAAAGTCTCTGACTGAATTAACATGACACAAGACATCCTGAATCAAAAAGGGAAGAAACCAAAAGCATAACAACATTAAAAACTTAAACAAGTCAAAAGAGGTGCAACAAAAAAAGAACTACAGTTAAATTATATAAAATACAGTAAATTTTGGCAAAATCACCTTCGCCTACTATATATTCCTATCTTCCAGGGAATATTCACTTAAATGATAATTCCCATCGATCATTGTAGACAAACAAATATTTGTCCTTTAGTTATTTGCATGTTCTTTACTTCACTCAAATAAATAAATCATATGGCCTGTTCAAATAAATGAGATTGAGAATCCACAAAACATATTTAATTAAAAGTTAATATTTTCATAGATTAGAAGCACATACTACTTCATGTTCAAAATGTGGATGTCAAACTCTAATGTACTGAAACTACTGAGCAAAACTAAAGATTAAAAACCTTTTCAAATATGCTATAATTTTATGTTATATTCATATTTTACACAACTTATCAACATATACAGAGGACTGACCAGCAGTTTACATGTCCACCTTGCTCACCGATCTGTAACTACAGTCCATATGAAAAACATGAAGAAAATATTGAGGAAAAAAAGTTAAGAGGTGACAACCCATTGCCAAAAGAAATTCTGACAAACAAACATTGACAGCGATTTCAGATTTACCCCCAGGACATATGGTAATACCAGTATTTATATCAGTTCTCACAGCCAGATGCTCACTAAAAGATGGTTTATTATCTTAGAACTGAGGGTATTTGTCCTAATTATAACTATTTATCATAGCCTTGATTTCATTCGCCGCGTTTGTTTGGACTCACCCACTTAGTTCAGTATGTGCCAGTGAACTTGGCCAGTATGATAAGGTTGTCTTAGCTTGTTCAGCACACTGGGCCAAAAAAAAAAATTTAATACTGGGCTATAATAAATAACCAAAAAAATGATGTGGTGATAAGGCCTGGATTTGAACCCGAAACTTCTTGATCTCGGACCAGGCATCTTTCCAACAGAGTGATTCCAATTGAGCCAATAGCCTAGCCCCTTTCTAATCTCTTCAGTTGGTTTTACATAACATATGAAAAATCACCAGTGACAATCTTTTAAAGGATTCTAACGTAGTCTAGTTAACCTTACCGAGTGCTTGTTGGCTTTTTATAGCATTGCATGTATGGAATATTTTAATATTGAGAATAACAACTATGCATTAATAATCACTAGTTATGGTCTATTATACCGCTGGGTTCATAATTATCAGCAAAACAAAAATAGAGTGAAAGGGGCAGGATTTGTACCATGGATCAAACTGATCAAGTTGGACTACTTTAATTATAAAATGCGATTAGCTTACCTCATCAGTCAACAAGACAAGTTTAATAAAGCTGGCTAGTTAACTCGCCGAACGTTCAATATTTCCCAAGGTGTTGGAGGTGTGATGACACCTCAGATGGTTTTTATTAAGCCTAGAGGCTTTATTTCAAAATAGGTACTAACGTATTTTGCCTGCATACTTATATAGATTTTTATTGGGGAGGACTGGACAATAGCAATGATAACAATTATTTATTCCATCTGAAATCTTAAATGTACAGTGGAGTGAAAAAGCCTCCAAACACACCAAATTTTGATAAAATTGATAAATATTTTTCAATTTAAAAGTGTTTCATCTCCTAAATAATAAATTTATTTATACTTGCAGAGATTGTAGACGTAATATGCATTTAAATTAACATTGTTTTCAATCAACAACAAGCCAAGAGATCAATCCTTTGTGCTGACATTTGTTTTCCCCTGAATGATGCTATCTTACTGCTTACATTTCACTACTTTTTAATCCACTTCAGTCTTTACTACTTATCGTTAAGGGTCTAGAGTCATTGAATAAACTCTAATTGCTGACTAGATCAGTGAAAATTGTTCTAAAATAGGAATTATTTGTTTTTAGTAAGTTATTTTAACATTTCATATTTTGTACTTTCTTTTTTCTTTTCTAATAATGTTACTTTTGTTTTTAAAAAAATGGGATAATATATTTTAGGCCGACATAAACTTATAAATTCACACCAATAAGGTCTTAACATCAAGAAAATTTTTAAAATAAGTTAAAGATTCTTTTTCTGGAATTCACTATGTAAGAAAAATATGTATCTTTAGGGGAGCAGGGAACACAACCTGGGCCACCGTAGTTTAAAGGCAGGCAATATAGTATCTGAGGGAAAAAAATATAAATAACTAAAATGTTAACTAGTGAAAACTATTAACATGGGCTAAATAATAATACATATGCAATTGTTGGCTCTCAAAACTTGATTTGTTTGAATAATTATGAATTTATCTTTACAACACCATATTTTGTGTCCTTAAAGATGAATAAACTTTAAAGTTTAAATAGCCTTCGAGTTGTGACTAAGAAACCTTTAAGTTTAGAAAACGTATGTTACTTTAATAATACGGGACCAAAATTTACTTGATTATTTTTACATCCTTTCCAATATTAATAACCGAAATGTATACAGCGTAAAAGTATACCCAGGGTGTTGCTGTGCAGTTCCTTTGAAATTCAAGATCGATTGGATGATTTTTAATACACCATCCTAAAACGCACTCACATACAGAAAGAATGATTAAAGTGTATTCCCCATATGTGTTCAAAAAAAGAGCCTCTACCTTCAGACTTTAAAAATATAATGGCTAATTGCACAGGACAGTAATACCTAAATACTGCCACTACACAGTTAAGTAAAAACGACTATTGAATAAAACAATGTATATGTATTCATATTTTCATACTCACAAAAAATAATTAACAAATTGAGTAAATATTAATATATAAGTTGTTGTTTTTCCATAGGTAAACAAATCTAACCACCACCAACAAAAATCACATTGTTTACAACTTTTGAATCGTTCATTAACGATGTAATATGACATTCTTTCTCCCACTCAAGGAAAAATCAACAAATTTATATATATTTACTTCGAACACATGACTACTTCTGAATTCTGGTTAGATAAGTATAGACCGATTCTGAAAACGTCTTTTTAAAATCAAATCGTGCTTCATTTTGTTACTTCTGAATTAAAAAGAATTTCGTTTCTACTTAATTGATTATTGTTTTGTTGGAACGTTTTTCATTTACATTAAACTGTTTTTGCTACGTTAGATATTTCTTGTTAGGGTCTGGAAATTACGTTTATTAAATCATCTGTTGAATACTATTCATCATAAAACCATGTGTAATCACTTTCTGGGGATCTCAATAAACAACAAAAATCATGAAAAAGTATATATACAATACACTTTAGGCAGTGCTTAGGACTTCAGTTTTTTAATGTATTGTTTTGGGGGGTATCCCCTATGGTCTATGGCCTATGGCTCTTTAGCCTGTGTCCTCTAGTGCTCACAAGGAACAAAATGCCAGTTGGTTGGGCGAAAAGGTCGCGAGGCCACTCCGCCTTAGGCGTCACTCTTGGTTGCCGATCCCACCCGATGGATAATCTGGGGGTATAGAACATTATCATACGGATTAGGGTGGTCTGGTAGGCGGGAATTGAGCTAGGCCTTAAATGAATTGGGATGTTGAGATCAGCGTAATGGGTGCGGTTGTCGACATTGACGGGAGCATTGGCTGGGAGGATTATGGATAGCAGAGCTTGCGAAGGATATTGGAGGGATTGGTACTCCTCCAGACTTCTATTCCGTAGGACTGGGTAGGGTGGGGTATAGTTGTGTAAATCAGTATCTGATTTTCTATTGTTACTTTTAAACGATTGTTCTTGAGGCGAAGATGTAGATTGAATCGACTGTTAGTTTCTTGTCACTTTGACGTGGTGTGAGGGCTCTAAATCAGTCGTTTGTCTAGAATAAGTCCTAGATAGGTGGTGTGGGATTTAAAAGGAATGGTTTGGTTAAAAATCAATACTGGGGGGGCAGGGGGATCGTCGGGACGTGAAGGTGAAATATGAGGAGTTATCAGCAATCACTTTGAATCTCCATTGAGATATTAGGTTGGTGGATGAGAGAGAGGCAGGGATTTGTCCAATCAATTGGATTCAAGTGACCAGTGCTCAAGGTCTAGGATGATTTCATGTGGATTGATTCATTTAGTTATGTTTGTTGATGATACGCATTCGTAGGTTTTAGATTATTTCTACTTTACTACAGTTATTTTTGCAAGTAGAGCTCCATACTGGTGAAGCATAGGCTGTGAGAGTTAGGATCATCAATTTGTAGAGCATAAGTTTCTTTTGGAAACTTAACTAGGATTTTTTTGTTAAAACATGGGAACATATTATATATGATTTTTTTTTGTTTGTTTATAAGTTTTCGTGTTGATATGTTCTGTGAAGGTTTGGGATTCCTTTAGGGTTGAGCTAAAATACTGTACTGATTTTAACTATGGAATGTGTGCAGAGTCAATGAAAAGATTGTGAATGAGATGTGGCGCGAAAATTATGTCTTCTGACTTGTTCGGGTTGATTTTTAATTTCCAGCTTAGACAATATTTGTTGTAACCGGTTTATTATTGTGTCTATGACATACGATATTGTATACAAAGCTGTGTCGTCAGCGTATAAGTCAGAAGGTTTCTGAAAGGATCTGGTTACTATCGGGTGTGATGGGAATTCAGAAACAGGTTAAATACGGTTGGTGATATACAGGACCCTTGAGATGGGCTGGCTGTAATAGGGCGTATACTGGAAGTAGATGGATTTATTTCGATAAAGAATTGTCTATTGGAAAGGAATAAATGGATGGTATGAATCAGGTATGGGGGGAACTTATGAATGATTACTTTATAAAGAAGTCCGAAGTGCCAAAAAGTGTCAAAAGCTTTTTTAAAGTTGAACAAAAACATCCCTGTTGTTTTTCGTTGAAGGCTTTGGTTATGAAGTCTGTGAGTCGTTCTTATTGGTCAAATGTGAAGTGGTTTCCTCTGAATCTGAACTGATAATATAGAATTGAATATGTTTGCTCAATTGTAGGTTTTTTGTTTTTTCCTTTTCCTACATGTAAATAAGCAGTTATTATTTTATTATTATCAACTAAGTGTTTATTTTAATTTTTGTTTAGAGGCCCACTGGTGTCTAATATCTATTTGGTGTACATAATGTAACTTGTAAATAAAATAAAGAGTATTATTGAAAAAAAAAAAGTATGTATGTATTTTTGTTAAGAAGAAGAAGTTTTCCAACTAATATGTTTGATTACCAAAGAGGGGATGCCGTCTTCACCTGGAAATTTCTTTGTTTTTAAAGTTATTTGAGGTTAGCACTTTTAAGTAGTCGCAAATAGGTTTTGATATTTTCCGGTTATGGTGGTTTGAACCTAAATTAGAATTGATTTTGTGCTATTCTTGGAAAATGGTAGCTAGAAGTACGGCTTTGTTTTTATCCAGGTAGGCATAGCTATTTGTTTGTTTCGGTGGAGGGATTTTTTGGGGTTGTTTTGTGAAGGTTTTATGGCTGTTTCATCTATTATTGTCACCAGGTCTGCAAGAGTTTAAAGCCGTGGTCCAAATTTTGTTTTCCCCGCAATTGATACGGGATTTTTATGAGAGCTTTGAATTGAAAAGGTAGGCTATGATGACGGTACGGTTGGATGGAATTCTGTAGAATAGACACTACCATTGTTTGTTTGATGAAACGGTTTAATTTAATTAGGTTACTTTGAATTTTTAGTGAACGGTTAATTGTAGGATCTATGTATGTTTTAGAATTCAACGTTTTTTCGAAACCCTTCCAGGCTGCGTCTTTAAACACAAATTTTCTTCATTTTGGATAAGTGGGTGGTTGGAAATCTATTCGGGGAATCACGGTGTTGCGTCCAAACTAAGACAGGATAATGCAATTAGTGGTTTTTAACATTTACAGTGAGAGCTAGATAAATAATGCTGGGTTTGTAGTTACGCTGTGTATGTACATAGCATACCTATGTGGCTTGGTTCAACTAGATCTGGTTATTGACTATAAAGCTTAATGTGGATTAATATACAGGATAAGTTGGAAGGAATATGAGTCAGGCCAGAGTTGATGAAATAACCAACTATATCAGGGAGTAGCCCAGTAGGTAGGTATAGGAGGTGAGAGGACGATTGAGTGAAGAAAAGTAAGGACAGTTCTCATGACACTCCTCCGGTAGTTTGAGGTTCTATAGCCAAATTCTGGATGTTTGGGATTGAAATCTCCTCCTGTAATCAAGCAGGATTGTTGGGAGAAGAGGATTGGAGAGTATGATAAGTAACAGCTTTATTGGGAGGGCAGTACGCTGAGAAAATAGAGGTACAAACGTAGTAGAAGAGTAAAGTGTTATTATAAAACAGCTATGCAAGCATTGAAAGGAGGGATCGGGATTGTGTGAAATGTTGAAGGGAAGAAAGATAGCAAAAACCACCATGAGTTTGGTGTGTTATCGTTATGTAATAATGAAATTATGTCGGGTGGTAAGATGTGCCAGTGTTAGTAGCACAATGTATGGTTGGGAGGCACCGAATAATAGTGTGAACGTTTGTAGTATTTCAATAAGGGACCAATTAAAAATTGTATTTGGGTTACAATTTAGGCCAGGCTGTTAGTTATTGAGAGGTTATATTATATATATGAGCAGGAGGAATAAGATGGCCAGTGTTAGGGGTTTTGGGATATGGTAACTGGAGCTTAAGACTTAGGTGCTGAGGTGGGGTTGCTTGGAGACTGATGAACTGGTTCTCGGGTTTGCTGAAGAGGAGCGGAGGTTGCTGGCTTTACTCTTTGGGGATGACCTTGAGGAAGACACTGGGTTTTCTGTAGTATGGTGTTCTGTCACAAAGGCGGCCTCATCAGTGGTAGCACCATCATCAACAATTCTGAAACCGTCAATTTTTGCACCTGTAAATATCGTAAATAATTGCATATGCAAATATCGTGATGTATTCAGAAATTTAGAACTGTGCAGTTCTATTGCATTGCAATGCTTTGAAAAGAGACAGTTCAAATTTGCAGTAATTATTACACATATACTGGTCTGAATTCCAAGGATAGTAGCATTGAAATATTTTAACCAACATTTGTAATATTTCTTTTTATTGGTAATTATCTTTGTTATTCTTTATTATTGTGACCTCTTTTTTTATTTAACTTTATAAAATTTATTATATCATTACTTTGAATATTAGTAGAAAAACATGATAGATAAATTAATTTTATAAATAGGCATTTTTGATTAACAAATAAACAATTAAGAGTGAATATACCTCTAAGAATGATCTAAATTAATTTTGCTTCTAACTGGCAGAAAATGACGTTTTTAAACAGGGGGGAATATAAAGTTCTATAACCTTTAAACGAATTTCCCATAGCTAAATAGTTGATTTTATTATTTACAGTCAAGTTTATATAAATTATGTTTTTTAAATCGAAACTATCTTTGAAAATAAAAACAAAATATACAAATTAATTTAATTGAAATTGAGGGGAACAGTGACACGCCAGTTACTGAAATTTATTATTTGGCGCGCTGTGTAAATTCTAAATTTGTTTGGATAAAATTTTATTATTATAAGTAGCATAGGGATATTTACGTTACATTCATGTTTTGAAAAGTCTGAAATTAATGCATAGAAAATAAAACTCGAACTAACCTAGTGAAATTCTTTTTCCGCCATACTTGTTTGAGCTTTGTTATTCTTGTTTGTTGTGAATTGGCCAAGTACTTGAACATGATATATAATAATGATGGCTTGAAGTTAAATCACGTTACGTCTTTTGTTTTTATTTATTTCAGTTATGTTAAAACGTAATTTATATATAATGTAGCAATGCTCAGTGGGAACGTGTACAAATTGAGGTTGCAAACGCTTAGGTGTTATTTCATGAAATAAATCCGTTAAGTTATGTTTGTTTTAAAACGGATACTAGTATTTATTAAGTGCTGTTGTGAACTGTCCAGCATTTAAACAAGACTTATTAAGTGCTAAGAAAAGTGTATGCTTTGTTGAAAAAAATTCAAAAAATGCAGGTTAGTTTATGACCTCAAAACTGACGATTTAAAAAAAAATTGTTTGGAACTCTTCTGATTATTCAAAGTTTAGTTTTGAATATGATAAGCTCTAATGGTATGATCTATGTGGAATTTGAGTCATTTCAGTGATAGTTAAGATACAAAACAGTAATTGTTTATGTTGTGTAGTCAATTGTTTATTTGTGATTTCACTTATCATTAGTGCCAGTTTAAAAACATTCAAGTGAATTATGATTCCTTTTTTTTTCTATTTCAGTGTGAGTAGTGACTATTAGGCTCATTCATGCTTTAGAAGATGCACAGTGTGTTACCAGGTTTTATATGTTGTTGCACAGTGCAATGGATCATAATTTCTGTACCTCATACTGAGCAGACGATATTGTCTACCTTAATTCCAAATGTATGACAGAGCCTTAGTGAAGTTTCTTGTAGGTGATAACCTATTTTTAAGAAATAAGCGGCATTTGTTTACAAATGTGCAAACACGGCAGAAAGTATGTACGGTGAGTTTTTAATGTATTTTTTAGTTTAATTTCATTAGGGTCGGTATCTATAAAGTAATTGTGTATTATTTATACACAAATGCCATACAATTGACAACCATTTATTAAATTCTTTGTTTTTTGTCAAATCTCATTCTGGACTAATGTTCAATTCCTGAAATTGATATTGCTGGTAGTCACTATTCACTTAACAAATTTAATTAATTATTTATTTTTTGTTTAATATTTTCTTTATACCTTAGGTTTCATTATTTGATTGTTCTCGTTATTCTTTAGTGTCTTTCTTTTATTAAAGATATATTTCTGTTTCAAATGCAAATTAATTAAATTCGTGTTTAATTTTGGTATGTTTTTGTCTTATTTTGATATATATAACCAAATCGGAGTATTGTATTTTAATCGTGTATGTCATATATGATTCAGGTGTTTCATATTTAGCTTACCATAAACACATTGTAATTTCACAAAGATTGTTAATCATAATTAAAGTAGGATTGAGTTGATGAATTTGTTAGGATATTGGATTAGGTTGATTAAAATCTGAGATCTCTCTTTTATCAACCTAAGCTGATATCTCAACAAATTTGTCCGCTTAGTTATAATTCAGGACTAACTGTAGCCACGATCTTTTTATTTATTTTATGAAAATATACGCATATCGATTATTTACCACTATTAACAATTACTAATATTTGATAGGTTAGTTATTTATAACACTGGTTAGTTGCTTATAAATTCACGTATTATATAAACTAACCATAGTTTTCCTTTAATTTTTTTAACAGAACTTTCCATCCTATTTCACCTAATTTAAAATTTTGATTTTTTAATTTATTCGTGGACATTTAAAATATGCTTTTCAACAATAGTCAAAATTCATCAATAAGTCTTTATTTATTTACTCTGTATTATTTAAAAAAAAACAGATTTATATTTAATTGTTATAAATTTAAAATATACCTGCATGCTATGGATTTTGTACCATGATTAACAATAACCTTGACTTTGTAAAGTGTATTATTTTATAGCTAAAAAAAATGTCCCCTTCTTTTAAAACTTTAAAATAAAAACAAATTGTAGTTTTTTTAGTAAAACGATATTTTATAAACTTATCGTAACAATGGAATATTGTGTTACTAATGTTGGTTAAATTTAAGTACTCTACAATTGTTAATTATCAAATAAATACAATTCAATGTTGCAGGCTGTTGAATTTCAAAGACTGAAGGTCCTGGAGAAATGTTTTCAGTGACCTAAAGAATGAACGGTGAAATCCCGAGTGTGCCAATAACTACGTTGGCTGGCATCTCAAGTCTGACAGACTGTAAGTTATTTACATTTTTTTCTAAATATTATTGTAGTAAGAGTATCGTATGTGTTTGTTTTTGTAATTATTTTCTGTTGAATCTATTTTGTCTATTTGTAAAATAATTTTATTACTATTATAAGTTTTTAAATTTTGACAGCTTATATTGTTATCTAGAAGTAATATTGTTATTTTTAGATTTTTGTTGTATTGCTTCCATTTTTTTTTTTGCCAGAGTAATGCTGAGAGATAGACTCTTGTTGATAATGAAATATCTTAATTTCTACAACGAATCAAGATTTGACCATCAATTCCCCCCTTTTCCAAAACTAAGTAAGATATGGCCCATATTCGATTGGTTCAATAAAAAATTTCAACAATCATGCACACCGGATCAAGACGTGACAATTGATGAAAATCTAATGATGGATAAGGCGACTTAAGTGAGATTCGGGATAAAATTATATTTGCTATGTGAATCAGAAACTGGATACATATAACCTCACTATGGGTGAAGTGGATAGAGTGGACCAACATCTCTCTGGCAATCCTATAATTAGGAAACATGGCAAAATATATTATAAAAAATTGTTCATTCGCCTGGTAGAGTTTGTGACATGGAATGCATTTCTCCTGTACTAAAAGACTGGGAATGTAGGATGTAAAACTTGATCTAGAGTTTCAAATGTAATTAGGCCAATAGGTTATTGAAAAATACTGACAAGATGTTACTGGATCAAGAGGACAAGTACCAGATGCCCTCTGTCTGATTGAGTGTCATTTTCCTGATTATGTACCATCAAGTGGGAAGAAAACTAATCCTGGGAGAATTAGTGATGTGTGCTCTAAGAATAAAGATAGCAGGGGGAAAAGAGTGTGAAGGGAGTCAGGAGTCGTGGTATCAATGCACAAATGTGACGTAGGACTCGGTGTCTCGCTATGCTTCTGGATATATCACACAATAACGGAGTTTTAATTCAGTTCGTGTTCTTTACAGTTTTCTAGATTTATATAACTTTTTTTAGTTTTTAAAAATTATATAAATAATTACAATGTTAGAATGTAATATTACATAACTCGTTTTGTCGTAGCTACGTTTTTGTGAAATGACGAGTCCAATATAGTCAAGAGAGTTTGAGTGCCAGACATTCATATCGTGGTATAATGTCTCTTATTTTTGTGTTGAATTTTCTTCTCTAGGCTTGTTCAAAGCATATTCCACCAAAGATCTTGCTGAGAACTTTCCTCTTAAACAGAGATAGGTCATTTGTTGTCAAGTTCCAGCATTCAGAGCCATGTCTGAAAATTGGTCTAATAAGAGTTTTGTACATCCCTGTCTACAGAGACAGGGCTCAGCTCCCCAAGTGCTCTATAAGACCATAATAACATAAGTGATATACTTCTTTAGTTACAGTTCAGAATGTTCCCATTTTTATAAATTTCTTCCATCCAAAAGATTGCATTCTTCTCTCTATATATCGATAAGCAAATCCTGTGCCATAGTAATTAATTCAAGGCCTCAATGCTTAAATAGTTCCGCTGGATGTAAGAGAGTCATACATAGAGTAAGACATTCCAAGAGGCTAAGGAGTAGTCCAAATGATGTTTACTATGTTTTTTTCTTTGTATAAGTCTGGGTAATCTTTGTGGAGTTTTTGGGATGAAAATGATTTAAGGGAAGAGGGTTATTGTCTCACCCCTCCCTTGAGTTGAGTGGGAAGGCTGCCTCACCAAAGCCTCCTGACCTACTCGCCCTCCTAGGCTTCCTAGCAAAAATTACCCTAAGATGTGTGTGGTATACTGTACTCAGAAGCCTGGGGCTTCATAAAGCCTCATGTTGCTGGGCATATCAGCTACTTATTTGATATGCTAGTAATTAAATTATGCATGAACAATCCAGCAGTTTCAATTTGCTTCAATAGCTCGTCTGAAGAGGGTGTTATGTCCTCTCAATTTTCAGCGAAAAGTGATACTTTTGCTAAAGTTGAAAATTCGGCCCACCACCAATAGAAAAAAATTTCATTTCATGGCGCTTAATATCCCGATTTGTGATAATGTCTCTACTATTATACAATAGTTTCACAAACTAATTTACAGGCTCTTTGTTGCTGCCTCATTGCATGATTTTGACAGGCACAAGTGTTTTAATATGGCTAGTACATACTACTACATAGATCCATGACATGCATGCGGGATGGGTCCTATTAGTAACTTAGCAACAGTTAGTCTCTGCCTATATGTGAAGCAGGAGAGACCAATGTTGGCCAGGTCCGAATCGCTCGTCAAGCCTCTTAATCCAATTTAATCAACCCATTGCCATTCTTATCGCTTCAGGGCCATATGTTTAGAAGCTGTACCAGATGCCTGAAGTTTACTTTAAGATGGTCAACTTCTAGTAAGGAAATTGTACTGTAAAACTACAAGGAGATAGGAGAGAGGGTACCTATCAACCAGTAGTGTTCATCAGGCTATGGTAACGATTTATTCATATCTTAACCGAAACTCAAAAGAATGCCAGTTTTCTAAGGAAGATTTTTTAATTAATCAAGTTCAAGGAGAATATGTCCCTGATGTAATAAGAATAAAAGCCTGTCTCATATAGAAAAATAGAATTGATGTGAATATTGCTGAGACTGCTCAAAATAGAATGCCAGTTTTCTAAGGAAGATTTTTTAATTAATCAAGTTCAAGGAGAATATGTCCCTGATGTAATAAGAATAAAAGCCTGTCTCATATAGAAAAATAGAATTGATGTGAATATTGCTGAGACTGCTCAAAATATATCAGTCGTTTGTTTTGAGAATAGTGGATCTAAAATTCTCAGGTAGTTTTTCTACCAGTCCAGGATATCCAATACTCAAGAAGAATGCCTTAGAATCAATCATCAAAGCATCCATTGTACTGGAGGATGTCTGATCAGTAGCATACAACTACTGAATACCCTCCATCTGACAACTTTTTTTGTGATGTCCTATCAGGCAACCCTGAGTCTGAGTCGTTACTTTTGTTTTTTGAGACCTTAGTCTTGAGGTACAGACGAGAAATATTGTACAGGCAGAAGAAAAAATGTATGGCATTATCAGGTGATGTAATAGCAGCAGTAAGACCTGGGTCATTTCTGCCTCCACTATTGGTAGGAATCAGTGTATATTTATACCAAAGGGGTTTGGTTCAAAACTTCTCTTAAATATACTGTCTGCTATTGGATTTGTTGCATCATTCCCAAAAACCTTTCTCATAGAGGCGCCAGCAGTACTGCGGCCTGAAAAACCCAAGCAGTCAGTTGTCGCATTACTTCAATTCATTTTTGACAATGCTGATTTCAATATTAACACCATGGATAGACTGAACACTTTCCACGCTGTGGGCGGAACCTCGGGATTCACCTATAGAAGATGCAGCTAAGTTTCATACACTTCAAAGTACACAAGATTTAAACTTAGTTGGGCCGCAACAAACATCCACTTGAATGATGATCGGAATTTTGTTTTAAGTCCAATTATGATAACTGAACATGCTGGAGCTCAGTCGCTGCTACACTTTGTTTCCTACAGTTGCAAGAAAAGTTGTAGTGGAGCTTGTAGCTGCTGAAAAGTAGTTCTACATTACTCCTCAATATGCAAACACTGGAGTGGCACTTCTTGCGAGAATGTTCCAATACAGAGATAGTTGCTGGAGATCTTTTTGAAAACTTTGATGATGTGATAGATTTTTCCAATAGGTGTGCCGCAGGCTGGATCATCTGGTGACCAGGACTGTGATTCATACATGGATAGCACACAGTGAAAGGACAGTTATCATGAGTATGGACCTTCAAAATACCAAAACTGTGAATAAAAAAATGTTGATTTGTTTTTTAATTAGTTTTTCAATACAATGACAAGGGATTAACTATATTTACTTGGTGTTGACCGGCAAATATGTACTAGGCAGCTCTGTTTATAGCGATGAACCATCTGTCTTTTACTCTCTTAAATGGCAGAGATAAAATAAAAATGGGAAGTTTATTCACTAAATTGAGGACTGTAGCATCTGGTACAGATTCAACATATGTGGTAGGTAATAAGCTGAAGAAGCTTACAGACGGTCGTGGAAATTCAGAGCTGGCTGAACATCAGATGTGCTTTGCGTTTGGGATAAAGTCTTCTGTGGAAGAATACTTATGCTAAAGCCAATCTCTTGCAAAATGTGCACGCTCTGTTCCACACTACATTTTCTTATTTTTTTAATTGAGCACCAATGTTTAATCTATTGAAACTTAAAATTGGCTTATCGTAACTTATTCCTAATATATAAATAATATTTACAATGTGACCTCTACACTTGCCTCTCTAGGAATCAAGTGTTATTGTGAATAAAATTTATATTAATCATAAACATACCGTTAATAATATTCTGTATTGATTTTCTATCTATGAAACTATATGTCTTGGTTAAATGAATTAATTATTTAAGGTATATATTAACATATTCCATAAAGATAAATACTTTAAAAATAGTTAACTATATATAAATTGATTGCTGTTTTTTCAAGTGCTGCCTGAAATGCCTCTTCCATCTCCTTTGCCTCAGACTATGAGCAACAAATCTCTGCTATTTCATCCTCGAGTAGCAGAAGAAGCACATATTTTACTTAGTCTACGGGATGACACCTTGGTCCCTCAACTAGCTCATTCATTGAACCAGTCAGCTGCTCTTAACATGTAAATTGTATTTTATGTATTATTTTGCAATATTTTTTATTTTAATTATGGTCGAGCCTGAAGGTAGAGGCTTTATTTGAAAACAGGTACAGGAGAATCATCCATTATTTACTTAGCATTGGTAAAAATTATCAGAACGATCTGAACTTTGAAAGTTATATAACACTACCTTCCAAAATACACTGATTAAATTTTTGTTAAACAATGGCGGAAACTATATTAAAAAAAACAAATTGATTGTGGCAAAAGTCAGTTCTAACTTCTAGCCTTATCAGCCTTATTCCAATTATAATATATACAGTCAAACTTCTCACATGTGTACACTATGAGGAATCTAATTTTATTTGATTACCAGAAGTCTCCACTTGTGAGAAGAAGTTAGAGAGAGGGTTGGGTAAATAATACATCTTAACAAGAACAAAATGAACGAGCATAAGTTGTTTTCTTTTCAAAGCCCAGTTAGTCGCTGTAGTAGAATCTACTGAAACACCTTCTCCACTTGCGGTTTTATACTTTATGCCATGTCTTATTTGATTAGCCCAGCCAACCCCCACTAGCTTTAAATCCCTCATTTTGTAAATTGCATACTAGCTTCAGAACTTTTTGCTGTATTAACACTCTAGAAATCAAGATATCGATTGTTTGATCGCACTTGTCGCAACCAACCCACTAACCAAGTAACTTGGTTAAGCCTTCCTGCTGTTTTAAGGGATTGTTCTTTGAGTTATCCTTCCTGTGACCTACCTACTGTTTTTAAATTATTTGTTTTAAGTTTCAGCGAAGCACATTTTACCCACTTTAAATCTCTTGGTGAGGTTGTGACACTTAATTTTTCATGTTCAATAATTTGATTTTTTCTATCATTTTCAAAAACATTGAACAATCACCTTTGAACAAAAAAAGAAACAAACCGAAAATGGTATTTAGGGAATGCCAGCCAGCTGGGTGAAGCCGGAAATTTCCTCTAAAAGATCAAATTCATAAAACAAAGGTTCATTGTTAGTGTGGTTGCTACAAACCAAGCCACGTTCAATATACTTATTAGAAGTTTTTAAGTGAAAAAATGGTTACCGTTTCTGTCCATGCCCGTTTATGAGAATGGTCGGTTATTAGAACTATTAACCTTACTAAAACCTGTTGAATTGTGCTCAGGAAAATAAAAAGATTTGCTGATGAAGAATATCCACTTTTTAGAATTGTCCATTTAGGGAAGTTTTTTCTGGAAGTATCAACTCTTTATATATATAAAGGTAATAAAAAATGTGTCACATTTTAAGATATTCATTATACCAGGTTTATTTCAAATTCTACATAAATGTATTAGGTCTGATTCTTTCCAACTTCTATTTCTCCAATTTCTGATCCAACTTCTATGTAATGTTTAAATTCCAAAATTTTATTGCATATTAAAATTAAAAATATCATCGAAGTAGTAGTTTATTTCTTTATTTTAGTTTACAGTTTAATTTTATTTATTTATCTTTATTACATCACACCATTTTTTTTTTTTTATGTGGGTTTGATATTCTTTCTAGAATTTACCCACATTTAATGTAATTAATAAATTATTCTTATGTGTACTGTTAGAATTCGATATTTTGTTAACAATTTAAAATTATAAACAAAAACTAGCACTGACACGCAGTTATTACTTTAATTTCTTTCTACTTGTTTTGTTGTTTGTTATATGTTAGATAATTACTATTAAGTTAATTTTTTTTATTGCTGGTTTTCAATCAATGAGGTGGCTTAACAACACCCCAAGAAAATGGCCAGAATAAAATAGTTCTTTCTCAATCATTTTTAAATTAAAAAAAAATCTGACAGCATCCGACCTAGCTGTAAGAAAAAAAAAAAAAATCGATGTCGCAACACCTCATGAAGATGTAGGAGGGAACAACCGAAGGTTATTGCCATAGTTGGTAGGTGGCGCTGAGATGCTAGTGTGGTGAGCATTAGGTGTTTCGTCTCAACTCTAATTTCTGTTTTCTTTACTGGATTCGCTACTTCATTATTTAAATAGCTACTAATTTATCTACATGAGGCACAGTTAACACCAACCAAACTCAGCCTTCAAAAAATAAATTATTGGGCGAGCCGGGGATTAAACCTGGGCCTCCATAGCTAGTATACTATGAGGATAGACAGCCCATTTTAAAATAATTCTCACAAAATTTTTGTCATAAATGATTTTTATTAATTAAAAAAACTAATCCTTGGATCTAGTTATTCCTAGAATATGGGCTGAAAAATTATTAATTTAAACTTAGTTCACATACCTCTAGCATTGCCATTACCCTAAGCCTGATTATCTAGTTCAAATTGCTACTACCCAATATTTGTTAAATTCTACATTTAATAAAGAAGTCAAAACTTGAGGCTTTAGAAAAAAAATATTCTCGACTGCAGTTGTTAATATAATTTAAGTTAATATAACTTTTAATTAATGTGTATTAGTTAACATATTACCTAGACATTTAATAGTATGACATACATGGTAAGTAATGTACAAAAAGCCTTCAGCAGCCAGTGAGATATCACAACAGGATATATGTATCCTGTGTTTGGCAATCCTCTTGAGGATGATGAAAATTATCAAGATAATAAATGTTCCTGGAGTAAGATATGTGTTTTCTCTTCAGAAATACTGCTAAGGAAAAGTAAATATATATATTTTGCTTTGTAAGAAAAAAAAATAAATGAAATCCTATTTTGGAAAAGGTTTTCCTCAGTCTGTGTTAGACATACTGTTTATATCTCTATCCCTGATGTGGGAAAGGGTTGAGGAGTATAGCAGAAAATTCTACAAGTTTTTTATAGTGTGACCGAAGACTGTTTTTACAAATTACAGATCTAAACGTCGAGTATTAAAACAAATTTACTCAACAGTCAGCAGTGGTCTCATAAAATAATATTAGGAAAATATTGGTCAAAAATATTTGGCTCTTTCTCATTCAGAATTCACTGTGTATAACAAGTTCTATATTAGACTTCCTTGCTTAAGTTTTCTGTTTACATATTATATATTGTGGAATTGTATAATAAGTCTGGGTTGAATAGGTTAAATTTAATACCTTTTATTTATAATAAAATAAAGAGCTTTTAAGATAATAACTTTTATTAAGAAAAAATGTTCCTAATTTTTAAAGCAAAAAAAAAAAATTTTAATTTCAGATACAAATCTGTCTTTTTTACCATCTTGTTTTTTTGTTGGTACCAAATCATTTAAAATTATATTTATTCTAATTGATGTGCCACTTCTCATTGATTTTCCTCATGTTACCTATTTATTTTCAGTGAGCTGAAAGATCACTATGCAAGTAGTGAAACTTCAAAGGTTGATCAACAAAATGTTCCTGAACTCCTGAAAGCAATATTATTTTGTGACCCTGAAGTTTTCACCACTTTTAATTGTAAGTGCTTGTTATAATTTATTTATTTTATTTTGTAATTTACTGTATTATAGGTACATTGGTTACATCAACCTTATTTTATTTATTTTGATGTACCAGATCTAACTTTTCTCGTTTTTTATTATGTTCTGCAATACTTAAAGGCATCTTCCTCCAATGATAGTGCTAACACTTATTAGTAAAATAACATAATAACTGCTCAAGCTAAAAGGTTGTTAAAGCCATCAACAGTCTACGTCTCTTATTTTCTGATATGTACTGGAACTCCAATCTTTTCAATATTAGATGCTTAGCATAACTCGCAATGTTTAAAACCATTCTTTACCAGTTTATTATTTCTCTTCAATCAATCAATTGATTGATAATCTATAATTTATCCATCTATTTTTCATCACATTCAATCATACTCCCATTACCCATTTGTAATATATATTTCTTACACCTCCTCCCTTGGAATGATTCCTGACTTTTATTTTATTCTTCTCTGTAACTACTGTTAGAGAACATTATTTACTTTCATTATTTCTTTTTTCTTTTGGGGACAATATTTAGTAATAAGTTTTTTATCTTCAAAAAAAATTAATGCTTTGCATTTAGATTTTACACTCTCTTTTTATTTTGATTTATTTTAATTAGTATAATCTCATTTTTCTTATGTTTGTTAGAGATTTTATTAAATTCTTCCTCCTAACTCATAGATACCTACCTTAACGATTCAAAGCGCAATATAAGAAACATTTATAAATGCTTTATTTAAAATTTTCTCTCTCGCTTCTCATATTTCTATTACATGTAATGTTTACTTTAATATATCATTCATTTATGTCAAATTTATCTATCTTTATTTTGAGATAGGCTTTTTAAAATTTAACTGTTTATTTTCCATACTTGTTTTTCATTTATTAAATCTCCTTATTTGTAGGTGTTAATAAATCACAGCAATGGACTGTTGAAAACCCTAATAACCAAGTGACACAGAAAAATGCTTCTCTTGTAGGTAATCATGATGGAATGAAATCACCGGATAATCGTGATGGATTAACATCATCTGGTAATCATGATGGCTTGACATCATCTGGTAATCATGATGGATTGACATCATCTTTTGTTGCTTCTTTGAATGAAAAAGTAAATTGTAATAAAAAAATTACAACAAACCCAGAAACTAACTGTGGTTTAAATGAAAAATATATTATTCCATCATCAATTGATGGACAAAGTGTGATACCTACCCCACCACTATCAGGTAGTTTTTGATGAAGTTTATACATTGTAATATTTTATATTTGTTTAAATTACTTGTGGTATATCTTCAATACAAATGCAAACTTAAGAACATGAAAAATCACGACTTTTGTTTCACAAAATTTTATCAAAAATCTAGGTATGCATTTTTAAAATATGTTAATAAAAGTGATAACATCAGACCTAAAGCAAAGAAAATCGATAAAAGGGGCGATTTCGTAATCCAAAATGTAACTGTTTTTTTGGCTCTCCTGAAAACTTGTACTTTATCTATTCGCAGGTTTGCATTTGTACTAATGGTATATATTGTTCTGGTAATTTTTAATTGTTGTGTAAGAACATAGATTTAATTAATACATACTATTATAATGCAGCCCATAGGTTGCAAAAAAAAAAAATATATATATATGTATATATAGGATTTGACAGTTCCTATAATTAGTAAAAATGATCCCAGATATATATTTTTTGTAGATTGTTTTTAACAATATATTTATTATTTCGGCCTTATTTAGGTTTTACCCAAATGTTGGCTATCTACAGGTGGCCACCCTTTCTAACATCTGTGGCACTGGAAGACAATCTTATCACAAAATAGCTAGTATGTAGGATTTAAATCCACGCCTCTAGTGTCTCTCTAACCTCCAGCCATGCCAAGCCAAGGCCACCTCTTCATTTTTTTTTAAATTACCAGAGGATTACTATAATGCAGATTTTTCTTGTACTGTCTCCACCCTGGCTGACAGGGAATCAATCCATAGGCAATTGACTCTGCCATTAAAGCCAGCAGTTACTCAATGATTCTCACCTGCTCAAAGAATTTTGCAATTTATTTAGATATTGCTATTTAGTACCTCATGTTCCAAAGTATAGGCCATGAGCTTTGTCTTGTGCAAATAAGGGGGAAAACGTTTCTTTTTATCACTGTATGCTTTGGACTTGTTCAGGATCTCAAATGTAATTGTGGGAACAATACGTTGTCCTTGGCATGAAAATCTCTTTTGATTTGAGATCTAAGATGGTTTTCTTAATCCTCAAATGCCGGCATCATATGTGACCAGGAGGATGATATTATGCTGATAGTTTCCAAATCCAACACATGTGATGGAGTTTCGTACTCTCTGTTTTTCAGTTTTTTTTTTTAAAAATAATATATATTTTATCGATTCAAATTTAAAAAGAGTAATTCATAGAATAAAGAAACTGTCCTAACATACAATTTTCATGACCTGAGCTATTCACAATACACTCACATATATATATTATTACTTTTTTATATTTTTATTTTATTTACTTTTTTATATCTGAGGTTTTATAGAGGTTCTGTTAATATAAGAAAGAATTCTGGCAAAAGGGAAATTGTTTATTAACAAATTGATTCATGAGTTACACGTATGTTATAAATTTACAATGTTAAAAAAATATAAAGTTACAATGTACCTTGCTATAATATTTACTGGCCAGTTTTACCTAGTTGTGCTCAATACGTGGTGCTTCCTTGTGCTGAGTGTGATCCCACGATGCGTGCCTCGTCTTCTGTGTACCACGAGGCAGTACACGTACTTGGGCTAGCGTCTCTCCCAATCTTCCTCTCTCTTCTGCCGGGTCAAAGATGAATGAGCGAGCTTATCCTCTTCCTCGTACCTTTCCGCTGCCTTCTTGATCTTTTAACTGGTTGTCCAATGCCAGTTGTTTTGGATATTATTAACTTTTCTTGTTTTGAAGTTAATAAATCCAATATTAAATATTATTTAATTATTGGTATTATTTATATGATAAATATTAATAGTAGATATAACGGCAACACAAACGTTCATCCTTTCATAGCCATGAACCACGGATCGTTTTTACTTTCTTTTACGCTCACTAATTTCGAGTTTATCTCAAAGGCAACATCAAAATATCACAATAATATATATATTCCTTTTTTGTGGGAGTGGAAGTGTTTATTTGTGAGTAAGAAGTAAATGCAAGACAATACGGCTTACTGAAAGGCAGCCATTAGAAGGGTAGGGTAGTTATGTAACTTGCCGGGCGAGATATAGGAGGGAGTAGTACAGTAATACCCTCACAGTTCCTTCATAGCCAAGTGAACTAGTGTGTTACCTGGATTAGTTGGACTTTCATTTAAGACTCAGTGCTGCAACTTTTTTCTTTTGCAATTATTATCCTTATTTACTATTATGCAACATGCATTTTTACCAACTGCTGCTAGACAATGCTGTGCATTCTTTTATTATTTCAGTTGGGAAGCATTGTCAGCCATTCCACTATCATTCAAAAGTCTGCAAAGAAAAGCCCTGATCTCAGTATTCCTAATCCAATCCAAACATCAATAAACTACAGTGTGGCAAAGAACCTAACATGTTTATGATCGCTGCTCTTACAATTATTATTGCAAATTGGTAAAGCGGCAAGCAGCAGGGTGGTTTACAGCTTGACCACCTGACACTTCATCTTAGCCTGTCCAGCCTGCTTCCTACCTTTCAAAAATCTTGAAGAATTTTCTTCTAAAATGTATACTACCAATACGTGAATCTAAAAACCTAAGTTATCGGTATTGGTTTGGTTTCCATTTATGACAGTTCACTTTCAACAAACCTCTGTATTGTTGATTACTTATTCTCAACCCTTGAAAGCAAATGGTATAACAATGGTGCCTTTTTGTACGTAACGCAAGCTTTCGCCTCGGTTTGGCTTTTAGGCTTACATTACAAGCTTTACACGTTGACTGCTAACTACGAAACAGTTTGTAGTTCACGTTATTGCTTAGGACTCCAACTACGAGTTATCTTGTAGTTTTCATTGTTGCCTAGATCACCAACTGCGAATTATCTTGTAGTTTGTTTACTTTGCATATGAGCAACAGGTAGGTTGCAGCATGTCTGTGCAGGAAATCAACTCGTAGTTGGCTTCCATGAAGAGTTTTCTTTTACATAAGCCGAATACGAGATAATTCACATGATTTTTTTTTTTTCAAAAACCGTTCTATGTTTTTTGATGATAACTGTACTATAATTTTAGTAATGTAATATGATTAAATTAAATTGGCTTTATACACTGAAATCCTGAAGATGCCCTTTTCTTAACACTGCAGTCTTACCTTTCAAACCATTTTTTCCTTGTCCGCTGTGGTTGAGAATATTTTATCTGTTATCCCATAAAAGCAGGAGTTCCACAGGGTTGAGTCCTACCCTCCGGTACCTCTACACTGCTTATGTCCCTCTACTCGCAAGATCTTTCTGGCAACAACACTTGCTGACTACACAGCAGCCCCAATATTCTACTCAAATCAGGAAATATCATAACGTTCAATGACAAATAAAATGAAGTTTAAATTGGTGCAACCAATGCCAGATCATAGTCACTAATGAAAAAAAAAATCCTGAGAGAAATGGTTAATGCCCTAAAGGTCAGAAAATTCTATTAAAACTTATCCTAATCCCCTAGCACAGTCATTATGCAGCATCAACCTCTTAGAATATTGAACCAGTAGTGGCCTCTGCTATAAATTCATGACAGGGGGAGTCCTAGTTGGTAGTAGGCAGTTACTCATATCATTCCCTGAGTGTCTGTATTTCTTGTGTTTTGGTCAGCCTTGCAATCTCGCATGGGAAAGTGATGACAATCATGCAGGTTTGGAGGGGATTTGTGTATTCGAATATATTGCATGAAGAAGTGAATAAATGCTGAACTGTAAATATGGTATGAATGAGATTATTGATCAAAGCTGCTTATTGCACAATAGGGCAGATTGTAATTTTATATCAACTAAAAGATTTTCAACTATATTTTATTAACAGTTAAATATATATAAAGATTTTACTAATTGTATAGTGTTCCTAAATGATCATATTTAGAAATATTTTTATTGTTAATAGGCTCCTCTCCAGAGCTGAATAGTGTCTCCGCCCCATTAGTACAAGTTTGTGATCAACCATTAGTGCCTTCGAATCCTTCATTGGATTTGCCAACAGTAAATTGTAGTTTAGAGGTAATTAACATTTTCATCGATTTTTTTATTATATTATATTATATAATATTTAATGTCTACCTACATTTAAAAAAAAAATTATTTGCTCTAGAATAACACCAATAATATAAACCTTGAAAACAGAGTGGGAAATGAAACTATTAATGGTTCGGAAAAACAAGAGGAGAATCCTGTGAAAAATTCCCTTGCATTAACTTCTCCTGCTTCATTTCAGCCAACTCCCCCCGATGATCATATACCAGAAATTCAAGACCTTAAAAATGCGTTACCCAGCCCTTCTTCAAAAGACACTGACTGTGATGATGTCCCGAGCGCCATAAAGAATAAGGTAAGTCCCATTATTTAATTAAGTTTTACTTCCATTAAATCTATTATTTAATTTTGTTTAACAATGTGAAGTAAGATTTAATCTAATACTGTTTTTTTCCCTCCAATACAATAGCTGTTATAGTTGAACTTGTTTTTAAAACTTCTTTTGTATATGTTTATTTACAGGACAAGGAACTAATGAAACGTAGTTTAAAAGAATATGCTGAAAAATTTTCACCTTCCTGTAATTCTGAGAAGTTTAATTTTCATAATACTCAAGTTCATTCTTCTGAATCTGAAAGTGAAGAAAATGTACCTCAAAATAAAAGTAAAATATTTAAAGCTCGAGAAAAAGAAAGAGCACTGGCTAAGAAGAAAGGTAAAATTCTTTATTTTAAATTTCTTTCTTTTTACATTTTTACTGTTCCCTATAATAATTAATTTTATTTTTCATGTTATTTAGCTCAATGTACTTTATATATATATGTTTTAGAGCAAGGGAAATCTCCAAATGGAGAGAATAAATCTGATAGAGGAAAAAGGAGAAAGCGCTCTTTAAGATCTTCTGGAAGTGTTGATAAAAAGAATTCAATAGAAGGTATAAAAACACTATTATTAAGTTTTAATTCCATTTAATTATAGATAAGTTATTTTTTTTTAAAAAGTCTTAGTCTTTCCTTTCTATGTTAAATTTAAATACTCTTAACTTATTAATTCCTTTGGTCCACAGTGGCAATGAAGCAGAGCTATAATTTTTTTTTCTGCGTAAACATTTTTAAAGTTTTTTGAAATTGGTACTGTTTTTTGTAAATAAATAAGCTTAGTCAAACAGCCTGTTTGAGAAAAATAGAATTATCTAAACTGCAAGAGTGGCTTTAAAGAACAACTGACCCGATTGTTTTACAAGAGTGTTCTTTGTTGTTCACTGTTATGCTTAAGATAAGAGGCTGTAAATAACAATGACAAAAGAGGACTTGAATAAACCTGACACGATAACATAGTCACAAAAAATAGCTCATAATAAATAGTTTTCAATCTATTTCACAATTCCGAGTTCGTAATGCTCTCCGAACTAAATAACTCTTCAAAATAAGTGAACTATTCCATAGTTTATAAAACAGAAAAGTAAATAAAAATAAGATATTATTTCATTAGTTAAATAAATTAAATTATAAAAATACTATAAACCATCAATACATTCTAGCTGCAATCCTAAACATATTTTATTTACAAAATACTTTATACAAATATATTAAAAAAAAAAATAAATATTTTTACATAAACAGCCAAAATAGATCAGAACTATTGCCAAAATAATACAGAACTCAACTTTTAGTATATTATTATTTTTCAACTACATAAAAGTATAAATAACTTATTTTTTCTTCACCTGAGTTAAAAGTACCATATACGTTAAAAGCCGTAACCAGTAATTTCACCGTTAATTGGTAATAATTTTTTTTTATACATAAAGAGTGGTGTATCAATATAGACGACATGAAGAACGAAAACAAAAGCAGACTTAAATTTTTACCCTGCACTAGCAACTCTTTTTAATCTGATCTGAAATAATGAGTTTACCAGCCATAAAAATGTTTGGCTAATTGCGGTAATTTGATTCATTCTGCTTTACAAAATCCTAAGGTTCTTTTGAAATTAGCAAACAAACACTCAATATCTTCTTCCTTTTTTTTTTAAAGTTAATGCAGTATTTATTTAGATGTTAATATAAATACATAATCTCTGTAGCCTTTTCTCTTCCTCAAACCTATCTATCTGTTTTTCTTACCATCTACCCACCTAATCAGTCTTATGTAAATTTAGGATCTAAAAACATTTTTGAGCAATTTTATGCCTCAAGAATTGAAAAGTAGGGGCCTAGATTAAATATATTGATGACTTTAATCAATTAAAATTTATTCTAAAATAATTTAATGAAAATTAGTTAAAAGTAGGGTGTAAGCATTTGTTATTGTGAATAATTTCTAAACGATTAATCTGAATATAAATTAGATGTTCGTTCAAATGATACCCCACTAAATAAAACATGTAAATAAACCGAGAGTGTATGTTTTTTAGAATTTTGAAAATTCTTAATTTTTGAAGGAAATCATTTATCTCCATAATGCTGGTTCTGTTTTATTAATTTGAAGTATAACGGATTTGGTTTCTATAATGTTTTCATTATATATTTTTTTGTTTTAGAAAGTGCTCCTAAAGCTAAACTTCGAAAAATGGAGCGAAAACTTGTACCTGTACTGGAAAAGCTAAGTGTTGAAGAACTTATGGAAACAAATACATACCAAAGATTCAATCGTTCGCTAGAAAAAATCTTTGAAGATGTAGAAGATGTAATGAATAATGAAAGTGGTAATTCCTTGTTTTTCATAATTATTATTTTTGTCTGTTTACTTTGTTATGTAGGTAGTAACTTCTAGGCTCCAACTGAAAACATCTAAGCTTATGATGTTTTTTTTTATCACAAAAAGCTTATGATGTACTTTTAGTGGAATAAAATAACATTTACGACCTCATTTATTGGTGTATTACCTAACTGAAGAAAATAGAGAGTAAACATATTTTTACTTTTATTTGATGGCAGTTTGTCACTAAAAGTTTCAACAAATAGGAAGATCAACAAGGGCTAATGAAAAACTGTGCAAAGAATTTATTAAAAAATCTAAGAGATAGGGTCATAGATTAAGAATATAATAGATTTATATAAATAAAAAAATACTTATATTTTACTATTTTTTAATAACTTTCAAACAATTATCTTCATAGTCCTTTCTTGAAGAACAGCAAATAAAGCTTTGTCCACAGAGGTGTTTACTCCAATTGATTCATTCTTCACCTCCTCTTACCAGAATCTTTTCATTTTATAATATCAATTTTTTATGAAGATTCTTCGTTAGGAGGACTTAGTGGTAAAGCATACTAAGAAGATAAAATAAACAGTGATGGTGAAAATAGGTGAAATAAAAACCATTTGGAGCATCAGCCCTACAAAAAAAGCTGCCTACATCAAGAATATTGAATAATAATTTTTGTTTGTGCATATTTAATGTAAATTTTAATTAAAAATTTTCTAAACCATTTAAATAAATTTTTTTTTATGCTCTATCAAAATAAAACCACTATCTTTTATAAAATAGTGTTAAATATATAGCATAATAAGTTAACCAATTTTGGCAGATTCACATCCTTATTTGTAGGTAATCAACTACACTAATAAGAAAATAGGTGTAATAAGAATGTTACTTATTACAGTACAATCCCAATAATTCGTAGAACCAAGGGACTGAGGGTTTATTACGAATTATCAAGATTTTCGAAATAGCGGAATTACGAATTATTGAGTTTAAAAAAAGAAAAATTCTAATTAATGGGATAATCAGTTTTTATTAAAATTCCATATATGTGTTAAACAAATATGTATGTAATTAGTTATTCTTGATAAAAAAAATACCTCAAGTGGAAATCGGTTGATTTTTTTTGGCGGAGGGATTGCTAACAGGCTTGATAAATTGTTTTGTCCAAGGTCACAATAGCAGAGAAAACATCTACATTATTTCTTATGGGCATGCTTTGAACTCATGGTGAAACCACACTGAACTTAATCGGGCGTCAGAGTGAAGAGAAAGTGAAGACGCTGTAAATAAAAGATATTGAATACGATTTAAACGAATATGATTAAGGGAACTGAAGAGTGGGAAGAAGGGATTTTTTTTTTTTTTTTTTTTTTTCCCCCCGAATAAACAGGATTGTCAGCAGAGATTTGAGAATTTTATGACGTTAAGTGGTCTTGGTACGAAAATTATTGCAAATTACTGTGATTTTTCCAAGAGACCAGCAGCTTATAACAAACAAGCAGGATTAACGAATTACCGAGATCGCACTGTATAAGAGAAAAAAAAAACATGTATATATGCAAGTTTGTGTGTTACAAAAATGGAATGAATTATTGTTCTACACGAGACGTTAGAAGTTTCATAGGTCCAAATAAAGCTGGAACCACAAATTGTTCATCTGGGTATCAGATGCAGAGAGCATTGGTGGACCTAATTTTCTTTACTGATATGATAGGGTTGAATCATAGTGGTATGGCCCAAGAATTGTGCCTTTAATAATGCTTTGGTTTTATCTCAATGAATGTAGTATATACAGCTTTACCAGAGAACACATCCTTGAATAAATAAATATATACATGTATAAGTATATTTATTAACAAATGAACAGCAAACATAAACAGTTCAAAATTAGCATTCATGCAATAATAATGAGAAATATAACTTATTATACTTATATATTTACGCTTATCTCTAATGAATTCTATTTTTATTTTTGCTTAATGCTGATTAAGAATTTCATACTGATCTTACTGAATAAATTGGAAGGAGTACCTGGTTCAAGGCTAGTTTACTCATATCGGCATTTTATGTGGTGTTTAAAAGCATTTTACCATTAAATTAGGCTCCTAAATTTTATGATCGGAAACATATAGCTAAAATTTTATTTCATTACAGCATTTATAATTGATATTATTACTTATAGTATAGGAATATTTGTAATAATTTCAAAGGTGTCTTATTTTTACTATTTAGTTTTATTTCCATGTTAAAGAGTTACTCTAATGCAATAACAAAAGCAAAATAAAGTTATAGATTCTCAAATGAAGAGGAAAATGATTTATTTGTTTTGATCATAGATGGAGATGAGGAATGTTGTGACTCGCTAATTCCAAAATACCACCTTCAAGATCTTTGTGCTGAAGCTGCCAAGCTGAAAACGCTAGGGGCAATGGAATCTATTCCCACTGATAAAACCACAAGATTGTTAACTATCCTAGAGCGAAACATCCGGGATGGGAGTAAAGTAACACCAATATCTGATCCAGTAAGTAAACAAACAGTTTTCACTCATGATAAATTTAATAGATTATTAGAAGGTCTGGAAACTACTAGAAACCTATTTATGCAGTATAATTTTGGCGTTATACATATTATGTTTAAAATATTTTGTTGATGAACAAGGGCTAACTTATGAATATTGGTAAAAAGTATTAATAAGTTTCTTAAATCAAGTTGACCGTTTTTAAAACAGAAAAAAATAAAAGAAATCCTATGAGATTAAATGGCTTGCATTCTATTCATGCGCCCTTGTACCATTGTGTTATATCAAGATCAGATAAAATGTTCTCAGCAATTAGAGAGTTGAGACTATGGTGGATAATATGGAGATTTGAGCTTATACTTAAAAAGAAGAAATTTGATATCCTTGGAAGTCGATAATGATTCTAGATGTCTATCCAGGTATTTGAGATATGGTTATGATGAGTGGCAGAGGAAGGGACAACAAAGAGATTCAGAGAAGTGGTTAGGTTTTCTAGAAAGGACTTATCTGGGGAATATTTGAGGAAATTGGTGGTTAGGTCACTAGCTAAAATGTAAGGAGATACAAGGCTGTGAAGGTTTGATTCATAGACAGAGTTAAAGGGAACTTGAGAAGGAAGGTAGATATATTACTGCATTGAGGATCCATTATGAATGGAAAGAGACTTTGGTAAAAAGGTATTCCAAATGAGACTTGCTGGAGGGAGAAGCATAGGATACAATGGTATTGTGTTTTGTTCCTGTTACATTAGGTATTTGTTATGCAATTGAATTCACACTATTATACTTTCAAATTTAAAAATCTGTGTTTACATTGAATAAATCATTGTAAAATATAAGTTTTATTGTGTTAGGTAAATAATTTATTTTAAGTAGTATTATGGTTATTTTATACCAAATTATTTTTTATTCTGTATACTTTTCCTTTATTTTTAATAGAATGATGGAGAAGATGAACGGAAATTATTTGTTGAGTTAGCGATGGAAAGGGTAATGAGAGCAGTGGATGCTTCTTTGACAGCTTTATACATCTTAACATCACCAAACATGCATAAACAAGTTTATTTAGAAGATGTCATTGATCGAATAATTATTTTCACAAAATATCAACTCCATAACACAGTGTTCCCTGTGTTTGATCCAGTTTATCGGGTGCAATCTAAAGATAAAGGCAAGTGATTATTCATTACTTTACTAATGATTACAAAATTATTTTAAAATAATTTTATTGGGGTGATTTATATAAACAAAATTATTTATATATATAACAAGATCTTATATAGTGATTTCTTATCTATTGCAAACAGTTCCAAAAGAGTTTTGAGCCATATAATATTATTTAAATTTAAAATACTTTAAAATTAAATGGAATATTAGCCCTTTTATAACTTTTAAGTGGTTGGTACTGATTCTTTTATTTGTGTGTGATGAAAGTAGTCATACAAAATTAACCAATAGATCTGGAAGTTAAATTTCATATTCCACAATAACCCAGATTACTCCACAAATATGTAGAGCAGATACAATCAATAGAAAGTGTGAGAAAAAAAAATTATAAGAGACTTAACACACATAAGTGAGTAACTTTTCTTCTAAGGTTTCTAAAGTTTCAGTTAAGGAGCTGTGCAAGATTAATAGTTAATTTTTCCCCTCAAATGTTTAGAACTGATTAAATATAGTAATTCAAGATAAATCTGGAAATATATTACAAAAAAAAAAATATTTTTCACTTTTCAGTACTTTTCTCCCCATGCCATTATCAACAGAGCTGAAATTATAAAACTGCGTATAATGAAATAGGTTAACTTATAACTTAAACTAATGCCATCTTATTCAATAGCAGGTGTGACCTTATATTTGGGTCTATTATGTAATCTAACTTCAGCTGTCAGCAACAAACTGCATTGTACTTTCAATGTTCGGCTTAAATTATCTTTTTTCATGATCAAAACAATTATTTTGTTTTTTCGACAGATGGTTACCTCGGTTCAGGGAGGAAAAAAAGAGGTCAATCGAAGGAAGTTCGTGAGAAGACCGTTTTACTTTTATATCAGAAGTTAACTGAAGTTCTCACTTTATTGGCAGAATTATTGGACATTCAGAAACTCACTGATAATGCAGTGTTACATGCTTCTTCAATGGGAATTTCTCCATTTTTTGTTGAAGGAGTTAGTGATTTACAGCTTTCTGCTTTGAAATTAGTTACAACAGTAAGTATAATAATTTATAATGTTCACATTTATAATATCTTGCATTTTATTAATTTCCTTATAATGAAATTTTGATTTTTAATATCACAACTCGTCGATTAATCTGTCTTGTTTATACACTCACTGTATAAATGCCACCCACTTTAATTATTATACATTATTAGCTTATCCCTTTTGAGGTGTTGCACCTCAGTAGCAGTAACGACGTTCTCAGAACTGAAAAAAAATATTATACTATTTAGTGTTTTTTGGGGAAGCTTCATAATTAATTTAATGATTATGTGAAGGGGGAATTAGTTTTCAAGGATTCTGATTGTACAGCCGTTCTTGGGGGTTGGGTCTGCATTTACATGTTTATTAGTTGTGTTCTTCACAATGCCAAAAATTATAATGATTTGTCTGAGCCTGAGCTATTGCTGCAAATCTGTTTCATGGAGTGTACCGTTCCTTTTTTTTACAAATATACTCCCCCCCCCCTACACACACCACCTATGGGAATTCTCCATAATTACCCATTAGTTCAGCCCAATCATCCTCTTTACTTACTTACTAGTACATATAATTAGTATAAAATAGTTAATATTTCTTTAAACCAAATTACACATTGCTTCAGTTTTATTGTAAAACTAGTAATGTAAAATAGAGTAGTATTTAGTGTTACAATTTTCACAATTATAGAAAGTAGACTGTAGAACTAATTATCAAACTATTGGATGTCTATCAACAATACCCATGCCTATTGACTAATGAGATACCATGGCACAATGTTAGGAACCAAAGGGATAAGGCCTTAAAGAATATACCTATAATATATATATACCTATACCTATAATAAACTCTGGTGCTTGCATTAATTTTGATGTTCAGCTCTTAACCTTTCTCTCCATTTTTCTTTTTCCTATAGACATAAGAAGAAATTAATACACTGATTGAAATAACTTAATTCTTATAATTTGAATATAACACCAGTTAAAATAGAAGTTAACACTATAAAACATGAGTGAATACTCCCTTGCAGCATACAACCCTAGAGCTCATATAAAACATGCAACAATGCCTGAGTGAACTGTGCTTAAGATCGAGTAACTCTGAAATATGTTACTCTATTTCTGGAACCCTGTTAAAGCCCCACCATTAACAATGAGGGTCACATATTAATGAAACTTCTTTAGTACTGAAGAATAATATACTGGAAACCTACTTAGCACACTAGGAATCGATGTTTACTGAAGCAAATCTTTAAACAATTTGCACAGTAAATGTAAAAAAAAGACATTAACTATTAAACTCATGTCTGTTTTATTTATTTATTTTACTAAAACAATGCAACTTGTAAATCACAAAATCATAACAACCAAAAAATTATTTAGTAAATGTATTTTCATAAGTGGGCAGAATTGTTTTTCCTGTGAATATACATTTATTTTATTACTATCCCAAACGTTTGGTGATACTACATAATTGTATTATTGTCATGGTTAATACATGTTATAAAGTGATGTTAGTCGTATTTACATTATTATAATTATTCATCACTATCTAGGCGTTTATGATAATAGGTTTTTCACCTATAAACACCAACAACCAACCAACTTATAATTTTTTTTCAGATATTTGCAAAATATGAGAAGCACAGGAAGCTATTATTAGATGACATTCTTGCATCAATGGCCCGACTTCCTAGCAGCAAACGCAGTCTTCGCTCTTATAGGTTAAATGTTGATGAACAAATACAGATGCTTACTGCTTTAGTATTGCAGCTGGTTCAGTGCATGGTCGTTCTACCTCACAATCTAGATAATAAACATGAATGTGATGTAAGTAAATATATTTGTATAGCTCACTAGATCAATTAAGAAAGCTCCTAAAGCAATTTTAACAATTACCGTTAGTGGTTTAAGGACTCATTTTTTAAAACTTCACATAGCTGTGATTCAAAACGAGTTGACATATCTCAATAAAATTTGGTATTTTTCCAAGTCTACATGAATATTACACCTGTGCTAAATTTCATATAAATCTGAGATGGTGAGGTAAATTTTGTTTTAAAATTGTGTTGATTTTACCAGGATCATTTAATAAGTAATTAAAAAACTTAAACCTGATCACACCTCTCCATACAGTTCCTTTACTTTCTTTGTCCGTTATTTCATTGATATATTGAGAAAAAGAAAATGGCATGACCAATGACCATTTAATCACTGATGTTAATAATTGTTTAAAGGTGAGTATAAATATAATATTAAATCATTGTAACTTTTTAAATAATTAAACACGAATAAAGCACATCTAATTACATTTCATGTCTTCAAAACATTTCAGCATCTTTTTGATCCTTATAAGCCACGAATGCTTACACCATATTTTTTTTTTTTCTTTGCTTTTGTTAAATAGTTCTCAAAATAATTTCATTATATAATTAATGTACAGAGAGGTAAATGTGAGTGTTGTGGCATGTCTGCTGTTCATGTTATATTGTAAGACCTTGAATATCTGTTAACAGTAATTTTTTTATTATAAAATGGGACATGTCCATATGTTTCTTCAAATAAATTGAAAAGTTAACTGAAAGAAAATATAATTCTAGAGGAATAAGATGTATATTTTCATATGTGTAATGGCATTTTTTCTGATAGGCGTTAATATTGAAAATAAGGAGAACAAATACTAAGAAATATAAACAGTGAACTGTCACATTTAACTATGAATGATTAAAGCTGAGTTCTCAGAATATCTTTGATTAAAATGAAAATAACCTTCCACAGGCCACTACCAATTAAGCAAAGCTCCGCAGTTAAGCTATCTTCAAAATGCGTTACATATCTTATATTGTGATTAGTGAAACCACAATTCACTAAGTTGTGAACAGTGGGTTTTTACTCTACATATTATAGAAAAATATGTTAGTTAGTTTAATATAATCATATTAGACCACTAATATTATTTTATGATAATTTGTATTTGGCTATCTGTTATTTCTTAAATATTTTTTTTATACCTTGTTCCAGTTTGATCCAGATGTGATAATTGTTAGTAAATTTAAAGCTGCAAGAAGCACAGCATCAAATTTCTTGTATGTATTTTTAAATAAATGCAGTAGTAAATCTGAAGAAATTGATTACCGTCCACTTTTTGAAAATTTTGTTCAAGACTTACTTACAACTGTAAATAAACCAGAATGGCCTGCTGCTGAGCTTATGCTTAGTGTTTTAGGAAATCTGTTGGTAAGAAGCAATTATTTTTTATAATTGTATAATATTTATAAGTAGACATCATTTTGCAATTCCGATTAAAATTAAAGGTGGGATGTTAGTGAAATGTGTAAAAACATTATCTTTGAAATCACTGTACTCTGTTTCAACATAGGAATGCAATTTTTGATCATACATCTCTACCTGGTCCAATTATCTGGAGGCTGGTAAAGGATTTATCATTAGTTACTGAGAGATGGCCTTTAGTACATTGGTATTCATTTTTTGTGTTGGGAATGCCTTTTTCTGCTGCACAGTATGAGTATTATAATAGGTACCCTGATGTATGCACCACCTCAACTCGGGGGTTGAGTACACCAGCATCTAATGGGTAGTGGTTCCTTTAAAGAGTCATTGCATGAAGTGGGGTGGGACTGTGTCCTCATGGTGTGAATTTTCATAATGTTATTGCTAATTTATTACTTTACTTTCCCGATTAACTCCTAGTCAGTGCGCATAATTCTCAAGCTATGTCTCTAATCACATATTCCCAACTTCCAACTAGAATTGTTAATATAAAAAAAATGAGATAGTTCAGGTTTTGAATACACCATTGGAAAGCTTATATAATTTAGTTTTTTAGGAGTTCGGACATTTTTTTTTAGATGTAATACGAGATGCTGCCCAGTTTCTGGGGAGGGGTCTGTACTCCGTGTTCTTGCCCTCATTGGATGCCATGAGACTAGTTATTGTTGCTTCTGAAGTCGACTCAAATGTCTAGTACCAGTGAATGCTCCCTGATGTTTAAAGATAGGTTGCGTCATGTCAATTTGGTTTACTTTCAGGAAGATTCTTAAGAAATAAAACAATTCAGCATAAATATCTATCTTCTTTTCATCGAATTTAAGCCTGCTTACGACAGTGTATGGAGATTAACAATTAGTAAATCAATTAACAGGGCTATAATTATAGAGCTTAAAATCCCTGCTGGGATTTTATATATATGTATTTGTATTTATTATATATATATATATATATATATATATATATATATATAATAATCTAGTCTAATTAGTGTAAGCCATAATGTCAGTCAGACACCAGCTATTGTGTTAGAGGGAGTAGTGTGACCTGAGTGATAAATTTACATCAAAAAAAGGCATGGGACAAGGAGATACTTAGACCTGAATGCTATTCAACATAAAAAATGCAGACACATACAGGTGAGTGGAGTAATGGAAAGTGGTCCAGATACTGATGATATGATAAATAGGAAGATGCTTACATCCATGAAGGAAGTTTAATTTACTTCAGAAGATACTGCCCCAAGGTTGAGCTTTGAAGTAAATGTAAAATATATAAGGTAGTTGACAACTTATGTGATGAATAGGGTAGAGAGAAAGAGTTCCATAACAAATAATTAAAGAATAAATGTTTCAATGTATTACCCCAATTTAAGAATTAAGGAACCATTACCATTATCTCAGCAAAAAATAAAGAAAAAGAGGTATGCCAGAGGATCTTGGCCGCAACAGGTGCTACTCTAGTATTTCCAAGCAGACAAGAAAAAGAAGAATACAATAAGAAGAGCCACCACAACACTAATATATAAAATTTGGATTAAACACTATTAAATTTAATTAACAGCCCTGACTTATAGTGAAATGAATCATGAAAAAGGTCTAGGCCTTTTAAAATTAACTTCTTATAAAAAGAAATATAATATAAATTGATGGCACCTTCAAATAAGTGAATACCTGGTGAGTTCATTTGTTATAACTGAGACCTAGAAGTCCTATGGGAAGAACCAAATAAATGTTGTCAAATTCACAAGAAAGTGCTTTCCCCAAGAAGGTCTTCAATATGCATCTAGAAGGAAGATGAGGCTATGATTGCCAAGACTTTGATGTGTCCTACTGATGAGTTGCTAGGATAGATCATGATGGATGGAGGTGACTTCTTCTTAGTCTTAGTATTGGGTTGTAACTCGATGGATAATATTTATTTCAAGACTAAGTTATTAACATATATACCAAGTATAGGCTAATCATCTTTTTTCTCTGTTACTGGCTTACTAATTAATTACTCCTCACAGGACTGTGAATTTCAGTATTGGTGTATGGTTTGCAATGCAATTTTATTTTTTTTGCCTATTTTACTCTTCTATCTATTTATATATTATTTAGGCAGCTATGTTGTACTTTTATTTATTGACTAAAAGTTTTATTCCATTAGGCAAATTCATTTGATAATGTCTTTTGAGTAGCTAATATCCTGTTAATTGGTTAGTGTAATTGTAGATGAATGAAAAAGAAAAATGACAATTGTAGCTGGGAGTTATTACAAGCCATGATATACTTTAATGGAATCAGTTAGTTCAATCAGGTTTCCTCTTCTACATCCCTGGACACAAAATAACTAACTACATGTCAGCCTTTGAGTTTATTTCTTTTCAAAGCATTATTGACACTGAACTGAAAGTAACCTGGGCTGCAATTATGTTCTTTGTAAACTGCTTTCCCGGTCATTTTCATACTAAGGTAATAGTGTTGAATGTGTTGGAAAATATTGACTCAACGTTGAACACTGACTGGATTCAGTAGTTGATTTTCCAATCAGAGGAGTCTGGTTCTTTAGATGGTCTCTGGCAAATTTCGGGCCTGTTATGGGATTCCATACTGACTTGGGTATCTGTCCAAAATAGAACAGTTATATTTAGAGGACATTATAGAAAGTTTTATTGCAAGTCTGGCTGAGAACCTTTCATGAAAGTAAATGGATTACTTTTTATAGAAGGCTGTTGGTAAAGACAAGACAAGGAAGTTTCTCCTTTCGGCTTTCCTCTTTCTTTCTATGCAGGCTTGGTTTTTTAGTTATTGTTATATCAACTTTCATTGTTGTTAAAGAATCTCTTAAATTAACAGTAGTATGATCAAATAGAATGATTATTTAATTTGATACCAACACAATTGCATGCCTGTGTCAGGAAAATAGAGAGTAGGGGGGAAAGTTGTGAAACGTCTATTAGCTCTTCTTACTACCTGCGTGTCTAGGGCCAGATTTATACGATATTCTTTAACTTAGGACCTCATGTTAAATCATGCTGTCAAAGTTTTATTTAACAAAAAATATCGGAAAATTTCTAAAATATTAATTACAAATTTCCCGTACAGTAATGCATTAGCTGTTAATTTATTATTTGCAAATGTATACAAAAGAGACTTCAAAATAAGTTTAGCTTAAGGTCTGAAGTGTATTAAATCTAACCCTACCTGTGTCCTATGTTTCTTGGTTCCTACTTCATAAACAGAAACTTGGTTAATATAAGTCACCAGGCTTCTCCCATTCGTTTAGCTCTATATAAGTATAAGTAAAGGTAAAGGCCCCCCAGAGTTGTTCAACTTCAGAATTGTAATACTTACCTTCCATGTTTTTTCGAAGGATGAAGTTAACAGCAATAAATAAATTGATTATGGAAACAAAGGGTGACTTGTTAAAATTCAGCCGGTTATCAGAATAAATATGCATGCCTGGCTGACCAGCTATTTTTATTACCTAACCTTTACTTACTTTACTTGATCCAAATATAATAAAGCAAATAGATTTGAACTAGAACTTGAATATTTATTACTAACTCATGCCGACAGATGGAGACAGGGTTCATTTGTTAATAGCCCTCTCAGTCTTATACCACTGTTTCATTTGGTGTCACAGTTTTAAATTGTGTTATCCTTTATTACCAATAAATACAGGGAAACAGATAATTGTGAATTTCATGAATTTTCATTAAATGTTCTTTTCAGGTTAACAATTTTGTAAATAAGAGTTTAGAAATGTCACTTCGTGTAGCTTCCCTTGATTACCTTGGTGTAGTAGCTGCTAGGCTAAGAAAGGACGCTGTTGTATCACAATTAAAACTTAGTACAATTGACCAAATTATCAAGGAAGTGCAGATGGAAGAAATGAAAGATGAAGAAGGATATATCAAAGTAAAAAAAAAAATATATTTAATTTATTTTTCCTCTTAATTATATTAAATGAGCTTTGTTTTATGTATTTTGTTTATGTTATTTAAGGGTGACGTCAAACCTGTTGTAAATGATGAAGAACGTACTCAGTTCTTGCAAAGAGTACTTCTCGACTATCTAGCAATGCGTGGTCAATCAGAACCTGTTCTTTCTCATGCAAGACATTTTTACCTTGCTCAGTGGTACCAAGATAATTGTGTTCAAATCTCTTCTTCTCCATCGAAAAAATCTTCTAAAAAAAAACGAAAGCCGGGTAGAAGAAAGATAGGTTATTATTTTTATTCAGCTCTACTTAAATACAGAATAGCTCTATAAAAATCTATCAGTTTATGTTTTTTTCTTAGTAATAATGTTACTTTTTTTGTGTATGCTCTAGATTCCAGCGATGAAGAATTATCATCTGAAGAAGATGAAATTAATGATACAAAAGTTAATGAAGATCCAGTAGAGGCATTTCGTCAGTCTGAAGTGAGAAAACGTTTTCTTTTAAGTAAAATCCGTCCGTTTGAAGATCCTGTTTCTACCGATGGGAGTAAAACGTATATTTTACAAACATATATAGATTACGGGAGTGCAGAATTGGTTGCTCGTTATCTAGCATCAAAACGACCTTTCTCTCAAAGTTTTGATGTATATCTTAAGCATGTAAGCTTTTTTATTTGTTATTTTAATAAATTAAACTTAAACATTTTATCATTGTCACTCATTTTTTTGTTTTTCTAGATTCTAAAAGTACTTACTGAAACTTCTGTATTAATCAGAACTAAAGCTATGAAGTGCCTGACATCAATTGTTGAAGTTGATCCTGGTGTTTTGGGCTTAAAGGAAATGCAGCTTGGTGTAAGTAAAAAATTTAAATTTACAATATGTTATATCAATTAACAAGTTTCATCATATACATAATGATATGAATAAGAACTGAATTGATCACTCCAGAATGAGAAAAGCCCATTATTTAAAATAGTACCTTGTGAGGAATTTAAAAATTCAACAGCTTCTCATAAAGTCAATTTTGAAGCATTTCATTCGCATAAGCCAGTAGCATGTGACAAATCATTTAGAATGTCACAGGTAGACGGAAATTTATTCAGAATAGCCTTAGTTCTTAAAAATCTGTATCAATGCCTTCAAGGGGACTTGTTTTCACATGCAATTGACAGAACTTAAAAAAAATTACGGATTATGATACTTTTAATGACAAAAATATGATAATAGTATTTTTTGATATTATTTATTTTTTTAAATAACAGGGTTAAGTCAATAAGGTCAATTTACATAAATAGTTACATGTTTGAACTTAGCTAGTATCTTAGTTTACTTTAGGTATCAATATCGATGCTGAAATCCTATTTAAACCTAATATAAGAAAGAAATTATATTTAAACCAGCAACCTGTCAGCTCTTTTCCCCTTGTAATATTTCCTATATTTTTTTAACCTATACTTATTTATGTTTTTGTTACAATCTTTTGCTGTTGGTTCATTGTAGTCATCTCATGTGTACGTACATAGGCCCTTTATTGTTTATGAGCTTATCATATCACTATAATTTTATGTATTTGTTTTGTTTGCCAGACATTGTTATTTTGTTCCTTTTTGTTATTCTTAAGGAATAATGTCCCAGAATAGTGTTTTTTCATTTTGTTTCAATATTGGTGGATAATTCATTTGCTTCATTATTTGACAATGGTCATGCCTGTATCACTGATCTATTACTGATAGTGACCTATCAGTGCCTATATGCCCACTTACTGCTGACTTATTTATGTTATCGCCACTAACATGCATAGTGGTTCATGACTTCTGACAACCGCACTTCTTATAATTGACACTCCTTCTACACTGTTCACTCTTCGCTCCCATTGCTTTTAATACTTTTTTTAAGTAATCCTTTTAATATTTACTTCATTTGACACATGATGATGACATTCATTAATTTAATGTAATTATTTATTATTTCAAGGAGTTAAAAACATAAGTCCTAATCATTGCTTAAAATATTTTGTATTGATTGCATGTAATCATTTCAATAAAGATATTTCTAAAAATAAAGATAAAAAAAAAATCAATCAAACACTACTACTATATATATATATATATAAGACACACACACTGAGAAGGGTGTTCAAAAGTAATGCAAGTGTTGTAAAAACAAATTGTTCTTAATGTTATAGTTAGAAAGATTTGAAGTACTCCTCTCAGGCATCTACGCATTTTTCCAGTGATTTTCCCAGGCATGGTACATGCCCTGGAAGGCCTAGATAGGAACCTCGTTCAGAGCAGTCATCACAACGGCTTTGATCGTCTTAATTCCATCAAAACTGTGTCCTTTGAGTCGAGAGAAGTCTTATTCCTTGGAAACAAAAATAAGTCTGCCAAATTAGGGATTGTAAGGGAGCTTTGCTAAGTTGTACTTCGCTAGGAACTCACGGACGCTTAGAGTGGTGTGGCTGTGAGCATTGTCATTGGTGTGGTCCACAAGTAGTTCAAACCTCCAGGGCAAACTGTCAACACTGCCTACTATGTGGATGTTCTCAAAAGATTGAGAAAAAAAGTGCGAAAAGAGATCGCCGCTACCTGGGTGCTCCATCATGACACTCTGGTCATGGTGCCCAGAAAAATCACTGGAAAAAATTTGTAAATGCCTGAGGGGAGTACTTCGAAGATTTCTAAACATTTGTAACTATATTGAATACATTTATTTTTTTTTAACACTTGCATTACTTTTTGAACACCTACTGTATATACATAAACATCTATAAATATATAATATAATATTCATTAAATCCAAGAAATTAATCTTAAAATCATATGTTTTGTAAATATAAATTTTCACTTGCTGTTAAACTCAAACAACATTCTTATTCTAATTTGTAGATTTCTTTATTTATTTCAGGGTTTTCCAGTACTTTGCACTTCTTTCATGTCTTGAGTAATCTCCCCCTTACAGGCCTGTCCCCCTCCAATAAAACATCTTAAATGCCGCACTACATTCCCTCTCATAACCCACCGAATACTGGGTGGAAAATGTAGTACTAAGTACCGGGTACCTGGTGGGGTCCCTGAAGGACTCTACTTCTTTATTCCCCAATTTTCATTTGTCCTGGGTCATGTACTCCTATCATTCTGTCCACGTTGTCAAAACCTCCTTTTGTGCCATTATTAAGGATTATGATTTTGGGCTTTTCCAGTAGATCATTCCACCATCATAAATCATAAACCATCATCAGTAGATCTTCCACCATGTTGTTTGTGTGATGTTCAGTTGTGACCTGTACAAACACCTGTTTGGGTGAGTTTCATACGGCACCAAAGTTGCTTTACTCTGAAACCCAAAAATTACATGTGAAATATTTACACAGTTGAATCCAGGAGGCATGGGAACAGGTCTCTCACAGGCTCTCATTTTCCAAGAATGCAATGTCTAGAAAATGTTAGCAGAGCATGAGAGGACGCAATCAATCACTGGAATCGAACTATTTAAATTAGAAATTCTATAATATAAGTACCAGGTGGGATCTTATAGAGATCCCAGCCACATTTTTCTAAGAACAAAACATAACAAATTCATGGCTATGTTTAATAATATGCGTTCTGTTCTAACCAATACAGAAAGTTAGAGAATAAATGTCCTCCAGGCTGTTTTTGGTTTAAACAATTTTATATTAGAAAAATAAGAGTGTAGGGTCGTCAGTGACCCTAGAAGTACCAGCCCCCCCCCCCACCTGGTATTCGGAGGGTTAGTATGAATCTACTTTGTCTGTCTCTTGCCTGACTTGAGATTTCCCCAAGATTCTCTGCTGGATATTGCTACAGTATATGTACTTTAAGATGCTTTTGACCCAAAAAAATGCTTTAAATCTTCATTTCTAATTAAAATAATATTTAATCTATTTGAAATCAAAAATTACTTTAGAAAATATTATTGCAATGAAAAAAATATAAAACCTAAAATAAAAATGAATGTTTATATTTAAAAAAAAAACCTGGTTACTACTTGATAAACATATGATTTAATGTGATGAAACATCAACGCTACCATTTAAATTCAATGCTAATTTTAAGCTCATCTAGGAATTCTAATGGCATTGTTAATGCTGTAGTTATGCCAGTTTTGATATTGAAATGCTCATAAATGTTTTTTATCTGTATAGTGATAATGTGCACTGTCATTTATTTTTTTCCAGGTAAGTCATTCATTTCTTGATCATTCCACATCTGTAAGAGAAGCTGCAGTGGATCTAGTTGGAAAATTTATTCTCAGTCGACCAGAGTTAATTCCCAAATATTATGATATGCTTTCAGCAAGGATTCTGGTATGTATTTATCTAGCATTCTCATAATAACCCTTTCAGTGCCAGGGCTTATTGCCTATTTCTATTCAGTGCAACCTCGGCAGTCAGTAGTATTGAGGAAAGGAGTAATGTTTTTTTCTGTGTACGAAGCCCCAAATGTTACATTAAATAAAGAACTGTGTACAAAAGCTTCTCCATTATCGGGGCATTTTGTGCTTAAATAATTGGTGTCCACCCTTTTGTTCTTTGTTTGAAAACGGTACTTATACAGTTCTTATTTTTTAACTCCTTACTCATTGACCCCTATATGTGCCACATAATGAGCAGTTGTTGAAACCTGAGGAATTTCACTTTGTGCCCGCAGTCATTTTTCCAAAACTAATTATATGACATTAGTTTAGTAAAGAAATATTTTGTACTTTTTCTAATAAACAAAGGTGTGAAATATTTTTTTTGCTACTGACTCCAGTGTATAAATAAAGTAAAAAAAAAAGGTAAGAAAGTCTTGCCAACCTTAGGAAAACCTGCAGTAGAGTGTATTTATTTAGTGGTTTTAGTTATCAAATTCAGATGGATCATTAAACACTGTGGAAATATTACCAAATTTTATCAAGGCTTGAGGCCAATAAGCCAGGAGGGGTTATATCTAAATTGTACTGTACTAGTAGAAAAATTTGTTGGAAGATTGGCTTAGATAGATATTTAAACTAGTTGTTAGGTTTTTTATCAAGTTTATTAATGGACAACGTTGTGACATACTATATATGTCTACATCAGGGTGTGTGTGGTTGTGGTTTGTATTGACTTGTTAAGACATGTAGGAGAACTGATTTATAACATCAGCATAGAATAAGAACTAATATACGTAGTATGTTCATCAATAATCACTCTCTTTTTTCATCAACCTACGCTCATCTCCCAACAAATTCTTCTCCCCATTAATATACTCACAGCTAATAAAGAACTCACTATTATTATTAACAATTAGAAGTGCTCATTAAATAAATATTCTGAGAGTTATGTAATGAAGTCATTTTTTAAAAATAATTGAAGCCATTTTTGTTTTTTAGGATACGGGAGTCAGTGTACGAAAAAGAGTAATTAAAATCCTGAAAGATGTTTGCATTGAATGTCCTGATTTCCCAAAGATTCCTGAAATATGTGTGAAAATCATCCGTAGGGTAAATGATGAAGATGGTAAGATTTATATACACATTTATTTTTTTCATAGAATTTTTAAAATGCTAATTGTTTCTATAGTTAATTGTTAATTAACTAATTGGTGGTCTTGTCCACCCAGCTGCTGGAACTGGCTCCTTAAGATCTTAGAAGGTGTACCCTGACAGTGCACTATGTTCAGGAGAAGAGGTTGTTTATGTGGTCTTGGAATGACCACGAATTCACACTCGGTATCTCTGGTAGTTTGAACCAGAAAGTGGCAGATTGGATCGCTGGGGGGACGCTACTAAAGACATTTTGTAGGGCCCCAAAGGTTCTTTAATATTAATTAATGAAGTTGTGTTTTATGGAATAGTGTAGTGTTAATGTTGTAAAAATTATATAATCAGTATGTCAGACTCTTAATTAGCAGCTAACTGGTGAAAACCTGCCAAAAATTCATCTCCTGTTAATTTAGTGGCCTTGCCTCCTGTAGGGGTTAGTCATCGCTACCTACAGTTTAAGTTGTTAGGTTTAACTGTGCTTACCTGTAAACTAACCAATGGGTGTTATGAAATAGATTGCTATGAGAATAAGAATGAAACAAATTTGATGACCTAGAACTAGGCTTCGTTTAGCATAAAATACAAATGAAATTAAGACTGTATGGAGCAGCTAAACAAGGTGAATGAATAGGTCAAGTGTCAATTAATCAACTAAAATCGATATCACAATATGGATCAACAATATTTCAATTAAATTATGGTTGTTATGAATGTATAATAAATATTTCATCACAATGGGTCTGTTGTTTGGTTTCAGGGGTATTCCTACTATTATAAATATATTGTTTTTATAACTTGATTATTGGTGATGAAAAGTTGTCTTCCATTGAATAGGGCTTGTTGCAGGTTATTGATAACTTTTAGGGAACTTGTTGAAGAATATAACTCATGTCCTGAGAAAATTTATGTATGCATACATTTGGAACTTACTTGATGTTAAAATGTTTAACAGAAAGAAAAATTATAAAAATAAAAATGTGAATTGTTTTAAAAGGTCTTACTAAGTTATCATTCGTCTTACATTGTATGACATATCAGAAGTTCATGTGCTCAAATCCTGGTCATATCCTTATTATTTCACTTCAACCAATAATTATTAAAATTAACAACAGAGATAACACATCTCAACTAATAATTGTTAATATGTATTCCACTTGTTGTTTTTTTAAATCTAAAATGCTGAGAACTTGAAGTCAGTTAAGTTGGTGTCTTTGTCAGTTTATTATGGATTACCAAGTTCACATCAGATGGAGTATCACACTTGTAATTGATTGGTTCTTATTATCGAATTAATGTTTTCTATAGATCTAATTTTGGTGAATTCCCCCCCCCCTAAAAAAAATCTAGATCATCTCCACATATTGATGCTAGTATATTTCTTTTATATATGACCTATTGTTAAAATATAGTTGTCAGGAAATACCTTAAAAAGCTATGCATTGTGATTGGATAGCTGCTTTTTTGAGGGAAAAATATAAAGGAAAACACTTTTGAAAGCCTCAACAGTATTAAAGTAATTTATTCCTAAACATTATTTATTATGTTTGCATATTCTGTTTAGTTTAGTGTAGTTTTATCAAATAAAATTTTTAAATTATAAAACATAGTCCTTCTTCCTGTTATCCCCCTAATCCAGTAATTAACTGACTTCTAACTGTGGCGATCCAGGTTTTATCTCACGCTGTCCCAGGGATTTATTCTGTGTGGGCTGGGCCTAGTCAGGGTTGACTTGGCCTTGTGAGGATAAATGAGTAGCTAATTGAATAAATAAGTAGTTAATCCGTTTATGGTTGAGAGGCAATAATGCCCAGTTCAAACCACACTAGTATCTCGAAACCACTTAATAAACTATGGAAACACCCTTTGGTCATCCCTACCTCTTCAAGAGGTGTTGCACCATAGATATAATTTTAGAAAGTCCATTTTACCAACACCAATATCCTATTTTAATTTGATTGCATACATTTTTATGTTTTAGAAATTTATAATAACCTCATTTAAATTTAGAGATTAAGAAAACTTGAAGGTTGTTTGGTAAAAAGTTAGATGTAGCCTCACTAACTGTATTTTTTAACAATCGTGATTTATTTACAACTACAAGTCATTCCAATATGTTACTGCTTTTCTCTTCTTGCGATCTCAATGTTTTGTGTCCATTTCTTCCTTGTATACCCCCTCTGCATCTCTGTCGTCATGCAACCAAACATTTTTTTTTGCTAACATCATCATGAGGTAGCCTCATCGTATGCCTGTACCTTCCTAGTTGTTTAAACTTAACATTTTTGAGGATACCTTTACTACTGTATAAATGGTGGTAGGAATAGTCCTGCATCCACTATTGCATAAGCACTGAATTTGTAACTATTGCTTTATGATCTTTGCTAAAAATATCTACTACTTGTTTGTTACAAATGGTCAACTTGAATTACTAATAATAATAATCAAAAATATTATAACACATCACTCCAATAATAATTTTTTTTTTATTTACAAAATATTTGTTTTCAAATGGAGTTCTCCTTTGTATAGTGGGTAAATTAACATTCTGATGTTTTGAAGTGCTTCATAAGGCTTTAGGATCAAATCTTAAGATATAATGACTTTTTTTTTTTCACTAGAAGCTCTACAAATCTTAAGTTCATGGCTTCTTACAGGGTAGCTTTCTTTTCCTGTCCTATAGTTGTAGTCACAAAATTAAAAGCTTGAGACCCGCAATACATGGCAACCCTCTTACCGCTCTGTGTACTACTTCTCTTCTATCCATGTGATCCCTTTACTTCAATAACGTCAATCATTAAGCAATAAGCAAATTGTGATTAGTCCTCTGCCCACCCACCCATATGAGGAACACCGTGCCAAGTAGCCCCTTCATCACAAGCATCTAATTTCATGACAGCAGCTATAAGCTGGGATTCATGAGGGAGTAAAACTTGAACTTATGTTAACAGTCATTTTATTATCATTCAATATTTCTATGTTTCATTTATATTCAGTTATAGCAATTTAAAATTTATTTACAGGGATAAGGAAGCTTGTTTTAGAAGTTTTTCAGAATATGTGGTTTACACCTGTTAAAGAACGTCCTGTTTTGGATTCCGACGCCTTAGTGAGAAAAGTAATGAATATAACTGATGTTGTGGCAGCATCTAATGATATTAGTATTGAATGGTTTGAGCAGCTTCTACTTAGTGTAAGTAAAATCAGTTCAAGTCTATTTTAATTATTGTAACATACATTAAATAAAATTATCTTCTGACCTAACATTAATAATTAGTATTATTAATTTGAAAACAAAATACTAGGATATCATGAGTTCCTCAATACAATAATGATATTTAATCATGAAATTCAATTATGAATTTGAAAAAATGTTATTATTTTTGATAATTAATAAATTAGCACCTATTTTTTAAAAACTATTGTTAGTCTCCATTAAAATTAATAAGAACCAGTCTATTTTTTTTTGCAAATTGGCCTATATTAAAATATTTTGAAGCAAGATTTACCTAAGGAAATTTATTGCAGCATATATGAGCCGCTTTCTTTTAAAGAGGTGTACTAGTCCTAGTCCATTTTCCCCCAAACAAGTTTATTATTATGGTTATTTACTTGTAATGATAGTTACTCATAAAAACTATTATTGGCTAATTTTTATAATGAACGGGGTTAGACCATTTTCAAAAAATATATCTCTCTTTTATGTTATAGTAAGTTTAAATAATATTTGGTAATGACAATTGTGATGAAGAAAGTAGTCACATGGTTCTAGCGTAAGTTCCCCCACCTCTAACACACCTGGCCCAGGTGCCTGCTTTTCTTATTACTTAATTAAGAACTTACTAAATTTTACTAATACTAATATTTATTAAACTTATATTTATCTACCTTCGCTGTTTTAATAATAGTTACTTCTGATGTAATTAATGAACATTAGATTCCTAGGATTCATACATGAAAACTGATATATTGAAATTTTTGGTCATCATCTCTCATAAAAATTGCTGACTCATATCAGCATTGTCATTCTTTCCTTATATTCCTGCTCAGAATGAACTCATACAATCATGCCAGATCAGAAACATTATATGCAACTCTCCCTTCTGTATTAGACTGGGGGAAGAGGCACCAAATTGCAGACATAAAAAAAAAATTGTTCTCTCTTTTATCTTATTATATGTTGTAATAATATATAAAGTATCATTTAAAAGTAGATTTAAGAAGTAGTTAAAAAACATATATATATAGTACAATCCAAGTAATTCATAATGATAATGGACTGAGAGTTAATTACAAATTATCGAGTTTTAGAAGTAGCAGGATTACAAATTTTTGAGGGTTAAAAAAAGGAAAAATTCAAATTATTAGGAAACAGGATTATTAGTTTATATTCAAAATTCCGTGTATATATGCAATACAAAATACAAAACAACAAACTAAAATATGTATGTACTTAGTTATTTTTGATTAAAAAAAAAATCCTTTTCCCTCATCAGCACTCCCCCAATTGGTACAGTTAATTTTCAGCACTGTGAAAACCCTGTGACAAGTGATCGTTCAAGTTCAGGAAAGGCCCCAGTTTTATATTACTGCTTGAAGGTACTCCAGCGATGATTTCCTTCTTTAAAATCAAATTGAGTGTAGATAAAGAATTATTAAAGCGTTTTGCCACATCGATTTTTTTCTTGCCATTGCCAACAGTTTTATAATCTGGTGAAACCACACTGAACTGAAGTAAAAATAAAGGATATTGAATCCAATGTAAACAAACGTGATTAAGAGAATTGAAGAGTGGGCAGGAGAAGGCTTTATTTCGACAAACAGGATTGTCAACAGAGACTTACGAATTATAAGACGTTTAAGTAGTCTAAGGTATGAAAATCATTACGAATTATCGAGGGGAGTGAAATGAATTTTTTTTTATGAATAACCACGATTTAGGGAACAATCGAGGGACCAGTCGATAAAGGGACCAGCTGTTAATTACGAATAAGCAGGATTTACAAATTAATGGGATACAAATTATTGAGATTATAATGTGGCTGAAATTGAGACAAGTATATCTATTGAGCCTGCAAACCCACTACCTAGTTATCCTCTTTTTTTCCATTCTTAATTTTTATATATAGTGTTTTTATTGTGTTTAGCTTTTTAAACCCAGAGAAGATAAAGAAGAAACTGTGAATAAAGCTCCAGTTGAAGTTCCTAGGAGTATATTAGTGGCATGCCGGCAAATAGTGGATTGTCTTGTTGAAACAGTAATTCAGCTAGACAATAATGATGATCCCCAGAGGCTTGTTTCATGCTTAGTAATGCTGAATCTCTTTGCTAAAATCAGACCACAACTTCTAGTAGTGCATGCAACTACTTTACAGCCATATTTATCTTTGAAGTGCAAGGTAAATAAACTTTTAGTTATTCTCCATTAAATTATTTTTGTTAGATATGCAATTTTTTCAAATTAAAAACAAAACCTGTGCTGTAAATAGCCCATATTGGGTAACATTTTAATTATTCTTCATTAAATAATGTTTGTTGCATTTGTAATTTTTTTCAAATCTATAACAAAACCTGTGCCGTTCTGCCAATACAGCCCATAATGGGTTGAAAATAATTTACTCACTCCAAATCCTCTGTAACAAAAGGTAGCTGATCCCAAACTTCTAGAATTAATTTACATAACCATAAACATCCAAAATACAGTTGATTTTAAAACTGATATCAATGGTAGGACTGCATCATGTAGATATTGTAAACATCTTAAATTTTTAAATTTAAATTAAACAATACTTAAAAACAGCTGCCAAATCTAAATGAAACATTTACAATCATTAGTGTACAAATATCTTTTAATTACTTGCTATTAAATTTCAATGCCATATACTTGACTCATTATCAATGTAAAACTTTTTTTAACATTTTTATGATAATTTCCTGGGCATGAAATAGGAAAAGAAATATCTTTTTTGATTATTCAATTAAGTTAATTATGGCTTCACATAGCTATAAAAAGTTATTTGTTTATGTTAACTTGAATAATTTTTAGTAACAAATGACTGAAGGTCAAATTTTTGATAGTATTTTTTATTTAAAAATTATGGCACATTGTTTACTTCAATTAAGGTCACATCCTTCAAAATATCAATAATTTAATGATATTATTTTTTTTGTATGTGAATACAAATCCTTATTAACTACATTAAAATTTCAGACACAAGGTGATTATCAAGTGATCAGTTGTGTTGCTCGCACATTGGAGTTAGTTGTTCCATTAATTGAACATCCGAGTGAAATTTTCCTCGCACGGTTAGAAGAAGATTCAGTGAAACTAATGATGCAGCAAGATCCGTCAGTAGTTTTGAGCTGTGTTTCTTGCCTTGGATCAATCGTCAATAACGTCACAAGAAATTTTGCTTTAATTCGGGACTGTTTAAAGAAGTATCATGGTAAGGCTCAATTTTTTTTTTTTTTGTAAATAAGATAACATTTGAATACTGCAAATTAAAAGTTGAATTAAATACCTGAAAAATGATCATGTGCTTGCTAAAACCGAGTAATATTAATATTTGAACATCAGGAATTAATGCTTTTAAAAAGTATTTAATAATTTAAAAGATATTAACTTTCAAGTTCAATGACACTTACCTGTAAGCTATGGGTTGGTTAGTCATGTAACGGATTGATTTCATGTATAAGTGAGCATTTTTCCACGTGTTTTGACCATCAACAAAACATATTCACATAAATATAAATATATAGTCACAGGTTTTACAATATTGCTGATTGGCTAAAATTGACAGTGATTTATGTGGGCAGAAAAGTTTTAACTTAAAAGAAGTATTTTAAATAAACACTTTATTCCGAAGCATTGTCTCCTAAGAATAATTAGTTTAATATCATTGATAATTAATTTAATGTACAGTTATTTCTATAAATATAAAAAAATAAGCCCTACAAAAATCCCTACATGTATTCAGTTTATTGATAAGGATATTTAATACTGCTATTTCCATTATTTAATACATCTAAATTAGCAAAAAGAAAATTTTAAACTTGAGTAGGGATCAAGTAGTAGGTGATTGTCAATGAACTAAACCAGGGACTTGAATCAGCCATTTAAAACTGGTTTTAGCAGCATCTACCATGTCAGCCTATTTCTTGTCAAAATTGTTACAATGTTGCTTATCACTTAAGAAATTGAAAGAAAACAACGAATCTAAAGATGTCTTCCTGAGATATACACATACCGATTGGCAGTTTTACTATTTTAAGCCAGTTTTGGTCTGTAATTTAATATAGTGAGTTTTTTTTTTTTTTTTGTAGCATCTTGAAGTTCATTAATTAAACATGTGTATACCACAAAATAATTTATTTGCCTTGTTTACATAGAACAATGTATTCGTAATATATTCATGGAACAACTTTAAACCTCACTAATATTTGTAATTTTAGAGAAAGTAAAACAAAAACCTACACAAATTAAAATATCCATCTCTCCTTCATCTTACATCATCATATTGGCAATAAAATCAGTTAGAACATATTTACTACCATTTACTTTTATGCAATAGAGCACCTAATAGTATATACAAATTTATATTATTTATTGAAAAGAACATGGTTGGCCAGTTTATGTATATATCTCTTTAATGATTGTTGTAAATACAGTAGAGCTAGTTGTGTAACAGTGGAGTGTTGTGTTCTGAACCAAATTGTTCATCAGGGGTTAAGTTATTTATCATCCACATAGGGTCCACTATTTTTGAAAATATGTTAAGCATGCTAAACTGTTGGTAGTGGACTGAGTTTGATCGGTCTGCGCCAAGCTTATATATACATATAGTTTTTGATGTTTACTAGATAGGAAGAAAATGTCTAAATCTTAGTATATTATTGAAAATTTTATTTAAATACAGAATGCTTAGTCAATTTTTTTTTTGCCATGGGTGAAATTCCATCATTGTCAGGTGATTTTTTAATCTTAAAGAGTTTAATTTTTCTAAAAACCAACCTGCTTATGTGAAAATGACGAAAAAGAATGTCTAGTCCGACAGGATATTGGGAGGCTCCAAGCTCGTATGCCATTCCTATCAGTTTATTTTTTCTTTGATTATTAATATTATTGGGGTCTATACCACAACAAAAAATTACTGTTTAAAAATCATATATTAAAATATTTTAATTTCATACGGTACTGTAACATAGGCAAAGTAGTTCTCAATCACTGAAATTAGGGGGTTCGGTTTGTGTTCCTGCTGTCAGCCTGCAATGCTCACCGTGGTACATTGCTTACCGTCTTTGTAAAAGTTTGTTCAAAAAGAATTCATATTAAGAAGATTTTCACTCATGCTAGGCTCAGTTGGTGAAGTCTGACAGGATTTTGGAATTTTCCCGGTTTCAAGTCCCGAACTTGCCGGTATATATTTTATTTGGATAATAATTATTAATAATAACTAACTTGTTGTTTATTTAAATGTTGATTGAAACAGCTTCAGTGCTTCTCAAATGCATAACAAATGTTTCAAATCTGAACATACTAACATCAGGGTGATATGAGCCATACTTTGACCTTTCATTTAAACTTTGTAACCTGGGACAGAGAACCTATCGGAGAGCAGTGTTTCTCTCACAGCAATTACTTGAGGTTGCTTATGAACTAAAAATAATTTAAATTCCATGCCACTCCCTCCTTTTCCTAAAACAGTAACCTCTGTGTTTAGTCTACTAATGCATTTGGAATTTTTTTTAAATATGATCTTCCACATATTTCAGGCATTTAGGGTTTTGTAAACATTTTGGGCTACATGATTAAATCCTTAGCAAAGAAAACATTGAATAGTATTTTTAGTTGATGTATACTTCTCCCATCAGATGAACCCAACCTCAACTTACATTACTTAATTACAGCTGACTTAAATTTTGCTTAACGTTCTAATTTGTGGTTTATCTCCTAAAATTATTAGTATCATAATGGAAGTTAAATTTCAGTGCTGGTTGATTAATTTATCCCTTGAAGTATATTATTAACTTGTAATTCTTGGTATTTAGGTCACTTAATGTTTCTTCTACAGGATATTTTGGAGGCATGACTTTCAAGACAACATTAGGCTTTATCTGATTTTTCTGAATATATCTATGGATTTCCAGGTGTTCGGCTATTAATTCTTATTTGAAGTTAATATAATCTTTGTTGCTTGCTGTATACGTAAGCTATGGTCTTGATGCCATCATATTTAATGTTAACTGTAGTTACTTTAGTTTTTAATTCTTAATTATTTAGGCATGATTTTTTGAACTGGTTACCACTACTGGGGGTAGTTTTGAGATGGGAATGGCCTCACCTATCTCTGATTCTTAGACATCAAAGTCTGAGAAACTGTTAAAATCATTATTCAGTTATATTTGATTAGAAATATTGGCTCACCACTTTTTTGTGTAGTAGGATTGGACAGGTTTTCGATAAACAGACCTGGTCTGGGTTTATCCATATCTTGATTCTACAGCCTCCCTGGGGGAATGGTATTGATCTAAGCATCTTACATGCACTTTTATATTTGAATGAACACAATATTTGAAATGCTGATTTAAACTTTGATAGAATAAACTATTTTATAGGAGATAACATATTCGAGTGCTCTAAGAACCTTCCTCTATGGCAGCCTTTGGTGTATTGACATATTGATGCTTATTAACAATATTTTGCCCAGTTTGGTATCTTCAAGTCTGTTTTCTGTAACACAGTTAATTTTTATAAAGAAATGTCTTCTAATTGCTAAAGAATCATAATAACACCGTCCTATGTACTATTAATTATTGTTTATATTTTAAGATAATACTAAAATTTGAAAAATACATCTGTCATACAAGTAAATTAACTTTTTAATTTTTAAAATACTTTGAATCATTGTAAATCAGCAGAGTCAATTATAATTATGACAAAAAAAATAACATAATTTGACAAAACTGTCAAGTACTGTGGTAAGTTATAGTATTAATTATACATTTTACAAACATATGTCCATATGATGAGATGACCAAAGATCAGTTCTATATTGTGGTTCATTAAATATTTGAAAGTTTTAAACCAGACATTTATATAAAAAATTGAATCTATGAAATTTTTAGTCCTTAATCACAACTCTTTTTTTTTTGAGACAAAGTGAAAATATTAGTGAATTACCAAAGATGTGTGCGAGTAATTTATTGTTTTATAGTAGTAATTTTAGATATTTTTTTTAAAAAATGAATTAAAATTTAAGAAAAGTTTACATTTTTTAAACATAAATTGTGTTAACAGTGTTAAAGATATCCACGTTTAAAAATATTGTTATTATGAATTATATATAAATAAATATATTGGATTAGAGACTAAAACTGGCTTAATGTGGTAGAGCTATCCATTTCCTAATAAATAATTGTACAACAATTGAAAGGAATAAAAAAAGTTTAACTATAAAGTTTTTAAGTCACTCCTTTTCATGATTTCAAATTTATTCCACTGTCTATATTTAGTTTTTAATTATGTTTATAAAATATATTAACATTATGGCTAAACAAATTATTTATTTAACATTGTGTTTGCTTTCTGCTCTGTTTTATTTTAGGGTTTTTGAAAGCAACTAGAACATCGTTAGAAAATAATAGAAATGATGCTGATGCCTTTAATTCACGTATGAAACCATCTTTCAGAAGGTCGCTATTTGTTGTTGGGTTGTTGTTAAGATTTTTTGATTTTACTGATCCTGAAGTAATTGGCGACCAACTTTCTGTAAGTTATTTTTAACACTCCGTTATTTATTTTTAAATTATTTTACATCAGTATTTAACACAATGCTTAGCTTCCCTTTAAGCTTACCACATACAGTATTGTTGTTGGTAATTAAATTTATTATTTTTTATTTCATTCGATTCTTTATTGATAGTTGGTTTCTTATAATAAGGGTTATAATGTTAATGAATGAAAAGGAATGTTTATCCTCCCTCGTTGAATGTTTCAATAATTAAAACATGAATACATATAAAAATATATATGTAAAAACTTAATGTTAATTAAATATTCTTATGTAAGCAGTTAAACTTTTAAATTGATTTTCTTATCAAAGCCATTAAAATAAAGTGTTCATTGATTTTACTTATTTTACTTTAATGAACAATGAAATAAAAACAGTTAATGTAAATATAACTATAGAATTTCCCTACAATCTAATGGGAAATCTCTACTCTTAAGATATGTGACTATCTAACATTCACAACACGCAGCTGGGCATTTGTGCCATTTAGTGTCTTACCCCAAATAGAGATGGGAGAGTTACAGATTTGAAGCATTTATGCATCAGTTAGTAAAAGACATCTTCTGGATTCATTGTTCATCAGACAGGGATAGAGAACATTTTGGGGACTGTAGCCTGTCGATGGGATGGAGGTATAAGGTCAAGCATTCACGTCCTGTTGTCATTTGAAGACTGTAACACTTCTGGTGTGTGGAATGTAAAAATTAAAGCTGTATGGGTGATAAAAGAATGCTGAAAATGTCTTTAAAAAATAACTACAATGACGACCAGAGTTAATATCGTTTTTTAAATATTTAATGTATTTCTCAGATATGTTCTCTGTGTTGTCTTCTTCTGGTTTTAGGAGAATTCCCCTGCAATGGCAGAGAGAGCGAGAGAGAGAGAGAGAGAGAGAGAGAGAGAGAGAGAGAGAGAGAGAGAGAGAGAGAGAGAGAGAGAGAGAGAGAGAGAGAGAGAGAGAGAGAGAGAGAGAGAGAGAGAGAGAGAGAGAGAGAGAGAGAGAGAGAGAGAGAGAGAGAGAGAGAGAAATAGATGAGGTGTAAAGTGTTTTTTTTTGTATTATTAATTATTGCTCATCTCACTCATTCGAGTAGTTCCTATAAGTTTTCATAAAACCAATTCAGTTCAGCATTAAATTTAGATGAATTATTCATTTATAAAACTTAATGTCTATTGAACTGACAAGTTGTTGTCAGCCAGTTGTATTTATTTCTGCAAATAAAGGTATTTTAATTTAGTTTACAAGTAAAGTAGTAATTCAATGAGAAGGATACAATACAGATTGATTGATGAATTGACCGACTAGTATCAACGCTCGACGGCTTATTTTCTCCAGGAAAAAACTTCTCTGGTGGGAAAATTCTTTGATTTTTTTAATCTTGCTTGCTTTCCTCACTTGACTATGTAAAAAAATGGGTAAACCAAAATTTATAACATCAATCTACCATTTGCCCACCCGTATAATTACAATAGAATCCTAGCCTCTGTGATACAAAATTTAAGTATTCACACCTCATATCCTGCTATTCTAACTTGCTTTGACCCAATTTGAAGTAATCTCTTTGGTAATGTTAATGTATACAAAGACATTGTTTTCTGCTCTTCATGGCCAAAACCAGATTGTAAAATCAAAATAATGGTTCTTGGTTAGTGGGTTTAAAAAAAATTAATTATGATCTATTAATTTTTATTTATAAATATGTTAATAATTTTTGTGTATTATTCATTTGTAGAGCAACATTAAAGATGAAGTTATAGAAACATTCCTTTATTTTTTACACCGTGATCAAGATTCCCAACATTACACAATGAAAGCATTAGGTTCTGTTTGTATTAGACATTATGAACTCATGTTGGGAAATGAATTGAAATCACTTTATCACCAATATTTATCAGATGAAAATGCACCATTACAAATGAAGGTTCAGGTTAGTTTACTTTCATAAGTTTTTGCAATTTACTGCACCGCTTATCTTAATATAATTCAGTTGATATTATGATTAATAAACTTATTTAGTTATGTTCTACTAGTAATAGTTCAGATATTAGCAATTTTTGTGCAAATTTAACATCACCTATCCATGACCTGTTAATTTATTATTATCATCCTTGATAATTAATTCATCTTAGCCTGTTGAAGAACCTGTTGCATTCCACCAAATGTTCCCAAATCAATAAGAATATCTTGGAAATTGGTGGGGAGTTGAAAAAACATAATAAAGAACTTTATTTAGTAATTTCCTCATTTTTCTTGGTTTTAAATAAGAAGGTGAAAAAAATAATTAAACATGTTCTGTAACAAATCAATGAAAAACATGTTACTTGATAATTTAACATATTAACACAAGTAGGCAATTAAAATGCCTTTTCAAGATGACCTTAAAGGGTCTGATTTAGTCTGACTTATTGTGTTCCAAATAAAAACATTTTTCAAGACTGATGTTACAAAAAATACTGATTTTGTTGATGTAATATAATAGAACTTGTAAATTAATTGAAATATATTGATGTTACTTTTACAAAGTATTGTTTGTTTTCTTTTAAGCAGACATTTTTTTTAAGTTTTTCAATTACACCGTTTTTAATTTTTTTCATGACTTTTTAGTTGATAGAACTTTTAATATTACTCAAGCACACCTAAAAAAATCTTTATATTGTTACTATTTTTTTTTTTGTATATTTATATGTTGTTTTTTTTGTATCATTAATTCATGTTTTTGCTAAACACAAGGGTGGCTACTGCTGATTGATAGCCATCCTTTTCGCCCTTAAAGGGAATACATATATTTAATAATTATAGTTAATATGTGTGTAGGTTTTGAACAATATTGAGAGTTATCTTCTAGAAGAGGAAAAGAAAATGATAAAACAAGATCAAGAATGTAAGTAGGAACCTTTGATGAAAAATATTTACTATAAGTATTGGTAATTTTTTACTTGCATATTTAGTATGTGTCTATCCTTGCACATGTTTTATTATTAGGTGATGTAGAAAAAAAACCTAGGATATTCTGAAAACTTAAATTTATGTTTTGATTAAATCACCAAATAGGAATAAAAAATAAGTTCGGTTTGTTACTTCATTTCCAGCTGTGATGTATAAAAGTGGATATCTTTTTACTTTGTTTAAATAGCATTTTTTTAAAGCCCAATACACCTCTCTAGTCTCTTATACTTTTCTTACACCAAGAACTCATGCCAAATCCTGAAATAAGGAACAATTCTACAACAGGGGAAAACAATTTGTGATCTGGAAGGAAAAATAAAATTTTTGCCCCCCAAAAAAAATTGTTAAAAAAAAACATCAAAATATGAAACTGCTATTTTCTAACTGTGTACTAATGACTAAATTTATGAATAACCCGCAACAGGATTTTTGAAATTTTCTCCCATCTTGTCGCTTTTTTTTTTTTTTTGAAAAGGTTTTGTTGGTGGTTTTTGAGAATTTATACAATATTTTGGATTTCACCAGATACCCAAGGTGACACAAATTTAGGAAATGTGACTTAAAGTGGATTTTATAAAATTCCCTTCCCCCTCTAGTGGTGGTCTGACAGTTTTTTGTACTTTTTAGAAGTTTTCAAAGAGGTTTTAGTGCCAAAAAAAGGTAGAAGTGAAGTTTAAAAAATCTAGAATTCTTCAAACTGAGCTTTTTTTAATTTGCCAATAAATTCTTATCCTCCTCATCATTGTAATGCAGCTTTAGTAGAAGTAATATTAATGTAAATGATTATAAATTTTATTTTTGTGTTTTATTTTATGTACATAATGGCCTGGTTTGCCTTGCTTTGTATTCATGTTTTACTTTATTTTGGACTCATTATGTTTTAAATTTTTTTAGCAGTTTTTAAATTTAAGAGATTATTATTTTAATTTCATATCATCACTACAGTAGCTGCTTCAATATTACTCTAACTGCTGCGTTAAACATAAAAATATTAACAGTAACCAGGGCTACCGATGGGTCAAAAATAGTAGGTGTAGTAAGTAGGATTAGCAACTCAGTTGAATCAAACTTCAGTTATTTTTATAGGGAAGTTCACCCCTTGTAGGGAATCTAAAATAGGAGTTACATAGACTAGATTTTGTGATGTGTGATATATAAACTGTAAAAGGTTTTTGGCTATTTTTTCATAGAATAACTTTTTAACTCATACTCATACTTGATTAATTTTTAATAATTAAGTAAAATAAAAAAGTCAATGATTTTCAGACTTACCAATTCAAATCTTAATGCACTGATTTCATAGAATACTTCTTTAAATAAGTTTTTATCACAAATATCCGCCTAACTTTCTGAAATCCCCTAACATAATTCAATACTTTTATAACTTAATTCATACTTATTACAGATATTTTATTATGAAAGAACGTTTTCATTATTTTTTTTTTAAATGTCATTTATCATTGGTGTTACATTATGAAATTCTTTCATGATTAGTATTTTTGGTTTGAATTGTATCCATATTACTATATTTACAATTAATTTAATTAATTGTTTATTTCTGTTTATGTTTTAGGGGCAAAGCTTTCAAAACGTGAAAATTTGAAAGAAATGGGTGATGTGACCTCTGGAATGGCCAGCACAGTAATTCAGATTTACCTGAGAGAAATTCTTGAGGCTTTTCTACATCCACATCCAGCAGTCAGAAACTCGGCTTTAAAAGTTATTCAGCTTATATTAGCTCAAGGTCTTGTTCATCCTGTCCAGGTATGACATTTATTCAATAGTAAAATTAGAACTAATAATGTGATTTCACCTGTTCGTCTGTTGCAGTTATAATGCAAATAATAATGAAAGTGAGATCTGATATGTTAAATATCAACTATTCCAGAAATCAAGAGGAACTGAGGTCATTGTAGTTTCAATGAAATATATATACAGGTCTAATTTGGAAAACGGTCCATAATTGTGTTTTTAGAAGTAGGAAAATATCAGAAAATCTTAATTAAATTATTAAATGTTTCCCTTTAATTTAGTTTGTACTCATATTGTGTGTATTCATTCATGTTTATAGACATTGACTGCATACAATCATAATTCATTCTTGTTGTGCTGCCCTTACCAATATTTATCACCTATCCTCTGAATCCTTCTCTATGACAATAAACTATCTTTGTTGGAAGTTGAGGAAAAGAAACTGACTTGTTGTTTGGTGAAACTGTTGAAATGTTTTTCTGGTCCCTAGCCTTTCAGTCAGTAGGTTCTAGCATTTCAATCTCAGAAAAATCATCAGGGGCTTCAAGGAAAAATAAAATTCAAGAATATTTTGTGTTAAAAAGATTATAAAATCGAACTGTAAACCATTATTAGCTTAAGAAGAAATATAGTGGCAAGGCTGGTGATGAGACCCAGGACCTCCGGATCTCTGATTGATAGCTCTTACCTCTGAGCTGCCCCTTTCCAGCAAGAGACCAGTAAATAATATCAAATCACTTTAGCTACACTCTCACAAACCTCAGGTGAATATCATGAGAAAAGAATTCTTACACAAGGGAGTGAAAACAATGGAATTAATTATCCCCAGGCATTGTTTCTTTGGCTATTAATTATTAAAACAGTGGGATCACATACCGCAACAAAGATTATTAATATGAACTATAAACCATTTATAAGAAATCTTTTATTAAGAAGCGTTTTATTTAATAAAAATTGTTCATTTATATTCTTATTAAGATAAATAACTTTATTTTAATTTTCAGATTGTTCCATATTTGATATGCATGAGTACAGACGAAGATAAAGCAGTTAGCAGTAGTGCTGATAAACAATTACAAGAAATAGAAAAGAAATATCCTGGTTTTATTCATATGAAGGTATTACTTTTTCGTTTGTTGAGTATTTTTTACTACAGCTGTGAAAGTGGATTTTGATTTAATGAATGGACATATATTCTTTAATAGCTACCTTTTATTTCTAACATTTATTGGTTTATTTATATATGAATTATTTTGGTTGTGGTAAGTATGGAATTGCTTAAGGCATTTGTTATGCTTCATATCACATATGCATTTATTTAATTCATAGTTCCACCTTCCTTTTTCTGAAGTATTTTATTATTTTACCAATTATAATAAAATTTGTGGTTAAATATCTCTAGATCATGCACAAAATATGAACTTGGACTACCCTTGCAACTTTTATTTTGGTTTTCTCGACCAGTCTTAACTAATATATTTGTTCATTTATATGAGTGCAAACATTTTATGAAGATGAAAATTTTAATTTTATTAAAGACCAATAAATAATGGAAATTTGTCAAGTCTTAGAAGTATAACGTATACTCTTTTACTAATGCTAATTGTTTTTTGACATAAGTTAAAATTAAACTAAGTTATTGATTTCTAACTCCACGGACCCATCCATGTTCGATGTCCAGTTCCCTTGAATATGTTTTTTTTTTTTTTTGAATGGGGTGACCAGGGTTAACTCAACATTGTAAGGAAATGTAAGTAGCTACTAAAATAATGAAGTAATGAATCCAGTTTAGAAAACACAAATTAAGGGGACATCCTTGCACCAACTACGCTAACTCCTCAGCACCTGGTGACAACTTTCATTCAGTTCCTCTTACCTTTTATGAGGTGTTACCAATGGATTTATTTATTGTATGTGAAAAATCTAGACAAACACTTTTTTATGATTGATAACAAAGGCCTAAGAAAATTTGTTTTTGGTGCCTAGATTTTAGAACTGATTTTAGCTATATTTGGGGTACTGAATCTAAATATGAAATCAGTTTTTCTCTATCTGCTCTACTTTTTAGATTAGAGTTGTTATTTTTTTAACGTGCAGTTCTACTCAAAATTTGCAGTTCTACATCATATATACAAGACCCCTAACCCCCTTTGATGACTGTTATATATGCCTAGTAATATTACTGGAATGAATTGAAACAACCATACCAAGTAGACTTATCCTGATTTAGTCTCTGCAAGAAGCCGGTCCCTCACTCAAAGAAACTGCCGATCCCATCATTTCACGAGCTACCAGGGCTCTGTGAGGACGAGTGTTGTTCCTCTTATCACCCTCATGATACTAATGAAAGTAACAGTGATTATGAGGGGATGTCATCAATTCCTCAGTGTGTCAACCAAGATGAGTTAAATGACCTACCTCATCAGAGATCTCAACCTGTCAAAAGAAGCTTCTGGACTACTGGCTTCCAGGTTGAAAGACAAAATTTTGCTGGAACCAGGAACCAAAATTACCTTTTACCATACAAGAGAAAAGGGTCTTGCTACTCTTCTTCTCTTACAATCTTATGTTTTGTTACGAAATTATAGGACTCCTGGGAAAAAATGGGCCTTCCTGGCTATTTTCCAGATGATTGGCACTTATTTATTGACAGCTCAAAGCGAAGTTTGAAATGTGTCCTTAAAATAAAGTATCATGAACATCAATGGGGGGTGATTTGTGCGATGACTTAAAAATGGCATACTTTCTCCTTAGACAGTAAAGTAGCCCCACCAAATATCCTTGTTTCTCATGCCTCTGGGATAACAGAGCCAAAACACACCAGTGGGTTAGCAAGAGTGGCTTAAGAGACAAAACATGGACGTTAGGGAAATGAATCTCGTTAATGACCCCTTAGTTAACAAGAGAAAATCATCTTTCCTCCAATGCATATAAAGCTGGGCCTTATGAAGCAGTTTGTAAAGAATCTTGATAAGAATGGATCATGTTTTGCATATATAGGGGGGAAGTGCCTCAGGTGTAAAAATTAAAGCAGGAATATTTGACGGCCCACAAATCAAAAACTCATTAAGCATCCTGCCTTTGTAAATTTGTTGAATGAGGCTGAGTGGAAAGCCTAAACTTAATTTGTTGCAGTTGTCAGAAGTTTTCTTGGCAAAGGCTATGCTGAAGACTATGTTAAACTGTTAAATGAGACGCTTAATAGTTTCAAATCCCTTGGGTGTAACATGAGTAAGTATTAAGGTGGACTATTTACACAACCACTTAAACTGTTTTCCTAAAAATTAAGGAGACACTAGTGAGGAACAAGGTGAAAGATTTCACCTGGATATTATGACTCCCCGGAGCCCCACTACGAAGAAAGATGGAATACTGTGAATGAATACATGGGACTGTTCCAAAATGGATTCCAGAATGTCGTGGAAAAGAAGCTTCCGAAGTGTTCAGTGACTAGTTGGTTTCATCGATGACTTTTTCCTCTTTCTTTGTATATAATAATATTGTACAGTATAATAATAAAAATTCCGCGTTTAATTTTTTATTTGATCGATAGATTTAACTTTAAATAGTGTAATGTATATTTCACTAAAATGTTATATCTTAGAAATTTGAACTCCTAGTCAAAAACTAATGCCATATTCAAGGCATCAAATTAGTATAAAATCAGCTCCAAATACTCTGTGTAGCTGTGCTACTAGGCACAGAAACACCTGTTGGCTGTTGAAGCTTATCAATCATAAATCTTGGACAAAATTGAATCAAATCATTTAAATTCTACATTAATTTTTGTTAAATTATATAATTATTAATTTATAAACATTGAAACCTATTTACACATAAACAATTACAGAAATATATACAACAATTACATGAGAGAGATATTAAATCCATTTCATTAAAATGTCTCAAGTATACTAAAATACACTATAATATACGTGTTAAATATGAAATATAAGTATGGAAGTTTATTATGCTCATAGTATAGTGCTTAATACTATTATTGACATAATAAATTATTATTCCAATGTAGTCCAAATGAATGTTCTGAGCACAAATTTTTCTCAACACTTGAGCTATTCAAGTGATACATCCCTTAGGTACGGCATTTCTATTGCCTAGATTTGGCTGCTTATGCTTTGTATTGAGTGTCCAGGATTCTGATGAGTAGATGAGGATTGACATGCAATTAAATCTGTACTGCAATTTTAATCATTTTGCTCTGACCTCTCTGTTTGTGAAGGAGCATCATTTTTGGCAAGCAGGATGAGGTCATCAGTAAATGCATGTAGGGTATATCTGATTGGCAATACATTTCTATGGCCAAGCTGGAAATACTGCTGTGTGGTTTAGGTGTGTCCAACGTAAGTATGAAGATTAAGGGACTCAGTCTTCACCCTTGTTAAATTCTTACTATCTTCTTCGGACCACATTTCTCATTCATTGAGAATGCCAGTATCAAGCCGATTTTAGCTCATATCTCACCAAGATCCTTCACTATGTCATCTCATTCTGTCAAAAGCTTTATGCAGACGTGCAATGCAAAGCATAGAGAAAACTTTTGCAATTTCTCAACAACCTTTTTTTTAAATAATGTTTATGTATACTAATAACAGGTGTAGCCATTTTTGTGATTACTATTTGTTAGAAGTACTAATCATATGGGAATTATTATAGTAAGTTCTATGAAACTTTTAATTATATAATACGACTTGACTATTTTTTAAAAAATTAATCTTTTTTTTAGGCTCAGGCTGGAATTAGGTTGTCTTATAAGCTACATAAGATTTTACAGTGCAATGAAATTGTACGAGGTTATAGGCTGAAAGAAGGAGATCTCCTCCCAAGTGCACTTAATGGTTTTTTGTATTCTATACTACGAACCAAACAACAGCGAAGAGCTCTGGTTATGTCAATCTTGAAGCAGTTTGATGAACAAGCTGTACGTATATTTTAATAAATTAATCATGATTAAGTTTAGTTTCATTTAAATAAATATTCAGCTGTTTCTGTAGGACCACTTGTCTGATCGGTTCCTCCTTATATTTCTACTGATCATCTGAATCATATAGCTGTAGTTCACTTTTTCAAATTTTCTCTTCAGATCGAAGAAGGAATTTTTTTTTTCTAGAAGAAGAAGTGGAAGTTTCTCAAAACTTGGCTTTAATTTATATTAGGAAAATGTAAAGAGGAGAAGTTACTGAAGAACTGGCCAGACCAGAGGGTCTTACAGAATAAGTTGATTGAAGCAATAATATGTTGGTCCCAACGAGGGTTCAATGAAATAACTATCCTGCTTCAAAATGGTTTATTAATTGTCCCAGTAATATTGAAATTTATCTTGTACAGAATTTCATGCTTAAACCTCTTCAAAATTTAGGTTGTGACATTAATTAATTCATGATGATAAATTGTAATGTGGCCCTTTATTCCTGTTAATATTTATTGACCAACTAAAACATTATTGGAAAAAATGTTTTTAGTTATGTTAATATTTTAGACTAACCAAATTAAATTTAAAGTATGAACAAATGAAATATAAATGTTTTATTATACTGTTTGTTGTAATGTCAATTAATATGATTTCAGAAAACTAGCCTTCTTCAAATGCTATATTTGGCAGATAATATGGCATATTTCCCATATCAAGTTCAAGATGAGCCATTATTTATAATTCATCATATTGACATAATTTTATCAGTAACGGGCACCAATTTGTTGCAATCATTTCGTGAGGTAAGCTATCAAAAGAATACATTTACCTGAATATTTTCTTGTTTATACAGTGTAGTTGAGTCCCAATGATCCACGGTAATTTGGGTTGAGTGCCCCATGGTCAATTGAGAGCCGTGGATAATACTATTATAAAGTTAATAACAAGAAGAATAAAAAAAAATCAATATTTTAACAACAGCTATTTGTTAACCAATAACAACAAGAAAAAATAATATTTTTTTAAAATAAACATAAGAAATTAGTATTTATTATAAATAAATATCACAATTTGATTTTTTTTATTTCTATCAGTTGATGAATGAATGTGTGTATTTGAAATCTTAGCAAACTAGTTTGTTATACAAGTTCTTGTGCTTAATACTAGTATATTTAAAAAATTAATATATTTATGGAGGCATTTTAAGTCGCCTATTGTATGCATTAATCCTAGTGTGGTCATATACAAAGCCAGGGCCTACACTCTCGAATAATTCATCATCAATATGGGGAACCTGATTGAGAGAGAGAGAGAGAAGGAGAGGGAGAGGGAGATATAGAAACAAAAATTTAGAGGATAAACAAAAATTAAAAAACTTCTATCAAAAATATAATATACTGTAAAAGACTATTTTTGATAGGCTTTTTCTTCCCTAATAGCACAATAATACAGTCTGTAGTTAGAGTTAACATTTAATAAATATTTAAGACAAGATATTATATTTACAAGAATATATCTTTTGTTCTTTTGTGAACATGCCATTTTAATGGATCTTTTTGTCTTATTTGTTTTAGTACAGTATTTGCTAGGTAAGGGTATTTTCAAAAAAATAAAAATGATATATGTTAAATATGTGTATCCATAGTAGCTATTTGTAATTTTTTGTATATATCTGACATTTTCGTGAAGTAGTGTAGTCTGTTTTCTCCTATACAGCGGTTTTGGAGGACCTGTTGAATGTAGGTGAGCGCAGTTTTCCCTGTCTCTGTTTTCTTGATCACTTGTTTGACTTTAGAAACAGAAATATTTTTTGTAGTAAAATCGTCTGATATTTCTTTTTCTGTTAGAGAAGAGGGCAGGTCTTTTAAAACTAATCTTGGTTTTATTTCTGATTTTATTTATTGTGTATGTATAGTACTCCATTTTTATTGTTTTTACTTTGTCAAGTAATAATTTGTACTGTTCTATTGTTTTAGTGTGAACTATTCCTCTATTAGCTTTAATTTTCACATCAACATCAATTCGTAGTTTTGTCTTGAAGTGACTTATGTATTTAATAAGGTCATTATTAATGTTATAATTAACAATGGATAGTAGGTACCTTAGGGCTTGTCACTGTATTCATTGGAACTTCCTCATTTTCATTGTCCTGGAAAACTCCGAAAATGTTGGATTCATTCCTTTTAGTTTTAGCTGCATTGGCCATTTTTGTTTTTCATTGAGTTAAAAAACTCAGCAATAATAATTGTGGCACACTGCCTAACGACCTTACTCTATCACTGTCAGTAGGTAGGCTACTTGAGACCTGATTTATGGGGGCCGTGAAGACAGGTATTCCCAAAGATGAATCATTTGAACTTAGGTGCTGTCTTGTTTTGATGCACCGCCCTTTCACCCAACAGATTTTTCAGTTGCTCTCTTAATCCTTTTTTTTTTTTAGTAGTGCCTTAAAAGACCGAGAATCACAATTTTTTCTCTTGGAATCTCTAATGGTAAATGGTACTTAAAGAAAATTGAGATACATAATTGAATAAAAGACTGGCCAAAGTAAACAATGTTATAAATTATATATAAAAAAAAGTCAAATTAGTATTTATGATCCTGTTTTAAATTCACAATGGTTTCATGTACTAGTACTTTTGTAACAACCTAGTAAATTGACATTAATAATTTAATTCCATATGAACATACGTATTTTTATTTTTTAACGTCATTGGTTGGGACCTACGGATAACTGGGACTCCGACTGTAGTTGTTAGAAACTGTTGTGCTTTAAAAAATCAAAATGTTTTAATTAATGTTTTATTGGCTGTAAAATGTTGCAATTTTGTAAAACCTAAAACTTTGAATAGTGATCTTAATTGAAAAATACTTCCTTGTAACATGCGTTTTATTAATATACACTTTAGATTATTTAACAATCCTTCACTAGTTGTTTTCTATGCTCTTTAGTTATGTGGATTGCATACTGAAATACCGTGAAAATAGGCTAGTATTGTATTCCTTGTTAATGCTTAAATACTCTTTGATAGATTTGAAGATAAACTATATGTGAAATTAAAATTTTGGGTGGACTGAAGTGCATTCAGTGCTGCATTTATTCATGTAAATGCCTACATCCTGTCTTGTGTCTATGATAAAGACACAAGTGTTCGAGATGAAGGGATGTTTGAGTACTTATTGACAGATGTCAAAGGGATCCCATCACTTCAATCAATGAGTCAATTAATTAGAACCCTGTCATTATGCAACAATATTGGGCTGGTTTACAAAAGGTTAATGCGGTTGAAAATAGAAACATAGAATTCCTTGGGTCCAGTTTTTTTCATTATACTAGGATTTTTTGTTTGAATTAAGGTTTTTTTCTAAATTCCATTTCTCATTTTGAGTTCTTTTTTCTACTAATTTCATGTATATGAAAGAAGAAAACACCTACAGTTTCAATTCAAAAGTATTAACAATAACTACAAGTATGACCATCATGAAGTCAATGATCATTTATAAATTTAATAACAGCATCATCTGTTTCTATTTCAGCAGTAACCATGGTGGTATACAACACAAATATATACACTTGTTTGAAACATAATACAGTATTCTCTCCCATATCCAGACTGCCAAATACGTAAAAAAACTAAAATCACTTTCATCATTTTTAAAATGAGAATTATGTATCTAATAAGATAAAACTATTGTGGGAATTAACTTTTTATAAATTTAAATAGATGTCTAGCACACAAGGCACTGGCAAGACACACGGCTTGGGAAAGGTTGACAAAAAAAACAAAAACAACTTAAAACAAATATTTTGATGTAAAAATATAAAGTATATTCTAAATATACAAAATAAATGTGCAATTACATACTTACATTTTTCTTTATTTAGTATATAATCTAGTCACCCTCCCATATCCGGATCACCCCTGCCCATATTAATCCGGATATGGGAGAGGCAACTGTACATGTATTAATAATTGTATAATGTTAATACTTCTAACATATTTTTTATTTTTTTCTGGTAATAATCTAATTTTGATAGTCAAATATTGCGGTGTGTGTAACGAGCATATTAAAAAATATATATATTAGTTAGAAGAAATATTAGGATCAGTCAAAGACAATGTGTTTTGTTTTAGTCTTTTGATTTCCCCTTAAAAATAAAATAATGTTTGTTGTTTTTTTTAATAAAAATCTTATTTTCTCTACCCTTAAGAACTTAGTGCTAGTAGCCCAATTTATTAATAAATTAACCAAACTTTTCCAGTGTGAATTAACAGATTCTCCCTCATATTTTACTTGTGGCTAGCATTATTCATTTTATACTATATTTTAACAAGTGCCCCAGTGAAAACTATCCAATGGCTTCAAGGGAGTCCCCAGAAATCCCACTGACTGTTTATAGTTTTTCTATCAATATGGCAACTATAGATTTTAAATGTTATTCTGGTGTAGGCTCTTCTTCCACTGGATCCAAATGGCTGTAAAAATAAAGAAATTGAACTTGATGAAGAAGAAGATGAAGATGAAGAGACCCTTTTATCACGACTACCTGATAGCACCACACTATTACAGCATTGCCTTACAGCTTCTCAAGGGTGTCTGCTTCTTTTGGTTTTAAAACAACATTTGAAAACTATGTATGGCTTCAATGACGCGTAAGTTCATGGATTTAATTGTATATTCTAACATAGCACTAACTATTGTTCAAGGCTAGTTTCTTAGCAATGAAATAAATCTGTATGCAATAAAATGAAAAGTTTATGTTGCTAAGTTCAAATAGTCAGTTGTAAAAAAAAAATCAAGTAAAGGTTGTGTTTATATCTTTTTTTTTTTATAGCAGAATGACAGAAATCATCTTACAATTGTCCAAAATGAATTTTACAAGCTTTATTTCATGAAAATTCCTTGAAAATAAGAAGTCAGAGTTTCACCAGCTAAAAAATCACATGCTACAGAACAGAATAATCCTTATTGTTCATAGTGTTAAACAGGGTTGGACTAACTTTTCTGAATACCATATAACCAAATGGACTTAATTTATGTAAGGTCTCTAGCAGGCGAATGTACTTCTCAAACATTCGCCTGCTAGAGCAGTTAAACTGTTCTCTTATGGAAGGTGGTGTATTGTGTTGCTGTTTATTTGATTCTCCTCAGTAATACTAAAAAAGAGACTTGCTAATGTTCTTCTTCGCTTCAATCCATAGTCAGTTCTAAAACCTATTTTTGTAAAGATTTGGACACTGCACACTGTAATCCAGTTAATGTTGTTTAGACCTCATTTTTTTCCTTTCTTCTAAAGTTGGATTGACTAGCTAGTACTAGTATTCACTATTTAATACGGTTCTATGTCAACAAAGAGGTCATGCAAATTATGACCATAATTTATTTCTTATGTCAGGATCATCTTAACCATAAATATTAAGTCAATAGTCGATCAGCCTTGTCGAAAGCCTGATACCTGCTCAGCTTCCTCTCTTTCAGCATGCGATACAGGTCTTTCAAATAGAATATTTGAAATAATTTTATAAGGACATGGAAGGAGTACTTTTCCTCTATAATATTATCACTTATAGCGACATCTGATCTTGCTGTGACAAGCCATCTGATTTGCTTTCTTGCGAAGGGGACACATTGATCCATTCTTTTAGGCTGGTATCTAGCCATAAAACACTTTATTGAGTTCATCCCCATTGTAAATGAGAACATTTACTTTACTTACATATTAATTCAGTTTAGGGACTTTGTTCTTTATACACCTGATGACTGCTTCATATTCTTCCTAGGATGTTGCAGAATTATGCATGCTACTGGTGTAAATTTTATATATATATATATTTGCATTTATAATCGATATGAATACAAAAAGTTAGTATTTTCAAGATTTATTTTTCATTTCTTTAATGTTTCAGTTTTTTTATCCGATCTTTTATAATTTCTATTTTTTTTATTTTTTCAGTAAAATTACCCAATACTCACCTACTGAAAGTGCAAAAATTTATGAGAAAAGTGTAACAAGAAAATGTAATGCTAAATTTAACCCAAAGGCCATAATACAAAAGCTTATGATGGGTACACCTCCAAATGAGCTTGATGAAAATGCACGGAGGTCATTGGTTTCTGAATATTTAGAGGTTTGTGATTCCCTTTTTGTGTAAATACTTTCATGAAAGGAGTAATATTTTTGCAAGTAAAAACAATGTATTAAGAATATATAAATTCTGTGTTATCTCTGCAATTTATTTATCAATATGCTGGATAGTAGGCTTTTTGATGAGTTGTTGAGATTTTAAAGATAAATGTAAATGTATAAATCTTATGAAATGAAATATTATTATTCTAATAAATTTAATACCTAAACTAAAAGATTTATTAATTGCATTTTAAACTTCAAGTTATATTTTAGGGGTTTTAATTTGTTTTTATAATTATTATTTATACGTAAAAATCCAATGTTAAAAAAATAACATACTGTGATTCATTGTTAGCCTTGAGTATATTATATAAACGAGTGTAAGAGTCAAGAAATCGCCTTAGGTTAGGACCAAACCCAATCTACCAACCAACTCTTGTACTCATTTAAAAAGAAAACCTGTTTTAGATACAAATAATTTTAATTTTTACCTTCCACAGAGCTTAGATACATTCTGTAATGAAAGCAATTTAAGGAAAACAAGTTTTGTGATCAAAGTTGATAGCTTTGAAAAAGGGTTAATGTATGATTCCTGACGGAATCTCACCAACTGAATCTAAATCTTTAATTGACCGCTAAAATCTGAGTAACCTGGCAGTTTGACAGTTCTGAAACCATAAGCAGAAGACAAAGCAACGGCTGTCTACTCTCCTCTCGGGAAATCATTTGATATTATTAGTTAACACTTAGACGTTTAACTTTCTCCACCATTAGGCATAATACATGTTGCTATTTATTTAGTGATTTCACCGTGATATAAAGTATTTTTCAAAATTTTCCATTAATATTTTCATAATCTGATTTGCTCATGTCAGAAAAAGATTTATACAGTCAGTATGAGGCCAATTTATTGCAAGATTATTAGCTAGGAAATTGGAATTTGACACCTACTATGTGATAATATGTTTAACTATTTACTATTATTACTATTAACCATTATGACAACAATGTATGGCTCATCTGACAAAAATGCACAATTTATGATAAAAAAGGCATCCAAACCTGATCTGATGTTTATCAAATTCTCATGTCTTCACTCTGTATAACAAAGCAATAATTGGTGATTATGACCACTTTGATCAAATAGGTTAAAGAAATGACGTGACAGGCAAGATTTTCAGGTCAACTTTAACTTTTATGATTTATTTTTTGTGATTAGTTAGTTTAGTTATATATATATATATATATATATATATATATATATATATATATATATATATATATATATATATATGTATATGTATATGTAATATTATGTAGTCCTTTATTTCATCTCTGCTGATTGTGTAGCATTATGCTATGTTTATTATCAAGTCCAATACAACAGCTTTTTATTTGGATATTTGCATTCATATTTATACAGTACTTTTACAAATGTCATAAAAGGCCTTGTAATTTATCAATCTTTTTTAGTAATTTATAGTGATTATTTACTGTGAAGGGCATAATAGTTTTATTTCATTACTTATACATAACTAATAGTTGTAACTTCACCAATATTGTGTTAATCTACAGAATTTACTTTTTTATTTTCAATTACAATGTGTAGCAATTTATTGTTCTTTTTCCAGTTTAAAAATCTTATAAATGATTTGGACCCTGATGATCCTGATGACGAGGAAGACAACCATTCACCTCAGAAGTCATCTGATAGCAATGTGTATTCTGGAAGAGTTCGTGAATTTATTGCGAAAAGAACAGAGCAGACAAACTCTGATCAACAAGCAGGATCACAACCAAATGTAAGAGCTAATTTATATTGATTAAATTATCTGTGATTGTCATAAATTATATGCTCTTAGTGTGATTCAGTATTAAAATTTTATTTTTAATTAATGACCAGAAATGTTTAAATCTATTTATATTTTGTTGTTTCCAAAATTATTTGTTATTGTTTAATTTAATTTTAATTTGTAGGATGGGAGTACTCATACACTGACTGTTCCAAAATTGACATTAATTGCTACAAAAGGTCTAGTTAAACAAACAAAAAGTCGCAAAACAGAACGACATAAAAAACATCATCATAAAAGAAAGAAGAAATACAAGAGTAGTGAAGAAAGTGGAAATGACTATAGTGACCCTGATTTTTCATTATGAGCATTCCTTTAGCAATGTGATATGTGGGGACCTGATATTTCTCTCCGTGGAACTATTTTTTTGCAATTTTGCTGATGCACATGAAGACAGCACAATTTCAAAAATTTATCGGAGGGAATGGAGCCAACTGGTAACAGTTGTAAATATGTATGTTCTAGTGTTCTTTTTATGAGAGGAATGGGAGTGAAAGACTGCAACAGTTCATAAACATTGAGTTTGCCTGTAAATTAGGTGCTGGAGGCCTTATAATGTAAATGTTTAATCAGTAAGCCATTGTAAATTTGTAATTTATATTAATTTTATGCAAACTCTCCATGGAACTCCTGTTCCTTACATACTGGGGCACATAATCTATATAATAACAAATTTTATTATTTACTTTATATTTGTAGTGAGATTGTTTTCTTTTTTTATACTTAAAATGCCTGTATATGTAAATAACATTTAGTTAACTTTTTTGCCGTAACAATGATAAATTTGTTTCCAATTTTAATTTCTCAATATTGATAAAAATTTCATCAACTACTGCCGCTGAATTAGTAAAACATCCCCCCTCCCAAATATCAGTATACAATTTTTCAAACTCTCAATGTTTGGTGCTACAATTCAATGATTATTAGGCAGTTCTGGCAAATTTTTGTTTTTGTATCTTTAAAAGACAAATGCCTTTTCATTTGATGTTAAGATGTTAAATATTATTATGTGGTTCCTTTTCCACCCCTTCCTGCTGGTCTTCTTATTTCTATCTTCTAAGTAGCCAGGCAGAAAAAAAAAAAAAAGACCAGCAAGAAGTAGTGGAGGAAGGTCCAGCAGAAGCCCTTGTTAAAGAGATGATTAGCCTTTTAGAGAAAACATGAGACTTTAAGAACACTGCCACAATTTCATTTCTTATAATCAAATACCACCTTTACCAAATGGTAATCCATAACTCAAAAATTGAAAAACACTGATCCATTTCTTGTTATTCCTATAATTTTCATTATTGTCATTTAAATAAACTTTTTACAACACTATTATATAATCATGTATTTTATTAATATGTTATTAATACTTTCTAGGCATAATTAATAAAATAAATCATTATATTTTCCAATGAATTCATGAGCTGCAGTTCGAATTTGATTTGGATGTTCTCCCACATTTATTATTTATTAGTTATCTATTATAATAGTTGATATCAACTTAATTTGTTAGCTTAAGCAATGAAATAATTTGTTTATGATTAAGCAATATTTATTAATCACATATTCATGTTTTGTTGAGTCTATCAAGAAGCAGTTACTCTTTATTTTTATATAAACAAAAGTTATATAAACATAAAAAAAAGAATCTGCACGATAATTATTTTTGGTAAGCTATAGCTTCGCATTGTTATTTCCTGGTTATGTATGTAAAGGTTCATCTTTTTTTTTTTTTTCTGCAGTGCTACAATATTGTTAATGATTTTCACCTTTTGCACAAAGAATTGATCGCTTATTTTATTTGTTCATTATTATTAATTTATTGTGTATGCACAAAATACTTGAATTAATATCTACTATAATAATAATAATGCATATCCATTCTTCCCTTTTATTCAAAGATTATTTAATGACATTTTAGTCAATGCCTGAAATTGTAATTGAAGTTTAGGGATACATAAATTTTGTTATTCATAATTATGGTACCAAAAAAATATGTGCTATTTATTGAATATTGTAGCCATTTATATAATATAGTAAACATTAATAAGATGAAAGATAACTGCTTCTTTTATTAAACAATAAATGAGTATTATGTAAATATTTTTACTATTGTACTAATAATAGCGTATTTTTTTTTAAAGAGTTAATATTTCACTTTCCTTACTATTCCAGTCTCAATTTTTTTCTATTGTTTTTACATTTTTTTTAATAATAGTTGGAATGGATTAAATGAACAGCATCATGTTACTTGTGTGTAAATGTTATTATATTTTTTTAGTTATTTATTATTTATTTATTTATATATCGATGAATTGGGATATAATAAGCAACTAAATTGGGCTCAAACAATCAAGATTGTAAATATATATTTAAAATGTAAATTTGAGTGCCAGTTGGCCCAAAATATGTTGTCAGTTCTGTATAATAATTGTAAATTGTACTGGATTTATATATATATATATATATATATATATACATATATATATATATATATTTATTTATATGTCTTCTAACATTACATAAAAAACACACACACACACAAAATATAGGTGTTTGTGATATTGTCATAACTAAATGCATAATTTCTTATGTTAATATTTTTCTTGTATAGGTTCTTAATTTTAATTAGAAATGATGTTGATGATTCATCTTTATTATTTAATATTTTTTTTATGTTACTGAATTATTAGATGTAAATTTCAGTTATAAGGCAAACAGTATATTGTTTACTCACAAACAAAGTATTAATTGCCGAGCCATGACGTAATTAATTTTCTAATAGTTAAAATATTTGGTAAAATAATCATTTGATAGTATGACATATTAGTTTCTGGTTATTTAATGTGAAAACTGAAGACATGTTTGTACTTTAGGAATTAAAATGTTGAGATGATTTATGTTTATTTTCATGACTAGAAGCCAAAGTTTTTTTATTATTAATAATTGAAGTAAGGTATTCGTGTGACATCATTTCTAAAAGTATATAAATATGTATTTATTTTTGTTATGAACCAATTAATTTCTTTAAAAAAATTGTCATACTGCTATAAAGTTACCATATATTTAGCAGTATATATTTACCAGCTGTTTCTTTAAAAAAAATTTTGTGAAATAAATTTCCTTATTTATGTCTTTGATTTTTTTTTTATTGACTATGTTATGTTTATTGTAATTATTTTTCTATTTAAATAAATAAACAAAAATACTAGAAAAAAGTAATAGTTTTATTATTTAAAATAGTACTGTGAATTATGGTACACTTTATAGCTGCTCTCTGTTATGATTTGATTCTCTCTTTATGTGAGTTATTGAAATGGAGTTCACTAGTATTTACTTTTAAGTTTACAGTGATAAAACTGTATAAATCACACACATATACAGACACTCACTGCATATCAGTACTATATGTATATTATATATTACTTTTAAATTCTTCTAGCATGAAAAAGAGGTATATTAATTAATAATCTGTTCTTTTATTAATAGTGAATGTATTAAAGTTTGTTTCCTGTGTATGTTCCATTCATATTAATCAGTGATTAATTACTAAGTTGATTAATAAATAATTGTCTTATTAATTAATCATTTCTATGCTACATATTTTTTTGTGTTCATGTTTTGTGTGGGGCGAGTGTCTGTTTGTGTGCGTGTGTGTTTCAACAACAACACACACATTAACACTCGTATATATATATATACAAATATACATAAATATATATTGCGTAATTGTAAATAATATAGATAGATTGTTTGTAGAATCTTTTTACAATGAAAATAGATATAGAGGAATAGACTTCACTGTAAAGCATTATTTTTCCAGCATGTAAATTAAACTTGTACAAGCTGGGTACATGTATAAATATCACTTTTTTTAAAAAGAAAAAAAATATTTATATACAGTTTTATTATTATTTAAAATTTTGTTTATAACCTTATGAATTTCCCAATTCCTTATTTGTCTACCTATCATATAAGATATATATATATAAGTAAATAAAAATAATACAATAACCTAAGCAAATACAATGAAATGCTCACCGATACATATCCAACAATGCTAAGTCAGGTTGGCTTACCATCAAAGAGGGTTGGCTTTTGGGGGTAAAAGAATATAAATGATCAATTCATGTAACTTAATGAATGTGATGAAAAACACAAATGTTTAAAGTCTCATTTTGATAATCGACTAAAAATTAATCAAGAAGATATCAAATAATTGTTTTAACAATTATGGGGAACTAAATAACCGTGACAACTATTTGAGCCTGTAAATGGATGTGATAAAAAAAAAATTTAAGTCCCATTTTGATAATCAACTTAAAATTAATCATTAAGAAACATCAAATGATTGCTCTAACAATCATGGGGAAATAAATAGGGAACGTGACTAAGTTTTTGAGCCAGTAAATCAGTTACAAAAAGCAAAAAATAACTTCAATAAAACTCAGGTATGCCTCCTGTTGGTGCACTACAATTCAAATAGCTTAACCAAATTATCATTAAGAGTAAATTTATGGATTTCTAAAGTCTCATAGATAGGGGATGGTTACCAACATGGAACAGTTTATAGTCACATTCAAAGAAAGAACAGTACCAAGGACTTAGTGATCCAATTTCTGTGGAATTGGTCTTTCAAATTCAAACAATCCAACAGATTTTCCCAACCTTTCAGTTGTCACAAATAGTATCTAAGGCTTAAGATGACGGTTATCATCTATGTGAGCTGGGTGGGGGGGGGGGTCTTTTCGGTATAAGCACAAACAATAGTGTAAAAATACAGTACATAAGGGAAGTGAAGGATTTTTTTTTTTACCATATTGATAGAATCAGGGAAGATACTAATCTAATTCAAGATAAATGATCATAATAATAATAAGAAAATACTTGGCATTCCACTGCTCAACAAGGCCTTCGCATTGATGATCACATCTACTCAGCCCTTGAAACAAAGCAGTATTGCATAGCTCAAGCGTTTGGCACATAGGTTCGCTTTATAAGCTCAAAATATATTTAAGTACCACAGAGCCTTTTCATAATCCAACCTTTCAAACCACTTCTTCCAAGTCTGCTGTGGTTTAGAATATTCTAACTACTATCCCATAAAAGCAGGTGTTCCACAGGGTAGTGTCCTGGGTCCCACACACTATAACCTATACACCGCTGATATACCTTCTTGGCCACCTTTGAAGATGTCACTGCAATCCTATCATACCACCCAGACCCTGATATAGCATCCCATAACCTTGAAAAACACCTTGATGAGATCGAGTGTTGGTGCAACCCAATGGCGAATCAAAGTTAATGAAGCAAAATGTTCCCACATTACCTTTACCCTCTGCCACAAGTCCTGTCCACTTAGTTTATGTTTTTTAATTCCATTCCTCTTCCTGTATCCGAGAAAGTAAGATATTTAGGCTTCCATCTCGACAAACGACTGACCTGGAACCCACATATGAGGCTCAAAAGACAATAACTAAACAGACGCTTTGGACAAATGTACTGACTACTTCAGTGGAAATCCCATCTCTCAATAGAAAATAAATTACTAATTTACAAAGTTATAGCTATGGAGGACACCAAAAAAGTCAAACATTAGCGTATCCCATCCTTTCAATCAAAAGTCCAATAGTAAATGCCCCTTATTACGTCAGCAACAAAACCCTTCATAACGATCTTAATATACCTTAAATTCTTGAAGTCATCCCTTCCAAGTTCATGAAATTCCACAGTAACCTATTCAACTACCCTAATCCCCTAGCACAGTCATTGCAATGCACCACTCACTCGTCCCTATCATCCTCCTTGGAGACTGAAACGGCAGTGGCCTCGTGACCTGCGGGAGTCCTGGCAATGGCCAGTTTCTCCAATCATGTCCTGAGCGAATGTGGCTCTCACGCTCTTCGTCAGCCTCCACTGCCTCGTATCCGGTGGCTGATGGAGGAGCGTGGGGGACTTCCCAAGACTCCGCTTCCTCTTTCGCATGCGAGGGAGATGACAACCATGTGGATTTGGGAGGTCTCTGGGCTGTTTGTAAATATTGTATGAATGAGAGAGTGAATGAACATTGTAAATATGGTATGGATGAGAACATTTATTACAATTACTTATTGCCTAATAAGGCAGATTGTAATTTTATCACAATAAAGAAGGTATACCAAGAATCCAAGAAATAATATACACTCTAGAACCGAAAATAAACACCCCCCCCCCATATAGAAACCAAAACCGTAATTACAACTCTTAACATAGGCCTGCTATGAAAGAAAGTTCAAACAATTTCTGACCATTTTCACAATCAAGCTAAACCATTCAATCGTGGTAAAATTTACAAGACGTTGTTACTTCCTAGGGGAAAACGTTGAAAAAGAACATAGCTATTAAACATATGTATTAATAGTTACATTTAATTATAAATACTAATTTTACGGAACACTATATTGTCACCTAAGTCAGGCAAACATACCCCTTCACCCCCTCATCCTTTGATTATCCACTTCCTCACCTTACCCAAGGCCCCTCCTCGATCCCCTACCCATCAGAGGAAGATCCAATCCGTTAAGAGAAGAGTGGGAGTAGCCCCCTGGTGGGGGGAGGTGGGGAGATGGTAACAGAGTGGGGAGTTAGTGAGTTGTAAGTAAGCAATAAGAGAGATGTGACGCATATTGGTGGAAGGAACAATAAACTATAAAAGGAACCTATAGTTGTTAAAGGTTTTTTTTTTACTCTACCTGCTCCCGTTGCGTGCTCAAAATTGGGCACGTGACATTTTTGGTGGAGGCGCCGGGCAAATCGAAAAGTTTCGTAACATTTCGGGAAAAATGAGTTCCGCGGGTACGGGACGAGTTCGGAAAAACTATGCCGCAAACGCGTAAAGGTGCAAGTGCCGTGAAGGGTTCGGGGGGAAAAGGAAACGAAAAAGAAGAAAAGGAACCCTGTGAAAGTTGTGATTCAAGGGATAACAGTGAAGAGCGGAAATCAGACATCGAAAAAACAAAAAACGACGGAGGTGAGAAAACCGAAGAAAAAACAGTAGAAAAATCGAGCACAAGAAAAAGGTCATCCACGCTAAGAGAGATGGAGCAGTTTACAGGAAGAACCGGTGAGAGAATAGAAGATTTCTTAAAAATCTACCGACGAAAGGCCAGAGCGGAAGGCTGGGCCGATCAGGATTTGAGAAACAATCTCGCTCTGTACTTAAGTGGTGCCGCGCTCAAATGGTACGAAAGAATTGAAGACGACATTGACACCAAGGCTCCACAGTGGGACGACCTGAAAAAGATGCTAATCGAAGAGTTTACCCCCCCGAATTGAAAAGAGGAAAACGTAATACGGCTCTATACACGAAAGCGAGGAAACAGAGAAGACTTGTGGGAATACTTCCAGGAGGTACAGCCTTTACGTATACGATATATATTTCCTATCGTTTAAAAGAACCCATTGTTTACTTTATGCTGGTATTAGCCTTGCACCTAGTTGTTTTGAGCTTAAGCTATTATGGCTTTACTTTTGTTAATGTATAACGTAATATAGAAGTAATGATTTATTTTATGTATTAGAATAGCACGCAAATGTACTTATAGTGTAATTTTTCCTTATGAAGGATTTGGTCCGATAAAAATAAAAAGATCGCCTAGTTACACAATTAAGTGTCCTAACTAAATTTTGTTTGTACGCTCAAACTTTTCTAAATTAAATTAGCAGCTTTAATTGCCTTATTATAAAAGTAAATTACTGTTTTTCCATGTGATAAAAAATTTTTCCGTTGCGCAATAATATTAGTTAAATTTTAGTTTGTGGGGACTGGAGTGTGAAGCCAATTCAATGGGACACTTTAACTGGCGGCCTTTGCATCTCAGATACCTCTGCCAGATAAGAGCTTAAACTTACTTGCTCAATACTCTTATTATACGAAAACTGATAACGGATAAACGAAAGGCAAGAAAACTATGACGCAGGAAAAGACTGTTGAATGAGATAAACGGATCTATAATCACCTAAACAAAACACTAAAAATAGAATTCAAAACTTACACATTTGACAATTGTTTGTCACCCATCAATGCCGAAGATTAGGTAGTCAGTCTAAAAAGAGAAAAACAATAACTCCTACGACACAAAACCGTATCGTGGCCATTGCGAGTATCACCAAATTCAGACTATGACATTACGAACGAACAGAAAGCAGAACGATTGGCTGACCACCTCACCCCCGCTTTTAAACCCTGTCCTTACCTGACTAGTGCTCAACAAGGCAGCGAACTATTAACAGTACTTGACACTCCTCTGCCAGTAGTCTCTCTCTGACACTACAAAATTATATGGTTCAACTTGTCTCATGGTGAACGACCTGGAAAGTTAAAATTAATACTTTTAAATCCTTACACATGACGCTCACCCTTCGATGTGGTCAATGTCCTCCCGTAAGTTTTGACAACCAACCTCTGACACATTTAAATACTTAGGACCTACATTGGGTGAGAGACTGAGTTGGAAACCATAAACGAAAATGAAACGACTAACACTTAGTCACAGGCTAAAACTATTGAAGCATTTGTTTGGCCAACGTTCAAAACGTCCCTTGTCCCAGAAATGATTTACATACAAACTTTTACTGAAATGGAGGCCCAATTTATGGATGTAGAAAACACATATTAGATGTCTAACAACAGATCATGCAATTTTTCTAATCAAAAGCACTAAGAATTATCACAAGGGCGGCGTTTCACTTGCAAAATCACACTCTTCATACTAACCTCAAATTGCTTTTCGTTCACGACTGCGTTAGAACATTATAGCGAAACTTTCACGACAAACAGCACGGACAATCAAGCCCACTTATACAACGACTGTCTATATCTGACTTACCTGGTAACATTCAATGTCCACTGAGAAGACGTTCAAATAGAGATCTGCTGAAATAATAAAAATAAAATATCCCATTTAGGCTGCAACATCTAACCGAGCCCTGCAATTCAGGTACTCTCTTGAAATTGGTGTGTACAGGTACTAAAAATAAAGCCCATATATTTACGTGATTCTTTCTCTCTTTATTTTTTTTACTTTACTTATTAATTACTTTGACAACTTTGACGAGTCACAACCAGCGAATGTGCTAGTATGATAAAAAATGGAATGTCTGACATGAAGGCAAGAGAGCATCCAGTGCTACCTCCCTATATTGTTGAAGTTTGAGGATATTTTATTTTTATTAATTTAGTAGATTTTATTATTTTAGCAGATCTTCTGCACAAACACTACTATTGTCTACTTATTTCAATGATCCCGAATAAGACAATTGTCCTAGAGTTGCACATTTTTCCATTTAAGTACTATGATATTAGTGATTAGCCTTAACGTAACCTGCCGGACATTGTTTACTTCGATATTTTACACATACGTTAAACTCTCCAGTTCAATCATAATTCTAGGTAAAGTTTTTTTTTTCAATTTTCACTCTACAAACGGTGAGGACCAGCTTAAGCGTTGTCTGCAGACCTTTTGTCAGGCACTATACTAAATTAAGCAGCAGCTGATCGACGAATTAATTGTTTATTTCTAATGGCAGCAGTCATAGTAATGTCGTGATTGTGAAAATGTCGATGGAACAGCTAAAAAAACTCAAGCTTACCTCCATCTGTTTGAAAACGATGCTGCAATGAAAAGCGTGAACAATGAGACCAAAAAGGATCAGTTAGTATTTTCTTCAATGGGAGGCCCTATTCACTACAATAACTTAGCTGCTTACCTTGGTCCTATAAAACATTAAAAACGATCGACTACACGTTGCTCTTAGCAGAATTTGCTAAAATACTAACCCCAGCTAAAAACGTGGTTGTTTCACAACATTATTTGTGCTGCTTTAAAAGTGAGACATAACCCATCGTCGAATGCGTGGTGACACTTCAAGCTCAAAAAAGGTCTTGGTCACTGAAACGATTATTATTAAAAAAATAAAGGACTTGGCAGTCCTCAGGTGGATCCATGCCATGAAGATTCGATTCGTGTGCTCTTGCTGCAGGACATCATTAAAGAATATGACAAATTCTGGAAAAGGGACTTGTATTGGAAGAGTTCCGAATTCATTGCTCACCTGGGCCCCTCCCTGGATCTAACAGAAAAGAGTTCTGGCACTAGTGATGTCTAACATAAATCATTATATTAGTCAATGTTTGTCGACTTAAAGACAAAAAATAAGGAGAAAGGTAACATGAAAGAACAACAATTAATGTCAAAGCAAGACTGTTTCATTCGGTCAAGTAATCCTCTATATATATCTGCGGGATGTTTACATCTCGAGGTTTGGGGATTAAAGCTGGCAACTGGTGGTGCCCGGAACTATATATATATAAAATATAAGTTATTCGCTACCGGGTAAAATGTGATAAAGAGAAGGAAAACGGGAACGTAAGACTAACTCCAGTTCTCGAAATAGACTGTCTTTATTTCTCTTTGTAATCCGACATATACGGGATCATGGGACGTTTACGTTTCCCTCTTTCCTATTCTTTCTTAAAGCTTAACCTCCGACAATTAACTGGTGCCGAAACCCGGGAACCTAGTACGGCGGAGTGAAAAGTAATAATTTTCTTTTCTTTATTTTTTTTTCGTTCTTTCGCTTCACGTTTTTTTTCTCTCTCAATAAAATGCCAGAGGGAGTGTTACGACCCCCGGTGCTTAGTGCAGCAACAGATATACCGCAGTTACCTCAAACGACCATGGCAGCGGCTCACGCGAATACATTGGCGTGGATGAAGATCCAGGCGATTACGGCTCAGGACATGAGGAAGTCGATTTCGGATCTGGAAAGATTCGCGGGTGAGACCGGGGAACTAAATCATTTTCTTAAAGGGGGTGACCGGCTGATTACGCGGATAGAGGGGAAACGGTCGGAGGACATGATAACGGAAGGGGACGCAGAATCACTGAGGGCAGCTCTGGTGTGCAGAGTGAAGCGGAGTGTCCTGAACATGATCCAGGCCGACGAGGAGACCTTGTGGAACGTAGTGAAGGAGCGGCTGAAGAAAGCGTTCGGTGGGGGAAGATGGACCCCGGAAGAGGACATTTTTAAACTCTTCAGGGAAACGAAGAGACACCAGCAGACGAACGGGCAGTACGACGGAACGATGCTGGCAAGATACAACAATATCACGGAGAAGATGCGGGAGACAGTAAGTGCGGAACGCACATTTCTGGAATGTGCCAGATCGGATAGCGTCGGACGGTGGAAAGGGGTTCGATAACGCCGACGTGCGGGAAGAGATGAAGGCTCTGGACGTGATATGGCACGTCAATACCCCAGGGCATCCAAAGAGCCGAGGAGGAATTGAGCGTCTCCACAGTACCATGGGCGATCATCTCCGCGTCTACAATGCCGACAAAGGGTTGGAGCCGGCAGAGGCAATGCCTTGGGTGGTCATTGCGTATAACCAATTCTGTTCACACGACCACCGGGTTTTCACCCTTTGAAATCCTTTTCGGACTTCGTGGGCGTCACCGGGACACGAGTAGAACGGTGGTGGGAGACGAGACGTCCGCACAACTCACCACCAACCGCGTGGAACTGGGGAAAATATGGGGGAAAGTGTACGCGAAAATTACCGCGAAAAAATCCAGGAGGATGTTGAGGGAGAACACGGGCGTCAAACCACTAGAAGGGTGCGTCGCGATAGGCACTACGGTGTGTCGTAAGATCGGTTCCAATAGGAGTAAGGAGGTGTCCCGTTATGAGGGTCTGTGGCGGCACCTCCCAAAAGTGATTGTTCTGTATTCTTAGTGTTGATTGAATTGTGAAATTTTAAAATTAAAAATTAAACAATAATAATTTGGCATTGATTGGTACCCATAGAGACCGCCAAATAAATAACCTACAACACATGTGTGTGTAAAAAGAAAGATATGTAAATTTTGTACCTTGTGTTCTGTCCTAAAATAAAAGTTATTTAATGTATTGTGAGTTTTATAAATGTGTAAAATCCCACTACAATTGGTGACCCTGACGTGATCGTGAGTGATTTATGAAATTAATCATGCCGGACGAAAATATGAAAAACGAAAATAGTGAATCTTTGACGAAGAACATTGATAAGGTTAGTATCAAGCTTCCACCGGTTTGGAAAGACAAACCAGAAATTTTGTTTTGCCAGGCGGAAGCCCAGTTCGATCTTGGAGGAATCACTAGGGAAGGTACGAAATTTAATTACCTAATTGCTCAAGTGGACCTTAAGATAGTAGAAAACATATACGACATTGTCTCATCTACTGAGGACAACAAATATACCACCACCAAGGATAGACCTTTAAGTATATTCCGAGAAAGTGAGGACAGAAAAATTAAAAAAGTCGTTAGTGAATTAGAAATAGGAGATCAAAAACCAAGTCAGTTACTTCGAAAAATGAAAGGATTAGCAGGTGACGATTTTTCTGATAAACTTCCAACGGAAATAAAAAGTATTTTGGCAGATGCCATTTCAGATGGCAATCTGGATAAATTAGCCGAAATCGGTGATAAAATATGGGATATCAAACCCGCGCGTGATATAAATGTTGTTCATTCTAAAGGGCCCACATTCGATTCAACGCTGGAGGAACTGAATAAAAGACTATCCGCACTTGAGTCTAGAATATCCAGAGGTTCAAGTAGAGATAACTCTGTTCGTTCTCGTAGTAACAGCCGAAATAAACGTTTTGATCCAAAAGGAAAGTATTGTTTTGGCCATTATCGTTACGGAAAGAAATGTATACCGTCTAAGTGCACACCTGAATGTAAATGGGTTGTGGAGAAGGGAAACTCCTCACGGCAGACACAGAACTGACCAACTGTGCTGCTGTAAATATTCCAGGTCAACAACATCGTTTGTTCTTACGAGACAAGAATACAGGTGTTCGCTTTCTGGTTGATAGTGGCACAGATGTTTCCATTATACCAGTGAATAAATTAATAAAAGCAAATCAAGATACAGGAATTAAGTTATTTGCTGCTAACAACACAGAGATTCCTACATTTGGAACCCAAGTTCTTCAAATTGACCTGGGACTAAGACGACAAATGGAGTGGACTTTCTTTTTAGTTAAAACCAATAAAGGTATTTTAGGAGCTGATTTTCTACACAATTTTGGTTTACTAATTGATCTAAAAAACAAAAAACTTATTGATAACAGTACGAAGCTCATTGTTACAGGTGAAGTAGTTACAATCGAGGAAATGGAATCATTGAGTTCTTTCAAAGCCACCTGTCAATTCTCACATCTGTTAACCAATTTTCCAGATTTAACCAAACCATTTTCATTGAAGGTAAATGCCAAGCATGATGTAAGGCACCACATTGTCACTAGTGATGGACCGCCTGTGTTTAGCAAGCCAAGAAGATTAGATCTAGAGAAGCTGCAAGTTGCTAAACAAGAATTTCAGAGCATGCTCAACAATGGAATTATTCGAGCTTCCAGATCACAATGGCCAAACCCTCTACACATGGTGACGAAAAAAAATGGCCAATGGCGAGTATGTGGAGACTATAGAAGATTAAATGACAGGACACTACCCGATAGGTACCCCATTCCGAGGATAGATGATGTAAGTCAAATTCTTCTAAATAAATCAATTTTATCAAAATTAGGCCTTTGCCAAGATTACTATCAAATACCTTTTAATGAAGAAGATAAACAAAAAACAGCCCTGATTACGCCCTTTGGATTGTATGAATTTAATGTTATGCCATTTGGACTGCGCAATGCGCCTAGTACGTTCCAACATTTTATTAATGAAGTTTTGAGAGGACTGGATTTTTGTTTCCCATATTTGGATGATATACTCATTGCCTCTGCAAATGCTGAAGAACATAATCATCACTTATCACAAGTATTTCAACGACTCAGCCATTACGGTCTCCGGATTAACATCAGTAAATCTGAGTTTGGTTTGGAAAATATAATTTTTCTTGGTTACCTTATTTCGTCAAATGGTACAAAACCTGATCCTGACAGAGTGAGTGCCAGTGGCAACCATGATTTACCAAGAACTATAAAACACCTAAGGTCTTACTTAGGAATGCTGAACTTCTATCACAGGCATCTACATCATGCTGCAGGCAATTTAGCAAATCTCACTAATTTTCTTAAGGGTGCTAAGAAAAATGATAAAACTAAGATTGTATGGACACCAGAAACTATTGAAGATTTTCAACAGAGCAAACAAGCCTTAAGTAATGCAGCTCTGTTAACATACCCAAATCCTGATTGTGAACTCTCACTGTTTGTATATGCATCTGACTTGGCAGCTGGAGCTGCTCTGCAACAATGGGAAAATAGTTCATGGAAACCTATTGGATTTTTCTCCAAAAAGTTTTCTGAAACACAGTGCAAATACTCTACATATGACCGAGAACTTACAGCTATTCATATGCCAATCAAGTATTTTAAATATTTGTTGGAGGGAAGGTCATTTGTAATATATACAGAAAGAAAACGGATCAGGGGCCGGCATATGGAGGAAAGATAAACCAGAATCTGGGATTTCTATTCCTTTAGGTAGACACACCTCGGTCTTTCAGGCCGAAGTGATGGCGATCAATGTCTGTGCCCAAACCTTAATTGGGGAGGGTGTAAGAAACAGACTGATCACAATTTTCACGGATAGCCAGGCAGCCATTGGCACCATGAGAAGCTATACGACCAGATCTTATTTGGTTGAGGAGTGTAAAATCAACCTAAACACACTCTCGCTAGCCAATAAGGTTAGAATCGACTGGGTGCCAGGACATACAGGCATCACAGGCAATGAGAAGGCAGATGGCCTTGCAAGGGTGGGCTCAGAACAGACACCTCTTGCACCTGAACCCATATGTGGTATCAGCCTCAGCTACGCTAAAAGGCGTATAAAATTAGCTATAGAGGACAAGGCAAGACTCTCTTGGAGAGAAACTAAGAAACAGGAACACTCGAAAATGTTTCTTAATGGACCCTGTAAGAGAAGAAGCTCAGCACTTCTATCAATGGACAGGTGGACACTCAAAAGTGTGACAGGACTCTATACAGGTCACTGTCGGTTAAATAAACACCTCTTTAATTTGGGGATAGTGGGATCACCAATCTGCAGATTCTGCAAGAAAGAGGGAGAAACGGCACGTCATATAATAATTGACTGTGATAACTTAGCTAGAAGGCGATACTTTCATTTTGGCAGTGATCGCATTGTAGACCCCAAACTATGTGAACTGATCGATCCATTCAGAATCCTCAGATTTGCAAAGGCCGTGGGCCTGTCACATATTTAGGACAGAGACATGGACGGCGCATAATAGGTCTCAGTGAGGCCGCGGTGTAATAATAATAAAATAATATTAATATACAGATCATAAGCCTTTGATTTATGCATTCAAACAAAAGAACGACAAAGCATCCCCTCGCCAACTTCGACAATTGCAATATATTTCCCAGTTCACAACAACCTTGGTTCATGTTTCAGGAAAAAACAATATGATTGCAGATTACATGTCTCGACTAGAAGAATGCTCTGCAATTGATTTAACCCAAATAGCAGAAGCACAAACACATGATGAAGAACTACAACAACTGCGTACTTCTGCAAATACTGGATTGATTTTCAAATTCTACCCTCTTGAAAACGGAAGCCAATTATGGTGTGATGTTTCAACAAAGGAAATTAGACCATATATTCCAAAAGATTTCCGTTATAATATATTCAAACATTATCATAATATGTCACCCCCTGGAATCAGATCTACGGTTAAGCTGATATGTTCTAAGACAGTTTGGATGAACATGAAAAATAATTTGCGCTCATGGGCAAATGCCTTTATCGCATGCCAAAAAAGCTCTCTTGTCATCTATGCCAAAAGTATCCAGACATGTGAAGACACCACTTCAGAAATACCCGATTGCAGACGAAAGATTTGCCACTGTTCATATAGATCTAATTGGACCCCTGCCACCATCTGAAGAATACACCCATTGTTTAACATGTATCGACCGATTTACTGGATGGACTGAAGTTATTCCCTTGAAAGAGACATCAGCTGAAAACGTTGCACGGAATTTCTACCAACATTGGATCTGTCGGTTTGGAACACCTGCTACTATAATTGCTGATCAAGGCAAACAATTTAAATGTGAATTATTTAAATCATTGACATCAATCTGTGGAATAAAACTAAACCATACAACTGCGTACCACCCGCAGTCAAATGGAAAGATCGAGCGTTTTCACCGAGTTCTGAAGTCAGCCCTCAAAGCTCACGGAAAACTACAGTGGACACAAGTGATTCCAACTATTCTCTTAGGCGTACGAACTTGTTTAAATGAAGTTGCGTCAGCGACCATAGCAGAGATGGTATACGGAGTACCGTTGAGACTTCCAGGTGACTTCTTTGAGACTGCCAGGCCCACTTTGGATATACCAACATTCATCAGCATGCTGCGCCAGCAAATTGACTGCCTGCGCCAAAGACCGGTGAAACACAAAAACAGGACTACTACCTTTATCCATAAATACTTATCAAAGGCGAGACACGTCTTTGTTAGAGTGGATCAGGTAAGGGCAAGTTTGGAAAAGCCTTATGAAGGCCCATTTCTTGTCATTCGACGAGCAGAGAAGTACTACTCATTAAATATCAAGGGTAAAGAAGTAAATGTATCGCTTGACCGGTTAAAGCCAGTGCATCTGTTGTATGATGACAGTGATTCGGCACGGGAGCAATCTATTGGGCCACCTGCAGATGAACTGGAGGATCCTGGGCAGCCTGAAGCAACTTGGAAGAAGACGCGTTCGGGAAGAGTAGTGCATTTTCCCTCACGATTTCGAACGTAACACAGTTACTGGGGGGAGAGTGATGTGGTGGCACCACCCAAAAGTGATTATTCTGTATTCTTAGTGTTGATTGAATTGTGAAATTTTAAAATTAAACAATAATAATTTGGCATTGATTGGTACCCATAGAGACCGCCAAATAAATAACCTACAACACATGTGTGTGTAAAAAGAAAGATATGTAAATTTTGTACCTTGTGTTCTGTCCTAAAATAAAAGTTATTTAATGTATTGTGAATTTTATAAATGTGTAAAATCCCACTACAGGTCCCTTCCGGGTGATCACGATTCGTAAACACAATTTGGTGACCATCCAAAGTGTTCATGAACCCGTGAAGAGGAGAACTGTTCATCTCGAGCAGTTAAAGCTTCCAGTGGGGAAGCCATCCAAATAGGAAATTGACTCTAATTTTCTCACTCCTGCACTCATCTCTTTTGGTTTTTGGTGGCATTTGCCAGATACATGTTTTTATTTTATTGTTTTAACCTTGTACCACATTCGATAAAGTTATGTTCTGTTTCTATGATTATAAGACAGCGTTGTGCTGCTCTAGGCAAGCAGGAAATTATTATGTCAGAACTGTATATAATTAGCATAAGTTTCCAGATGACGGCCGAGTTTAATTAACCGGAGGTGTTCCCCTAAAGTGTTGTGGAGACGTTCCACCACGCCTCTACCCTTGATGTGATGGGAGTATTCAAACGCCAGTGGATGCCGAGTTCCTTACTCTGGTCGTGGATGAGAGCATTATCGAACTCCCTGCCACAATCTGAGATGATAACGTCGGGGACCCCATAAATTGCACACCAGTGTAGAATTCCCTCCCAGACGCCCCCAGGGGCCTTTGCTTCCACCGGATAGGCCATCGCGAGTTTGCTAAACGTATCGATCGCTGTTAGCCAAGATCGTCCCTCATTCGAATAGATATCGAGTTGAACAGACCGTAGGGGTTCCTCTGCAGTATGCGTTACCACCTGTGCTGCCACGGGGGGTTGGCGGTCGTACTTTTCTTGCTGGCATACCTCGCACTGCGCGACGCACTCACGTACGGTACGGCCCATAGCTGTCCAGAACTACAAACATTTCAAGGCAAGCCGGCGTTGTACGGTGATGTCGGTAACCGTCTCAACCTGTCTGAGACACCTGATGAGTGTATACCCCATTCCGATTATCTCCTGTCCCATAGCCGTTTGACTTTTTCCACTAGCAACCGATTGCCGATATAGACAGCAATTGTGGCCCGGGGAAGTGAGTTCCCCGAAGATCCGTTCTATCTCATTGTCATCTATCGATGCCTGCGCACGTACCACAAGAGTGGGCAGTCCCTCGTATACGCTCACTCGCGTCTTCGTCCCGGGATCTTGCTTGGATTTGATAATTATTTGACGCTTCTTAACGTTAATGATTTCGTCTATTTCCGGAAGACTCCTTAAGAGTGCCCAGATATACCTTTCCTCTGTTCGACCACCCATAACGGACTGTTAAACGGGGAATTACTGTTGCGAATTATCCCCTGTCTCAGAGGTTCTTTGAGCTGTTCACGTATGAAAGAGCCTGTGGTACCGCCTATCCTTGACGTACACCAGCGTTTCCGTTTTCAAGTTGATCCGGTGTACGGTTTTCCCAGTGGTCGGTAGGAGATCGGTTTCTTGATAAAACAGATCCACATTGTCCTCCACCACTTGGGTTATCGCTAATCGTAATTCCCGCATTCACTTTGCGGCCCCGATTTTAATACTGTCATCGTGGTTCTCTGTCAAGATTCTGTAGCACCTGTCGTTCCGCCTGCCCGTCCACCTAGCGGTCCAATCTTTGTTGTTCACCTCCATTGGCTCCGGCTGAAATCCCCATCTGTTCGTTCTGGAGTTACGTTTAGGGCATTCTCTCGCTGCGTGCCCTTGTCGACCGCATTGCAAACATTTCGTGAGGTTGCATTGGGCCACTATATGTCCCGTTCGATTACATTCGTAGCATCACCTCTCCAGTCTCCGTCTCCTCTCGTCGGGGACCCGATTTGTTAGTAGCTTGTCTTGGTGGGCTTCGTCGTCTCCTCTTTGGATATCGCACCTCTATCCATTCTCTTTCCGGTTTATGCAGTCGCACCTCGTTCCGTTCCCTTGCGGCTATGAGCTCGTGTGCACACTCGATGACGTCCCGGTCCTTTGGAAGTGAACCTGGCCTGACCACGTAATGATTAAGTTACACCTTCATCACACTCCTTAGAAATTCCTTCCATCTTTTGAGCCCGTTCCGTTTGTCAGCATGTTTCGACCATCTTTTCCGTCAGTCGATTGTACGATACCAAGAGTTTCTCCACGAATTCGCCCTCCGATTGTCCCTGGGTCCACTGCTCCTTGAGTAGGTAGAAGACGTCCTCTTCTGGAGTCCATATTCCTCCACCATACAGTTTCTTAAGTCGTATTTTCAATGAGTCCCAGGGTTGCGACAAATTGCCTTGTATGGTATTCAAGACAGGCCTCGAGATACGACCCACTAGAGAGGCTTCGAGAAGGTTTACGCCCGACTCTACTAGGATGGTCTCGCCCTTTCGAGTCATTATCACGTTCTTAATTTGGCCCCCCCCCCCTTGACAAAATGGTCGAGGTTGCCCAGTACTCCCGTAAACGGCTCTAACTGGCTTATCACTCCGTGAATAAATGCGGAGTTCTGCGTCCTTATTTTCACCAGTTCCATCTGCGTTGTTTCCGCCGCCTTGGTTAGCTGGTATTCTAGTTTAGCTCGCTCCTTTACGACCTTCGCTAGCTTGAATTCTAACTTCGTGAACTGTTCTTTCTCCCCCATGAGTGTCCGCTGTTTCTATAATCTGGACAAAACTAGTGTGGGCCCCTGTTACCGTTACTTCCGATATCTGAGACCCCTAACTGCTCGTTACATGACTATCTCAGATATGCTCCAAGGTTACGGCACCAGTTACGGTTAGACTGAAGTAAAAAGTGGGGATAGTGGGTAAAGCAAATCTGCGACAGATAGATATGAACTGGCTTTATTGTTATAACAGCAGGTATATATAGAGTTTCTTAATTCGACTTACTAGCTACGTAGGTCTTGTTGTTGTTTACAGCTTTCGTAGGCTTGTATATGTATATGTTTGTGTGTGTGTATATATCTTAAAGCCAGAAGCATAACTATGTCAAATATTAATACGATCATGGGATGTAAACAACCCATGATCCTATATGTGTAGGATTATCAACAACAATAAAGCAGTCTTTTACTGGAGTCAAAGTATGTCATTACATTTATCTCTTTCCTTATTTGGTTTTATCAATCTTAACGGAATCGTAATTCACAATTACGACGGATGCCGCCAGTAAATATGCCTTGGGATCGGTTCTGTCACATGCCGGGGACACAGGAGACCGTCCCATAGCGTACTCCAGTAGGCGCCTTACAGAGACGGAAAGTCGGTATAACGTGCTGGAACGCGAGCTACTCGGGATAGTCTGGGCAATAGATCACTTCTGCCCTATGTGTTCGGGAAAAGGTTCCGGGTGCAGAACGACCATCGACCACTACAGTGGGTCAGTAAACTGAAGGAATCGTCGGCGAGGGTCACTCGGTGGAAAGAGTTCCTCGGCCAGTATAACTTGGAGGTAGTATATAAGCCCAGTAAAGAGAACGTCGTGGCGATCTGGATGTACCGGGCGATGACTGTCAATGCACTAGAACAAGATCAGGGGAAATCATCCAGGAACGTATGGTAGTTCTTGCGGGAATGGACGCAGGAGAGGGAAGGCGACCACACCAACCAAGGTCTGCTGAGGAGGATCGGTCGGATGGAGGAGGGGGCTCGATGGATGATAGGCCTGCGGACATGGAAAAGTGCCTAAAAAATCATAAATGATAAGTGCGCCAGATAGTCTGGAAGACGAAGACCTCAAGGCTCACGAAGATAGCGTACGGTAGCTCTCGACGATCCACCACCACGACTATATATGGTCGTCGCCAGGGGTGAGCAATGACCAAATTTGCCGTGCCCTCAAGGATGCTTCCAAACCAGGGAAGACTCACTATCTGTACGTGTGAAACACGACCATCTGGGAAAAGAATAGGCGGCTGTGGCAGGCGGAACAGATTGGGGTAGATCGAACATTAGTGCGGTGTACCATGATGGTAGAAACCATCACGGACGAGACAACTCAGAAGGAGATAACGCTAGCGTACCATCAGGACAAACCAAAGCACAGGGGGGAATACGAGACGGCTCAGGCGTCGAAACGCAAGTATTTCTGGTGGGGGATGTGGAAGACTATCCAGGAGACGCTAGCGGCATGCGAGGTTTACCACCGTACTAAATATGATAGAGACCCACCACACAGGTAGGGCTACAAGCTGAGACCCACACGGCGCAAACACCACAAACTGACCTTCAAGTGGATGGATACCTTCACCTGGAAGGGACACAAGTGGGTCACCGTGGTTGACCTGTTCAGCGAAATGGCCATGGCATACCCCGTTCGGGAAAATTATTCGGAGGCAGTGTTAGGAGCGCTGAGGAGGTGGTTCCAATTTTACGGCGTCCCCTATCGGATAGCGTCGGACAGCGGGAGGGAGTTTGATAACGCCGAGGTGAGAGAGGAGATGCAAGCTCTGGACGTAATATGGCATGTCAATATCCCAGGGCATCCAAAGAGCAAAGGGGGGAATTGAGCGTCTCCACAGCACCTTGGGAGATCATCTCCGTGTTTACCATGCCGACAAAGGGTTGGAGCCGGCAGAGGCAATGCCTAAGGCAGTGATAGCGTATAATCACCCCGTTCACAATACCACTACTTTCTCGCCCTTTAAAATCCTTTTCGGTCTTGGCGGCCGTCCCCAACACACTCTAGAACGGTGGTGGGAGATGAGACGTCAGCACAGCTCGCCGACCTAACGCGTGGAGTTGGGGAAACTGTGGGGGAAAGTCTATGCGAAAATTACAGCCGAAAAGACTCTGAGGGTGGTCAGGGAGAATGCGGATGTCAAACCGATAGAAGGGTGCGTCACGATAGGCACCACCGTGTATCGAAGGATCGGCTCCAATCGGACTAAAGAATTGTCCCGTTATGAGGGACCATTCAGGATGATCGCGTTTCGCGAACACAATTTAGTGACCATCCAAAGTATCCATGAACCCGGGAAGCATAGTACTGTACATCTAGAGCAGTTAAAGCTTGCGTTGGGGAAGCCTTCTGAATAGTAGTTTAGCTCTAGTAGCCTCGCCCCTCCACACATCTCATTGGGGTCATAACTTGTTTTTTTTTTGTATATACTTTTATCAGGATATTTTTCGTTAATTGTTATTCTTTTATTCACTTGTATTATCTTCAGTTTTGTATGAAATTCAATAAGGTTTCTGTTTTATTTCTTATGGCTGTAAGACAGTGTTGTGCTGTTCTGGGTGAGCACGGAATCATTAATTTCCGACCTATATGTGATTAGTATATCCTTTAAGTGTATATAAGTGTTAAGATGGAGTTCCCGAGGGATGGTCAAGAACTGGCTGGGGGGAGCTAAAGCCAGAAGCATGACTACGTCGAATATTAATACGATCTTGGGATGTAAACAAACCATGATCCTCTATGTGTAGCAGTAATAAAAAGTCAGAGTATGTCGTTAAATTTCCCTCTTTCCTTATTTTTTTTTTTATATCAATCTTAACCGCCAGCGATTAACTTATATATATATATATATATATAACCTTAATGAGGATGAGGTTCAGAGAGAGGGGGCAGAGGTGTAACCTTGTCATATGGAAATGAGCCGCTAATGTATTGTACTGAGTGCAAGTATGTTATGGAATGACAATCCCTAAACAACTATAATTTGTATTATGGCATAAGGATCCAAGCTAGATGGTAATGATCTGGGTAACAAAATAATCACAACCTTGCAGTAACTTAACAATTATAATATGTAATCATTCTATACATCACTTGTATTACCACATTCTAATAAGAATATTAATTGTGGGTAGACAAAATATTTCAACACCCATAATATATACAGCTCATAATCGGCATTCCACTTATATTTTTTAAAATTTAGCATTCATAGAATATTTTTAATTAATAAGGGCTTTTTGGAGGAAATTAATTAATTCTATCCTTAAAGTATTGATCTAAAAGGTGAAAACTGTATCATAGTGACATTGTTACAATGATATAAAGTTAACCAAAGATGAGGGATGTATGAAAAAAGAACATTTACAAAAGCAATCTGCATTTAGAAATTACATAATGCATTTGATAAAGTATAATTTTCATTGTTTATCTTATAACAAAGATACTTATAAAAAAAAAAATTCAACTTAACTTTCATTTTAATTTTGACTCCAGTAATGAAGATTACAAAACATTTTCTTATGAATGTAATAGCTTACCGATGTATCAAAAACATTTTTTTTGCTATTTTTGAAAATTAATTAAAAATGAATATAGGGCCTTATTACAAATGGAACAAAAGGTAATATATCTAAAAAATAGTTACAATATAGTCTTTAATGACTCACTACAACACAATGACATAGGTGAAAATAATGTCCTTATATTTAACATATTTAACAATAAATTTGTTTTCTATATTCAAATTAGTTAATATTGACAATACTCTTGAGGTTATTATTAGATTATTCATATTTAAGACATTTTATTTGCAATGATAGCATATTCATCGTTTTTGATATCTATACATTTTTTATCTAACATTAAAAAAAAATACTTCATGAAAAAAATAGTTCTAAGGACGAGAAGCCATTGTTTTCGTCCCAGAAGGATTGGCAATCCTCAGTCTAAGTGTTGTTTTTTCTTTAAAAATATTCATTTATCTGCTAAACAGTAAATCTCAATTATTAAAAAAAATTGTCTTGTCCAAAGGGGAAGTTTTGATTTCGAACAGGTAAGGGGTATGTGTGTATAGTCTATCTGTATGTATGCGGGTTCTACATTAGGGGTCATACAAACTAACCAATCACTATGGAATTTTAAAGTTATATAATGTTGCACTACGGATTTAATTTTCAATTAATAAAAAAAGAGTTTTGAAAATTTTAATTATAGCGATGTTGAACAACATTTTAAATTTTACTTAGTTTATATAGAATTTTAGAAATAATGCTAAGCCATAAAGCTATTATGATATGATCTTTTAAAGATAGCAGTTCAGAATATTAGTTACATTAATTATATTGTTAACTCCAAATACTTTATTGTTTGTATAAGGATCCATTCAAACAAAAACAGGGATTTAAATTTTTTTAAGGAGTGATCCCTTTATTTTTTTTTTAGTTTGTATACCCATCAATTGGGCGGCTCACACTTCCCTTTTTCATAAGCGAGTGTTGAAAGATCCTGTGTGGGGTCTGTACCAGAGCAGCCAAATCTGAACAACCCAAGAAGGGCAGTAGCCTATTGCATTAACATATGAACATAGGTAACGGTGGTATTATGTTAAAATACCTTATTTGAATTTAATGAAAAATTAAAGCACTTTGCCTAACTTTTTTAAAGTCCTTTGTAACATTGTTTTATGAACCAAATAACATACTTAGCTCAGGAAATTCTTTAAATATTATGTTTATAATAAAACAATACTACATATTTCGACAACTTACAGATTGCTCTCTAAAAATTTATGATTTATTTTAGAAAAATTAAATGTTCCCATTACATTCAAATTTTTATATAACCAATTCAGTAGATAATATAGTAATAACAGTAAAAATAAATAATTAACTGGAATGTTTTCTACAATATTGTTTAACGGTTTTAATTATGTACATCATTTTGTTATTTAATATACAATGGTTAATATGCTGTGATTAGCACAAGATATCAGTTGGAGTATACAAAATAACATATTAACCACTCAACGAAACCCCAAATCTTTGTTAATTTTTACCATAATTACAAATTTCTATTCCATACAAATTATTGACAATTTTTAAGTTGGTCCTCAATAACTACTAGCACATATATTATGTAAATGACAAATATAAAGCACAGAAATAATAATAGTCTTAGCATTTTCTAATATTTTTTATAATGCTACAATATATCAGTAATATTGTATTTGGATAGTAAAATCTTTAAAAAAAAGTGCTACCAGTATGCAGTAAGTTCAAATTAACTGTGATACAAACAAGATACATTTGTACACATTATCATGATTGTAATAAAGTAGAAGTATTATTGGAAAGAGTTTTGATCGATATTAAATAGTTCATCTGTTTCATAATATAATTTTGTTATTATCATAATTATATCGAACAATAACATTACAGGAATAATCACTATGTGACTAGTTTAGAAAACTTGTAATGATTACATATTTGCTTGTTTCACTTTATACATTGTTTATCCACCAAAATCTGAATCGATAAAAAAAATATTGTTTCCTGCACCTAGTCTTATTTTAATTGAAAATAAATATGTTAATAGTTAAACAACTGAAACAAAGCATGTTTTCCAGCTTGTTGGATGAGTGGGGATTGTGTATGATAATCCTTACTTAAAAACAAAATAGCACCTTAATTATAAATGAAAGATACAAATAATATTAATCATTCCTTGTTTCGAGATAAAAATTAATTCACAACAATGTTTTTAATATTTCACTAGCTGTTAGATTACCTCAAAAAAGGTTCAGAAATTTTATGTATTTATATGTTATAAATAAATTCCCAAGTATTACATATACTCATGTGTGTATACACGAGTCGATTAAAATATGGATCTTGTATTCAGCTTAGAATGTACTTAAATGAACTAAACAAAACATTAAACAAAGAAATATATTTTTTAGGGCAGTTACTTAGGGCTCAAAATGTTATGATTAGTTTAAGTTTAAATTGTTATTGCCACAGTTATATAATGCCACAAAACTCTTTGGATATGATGTTTCTATTTAGCTTAATCGGTGCATGAATGATTGATTTGTATTAACAAATCAAATTACATTATTAACAAGTATGCACAATTTTCATTTATTTGTTACAACTCTACTTTGGTATCAGAAGAGCAGAAGGCCATAGGAGCTAACCATTTTAACAATAAATCCTATTCCTTTGTAAAATGCAACTTCTTGACGATATTTTCACTAGTTTATTTTCAGGAGACTCAGAAGGCTATTTAAGCAAATAGTGAATAGCGTGAGCAAAAGCTGGATTATGCATGTATACAGATTTGTCTTAATCTTAAATGTTCAATTATTCCATTTATAAAGACAAAAGTACTTAAGTTTTTAGTATATCATGTACAATAGCTGTTCACCACTTGCTACTCTCAATCATCATTAAACTGAGTTAGAAGTTGAAAATTTTTCAAGCTTTAAATTAAAACTAACATAATTTTTAAAATGGCTAAGTCCACTGTAAACAACTGCACATACCTTATTGTTATTGATACATTCTTGTGATTTATTGATTAAGCTCGTTTATATGTTGCTCACTGAAGTGTGACATTACTGGCAAAGTTAAATGACCATATTATAAATAAAAGAGCAGCCTGGAATTGGCTATATATATTATCTTACTTATAACTATCTGAAAATAAATAAAAAATTACTATTCTATCTAATTTCCGATATATTTATAAACAATCGTTTGAATTACAGTAGTACACAACTAAGCTATACAGTGACAAAGGATCTGACCATTCTTTCTTTAGGCAGCCCGCTTCAAGTTTTCTGTTTAAAGAAAACTGTTTAGTTCAATATCACAGAGAACGTTTATTTTAGCCATCATTTTTTCTCTTTTAAATCTTTGTTGAGGTAGTGGAGAACATAGTGTAGCACTAAATCGTAACAGTATTTATATTCTGTCTACAAAAAAAAATTAAGTTAATAATAAATATTAATATGATTTAACATTAGAAAAAAATGTATTTATATATACAAATAAATATTAACCGTGACTTGATTTTCTGTGTGACTATGAACATGATTACATTTCTGTATTTCCATATTACTAAAAAGAAGTAGTAACAAATCTTTACTAACCATTCCATTTAAGGAGAGGAATATTTGCTAATCGCCAGCATAACTATGGAAAGAGTAGGATGGAATTTATTTGTCGAATTCAAGTATGTATTACCTGAATTAGGTTGGAGGGTTGGAAGGCCCTTAAACAGCCCTTTTGGATAGGGGGAGAGAGCTGAAATGGATGATTGGAATAATTGTACTCTAATGTTAGAGAATGACTCATTTTAAAATTTGGATAATAGAAAGGAACGATCAATAGGGTTAAATGTATTAGTGAAATCAAGGAGAATGAGGATGGTATTTTTTCGTTGGCTGATTGTAGGTTGTCAAAGAAGTTTAACTGGAATAACTAAGACTGAAGCCTAATTTAAAAGGATTCAGTATTTTTTCCGTAAAAGTCAAGGTTTGTGATTGTGCTAAGCATTCTAATGGTGTTATATTTGGATAGATATGGATTTGGAAGAATATATATGAAGTGACAGTGGGTTTGACACTTTGGGAGATTATGTTTGATTGATATTTACAAAGGGAGAATTTTTAGGGGAGATTGGATAGGAATCAGGATTTAGGGAGGGAATCATGTAGGACCCTCTCAATACATTTTATTCAAATCATTTTGAATTACAAAAATAATTCAAAATAATTTGTGATATATTGAAAAAAATTAGACCCAGTAACCCTTGGGTATATTGGATAGCTATTGGTCACTTACCATGTTTTCAATTAACTGTGGTCTGTGGCGCCGGACAGTTTTGACAGCTTGGAAGATATCTACTTCACCATGTTGTATTACTTGTTCTATACATGCATTGGCTGCACAGTATACCCCACATCTTCCTCTTCCATCCCTTGAGAATAGGAAATATATTATGGATAGAACTGTACTGAATCATTATGTTTTACATTTAATCCTGAAGATCAATGAGTCATTATCCTCTCATACAATAATAAGTATTCTATATGACAGGATATTTTTAGAAACAAACACTACATTCTACAATTTTCTAATGTTAGCATGACAATCTTTGTTTATTTTTGAAATATAAAGAATGTACATTTCATATAATTTTTTGAGAGGGTTACTTTCATATGCCCTAGGATAGCAGCCACAAAAATGATCTAATCTATTCAGAATTTCAGAGATACATTTAACTTCACTTTAGAAAAGACAGATTAAATTTTGGTTTAGATGAAATGAGTAAAACTGTAGGGAAAAAAATGTTGGTCTATTTCTATTGATTTCAGGATTTCTCAATTCACAGGGTGTAAGTTATGAAATATTTATAGTTCTTATTTTTTCTAATGGTCAAGGATAAATTGATAGTGGTAGCGCAAAAAGAAATAAGATTAATAAGTCCACCATCGAAACCATTAGTATTAGGTTTTCCAGTCAGTAAATTTTAGGCTTAGCAAAGAAAATCAGGTGTGGAAACTGGGGGCTACAATTAAAGAAATCAATGCAAATTCTGAGAACCACAGTTGCAGTGGACAGCAGCATGTACTAGGAAGTGAACATATTGGTGGCAAACAACTGATACTTCTGTTTGCACAAGTGAGTGAAAAGCTGAACATTAGGTAAAACTACCAAAGTATAAATTTGTTGCAGAGTTGGTAAAACCAGGTTCTGGAAATCACCTGTGACCAACAAAATGTGGTATAATATATTTGAATTGTGAGGCTTTGTTGGACCGGCTATGCCATTAGAAGGAATAATATCATTCAAAATAGATCTTTAGCCAGCAACCAGAAGAAAAGAAGAGTATTTAGTGATCAGGGTATAGGTGGGTAGATTGAGTGGATTAATGCCAGACTGCTGGTTATCTATGGCAATGGTGAGTGGCTGTAGGAAGGGAGGTCTTTTTAGGGAAGCAAAACCTAGTAAGGTGTGTTGGAGCTAAGGATAATGATGAAATAAAACCAAGTGTTTTTAGTCGAAAATACCATTATTAATTATCCTATAAAATACTAGTCCAGCAGTTACCTCAATAACTTGGTTATTATTACTCCCAGACCAGATTATTTATTTCATTTATATACATATTTCATAAAATTTCATAATGGATGCAACACAATTGTAGTAAACAAAAGTTATATGGTTAGATATAATGAACAAATAGTAATAGTGAGGCCAATGATCCTTACATATGCTAGTTTCAATTGATATTTGTTTTACTTACGGAGAAACAACAACGACAGGCCCATACTCAGTCCTCTGCCGCCAACGCTCGACCATGTTCATCAGCTCGACTAAGGAGTTGGTGGACGTAGGTACCCTATGTCCCATTGGCCAACAGGTCAGCTGGAACAGTTGGACTGTCCTTGGTGGGGCTTTAACTCCAGCCATCAGCTCCGTCAGGGAAACAATCTAAACATACATGTACTTATCTTGTCAACCTTATAGCATTTTTTTCACCAGCATAGGGTTACAATTTCAAGTTCTCTCATTCCATTTAAGTGAGGGCCTACACTGATATAATAAACACCGCTGAGAAGGATTCCATACTTATTTTCTTTTGTGTTTATTTAATGTCTTTAGCAAATAAAAATAATTAACTTTGCATTATGGAACTGCAAACAAGTCTAAGGTTCTTTTATAAAAAAATTAGAAAGTTTAATAAAGTAACTTACTAGGTATTTTCACTGCAAAGCACTGAATGCCGTGTTCTATAAGACTTTACTGTTATCATTGTATGAAATTTAGAAAGAGTCTCCATAACCCAAATCAACAAATTTTTCCATTAAATAATGAATTTTCATACTCAGGGCATTATAGAAGTAAGGGTTGGATGATTGATTTGTCTATAATTCTGCAAATCCCAAACTTCATCTCATTGTTACTGGAAAGCCTAAGAAGTCTATCAGACTCAGACTTACAAAAATAAGGGCTATAAACTGTTCATAATAAGAAATAAAAGTGATTAGAGAATGAACAACTTTATAAAATTTCCCAACATTCCAATAATCTGAGGTGGTTCAATCAAATTATGTACTTTTGAGACTCTCCTGTTGATTAAATTAATTTTCTATTTGCAATGTAACTTTTTTATCCTTTATAAATTATTTTAATATTATATTTTTATTGCTCTTATTTTGTCGGAGATTTAAAGAAAAACCTACCTTTTTGTTTATCCTCATTAGCCAAGTCTTGATATTCGTGTAGTGGTTGTGAGATATGTGATCAATAGTAAAAACAGGTCCGTACTTCTTTGAATGCCTTCCTTCAGGCCAAAAAGGAGGGTACTGTTGCTAAAATATTTTTTTTAATTATATATAACTATATTTTCAAAACATTGAAACAAAAATAATGAAATAAGCAAAATTATCAGGTGCCAGATTACTAAATAAACATAGAATTACCTTATTAATTGTAAAATATTTAGATAAATGAAAAAAAAATAATTGGTTTTTAAATAAAACTATCCTCACTATTAGCAAAAATAAAATGTTAACCATATGCAGCTACTCCTTAGCAACAATCGCATCAAAATATGATTTATATAACTTTCGTAATATTTATTAAAAAAGTACTTTTTTTAATCTCTGAAAAAGTACATAATTTTATATCCGCGCAAATATTCCAAACTTTCATTGAATGTCAAATATTATTAGTTTTTAAGTCAAATGCATAGGCTTTTGTGAGTCTGGTGTTCCCACAGGGGTGCTGGCTAAACTAGTTTTAATTTCTGAATGCTGGAATATCTAATGCTCTAAGAGTTCACACTTCAACTCTGGTGGAAGCAAGCAATCATCAAGGGGGCAATACTTGCTAGTAAAGAATAATCCTTTGAGAAATTCATTATTGAGCTTGTCTACCATCACATGGGTTCTTAAGGTTCACAGATTTCTTTTTTAATTTTAAACAACCAAATGAGACATATTTTAGCCATTAGGACGTAACAAGTTTACTTATGTCATGAAAATTTCCACAGCCACTACAAAAGAGTGAGTAACTATATATAATAACTAAGACCTAATAAGTAACATCTTTGATATTCATGCAGTTTTATCCGGGATTATTGAAAGAATCAAACAATTGTAATCTGGTTGTAATAAAAGATTGTCCGTCATGCTGAAATGTAAAAAAACAGAGTTGCAACAGTGGCCAGTCTCCAGCTGGGTGAAAAACAAACAATGCCAACCTAATGGTTAAAACATATAACAGTTTTCCTCCCCTTTTAAGAAGAGGAAGAAGAAGAATTCAGAAGAAGCCAAGGCTGTAACAATCTTCAGGGTAGGTAGGTTGGTGCCTCTTCTTGGTCATTGTTGTGACTGTACCATACTGTGTTGTTGCCATGAAAGCCATGGGGATTTCTTGGGCAATCAGGTTGGCCTATGTCCATCATCTTCAGGTTGTTTAGGAGTTGGAGATGATGTTTCTTCGGGATGTGGGATTGTGTTGGAAGTGACATTGCTCCGGGTTGTTCCTTCCGGGTTCAGTAGTTATGGAATGGTACCACTTCACTTGAACAAGGGGGATTATGAACTGGTGCTTCAATCCTAAATTAACCTCTCTGATCCAATCTCTGCCTAGAAGAGTGCCATGACCAAGTGCGATTCAGACCAAGAGCAACAGTTCAGCCAGTATGTCCTTTGTCTTGTAGTCTCCGCTACAAGTACTTTCCCTTTACAGGAGACTAGATCCTTTCAAAAAGCTCTGAACTTGATATTGGTGGTTGTGACGTTTTTCTTGGTATTGATCATCGTTGATCCCCCTGACAAATTGGACCCATAGGAACATTTTGGAAACAGACATCTTTTTTTTTCAAAAACATTTGACAAGGAATTTGGCAATTGCTTGTGTCTCACTTGATAGTAGGAGAAAAAATAATGTTGCACAACAACCATGAAGATGGCCTGGGTTAGTATTTTGCCAAATTTTGCTGAATGAGACTTGTAATCGAATGTTTACAATGGTTTTTCAGGGCCAAAGTAAACAGCTTAGTTATTGCAGTGGAGGAAGTTAAGCCTTTAGAAGGAAGTATCAACTGAGCCATTTCAGTCTCATTATTCACTTGTTTTAATGCTGCATAGTTTTAAAATTGATAAATTTTTCAATTATGGAATTGAAATGTTCTAAAGGCACGACATTACTATGACTGCTATTAATGATAATGAGCAACTGTTCGATCAGGTGTAGTTGATTTTCTGATAGTGCCTGAGAAAAGATCTGCAGAAAATGCTGAAACTGGCCCTCAACCATTGTAGAGTGAAAATTCAAAAGAACTTTACCTAGAATAATTGTTGAACGGGCGAGAGTTAAATGTAGTTTCTCAACTGAGATGTAAAGAAAGGGTCTGCAGGTCCGACTAAGGTTAATCACTAATTTTACTAGACTGAACTAATATCCAACTGAAAAAAGTTTATCATTGTCACCAATTGTTTCAACTTGATCATCGGAAGAAGTAAACAAGTGTGAGCTGGTTGTAATAGAAGATTTATTTGAAAATCACAAAGTAAGAAATATATATCTGCCTTGCTCAAATTTAAAAAACAAATGATTGGCAACATGGTCAGTCCCTAACTGGGGGAAAAATGAACAATGAACAATTCCAACCTAATCATTAAAAGATATAACACATACTGACACTTATTAATGGCACTGACTCGGTGAGTTGGTGCTCTAATTCTTGATATTAAGATCTGAAATAAATTAGGTGACCCCTCCTGCCATTTACCCGCTATGCTAGATAGAGGATATAGCAGCTAGCTTTTCGCCCTATTTTGAAAAATGTAGGGGTGTCTGCCTACAAAATCATCCTATAAAAAAGTATTGGTCCGCGTGCTACATGTTACCTAGAAAGTTAAATTAAAGTCATACATTGACAACGCCCAAGGTTCTCTAAAGAGGTATTATTATTATTAGAGCGTGGACTTACAGAGCTATGAGGAAGAACGCAAAGGACAACAACTGCAGATGCTTCATAGTCATAGACCAACGACCAAAAATCACCAGGAGTGTGCTTCAAGGGCCATTCAGTAACAATATATTCTCTTGGTTTAGTGTAGCCCTACAAAAAAAAACAACAAAAAAACAATATATTGAACCAATATATATAAATATATAATTTAACCTAAAGTGTAGGAATTATCCATAATTATTAAGTAATTAACTACATTATGATGATTCATTATATTTTATGGAGCTGCTATTGTTTCTACCATCTTCAGGTGCTGTATATAGGGTTCATGTGGATCCCTCTACAAAAATCATATGCCTCCTTATCAAACTCGTCTTGAAAATGAGCTTAGAGGTATGGTGTTTGGTGATAAGGTGAAAACAAGCCACTGCAGTACTCTATTTTCTTGGAAGATCTTAAAAGATGCATTATTGGATTATATTTATATTTTTTCGCAGCAACTTTTCCATTCCACTTCCTCTCAATATGATAAAAAATATCAAACATTTTATTGATAGTACTTCTACCTCACTTAATATGATGGGAAAACATTATTTTTTAAACCATGAAGTAATTAGATAAGGAGACAATTGTATTTTATTAGGTTAGCAGTATTTTTCATGTCATTAGGAGATTAATTAAGAAGAATCTCTGCTTAGCAAACTTAATTGTTTGATGCAAGTTCTGCAATTCTAACGGTACCTTAGTTGTTATTTTTGTTAATGATCACCCTAGTTGCATATTATCATTGGAACTGTTCAAGAGCCCAGTAGTCTGGTGGATTCCTAAGTTTAGCTCCATTTAAGTGACCCATGTTCTCATGGAGTTGGCTATGAATAGACTGGCACCAATTTGACATCCATGGTAAATGAAATGTCCTTTTATAATTATTAAGATTTCAATACCAACTGTAAAATTAGCTAATTTTAATCCTACAATAATATAATCTTAATTTTCTTTACTTACGTCAACGAAAACAGCGTTAATGTAATCAGTAAAACTGTTTCCTTGGAAAGAAGTTAGATACGGTCTGAAATTATCAGCTGAAAAACAGATTATAAACATTTTATTTTTTGTGATTGCAATATTAGTAATATCATAGAAAGACAAGAGTGTGTATTTTAATACTTAATAATAAATATAATTAATCATAATAATTCAAAAAAAAAAATCATCAATAGCGAATGAACTCATGCACCAGAAAATCAAAACGTACTTATTTATAAAAGTTCTTTTTCATTCTTATATTTTTCAGGTTTTTTTTTTTATTTTTTTTTATAAATAATGTAATTTGTACAAGAATACTTACGTGGCACTATTAAGACATCACGGTTCTTTTCACGATTGTCACCTCTGTGTCCACCAGCACAATCTCCTATTGTGAACCTGGGTGTCTGCTTACAAATTTGCTGGAAAAAATAAGTTGTGAAATCCCTAACATACTTTGTCCACCCAGCACTGTTTCTTTGTTTGTACAGATCATACATCATGTACTCAACATACTTTTGATTAATCATAATTAAATGATTAAATGATAATTAAATAAAAAAAAAAATCTCAAAATAAAACTCAAAAAAAGAAATAAAAATATTCAAATAAATGAAAAAAAACAAAAAAACATGCGTCCATGAAAAATAATTGCTTGATAATAAACAAATTTAATTTATAACATTATATAATCATATAGAGGGATGATGTATTAGAAGTTTAATTTGCTGCTAAAAAAAAGTAACCCCATGAAAATACAGCAATTAATCAATCACTTATAATTAATTTTCTGTAATATTAAGTAGCAATTAAGTAAAGATCTCAAAATCATGATTAATAATATGTAAAAGCATTGGGACTAGGGTCATACTCTCCTTTTTTATTTATTTATTTATTTTCCTCTGCCGATTCAGTTGAAGATGCCCCTCTTTCCCTACCGGTCCTTAACATCTCTTCTTTTCGCTCAAATGTAAATATAAAGAAAGATTAATCGATGAGATAATTGTGAAGATTTGCATGGAATGACATTGAAAACCTATTAGTGGAATCTATCTGATCGGACTCAGAATGATATTGCGGTACCAATATGAGTAAACTTCTTTCTATTTGCTGACCTACTACTAACACCAAAATATGTTTCCTGGGAGGCCGGAGTTTTTATAGAATCCCTAACCAACCATACAAATCCATCATTGAGAATTGCCTTCATTTAACAAATACGTACTAGTATTGTGTTGCGATTGTTCAGTTGCAGTTGCAGGGTCCTCAAACATATATGCTCAATTTCATTTGTTTTTCACAAGCAGTGGAAAATATCCTATCAATACGAGTAGGGTAATAATAATAATAATAATAATTAAAATAGGGATATAATTAAAAAAGGTCATTAAAATTATTTTTTAGCTGAGGCAAAACACTTAACTATATGATGCATCACAATGAATTTTGACGACTACTATCATAGAATAGAGAGATAGGCAAAATTGCATTGTCTCGTCCCTGTTTAAAAGTATACCCCCCCCCCTTGGGCTGGCAGTTACATTATCACTTATATATATTAGATATTATTACATTTATTTAATATACATAAATAATAACATAGTACAGGAAAACTAGTATCCAAAGAAAAACAAATTAAATTGAAATCCCTTATAAATCAATAAATTCCCTTAATAAATAGAAAATAAATCTGCTTCCTTGAATGCCTTTTAATTAAACACCATTTTCCTCTACTTACTTGATATTCTCGCTGGTACTCGTTCATTTTAGTTAATGGATTTTTTATAGATTTTTGCTTGAGTCTTTGAGATAGCTCTTTTACTGGAAACCATGACACGCCGCAAACAACGAATTCCTCCAATGTATCATATACAAATTTATATTGGTCCTGTAAAAATTAAACATAATTTACCTTTATTTCAGTTTATTGTAAAATATGGTGAATAAAAAAATTAACAATGTGGGAATTAATGACTATTGTATTTATTACAATTTAATTCTTCTATGAAGCACATTTTGGTTAAATACCTATTATCACTGTTTTATTTTAAGCACAATGTGCTGTACGTTTAAAGAGTTTATCTAGAATTAAATGTCGTTTGACAATGACACTTTTTATGCATGCTGTAATTTTGCAATATGAACGTATTGCTCTAACAATAACACAAGTTAGACAATGTAAATTGAGTTGCTTACCTTAGTATATACAGATCTGATTAATTTTCTGCCTTTCACAATTATTGATAGGATATTTAGGAGACAGAAGTTATAGATATAGGTTGGCCAAAAAGTACGTTCGGTTTTTTAAGCGAAAATAAGACACAACTTTTAAACACAAAGCGATTTATTCAATCATAATATAATTGCCGTTTTGTTCCAGTACCTTCTGCCATCTCATGGGCAGATTCGTAATTCCATGCTCAAAGAATTTCCTGTCTTTACTGGCAAAAAAATTTTCCAAGTGGATTTTTACATCTTCTTCAGAGTTGAAGGTCTGTGCATTCAATGAATTTTGAAGAGACTGAAACAGGTGCAAGGTCGGGCTAATATAGAGGGTGCGGCAAAACTTCCCAACCAAGCTCTAGTAACTTCTGCCGCGTCTGCAAAGAAGTGTGCGGTCTGGCATTGTCATGATGGAAGGCCCTTACGGTTGCCTAGATCGCTGCATTTAATTTGTCTAGCTGGTCACAGTACAGACCCGAATTGATGATCCTGTTCATGGGAAGAAGTTTGTAAAAAACACCCCTCCAATCCCACAAAAGCGAGAGCATAACCTTCTTTGGGAGAAGTCCTGCTTTGGGGGTTGTTTGTGGTAATTTCCCGCGCTTCCCCCATGAGCGTTTGCGCTCCACATTGTTATAGAAATCCACTTTCTTAAAGATCGTGTTCTTCACGTTTCCACAATGAATCGCAGATGGAAATCCTTTGGGTGAGGTTAGCCTCACAAAGTTGATGGGGAACCCAAACATCGAGCCTGCTCACGTAGCCAAGTTTATGAAGATGGTTTTCAACACTCGATTTGGATATTTTGAGGATAACTGCGATCTCCCTTGTTGTATAACGGGGATTGGTGTTGACTAATTCCTTCACTTTGTCGTAGTTAATCTCAATTGTTCGGCCAGAGCGAGGTGCGTCTTGAACCGAAAAATTTCCCGATCAAAATCTTGAAAACCACTTCTGGCACACACGTTCTGTAACAGCATCCTCTTCGTATACAGTGCATATCTTCCTGCAAGTTTCCACGGCTTTCTTGCCTTTTTTTTAAATAAAAAAGCATGAGGTGTTGGTAATGTTTGTTTTGGTTTTCCATTTTCAGGATGATCCTAAACACACAAAATACAATCAGTCTCATCAGAATTTCGCGTCAAACTACGTTGAAGTGTCTAGTATCTAACGAGAGCGCACTCGTAAGGGATGGACTGAAGTTAGCTACATATTAGACTGCTTGAAGTTTCGTGACGACAAAAACCGAACGGACTTTTTGGCCAACCTGATAGAATGAAATAGGCAGGTGCTTTGTATGTGTACACCACTTTCATAAATAACTAACTCTTAACTGAGATGTGATAACTGTTGGAGGGTGGAGGCAGTTCTAAACTAGAATCGGATCTGTAGAGGGGGCTGAGTGGATGCAAGTACGTACCTGCTTTCTCTTATTATTGTCCCTAGAGTAGATTCTTTCGATTTGTAAACAGCCTTTGACAGTTCATTTCACCACATCTCAACCACCTTCTCCACTTCATTCAAATATATAAATTTATTTTTAATTCTAAATCTAATTAAAATATGAATGACTGGCCTATACACTTATCTTTACACGTTAAAAAAAAATTACCAGAGTTTCAATCATTCCTTTTCGAGATTGTCGCAACATTTTTAAATATCTGAACACGTCAAAACCATCTTCTTCTTCAGAGAGTTCAAGGTTCGCATCTATAGCTAAATAGACACCTGATCGTCCACCTCCGTCACTAAAAATAACATAAAATAGTTGTTAATATTATGGAAGTATATATAACAATATAATAGTCTTTTTTGAGATAGATAATCGTTGATGGAAAAATTACAACCTACCATTTAGTACAAAAAATAATAATAAGAAGAAAGAGTCTTTTTATGCCATATTTAAAATTTAGCATTTACTTCTTCAGTCATTTAAGATAATGTAACACAGCCAAGAGGCCTCCCTACCCACATGATTATGACTTCCCTCTCATACAAAGGTTCGGAAGAATCCCTCCGCTCTTCCTTCAACGTCACTGGATAAAACCTGTAGGAGGCTGGCCTAGAGCGTGAGAGTCACGTATGATCAAGATATAATTGGATAACTGGCTTTTTCAGGACTTCAACAGTTATGTGTATATAAGTATTTACAAGACCACTGCCACTTTAATCTTCGAGGAGGATTAAAGGGATGGGTGGAGTTGGATAAGTTTTGATGAAATTTTGTGATCAAAGAAGGATGTAAGGCATATTGAGAACATGAATGGTTCTGTTACTGACATAATAAGGAGCATTGTCTATTATTTTACTGATAGAAGGATTGGATGCCCTTGATAGTCAATCGTTTCATTCACAGCATAATAATAATAATCGAAAATATCAATTGATTATGCTTACTTGCAGTGAACAACAATCGGCCCTCCTTGCTGTGTCCTTGTTCCAACGACTGCTCGCATCCTCCTCCTAAATTCTAAAATAGCATTCGAAAACGGGCAAGTATGACAAGGCCACTCAGTGTAGTGAAACTGGAGTAACTTTCTTTCCTCTTCTTCAGGCTAGAAAATTAAAGAATCAGTGACATGTTTGGGACCGAAAAAGTTATGATTAAAGATAAAAATATACATAACAAAAATACAACAAAATAAAAAAAAAAGTTTTGAATCAATATTGAATATGGCTTATTCTATTATTTATTTTGATGTCACAAACGGCTTATAAAATACTTACAAAAAATAATAAACTTTCATTATATTGCCATTTTTTTTTAAAAAACGAAAAAATGTATACAATATGTGCATGTCTAATAGGCCGTGCACATTGAGTTGTAGTGTACATACGTATAGATATTTAATTATAATTAATTTTATTTTACAATATCTCTACCAAGAAAACATACTAATATTTAATACTATTCCTTCCCCTCAAAAAACATTCTTGTATATGGTGTAGCATGTAAAAATGAAATAAATCAATATATATATATATATATATATATATATATATATATATATATATAAGTTAATGTTTATTGAATTACAAGCTAAGAAAGGTTGGTAATAAGAACACGTAGAACGTTATAACAAGACTACTTTATTTAGACCAAGATACCTCTATCTATAGGTATTACCTGTAAACATATACAGATAACATATGTTTGGGGATTAAGGCTGGGCACTAGCGGCGCCTGGACTTAACTCCCCCCCACCAGTTTACGAACACCCATTCGCAAACTTTGAAGTCCAACACTCGGACGTCTTAGTCCATTCAAATAATGCTCCGCTAATGTTACAAAGGAGCAAAGGCCAGCCCCGCCCATACACAGCCTGTAATCCCTCACATTAAGCTCTAATCCTATAAAACGTAAAAACCAACTGTCACTTGTAAACAAAAAACATAAAAGAAAACTTTGACTTTTAAAAAAAAACAATACTTCTGTGGGAAAAATCACATAACTATAACTATTTACAATGTTCCTTGCGTGTATGCTGCGAGGACACTCCAGCTCATTCCTGATCTACAACCTCCCCCCCAGGTGGAAGCTTTAACTGTTCTATGTGGACATTTCGCCGCTTCTTAGGGGGTCGTATACTCTCAATTGTCACGACGTTGTGTTCCCTAATCACGACCACTTTAAATGGGCCCTCATATCGCACCAGCTCTTTGCTCCTATTTGACCCTAGTTTTTTATAGACGATAGTCCCGATTTTAAGTTCCCCCATTCGATCCCGGACTTTGAGGTTTTCCCGTTCCACTCGTCTCGCTTTGTCCCTCGTTATCCTTTCTCTGACTTTGTCGCATATTTTCCTCAAAGCGACAGTATTACTTGCTATTTTCTCCGCCATTCCCTTGTCTGCTACCGTCTCTGCCCCATTTCTCCGTCTTTCGCGCAGCCCAAAGAGGATCTCGAACGGGGAGAACCCCGTCGCGGTGTGGATCGAATGATTGTAAGCGGCCACCGCCTTCGGCATTGCCTCATTCGCCGGCAGACCCTTTTCCGCGTGATATACCCGCAGGTGGTCACTCAGGGTGCTGTGCAATCTTTCTATCCCTCCTCTACTCTTAGGGTGCCCTGGGGTATTAAGATGCCAAGAGACATCGAGAGTCTTCATTTCTTTTCGGATGTTGGCATTGTCAAATTCTCTGCCCCCATCCGACTCGATCCGGTCTGGTACTCCGTAAAACTGGAACCAGGTATTTAATGCCAGCATTACCGCGTCTGATGACCGATCTTGCACCGGGTGCGCCATGGCCACTTTGCTAAAGCTGTCGATTGTGGTAACCCACTTATACCCCCTCCAAGTGAAGGTATCCACTTGTAAGTCACTCAACGGTGTCTCGGCGGTGGGCGATTCTTCTTGTCGCCCCCGTGGCGGATGTCTGTCATACTTCGTAGTGAGACAAACTGCACATGCCCCTATCATTTCTTGTATGCTCTTTTTCATTCCCCACCAAAAGTACCTCCGCCGCAACGCTTGCAACGTTTCCTGAACTCCACGGTGGTTCGTTTTTCCTTGGTGATAGGCCAGCGTCACTTCCAGCTGCTGTTCTCTGTCTTTGAGTGTCTCCACCATCGACGTGCACCGAATAAATATCCTATCCACTCCAAGTTGTTCCGTTCGCCAGAGTCTACGAATTTTCTCCCAAATAGTGGCATTCCCTACAAATACATGATGGGTCTTTCCGGGTTCCGAGGCATCTTTCAATGCACGGCAAATTTGGTGGTTCCTAACCCCTGGTGGCGACCAAATCGTCGCGATTTTACTTCTCCCATAACTGTCATATGCGATCTGCAGCCGCCCTGAGGTCTTGGATTTCCAAATGATCTGCCGTCTTTTGTCGTTCACGATCCCTTCTGTTACTTCCATTTCAACAGGTCTTTCGGCGGCGGAACCTTCCTCTTCAAGGGTTTCCTCACCTTCGCTATCTCCTCGCGTACCGAGGCTTCCATCCTCCCCGGGTGTCCATTCCCGGAGAAACTGTTGGATTTCCCCGGATGGTTCCCCTTCTTCCAATGCATTCACAGTAATGGCTCTGGACAGCCAGTCTGCCACTACGTTCTCTTTCCCGGGTTTATATATGATCTCCATATTGTACTGGGACAAAAACTCTTTCCACCTCGTGACCCGCGCCGAGGACTCCTTTAACTTTCCTACCCATTGTAGGGGTCTGTGGTCGGTGTGAACACGGAATTTTCTGCCGAAGACATATGGGCGGAAATGGTCTATAGCCCAGACGATACCTAGGAGCTCTCTCTCTAGAGCACTATACCGCGCTTCCGTTTCTGTGAGCCGTCGACTAGCGTACGCCACCGGGCGCTCCCCACCGTCTCTCTCCTGCGACAACACTGCCCCCAGTGCGTATTCGCTTGCATCAGTGGTGATTGTGAAGGGATGTTGGAAGTCGGGAAATGCTAATATCGGTTCCTCTTGTAAGCTAGACATACATTTCCGGATGTTCTGCTCCATGATTGGGGTAATTACCACCCTCGCTCCCTTTCGCAGTAAATTATTAATAGGCACCAGGTATGCCGCCATGTCCGGCACAAATCTTCTGTAATAATTAAGCGTCCCCAGAAGTCGACGGATCCCCTTTACATCTGTGGGCACCACCATCCTTCTAATGGCCTCGACCTTCGTAGAGTCTGGCTTAACCCCCTCCTGTGAGATAGTGTGGCCCAAAAAATTGATTTTTTTCTTCCCCAACAGAGACTTCTCCATGGACAATTTTAATCCGAATTCGCGGACTCTTTGAAATACACTTCTTAGGTGCTCAACGTGCTCTGCCTCCGTTCTGCTGAAAACTAACAGATCGTCCATGTAGACCTGGCATACCGCTTCGTCTATTCCCCTCAAAAATTCATCCATTAGGCGTTGAAAGGTAATCGGGGCGTTTTTCAGTCCAAATGGCATCCTGGTAAATTGATAATGCCCCCTCTCAAATGTAAAGGCCGTTTTGTCTTGGTCGTTCGCACTCATCTTGATCTGGTGATAGCCTGCCTTTAGATCTAGGGTACTAAATATTGTCGCCCCGTTCAATCTGTCTAATATGTCCTCAAATCGGGGAATAGGATACTTCTCATCCGTCGTGTTCTCGTTTAACTTCCGATAATCGATAACTACCCTGTATTTCTCCGTCTCGTCCCCAGGTCTATTTTTCTTCCTCACTGCCCATAGAGGACTGTTATATGGTGAAGTGCTATCAATTATAATCCCTTGCCGTTTGAGACTCTCTAGCTCCTCTCTAATATGCCTACGTAGTGCCTGCGGATATCGTCTCTCTTTCACGTATGTGACGCGTTCTTTCTTTAACTGGATCTCGTGGACCGTCTTCCCAGTCGCTCCTAGCGTGTCTCCCTCTACGTAAAAAATATCCTCAAACTCCCTCTGTAGGCCTTCCCTCCAGCCCTCTATTTTATTAACCGCCCCTATCCGCGCTCTTCCGTCCCATATAGTCCCTTGACATTTATATTCCACTTTGCCCAACTTAATGTTCCATTTTTCCCCGATATTCTCCACACGCGCACCTACCTTCCCCAACATGTCGCACCCAACTATCACCTGGTACTCCCGCGGCATGTTTCCTACGATATGTATCTTTAGATCTCCCCCTTTCTTCGCCCACCTATTTAGCCCTATGACTAACTCTCCCACTACCTCGCAAGGGCCTCCCAGGGTGATTAAACTACAATTACATACCTGAATCTGGAGTGCCCTCTCTCCACCATACAGCCTCTCCAGCGCTCCGCGGGACATGATGGTGTTGGTGCTTCCCGTGTCCACCAGACACATCTCTCCTCCTTTGACCCTAATTATTGGCAACGCACACATCCTCTCCCGAATTGCATTACATCTCAGGATGCGGTCGCCTCTCTGCCGACACGCTCCTCAGGCTTCATCACGTTGCTCCCATCTACGTGACTCGACCTTCTGCCCTGTCTGTCTCCTGTTTCTGCTGCGCCTCGCTTCTTCTCCTTCAGTTCCCGAAGTCCCTGATGACTCATCTTCTGATGATCCACTCTCCCCATGTGTCATGCTCCGTCTCTCTCTTACTTCTTGAGTGTTTACCTCCATTGGTTCTGGTCGTTGGTATTCTCTCCTCCGGAAGATATACGGGCAATGCCTCGCGATGTGTCCTTCTTCGCCACACTCAAAACATTTTGTTCGAGGACACTGTGCCACTAAATGTCCTGCCTTCCTACATCCGTGGCATTTTCTTTCTTCCCTGGGCGGGGCATACCTCGGTCTCGTTCCTCTAAATCTTCTTTCTCCTGTCGTTCCCTTGTCTCTGCCAATAACGGACGTTTCTGGTCTCCTCCAGGTTGGTTTCAGGGTCCGGGTTCTTTTGTATGCAACTCGGCTCCACTCATTGTCGACGTCTTGCACCCTCACTTCTTCCTCCTTGGCACTAGTGTCGATCATTGATTGTGCACACTCCGAGAACGAGCGCTCATCAGAGAATCCTTCCTTTCTTCCTGTCTCCTTGGCCAGTTGCACTTTTAGAATTGTGGATAAGAATCCCATTCTACCCTCCACCTCTTCTACGCTAATCGACTCTCTCATCTTCTCCGTTATCTTATTGAAACGGACTACTAACCCCGCAGCATATTGCCCGTTACTTTGTCTTGGGGACTTTGTCTCCCTAAACATTTGGAATATGTCCTCCTCGGGAGTCCATCGTCCTCCTCCGTACGCCTTCTTCAATCTCATCTTAATTAATTCCCACGGGGTTTCTTCATCTGCCTGAATTTGATTCAGTATACTTCTCTTGACCCGACATATCAGGGCCGCCTTCAACGATTCCGCGTCTCTGGGATCTATTAAATTTTCTTCTGCTTTAGCTCCAATTAAAGCTGTGAGACGGTCTCCTCCTTTTAGGAAATGGTTCAGCTCACCCAGTTCCCCAGTGAATCTCTCCAGCTCCGCAACAGCCTTCCTCAGATCCTGGGTATTCATCGCTTTTACCCTCATCAGCGCGAGCGCCGTGGCATGAACTTCTGGCATAGTTCCCACTCTTCTAATATCTGCTCCCTCTACGAGATTCAAGACGGGCTGTCTCAAAATTCCTCCTTCAGTCATCTTCTCTCTTTCGCGTATAGAAGAAAAAAAAACAAAAAAAAAATTACGCTCGCACTCGATAACTCTCTTTCTCCACGGTTCCCGGGTTTCGGCACCAGTTAATGTTTATTGAATTACAAGCTAAGAAAGGTTGGTAATAAGAACACGTAGAACGTTATAACAAGACTACTTTATTTAGACCAAGATACCTCTATCTATAGGTATTACCTGTAAACATATACAGATAACATATGTTTGGGGATTAAGGCTGGGCACTAGCGGCGCCTGGACTTAACTTATATATATATATATATATATAAAATCTGAATTATATAATCCATTAAAATATTAAGGGAAGATTGTGATATGAATTTGCAATGAACAGGACTTGGCACAAAGCAAATAAAAAGAGCATATAATTAGTAAATCAATATATTATAGTGGACAAAATAAATTGGCAATCTTACAACCATTGTTTAGGATGACATTAGTTTTGTTTTTTAATTAAAGTATATTATGAAAAACACATTTTCGTAAACTATTATCTAAATAGTTATAGATTTAAATTTAAGCTCCTGTTGCTAAGATTACTTACTGTATTTTTTTTGTGAATCACTTTGATTGTTCTTATATGAAAGTTGGCTAATTCTTCTTCATGCAATATAGATATATTTAAATCTCCATAATCTTCACTTTTCAATTTGGTTGAAGGCCAATACTGAATACACATCACCTAAAATCATTTCACAAACTATTTGAAAACAAAAAACTTATAAAATTGCATGAAAATGTTCTTAGGCGCATTATCATTTACTATGTATGTAGTATTTATGAGTTAATAATGATTTCAATAACTACCAGTTAAATAGTTAATGATTATTAAAATATATTGAAAAATAGCTTTACTCTGAGACCATGGTCCCCTGAGAATACCAAAAGGGAAATGACCTGTGTAGCACTAAGAATTAAAATCATCATTGAACATGATGTCGTAAAATAAAAAGAATAGCCAAGATTGCATAAAAATGGTAGGTTTTACGAGGTAAAGGAAATATTGAAGTTGAGGAGAAGGTATTAACTAGCTGAACATGCGCTAAATGTAATGCTATGAGATGAGAGAAAATATATATTGTTGGTGAAAGAGGAAAAATATCTTCAAACACCAATGACTTCATTTCATTTTAACTTTTCCAAGCCTTCCTCTCTGTATGATCTATGATACTTTGAGGGGGAGGGGGGTCCAGTCAAGTTTCACTTTTTCAAGAAACTTGAAATAGAAAGATAGATGTAATGAAGGGGGGACCCATGAGAACTATTGGCCCTACAAATAGTTTTTTAGGGCCTTTTTTAAACGTTGAAATAGGTTTGTGCTGGGGGGTGGGTCGTGATTGCCTGATTCCCATTCCAAATAGGAAAAATTCACTAAATTTATACTCCAGCTTTACCCAACTTAAATTACCCGTCAGTGCACTAGTAAATTTAGCGGGGACACTCTTATCTAATGATTAAATGTAGGTTATAACACTGTTTTACAATGGAGTCATACGCAATGCTTCTTTCAATGACAGGCATCAGGGCTCTTTTATCTTCCCACTGATTTCATTAAAGGGGAATATGAATGCTTGTTGATGTTCACATGACTATGTATAGGAACAAGATTTGTCGAGAGAAGCTGTGTTCAGCAGGCTGATGTATTTTTTTTTTTTTTTTCCTCAACCCCTGTGAGTAATTATTTTTTTAAATGGATTAAAATTATAACACAATACAATATGAACTGAGGGTTTCTCCTCAATTTTGATATTGTCGGAGTCACCTCGCTGTCGCTTCAGTCAAATGACTAAAATGCGGTGCACCGTACACCAGAGCAGGCCTGAGGACACTGTTATATATCATTAGATTAAGGCTCAATGATACACAGGTGGTCTGAAAAGTTTCCGACCTCAACATGAAGATGATAATAAAATAAATAAAAGCTAGTGAAATAAAAGCTAAAATAAAATCTTTGTTAGGTCGGAAACTTTTCAGACCACCTCGTACACAAATTACGTACGTAAATTGGGTGAAGTTAATAAACGTGTAAGCCGGTAAGACTTCATGCGTGTTTGCTTTAATTTCCTGGTAATATACAAAAACGGAGGTGTCGGTCCATTTTAATGCCCAGATATAAGAGGCAGTGTGCTTGGGAGTTTTTCTGCGTTCCTACAGTGTATGTAGTTGGCAGTGGACTTTTCCCCGTTTGGTGTGAGAAAATTACGCAGTCAGTCTTACCCGCGTTTACAGAGATATTGAGTTTCCCCAATTTCTCACTGATCTGATTACAGGCTATTTCAGCCTGTTTAAGAGCTAACTTGGCACTCATGCTGCTACTGTACACCGCGATATCGTCAGCGAAAGCAGCAACTGTTGTGTTTTTGTACCGGGCTCCGGCAATTTCAGACGTATACACGTTGAAAAGTACTGGGGATAGCACGGCTCTTTGTGAGACTCCGCAGGTCCGTGGCACAGCTTCGGAGAAGCTATCACCTCTATCACCTACCTTCACCCGCAGTGATCGGTCTTTCAGGAAACTAGTCAGAATTGAATAGAGCTGCTACGGGCATTCCCGGTCGCAGAGCGTTCGAGTCCCGTGGGACACCAAGTCGAATGCCTGCGTGCAGTCTAGCGAAATCATAGCCCTGGCTACGTTTCGATTTAAATGTTGACTAGTTTCTGTCTGTAGTTTCATTAGGGAATTTTCTGCGCCCTGGCGGAATGTCATTTCCCGCACAGTAGTTTTTGAGATAATTCAATAGAATTTTCTCCATTTGAGGTAATAAACTGATCGGGTGATAGTGGGCTGGGTGATCTCCGCTCTTTGCTGGCTTGAGCAATGGAAACAAGCCATCTTGTTGCCAGGAAAGTACCGCAATCTTATGCACGAATTGTACAAGTTTGCGAGTTGTCTTATTTGTTTCAACAAAATCGTCTGTATTACATCGTGCCCTGGTGCTCGGTTTCTCTGACACCGGCGAAGAATTTCCTTGAGCTGTTAGGCTATGTATGATAACCATTTTCTCAAGGGTAACATTATCCAGCGATTTGCCTCAAAACCTTTATTCTTAGATATTTCATTATTTTTTCATAATTTCTTTCTTTTGGTTTTTTTTTCTTACTGTCTTCTGCTTTTTTCCAGGTGAATTATTTCATGCGGGAATTCACACATAATCAGGCTCTTAAAACTTCATATGAATACCGACTGTGCGATGTTTTGTATTTTTTTAGGATCAGAATACAATTAAGAAATCGGATACTTGAGGACACGTAGCTTATACATTAGGTTGTTTTTTTTTTTTGTTTTTTTTTTTTTTCTTAGCTCTCAAACTTATAAAAATAGGATGTGGGAAAAATAAAGAAAAATTATTTTGGGCTAATGAGTGCCTTTCACTAAGGGGAGTCCCCCATATACATTAGGTTATATAATAACAACACTATAGGGTGGGGGATCTGCGGTTATTAAACATCTGATTAAGGTATTAATTACAATGATGCACATGAATTTATTTACCTTGTTAAAGTCTATATTTTTACAGAGTTCACTATTAGTGTTTGTTTACACAAGCGTATTTCAGTATTGGTAACTTCACAATGTAATTACGCTAGATTTAGCTGTGGAGACCCACTCACGTAAACACAGTCTAAGCTAGAACATAATATTTTTTGATATCATGTTTGGGTGACACGATCAGTTTGCTCTTAAGCCCTGCCGCTTCTCTAGGAAGCATTGAAATAATACTAGTAATTGGTTAAAGAGAAAAATAACGTCTATAATTCGGATACTTCTAATGATCGTTCAGACTCCTTTTACCACTAGGCTACCCATGTCGAATCCCAGCCATAGTCTTTCAGTAGGTCTCATTAATTTGTTGAAAAAATCACAAATTGTTATTTAAACTGCTTAAAATGTGATTTTATAATTTGTTTTACTTTACATTTAAAATATTAGGAAGTCTATAAAAAATATCGAAATCCATGATATATATTTAATTATTCTGATAGTTCACTATAACAATATAATAAGTCGGTTATTTATATTTTTTTTATTGAAAAGTAAAATAAATCTTACCTTTATGAAGTCGAATGTTTTGGTAAGCATTACAATACAACTTGCTTTTTCTTGCCATATCATTCTCCAAAATTCATTCACAGTATTTTCAGTTGGTCCCTGTGTTACTATGTAGGCGTTTGGAGTTAATAGACTCTGAAATATATTTATTTTTTAAAATATTTTTCATGATTAAATGATTTACAAAAAATCCATTTTTGTTCCCATGCTTAATGTTAAGAAGCGATGTGCAATAGGAGTATGTATTGTAAGAATATTGAAATTGAAGAAATAATTTTAACAGTGAAACATTTAATTTTAATTTAGTTTTAAGCATTATATATAATCTTTATTATGAACTCATTATATTAAGAATATCTTACTTACATCTACATGTGAAGCGTTTATATAGTCAGAATCTGATAATCCTTCAATCGAGTCCAATACAACTCTGTTGTAATCATCTAAGAAACAAACTTAGCGTGTATATAAATGGCAAATATATTAGCTATAATATCAATATAATAATGAATAAATGTTGTATATGATAACATTTATAAAAATAACGGCAAGGCTACTTACATGGAATACATTTCATGTTTTGGTTCTTTTCCTTGTTGGCTAATTTGGACGCATGACGGCATGAGTGAGTTTCTACTTTAATCGCCGTCTGTAATTTAATGTTGAATATTATGTTAATGTGGAATCAGTTATGGATTTGTCTTATACAAGTGTATACAAATATTAAGTCTAGAATTTTGACAATGATTGATATCTTTTCGTTAACTTCCATAACCCAGTTAGGCTGTTAGCTAAAAATATAAATACATTTCTGCCACTTCTACTGGAAAATAACATTTAACAATTCAGAAAGAGTATCTATATTAATTACGAAACGCTACCCAGAAATGAACCAGTACCAGATAAAGTAAAATAACGACATTATGAAATTGGAACCAAATATCCAATCGGGGCTCCACGCTCATTAGAGGTCTAACTAATTATATGCATACCAACAATATTAAAACAAAGGTATTAAATAATATACACAGGATATCTCCCTATTCTAACAAAAAATTAAGCTTAAATACTAAAAATAACCTCTTAATATATAGACAGTGTAATCTAACTAATAAAGTGTTACGTTTGCCCGGTTATGAGCTCAACGAGTACTTCAAATTACAAAATAGTTCAGCTTCCCGATAGAAGCTATTTAATGAAAAAAAATATACATAGACTACTACACTAAAACTACAGATACACACGAATAACTACAAATTACAACTATAGATACATATATTAAAAATTTGTTATTTTTATTTTTTCAAAAATGTCTCCCAATCAGCAAGATTACAAAAAAATATAAATATACAAATGTTCAGCTATGGACAAAACATATATTCTTGTAAATATAATATTTTTTCTTGAGTAAATATTTATTACAAGCTAACTCCTCCTGGCTATTATTTATTTATTAGCTAGCTAACCTTATGCTATTAGAGGAGAAGAATCCTTCGAAAATAGTATTTTACTGTAAATTATCTTTATAATAGAGGTTATTTATTGTTGTTTATTTTTCTTCTAAATTTAAGGTAGATAATTACCTGTTGTAAAAGCTAATAAGTTCTCCAAAAACGGTACATAAACGCATATAATGAAATTGCAATAAATACCTCTCTCTTATTCTATAAAAATGAAGTGTTGGGAGCCAACAATTAGGTAGGATTAGGTATTTAGTATCGTTTGAGTCTACTTCAAAAGACTCGTTATTTTTTGCTGCTTATCCTATATTTTTTATTGAAAATGCGACTAAATGGTTTAATTACCATGTAACAATCATTTTAAGAAACTTCTCGTAATTTTTCTTCACTCTCCACATTTTTTATTTCGTTTATATATCTTCAAAAAAATAAAAAATAAAATAGTTTATAAAAATCTTTGAAGCAGTGAAAAATTAATTGGTGTGGCCACTGATCATAGGCTGAAATAGTAAATACACTGATGCCTTAATGTTTAGTGATGACCAATTTTATTTCTTTGGAATTTTCTTACCTGAAATTCCAATTTGTATAACACTGGGAATTTTCTCCTCTGGTCGCAGTGTTTGACGAAATTTTTGAGCTCAATAGGGTGGTCTGGAATAGTTGACAAGAGGCCATTGTTTTCACCACCTGGAAGAACAAACATAAATATTATTCGGAACATGAAGAGGTAAGACTATCTTAAAATTTGTTGTTATTGCTGAGTATATAATCTGATTTTGTATATGCTTATATTCAAATTAGGAAGATCTTAGAAATAATTCTGAATCCATTGAGTTGAGCAAAGACCGTCTGAGTGAATTAATTGCATTCTCTTGTCACATTACGGTTACAGCTCGGAACGGGTCGAAGAGAAAAACCAAATCGGCTATTTTATCTGAGAAAGTAATACACTTGGCGTGTCATCTGTCACTAGCCCATAAGATAAATATGGATTTTTAAGCAATAGCGATTTCGTTTCGCATCCAAAGGTATAAATGAAATAAAATGAAAAAAACAACACCTTATTCTGGGACACTGTCCCTGAAGAATGAAAAACAGGAACAAATAAAAATGTTTAGCTGACAAAAAAATAAACAATATATAACATTAAAATGATATGATTACCTTATAAATAATAGAGGGACTATGTACGTATGAACCAATAGCATAAGATTGAAACAAAAAAACATTCATGAATAGAAGTGAATGAAATTTACTGAAAATTGCTAATTGAAATTAATAATTGCTTGACAACTAAGAAAATAAAGGAATTGTTACAAGGGGGACAAGAGCGTGGAATGTTACTGCTGGGGCATATCAAAATAGGAAATAAACAGAATAATAAAGGGGAATTATGAATTGTTAGAATGGAGGGTGATTAGGAACTGGTAAAGTCGAGATTGATTGAGAGGTGAGCTAATGAATGACGAATATGAGTTCCAAATGTTTGCAGCCGGGGAAGAAAAGAAATGTCTATAGACATCTAAAAAACAAACAAAAACGATTCGGATTCAATTTAAGAAAGCCCATCCTAAACCCAGAAATGATTAAAATCTAAGTTTTGAAGTTCGAGAATTATAATATGTATCTACCAAACAGTTAAAAAAAAAATGCTGCTAAACCTCAGATATGTCTCATTTTATTGAAATCATAAAAATAAAAACAGCAGATCGATACAGCGAATAATTCAGATTTGTACTAGTACTATCCCTACGTGCCCTATAATACAACTCTTGATTATGATGGAGACAATACAAAGACAGGAAGTATGAAAGAAAACTAGAACCTCATATTAAACGTTAAACTACGTTTAATATATCGATTTCAATAGGTTTTTTTTAGGTTTCTTTACTCATTTAAATTATTGTTCATTCCATAAAAATTTAATTTTTAGTTCTAGAAATTATGAAAGTGGTATCTCGCGTTTCATTTGTTATACAATATTTGCGAAATTTGATCGTTGGATCAAGTTTGTTGTTGGGTTTAAGTTTGGAGGGAGGGTCCTATTTTTTTTTTGTCTAAATAACTTGCATTCTCGTTAATCTATATGTTAGGGAAATGTATGACTTTAATGTGGAAAATAATGATACATACCTTACCGAATGTACACATAGGAACGTATTTAATGCGGAATTCATCTAAAATTCTCATTCTCCTGGCCATTAAAGATCGTGGCACTATTGTGATTTACTAAATTAAAAACTTAAAGCATTTTTTTTTTTTTTTTTTTTTTTAGACGCCACCTTGGTGATGATGCTCTCTTCATCCTTTGAATCGTTTCCACAAGCCCCGCCTTCAGCGCAGCCTGGTACCCTGACCCCTCGACCCCTCTTGTTACTTATTCCCGGACCCTCTTTACGTTGAATGAGTTCTAGTTATAGTCACTGTAGTCTCTGCGGAAATTCTCTAGTTCTCTATGTATCCGGAGAGAAGGGTCAAAGACATGGGACATGGTGAAGTCTATCCGGTTGCTGCTTTGAGATGCTGGCCCCACTAAAGTCTACCACTACGGACCCCCTGCTTGAAGTATTAGTGGAAACCCACGCTGTATGCCAGGCATTGGTATCGGATCCTACTAATACCTGCCTATTTCCTCTAGTTGTGAAATAGTCCTCAATGACTTCAAGTAGCTCTACCGGATTTCTGTCCTCTGGAAGGTAGAGACAGGATGCCACTAGCTTACCCCTTGCTATGTCCTCGTAACAGTACTGGAGAGACATCTCGTCCAGCGTGGGATTGCATATTACTTTTGCTGTCCATAGATACTAGTCTTACTGTTTCCCCAAGACCAGAAACCCTATTCTACAGGCAGTGTGGGTCCAGGATCATTATGCAGTCATACTTACGGTTGAGTGCCGACAGCTCCACTGCAACCACTCGACTCTTCATCATGTTGATTTAAGACTTAAGGCGACTCTAAGCCTATTAAAACTTTTCTTTATCAGGGCCTCGGCCATCTTGTAATGTACGGGGCACAACGCAGACCCACTCTAGTCCCTCTTTTTCTTCCTAGGGCATCTTACTGTTGGAACACCTCGGGCTCTGCTTCTTCTTCAGGCAGGTGTCCCCAATGTGCCCCTCCTCACCAAACTACCTGCACCTCTTCTGCTACTTGGTGTGTGTGGCATTGAAATGTCCATATTCCGGGCAATTGGTGCAGCTAGACGCGTCGAGGTAGTTCCTAACTCCTATTTTCTGCCAACCCGCCTCAATAGCATCGACGAGAGTGAACCTGCTGGGGTGACCTCAGTTACCCATTTCGTGTACACCAGGTCCCACTCTGATCAGGAGTCATACCCACCAGAGTAGAATCCACCCGGGTCAGGATGACAAACACCTCCTCATGGAACACTGCCTTGCTCCACGATTCGGGGAATTCACTCACGACCACTCATGGCCACCTCCTCTTCTTTACCATCATCGCGATGAGATCAGCAGTGGTTGTAGAATCCAGCAGAATCTTGGCTTCCTCCATGAAAGTGGAGGTCCCACTGGCAGTTCCCCTACTTTCGTTCCTTTCAGGATCCTGGAGGAGCTACTGGGGTCCTTCGATGGAAGCCTTTTTAATATTTTCTTCTAGTTAATCACTATGGTGACACTCACTTTGACATGAAGTCCCGGATGGATTCTAGCTAAAGGGAGCTTGGCTGCAGCTACCTTACGTAGATTTGTGCCGGTGCTTGGAGTTACTTTTCTTTTTCTGCTTGTTTCTGCTCTTAACGATTGTATAGCTAACCTCGGATGTTAGGGCCTGGGGCTTGTAGTAAATTCCTCTGCTACCCTCTTTGCAATGTTTATTGTGCGACCTCGGTCAGGGTCGACACAAAAAAAAGGTTCTACCAGGTACGTCGCTTGCTGCTCCCATGTTATAAATAAAGAGTTTGCTCACTTATTTTACTCGCTGAAGGTGAGCCTCATCACCTAGTGAGTGTATGTGTATTGGACTTATTAACAACAGTTATAAGTCTGAAAGTATTATATTTTATGCACTCCTTAATATGGATCTGTGAATGCAGCACGAGGAGACAGCTGTAATTCCAAAATTATTTATTTATTTTTGTCATTGTATATACATATTATCAATAAAGAGGTTTTGAAAGAAAAAAAAAAAAAAAATTTTACTCCGCAAATATACTGCACATTACCTGCACCTCAAGCCTCAAAACGTTATGATAGTAGTACAGTGTTGGGCTAAGTGGTGACTGAGTATACCCAAAGTGGGGAGGAGACGATAGAGCGGGTGGACCTATGGTCTTTCACCTTGGCTGCCGACCTAGTCGGCGGGCAGCCTGATTCGTTTTGATCTGACTCCATAAGATCTTTTAGAAGGTGTGTGTGCCCTGACAATGCACTATGTTCAGGAGAAGAGGTACAGGGTAGGTTTATAGGTAGTTTATGTGGTCTTGAAATGACCACGAATTCACACTCGGTATCTAAGGGTAGGCGAAAACCGTCCTGATCCCAAAGGCGAGTGTGAACCGGAGAGAGGCAGACTGGATTGCCATGGAAGACACTGCTCGGTAAATTTGCGGGGCCACGGCAACCGTCGTCCGCGAGGGGTCTCTCCCAAGGAGGTGCTAGTTTTAGCGAGACGAAGGCAGAGATTCCCACTAGGAAGGTGTGAGGTCTGACGACGCCGGACTACAACATAGCGAGGTTAGGATAGAGAGATGCAGAGGTAGTTGAATGAGAAGTCCATGGTTTTGAGTAGAGCAGCAGGCGCCAGTGCCGAAAGAGAGGAGAGAGTAGTGTTCCAAGTGACGGTCCGATTCGTTATGCCCTCTGTTTTTTTTTTGTTTTTTTTTACCTTTCTTTCAAAACCTCTTTATTGATAGTATATATACAATGACAAAAATAAATAAATACATTTAGAATTACAGGTGTCTCCTCGTGCTGCATTCGCAGATGCATATTAAGGAGTGCATAAAATATAATACTTTCAGATTGTTGTTAATAAGTCCAATACACATACACTCACTAGGTGATGAGGCTCACCTTCAGCTAGCGACCATGGAAAACACTAACACTAAAACCTAAACCTAGAAAGAGTGGGGGTTATCGTGTTAAACACCGGGTTTGTAAGATATTGCAGGGAGTCAAAAAATTTGATATGTCTACGTTGGATGAACTCATCCACCGTAGGCAGATCAAAGGTCTCGTTAAGCTCACTGTTGCTCCGCTGCTCGAATGAAGTACCTCTGACCACTTTCATTAGTAAGTCGTTTTGGAATTGTTGGAGACGCCGAGCTGTTGTATACGTCAGATAGCGAAAAAGCGGTGCACCATACAGCAGAGTAGGCCTGAGTATACACTTGTAGATCAGTAGCTTGAGACGCAGTGATAGATTGGGGGAGGTCAGTAAATGCGTAAGCCGGTAAGACTTCGTGCGGGTTTGCTTCAACTTCCTTGCGAAATGGTAACTAAAATGGAGGTGTCTGTCCATTTTAATTCCCAGATATACCAGGTTGTTGGCTGGTGAATTTTCCTCCGTTCCTACTATATAACTAGTAGGTAGTGGGCTTTTTCCCTTTTGGAAAGAGAAAATTATGCAGTCAGTCTTACCCGCGTTTACAGGGATATTGAGTCTCCCCAATCTCTCACTGATCTGGTTACAGGCTACTTCAGCCTGTCTTAGAGCTACCTTGGCACTCATGCTGCTACTGTACACCACTATGTCATCTGCGAAAGCAGTAACTGTGGTATTTTTGTAACGGGCTCCGACAATCTCAGACGTGTATACGTTGAATAGTACAGGGGATAAGACGGTTCCTTGAGGTACTCCACAGGCCAGTGGCACAGCTTCGGAGAAGCTATCACCCACCCACATCCGCAACGATCTGTTTTTCAGGAAGCTAGTCAGAATTGAATATAATTGTTCCGGGCATTCCCGGTCGCAGGGCATTTGACACAATGTCCCATGAGACACCGAGTCGAACGCTTGGGTGCAATCAATGGAAATCATAGCCGTGGCTATGTTTCTATTCATATTACGGCTAGCCTCTGACTGTACCTTCATAAGGGGGTGCTCTGAGCTCATACTGGATTGGAATCCAGTTTGCTCTGGCGGAATGATGTTGTTTTCCGAGCAGTAATCTTTGAGATAATTGACAAGAATTTTCTCAAAGATTTTCCCCATCTGTGGTAGCAGACTGATCGGGCGGTAGTGGGCTGGGTGATCTCCGCTCTTGGCTGGCTTTAGTAATGGGAACAAGATGGCTTGATTCCATGTATCAGTAAAGTACCGCAATCTCATACAAGCATGCCCTCTGTTTTTTTTTTTGTTTTTTTTTCCCTAAGCTCTCTAGTTAGAAATTCAGGATGAGGGAAGAATATAAAATATTTAGGGTGATTGGATCCTTGTACTAGGAGTACCTGCTTGAAGGTGGTGTGAGAGGAGTAAGGAGTGTGGGAATCCTCGGTGGAGGTTGGTTGATTCAGTACAGTGGTGAGAGTCCACTGGTGGATGGGCCTAGAGTCTCTCTAGGCATGTAGTGCAGTCGTAGTTAGTCTGATAACAGTGAGGGTGCCCCTTAGAGGCTTGTTGTCGGTGGGCCAAGCGTCGTGATGTCTACCATTTCCTCTGCTTTACTCGATCTTGTGAGTTGCCATCGTGCCGGTAGCGGTGGTGGTGTCATGTCTCGGAAGAGAGGGTTTAGACTGTGTTTCATCGATCTTGATGTGACGTCGTCTGATGGCTTCGGTGATGGTGGGGAGCTCGAACTTTTCGTGCATGTCGGATGCCTTCATTTCACGAAAGGGGGTGTGCCACAGTGCCGTTCGCAGGATGTTGTCTTGGAAGCTCTGGAGGCGAGTTATGGTGCTGGCATGTAGAAATCTAAAGAGTGGTGTCCCAAACAGTAGAGCTGGCCTCAGGACGCTCTTGTATATGAGGAGTTTCATTCGAAGGGATATGTCCTGGCTGGTGATGAGATGCTGGAGAGAGTAGTAAGTTCTGTGGACTCGTTTTAATTTCTTTTGCAAATGTGTGCCGAACGTCATGTGCCTGCCTAGGTTGATGCCTAGGAAGCAGATGCTGTTGGCTAATTTACATTGAGTCCCGTCTATGGTAAAGCTGGGTGGACGCTTCCTTTTCCCATGCTGGAAAGAGAAGATGATCCCCTGAGTCTTGGCTGGGTTCACTTGGACGTGGACAGCTCGCAGCCTGTCGGCGATTAATTTACTAGCGCCCTCTGCAGCCTTTAGAGCTTTCGTTGGGTTGAGGCTGGTACTGTAGACCCCTATGTCGTCCGCATATGCCGCTACCTCACAATTGGAGTATGAAGCTCCTACTATATGCGCGGTATATATGTTGAAGAGTAGGGGTCCCATCACCGACCCTATGCCTTCTGTCTGAGGGGCCCGGGCTTATATAGCCGGCTCACCCTGGAGGGGATGGGCCCCCACCAGGCGGCTAAGGAGGAAGTGGGGATGGGCCCCCACTCTACTGACTCCTCTCCCTACTCTCACTGACGTCATAATCTTTATTAACATAATGAAAAATAGATTCATATTTTCTGATATTCATTTGATGATATAGATACAAGGTCTGATACGAGAAGAGGGCGACTTATAATTAATTGTGATTAAGAAGTGCCCACAACATACAGTTTGATGAAGCGCCCTTTAAAATAGCACTGACTTGGTCGCAAATTATTGTTGATATTATTATTGAACTAATAGATTACACATTTTGGGATTCTGGCCAATGTTTATGCTGAACGATCGTGATTTTGGTACGATAAAAATAATAAAATATTACTTGAGATTGATTATGGACTAATAGGACTATGCAGTAAAAAAATTGATTTTTGGTAGAACGAATGATGCTGAAAGATTTTATTTTAATAGAACAACTGGAAGAAGGGGCAACTAGAAGAATAAAAGTTCTGTTTTTTGAAAATTCAATGGATGAAGTTTTTAAAAAATACTCCATATAAGATGTACCAAACCTGTTCAGATGATGATACTGAATTCCATGTGTTAGATATTTCACCCCAATAGGGGTAAAAATAACATACGGAAATATCCACTTATTTAGATTATATCCAACAATTAAACCAATAACAGAAGAAAAGAAAATTATGTCATGTATTCACTACCCTATATTTTTTTATTCCTAATGAACGTAATTATTGTTACAAGTCACTCTGAAAAAAAATCTGTTAATTTTGAAAATGGTATAAGTCATTTCAAAGTTTAGAAATCACATTTCATTATAGCCACACACGAAATTTTGCAATCATAAAAAAAATCTTTGAAAAGAGTAAATATTTCATTGCATAGTACCAAAAATTTTTTTTATTGTTCAAACTCAAACCTTTAAGTATTTTGAGATGAAAAATATTAGACCACTTTTATTATCACGAGGACATATATGTTTCGTAAATTAAGTTTTATTAATTTCTAGTTGTAAAATGAAAAACTGACATTTTATAAAATGACGAGGAAAATAATTCTTGGTTCTAACAACCACACGTTCTGTTAATGAGTTTTAGCTAAAAACTAATCAGCATGTGTCGAGGTTTTGTGAAATGTGCCATCAAAGTTTCGGTTGAATCATTTGCATGTTAACATTATCGTAAAACATACCAGCGCGCACATTACGTACGAACAAGTCGAAACACAATCGCCCCATACCATAATGAGAGTAGAACCTCTCCCTTTGGGATCGGTAATTAACTTAATGGCCCAGCTTGGGGTTTAATCAACAGCAATTCCACGGAAACAGCAACTCGATAAGGGGCAAATCGTATACTCGATACTGCTGACGGCTTAACTGCGATTCCAGAGCATTTCGTCTGTCACCAACCAGTTGATCCATAGGTCAGTTGCCTTGATAATTTTTGTTTATTATTCAAAAAATGATTTAAAAAAAAATTTCGATTATGAACTAAATAGTATTTTTTTAAATGTACATGAAGGGGCTCGCAGGTAGTCAAGAAATAGGATCAAAATAGAGTTTCTTGAAAACTGAATGTATCTGTGGCTCCGGGGAACAACTCGAATTTCGAATCCAAATGAGATAAATGTACGTACGTGGTTTGGTAGGCTTTGTTAGGCCTAGGAAGAAATATTCGATGGTCGATTAAGGAGGTGGAAAATTGGTTCGATCAATTTTTTGAAAAAAAATTATGGCACACTAAATTCTATTTGTGAATTTTGTGTGATATTAATTTGGCCAAAAATTAAAGCTTGCTGTAAAACTGTTTCGTCCCACGAGTCAGCGTTTATGCTAAATGTTATATTCCTTCACTTTTTTTTATTATTCCTTCACTTTATTCATGATTTTTGTTTCATCGAAGACATGAAAAAACTTGCCATACCTAAGTTAAACAATTTAAATTAATTTTAGTGTCTTTATTTCGTAGTTGGTAGTTACTGTTAGTAAGTTTTTAGTCAATAGTTATGCTTTTATGTTTCACATTTATTATAAAAAATAGGCAAAGCCATAAAACATGATAATTTTCTTCTTCGCCTTTCATTAATGTTTGAGTAACTAAGTACCAATCAAAACATGTTCGTTCCGAGATTGTGTGCAGCAAAAGATCCCTTCCAGCATGTTGGAAAATTTGTTCGTTCTGAAAATTGAAATGATTGAACGCTCCCTTCACCAGGGTTGCAGGACCTAAGAGTGCAAAAGGTACTTAATCGGATGTAGGAAGTGTTATTGCGTTTTTGAAGGAGTATTCCTCCCGATTGAGTTTAGAACCTCTCTTCCCCAAATGATATATTTTTACCTTGAGGAAAAAACTCGAACTTTAAATGCACAAAGGTTAGGTGTCCCTACAGAGGGCGCTAACAACAAAGGACGCTCCAAGCTGTAACCTGGTGAATAACAGTACTCTTGTTAAGACAATGATCAACGCTTATTATCGACAATTGTATTGATTCAGGTTAGTTTTAAGTTTTATTTGTTTATTTTAATATTTGTAGCGCGAGCTAATGTGTACATATGTTTAATATTACAGTTCTAAACTACATCTGCAAGTGTTCGATTTATAACCTGACAACCTCCACTTCCTTTAAGTTTCTGAATTCGAAACTTTTATATATATATAAGTTAAACTCCGGGCAGCGTCAGTATTCAACCTTAATCCCCGAATGTCGGGATGTAAACATCTAGTTCATAGTAAACAGTCTAGTTCTAATGCGTGTTGTTTCTCTGTACCTTTTTTCCTTTTTTTTTTAATTTGAAAGCCGATAAACATTAACTTATAACATATATAATACATTTTGGCAGACAAATTGTTTTCATTTTATTCTACAGTAACCCACAAACAGCAAAATATTAAAAGTTTAAACTGTGGCTCATTGAAATGTTAATTGTAGTTGACCATTGGCTTGGATGGCACACTAGAGACTAACCAGCTTCTACGAAATGAGTGACCAATTCTTCAGTGTTAGTGGGTAATGGCTATTTGGCCTTGCTGGGGTAGTCATCAACATTCCCACCTACTTTAATTTCTAGTTTCAGTTTATTTATTTTTAACATTCTTTATAAATGCTGTCAACTTAAAGTAATTATATCTACATTTATTGATAAGTATTATTTAACAGGATGTCGGAAGTGATGTTTCGGAAATACAAAACGAATCTATTTTCTTCTCCTTATTGTGAAGTTCGTTTTTTTTTTTCTACTTGGCACTGTGCTGTCACATACGGGCGGGTGGGGGACTAATAACTAATTATAGAAGTAAAGGGATCACGTGGATAGAAGAGAAATAGTGCACAGAGCAGCAAATACATGGCTTGCTACGTATGTGCCATGTATTGCGGGTCTCAAGGTTCTAATTTCGTAACGGCAACTATAGGATAATATATCTCTGCTATAAACAAGAGTATTAATAATGAATTACAATAATAATGAATAGTTCTGAATGGGGTTATATACTGGTTTCAGGCAGATAGGATACAGCCCAGGAAGATATGATCCAGTTATTTACAAGGAGACCATATAGGGCCACAACTCCTCCCTGTCGAGATCTGAAGCCTCTTCAGCATAATGGTGTCTTTGTTGGCAAAACCCATCGGTTGTATGTTTGTAGTGCCAAAGGTATTATGATGTGTTCTGGTTGTTTACGTGAGGTACAGTTGGCATATATCATATATACATGGTTTACAAGACGATAAATAAAATACAGTAACTGGAAATATAATGTGAGTATTGGTAAATATGGACATCATCAGTGTCTAACTCTTATAATACAAAATCTTGTGTAACATGACCTTCGAGATGGGAAAAGGTTTTATAATATTTGATGTTTAATTACGTAGGTTTAGACCATTCGTTAGAGCCATTAACAGGTTTTTTAACTAAAGAATTTGGAGTTAAAGAAGAGGAAGAAACACTGGGTACGGTGCTATTCATTTAAATTTTATATGACTAATATCAAAAGTTAAAAAATAATCAATGTCTTCAATATGCCTAATAAATGGTTTAGAATTAGTACCAGTTTTACGGTAACTATAACTGTTGTGTACTAGACATAGAATACATGGATTATACATATATTTAAATTTATAACAATTACAATTTATAAGGGACAGTTCCCTGTAATAGCGCTGTTGTTAAAATGCATAATCTGTTTATGAGGTGATACTGTTGTCACTAGCTGATTTTCATGTTGTATTGCTACAGGGTGTAAATACAATGTACTGAATTATTTGTCTTTTAAAGGTGTTGTGGCCATCTCTTAATTATGGATAATTATAAGTTCCCCTCTTCTCGTATCAGACCTTGTATCTATGTCATCAAATGAATATCAGAAAATATGTATCTATTTTAATAAAGGTTATGACGTCAGTGAGAGTAGGGGGAGGAGCCATCCCTACTTCTGCTGGCCGCCTGGTGGGGGGCCATCCCCTCCAGGGCGGACTGTCTATATAAGGGGTGCCAGTAGACCGGATTAGCATAACGAACCGGACCGTCACTTGGAACACTACTCTCTCCTCTCTCTCTCTGCACTGGCGCTTGCTGCTCTACTGAAACCATGGTCTTCTCATAAACTACCTCTGCATCTCTCTTTTTTTTTTTCCGCCCTTCCTGAGGCATATATCAGGAATCTCTCTATCTCTCTATCTCTCTCCTAACCTCGCTATATTGTAGTCCGGCCTTGTTAGACCACGTACCTTCCTAGTGGGAATCTCTGCCTTCGTCTCGCTAAAACTAGCACCTCCTTGGGAGAGACCTCTCCCTCGCGGACGACGGTTGCCATGGCCCTGCAAATTTACCGTGCAGTGTCTCCCATGGCAATCCAGTCTGCCTCTCTCCGGTTCACACTCGCCCTTGGGATCCGGATGGTTTTCGCCTACCCTTAGATACCGAGTGTGAATTCGTGGTCATTCCAAGACCACACAAACTACCTATAAACCTACCCTGTATCTCTTCTCCTGAACATAGTGCACTTTCAGGGCACACCACACCTTCTAAAGATCTTATTGAGTCAGATCAAAACGAATCATGCTGCCCGCCGACTAGGTTGGCAGCCAGGGTAAAAGACCACAGGTCCCCCCGCCTTATCTCTTTCTGGGTGCTCGCCGGACGGCGGCTAAGAGGTTGTAGCGACCCTAGCCCTTGACGGGCGTCTCCTCCCCACTTTGGGGATACTCAGTTAACCTGAGCCCGACAAAAGATAATGAAATAATATAATGTATAATATTGCCAAATGGTGTCTAGTAATGTTGATATAACCACTATATTGTTTGAATTTCTAATATCGTCAGGTGTGAGAATACTGCAGTACACGAGTCTACACATACATGTACTACAGTCTACCTTACATAATGCTAAGCCAAAATTCCTGAGAACAATAGCCAATTCCTCTTATTACGTCAGCAGCAAAACTCTTCATAACGATCTTAATATACCCTACATTCCCTCTTCATTACTCATCCCTTCCAAGTTCATGCAATTTAATCGAAACCTATCCAACCACCCTAATCCCCTAGCACAGTCAGTACACTGCGCCACACATCCCTACAATGCTCCTCGGAGACTAAAGCGGGAGTGGCCTCGTGACCTACTATAAATACGTGACAGTGTGCTCTTGGTCAGCCTCCACTGCTCGTATCCGGTGATGGAGAAGCTTGGGAGACTTCCCAAGACTCTACTTCCTCTTTCGCATGCGGGGAGGGGGGGGGGCACCGCGGATACATCGTAAATACTGTATGAATGAGCGAGTGAATGAAAAATTATAAATATGGTAAGAATGAGAACATTAAATACAATTACTTATTGCCCAATAAGGAAGATCACAATAAAGATTTGATTTTGGTTATTATTTAAACAATTCTAAACAATTTTTAGATCTATCCAGGATATTGTAAAGTTCGTTTAAATTGGTGTGTTACTTTGTTCATATGGGGGTTTTAATTACATCTGTGACTTTATTCTTATTTTTATTTTACAATTTCATGTCCTGTTTAATTGTATTGAGTAATCGTTTATTAATTTGCATTTATTTCTCTACGTTGTTTTCTACATGATGGATAATGAGAGATTGTTAATGATTGTACCATATATTTATTTATCAACTGCAGCTATATTACCGGTAATCCATATGATTCCGGCACCTAAACGCTCCTAGTTTTTGCCTAATGGGTTACTGATTAGTAATGGAACTTATTCTATTCTTAAAAATTAATTTGATTTATTATTACTTTCTGATTGTTGTGGTCTTAACAGTAATTATGAAAAGTTGCGATTATGAATTATGTCATAATATGAACTATAAGTATATGATTTTGGGGGTTTAATAATTGCTATCCGAGGTGAGTGAATTTCTATTTACGCAGAGCAATAAAATCGGGCTGAATTCCAGCTGTATCGCGGCTGACGCTAACCTTCTACAAACAGAATGCCTGATGCCCGTGAAGGAGTGAACAAGTGTCTGAGACGCGATTTGCACCCGAGAGGGGAGCTGTGGCAGGATCTATTTACCAGACCAGTGGCGCCTGGGATCGATCTTTCTCTAACGAACCTCATTCTTTCTTACATCCACCATCTACATATCCCACTTCCTCCGATCCGGAGTCGGCTGCTCCCCCTCAAAGGCTTCCGGTCTGCGCATTTGGTGGCAATGTGTTATCCTAGAAGCGGCCTGTAATTGCGCAATCTTGCCAATCCAAAACTCATGTTACACTTTTCCGCCAGATTATAAAAAAAAAAAAAAGATTGCTTTCTAATTACCAGGACAAAAGACTTCCGAATAGGTTGTGATCATAAAAATTACACAATTGATCTGACCTGATTGTCGTACCGATAGCTCTTAAGGGTCCTCCCTTCATTAGATCTATTTAAATTTTAATTGTTTTTGAATTACCAAAACAAGGTTTCAATGAGGACTGCAAGATCCACCAGCAGCCCATGAATCATATTGACGAGACCTCTGAAATACAAAGGCTAGACAGAAAAACTTGAACTAACAAAGAAATTCCACGTTTTTCCTAAATATTTATTAAACTCTGAACAGTTACCACAATTTAAGGACGAAGAAAACGAAATATGGCAAATACATACAGGATCATCAAAAAATTTCATAACGCCAAAATCAACACCTACCTGAAGGAACCCTCAAGATTCGCTCCAGGATTAGGACTGAAATATGAATTACTCATAAAATTCCACCTATTTCATTTCAGTGAAAAATTTAACTTATTCTTAGAGTGCGGATCAACGAAAGAGCTAAATTGCCATTGAAATTGTAACAATGATGAGATAACACTTATAAACAATATAGTTAAGATAAGACCGTACAATTGTTAACGAAATAAATATGATATGATGGACAAATTGGACAATTATAGTAAAGAGACCTTATGAAACAAAATGATATGAATAACCTTATTAAGATATCCTCCAATAATAAGGGGGGAAAAGGGACTCTCTTAAGTCTACTAATCTTTTGAAAGATGCTATTGCATACAGATAAACCTGTTCGCACTAGAATCTACAGGTTCTCACAACAGTATAAGCGGTTCAAGATGTAATCAGCAAATTTATAAAAACTGGAATTATTCGTGAGAGTAATTTTCCGTATAATTCTCCCGTTTGGGTAATCCCCAAGAAGATGGACGCCAGCGGAAAGAATAAAATAAAAATGGTTAGTGACTACCACAAACTAAATTTAGAAACTGTTGCTGATAAATATTTCTTTGCTTGACATAGCAGACGTGGTGAACCAACTCAAAGGCTTCAAAATATGTTTCGTCAATGATTTATTATTAGGATTCTACCAAATAGAGATGGGACCAGAATTGATTGCTAAAACTCCATTTTCGACGGAATGAGGGGCAGTATGAATCCTTGGGTAAACCTTTTGGTCTTTGCAACGCACCCTCCCCCACTTATTAACATGAAATGAACATGATGTTAAGTAGTACACCAAACATATATTCAAACTAAGGTAAGTTCAAATTAATTAAGGTTAATTTGGCCCACCATTGCGTATGGGCTGTGTACAAATGAGTATTGGACATACGGCCTGTTATGGGGAGAAGCCGGAATGTGCGGGTGTGGAGGAAGCACTCAAAAACTCCATCAAGTCCTTTGTTCTATTATTTATGGGAGCCTTCAGCCCTGCCGGTGTCACAAACAAATCGCGCTGCCCTTTTTTTACTGGCCACCTCCTTTTTTCACAAGGAGTTTTTCTTTTTTTTCCGGTCAACAAAATATTTTTTCAGGTCACATTTCCTCCTTGGGATAAGTATTTTACCTCTAAGTCACACAATGATTTAATTGATAGATTATAATAAATGTACACTTTCTATACTCTATGGTATACGCACAATTTATTTTATACCGGTACAAGCCCTTTCGGTGCCTACACCACCATTCTAAAATATCTTATAATTATAATGACAGAATAGGATTTGAAAATAAAAATTAAAGTGAAAAGTTAAAGTATCCTATACAAAGGCAGTCTGATCTAGTACTTGTGGGTCGACTAGGAAAGGTTTGTGTTTATTAATATGAATAGCCCACAACCAGCCTTCCTTCGTGATTTAACCTAGATAACTATTTTAATTTAGTTGATCCTAACTCAATGTCTTCACCATTCTATTTTCCATTATAATTAAGATTAGTTTTCCCCATTTTTCTATATTTCTACTGTTAAAATACCAAATCCTTTTTGTAAAACAAAATCGCCATAAATCGTATGAGGCAAATTTTCTCATACCAAAAACGTGAATTCATCATTGATGAGTAGTTAAATGAGAAATTTTATGTAATTTCATAAGTATATCTCCGATTTTCGGCGTGACATACAAAAAACAAGGCATGGGGGTCCGGGCGAACCTCACCTGGTATTGGAAGGGTTAAATAGGCAGCTCATAATGAAATTGTATATTTCTGGAATACTTATGATATTGTTGATGCCTATAACCATTGGGAAAAACCAGATCTTTAACTACGCACATTGTATGAATGAGTGTGTTAACTATGAGCTGTAAATATACTATGAATGAGATCATTGTTCACCATTGCTTATTGTATTATTATGGAAAAAAATTCTCTCTCAAAAGTAAATGAGGTCTCGAAAAAATGAAGTAAATTAAAAAACGACTTCATCTGAAAAAATATCATATTTTAATTTTGCGAATAGCTCAAGCTTTTGACAGGGTTTGGCACGCAGGTTTGCTCTACAAGCTCAAAAGATATTTACCACAGACCTTTTTCCTAATCCTACAGTCCTACCTTTCAAACCGCTTCTTCCAAGTCCGCTGTGGTTTAGAATACTCTAACTACTATCCCATAAGTGCAGGAGTTCCACAGGGCAGTGTCCTGGGCCCCATCCTCTATAACCTATACACCGCTGATGTCCCCTCTACTCCCAATACCTTCTTGGCCACATTTGCAGATGACACTGCAGTCTTGTCATCCCACCCAGACCCCGACATAGCATCCCATAACCTTCAAAAACACCTTGACGAGATCGAGTATTGGTGCAATCAATGGCGGATCAAAGTTAATGAAGCAAAATGCTCCCACATTACCTTCACCCTTTGTCGCAAGTCTTGTCCACTAGTTTATTTTAACTCTATTCCTCTCCCTGTATCCGAGACAGTACGGTACTTAGGCTTCCATCTTGACAAACGACTGACCTGGAACCCACATACGAGACTAAAAAGACAAGAACTAAACAGACGCTTTGGACAACTGTACAGACTACTTCAAAGGACATCCGATCTCTCAATAGAAAATAAACTACTAATCTACAAAGTTATACTTAAACCAATCTGGACATACGGAATAGAGCTATGGGGGACAGCAAAAAAGTCGAACATCAAGCGTATCCAATCCTTTCAATCAAAAGTCCTGAGAACAATAGTAAATGCCCCTTATTATGTCAGCAACAAAACCCTTCATAACGACCTCAATACCCTACATTCTAGAACTCATCCCTTCCAAGTTTATAAAATTCCACAGTAGCCTTTCAAACCACCCTAATCCTGTAGCACAGTCATTGCACTGCGCCACTCATCCCTATAATCCTCCTCGGAGACTGAAACGGCAGTGGCCTCGTGACCTGCTATAATCAAGTGACAGTGGGAGTCCTGGCAATGGCCAGTTTCTCCAATCATGTCCTGAATGAATGAGCGAGTGAATGACGAAATGTAAATATGGTATGAATGATCGTATATCTTAATTACTTATTGCCTAGCAAGGCAGATTGTAATTTTAGCACAATAAAGGAATTTTATTATTAATTTTGCGAATTCTTAAATGATAGATGCCTATGAAAAATTCTAAAAGAGAGTGCTTTGAACGATAAATAACCAAACTGTAAAATTCATGTTTACGTAATAATGCAAGCTAACTGTCTGGGCGTTTATCCATTAATCCACTAATACAATTAAAACCACAAATTGCCAAATTAGTGCAGCTTCACTATAACTACCCAAGCGTGTAATTGACTATTGTCTGGTATCTCAACCCTATCTCCAGCCTTCTCCCTTATCCTCATGCAATCTGCATTTCATGTCCACTCCTCACACGAACCGATAGTCCATCTGGCTGATACCTACTCGGTAGTATTCGACGGTTTCATTGAGTCTTACAATAGGCTATGAAATTATAAAATTGAAAACGTTTTTTGACTTTTGACATGAAAACAGATTTGGATGTGGCATACTGTATACTGAGAGCATACAAAAGCTGTATTTTAAGAAAGAATCCAATACTTTTATTTAATTTCTAAACGTTTTCTTTCATTTAATTCTGTGAATAATTTTTTAGTTGTGTTTTATTTTTTTTTTTTTCTTGAGTAAGTTATTAATTTATTTTTCTTACTATGTAGGAGTTGAGTATACATGTATGGGTGATATATATGACCAACCAGCAGGTGCGGAGGCAAGGACTACGCCCAGAGCTACTTCTAGCGAATCACCCTGAAGCCATCTGCAGTTTGAAGTATACCAAAATACTGTTCGGGAGTCCACTTCCTAGCTCAATTATTCTGTTGTACATAATAACATAAAACGTTCTATTTTATATCTTTGTTTATAATTTATTAACTGATGCCTGGTTAGCGTCATTAGGTGTTGTTAATAGACTTCGAGATCCATTTTAACTTTAGTCTGGATGGCTGAAGTCGTTCTGAAGTTATCGTTGTCTTTATGGTTTTCCATAAAAAAAAGAAGGGAATGGGATATAAATTAAAATTTTTTTTGGCTTTTCTCCAAAATTTGCATTCAGAAGTTTTTTAAAGTGATAAAAATATAAAACAATTTCTTTTCATACAAAAAAAAAATTACTATTGGTTACCTACTTTGCTTCATCGGTCAGTTTTTTATTCAGATGACCTAGCTGTCTCATAAATGCTTTTTTTAAGCGGTCAAGGAATCTAATAGAAGAGTAGGTGATTGATATCAGACATTTTTATATTAATTAATTTTTTTAACAAGACACAAAAATTCAACAGTAACCCGTGTTCTAAATAATTTAACATTAGTAATCAAATATTTTGCCACTTAGCCATTCAGTCAGGCCCAATAGTAAAATTTGTTTTTTTTCATTTACGATATATTTTATAGTAATGTAAAAAATAATTAATTAATTTTGTTTTTATAACCAGAGAAATAGAACCTTCTGAATACCCGATACCATTAAGTGTCAAGCGCCCATCATAAGTTATAAAACTTACTTTTAAGATGTCCAATTTTTGTTTATACTTTCCGTGAGACCAAACGTCAATCAGAACAATTCAAGGGGTTGAGGAAAAAACGTTTTAAACTTCAGTTCTATTTTATCATTCCTACGGCAACTTTCATAGTAAGCACGTGGTAACAGACTAAAATTCCATACAAATGCATATTTTGAGTAATAAATGTATCTATCTAGTAACAGACAAAACAATACTGCTTTGTATCAGTTTGAAACTAAATACCCTTCGGGCTGAACAAATACTTAATTTTAAAGCCCTTACACATCATTGTTTTTCTTACTTATAAATACATAAACCTAATTGCTGTTGAGTAATGCTGATAGAAAAGAAATTAAGCTTTACAACAACTTTACAAGCTTTAAGAAGTTTTAAGTGAAATAATAGGCCCTGACAAAAACTTTTACGCCTCCCGTGAACTACACAATATTATTTTTTGATTGCCACCAAAATTAGTATTGAAAGATTTTTAGGGGTGCTAAAACAAATACAAACTTGTTTTCTCCCTTAAAACAATTGTTTATTTTACGGTTAGGAAACGATTCCTGGTAACTTTTCAACAAGCCATTTCCATGCTCATTTGATGCAATCTGACTGTCAAAAAACTATTCGGATGATGTATAATGCCTTATTTTACACGCAGGAAAAGACAGAACGATGATCGAAAAATGTAGTTTTTAAACTTAAATTATTTTTTTGTCATCTCCCATGGCGCATTGGCAAGAACGCTGGGACAAATGACCTATATTTTCCTACCTGGTATCACCAAAAACAGTTTTATTGATATTATTGACCCCACGACCATAGTCTTCACCTGTCAGTTAAATTAAATAACGAAATAACATAGCGTGATCACTTGCCCTATATATATATATATATATTCTTGGTGGTAAGGGTGAACAAATGACAGCACGCGATGGGAGGTAGGTTGTTGATTTAACCTCTTCAACCTATCATGATTGAAATATTGTATTTCTAAGATTGTATTAAATGTAAGCAATAATATTGAGACCCAATTATTGAAAGGGGGTATTCGTGTAAGTCAATAAAGGGTCCACAACCCTAAGTGTGGAATCACAGGTATAAGTTCCATTATATTTAATTATAAGAGTCTATATTTATTTTAATTAATGGAAACAAATGGTGGGCCTTATCTCCAGCTTAAAGTGTCAAAATCATAGATATCATTCCCGAAGGGAGAGGCTCGACTTTCAAACAGGGGCGATCGTCTGTCGGTAGGCGTGTTCTATGATATGAACCGTAAAAATTATACAATCGATATGAAATGTTGAAGGTATGTTAATAACACAGGTGGATTACATAACATATGTTTTTTCAAGATATAATCTAACACAGGGATGCTCTTTTAGCTTCCGTGGGGAAAATTGGAAGAAGACCAGTTATCTTGGCCCACACATATGGTACAGTAACTCTAACCATAGTACAGTATTAGTGAGATGAGTTTTATATCGGAGACACCAATTTGGTGCGAAATAAGTAGTGCGGTTCTCAGTGAGTTCTCGCAATTTGAATATTGCAGCAATTCAAGCCTATTTCTTCGCTACAAGAAAACAGGAGACACTTCTCTACAACGAAATAGGATTATCCATTTTTGGATTCATTAAAAACATTCAAATTAAGCTGATACTGCTCCGATGCAGAAATAAATAAAATCAAGATTGAAGTTGGGAAAATGTTGGCAAGCGATCATGAAAGAGATATAAGACACATAGTGAATAAGATGCCGCATTCTGTAGTCAATTAGAAATGATAGACGACACTGTCACGCAGCCAAATGATGAAATTAGAAGAAAAATGATGAAGAAACACGTTAATTTTGATGAGGTCCCGTTTAACACTCCATCTCGTAAAAAATCTTCAAGTATTATCTAGTTTTGACTGATGAGATTCTTTCCCCAAAGTAGTAAAATAAGACAGTAAAAACTGAAGCCCTAAGGACAGCTTAACATAAAAGATATACTGTAACATTCATGATATTTGAGAATATAGACCAGGAATCCTCACATCTGGTAAGCATTTTCACTTATGCTCCTAGGAGTGGGGATGAGATAAAGGGGCAGTCTTAGCACAACCGTCGAGAAAAGCGGACTTATCAAGCTCCCGAATTGGCGGTTACCATACAGGAAGAGAGGAGAAGAACCAACAGCAGAAAGTAACGTTGATTGGATTACAGGAAGATCATCGATTGGGTGATATTAATATTGTTTTTATTATGGATTCATTAAAAGAAATTGAGCTCAAGTTTCATGTTTTTTGTAATTAGTAGTAACTATCCTAATTTAAAAGGAATTGAATATTTTTTTATACTTTTTGTCAGTACTCTATATAATTATAATTATTTGTTATAACCATTTTATTTGAATATATTTCACAATTCGTAGTTTCTCAATTTATTAATAACTACAACATTAGCCTTGAGATCGGGCGATTCAATCGGGATGAATTCCTATGTCAAAGACATAAAACAATTTGAATTAAAGATCTCATGACGGACCTGCCAAATTAGTTAAGGTAAATTGATCAAATAAAGTAGAAAGAGAAATGGTAAAAAATGAGGTAGGTTTCAATACATATATATTTCCATGATGGAATATTTTCTTGCTGTGATTTTTAAACACATCTTCCACAAAATTCTTTGTATTTTATTAGTAATCCCAATATTAAATTAAAAGTTTCTAATTTCAGTTAATTTAATTAAAGCATTTCTAAATATTTATAACAGTTTCTTCAAGCTGACTAATAATTGCATGTTTTGAAGTTTCTTATATCACCTTTTCTACGGTTTGCCTTTTGGCTGCAAATTCTTACTGTTTCTCGAATGGGGCTTAATTAATTATCATTTTAGACATAAAACTCAGATCATCATGCAAAATGTGTGAGACATCTTGAAATGATTGTTAACTCTGTGTCCTTTATTAGTATAAATCAGGAGCTTGGTGAGTGGAATAAGAGCTAGGTTGAACCAGAGATGAGTTAGAGAGCACACCTGGAAATACGTCACTTAAAGGATGTGGGATCACTACTTACCTATACCTTCCATAATTGCATGAGTGTTTTCCATAAATCTATTACTGTCTGGTAAACGTTTCAGATCATTAAAAGTCAATCATGTGGTAACACGTCACAAGCCTTGTGATTATCAGTCCGGGCTATAGGTATATTACGGGCTCTTTTAAGTATCTGGAAGCAATAAAAGTATCAATGACCAGTAGTTTTTTGCATCCTCTCAAATCTATCTTGTTACCTAGATGCTCTTTGGCCGTAATCTTGTTTGCGCAAATGTGGTGGTTAATTTTATTGCTTAGTATTGTCGTTAAGAGTTGTGACATGTTATAGGTCTGTGAAACTCTGATTACTCTCTTTGAAGAAAGAGGATCCTATTGGCCCAGAAAAGGAAGCTTTACCAATTCCGAGATCCCACTAGAACGTTTCATTGTCGAGACCATTTTTAAAATAATTTGGTCACTGTTGCGAAATATAATCACAATCACCAAAGAAAGGTGAGTGATGCCTCCTTATAAATGTATTTTGAGGTTGGCTGTTCATCTTTACATAAGCCTGGTATTGATGCTCTGAAGTCGTCGTGAAGTGTTGTATTGTAATCTGTAAATTGATTGCACAAAATTTGAATCATAAAAGAAGGCTACCCAAAAAAACGCTAAAAACGTGTATTAATTTTTTTTTTGGTTGATCTTGGTATGAATGAATGCTGACATCAAATTAATGATGCTGCACTAGAAAATCGTCATTTTTCAAATAAAGATCTTTAAAATATTTTTTTTTATTGAATGCGCACATTTCGTCTCAACTCCAGGCTTTCTCCACGAAGTTATTCCATTTCTTTACTAGCTTGTTATGAGCCGTGCTTGATGTAGTGAAACATTAGTAGTTGTCGATTGGCAATGAAATAGTTTATATAAAAAATAAATGCAGAAATTATCCTTGAAGTGACCTCGGAAATAACCGTATATTTTCACGCAAAATAAAGAGGTGAAATGCTCAGGAACAATAGCGGAATAGGGTGGAGTTTATCTTGGCTGATTGTATAAAGGATTGAGAAAGGGTTTGGGCTAGATAAGGGTGGGAGTCAGGGAGCGGCGTAATCCCGGATCTCGCCACGCTCTGGATATGCCTCTATTTTGGGTGAAAACTCCACGGGGTTTGAACTTAAGTATTTGTTCAGCCCGAAGAGATTATCTATATTTTTAAACTGGTACAAAGCAGCAGTATTTTGTCTATTGGTAGATAGGTTCATTTCTTCCACAAAATATGCATTTGTATGGAACTTTAATCTGTTTGCATGTACGTACTACGAAGTGATCTTAGGAATGATAAAATCGAACTGAAGTTTTAAACATATATTCCTCAACCCCCTGAATTGTTCTAATTGACCTTTGGTCTCACAGAAATTATAAACAAAAATTGAACATGAAGTTGTGTAACTTATGGTGGGCGTTTAACACTTTATGGCGCAACTAATACTAATACTAACTTTATAGCAATAAAATTAATTAATTATTTTTTACGTTAATATAAAATATACCATAAATGAAACAAAGAAATTTTAGTGTTGGGTTACCAATGGAACCTGATGGGCCTAACTGAATGGCTAAGTGACAAAATATTTGATTACTAAATTTTTATTATTCCTTTATGATGCCTGTATTTTTAGTAACGATGACTTCTTTATCATTAGTGCCCATGCACCGCTGGTGCTTAGCAAATTGTGTTATGTATTATCAATCATAGTTTTAGGTATTTTCTCAGAACCATGATTTCGCCATTTTTGTTGTTGATAATTTAAAATGTTTTCCTTTTTATCTTTTATTCCCCTTATTATTATTAATATTATAATATATATATATATATATATATATATATATATGCCTTCACACTTTCCAACGGATTGGATTATTTTTGGTTTGAAAGTACTGGATCTACTTTTGGGCCCAGTAATGAAAGATGACTACTAACCTATGTTGATAGTGAAAAGGGGGTTATTTCACCCTTAGACGATGAGGAGTAAGTGAAAATGAGTCATTAGTAGTGATGAAGGGATGACGGGAGTCATCGATGACGGGTGATTAGAGGAAGTTCCCTCCTTCCCTTTGGCTTTGTGGGACGCCACTTACTTTGCGGTCTGCTTCTGCTCCAGAGCACTAAGTCCTACCAATATTACTGATGTTCCTCTCAGAGAATATCTCTGGTAATACAATGGGGTAATTAGCAAATATGACGGATCAATTGTCAGTAAATATGAATTAAATTGTGTTGAAATATATTTATTCACTTTATTGACTTTTTATTGAACTGTTATATGTTCAACCCCCGACATGGGGAAGTCGCTAGTACTATAGATGTAATTTGTTCATCATTTTGAGTTAACAGTAAAATCAGATATTTCTTCGTGAAAACATTTTAATCTTTTTGGATAATAAAATATTGTGTCTATACATTTTTATTGTATCATTGAATTCCTTCCATTTCATCACCACGTTAATTTATTAAGGTAAATTACTTTGGGTTTAGATTCAATTGAGACCAACAGTAAGTAAATTGAATGTTTGAATAAGTTATAATGTTATACAACTTTACCCTAATGCAATACGCTCAAGATTTGAGGAATCAAATATGTCACTAGTTGAAAAGTTAGGTGGCATCCCTAGAAATTAAATATTCTAATTGCTCAATTAGAGCGTAACAGCGTGGTGTTCGTGGGCAAGTCAGGTGAATAGATAAACGGGTATATGTATCCTTAGAAAAAATACATTCTTTAATTATTGCCTTAAAGTTTTATGTATTAGGATATAGTTGTGTATTGGATAGATAGAGTATCCCTGAATAAATAAATAAATATAAAAAATAAAAGGTTTTATTAATTCCCCGTCCGCCGAACGTAGCAGTACACGAAACGAAATGGTCCAGTATAACGAAAATAGCATTCCACGTAACCTTCAAATATTTATCAAATCTCAGATGATTCATGGATCTATATTATTCTCTTACTAACAGTGAATGCGGTCATTGACCAAATAGTAAAACGGACGCCTTATTGTGGAACTTCTTCGAAAGGGGGAGTTAGCTCATCAGCATTTTCTCATATTTCCGGAGGTGGTTGGCAGGGGCTTCTTCAGTACTAGGTGTAGCGAGAATTTTCAGGTGGCGCACAGTTCACGTCAGGATAAGTATAGATAGATTTTTAAGAACAAGTAATACATTTCCTACCGGAGCTAGAATTCTACAAGAATTTTTCTTCATATATCTTCCATCCGGGAACGTAACACAAGCGTACTCATCATTTCAACCAAGCAGAGTGAGTGACTCCGTATACGGCTTGTGGCCAAGATCTTTTGACAAGTTGGCGCTGACTTCCATTGCCCGTGTGCCGATGATGATCGGACGTACTTTTGTGTTGAGCCCCATTCGTTGTTCAAGAGGAAAAACAAAAGACCATATAAAGGTTTTATTACACGTTTAACAACTGTGGTTGAACACCAAACATGATTCAACTCTAAACAAAATGCTCACGGATAACTAAAATAGTCATTCAGTGTAACCTCTAAGGATTTATCGATTCTCTCATAATTTACAAATCTATATACATTTTTCCTGGGGACTTGTCTGTTTTTAATATGAACAGTTATGTCATATTATGAAATTATTGCAACATTAGCAGTAAATATGACATCACTTCCAACTTAATTTCCTTCCATCCTCTCCACTCACTATGTTACTGGTATTTGTCTTGTTCGGATCGCTATTACTTATTTAATACTATGGTTTTAGCTCAAAAAAGTTTATTTAAGAAGTTCGGAGTTGTAATTATTATTGCCATAAAATGTGAAAGTAAAGAAATTAATGCAAAACGTCATCCCTTTGTGAGAGACTGAAAAAATATTTTAACACGATATTGAGTGTTTGGCGTTTTTTTTGTAATCATACTCCAATAAATTTGTGACATGTATTGAAAAGTATAGCATAATTCGTTTATAACGATCTTCGAGGGACCTAGGGATTCCGGTCACTATACCCGAACTTCTTGTTACTGGATTTTTAAGAAAAAAGGTTTTGATAAAAGTCATAAGTATATTTGCCATAAAATCGATTTATTATTACAAATTATTTGATAAAGATTGATGTAACAAGTATAATGTGAGTTTTATCGCATAAATAATAATGATCTACGGCCCCAAAAAGACACAAGAAGGATACAGGCTAAGATCTAACCAGGAAATCTACAAAGACACAAAAGACCTAGAAACGGACATGAGGATCAGGAGACTGAAATTCCACGAACATATGGTAAGAATGGCCCCAGAAAGACTAAACAAGGAAATATTCCAGAAAATCCGAGGATACAAAAGCTCAAGGGGATACACCAATCAGATGAAGGAAGAAACTGAAAGACTAGGAATAACGGACAAGGATTGTCAGGACGGAAAAAGATATAGGAAATGACTGAAGTAAATCAAAAAATCGAAAAAGGGAGTCGCGTGGACAGATGAAAGAAAACAAAAGCACGCAGAGATAATGAGGGGAAAATGGAAGGAAAGGAAAAACAAGAAAAGAACCGAAAGTAAGATATTCGCGTGGTCTTTAAGGCCTTTCCGTGGCAAAAAAAAAATGATTAATTTGGTGATGTTTTCGAAAAATAATTAGTTTTCTGTAAATTGGAAGAATAAAATGTTATAGAAAAGTTCTCAAAATAAAACTTCTTAAAGCCATCGATATTTCACTGTTTGCCACAACAAAAGCAGTCACCTGATCAATAGAAAAAATATCTCCTGAGATTGACCGCACTTGAAAAACACCCTTCTTTCGTAGCCGACAGCTATTGCAATTTTGTCTTCATTTATAATTAAAATATACTGGACAATATATTTATCACCCGGCTGCTGGGAATGTTGATGGGCTGATTGCCAGCTCCCTAATTAGAGAACCTAATTAGAAACACCGCTTTCCAAACGTTCAATTATTCATCAATAGAAAAAGAACGGCGCCTTTTAAACATTTTTAATACCGAACTGCGGCAACTGAGATGGAGATAAAATATAAAAAAACTGTTAGTACCAATGGGTTTGTAAGGGGGGAAGGGAATTCTGCGAATCAAATTAAAAGCAAATGAAGTAAACAGACTGCTGTTTAGTCAACATACTTAGTATTCGTTATGAAGAATACTCAGAAAATTTAAAAGGGAGAAGAAATCTAAAAATATCGTTATAGGGAAATGAAAGGGTAGGTTTGTTTTTTAAATTATCGTTATATCCGGCATCGCTGCATACGAATGAATTTGACGTGGAGTCGTGAACCAGACGAGAGCACTACCCATTGGCCAGCCGTGTTTACTTACCTGGTGTGAACCGTCGGTAGTGGGAGTGCGGGTTGTGCACAACCTTTTAAGCGGGTCGTAATATCTCAGATTGTTTGGAGTGAGGAATACCGCTTCAGTCCTATTTCTACTGCAGGGGTGACAATATATCGGTCGAAAATGAGTAGTGCGGTTCACAGATGATGAAGTCTGTCAAGTTGTATCGTGAAAAAGAATGTTCATGGAAAATAAATTCCGACGCGTACAAGAACCGATACGCAATGGACGAACAACATATGCAGTGAAATGAGCATTAATGGTTTCGGCGCAAAAAAATATTAGATTTTCTTATTATCTTATAGTTGTTTTGATCTTCCAAGGATAACTCCCAGCAAATACTATTTGTGGCGCACAGTATATTATATTTCGCCTCTTCAGCCAGTCTCAAATCCACAAACGCCTTTTTTTTTTTGTATAGTTTGAGTTCTTCAAATGATTACTTAACTCGTGAATTAATTGTTCGCAAAAAACGTTCGCAGCTTCACGTTCTAACATGCTTGAACAACGGGCGTGATATGAACAGCAAGGGCACTTACTCCGTGTGAACTGGAGAAGGTCCGTGACCCCGTGTGTTAAATAAGCAAGTCGTAGCGCATGCTCACAACAATTAGTACTCTCGCTCCGATAACAAAGGCATTGCTAGGAATCGTTGTAAGCAGGGTAATTCCTGTACCATGAAATGTACAGTACAAATGTACTGTAATAATGAGTATCACAAAGTCTTTCGAAACTCTATACCCAACATAACGTAATAGGAAAACATTTATTTTTTAATTACCACATAATGACTAATGACTATCCCTTATCCTTCATGGTTTCATTTTTTAAATCAAATTTAACTACTTTGGAAAATATTACGCCTCTGCGCCATGCAAGGTTATATAAACAATTATAAATTTCAATATAGATTCTATATAAATGAATCTCTTTACAATAGGTTAATATATAATAATAGCTTCGCCACATGTTATTCAAGTTTACACAGTGATTTGCGATTGTTACAAAGGTATAATGTACATTATACATTCACTGTCTATACATGTTTAAAAATTGATGGGGCTCACCTTATGAATTTTTAAACGCAAAACCAACGTACATCTAACAAGCAAAATCTTAATCTAATTTTCCACCACAGTCTGTTTCCGTCGATGCGGGAAGGGTGGTGGGGTCATAGTGCTTAACACTGGGTTTGTTAGGTGCTGCTACGAGTAAAAAAACTTGATATGTCTCCGGGGGTTTAATTCATCCACCGACGGCGCACCAAGTAAAGGGTGCAGGTCGGCGTTCTTAAGCTTTCAATCAGATATTGCTTTCGCTGCCTGCACCTACTTCCATTTCAGCCACTCCGAATTTTCAAACGTGAGATCGCCATGCTTATTGTCTCCATTACAACTCTCACGCCACTAAACAAGGTTTTCACTGTCATGAGAATGTACGAGATTTGATCCTCCATCCAGTGGCGCCATGCGATTCTGTCTGCCGCACTGAGTAGAGAACACAATTCCTGGCTACCATGGAATCCGCACAGTACCTGGGTGTCTTCGTATCCCGATGCACTACTTTGATTTATTTTGTGTTGAAAATGGCGTGACAATGTCAGCTTTTCTCCCTTCTAATGCTCTTGGAGCTAGAGCATATGGACTATCTTATCTTGATAAGAGAGCTCCACAGACGTTAATCCAATCCCTTCAGAATAGTTGCTGCCTATTTTACCTCTGTCACTGTTGAGTGGTGATCTTACATCACCAGAATTCTCCATCTCTTCATTCTCCCCAGTAGTTGGGCACCGTAATAATTGTTGAAAATGGCCAGGTTTAGGAATTCCTGGCACAGAGACGATGTTCATTGGCTATGGCCAGACTAAATTTATTTATTATGTTCTAAAATTTAGTCCTGATGATGCCTAAGTAGGTGAAACATCGACTGAGCAAATCAATAAAAAATGTATATTGGGAGAGATCCCCAGCGTTTATTTTCTTTCATAATAAAAAAAATTATTATTCTCTAGCAATATCTGCACTAACAAATCGATTATTTATCTAACAATTAAAATTAATTGTTATCATCACTTATCATTCTTGTGTAATAAATCTTGAGAGGCATGGATTTTAGGAGGAGGGAGAAAATAACAGTCGGGGGATTATGTCTTTAATGGCAGTTAATACCAACTCTCCGATGGGGAACCCAATCTACAATTCCCATACAAGCTCCCTGAAACATTTATTTTGTAGAATCTCCGGGCCTCGGGTTTCTCTAAATCTTTCTATAGATCATCCGCATAAAATCGAAAATGAAATAGACAACGTTTATCTCATCTTTAAAATATAGGGGGTTTAGAAATCAAAATAATGGAACCACGTTGTAGAATTGGAAACCCGAATGTGAATTCGATTTGTTTATTCTTCATGAAGTTATCTTCGATCGTTTTAGGATATTCTTTTATACAGTTTACTGGCGGTCATTGTACTGTAGTGTTCATAATAAACGTCAACTTCAACGTCAGCTTTAGCAATCAAGTCAACTCACATTTAACGCACGGAATCCCTTTTTGGATGAAATTTTATCCCTTCAATGCTTTCGGAATGTTTACTTCTACCTCTTAATTTTCCTTTACGAGCTCTGAAATTGCATCGTTCCTTTGACCTCATTGGCCAATGTCATATGGTTTGGTTATCTCTATTAAATGAACAAAGCCGGCTGACAATATTAAGCTAACCTATATATAACTTGTGATCTAATGTACTTAATTTGTGGTTAATAAATTATTACTTATATTCAATCAACCCATGTCTTTCATTCTGACATGGCGCAGTCGGTAGGACATGTGAATTTGAAACCGCCAGAACAATTTATTTTCGAAGGAAATATAGCAGAAGCATGGAAAAGGTGGTATAGAAAGTTTAATGATTACTTGTCGGCTATCGAAGTACAGGATAAAAAAGATGAAGTAAAAGTCGGTATACTGTTGAGCGTATTAGGAGAAGATGCACAAGATAAATATCAAACCTTCAATTTAACGGCAGAAGAACAGAAGGAATACGCAATTGTAGTTAAAGCTTTTGAAGATTATTGCATACCTAAAAAAAACGAGAGGGTGGCAAGATTTAATTTTTTTCAACGTAAACAGAGAAAGGGTGAGTCATTCGATGATTTCATTACAGATTTGAAAAAGTTAAGTGTTGATTGTGCATTTGAAACATTGAAGGATAGCCTTATAAAAGATCAAATTGTAAGTGGTATACAGGATGAACAAGTGAAAGATAGATTGTTGCGGGAAGATAATCTAACACTAGATAAATGTACTAATTTATGCAAAGTGGCGGAGTTAGCAAAACAAAGAATAGAGACGTTGCGAGGTACAGAAGAAGAGGAAATAAATATAGTACAGCAAAGGAGCAGAACCAAAGCAGCGACGAGTAATCTGAGAGTGAGTACGCAGCCGTGGACGTCGAAGCCGAGTATCAGCGATAGCAGCAAGACATCACTGCAACAAGAGCAGCATTATGGAAGCCAGCAGCGATTGAGGTGCAATAAATGCGGCAACGTCCATGGGTATAGAAATTGCCCAGCCTAGGGTAAAATTTGTATTAAATGTAATCGGATAAATCATTTTGCAAAAATGTGTAGAGTAACTCGAAATATAAATAATGTAAGTATGATTGAGGGAGAGGATGCTGAAATGTACACTTTAGGGAGAATTCTAAAAATAAATAATGTTCAAAAGGGTTGGGAATTATCTATAAATATATTGGAAAGCAAAACTTTACTTTCAGTCAAGCTCAATACAGGGGCGGAATGCAATGTTTTAAAAAAAAGCGACTATGAAAATTTGAAAATTAAAGAGAAAATAAATAAAACTGATAACAAATTGGCAAATTACAGTGGTTCTGAAATACCGGTTATAGGAACTGTTATATTAGATTGTGTAATCAAGGGTAAAATAGAACCAATAAAATCTTATTTAGTAAACTGTAATAGCTCAAGCTCTGTTTTGGGATTAGATACAATTAAAAAACTGAAATTAATTACCAGAGTTAAAAATATAAATATGAATACAAATAATGGTCACACGAAATTGCTTAGCAGATATAAAGAACTATTCGAAGGTATAGGAAAAATCTCAAAAATATATGATTTCAAATTAAAAGAAGGATATGAAGGAAAAATTGAACCATGTCGTAGAATACCTTTTAAATTATTAGATCTTTTCAAAGAAACATTATACAGAATGAAAGACAATAAAATTGTTACAGAGGTTAACGAACCTACTGAATTTATGAACCCAATCGTAATCACCAGTAAACCTGATAAATCATTACGTATTTGTTTAGACCCACAGCATCTTAACACTTGTTTACTAAGAGAACATTGTCCTTTACCTACATTTGAGGAAATATCTAGTAAAATGGCGGGGGCAAAAATGTTTGCAGTTCTAGACGCATCAAATGGGTTTTGGCATTTAGAACTTACACATAGGAGTTCGTTAATGACGGCTTTTCAAACGCCATATGGTCCATTTAGATTTTTAAGAATGCCTTTCGGGGTTAGTATTGCACCAGAAGTGTTCCATAAAACTTATTCAGAGATTTTTGAAGGTATAAAAAACGTAGCTGTGTATATCGATGATATAATGATATGGGCAGAAAATGAAAAAGAATTATTAGAAATTTTAGAATTAGTAATGAAAAGAGCTTATGAGCATGGGATTAAATTTAATAAAAACAAATGTAAGTTTAAAGAAGAAAGAATTAAATTTTTAGGTCATTACTTCAGTAGCAAAGGGATAGAAATTGATGATGACAAAGTCAAAGCAATTAGTGAAATGGAAAGACCAAAAGATGTTAAAGCAGTAGAACGATTATTAGGATTGATAACCTACGTGGGTAAATTTGTAGAAAACTCAGCTCAGTTAACGGAACCATTGCGTAATCTAATTAAAAAAGGTACAATTTTCAACTGGACAAGTGAACATGAAAATTGTTTTAAAAAGATAAAAATATGTTAAAGCAAAACTCCTATTCTACAATTATACGATGTAAATAAGGAGTGCAGAATTAGTGTAGACGCTAGTAGTACCGGAGTAGGGGCAGTTCTGTTACAAAATGATTTGCCAGTAGCATATGCATCACAAGCATTCACTGAATGTCAAAAATCGTGGGCTCAAATAGAGAAAGAATTATATGCCATAGTGTTTGGATGTGAGCGTTTCAGACAGTATGTAATCGGTAAACCTTTTGGAGTAGAATCAGATCATAAACCGCTGATCCCTATTTTAAGACGAAAGATAACTGATATACCAATGAGACTACAAAAAATGCAAATGCGGTTACAACCATATGATATTAAAGTAACTTATACAATTGGTAAAAATTTAATAATAGCAGATTTACTATCGAGAGCTCATTTAAAAGAAACTAAAGAGGATGGAGATTCCACAATGTATATATTAGAACTTACGTTAGCAAGCGAGATGAGTAATCAAAAGAAACAAAAATATATAGAAGCAACAAAAAATGACATAGAATTGCAGACATTGAAAAATACAATAAAAAAAGGTTGGCCAAAAGAAATAAAAGATGTACCAAATTTAGTTAAATATTATCATACTTACCATGCCGACATTTATGAATATGATGACTTACTGTTTAAAAATAATTGTGTAATAGTAAACCAACCACCAATTAAGAGAAGAAGTTTTGAGTAAGTTACATTATAATCATTTAGGCATTGAAAAAACAAAAGCTAGAGCGAGAGAAATAGTATTTTGGCCCAATATTAATAAAGATATAGAAAACAAAATAAACAACTGTAAAACATGCTTAACGTTCCAACGATCAAATCAGAAAGAAAGTCTGATACCAACATTAATACCAGATAAAACATGGGCAACAGTACGAGCTGATATTTTTTACATTGATAGAAAACCAAACATGTTAGTTGTGGATTATTTTTCTAAATATGTAGATGTTTTACCATTGAAGGATGAAACTAGTGTAACAGTTATAAAAGCATTAAAGTCTTGTTTTGTACACTGGGGTATACCAGAAGAATTCAGATCAGATAATGGCCCACAATTTTCGAATTTTCTATTTAAAACGTTTACAAGAGAATGGAAATTTAAGCATGTTACGTCGAGTCCAACATATCCACAAAGTAACGGAATGGTGGAGCGGCACATACAAAATGTGAAAAATGTAATTAGAAAAGCTCATTTTGATAAAAAAGATGTGTACTTAGCAATACTAGAATTAAACAACACACCAATATCTAATACAATACCTTCTCCAAATGTGATAATGCAAGGTAAAAATGTGAATGGTGTTCTATATGATATACCAAAGTTTAAAAGTGAAGAAAATTCATATATAAAAGGTGAATTGTTACAAAGACAAAGGAAACAAAAAATTTTTCATGATCAACGAGCCAAAGATTTGAAAAAATACGAAAAAGGAGAAAATGTTAGAGTTAGAAACAAACAAGGAATGTGGTATCGGGCTGTAATAATAGATAGAAACATAAACAATAGGGCTTATCAAATTAAGACAGAGGGAGGCTCCTTATTGACGCGTAATAGAATACACTTAAGAAATTATACTAGCCTACCATTCGAAATAGAAAGTAACGAATATAGACTTGATGAAAATATTAAACCACAAATTTCGGAAAATTCAAATAATAATGCTATGTTAATAATAGGTTAATAATACAGCCGATCCAGCAGATCAGCAATTAATGAACCAAAGCCAGAGCGAAGATATCAATAATGACAATGACACATATGTAACTCGTAGTGGACGAATCAGTCGTCAGCCAGCATATCTAAAAGAAAACTATGTATTACAATAAAAAAAAAAAAAAAAACAAAAAAAAAACGGAGATGTCATATGGTTTGGTTATCTCTATTAAATGAACAAAGCCGGCTGACAATATTAAGCTAACCTATATATAACTTGTGATCTAATGTACTTAATTTGTGGTTAATAAATTATTACTTATATTCAATCAACCCATGTCTTTCATTCTGACAGCCAACCAATTTTAATTAATTACCACAATTTTTTTGAGATAGACAAATTGTTTATTTAGTTTTAGGCTACATGAGATAACTAACAATTAATATTAAAACTGAAATTTCTCAATATTTACATGTAGAAAGACTGAAAAAAAAAATCTTCAACTAAAAGACTAATTTAGTCCTTAAAGATAAATTGAATGTGTTGAAATATGCACAACACTTTTTAGTAAATTATTGCTGCTACAATTTCCAAGAAACCTGATTGGTTTCTTTCGCTACTTTACAGAGCCAATGTCAGTGGTAATATAAAGACGAGAGATGGGAGTAAGCCTAGGTGCATTTGTTATTATTCTTAGGAATTTATTCTGTATTCTCTGCATTTACTAGAACTATCCGTATGGGCCGTACTCCAGGATGGTGATACATAAGTTAATATAGGTCTGGCCAGTATTTTATAAACTATTGATTTATCTTTCATCGGCAGTTTGTTTCGCAAAGAAATGGAAACGGCAATGAAACGACAGCCTTGCCTTTACAGAATTTTTCCCCTCAAAGTATCGATTCGTTGAATATTGATGATTTACTTAATTTTACGCGTTGTGTAAGAGATTTTCTTCATTTCTTTTTCCCCCATGGTCGAATAACGTTGATATCACAAAGCCTGTACCTGTAAAATTAAAGGCGTAGTCTATACAACTGCTTCGTAATAAGACGAGAGCTCAGTTTAAATTTTCGGTTGAATTGTGGAAATATTCGGATTGACTGGGCTTAGAGAGTGAGTAGCAGGTCCTAGATGCCTTCACAATAGTCTATTGTAGAGGCATTGAGCGGAAGTGGTGCTAAGAGCCGGATGTAGGTCAGTAGGTAAAACGTTTTCTATGATTGCCAGGTTTCCTCTTACGGACGGGTTCAGGACTTCTAGCCAACCGGCACAAGTACCTTCAGTCCATCACACTCCACAAGAATTTGTTAACATATTTGGCCAAGGCGTATGGCTGGGTCAATTGAATCCCAAAATGATAAATACAAAATATACTAGCTCATTCCCGGATCAAACCCCAGCTACCATTTTTTATAGTTAAAATGTTTTTTTTTATTTCTATTTTTACCGACAAATTTTTACTAATTATTATTATTACTTAATATACTTAATAAACGAAATAAGGTCTAAGAAAGTAAAGAAAAACTCTAACCACTGGTGCATCTCAGCATGTCAAAAATACGATCTTACACACAGACCTACGTGAAAAGGCTGTACATGCAACGGCATCAAAAACTACAGACCCCCGATTCCTCACATACTTAGGTAAGCAACGTAAGACTTTCCTGACGCCAAAAAGTACTGGAGTAGGAATTTATTGATTTAAATAAACTGCCATCGACATAATCCTACGAAGAGGCATCACTGGATGCTTTTCCCCGTATGCCATTCATGCCTATGATTACTATTCATTCATTCCCTCATTCATAGACTGTATCATTCATTTTCGGAATACAGTATACAGAATAAATCTATGAACATGACAAAAAACACGAGAGACATTTATAGGGCTCAACGTCAGTTACTTAGTTACTTGAATAACCTACACGTTTAGTGTAAAAAAAACAAAATTTTCAAATAAGTATAGTTTCTCTTTTTTTTTATGATACAAATTTAAATGCTTGTTTTGCTGAAAACCAATTGGTGAAAATTGATTTCAAGATACAACCTGGAGACAAAACTAGTTCGCCTTGAATATGAACCCGCATGACCAAACGGTAAGGCGGGTCTACAAGTGAGTATGCCTAAGAAGAAACATCATCAAGAAACACGTCAGACTGCCCTTGTGTTTCATAAAACGTATTAAATGATCGTGAAAAACTCGTTTGGTGTTTTTGAACCGTTTCGGTAACTGAAAATTAGCTTTTCAAAAAATCACAAAAAAAAAATGCTAAAAACTTAACCATTAATATTTATAAAACCTATTGAAAATTACATTAAATGCGTGATTCTTATTGTCGGCTCTTAGCACAGTACTATTGAGAATATGCTTTTATTTATTTATATATTTATATTATTTTTGCGTTATGTTTATTATGTCAAAAATTTATTCCTTGATTAATATTTGAGCTGGGGCTTGAGAAATCAATTTCGATCAAGAAAATCGATATAGATTGAATCTACCTTTGCCTAACACCAAATTATAAATGTGTTTTTTACGAAAAATTTAATCAAGATGTTTCAGTGCATATGAATCGCTTGGCAGAACAGAATTTTTTATTTTACTTAATTTCAGAAGCGAATGTAACCATACAATGTTTGTCATTAAAGTTTGCATTACAAAAACTAGAGACGAAACCATTTAATTCTACATATTTTGATTACTATGGGTTCATTGTTTTAATAGATATTTAACCAAAATAACAACAGAAGTGAGTACATATTTAGCTTTTTGAATCACACAGTAATCGTAATTAATTGTATTCGGACGTAGTTTATTAAAGGTAAAAAGATACGGGATATGCATATTATTATTATTTTAACATCAATAGTTAATTTTTATTGCTATGATTTATATTATTTATTTCCATTTCTAAGATTATACGTTATTTATTATAAGAAATTGTAAATCAATTTTATTAGAAGAACTTAATTGGCGGTGGGCGTCCTGGTAATGGTCAGTCTCCAAACTGTTCAGAGAGTCTGTGGCTCTCACCCTCTTGGTCAGCTTCCACTGACCCGTATTAGGTGACGAGGCTAATAGAGGAACGTGGGTTCCTCTCCCAAACCTCCGCTTCCTCTTTCGCACGAGGAGACAATCATGCGGGGTTGGGTGGTCCCTGGATTATGTTTGTTTATATACATTGTATGAATGAGTGAGTGAATGGTGAACTGTAAATATGGCATGAATGAGATTATGGTTACAATTACTTATTGCCAGAATATTTAAGATTGTAATTTTATTTCAATAAAAATATTTTATAATAATAATAATTAGGAGAACCATGACCTGTGATAATAATTTTTTTTTTTTTATTTTTTTTTGTGCTAAAATTACAATCTGCCTTTTATAAGGCAATAAGTAATAATTATTAAGAAACGCAGTATTTTTCCATCCATTCAGTCACTATATCCCACCGTAGGTGTAGCAATGCTTCGCAATACATGTTGACGGATTAGCCTCAAACTCCGAAGTTGGAGAGACTATAATACTTTGATCGCTCAAAGACGTTGCTCGAGGTAACCGTAAGGAATACTGCAACTAACTACGATTCATTACTCGGAGAGAAAGGGAGAAGGGGAAAATTACGGAGGGGGGGGTGAAAAGCAGAACCCATGGAAGCACTAATTGGACTATTGTAATCTCATTTGTAATGGCATTATAGTCGGCTCAACTCTCCCTTCCATTCCTTGGCTGAGACAATTGCTGTTGCTGGCAGGCGCCTCCCAATTAAACTCCCACCCAGTCTTTTTTATATTCAAAGAAAACAAAGTTTGCACGGACCTGAAAATGTAAAAAAACCTTATTTACATAGGCAGACAATAAGCTTTATAATCAAAGCATTGTGTTTTCCGCTGTGGGGTCTATCTGTGAAACCCATCTCCGGTCACTCACAATTCAGAGTCACTTATCTACATTTTTTTCCTTTAAATCCTTCAGTTCCGTAAATGTTTTTTTATTCTAGTTTTGTTAAAAATAATCACAATCTTTACATAGCCTCCAAATATTGGAAAAATATCAGATAAAATACACGCTTGAGAACCGAATTGAATTTATCAATTTCTTTAAAACGATTTTCCATTCATCCCCTCTATATCTTAACAGATAGCATAATGTAAAGCAAGTATTCTTAGTAAAGCCTTGCTTTACTTTAAATGGCCAGTTACTCCAATCATGTCCTGAACGTATGAGGCTATCGCGCTCTTCGTTAGCCTCCACTGGCCGTATCCGTATCCGGTGACGCGGCTGACGGAGGAGCGTGGGGGACTTCCCAAGACTCCACTTTCTCTTTCTCATGCGAGGGTGGTGACAACCATGTGGATTTCGGAGGCCTTGGGCTGTTTGTAAATACTGAATGAATGAGCGAGTGAATGCAGATTGTAAATACGGTATGAATGAGAACATTTATTACAATTACATATTGCCTAATAAGGCAGATTGTAATTTTAGCACAATAAAAATGTTTCAATGTAAAAAAAAAAAAAATGTTTGACCAACTGACTTACTGAAGTCTCAAACTACTGGGCGTTTGGTTAAGTGGTTGGGGCATTTAAGAAAACGTCTAGTTAAATGATCGAAAACATTGAAATATGAATAAGTGACTTGTCATTTGAGCAAATGACGGATTTAACTATTTGCCTGCGATATATATATCAGGAAATAATTAGTTAGCCACTTTTTGTTTTTGATTGTTTCACGAGTAGGCTCACACAAAATCTGCTTGGGATCTCCCCGAAAGTTAGTTTTAAATAAAATATTTGTCTAATTGGTGTCGCGAAACCAAATTAAATGCTTTTGGCGGATAATGAAAGGTACATTATTTATGTTTCCAAGAAATGGGAATATAAACGATTTATCAAATGAAGAATTGAGATTTCACAGTTAAAGAAATACTCATTATCTAAAGGAAGAATGTTCAAATGAGTATACGATGCATTTATAGGAGATCGTTAATGTTAAAATAAATAATTAAACGGAACAGAGCACTTTGTTCATTCGTTTTTCGTTCATAGACTACTTGATTGATAGCGATTGGCCTGAAAACTTAATGAGGTGGAACGAGTAATTACCGAAGACAAAAGATCCCCTGAAAAATTGATGTTTTTTTTTTTTCGAAAATCTAATAATTATTTTTTTCTTCTTTGAATATAAACTGGGGAGATGCTTTAGAAACGAAGCCGATGATAGTTCAAATTTGCTGGATCACCTTATTTCTTTGGATTTGAACTGTTACTTTTGTATAAAAATACTGTTACTGACAACAATACTGTTACTAACAACAATACTGTATACCAGCACTGTTACTTTTGTATACAACTTAGCCGTCGAGTATAGAACTGAATCAGATAATTAATACAACGTTTAGTTTTTTTAATTAATAATTAAATGTGAATCACTATGATTATAAAATATCGAATTGCTGGGATGCAAATAATTTATAAAATATTAAAGCTTGTGTGAAAGTATGTATGTCTAGATTTATATATACGCATATTTACCACCGAGCTTGTTTTGTAAATTGTAAATATAAAGCTAAGTAGCAACTATCTTTATTCTATCTGTAGCTACAATTATTTATAATTGAAAAATTAATTACGTACAACGTGATTTGTTTCCATATCTATTTTGTTTTTAGCTATTATTTATCAAAAAAGAATGTACAGCATTGACTGTTAATATTGATTTTAGAAATGTACCTTTGTTAATGTGCGAGAATACTGTGGAAGTATGTTTATAACGGTAAACGATAAAATTAGTAAACGATGATGATACAAACGTTTTCCTTAATACAAATCATTAAAGCAATAAAATCAAAATTAAGCAATTTTGTGATTTAGTATAGGATGCTACATATAGAACCTAACCAAGTCGGTAACAAGTTAACTGTCGGTCGGGAGAGGGTTTGGTATGAGTGGGCGGTATGAATTGAAAATATTTTCTACAAAGGAGATGCAATGGTGGTGTAGGAGTTATGGCGTGGACTGGGATTACTTTGGAAGCACGGGGTGATTTAGTTATTATCAAGGGCTTCTTGATGGAGATAATCAGTATTAATGCTTAATCTCTTAGCCTATTGCATGTTCTTGCACGAAGACATATGTATGCTCAAATCCAGCAGGAATTGTTTCCAGTTATGTGAAAAACGTTTCAATCCAATTTTCAGCGTAGGGAGGATGTAATCTAGATCTATCCTATGAAACACCTGTCGAGCTGGCAAGGAGTCAATAAAAAATTTAATTCGCTTTGAATGAAGTTTATGAAAATATCCCTGAAGATTTTATGAAAACCGCATTTTAAATCAATAAATTTTTCTTTTTCATTGACGTAGTCATATTATTTTTTTTTTGGTGTTTTCTGTTAATACCTAACTGAAATCCCAATTATTTTCCAGCAACTACCATGATAAATTAAGAAATGAGTTTCCCTACTGCACTGGTTGAACATTATTTAGAGTTACAATTAAAACTAATAATATAGTAATTAGTAACAATTTTTATTAGAAAGTTCTTTATTTGTAAATTAATAATTTATTTATCCAGCATTAATAATTGTGATTTAAGGCCTCATTTATACCTTTTACAGTTTTTCAGTCTCTTAAAACGACACATTTTAATGGTGAATTATTTGTTTGTTCTCAATGGACCCTTCAACGAGTGGTAAGTTTTACAATTATTTTATTATAGCATTACTAATTTACTACAGTACCATGATTTTCAGCTCAAAAAAATCATTTTTAATAGGTATCATTTCACTTAAAATATACCCAGAAAGCTTTTAATTTTCTTCACTTAAAAAATGATATGTCTCTAAAAAATTAAAACCAGTGTTGGGATCCATGAGTAAAATTGTTTGTTGTATTGCCTTGTGAAAGATTCTTTTGAAAAATCTTGCAACTTCGGTGACAGCTATTTTTTTAAGAACACGCTAAGACCAATGGGGATGTTTCCGAAGTCCGGTGAGTCACACCATCCAGTGACAGAGATGAGAAGATTTTACACTTGATAGTGGACTGTTTTAAATTATCTGGGTGCTCTGATGGGGTTGAAACACTCATTGAATCTGAGCTTTGTGGTGTGTCAATGTAAAGAAAAAAGATGGGAAAACTGTCATAGTATGTTATTCAAATTTATCATTAAACGTAAATTTGGCTCGATGTGCCTTTCATGTTTTCTTGCGCGCCGAACCAAGAAAATGATTTCGGCAAATTTATTTATTTATTTTTAAATTTTATTCCTACATAAATACCTATTTTCACCTATAGACATATTGAACTTCCATTATAAATTTGAAATGTTGTAAATTTACTTAAATAGATTAATTTGAATTTAAATAATAATTTTATTGAATTTGTTTCATCATAGTAATTTTTCAGCATTGTTTTCATATAAAAAAATTACTTAATTTATTTTGATATTTGTATGTCATATGAATTATGGATTTCACTTATTTTAGAAGTAAATGAAATACTTTTTTTTTAACTTGTTAAATAAAAAAACAAAAAATACTTATGGAAGATGAGATTTGGGTTTCGTCCTTTCTCCCCATATACTTGATGCACTGCACCAGGAGGAGTATTGCATGGATGTGAGATTTATTGTATAGATAGACCATGTTTAATAAAATGAGACGAAACTTTCTAAAATAAATTGAATTGAAATAATCATATTAAATTGAATAATCTACAAAAATAAATATTTAAGGCAACAAACTTTTGGAATGTATTGATGTAGGTTACTTTCCACCTCAGTTGCCTCTCTTCATTAAACTTAAAAATCGTATTTAATGGCTAGGAATGCTTAGTTACCAACCCCCTTGACGTTTTTGCTAAGAGGGAGATTTTTTTCTGTCCTTGATTAATTTGAAAAATTACAGTTTGATTATCGATTGAGACGCAAGAATTTATTCATACTTAAGTACAATTCACATTTACAACAATATTCATAAATAGTGTGTAAGTAGTGTTCTGCTAAGGCGACCCCCCCCCAAAAAAAATATTAATAATAACGAGATTTATTCCACAACGAAAATTGTCAACATAAAATTTACTAATATTTATTGTTCTCGTTAAATAAATAAATGAATTTCATGATTCTCTATTAAAGGTAGATTTCTTGAAGTACTTGGCATACCAGGTCAAACAGAACAATTGCTGGCCCGGGGATTGTAAATAATTAGTATTAGTATCTCTGACCTCCACTACTATATTCGGAACGACAGTTATGGAAGCAGCTGACACCTGCACACCGACTGTCAACACACAGCTGACACCTGCACATCGCCTAAGTCAGCAGAAAGATCAGCACTCCTTAATCTAATCTGTCCTTATATAATTCTCCTCTTCCTCTCACCAGCTCTCATTGATCTCGTCACTGTACCCCTGACGTATTACTCTATCATTGTTATCATATAAGTTGTATTGTTTGTCTAGTTAATAAACTACTTTTTAAAAAGGCCCCTTTGGTTAATAATTATTTAACTGACGATAGTATCGACATGAGTTTTATTTAAAAATGACATATCGACAATTCGTTGACGTAAATATGTAATTAAAAAAGGACTCGTGTCAACACCCTCGTCGTCCCAAGTATACGTATCTATTCCTTCGTAATTAAGTTATTTTGTGTATATAATATAATTTATTGAAATTTTTTCCCTACTATTTTGTTAATATTATATACCCTGCCATAAAAAAAAAAATTAAGAAGTAGAAATTGACTAGATAAGAGAGGCCTAAGTACAAAAGTCATTTACCGACTGTCAGGTAGTTACAGTCATAAACGAAAGAAGTTGAGAGACACGTTGTAAGCCCTGGGCCGGATCAGCACAAGGTCATAAGCCATGAGCCCGTTGGAATACAGGGGTAAGAAAATTGTAGTTCTTCCGACTTGCTTGTCAAAGAAAATGTTAAAAAGAACTTTTTCAACACTTAGTCACGAAAAGATAAGCCTTGGAAAGAAAGTGGGGAGAAGTCCTGTTTATAAGGCAAGGTGGGAGACAAAGGGGCCTTCTTGTTCGGGGGTTGGTACCCGTGAACATCTTACTGATGGCTGGACGAGAGCTAGGATGGAAGACTAGCTTGTGGAGACGCTGAGATCATGAGATCTTGGTCTGGAATTTTCATCTAAGAAGACACAGATGTATATTTGTAAGCATAGTTATTAAATAAAGAGTTCTTACTAATTTTTGATTCTATTTAATTTACAAACATTTGACTAAAGTATATTGTATTGTAAAATTCTATTTTATATATTAAATTCATTCCATTGATCACCACGTCAATTTATTAAGATAAATTACGTTGAATTAGAAGCAATTAGGGCAATATTAACTTTATTAAATATTATTGAGCAAAAAATATTTTAGGATCACTTTACGCTAATGCTCTCATGATTTGATAGAAGAATCAAATATGTCAGTAGTTGAATAATTAAATGGGATCCCTTTAAATCAAATATTTTAATTATTCAGCATGAGCGTAGGTGCGTGGTGTTGAGGATGGATATAAAAGAGATATATGTATCCGTAGAATGATACATTCTTTATATATTTCCTTTCATTTTATGTATTTAGATACAGTTTATTATATTAGATACATGAATATGTTGGCATGAAAGTAAGTATCAAGAATCAAAATAAAACCTCTGTTCGTCGAACGTAGCATTTAATATATCCATGGAGTCTTTCAATTACCATTATTATGTATTGTATTATTAGTCCATAGTGGTGTATATGGTATGGTGGAAGGTTCCACTGTTAGATGATACTTTATGTGTACCGTATGGTTTGTGCTTCAGCATAAGGGTTTCGATGACCTGCGTATTTAAATTGACTTTTGAATTCAGTTCCTTCCCTCGATCCCATTAATGGGATTTGGAGCCGATACCCTTTTCAGCATCGTTATTGACGTTCGGTGGGACGAATTTCTTTCGGGAAAATTAAAAATGGTTTATCCAATGATACTTGGATCAACGAGTATTTATCCTAGGAATATTTTAAACTTGATAACCATACATGGGTGCTCATAAATGTTCTTTGAACGCTGTGGTGTGAGAGAGAAACACTTTATTAGACAAAGTAGTGCTATATTGGGTCGCTAAAACGCGGTACACCTATCAATAGAGTTTCTACATTTTCATAAAAATGTCTTTGAATAGAGTTGAATTTTATTGACGATGACGTACGCTTTATAAATAAATAACACTCGACTACCGTTTGCAAGTCATTAACTTTATATCTCGGTGTGTGGTTGTAGAGGAAACGGCGTAGCAACATTTGTTTATTATTCATCGGGGTGAGAATATTTGAAAAGTAAGGAGCACGCTAGGGAATGGTTTACTGGTCCAGGCTGACCGGATATTTACAAACATCGGACCGAAGCTTACACTAAACACTTTTCTACTATAATTTGGTCAAAAAATATTGTTGGCGAAAAGCCCAAACACACGCATACACAACATACAACAACGTAACATTTGTTCACGTTCATGACGATGGATGGCATTCATTCATGAATTTTGACGCACTTTGATCCAGCGGGCTGTGCCCAATATCTTTTTATTATAACTATAAACTATAAATATTATTTAATACAATCTTTATTGTGATAAAATTACAATCTGCCTTTTATTGGGCTATAAGTAACTGTGATCAATGGCTATAGATAGTGTTTTTGAGTGTGATTTATAGTGTTTTTCTTTGGAATCGTTAGATATAGTGTGTTGCTCTACCATTATTCCGCTGACGTCTATTCTCCGATCGAGTATATGACCCGTTTCAGAGAATCAGGTTGAAAATAAATATGGCAAAACATTACATAATTAGTGCAACAAGTCTAGAAGCCCAGGCCAAGTGTAGGAGTAGTCAAATGTAAATTGAAATGGAGTCGTGAGTTGTGCGTTATTGAAGTGATAAGAGTTATTCTTTTACACGTTTTGAGCTGATTACAACAAAACAATTGCAATAGAAAAATACAGATTTTGAAATATCGTTCTGTGCAAAGAAATGTCACCCCCACCCCTCCTTGCCTATCGACCTAGATCCTCCCAAATCTCCTAACCCAAACACGCCAGGCCATAAACCTATATTTTCCATCATAAAACCCACATGACGTCATCTACTATTGGTACATAACGTATTAGCATCAGCTTAAGCAGGGATTACTTGTACTAGTCAGTTTTCCCAACCCTTTATTAACATATAAAACTAATTTTGTGATAAACGATCCTACCCTTACCCCCTCTATTTCTAACCAGGCCTCGACTTCTCTACCTATTTAACCCTAAATTCTAAAATTTCGCACCAGTATTTAGAGTACCTAGAGATATCCGTCCAGATTTCTAAAACACGTATAATTTGTATCACCCAAACTGCCTATTTAAAGGTCTGTGAAGCTAGGGATCCAATATTTTTCACGTCATCTCGAATTCCACAATCCTACTACGAAGGCTCAGCCACAGTCGTTCAAGCTATATCACTTGATATACTGGGAGAAGAAGTGCTTTGAAGAATTCTCCAACCAAATTCCAACAAACCGTTCTCACCCGTCTTAGATAAGGTCTAGGTCTGAGAAGCACAAGGATTGGTCTCATGAAAATCATTTACAACCTTGATTTAGGCTGCTTTCTAATATGCTTCAATAATCCGAACTAGACATCAGCAATCCATAAATTTATTTCTGTGGAGGTAGCCTGAGTTAACGTGAGCCCCTTGATAAGTATAACACTGATATCTTCTCAAAGATAATAATGAATCATTACCAGCAAAAGAAAATTGATTGCCATGGTTGGTGCTTATGCCCGGGGGATCGGAGATATGTGTCGGGTGCCCGATCCACCAACCTATCAAGCACGAGCCTAGTCAATATCATAAACTATGATATCTTTTGGCTAGTAAAAACAGAAACGGTTATGTTTCTACCTTATGATCAGCAATGTAACCCTTAAATATGAGAAGCGTAACCCTGGACGTGATTTGTTTAATGACCAAGTGTTTCTCATAATTATCAGCACATTAGAAAGTCAGAGCACCTTCAAAGTAGACACCGTTAAAAGAGAAATATCGCCTGTAGCGGTGTCCAAACTAGTACAAATTCACCGCAGAATGCAAGCCTTTATCCTGTGAATGTAGCTTGTGTAAACACAACTGGGGATATGCGTATCGAATTCACAGATCGGAATCGAGATTATTGGACGCTTCGTTACTATGCTGTACATCGCTTGCGTTTTTTTCGTTTGATCCAGAATAATTTACGCTATACTAGACAACATTTATTACTGTAAAGCATCGGGTGCTACAAAGCAGCCAATTATCCGGGATTTGTTAATTGGAAACAGCGACACTCCGACTAGTGGGTCAAAAGGTGACTGAATCGATTTGATTTCAAGCAGTTCACACAAGGGGGGGGGGTTAATAAGTGAAAATTCGCCGACTTGAATTGTGCACTTGTGATTACTCTTTATCAAACATAAAGCATTGTTGGTCATGCTAGGTTCCGACCTGAGGTGAAGATGCCCAAACTCTTAACACTGTCATCCCCAGTGACAGGTTGATAAAAACAAGAATTATTTAATCCAACGAAATTTATTTACCATCACTGAGAATTGTGCCGTTTGTTATTCTATAAACCGGAAAGTACTTTTATACAAATTTTCCTCAGTCGGATTCTTTTTATGTTTACCAGTGAAACGATATTCCAAGAGGAAAACATATTTTGATATTCTCGTTTGAGGAAAAAACTGTATTAAAACATAATATCCGCCGAGAGGTAGCAATAGGGAAAAAATCCCTTTTCAGAGTTCAACTGAAACATAAGACCATAAAAGACTAGGGCTTACCTTCTTACCTTTTGTCCTGGTTCCCTTTAATACAGCATTTAAATAGCCTGTAGCTGGAGCACTGACTCCATAAAATAAAATTATGAAAGTTAATCACGTGTACCTTAGCACGTGTACACTCCGCGACAACGCAAACAGAGATGATGGACATTGGAAAAGTATTGCTGCAGATATTATGTAGGGAATGGGTTGGAGAAACTGTGATTGCCCAGGGATAATGCCATGGCAGCCTGGAGCTACGCAGGAGCTGAATAGGGCTGGCAACCTTTTTCATCGCACTCGTATTTTCTTTTTTCAACTGCTTTTAATCAAATACTCTCTTTCTCTCTCGGTTCATATCCTTCTTCACCTGGATTATTACTTTCATCACTTCCGCAATGAAGATCGGTGTACTCAGAGATTATGGTGCAGTCTTGTTTTTAGATTTTTGTTCCAATGATATACAGTATTTGTTTTGTCTTTTAACATTTTCTAGCCGTCATGAACGTTTCATCGTATATGATATTTGTTCCTTGGTAGTACAGCTTAGTATATAGGAAAATTAATGTGAAAATATATGTAAGCACATTGTCAAATAACAATGTTAATTATTTCAATATAATTTATTTACAATCATAGTCACGAGAGGTATGGGTCCAAACTGCACTTCCTATTGTAAGCATGGTATGACATAAATTCACCATTCGTCATACTCTTCCTGAAATAAATCACCAGGGAATGACGGGATACAAACGTTTATTGTGACACAGATACCAGGAGAGGGATACCGGCAAACCTGTACTTGTATCAGATAGCGTTACTTCCCTGACAAGAGGGGGCGTTACTTCCCTACTTGTTTCCACTACACAAGCCAGCCAGGGGCGGAGATCACCCTGCCCACTACCACCCGATCAGCTTATTCTCGGGGAAGGTTCTCTTGAAAACTCTTTTGAATCATCTCAAAGCCGGCTTTGCGGACAATGACATCGTTCCACCAGAGCAGACTGAATTTCAATCAAGCCTTAGCACAGAACATCCCCTTCCTGGTGCTATAGATAAGATGTGAAGAAATCTCAATAATTTTAAGGAAGCCTTCACGAAACTAGAAAAACATGGTTTGAGAGTAGGCAAAGGTAATTCTGCTCTGTTACTCATTCCAGTACGTAACTTACTCGAGTATCTATGGTCTATAACGAATCAGAATGTGAACATTAAACAAGTAATTTAAAGGACTCTGGTATTCCGCATTTTGGGCTTGCTAACTTCCAGAAGAACAGCTTTCACTCTTGTTAATCGACACCTTTAAAAATGTATGCCTGCGAAACCTGAACACTTAAATAGAAATTAATCATGTTTAGATTATTATATTATAACTTGTTCTTGACTTATTTTGGTTTCAGTTGTCTTTAACTCCGTCTTATTATCCTATTTTCAAAAACAAGATGGTACCATTGTCTCCAATTTTCATAAAGTTTTTCAAATTTGAGTATCATGGATCGTTGAATTTAAACTCAATAATATAACGAAGTAGGCTAATATTAGGCGTGGGAATTAAATATGAGAAAAGGGTAGTTTGCCACCCTAGTTCTCAAACATCCATCCATTGTAGGCTCCTCCCACACTTATCACTTTTCCTTGGGAGATTTATATAACTTGCTTGTGCGTGGAACACGTGCGTTTATTATGTATAGGAACAGCAGTGAAATCCGACAGAATGTTTCTATAACCCCTCTGTTTTCTGTATCTTGAGCATAACAATGAATTACATGGCGTATATACAGGTTGGTACAAACGTTAAAACTTATAGGGACTAACTCTAGTTGATATGGTCTCAATAAACAACAATTGTCTAACTTATTACCAATCCAAATGAAAAAAACATATTCCACAGAATGATTTCTGTCCCAAGTGGCATATGTACAAAGACCATATCGATAAATTTTTTTTTCAATTCTCGTTTGTAAACCTGTTGATCTGCTTGATCGGAATAGGTGTAAATAAACTATAGAGAATTGAACGGCTCGTGGCTGGTTACGGATAAAGGATCATGAACTTCCCTGAACTGCTTTGAGAACAGAACAGGCAGAGACCCCGTTCATTTGCGAGCATTGAGCAAATCTTGCTTCCAAGTTATCAGTTTGCAACTTGGCCAGTAGGATATAATCTGCTTTAAGTTGTGGAAGCATCAGAGAGCTCAGAGCTCCGAGTGCCCTACTTGTGTTGTACTTAACATTGTCATCAAACGTCAACTTTACTGATATAATCTCAAAACGTTTTCTTCATTATGGCGAAGTAAATTAATTATATATTCATGGAATTGGAAATTTTCTAATCGAGCACTGATGCAGACGTAGGTCGGATTAAGGCACTAAGGGCTACGATGCCCGAACAACAAAAGGGCAGAATCTTTCATGTAAAGCTAGTCGATCCAAGGGTCCATAGCCTAAAATGTAACGAATGTCATTACATTTACTTTTTTAATTGTGATAAAAAGCTCTCAATTTTATTTTCATACTACTCAGCCACTAAAAATCATCTAAAATATTAGTAGCATAAAATAAAAAAAATAGCTATATTCTTTTTAAAAACTTATTTTAAATGGCTCTTGCACCGCTGACGCTCATATCTCTTTTTTAGAATATCTTTTAAATTATTTTTGCGTTACCGTTTCTATTGTGTCCTTAATCGTAGGGACAAATAAGAACTGACCTATGAAACCTCTTTTATCTTTTAACTTTACTCAAATTTAATTCCTTTCTTTTCATACTCCCTATTATTGAATTTTAAGAAACATATATCAGTTGAGCACGTGTTCAGGGACATACCTTTACAATTTTTAATCGATTGAATAATTTTTTCGACCACTGTAGCAGAAAATACATACTTACAGACAGACGAATGAGGATTGCACCTGTCAAAAAGTAAAGCCTCTTCCTCTCTGATGGGTATACCTCAGGTATACCTGCAGAGGTATACCTAAGGTATACCTTAGGTTTTCACTCCTAGTACCATAACAGATAATAATCACATTATATTTAGCATCCACAAAAGCTTAAATTCGTAATTTATTCTCTGAATAAATCGATAATGTGATATTGCTCAGCTCAACAATATTTCACCATGGTTCAGAAAAGTAACACAGCATCAGGGAATTACGCTTATTATTTCAGCCCAACGTAATTATTTTAGAACTAATAAAAATAAATGGTTCTCTGAGCTCATAGTAAGTCGTGAATTGTTAAGTGAGCGGGTGGTTTTTTCGAGAAATTGGCTCAGACTGACGCTCAGAATGAGATGGACATATGTTAGATTTTCATAAAATTTATTGACTGACACTCCCTTTCCCCCAATTAAGCCGATATCCCAACAATCTCATCCATCCATTAATAGAAGTAAAATTAGTTCATACTTCAACATTCCATAAAATACAGCACAAAATATTATTTCAATTACAAAAACGATGAATAGTCATGAACTTATGAACTTTCGACCCTGGGACCGAATCTTGTCGACAGAGTTGGTAGGTGGGAACAAGAGCTGGTTAATATTTTTTTTCTTAATAATTAAATTAAATGGTGACGCTGCATTTCAACAGATAAATCAGTTTATTTTTTAATAATTTCATTACTATATGATGCAAAATACCCAAGCAATAATTCACACAGGATACATGTGAATGCCACTAATTAAAGGTAAATGAGGAAAACCTGATTTATGCTTTGTTAAAATATTGGAGGTCGATGGGTGAGTTAGAATTCCTGGTAATCCCAAGGGCCCTTTACCAGGTTTGCGTTAAAAATTTCTCCGAATACTAATTAATAGCAGGATACATAAATGATTTAAAAATAAAATGTTTTTATTTGTATCTCTTCAAACAGTTGAGTTGTGCTACTTTTGATTGTATATGAGTATATATGCAATACTTAATAATTAATATTACTTTTGATAAGTATGATAATATTATTCACAGTTCACGTCATTTATTCGGTGACTCAGCTGATAAAAGAGCGTGGGGGACTTTCCAAGACTCCGCTTCCTCTTTCGCATGCGAGGGGGTGACAACCATGTAGATTTGGGAGGCCACTGGGCTGTTTATAAATACTGTATGAGTGGGAACAATGATCACAATTACTTATTGCCCATAAGGAAGATTGTAATTTTTTTCGCAATATATTGTTGTTATTGTGAAAAATCATCTTCCCCAGCACTCCGCTCATGCCATCAACCAGCAAACTCAATCCCATCCTCAACCACACATTTCACATATTCCTCCACCTTAAACTTCTTCGGATCTCACTGGCGTATTAACCTCATTCCTTACAGAGTTCAGAACCCTAATTACCTCTCTCATTTCCCTTCTTACAAATCTTGTCTCCTACCTTATCCCAGTTAAACAAAATCCATCAGTGGATCCTTCCGAATCCTTATCCATTCTCCTTTGAAATGTGGATGTTGTTCGCTCCCAAACTAACGAACTGACAGCACTACTCCACGACAAGAACATCGACGTACCTCTCATTACTGAAACAAGACTTACGATTAAACGACCATTTACTGTTCGACAGTACCAGACTTATCGAACTGATCACCAAGATGGAAGAGCTCATGCAAGTACCGCTGCCATTGTACATAACTCCATTTCCCATCACAAAGTTCCTTTTGTAGCACATGATATCATTCAGTCCACTGCAGTGTCAATCAGCACCTTCACTTTCCCCCTTACTCTAGCATCAGTGTACTCCCCTCCCAATAAATCCATTTGCGATTCCCAACTCATCACCTTTCTAGACTCCATCGGGCATCGTTTGGGGGACTCCTCTTAGTGAAAGGCACTCATTAGCCCAAAATAATTTTCCCACATCCTATTTTATGAGTTTGAGAGCTAAGAAAAAAAAAAAACAAAAAAAAAACGGGCATCGTTTCTATGTGGGTGGGGACTTTAATGCGATGCACCAACATTGGGGGTCAAGATCTACGAATACACGAGGACGTGCTTTGCTGTCTGCACCCGCACGGAAACATTGCTCCACTATGTATCCTGACACAGGCACCTATTGGCCATCAGATCCCAACCGAAATCCAGATCTGCTTTACTTTTCCTTCGACAATAGTTTAGGAACACCAAACTATTCACTTACACGCCTCGATGACCTGTCCTCCGATCATAGCTCTTTGATATTAACCGTTTCCCTAAGAATAATTCACAAACTGCCTCCTCCTTCATTTATTAGGGGCCCAGTTGATTGGGACCACTTCCGCCAGTTTTTTACAGATTCTTACAGATTCCATAGACCTCAAAGTGTCCCTGAAAACAACCCAAGACCTAGATGATGCAGTGCATTCTTTCACTGCTGTGGTCCAGGGGTCGGCTTGGAAGGCATCATCGCCCCACCGTCATCCAAAAATTCACAATCATAATCCTTTACCTCAGCATCTCAAAGACCTAATCCAATCCAAACGCTGCTCCAGAACACTGTGGCAAAGATCCCGATACCCTGCCGATCGTCACTCGTACAATCAGTACTGCAGATTGTTCAAGCGGCTATTGACATCCTTCCGTCCCGATTCTTTTAAGTCCCACCTCTCATCTCTGTCTACCAGGGATAACTTTGTGTGGAATGTAACTAAAAAATCCTAAAATATCATCCTGTTTCACACCCATTTCGTCGTGATGATGGATCCTGGGTGGCTTCGGATGGGGATAGGTCGGAGGAATTTGCTCTGCATCTTTACCATAATTTCACACCTCACCATTCTAATCAAAACCATACTCATAGCACAACTGTTGAAGATTTCCTCACTTCACCTATCCCTCTCTCACTTCCACCAAAAGCTGTTAACCCCTCTGAGGTCAAATACCTTCTGAACAATTTACGTTACCGAAAATCCCCTGGATATGATCTCCTTACTCCTCAATTTTCAAACAACCCCCTCCTAAAGCCATAACTACGCACTTTCCTCTCCTCTGGAAACATTCCATTATTGTCCTATTCGCCAAACCCGGTAAATCACCCATTGACACCTCATCTTACCGTCAAATTAGCTTACTCTCTATCCTCTTAAAAATATTTGAAAAACTCCTATTCAAACGTCTACTTCCAATTGTTAAATCCAAAAACCTTTTTCCTACTTACCAGTTTGGTTTCCGTTTACGATATTCCACTGCTCAACAAGGTCTTCGCGTTGTTGATCACATCTCCTCAGCCCTTGAATCCAAACTGTGTTGTACTGCTGCCTTTCTGGACATAGCTCAAGCTTTTGACAGGGTCTGGCACACAGGTTTGCTTTACAAGCTGAAAAGATATTTACCACAGGCCCTTTTCCTAGTCCTACAGTTCTACCTTTCAAACCACTTCTTCCAAATCTGCTGTGGCTTAGAATATTCTAATTACTATCCCGTAAAAGCAGGAGCTCCACAGGGCAGTGTCCTGGGTCCCATCCTATGTAGCCTATAAACCGCCGATGTCCCTCCTACCCCCGATACCTTCTTGGCCACATTTGCAGATGACACTGCAGTCTTGTCATCCCACTCAGACCCCGATATAGCATCCCTTAACATTTAAAAACACCTTGTTGAGCTCGAGCATTGGAGCAACTAATGGCGGATTAACGTTAATGAAGCAAAATGTTCTTACATTAACTTCACCATTTGCCGCAAGTCTTGTCCAGTAGTCTCTTATAATTCCGTTCCTCTCGATATATCCAAGTTAGTACGGTACATGGGCTTCTATCTCGACAAACGACTGACCTGGAACCCTCATACGAGGCTAAAAAGACAAGAACTAAACAGACGCTTTGGACAACTGTACAGACTACTTCAAAGGACATCCTATCTATCAATAAAAAACAAATTACTAATTTACAAAATTATACTTAAGCCAATCTGGACATACGGAATAGAGCTCTGGGGGACAGCAAAATAGTCGAACACAAGCTTATCCAATCCTTTCAATCAAAAGTCCTGAGAACAATAGTAAATGCCCCTTATTATGTCAGCAACAAAACCCTTCATAACGATCTAAATATACCTTAGATTCTCGAACTCATCCCTTCCAAGTTCATGAAATTCCATAGTAACCTATCCAACCACCCTAATCGCCTAGCAGAGTCATTGCACTGCGCCACTCATCCCTAAATCCTACTCGGAGACTGAAATGGCAGTGGCCTCGTGACCTGCTATAAATGCGTAACAGTAGGAGTCCTGGCAATGGCCAGTTTCTCCAATCAAGTCCTGAGCTTATGTGGCTCTCGCGCTCTTGGTCAGCCTCCGCTGGCTCGTATCCGGTGACGTGGCTTACGGAGGAGCGTGGGGGACTTCCCAAGACTCCGCTTCCTCTTTCCCATGCGAGGGAGGTTACAACCATGTGGATTTGGGAGATCTCTGGGCTGTTTGTAAATACTGTATGAATGAGCGAGTGAATGAAAATTGTAGATATAGTATAAATGAAAACATTTATCACAATTAATTATTGCCCAATGAGGCAGATTGTAATTTTATCATAATAAAGTTGTTGTATTGTGAAAAAAAAAATAGAAAAAGCTCATATCTTGAATTTAAGGCATTTTTTGGGGCCCAACCATTTATTTTTAGAATACAGTAGAGAAGAGGCTTATAATAATACATTTTTATATATTCTAGGACTACTAGCCCTTTAGCGGAAAAATTGGGCTTTATAGTCTAACGTTTACGCTGATTCAGGATGACTGGATAGTCAGCATTATAGTGCTGTGATTTGAATATGCGAAGGGTGCATTATGGGGGATGTTAGATGGAATGATGATTTAGGTTTCCTATTTACTGAAGAACGTTCTGTCGAAATTACAGATCCATAGTGCGTGAATGAGTGTGATGAATCGAAGGAGCAGTACATTTAAAGACAGTTATGATTGTCATACTCTCGCGCTCTTGGTCAGCCTCAACTGGCTAGTATCCGGTGACGCGGCTGACGGAGGAGCGTGGGGGACTTCCCAAGACTCCGCTTTCTCTTCGCGGTGGATTAGGGGGGTCTCTGGGCTGTCTGTAAATATTGTATGAATGAGCGAGTGAATGATGAACTGTAAATATTGTATGAATGAGATCATTTATCTTAATTACTTATTGCCTTATAAAAGGCAGATTGTAATTATAGCACAATAAAGGAATTTTTTAATAATGATTGTCATATATGAGTTACAATGGAGTCGTACAATTCGCAGGAGAGTTGCAAGGGAATACTGTTGCGATAATAAGGATAGGCCACTTCAACTCGGTACAGAACTGAGCAATGACCATTCCTCAACATCCTGAAGATGAATACAGCAAAAACAGTTCATTAATATTTAAATTCCAGTGAATAAATTATTAAAACATTTTTTGCAATTAAACAATAGAACAGGCAAAGGGTTGGGATAATTGTTGGCCACTAAGCCCCGGTGAATGGAAACAACGTTGATTTAAAAATAACGTATTAAATCTTTATCTGACTCGTTTATATAATGTTTTACATTGTCTCACCCTTTATTCAATTCTCTACTATTATATATCGCAACGAAAATGTCCGAAGATATTGTATTTCACGGTCTTTCAAGACAATACTGGAATAAATAAAGTATTGTGTGCGAAGGTGGCTGCCGAAGAAACTTGTTCGGTGGAAGGTGAAGAGGTGCAAAGACTACTTAAACGTTTCAATGCTGGGAATACCGTTCTTCAAGACACACCTTGGCGTTAGGTGTTCAGTGGTCGATAATTATGAATTAATTGAAGTTTATGCTATGATCTGTATGTGACTACACAAGGATTATGGGGTACAATAGGGGCATTAAATGCCACCTCACGAAAACTTTCAAAAGGACTTTTGTTAGAACCTGATATAGAACATTGGAAAAGGTTCTAAATATGACAGAGCAAAAGGTGGCAGTGGAACCATTTCAGCAAAATTAATTTTCTCATAATTTCATTAATGGCCTGGGGGCCACTTCACCGTTGTCGTCTTTGATTGCACGTCGGTCTTGAACAAAGGCTCACCTCTAGGGGATGAGATGCTAAGTTATTCGGGGCAAAGTCCAATTTATTCTGCTCTAAAGGGTGAGTTATATGCATGTCAAAGATCTTGCCAGAGCCCTCTAGTTGAATTATCATAAAGGCATTAATGTAAGCCCTGCCAAGGCTAAAAGCAACATGCACCTTTAACTGCCCCTGTTAAAGTCGCTTTAACACTTCCCTATCACATAATTACACTTTTATACAATTACTATTACGCGATTAGACTCTCGACGTAATTTTATACTGGAGACTACCATCGTTAAATCACACAAGAGGGTCACAAAATCACATGCCCTAAACATAAAATGTCTTTAAATGAACCTCATTTGTTAACTTTCAAGAGTTAAAAACGACTCCCGCATAAACATAATAATTTTCTTCACTTAGATTCTACGATTTGTTAATTATTTTAACTTTTATTATTACTTCACAACGCCTAGAAAGAAATTTGAGTGCATTTTTGGGTTTTAATGCCATTAAACACAGAAACTGTGTATATATTGATATTGATATACTCCTTTATTGTGCTATAATTACAATCTGCCTTTTATAAGGCAATAACTAATAAGATAAATGCTCTCATTCATACCATATTTACAGTTCATCATTCACTCGCTCATTCACACAATATTTACAGACAGCCCAGAGACCTCCCAAATCCACATGCGAAGAGAAAGCGGAGTCTTGGGAAGTCCCCCACGCTCCTCCGTCAGCCGCGTCACCGGATGCTAGCCAGTGGAGGCTGACCAAGGTGTATATATTAGGGATCCACGTGGGCTCAATAGCGAGATCGAAGCCCCGGGCACCCCTGAAGCAATCAGGCCACCCCAGTCCCACCGGGTAGACAGGACATGTATTCTTATTTTAATGACACAAGTGCTGATCCGAGGGTAAGCGTAAAAACCATGAATATTTATACATGAGCACAGTCCACTGATGTTTACTGATGTGAATGTTCATGGACCCCCCCCCCCAAGTCCTTGAAGCTAATTAGGGTAAGTGCCAATGGGCTGTGTTAAATTGACTGTGGCGTGAGTACCCTAATCCTCCTCAATCCTTACTAGTAATTGGTAAACTTGTTAGTAAAATATTTTTTACTTCAAATTCTATCGAACAGACAATGTGGGAACTGATAAAGAGAATTGCAAATCATTTGTATTTCTAGTAAAAGTAGTTATACGTATTATATCCGTATGTTAATATTCATATTACTCACAGGAAATCATGAGTACTGTAAGGTAATTAACAATTCTTTTATCCATCTCAATTGTTCGTAAAATAATTTCTAATAAGAAGTGTTTTAGCAGCTTTAATTTATAAGCCATGTAATTTACCGTTTCTGTTTGTTGTTGGTAAATATCTACGAGGGCGGTCTGAAAAGTTTCCGACCTAACAAAGCTTTTATTTATTTTATTATCATCTTCATGTTGAGGTCGGAAACTTTTCAGACCACCTGTGTAAGTCTTGACTGCTTTTTATTCACTAATTTTCAGTCTTGACGAATCTATTAAATGATATTTCATTCATGTAGCAAGCGTCATACCTAACTTGCACATGTGTTTGCACTGCACATTGCATCGCATAGCTGGGAGATAATGCTGCTTACTAATTTATATTATATTGTGACTTTCCAATAAATTACATTTCAGCTATTCGCACCCATTCAATATTATTAGTACCCCATGTTTCAATAGTTATAAACATTTTTTATAGGGGATATTTTTCTATTTTTATTTTATCCGTGTAGTATCATTGGGACTATGATTAAACCCAATATTTTAGAAGTTGACAGCACTAACAAGTTCTCTAGAAGTAACTCATTATTTTTAACAAGGTACCGTACAGCAGGGTTGCCTCTTCAATATCTCCTCGCTCAACTTTGTCTCGACTGAACCTACATCAATTTGCAATTAATGAAAATATACAAGGTTCGCACGTGCGCAAACACGCACACCCACACAGTAGTATAGTTTATGGCGAGTTACTTAATAATACGTTGTTACCTATGCTGTTCGTATAAAATACATTTTTTCCTCATTTCTTAAGTCTTCAACGAAAAGAAACATTCATAACTTGATCGGGGTCTTTTTAGAGTTATTTTTATAAAAAAAAATCACTGGAAGATTCCTGCACCTAATAATATCGTGCATGCCGAGCCCGATGGAAGATACGAGGGTGGTCTGAAAAGTTTCCGATCTAACAAAGCTTTTATTTATTTTATTATCATCTTCATGTTGAGGTCGGAAACATTTCAGACCACCTGTGTATCTCTTAAACTGGTACATGCAGTCAGTTGTTTGATTGTATGATCAACGATAGCGGACGATAATATGGTACAATCAAACTGAAGCTCAGTTATATTAAACATGTATGTTTCAGTATAATACTGGGCTCTATGAAAAACAAATTAAACGGGCAAATTGTCTGCATGCTTCACTCTCACTGTTTGGCTTTCTGAAGCTGCTGTTTAGAAACTAATTAAGGTTTAATTTTGTAATATTTTCCCATGGTCGATTAATATAGATACTAAATACAGTAATGAAAATTGAATGTAATGATAACACATGTGGTTTAACGGTTCAAAGCATGCAGTTGTAGACAGGAAAGTGTTGGAACATATAAATAGTAATTAATAACTAGTAAATGGGATGTATGGAGTTTATAACTAAGCCAAGCTTTAGGATGAAATGAAATTATAGTCTTGGGCTTGGTGCAAAAATTACATTCAAAGAATAAAAAAATTAACTGAATAATGGGGACCCCCCCCCCCCAAAAAAAAGGTGTAAAAATAAAATTTTCATTCATAACTGACGCAATGGGTTATCAATTGCTGGCCTGCTTTTTTCGTCGTTGAATGAACGTTTTGCCTCTCCGCGTCTCTGCCATCATCCTGCTCTATCCCGGGTGACCATATTTGCTCTGCTCATTATTGATGATCGAGCAGAAAAACTTTGGGCGTTTTTGTTGGGAAACCAAGGTCCACACTTGTTTTTTTCTCACAGGTTTGCGTTTGTTTTTTTCACTTTTTTAAATTGCAATCAGTGTTGCCACTTTATATGAAGTTTATATTTATATAAAGTTATGGGAGCCAATAATTGAAATCATGTATTCAATATCGAGCTGATTGCAGTAGGTTAGCTAATAACAACAAACGTATTTATTCACAAAGGGCCTGTCAGGGACAAAAACAGTTTAACAAATATAATAAAGTATTTTAAATCAACTGGGTAATAGAAATCCTATATTTACGAGTAAATTAGCTCGAACCGATTACATACTTTTTTTCTATCGCATTACCCTCCATCTTCTGTATATTCTACGATGATAGTCGTATTAATGATTTGATCGATCTGAAATTTTAAAGGACGTGATTTTTTAAATTTTCACAAGTCACAGCTCTAGAGCCATTTTATATTTCAAATGTGGATTTAATAAATTACAATTGTGCGAAATCTTAATACTCTGCTGGGTTTCAACTATTCTATTAATTCTGGCCAGGCTAATTGTTAAGTTGTTTCTTTATACACGATTGTATCACTCCAATAACATGTGATGCTGTATATAAAATAATGAAAAGGTCATTAAATACCCTGAAAACATAATAAAATTGTAGTAAATTTTGTTGTAGGATGGTGGGATCATATAATATATATTATAAATAGTGGATTTATTAATAATCAAACGTACTCTCATACTCCCGAGACCACATTGTCAGGTATGATTTTCTCTTCTGGCAGACGATTTGGAAATACATAAAGTGATATCTTCCAGTTAGGAGAGGAAATGCGATGATGACCGTAAGCGGGAAAATGTTTACTGGGCCACTTACTGCCGCCATTGCTTGGGCATGAAAGCTTGGTTAATGCTGCTTAAGCCCACTCCAGCCGGATTACATGTATGGTATTCAATAAAATTGTGCTAGTATCGATTGTCCCAGTCTATTTATGTCACAAGATAGATTTATCTAACGATAATGTGTAATGTGCACCAAAAGATTTATCAATAACGAATAGATGAGGCATAAAAATTTTTGATATATACAAAAAATTTGAATATAGTGTATTATTTGAGGTCCCGCTAAAGGGGCCAGGGATTGACTAACGGTTCTAGGGATATAGCTATAAATAAAATGGTTTAAATCGTTTTTTAAGTTTTGTACATCAAAACCAGAAGCCTTGTATTCAACCACTTATCTGTTCGCCTGTTGTGGCCAGTCAAATAATCTTGTAGAGGAGAGCCTTTTAAAAAATTTTATTATGAATAAAAATCAAAACACTGGTATATATACAAATATTAATCAGCACAGCGTTAGAACATACTTTAGTGAAGGCTAAGGCACAAATGAGGGTGTCTTGGCCCAAGCAGGTAGCAAAGGGTTAGGGGTTAGGGTTAGGAAAGTGGTTACTTACAAAAAAACAAGGGGACCTTAAGTCTCAACTAAAGTACACGTTTCTACTAAAAATGTAAAATATAACTGGCCTGTCAAGCCCGCTGTTCAAACATGACGCATACAGTTTAACATGGATGTCTAATTTGATATTGGGGGAGACATGACTTATGCAGCGATGCAGTTTTAGTTAGGGTATTGACATTCTGATCAACAATATGTAATTTGTGTTATGTACTTATAAATTATATACGCAAAAAGTCATTAGATACGTAATCAAAATTGTGTTCGAAGATTTCTCAACCCCAATTTTACACGACGGGATGGCAGTTTGGATCACTAAATTATGCTTCTAAAAATAATGAATAATTTTTTTAATCATAAAATAATTATTTTCCTACCATGTGAAGTGCTAAATTAAATTAAATATTTCGAAGCTCTGATTGATATTATGTATTATATTGTAAGATTTTAGTAGACTGTAATAAGAAAAAATCATTAAAATCTTTTTTCTAACCGTAACGAAACTCAAATTGTTTGTAATAAATCACTGTTGACTTGATTTTGTTTTTTCTGCTCCAAGAGTTTCCAGGAAGCATTAAAAAAAGGTAGCGCGATCCACCATTTAAAAAAAAAAAAAAAGCTAATTCTGTACAAAGCTGTAACTGCTCCATCCTGACATCCTCAGTTTGGGGTTCCGCCTACAGATCAAACAGCAAAATACTTGAAAAGTTCAAAATCTGTGGATCTGTAAATTGAAACTCACACTATACAAATATCTGATATCTCACATTCAGTTGCCCCAAATATATGGACTCAAAAAAAAAAATTCTGTAGTTATACAATTTTATCAAAGAATCTCTTAATTGAGGCAATAAAAAATTAAGACGAATTCTCAATTAGGAGATACAGCCTACGAAAGAAACCAAAGATACGAATATTACTTGACTGAGCTGTAACTATTTTTGGGATTTGAAGAGATTTTTATATTTGATACAAAAAATTGGAACATAGTGTATTATTTGAGGTCTCCACCCGCTAAAAACGTCAGGGACTGACTAACGAATTAAATTGATTAATAAAAATTATAAATTTATAAACACGGTGATTTATTTATTTATGATACTATCGATATGGCGTCTATTTACTTTTCCCGCTATTAGAAAATGTAACCATGTTAAAGCTATAAAAAAAGTAACATGAGAGGGTACGGAAACATAAATTTTTAATTGCCAAATAATAAGTGAGAAAATGTAAATAAAAGTTTTTTATATTATTATATTATATTTATAGATATATTATCTATCTGCTTGCAAGTAGGTGGAGTTGTAATTGTTGTTATACACGTAATTCCCAATGGAAGCAGTGACAAAAATAGAGATGCTAACATAGGTTGTATACCAATAGCCCGGTGTAACGGCCTGTGAACTAGTTCTCATCAGTTTAGAGTTTTTCAACTGGAAACTCCAGTTACAAAATATTACTCCCCAAACGTAATTTGCCCACGTTGGAGCGATAAATCCCCGATTTAACAGTCGCTCTTCATTCTTTTTACTCCCTTCAGTACAAATCCTCAATTTTAAGGCAACGATATTTGCTGTTATAGTTGCCACGCCAGGAGAGGCTCTAGTTTCATTAAGTACACAATTTAAACAGGTATATTCATCAGACATGACAGCTCAGTTCTTGCTGAGCTTGTGTAGGCAAAAATAATAGAAAGATAAAAAAAAAAAAATGAAAACATCGTTCCCGTTTATACAAATATAAGCTAATATTAATAATAATAAAAGCTATATAATAATACAAATATAAGCTATTAAAGATCCAAACTTCTGACGTTTTCACACTGTTGCGAGCGCATTAAACAATGGAATGCAAAAAGAATTAAAAAGATTGTTTAACTCAAGTTCCTGATTGTCAGAGTGCAAAAAGCGTCAGAATGTGGTAATTATTATCAGTTTTCGTATGCGAACACACCGGTTTTAATCGGGAAAATATTTTTTCATATAGAAGTTTTTTTAAATAAGACGAAAACCCGCGCAGTAAGCAAGGACTTATTTACTGTGGAGATCTATGGCACATTAGTTGAATATTTATTGACTTGAATCTTCCCCCATAATAATAGAGTATTCTCCTAAGATAGAATGTTTTATTGAATCATTCTGTTCGAATGTTCGAGAGGTCAAGAACACTGGCCTGCGCACCCGTTGCTTAGTGTGCCGTCGGTGGGTGAGTTCATCCGCCGGAGACACATTATGTTTTTTGACTCGTTGCAGCACCTGACAAACCCAGTGTTTAACACTATGGCCCCACCACCCCTCCCGCATCGATGGCAACAGACTGTCGGGGAAAAATTAGGATAAGAATTAGTAAGTTAGTTTTAAGGTTGATCAAAAAGGTGAGCCCCATCACCTTTATTAGTCAGTTTAGTCTAGTCACGTATAATGTATATCATTATGCTTGTTTATTCGATTATATAATTTCTATAAAATAACAAAACCTGTATATAATGTAGTGATGCTACAGGAAATACAAAATAATTTGTGAATAGATTCACCTGAGGATCTATAATTATCTGTAAATTTAAAGGGGCTATGAAGGAAAAAAAAAAAGGTAGAATGTTGCTAGGAGACCTGTGTAAAGCAATCTTTGACACTTCAAAAAAATTATTTGAATGAAATAAAAGTATTGAAATAATTGAACGCTTACTTGTAATCTAAATAATTGTATTCAAATAAAAATATTTGTGAAATGCCATTTCATATGTATATACTAGCTAAAACAAACGAATACTGTACTTAGCAGATTGATTTTTTAAAAAAAAAAGGACTTACTTATAAATTAAGAGTGATAGTAGCTGGGATTACCGAAGGAGGGGATGTACCAAATTCACGAGCAGTGGTATTTTGTGGGTACTTAAAACTAAAAATATCCTTGGTTTATATCGTCATTCTGATGTACTTAGAAGTATGAGTGAACGTAGCCAGGCGTTGGTGGGAGAATGAATGTACCAAATTGACGAACAGTAGTATTTTGTGGGTACTTAAAATTAAAAAAAAAAAATTCCTTGGTTTATATCGTCATTCTTAAGTACTTGGAAGTATGAGTGAAGGTAGCCTGGCGTTGGTGGGAAAATAAATGTACCAAGTTCACGAATAGTGGTATTTTGTGGGTACTTAAAATTAAAAAAAAAAAAAAATTCCTTGGTTTATATCGTCATTCTTAAGTATTTGGAAGTACTGTGAAGGTAGCCAGGCAGTAACTCCCTCCGTTGGTGGGAGAATGAAAGTACCAAATTCGAAATAGGCTTCTGAATGAGGTGGATATGCTGCTACTTCCAGTCTTAATTTCCATGTACTCTATGATGGTATATAATCTAAGTACTATATTTTTAATTTTAAGCAGCAGTAACATAAAACTAATGATTTTTTTTGGAGTTGCTAACAGAAGTAGAAACTCATCCAACCGTTCATTATTCCTTGTCAAAAACATTAAATATTAATGAATTAACAAGTAAACGTTGTGGTCTATAATCCCACCGGTTCAATAATTACTAGTCCCCAAAAAATTGGAGTGAATCTGAGACCTCCGAATTTCCGGCCAAGGTTTAGTTTCAAAATGAAACTCTTATAGAATCGGTAGTCAATTTCGTTCAGCTCTAGCAGATGTATAGTTAAATTTTCTATTAAATAAAATATAATAATTATGTTTGTATATTAAATAAAACATTGGTTACAAATAATTGATAATGAGGAATGTTTGAAACATTGTAGTTAAGGCAATATTCCGACGTTATGCTAGAACAGTAAAACATAGAAGTTTAGTAAACTAATGGTTCGAAAGAAATACTCCTACCCGGGGGGGGTGATTTGGAAATATCCAATTCGATTCGTGGCCGTGTCATATTTTTTCTTTGTTTAGTGATTAGATAGAAATTGATCTGAAATCAGAGGTTATCAATATTGAAAGATAGGGTAGATTAGCTGCGCTGAGAACGCATACCTGCGCTTATTCTCAGGGCAAGTTGCGTCACGAGTTTGTAAATTGTCAGCCGTGATGAGCAAAGTGCGGTGACGGCCAACGACTAATTACGAATTCAAGGTCCAAAAGTAAGTTTCATATAAGTTGCTAACGTGTGGTGGGATGTGATCAAACTTCCCGCAGTGTACTGCTCCTCCCCCTTCAGAAAAATCCTTGCTTAATATCGGTGAGTACTCTATTTTCATGAAATATTCTAGCCTTAATTATTCCTATAGTTTTTGCGCATGCGCTACTTTCTGAAACACCTCTCAACATCGCTCGTCCTTCAAATACTCTATTCTACCATTTTTAGGCCACAGTACAGCCAAAAAATTGTTCTACCAGGCAACTTACGTGAGCTGGTCACGAGGGAGCCCTCAAGACGTAAGTAAATCGCTTATTTCATTTGTGTAGAACAAAAGTGAAAGTGAAATCGGATCGAGAAGTCGGCCATTTTGAGAAGCATTTGTCATAGCGCCATTCGGATCGTTCACTAACGCCACTCAATTATAATCTCTGAGCCGCTACGTTCTGGTGGCTCAGAGCCAAGACCCGTGACTCGTGAATGAAACATGCGTTTCTATCAGCAGCTAATGTCAGCAGACAATAAAAAAAAAACGTACAAGGTCGTTGGGACCTACCCACACTCCGTCGCCGGTTAAACGTAAGCCGCGGCGATCTAACCGAAACATAGCACCTGAAAACTCTTCAGCTCCCAGCAGCTCTATGGAGGAACTACCATCACTACCATCACTACCTAGCACATCGAAAAAAACAGCAACAACCACTCATGAGTCTCCGTTTTTCACGCCCAATAGCTACGAGGTGTTGACAAATATCGAAATAGAGGACATGGACTCTACACAAACACCCACACAGCCCAAGCCACCAGCAATATTCATACGAAACATCAGTAATTTTAAATTACTATGCACCCAACTAAATAAAATTGTAGGTACAGGAAAATACACTTGCCTTAATCGGTCCCGGGACACAAAAGTATCGCCGGACACTCCCGAAACATACCGTACAATAATTAAGTACTTAGAAGAAACTAAGGCCGATTTTCACACATACCAATTAAAGCAAGAAAGATCACTGCGGGTAGTGATTAGAAACCTGCATCCCACTACACCAGCGGACGAGATAGAGAAGGAGCTATTAAGCCTAGGATACAAGGTTCGCCAAATTACCAATGTGCTCCGTGAGGAAAGAAAAGAAAATAATGCAAGCACCAAGATACCACTGCCCTTATTCTTTGTGGAACTAGAGCGAACACCTGGAATGGAAAAAATCTATGAGGTCACCCACTTGTATTACACAAGAGTACAGGTCGAAAAGCCTTACCCGAAACGCGATATAGTACAATGCCATAATTGTCAGGCATATGGGCACACCAAATCATACTGCTACCACCCTCCCAGGTGTGTAAAGTGCAGTGGGCAGCACAAAAGCGAATTGTGCAAGAAGCCCATAAAATCACCTGCTGTATGCGTGCTCTGTCAGCAAGGGCACCCGGCCAACTACAAGGGCTGTGAGGCCTATAGAATCCTCAAGTCCAGGAGCGAGCAACGTCGCCGGCCAGAAGAAGAGAAGCCAGTAACAGGTAGCTCAAGAAGCGCCCCCACCAGAAATTTGAGGCCTTCTGTCTCTTTTGCTGATGCCGTTCGGAACAGAGAGCAGTCACAGGCACTGCCCACTTCTCGTCCGCAAGTATCTCTTCCCCAGCATTCCGCTCATCCCACCAACCAGCAAACCCAATCCCATCCTCAACCACACATCTCGCATATTCCTTCACCACCAAGCTCTTCAGATCTCACTAGCCTATTAACATCATTCCTTACAGAATTCAGAACCCTAATTACCCCTCTCATTTCCCTTCTTACAAATCTTGTCTCCTACCTTATCCCCGTTAAACAAAATCCATAAGTGGATCCTTCTGACTCCTTATCCATTCTCCTTTGGAATGCGAATGGTGTTCGTACCCACACTAACGAAATGACAGCACTACTCCATGACAAGAAGATCGACGTAGCTCTTATTACTGAAACAAGACTTACGAGCAAACGACCATTTACCGTTCGACAGTACCAGACTTATCGTACTGATCGCCCAGATGGAACAGCTCATGCAGGTACCGCTGTCATTGTCCATAACTCCATATCCCACCACATAGTTCCTTTGGTATCACATGATTTCCTTCAATCCACTGCAGTGTCAATCACCACCTTCACTTTTCCTCTTACACTTGCATCAACGTACTGCCCTCACAATAAATCCATTTCCGACTCCCGATTCATCTCCTTTCTAGACTCCATCGGACATCGTTTCCTTGTGGGTGGGGACTTTAATAAGAAGCACCAACACTGGGGGTCAAGATCTACAAATACACGAGGACGTCCTTTGCTGTCTGCACTCACACGGAAACATTGCTCCACTATCACTCCTGACACAGCCACCTATTGGCCATCAGATCCCAACCGAAATCCTGATCTCCTTGACTTCTTTTTTTACAATAGTTTAGGAACACTAAACTATTCACTCAAGCGCCTCAATGACCTTTCCTCCGATCATAGCCCTTTATTATTAACCATTTCCTTAAGACCAATTCACAAACTGCCTCCTCCTTCATTTATTAGGGGCCCAGTTGACTGGGACCACTTCCGTCAGATTCTTACAGACTCTGTAGACCTCAAAGTACCTCTGAAAACATCCCAAGACCTAGATGATGCAGTGCATTCCTTCACTACTCTGATCCAGAGGTCGGCCTGGGAGGCATCGTCACCCCATCGTCACCTAAAAATTCACAATCAAAATCCTTTACCTCAGTATCTCAAAGACCTAATCAAATCCAAACGCCACTCCAGAACAGTGTGGCAAAGATCCCGACATCCTGCTGATCGTCGCTCATACAATCAGTACTGCAGGCTTGTAAAGCGGCAATTGGCATCCTTCCGTTCCGATTCTTTCAATTCCTATCTCTCCACCCTGTCTACTAGGGACAACTCCCTGTGGAATGTAACTAAGAAAATCCTAAAATATCATCCTGTTTCACACCCACTCCGTCGTGATGACGGGTCCTGGGCGGCTTCGGATGGCGAGAGGGCGGAGGAATTTGCACTGCATCTTTCCCGTACTTTCACTCCTCATCTTACTCCTCAAAACAATAATCACCGTCCAACTGTCGAAGATTTTCTCACTTCCCCTATCCCTCTCTCACTACCACCAAAAGCCGTTAACCCCTCTGAGGTTAAATATCTTCTGAAAAAATTACCTTACCGAAAATCTCCAGGATATGATCTCCTTACTCTTCGAATCCTCCAACAACTTCCTCTTAAAGCCATAATCTTTTTAACCTATATATATAATTGCATTATCCGAACGACGCACTTTCCTCTCCTCTGGAAACATTCCATTATTGTCCTATTCGCCAAACCCGGCAAACCACCCAATGACGCCTCATCTTACCGTCCAATTAGTCTACTCCCTATCCTCTCAAAAATTTTTGAAAAACTCCTATTAAAACGCCTACTTCCAATCGTTGAATCCAAAAACCTTTATCCTACTCACCAGTTTGGTTTCCGCCAACGACATTCCACAGCTCAACAAGGCCTTCGCGTTGTTGATCACATATCCTCAGCCCTTGAAACCAAACAGTATTGCACTGCTGCCTTTCTGGACATAGCTCAAGCTTTTTACAGGGTCTGGCACGCAGGTTTGCTTTACAAACTCAAAGGAAATTTACCGCAAACCCTATTCCTAATCCTACAATCCTACCTTTCAAACCGTTTCTTCCAAGTCCGCTGTGGTTTTGAATATTCAAACTACTATCCCATTAAAGCAGGAGTTCCACAGGGCAGCGTCCTGGGTCCCATCCTCTATAATCTATACACTGCTGATGTCCCCTCTGCTACCAATACCTTCTTGGCAACATTCGCAGACGACACTGCAGTCCTGTCAACCCATCCAGACCCTGATATAGCATCCCAAAACCTTCAAAAACACCTTGACGAGATCGAGTATTGGTGCAACCAATGGCGAATCAAAGTCAACGAAGGAAAATATTCCCACATAACCTTTACCCTCTGCCGCAAGTCCTGTCCGCCAGTCTTTTTAAATTCAATTCCTCTCCCTGTGTCTGAGACAGTACGGTATTTAGGCTTCCATCTCGACAAGAGACTGACATGAAACCCACACACGAGACTAAAAAGACAAGAACTAAACAGACGCTTTGGACAACTGTACAGACTACTTCGAAGGACATCCCACCTCTCAATAGAAAACAAACTACTTATCTACAAGGTTATACTTAAGCCAATCTGGACATACGGAAGAGAGCTATGGGGGACAGCAAAAAAGTCGAACATCAAGCGCATCCAATCCTTTCAATCAAAAGTCCTAAGAACAATAGTAAATGCCCCTTATTACGTCAGCAACAAAACCCTTCACAATGATCTGAATATACCCTATATTCTTGAACTCATCCCTTCCAAGTTCATTAAATTCCGCAGCAGCCTTTCCAAACACCCTAATCCTGTAGCACAGTCATTGCACTGCACCACTCATCCCTATAATCCTCCTTGGAGACTGAAACGGCAGTGGCCTCGTGACCTGCTATAAACGCGTGACAGCGATGGTCCTGGCAATGGCCAGTTACTCCAATCATGTCCTGAGCGTCTGTGGCTCTCGCGCTCTTGGTCAGCCTCCGCAGGCTAGTATCCGGTGACGCGGCTGACGGATAAGCGTGGGGGACTTCCCAAGACTCCGCTTTCTCTTCGCATGCGAGGGAGGTGACAACCATGTGGACTTGGGGGGCCTCTGGGCTGTTTGTAAATATTGTATGAATGAGCGAGTGAATGATGAATTGTAAATATGGTATGAATGATGACACTTATCTCAATTACTCATTGCCTAATAAAAGGCAGATTGTAATTTTATCTTAATAAATTGTTGTTTTCTCTCTCTAAAAAAAAAAAAAAAATTCCTATATGAACTTTTTATGCCCACATGCTAATCAGATTTTATGAAAAAATAATTATTTTATTAATTCATAATCGGTAGTTGTCAGTTGTGAGTCCTGGGCTTGAAGCTGAGACGGGCTTGTTAGCTTAATAATCAAATTCGTGCAGTTTTCAATTATCGACTTTATGAAAGCGTTTGTTACCACTGTTTATTTTATTTTTTTAAACCCCGTGTGATCCAGAGCTTTAATAATTACCAGCCAAACAAAAAAGTGTGAGGTCCGGGTCTCAAAGGTGAGGGGGAATGATATTTACTAGTCTGGAACAATACAGCTCAGTAGATAGAGCATTCGACTGGAAATCGGGACGTTCTAATGATATTTTCTAGTCTCGTTCAAATAGCTCTGTGGACAGAGTACCCGCAAAAATCGAGAGATCCCGGGTTTAAATTTTCAAAATTTTTTTTCAAAGCTAATAATAATAAGCTAAGTACTTGTGCACTTTACCATAACCATCATTATGAAAGTGCTTAATACTACAGTTAATTTTATTTTTTAAAACCCTTTTATTGAAAACAAGCGGACTGACTATATTTTCACCGAACCGCTCCATAAGACTTATTTATTGATGCATTACTGAAATATAGGAGATAACTTGTGTTATTTATGTAATAAGTCAAGAAGAAACCTGCAAAAACAAGTTCATGAACGGTTTACCCACGTAAAATACAGAAGCCAAAACATCCTCATATTTCACACAAGTTGCGACCATAATTTGAGAGTGATCAACTTCACTGAAATAATTTTTTGTTACAACTTAGACTCAGAACTAAAAATTGGGTATACTTTTTTGTTCTTACAACATTATGAAAATTTCACACCACCATAATCATACACGTAAAAAAAATAATTAAATAATGAATAAGTTTTTTTGTTTAATCATGAAATTCTGTGAATGGACTCAAATTGCATACGGATTGTTTTTTATAAAATTGTTTTATTTGACTTTAATATTTTTGTTAACTATATTACTAAAATTCATTGCAAAATACTTACAGTTAATTAGTAATTTATCATGCATGGAATAAAAAACAACACATATTCTATATTTCGTGTTATATTGAGTGTACAGTTTAATTAATTACAGATAAGTCAGTACGTTTATTACTCGAAAAATATATAACATGATCTATGACATTTCATCAATAATTCTTAATTTTTTGGCGATTGGTTTACAATTGAATTTGTGAATTAGGCTTCATTCTCACACCTTATATTTCGTGTGAGTTTTCAATACAAATATCCATAAAAACTCACGTTGTAAGTAAAAGTAGAAAATGTTTAATCTTTATTTGGAAAATTACCATCTACTCTAATAAGTTAATGTATCCGGTGACGCGGCTGACGGAGGAGCGTGGGAGACTTCCCAAGACTCCGCTTCCTCTCTCGCATGCGAGTTGGGAGTTCTCTGGGCTGTTTGTAAATACTGTATGAATGAGCGAGTGAATGAAAAATTGTAAATATGATATGAATGAGATAATTATCATAATTACTTATTCCCCAATAAGGCAGATTGTAATTGTATCATAATGAAGCTGTTTAACAATAAATAAGTTAATGGGTAATTGTGATTGGCGATCGAATTCATACCAAATATACATAATTGCAATATAAAATATACAGGTGTATGCACAAAGTAATCTCCCAAATTCAACTAGGGCAATGTCACGTCCCCAGCAAAGGAGAAGGAAGAAGACATGAGGGAGATCCCCAAAAGGGGATTGTACGTCTTGTGTTGCCTACGGGCATACTAAGACATATTGACACCAAATACTACGGTGTGTGAAGTGAGGTGGTAAGCAAGCAAAACACCTAAGAATGCAAGAATATTCGGGAGTCGCCTGCAGTATGCGCCCTTTGTTCTGAAGACAATATGACCATCTGGAAAGGGTACTAATACTTCGTAGGACATTGAAGGTAAGTGTTCGACCAGACCTCTCACTCAGGAAAAGCTGCATCTTTCACCACAAGCAGCATCAAGGCTCATGAACCGAAGCGTCTCGTTTGCGCAGTGGTGGCAAACATAAACAACTGATACACACGTAATCAATTTATGCGTGTTCCATACAAGCACAATCGAGGCAACTTTCTGAATTTGTGTGGAAACCAAAGTTTCTCGAGAAACACCCACTAAACTGGATGAAATATAAATACAGAAACATATTTATATATTACAATAAAATCAAACTTTAGACTAAATAAATTGCAACGATATTAGAGAGCAAATTGTCGACTCATCCGAACCAATTGAATTCACATTCAGTAACTCGATTCATCGCCATTTCTTAGTCAGTATCTCAAACAACGACTTGATCAAAATTAATAAATATTTATAAACTGTAGGAAATTTATAGTACGTAAAATAAGCTATATAATTTTTTATTTAGCTCGACCAACTAAGCGATGGTAATAAATATATAATATATATTATATATAAAGAAATAAAAGTCTCCGTGGACTTGATGTCTTAACAGCTACTTTAGTTTTATATATTCGCCACTATATTTTTACGAGCGCTGGGAAATAAATAGAAGCATATAACACAAGAAATCCTATAGTATTTTTTTATCCCACAAATAAATATCGTAGATACCGCAACGTAAATAAATATCACACGCCAGACAAAGGAAATGGATCGAAAATATTGCAATAAGGCTGGCCCGCCTGTTGCAGACAGGTGCACTGTGAATAGGAAGCGGATGATCCCTGCCTGTGTGAGGACAATATGCAAATGTGAAGCATTAGTCATGGCAGTTTAGCCGCTCGGCAAATATGCAAATGAATACCACCCGCCCACCTTCTATTAAGTATCCACCTGATTCACGGATTAGCGATATTATTCAGAAACCCTTTCCCCAGGACTGGGCTTCCTCTTTCAATTTCATTATTCCATTATTAATCCGGGTTTTATCTCATGCCCCCCTTCCCTATTACTCGCAATAATTACATAATAGCCAAGCTCTGCTTTCAGAAATAATCCGAAGAGAAATTTACAGATGTTCTAAAAATACAATGTTGTGAACCAACCATATATTACAACGATTCAATATCTATAATTAATTTGCTCAATATCTTAGCTAATTGCATTTTTTTTTAATTGCAATTTTCAGCGACTAAGGTGGTTTAAAAAAAAAAAGGACCTATTTTTGTGCAAAACCTCCGAGTGTTAAGAATTATTTATTAACTATTTAATAAACATGTGAAGTGCTTTAAGCATCGATATTTCATCACTTTTCTTTATTTCGTCCAGCATTTGTGTGTTTATACATAGTCCACTATGTTTCCCTCACCCTTCAGCAAAACCCACCTATTTAAATCAAGTATTAAGTAGGAAAAGTCATACTTTGATAGTTAAATAGATAGTTAAATAATTAATATGAATATTAGTTAACTTAACTAACTCACAGTAGTTTCCGTACCTAACAATCAAAAATACCCCACTACAGTGCAAAAATTAAGACCGTAACACTAGTATTTACTGCAGAATCCGCTTTTTTTTTTTTGGTAGGCATTGATTGTTTGATTCCATACCACGTGTAAATATTTTTAGATATCAAAATATTCTTATTGATTATTTTGATTCCTGGTGGGACAGCCCACATTCCAGGGATCGACAAAAGGTGAGAGGCGTTGAGGCTAGACGGTAGAACTGATCGTGGAATGACCCACTAGCATAAGCAGCCATGAGTCTATCAGAGTAACCTGAACCACCTCTCTCCCTGTGTACATAAATTTGGCCCCTTTCATCCGGTCGAGACCCATGCTCCTCATCTTTCTTGGATTCTGCGTCCCAATACTTGTTCAATTCTGTGCCTTCCAATATAGTTTATTCATTACTGATTGTAATGAATAGCTTCCATACGGGTACGTAACGTTGTTCATTCCGTAACGTTTGTGTTACATGTCCATATTTTATATTCAACGATAGCAGTAGTAGAATTATTCAATTAATCAGAAATTTTAAAGCTGTATTTAACAACACCTCCCAATATTGTATTGACTTAAAATGCAATTATGGTAGGTACAGAGAAAGAAATTAGAACGCAAGAGACAAGAACGTTCCGCTATGAAGATTTCTCAAGTTCCAGCATAAAAAATGAAGTTCTGAGTCCACCCCCCCCCCCCATGTTTAAGAACGTATTAAAACCTAGTATAAAAACCTATTTTTTAAGAAGCTTCAGAATGTTTGTTTTTTAATCATTTGACACGTTTTTTAAAAACTTTAGTTTATGTTGTTTCTTCGCTTTTTACCTCCTTGACACTTATTACAACTAATTATATCTCCTTTATACGTTCTTCACATCGATTATTCAGGGTATTCGGGTCTTTAAAAATATCACAAAAATAAAAAAAAATACATCAAACATTTAATTCAACGTCGCCAGTTTTCAATCTCAACTCGATAGACACCATATGGTTTTAAAAATTTTTTGTTATGAAACACATGTATTTTCCCATAAATCCCGGATTTCTCTAATTTATCTTTTTCAACAAATCGGCTATATTTTTTTTTTCGTTGGCTGTCCTTTGATTTTTAGAAAGGCATCACGCTCACAAAATCGCTTCATGCCTCCTGATCCCCCGCTTCCCTTTTAATCTCTTCACGTCCTCACTGCCCTGTCCCTGGAGCACTACTGCTTCCACAGTTCTCCAAGACAGGCGTTCCAATACGCCTCTTGCCTAGCAGGTTCCACTTTAGGGCCCCCCGCGACTCCGGTTCTCTCTCTCCATTCTCAGATTGTATCCGAGCCAGCCATATTTCTTTTTAGTCGATTCATGTTCCTCTTGTTTTCCCCCACAGCTCACCGCCATTGATATATCCTTTCCGTCAGGTAGACTCCTAGGATGCTATTTATAATTGATAAACTATTAGGCTTTTTTTTTGAAAAAATAAGTATCTAGGAAGCTCAATAGCAGCTCAGACATCACAAATATAAACAATCAATGTACTCTAAAAACTTTCTTTTTTAATAATACTTCGAATGGTATACTCAATTTTGGGATTCTAATTCCTCAAGCTAAACTATAAGTAAGAAAGAGAAAAAGATGTTCAGATTGGAAACCTCTATAATCTGTTTCAACGTGGTATATTCATTCCCACGATATTCATATCGGGTGGCATGATAAATTAAAAAAAATTGCAGTTAATAATCGATGTTTTTGACAAATATTTTTTATCATTCCTGAATGTCGGGTCGTCACGAGGGGGGTGCCTGGTTACCCTAGTCTTGGTGAAAAGTGAGGGTTGTTTGAGTTTATAACCTGGACAATCGTTTCATGACGGCGTTACTGTCTGACTCCATTTTTTGATAGGTGTGTGCCCCGACAATGCACTATGTTCAGGAGAAGAGGTATAGGGTAGGTAGGTAGGTAGTTTGTGTGGTCTTGGAATGACCACGAATTCACACTCGGTATATGAGGGTAGGCGAAAACCGTCCGGATCCCAAAGGCGAGTGTGAACCGGAGAGAGGCAGACTGGATTACCGCCGAAGGGCTGCTCGGAAAATTTGCAGGGCCACGGCAACCGTCGTCCGCGAGGGAGAGGATTCTCCCAAGGAGGTGCTAGTTTTAGCGAGACGAAGGCAGAGATTCCCGCTAGGAAGGTGCGGGGTCTGACTTCACCGGACTAACACATAGCGAGGTGAGGAGAGAAAGAGATGTAGAGGTTTTTCATAAGGAAGAAGACCAAATTCTTGAATACTGTCGCAGCTGCAAATCGGGTAGCTTCGCTAGGAGGAAAGTGAATTACAGCCCGAGATCTGCCCCTATTTATAGTTAGTGGTGGCTCGTTAGGGGCAATCATTTCCCTCGTTGTTGTAACCAATAAGGGCTAAGTAAGTGGTCGGTCTTTGTGTAGGCAGCCGAAGGCTGTGGGGTTTCCACCTGCTTTGGGTTAGCGGTTAAAACTCGGCTTGCCGCTGTGACATCTTTATTGTTTACACATTTACAATGACTTATTTATGTTATTTACATTCGTTTAAATTAATTTACAATATATATACAATAGAGTATAGGGTGATTTATCTTATGTAGTTAGCGGTCGCTACTCTGAAAATTATGTTGTTTTTTTATATAATTTAAATAAATTAAAGTTCTTACAATTTGGGGTTATATTCATTGTTTTATCTTTTCACATTTCCACATGAAAGCTTGTGAATTTTGTTTCTAGAGTCTACAAGGCGACACTATATATAAGTAAATAAACGTTAACAAATGGTAGCAGAGCGAATAGGATGTGAATATTGTTAGAAGTCGGAGCACACCTCATATAATTTTAAAACAGCTCCCTTTTGCCCGAATAAACTTGAAAGAGGACTGAATATGAGACTCCATCTATAACAAAGCGTTACGAACAGGGACCCTCACCTTTAATAGTTAGTTCCAGCATCACCGTGCATATAAAGGCAGTGAGATCGTTTTATTCTCTAAAAGGGAACACACGAAAGCTTTTATATTATGTACGGAGTGAGGAATTACTTTTAAAAAGGCACTTAATAATCTTTCACCAGTCTGTTTGTATGTTTGTTCTACGCTACCAGTATAATATATATTATAGTATGTTATATACACTATATAATTCGTGGGATCTATCTGGAATATTAAACTTTGAATAAGCTACGCCCTGAATTACGCTGCATATGTATTGATTTAAGATATAATAACTAAAGCTATTATTTAACTATTTAAGCTGACTTAAAGCTATGAATTTTTTCATTGGTTTCCAAAAACCCACTATAGAAAGCAAAACAAAAATAAATTCAAAGATATTATAAACAATCAAGTTTTTAGCTGGCAATAGAAATGGCTATTTTAATATCACCATCGAAGCCCAAACAATTAGGTTTTTTTTTTTATCATGATCGTTTGGAAAATAAAGGTAGATATTCCAAGTGCCATGCTTGGAGAGTCAATTATATAAATCGCACATTTAAAGTTTATTAATTTAAATTATAAATAATTACATTTTTTTAATTTGTTGATAAGGGTCTTATTTTTTAAAACTCATGGGTGCAGTCAATTCAGTTCGAAGGCATTAGATTTGCAATATCTTAAGAGCCAAGAAGGTTCCAGAAGAACTGATAGAGGCTATCAATTCCGCATGATAAAAGGAAATGTCATAAACAGGAATGAAGCAAGCAATGTCCCACGGAGCGCGGCGTGAAGTAGGGTGACAGTTTCAGCCCTCTTATAGTCATAATATTTATAGACTAAATCCTGAAATCATAGAAAAAAAGAATTACCAGATCTACGATAGGACACTGAACCATGCGAACATTATTAGTAGCATCCCTGAACTATGCAGATGGCAACGATTTTACAGCAGATTCCATCAAGAAACTCCAGCAAATGATAAATAAATGGCAAGCCAAATGCTTGAAAGGAATGGGACGATTATTATAACGAGTAAAGAAAACTCATCTAAGCTGCAAGAGAACCACGTCTAGCCAAGGAATAAGAAATGGAAGCTGTTGAGGAATATACCTACATTCGGACAATAATAAGAAAGAACGGATAATTGGATCAGGAATTATTCATGTAATCAGAAAAAGAAGGAATTACGAAGACACGTCAAACTCTGGATCTTTAAGAGAGTTCACGTAACCACTTTTCATTAAAGTGCATAAAATGCTGGCAAGGCATCGGAGCCGTGTTTCGGCTATATTCGGAAATATCTCTGACAAAACCAGACAGGATTGTAAGCAAAGTAATACAATTCAAGAATAAAGACTACGCAAGTCGTGAGGAAAATACGCTAACCAAGATCAAAACAAATGCCTGGAAGCAAGGTTTGAAGGAGAGGGGGTAATTGCCATGTACCGAGTCATCCATTTCCAAATTGGGTCAAGCGAGAAGACGAACGAGAACAAAGGTTCTTGGTGAGGACCAAGGATAGAGAAAGATCCTGATTCGGCAAACCTCAACGCAAAGGCACAGAGAGGATGCTAAAGAATAAGAGGAGGAATAATAAGAAAAAGATATTTTTAATGATCCAGATGTTTTAACAAATAAAAGGAAATATTTTTTTGTCAAAAATCACTGTAGTATATGTAAAAACATTGAATAATTTATTAAAAAAGTTCTGCGAATTTTCGCTCTGATCATTGTTAATAACAGGGTTGCATTTTATTCCTATTGCTAGGTCTTCATAGATGAGATAGTTCTAGCTTGTTTACTCCAAATGTGTCTGTGTATGATGGGAGTATTTCTGTCTGTGTATGATGGGAGTATTTCTGTCTGTGTATGATGGGAGTATTTCTGTCTGTGTATGATGGGAGTATTTCTGTCTGTGTATGAAGGTGTATCTAAAAGAAACTTGTAGATAATAAAGAGAAATGGCGATGTTACTAATTCGTAGATTAACCAGTATTTGTAAATTTTAAGCATTCGGCATCAATCTCATTTACTTTATCGGCTAACGTTAAAGAATCTGAACATTTTCTAACAGTAAAGTCCATTTAATCTTCAGAGGAGAAGTAAGAGTTCTAATTAACTGCAAAGACTCTTTAGACGGCGTTGAAGCGGCGAGGGTTGAGACTTTTCAAAAGCCAGCGCATAACTTTTTTACCAGCACGTTTTTATTTTTATTTTTTAAGACTGTCTAACAATCCAATTAAAAAACTTCCCTTCTATATATTTTTTACATTTAATGACTTGTTTTTTAGTTAATGAGTTCTGTTAAACATATGTAATGAATTCCAAAAATCTAATAACCTTTTCATTAAACACGAAATTTTATTTCGGCACAAGTGTCTAGCAAATGTAAAAAAATAAACTCTAAATATATTAACATTTTAATTCCAGAGAAATATTTCTATTGAAATATAAAATTACTAACTCCTCTGCTGGAGAATAAATATTATTATACCATGTGGAATTACATTTCCTCGTTTCTACAAATACACACAGCCCAGAGACCTAACACCCAATGGTTTTCATCTTCCTTGCGGTGGGGAATGGAGAGGTTTGGCAGATCAGTGGATATGAGCAAGTGGAGGCCGTAAACTTAACATTGCCAAGACGCTCGTTTTCATCTATTTGCGACATGCTAGGAGGCTGCTTTAATTTCCCCCTATCCCTAGTGTGGAGTTGTTAATGACTGTACTGGAGCATTAAGACAGATAACTTTTGATGGGATTTCGTGAATTTACAAGTAATGAGATGAGGGTGTATTGAGATCGTTGTGAAGGGTTCTGTGGCTGCTTAATAAGGGTCATTAATCATTGTTCTCAGGACTTTTGATTAAAACGATCCGATACACTTCATAATTGATGTATCATAAATCTAGTCCAAACATCCATGTTGTTATAATAGTTTATTGTATATTGAAAGAAAGATGGGAGATCCTTTGAACTAGTTCAGTTGTGTAACGTGACTGTAAAATGGCGCTAGATATGAGAGATCTACTTACTCATGCTTGTTCTAATCGCCTTATTCAAGTTTAGGGTTGGCGAGGCCATCCCCTATCCTATCTTTCTACTAGAGAGAGTCTCACCTGTTATCACATCAGTCACCCTTCATGTGTGTTTACGGGATCATTTAAAGGCCCGTGGATCTGTGACGTGCCTCGCCACGTAACATGTGAGTATTCTCAAGTGTTTAGATTTTTTAAATTTCGTCATATATTGTTGTATAGGCACAATTATTTAGTGAAACCATTTTGAATGTTGTGCATTTAATTTACATCATATAAAGGATCCACCCTTGTGCCACCCACGTGCATTTTTCTCCGAACTTAAATTATGAATTGTGAATGAATTTCTGTTCGGAATTTTCAATGTCTGTGAAATATGGTTATTTATTAATTTTGGTCTTTGGGGCAATTATAAATATTTAAAAAATCCCTTAAAAACAATAAAATTAATAAATAACTAAATTATGAATTTATCTGAGTAATAGTGGGTTATGGCATTGAATAATGGTTTTCTCATTGTTACAGTAACATCATGGACTCTGAACATCTGTTAAACCTGACAATCTGAGAGATATAGCTGAAATCCACAAATGTTATTTGACGACGAGAGCCATGTACTTCATTCGAAAGTGAACAGGTATATGATTTACAAGAAAAGGATTATGACACAGATTCTTCAGAGGAAATCGAAGAGCAAGAAGACCACACAAGTACTGAACAAAGGATAAAGAGAATAAGAAAGTTCTGACGATGAAGAAGAGGTCTTTTTTTTTTTCGGAAGAAATTAAATAATTGAACCTATTTCATGGAAATAGGCCTCCTATCCTACGAATATTGCAATGTATGTAATATTGGAGTAGACTTACTCGACGAGATTGTCTTATAGTGTGCTGAGAGGAACAAAGGAGGTGGCATATGGTAATCTTATGGTCAATGATAAGCATAGCTGGAATAAAGTCCCATGTTATTTTCCTGGAAAACGGCAATGATTTGCCTAGACCTAAGAAACCTGGGAGGAGAACTGGTTATTGGTCAATTGGTGAAACGGTTGCTGATCCCTAACCTACCTGTCTGGTCTAATCCCTAACGATGGCTGGGAGAATTTTCGAGATTTTACCTGGAAGCTATCAACCCGGGATTGGAGGTGTTGGCGACCCCTCGAGCAGCATATCCAAGAAAGTGTTGGTCTAGAATTGAAGTCGAGAAGAATGAACAAGTATAATTGTAAATTTTGTGGCCAATAATTTTGCCTGCAACATTGTTCTTTAATTTACTTTGATAGCTGTGATTTGGCCGTCCCACAAAACCAAGAGGACAGCAGTGACTGAAAGCCATAAGAAATATCATTCATAGTCATAAGTAAATTGATGATATGTGCAATAAAGTAAGAGTGATTATAGTCCTCCAAAATAATTTGTTATTGAAATATTTTTTAAATTCAACTATTTTATTTTAGGAGTAAGTTTCAAACTTATTGATCAAGAACCAATTTTTGTGTATTAACATCGATATTATTTAAATATAAATTTTATATTGATCAATCCGATTTGTTCCATAACCTTTCCCCAAACAAAACGGTATGTATTTTTGATTATGTGATAGATGTTCGGTCGTGGGTCACACAGAGGTCACCATTGGTGTTACTCTAAAGGCGCCACCACGGAGTGGAATGTTAAATCTGGCATGTGGGTTCTATGCGAGTCAAAATAGACATCCAAATACCGTAGTCTATAGGCTACAGGAAGAGGAATGGGGGAAATTTTAATTCTGAAAATATACAGAATTAGCTTAATTTAAAATTAAGTTTGCATGAAACAGGTCCTAATAATAATATAATAATGTTCAATAACTTTGGAACGACGGAATAATCTTTTTACCTAAGCTTTTATTCAAATGAAAAATGTTATTCAAGCGTAAAGAATACTTACTTAGGTTTGTATTGAGTGGCCAAATTTGTCGAAAAACATCAGTTTGAAGCTACAAGTATATTTTTTAAGGGTTTGGGTTGTAAACATACTTTTCTGTTGCGTTTTTTTTTTTTTTTATTCGCTTGCTCTACTGCTCTCTGGAACTCTCTCCCTCCTAATAACGTCATCCATCATCCTTACGAAACTTTAAAAACATCCTATTCCAATACCTCCTTACCGTCCTAACAGACGCTTGCTTGTTTGAGAACCACTTATTCATTATATTTTATTTTCATAATTTTATTCTTTGAATTTATATTTTTATTTCATTGTTTGTTATGACACTATAAAAAACAATGAAATGTATGAAATAACAATAATTAGTGTAAAAGCTACTTTTGTTTGCCAGTAATGAATTTCGTATCTGTACTTCATTGTTCCGGAATTAGTTTTTTCTTTATCTATCTACATCTAAAACCGATACTCGAGAAAAACCTTCGATCGATCTGAAATTTCGATCGCTATTCTAAACTACCTCGGATTATGATAATCACGCTATATTTAGGTATGAAAAAATAAACATGAAATTCGCAGTTTAGAAGGTAGTGGAGAAAGTTCCCATATTTTGTCCTGATTTTTGTCACAATAAAGATGGCAATGCAAAAATAAAATATAAGATATAAAAATTAGACTTTCGGAACTTATTACTACTGTTTTAAAGCTATTTCATCGACGAATAAATTGAGCTATTCAAGAAACTCACGTTGCCAGCACTACAACCAAGTCTGGATATTCGCCATTCATTATTATTAATATTCGTAAATCATAAACAATTAAAGGAAGAAGAAAAAAATTGATATAAATTATTTGATTGCAAATAACGTATTTTGAAGGGTGAAAATGGTATGAGTCAATCGTACTTCGTTTATGTGCCAGTTTTAGTGCATGAATTACTATAACGGACGTAAAAATGATCTGACCGACCTAAAATTTAAAAATTATATCCAAAAGCCTCTTGGATTATGCTGATTTGAGAATTTGAAAAATAAAAAAAAAATTTTCAAGAAAATCAATTTAAGAATAAAAGTTCTAATAACTTTCTAAAGCTAACAACACATTGAGGGGGGGTAATGTAAACGAATATTTTTAAGTTATTTTACAACTATGAGATATTTTAAACCGTACATACTTATTTTTATTTGTTAAACAATTCTCTGTCTGGGCGAATTACCTTATAAACAGTTACATTTAATAGTTAAAGTATTTACCAATAAAACCAAAAGAAATTCGCTTGAATGAAATTCGCTATTTTATTGCTTGTTCTCAAAACATTTTTTGGAATACCTTTTTATTTATTATTTCTTTTAAGCCCTTAACAATAGAGAACTCTTAAATAGCTGCTATGATACGACTTTTGAAAGCTTAGATGTTTGTGAAATCAACAGATTTTTCACTTTGATGTAGAGAATTCTCGTTACATTATAATAACCAATATAATCAGCAAGTTCCAACATGTGGAATATACCTTTGAAATTTCCGAATAAATCATTTTAACAACCCCTATCGTAAAACATACTTATAGGAAGGTAGAAGGAAAATGATTAAAATCGCCCCGTACACATCTGTTGGAAAGTAGAGCCACGTCCGAAAGGAGAGTAAAAAATAATTATTTTTTGAAAACAAATGTGACAAGATCGCTGACTAAATTATCTAGTTTAAATTGAGCTTTTGTAGCTATGTCAGCTGCTACAAGTCAGAAAACTTTTGAAAAGGCGCGCAAAGTACACGGTTCATAACATCAACAACCCGATCAGGCAATGGGGAGGAAATAGAAGGGTGGTCTGGAGCCCATGAGGTAGCCAATGGATGAACGGGCTACCTGCTCCCTTATTCGCAACTTCCACCCGTACCTTGGCCCCAACCGCGGAACCAAACGACAAACACCAACTCTCCACAACAATCTAAACTTTTCCCTCTCCACCACTGATATATTTTATTTCTAAAGGCTCTCCACGGATCACTGGCAACAAAAGACATCTCATTTACTTCAGAAGAGTTCTTTGCTGTCATTCTGTGATGAAAACAAAGTGATATCATCAGAGTGTGAGAGAAGGTTTCTGCGCATTCTGTCCAGGGAGATAAAAAAACAAAAGAAAGAATGTTCGCGGAAAATGCTGTACTTACCCTTCACAGCCTAATTATACGTGCGAAATGTGTTGACGACTGATCACTTTTATATGAACAAAATGTGGAATATTTATTTAATTATATCATGATACCTTAATAAAATGAGTCTTAGCTATGTTTTTGTTAAACTTACTTTGTGGCTCATTGATTTGTGCTTTGTCCAGCCAGAAAAAAAGCCAAAATTTTTAATGTGAGAGAAAGTCTCACGAGCTACCATGTCTTATTTTGCCTAACAAGTTCTGCCGGGTTAACAATCTTTTAATTTAAAGTTCCAAAGAAACCTCCACCAAAACCTTGAGAGGGCTTGGTCCTTTATTATGGTATGTAAGAAATCTAGATCAAACTTGGAATTAACACAAAAACATGTACGAATGTTCAGCAATGAATAGTTTTATTTTAGAATTTATCTAAAAAACTCAGTGTTCTTGGTTTAACCGTAAGAAAAAGAATATTTGAAATGCAAAACATCCCTTTAAGGGCTGTAGCGACTGCTAACTACATAAGACAAATCGCCATATACGCTATTGTATATATATATTGTAAATTGGTTATAATGTGTTGTAAATTAATTTAAGCAAATGTAAGTAACATTACATTACCATTACATAACCATAAGTCATTGTAAATGTTGTAAACAATAAAAGACGCAGCTGCAAACAAACCAGTTAGGGGCTGAAACCCATACCCAAGGCAGGTATCGGGTGACCCAGGCCAGGCCTGGGGCTGCCGAGAACAAAGCGCCACCATATACTGTGATCTCATTGGGTACAATAACGAGGTACATGATCGGGTACTAACGAGGGACCCCAAGTATAAATAGGCCCGGGGGTTCGCCTGTAAATTTCCTCATTCTCACGACGACTCTCTAACTGGCAAACTTGCGGCTGCACTGATGTCTCAAGACTTGGCCTTCTCATTTATGAAAACCTCTGGACCTCTTTTCCTAACCTCGCTATTTTTCAATCCGGCCTTGTCAGACCCCACACTCTCCTAGTGGGATTCTCTGCCTTCACCTCGCTAAAACTAGCAGCTCCTTGGGAGAGACCTCTCCCTAACGGACAACGGTTGTCGTGGCCCTACAAAATTTACCTAGTAGTGTCTCCCACGGTAATCCAGTCTGCCTCTCTCCGGTTCACACTCGCCTTTGGGATCCGGATGGATTTCACTTACCCTCAGATACCGAGTGTGAATTCGTGGTCATTCCAAGACCACACAAACTACCTACCCTATACCTCTTCTCCTGAACATAGTGCATTGTCGGGGCATATACCTATCAAATATGGAGTCAGATAGTAAGACCCGTCATGAAACAATTGTCCAGGTCATAGCCTAATCAACCCTCACTTCGTCACCAGGGCTAGGGTAACTAGGCACTCCCACGTGGCGACCCAACAAAAGAGCTAACCCTGCCCTGGTCTACAAACTAAAGTAGTAATATTAAGATTTCAAGAGTGGCTTGAGCATTAATGAAACACCAATTGAACCTGTTGGAGAAGTTCTATATGCTTACGCAGTTAAGAAGGTGGTAGGAATGCTCTATAACTGTAAAACAACCATTTCTCAAAATAGTTTGTTGACTTAGTTTATAATTGATGTAAAAAAAAAAATTAGTTCATGCCTTTGAAAGTACGCTATCTTGATATATACTGATAAATATTCAATCTGAAATGTCCGACTATCCATATTTTCGGTTATTTACGCAGCTCTCGTCATAGCTTTAAAGCCATGAAACTTCGTATTTCTTCCCATTTTTAGCATTCCATAAGATTATAATAAATACGAGGGTGGTCTGAAAAGTTTCCAACCTTAACATGAAGATAGCAGCAGTCGTAAATAAAAGCTAGTGAATTTCGTTGTTCATCTGTTGACAGTTACTCACCAAAGTTTCAGCCATTTTGGACGCGCAGTTGTTGTGTAACAGTCGTTTGAGTGAGTCGATGTGAGTTATTTTATGAAAATGGACACAATCGAGTATCGAGCTGTCATTAAATATTTGTTTTTGAAAGGCAATACGCCTACACAAATCAAAGATGAGTTGGATTCTGTGTATGGGGACTCTGCACCATCATTTACCACAGTGAACTTTTGGGCAGCTGAATTTAAACGTGGTCGTAAGAGCTTGGGACACGATGAACGTTCGGGACGTCCAAAAACTGCAACTACCGACGAAAACATCGCCAAAGTTCACTAAATGGTGCTAGACGACCGCCGAATTAAAGTGAGAGAGATAGCAGAGGTTATGAACATGTCAAAAGAACGTGTTTTTCACATATTAAATCAACATTTAGAGATGAGAAAGCTGTCCGCGGGTTGGGTGCCGCGTTTGCTCACGTTAAACCAAAAACGTGTTCGAATGAACATTTCCAACCCTCTGTTGGTGCAGTTTAGGCGCAATAAATCCGAGTTTTGGCGCCGATTAATTACTGTGGATGAAACTTGGATACACCATTATACGCCCGAAACAAAAATACAGTCCAAACAGTGGACTGCAAAGGGGGAACCGGCTCAAAAAAAAGCAAAAACTGTTTTTTCGCCTGGGAAAGTGATGGCGACTGTTTTTTGGGATAGTCATGGAGTTATTTTAATCGATTATCTTCAAAAAGGAAAAAACATTACAGGAGCATACTACGCATCATTACTTGACAAGCTGAAGGCAGAACTTGCGGAATACGGCCTCATTTGCAAAAAAAGAAAATCCTGTTTCACCAAGACAACGCACCGTCTCACACCTCAGCGGTTGCCATGGCGAAAGTCCATGAATTACGGTTTTAACTGCTTGACCACCCGCCTTACTCACCAGATCTAGCCCCAAGCGACTTCTTTTTGTTCCCTCATCTAAAAATTGCACTCGGAGGACAGAGATTTTCGTCAAATGAAGAGGCAATCACCTTCGTGAACGATTATTTTGCAGAGGAAAACGCCGAGTACTATTTGGACGGGTTACAGAGATCGGAGCATCGCTGGGAGAAGTGTGTAGAGTTACAAGGAGACTATGTTGAAAAATAAAAAAAAAATTCTGAAACAACGTCTTGTATCTTTGTTAGGTCGGAAACTTTTCAGACCACCCTCGTATGTTGAAATTCTCTTCTCATGATAAATACGAAAACAATGAATCTGTGTTGATTTATGGCATCTCACTAATGTGAAATTTACTGCAAGATCAATACCCAACTCCCCTGGCCAAGAACGTTTCCTCACATTCGCCAACAACCTGAGCAATAAATGTAACGAAACCAAAAAAACTCATTACTAACATAAGAGAACACTAAATGAGAGAAAGTAATACTAAATAAATCAGTAATCCACCATACAATGAAATATGCTGTATTCGATTTGAAAAGAGCTATTTCTTTATTAATAATATTATTGCCTTACAGATAAAAAAAGTAGTGACTCTAAGTATAAAATATAGAACGTTACATTTACTTATAACATTTATTTTTGGAGCATTTCATCAACTACATACACTCCATCATTTTACTATACCACCACACTCAGATCTAAAGGAGAAATGAATTAATGATAAAAAGGTACCTTGTTTGACAACGCGTACATTAGTGTAATGGAAACTCATGTATACAAAATTGCTCATTATTGATATTACAAAATTTTAGGATGTAAAAATGAAAAAAAAAAATGTTTGATACATAAAGCAAAGAAATGGATACACCTCTATTCCTTGAATCAGCTAGTTCAATTTATTTCACCAAAAAGATAATTTATTAAAAGGCAATGAATAAATTCTTGTAAACCATAAACTTACTTATATACTTAATAATCATTTTAATTACAGTTCCATTTTATTCAAAGATTACGGGTCCGGTTAAACGTCAAAAGGATTTTATTTTATTATAATTAATTACCATTTCAATTTATACTCCTATCCTCAAGTCAAATGTAATAAGGTCACGAGTCATAAACATTAACAAAAAAGAACTGTTTTTCAATTCTCCATTGTTGAGATGTGATGTAATTGAATACCACAATGGAAAGGGGTTTGGCTTGTAGAGTAAATACATTAATTACATTGAGCCAAGGCAAAACAGGGAATGACTGCTTGGTATTTTCTGCTCTTTCCTGTTTCAAATAAATTAAAATATAATTTCCACTTTCTAAATTAAACTTTTGATTATTGTTTATTTTAGAGTAATTATTGTGGTCTGTCTGAGTAACTCCGATCCTCGAAATTCGTATTCAACATCGTTTCTGGTACCAAATTCTGTTTTATTGTCAAGCCCGCAGGAGAGGCTTTACTTTCGGACGAGTTGGCAGACGAACACTACAAACGACACAAAGTGTAACCTTCATTATCTAAACACATTTATTGGAACACTAACACAAACATTTGACACCCGCATGCCTATAGTTAATTATTTAAGCACTGAAGTGGTTTAAGATCTCTCTCTCTCTCTCTCTCTCTCTCTCTCTCTCTCTCTCTCTCTCTCTCTCTCTCTCTCTCTCTCTCTCTCTCTCTCTCTCTCTCTCTCTCTCTCTTTTGAGTTTTTTTTAAGCAACATTTAATTGAGTTGGTCATCGATGTTACGATATTTTAGTCGGCAAACTAAAACAATCTGAAACATCTGATAGGAACATATAATCTAAATAATTTGGTAGGAAGGTAAAACAATCAATCCTAGTAGCAACAAGCGCATACTAAACAAATGTGTCAAACACAAGTCAAATTAGGTGGGGTGCATGTTTATTCATCGGTTTAATTAAAATCATGATGGTTGAATGATAAAGTGACAAAGGCCAGGTCACCAATTGCCTGTAGCTTCATCAACATCCTAATAACACATTTCAAAGAGAGAGTTAGGGGCAACGTGGCCCAGGAAACCAAACAGAGCAAATGAGTTGCCCTAATCTCATGAATAAATTCGTTCTTGATGTGAAAATGAGCCACGCAATATACTATTTACAATTTTGTATTTATTTATTTCATGTAAGTCTCATGGTTTTGATGAAAACAGTGTTATGGTGTAATTGTAATAATGTAATAAAAGATAACTGAACGAGTTAAAAAATAGGCTAATTTTTGTCTTGAAAACCGTTAAAAAAAAATTTTTTTTTAAGCTAAAGAAATCAGTGGGGGGGGGGGCTTACACTTGCAGTAAAGAATAGTTTTCTTTCAGTATTTATATTTTTAATGAAAAAAAAAGTAATATTCAAGCCTTTTTTTTTTTCTATAAATGGCCCAATTTTGTTCCTTTAACAAAACCACTTTTCCCCCTGTTAAAACAGGACTCAAAGAAAAGTTATCAACAAATGGGCAAACTTCATCATGACTCGCACCTTCTGGTGCTAGGTTACGGAGTTCTGGCCACGGTTTCCCTCCTCGCAAAAAGTTTTATTTTTTTCTTTATAGGCAGTATTTCTTGTTCAAGTCCTCTTGGAGCTCATCCAGCCACTATAAAATTGCTACCTGGCCCTTCACAGTGCTGGGAAAGAACTAAACATTTCACTAGTGAGAACCGCTGGACAGTGAAACGGCCCTTTGATAAGGAAAGGTGAAAACAAGTGCATTAAAAAAAAAAAAAGATTGGATTCATCTGAAATGTTTAAAATATATTCCAAAACACAAATATAATAATATCAAATAACAAGTGAGATACGAACTCTTATACTCACTTACTGATTATTCACTATTGCCAAGTAACAGCACAGGAGAAATTTAGCATTTAAATTTTTGATGTTTTCCATATAGGAAAGGAGACGTTTAAATCGGTAGCAAAAAAAAAGTTGAAACATTCCATAAAATAATGATTTCAGAGCCAACAATGATTAATAGCTCCGAGCCGATTTCAGAGATGCTTCTGAGTTTAAAATGCCAGAGAACAGGGGAATATATTTCATATTTTTTCAATTTTAGTTGAGAATATTAAAGAAAAAACTATTATATCTATAAGAATTTATTTAAATTAAGATTTCTAATAATCCTTTGAATTTTCAATACAATTCCTTATTTTTTATTAGTATGTATTTTCTAAAACAAAACATGAAAATGGTTGGATCTTGATATAAAATTAAATATAATGTAAAACCTAAGATATTTAACAACAGTGGTTACGTTTTTATTGATTGATCAGGTGAAAGTACGAGGCGGTCGTCTAGCACCATTTGGTGAACTTTGGCGATGTTTTCGTCGGTAGTTTCAGTTTTTGGGCGTCCCGAACGTTCATCGTCTCCCAAGCTCTTACGACCACGTTTAAATTCAGCTGCCCAAAATTTCACTGTGGTGAATGATGGTGCAGAGTCCCCATACAGAGAATCCAACTCATCTTTGATTTGCGTAGGCGTATTGCCTTTCAAAAACTAATATTTAATGACAGCTCGATACTCGATTGTGTCCATTTTCATAAAAACACTCACATCGACTCACTCAAACGACTGTTACACAACAACTGCGCGTCCAAAATGGCTGAAACTTTGGTGAGTAACTGTCAACAGATGAACAACGAGATTCACTAGCTTTTATTTACGACTGCTGCTATCTTCATGTTGAGGTCGGAAACTTTTCAGACCACCCTCGTATTGCACTTCAATATGGTTTCTAATGAAAATTTTGATTAATACATTTAATTATAAGTAGTTTAATTTATTGATTATTTACGACGAGTCAGTTTCCTTTTATGAACCTGCCTGTAACTTGTCCACACTTGTTTCCACCTGTTATATAGACCGTTCGATTTAAGTAAACAAATCCAACCGTCCGATGTAGGAATTGATTACCCAAGTTATTTCTGATCACCCAAATAAACCCCCGTGGCCCTTTTTCAACTTCATTGCTGTGAAAGTTCGGACAGCTTTCACTTCGTACATGGGGTGTTGCTCTATCAAGATTAACTGCACTACCTAATAAGGCCTTCTCATAGGCCTTCAAAAACCTTACCCGAGCAGTTCTCTGGATTTGTGCCAGGCTTGACGAGTGCCTTTTGTTTATATGAGATTACCACGACTGACCTTCATACTTATTCTGAATTATCTATTAGTCACTTCCACGAGACTGGTTCCTGTATATTTGATTTGGAGGATTAGGATCAATCACTTTTTGAACCTCACTCTAAGGTACTTCATCTCGGAACGTTATACCAAACAGGCCCCACAAATTTATAAGATTACGCGTTTATAATCCAATCCTACACATTGTCAAGTGTAAGCCATAGTTTTAATAATTTATATACATACCTTTAGGACATTGAGCCTATTTAATCATCATGAATTTCCCCTAAATCTTACCTGCAACAAAATGAAAAAAATAAATAAGCGGTCTATTCAATATGAATAAATGAGTATTTAAAATGTATTGATTTCAATAAAATGGGTATTTTGACGGCTATTAGTGACAATACTTTCTAATACGGTACTCACTTAACACAATGTTATTACAGTACCTTAAGTTTTTATTTGGAATTGTTATTTGACAATGTCGTCCGGTCATCTAAAGCCTACATGTAAATGTCATGTTTCTAGGAACAAGGGACTTATTATCTGTAAGTAGCCAATAATCATTAATATGAAAATTACAAATTTTTTGTACTAAAAATGAACTAGACTTTTTGAATCCCCAAAAAACAGATTTTGGCGCGAAAATATACATAAATAACATTATTTACAGATGGAAATCATACACCTGTCGAAAAAGTGTTCCCAACTAATGGTTTCCAGAATGTCTTGAAATAGAATAGACATTTTACCAATTAAAAGGTAATTGCCGGGTTGTGGAACGGTATAGTAAAATTAAAAAAACAGCTTTATTTCCTTTCCACAACTGATAATTTTTTCTTTGTTGAAAAAGCCCTTATTGTCATTCGCCGAACTACTAAGTCTAGATTATGAACGTTTAATTGAAAATACCAATACTACAACGATATAGCACGTTTCTAAGGAGGATGCGTCTGTCAATCTCGAGACTCACGGCCAAACAAAAATAATGAAGAATTCCTTCACTTTCATCACCACGTTTTATAAACCAGACGCATTATTATTCAATATAAACAACAAAACAAATATATACAACTAAACAAAAAATTACTGGGGATTCCAAAGGCTTCTCTCTATATATAGCTTAAAGAACATTCAGGTATCGTTAAATTTAGTTTATATGACGTTAGTAAAAATACAAAGACAGAATGTCTGAGGAAATTAAATGTTAGGAAAGCCATTATCACTCCTTATTACGGAAACTAATTAAATTATAATATATATTTTTTCTTTGGAGTTGGAACATTGAAGAAAAAACCAATTCTAAATTATTCCATAAATATATTGGAGCAACCATCTATAATATATTAATATTAAAAGTTCAAAAATGGCTTCGTAAAAATTTGAATCGAATTACCGGAGACAGCTTTGGTTTTACCTAGTGGAGTGAAGAATGAACCTTAAAACCTTGAACTAGATACCCGTTCTTTTATACCTAGAATCTTAGAAAATGTGCTTGTCCATGAGCCGGAAGATGTGAGAAGCTGACTCTAGCACAGCCTGGTAAAATATTCTAAAAACCTACGACTGCTATGAAAAAGAAGGGGTTCAACACCTACTATAGAAGATAAGAGAAGGTCCACCTTCCCAATGACATACATGTCTCAGGAGCGCTGAAATCGTGGGTTGTTTGTCAACAGATCTCACATAAAGAATCAACTCTACTGAAAAGTCCTAACCTGTAATTTGTCAAAAGAAAACGAGGTGGGGACTAGGAAAAGTTATTTTCTCTCTCTCTCTCTCTCTTGAAAAACAAGAATCAGAAGGAAGATGTGAGGCCTACCGCAAGAGATGAGTCCGCTGTTGAGCATGGACAGCTTGATGGTGTTCGGTATCGACAACAGTGAGACGCTGCCAACATGTTTTTTCTTCTTGGGCTTCTCAGTCTCCTGGAACCTGGAGGTTGAGCGGGACCGATGTCTGGCCCCGCTGGAACAGGACGGCTGGAGGAACGACAGCTTGGCAGCTACCCCGGCACACGACTAAACCTCCGCGCGCCCCTCACCCCCTCCCCCAAGGGCTCGCTCTATCCCCCACTCCCTCTCACCCTAAATCTCAGTTTATTATAGCATAAAATAAAATACTGAATTTTAATTCCCTCTCATTTTATTTTCACATGAAACTTATTGTTATGCTAATAAATTACTTGCATTAATTAACTTATTATTCAATACCCAAGTTTCCTCTCCAGCCGTAATATAGTATTAAAGATTAACATTTAGGATATTTGACACTGAGCCTACACGGGACATCAAATCGGTTTCCCAAACAATAGTGCAATATCATTAAACGATCCACAATATATATTACAAGTGGAGTTATGAATCATTAGTTGTGGTTTTCATGCCAATACTTGTGATAATTATTAGCCAAATAACAATTTAATGAATTCTGAACGATGAAATGAACAGGGCCAGGGCTTGAACCCGCAACCTTCTAATCCCCCGTTGGATTATCGAGAAGGAAACTAAAAAAGATATTGGATAGGCAATGTTCTGGCAGCTGTATAGTAGTTGTGGAGAATAGGGAGGAAAATTAATAGTATTTTCGGGAGGCTTTGGAGCCCAAGCTTAGCTGAAATATTTTTCATTGGATAATTATTATAAAATTTTAAGCTTTTTGGAACTTAACCAGCAAACCCCCAATAAGCATGTCCGATCCTGTCAGTTGTCATCTCCTAAACCTCTAGTTCCTTGTTCTACATATTTTATCCACCGTTTTCATGCTCTCCCACATTTTAAGGGGATGGAATACTGTTTTTTTTGTTTTTTTTTACCTATTCTCATTAGATGTGCACACTATTTTAGCCTGTTATTATGTGTAGGATTATGTTCTCCTACTTTGGTGTTTCGGGTTCGATATCTTCTCAATATCCTACAAGTCCTCTGGAAATCATTTTGCTTAACTTCCATTCCATTGTTATCGTTTTTTTTTTCCTTCCATTTTTCAGATGCATACGTGACATATTTGTGGTGGTGGAGCCCCTTCTTAGGGTACATTCTTCTTGATTTACTCCATACTGTGAAGACTCTGCTGTTTCTCAATTTAACGTTATTGATTTTAAATAGGATGTCAGTCTTACTCGTTCCTTTTAACAACAGCTAGTAATCCAAAGCTGGAGAACTGGTGATCAAGTATTCTTTATTCTTGTTCAATATCAAACCCAATTTTGAGTATAAGTGAACCAGATTCATCATTAAGTGGCATATATAATCACCATTCCTGCATATTAAAGATAGACGACTCTCGTTAGACTTAAATGCCTATAAAAGGGCAGTAGAGCTTTTATTGATGACATGTTTTAAATGCACTTGCACATATCCCACAAATACTTGAGTTTGAGTTGAAAAGACAAAACAAATTTGTGATGTTGATGATGTCTTTATCTGTATGTAGTAGGTTTTTTTTATTTAATTGGAAATCGATAAAGCGTGTGTACCCTGTTCCCATTCCATTCCCTACCTAAGAGTTACTCTCACATTCACAAACCACGTAAAAAAGAGATGCCAAAACTTTTTTTTTGTTTTTTGTAAATTGTCACCATACTTCCAAAAAAAAACACAGACTTCTCAAAATAAATGAATACTACATAATTCAGCAATCCGCCCTAAATTGATATACTTTGCACCGGTTTGGAGTTACGGATGTATTTCAAATTACAGGAGATTGTTCCTCGTACAAAAATCAGTATATCTACAGGTATCATTGATACACCGTCAGCGTAACAGACCTACAATTACCCAAACTTAGCTGTATGAACACACCCAAACATAGATTTTTTTTGCCGTATCCAGAAACTCACCAATAAGGGAAATAGTAAACAGTAAACATACCCTAAAAAAATGAATCCACAAATATATTGTTGAAATAACAATTAACAAATTAAATGTTGTATCTACTTATTTAATTATGGCTATTTATCTCTTATATAATTTATTTATTATTATTACTATTTATTTATACGCACGCGAGATTTGTAAATTGTAAATTGGTATGAATGAGATCATTAATCACAATTACTTATAGTCCAATCAGGCAGATTGTAATTTTATCATAATAAAGTTGTGTTTAATCTGATTTATTTATTCCTTATTGTTGCCTTATTATAAATGTTGGCTTTTGTTAGGTTTTTATAATTATTTTGTTTTTTTATTGCGTAGGATTTTGTTATGTTTTTCCTAGTGATAAATCCACCACTTATTAGACTATCAGTTAAAAAGTAGTGTACACATGTGTACGGTCTCAGTGACCAATGCATGTATTATTTTAGTAATGCTTCTGAGCGAAATTGTGAATTATGTAAATCATAAACTTTAAGTGGTCATTGCACTCCATGTTTAGCTTTACCTTTATATATTATGTTCTTACCTATAGTCATTCCATTAAAATAAAAATTAGTGAGTTATTCCTCAGAAAGGATCGACTAATCCTACCGGCCGAACTCCATTCAGAACAACTGTAAACAATAAATCCAAGGACCAGTCATAAACCCGGTCTATTTTTGACGTGAAATAACTCAGCCGTTCCCTATTGAACGGAAATATCGTGTTTTGAGATACTGTTCCGATAAATAACGGCACGTGGTCGTAAAAACTAACTAAGTTTTTAAAAGTGGGCGGCTAGTCCGATTAAATAAACAGTAAAATTCTCTGGCAACCATAGTCTATCGACATCTTCTGTTACATTCCTGATTTTTTATAGAACGGGCCTGGAAGGTTCGATAAAAACGAATCAACTCTTCTACCCCGAATCAGGGGCGGAATTATATCATTCAATATTGTATTGTTTTCTTTCTCATTCAGTCAAAATTGAATTTGCTGGCCCCCAAGGAAAGGAGTAACTTTCAAACAGGTGCGGGGGCAATTTTCTTGTGTTTTATGATAGCCGTCATAAAAATGAAATCGATCAGAAATTTTTAGTGGTATATTCGACAGAACACGGGATCGCCCAGTATATTGTAATAAAATATGATGGTGGGAAATTGGCAAAAATTTCCCTTCTTTTTTTTTTTTTTAATTTCTCTTCGCAAAATTTAGGAATTATTAAAGATTTGAAGTTATCATTTCTCGCTTAGGTTAATTGCCGTTCAAAAATTAATCTCCAATATATCAAAAAACTTATGTGTTGACTGAAAATAGCTTATTTAAATATCAGCCTAATTTATTTTAACAGATTATTTTAGGTAAAGGTTTTTTTGGTGACCATATGGAATGAAAAATTTCCATATTTATAGACTGGCAGTGGCTTACCTAGAGCAATCGTCAAGAGTGGTTTCTAACAATTACAGAACATAAACAAGTAAATAAAATTGAAGATTTTTTAAGTTGTTTAGAGGTTGCCTGAGGATGGACTAATGGCAATCCATTCGTCACAAAGCAATTAATTGACAACAAATTAATAATTAAATAAAGTTTAAGAAAGATATTAAATAAAAATATATTATATGCTACTGTGTAACAGATACAAATGATGATAAAATTTATGTGTGATTATAAATATATATTTTCTGGATCTATATTTTAAATGTGATCCAAAATAGCAGTTTGTATTAGCTACTATGTCTAGTTCCGACATTTCAATAATTCTCTTGAAACAAGCATGTATTTTTGTTGATTACAACATTATTATATTATAAATTTTTAAATAATTAAAAGAAAAATAATTTTTAAAAAATCCCACCACAAAATATGTACCAACCGGGGTGGGTCCGCCCTCCACTACTAGGCACTGTTTTCCGGTCATCTCTCGATATTGTTCCTTCAATTTATGCGTCATTTATTTCTTTCGTGTACATTTCAAAAGCCGTCTAGTGATCACTCATCTGTGCTCATCTTGCCACTGGTGAACCAATCGCCAGAGCCCCGACGCCGTTCAACATTTAACAAGTTCAGGACTACGGAGGAGAGATATCCGAGAATCTCGACCCTGATTACCAAATACAGATAATTACATACATCCTAATAATGTAATTATAATTCAAACAATGCCTTTTCAGAGAGATTCCAGGAACTAGGTCCCGATCGATCTGTAGCACACTGACAGAAATCACTGTTACATATATATACCGTTAATACCAGTTTACATGCCGAAATCATAAAGTTGATTGCATAACCGTCTATTGTTCACTCATTTGATCATAATTATATTTTTATTTTGCTTAGACAAATAGCCTCAGGTCTTTCCCGGCCTGGAGTTGTTGCTTACTGTTGTCGTATCAATTATTTTTTCGGAGAAAGGCTCGGGGCAGGGTCAAGTTAACCGGGATAATTAGGAGCTGAAAATCATCAGCCTAATGGACCGGGGAACCAACACGCAACCCGGTCACCACACATCGCTCGACCCCAGTCATTGTTTTTCACCCAACGGGGCCGGTGAACATAAAAATTCAACTGAAATATGAAACTTCACACAATTAAGAGTTTCGTTACGTTCACAAATACGATTCTACTGACGGTTTTAATGAATTTTTGATATTATAGTCCACTATTAAGAGAGAGAAATACGAGGTTTGATCACAAAGTAACGAGAATTTTTGATTATCATGAAAACTTTTTAATTTATTCATCGATAGCAATTTCGTCCGCTTCAGAGTAATCCCCCTCAGATTTTTCCAATCTTCGGAGCACTTTTCAAACTCACTTTTCGATATTGCTCTTTGCTCCTTCAGCTATTCTTCTTTTATCTTATCAATGGTGTCAAAACGTCGTCCTTTCAAGGTTTTTTTCAACTTCGGGGACAAAAAGAAGTCGCAGGGAGCCATGTCCGGCGAATATGGTGGCTGAGTTAACGCAAAAGTATTGGTTTTTGCAAAAAAAATTACAATCAGTGAGGTGTGAGCGGGAGCGTTATCGTGATGCAATTTTCACGAATTGTTTTGCCACAATTCCGGTCGATTTCATAGGATCGCTTCACGTAAACGGCGCATTACTTCTAAGCAATATACTTTATTGACCGTATGACCTTCTGGCAGGAACTCATGATGCACTACAACATTGAAATCGAAAAAACTTTATCAAACCTCGTATATCTATTGCAATTTCATTACATACAATGATAACAACAGATTTAATGCACCATTCATTTTCTTCTTATTAGCTTCTACAATAGATATATAATCAAATTATTTATACGAAGAAGAATCAAAATAAAAACCTCTATCATAATGATAATATACAGTAAACGACTATTTTTTATAGGTTTTATTATCTCTAATAGCATGTCTTCTCTAATGTCTTGTTTATATCAAATGGGAATACCATGAAAAAATTGTGTTTCTACTTTAAACAATGACCAGGAACATACAATACAGACAACACAATACAGGGTTGAAAACGGTTTCTCATTTTAAAAAAATTACGAAATCTAAAAAAATGGCAACATTACTCATATTGAACTGGTATAATGCTGATCTAAAGATAATTGCTTTTTAATGACAATGGTATTTATACATTTCGACTAGAATCAATCATAGAATCTTTTTGTGATGGTACGATTCGGAAGTTCCCAATGGCAATTTCATCCGAATTGAATGAGAGAAGATTGATAGCGAGAGTTGGCAAGGCCCTAAGAGGGATTTGGCCCTTGGGAGTACGGAGCGAGCTTACAGCGCGCTCTATACCATGCCAAATAATAGCACGTCTTATCACTGTACCATTGTCCCTCGCCTTCGAGTCCCGTTACGGAAGACATTATTTTCTCATTCTTAGCACTTAATGAGGCTTTGATAAAAACGAAGTACGATTTGAAAGTATGTTAAATTTTCACAGGTAAACATGAGTCCGATTCCCTGAAAAACTAAACTACATCATTCCACAAAAGTGCTCATTTGTATTTCATTCTATTCAATTGCACTATTTCAATCTGTATAGGAGATGAAAAAATAGTTAAAAATTATAATATAAAATACTCACGGTCACGAGTGAAATATTTAATGCTGATATAAAAGACAAAAATGTGGAAATACATAAACAGCTAGTAAATGGCAGTAAAAAAGTAAGAATAAAAATATGTTGATTAAGCGTGAATTTGGCGTGAAGACGTCGGGCCACCGGAATCAGTACGCATTTTTGTTAAATTCCACACTTATTGAAATATTTGATTCTGTTGATTACGTCATTATTGTATTGTTTATTTTTATATAATTTAGACAAATGGCACCCCAAAATATGTGCTACCCCTCCAAGAACGCTACTGGTTGAAACGAAACTTGAAAAAAAGTGATACTTCATACGAATGTATCACACTAATGACGTATTTACAGAGAATAATTTACATGACTCATTGTATGTACATTAATCTTTTACATTTACATAAATTCAGTACTCAGTCGTAATTACCTAAAATGACTTGACCTTTGAACTGCAAGGAGAAATTCATTACTGTTCCCCCACTCTGTGGGTGTGCCACCTACACTTTTTGTAATTTATAAGTCACAATCTTCATTTAATTTCACACTAACTCCTGTAACGGAGAATGCCCACTATTTATTAATAAATATGTTATAAAGTATATACTCCCCAAAATTTACTATTGCACTATTCCTCATTCATATAATTTTACATTAAACTGACTTTATTTAAAACAATCTAATCGACCATGGTAAAGACCCTCTCCATTTCTTATGATTTTTCCATAAATACAGTTTTATGCATACATAAAATATGAATATTAATTAAAAAATTATGCCAATTTCAGAGTTTTTTTTTTTCTAGCCCGTTCTGGTCTTTGTGGCTCCCATTCAGAAGATAGGTCTAGAATTAATTAATTAAGTGATATTAAAAACAAATTTTATGAAGGTTATCAAATTCAATATCTTGCGGTGTCCTAAATAACAATATGTAGTAATATATGTTTTGTTTTATTGAATTCTAATTACAAAAGGTCATTGAAAATATCATTACAATTGTTTGCTGCCAAAATTTCATGTATGAAATTCTGATTGATGATACAGTATGTAAAATATAAAAATAACTCCAAATAATGAAAGGCCATCAATGAATTACTAATAAATTAAAAATTAATTATTTTCTTATTCTATTCAGTAGGTTACGAAATTAATAATCCCAAAATTAATAATTAATAAAATCATCTTAAGTTAAAGATCACTGCTTAAAATAATACCGGAATCCATTAAATATTACCTAACTGATCGACTTATCAAGGTCCGTACTTAGTTTTATACTGTTTTGTAATTTTTTTTTAGCCAAAATTTATCTATTCTAAATGCGCATAACCATGTCTGTGAATTTTTGTCCCGTATAAAGAATGACTATAGGAAGTATAAGGAATTGGTAAATTTATAAAGTTAAACATACTTTAGGGAATTTTCGTTTTTACAATATAGAATTATTCTGCAATTAAAAAAAAAATATAGTGACTAAAAGACACCATATTTTTCGGTTCCACAAAAATATTATCTTCTTTAGGCACATTATTATTAAATTTTCTTCCTCCAAAGACCAATCTGTGCCATGACTCTAAATTTACGAACACACGCTGAAATTCGGGTATTATTAATTATTTCCTGTTCATAAGGAGCTTGCATTCCTGATTTGAGGATTATATCTTGAATTCTAGGTGGTTTTGACGTCAGTAGAGAGCAATAAGTTATGAAAGGCGGTGACCATATTTTTAGAATTGGCAGAGATGGGGTTCGCGTGTTGATTTTTTTTCAAATATTATCTGTGTGATTTAAATCGATCTTGGGCTCAATTTGAGCTGTAATTTTGTCTTTGGTTATGCACCCTGGTGTTTCATAATTGCCATTCATTTGAAACTCGATACGACCAACGTATTACTGTCTGTGTTTTTATAAGACATTGTCTCTTAAATAGTTGAAATCTTAAGGTTTCGTTATTTTGGCTGAGTTTAAATTTTTCAGATGTTTGTCTTTACCATCCTACAGCTGAACTGATATAGCTCATAAGACATTTTTTATTATAGTCCCTATCTAAAACTCTATCACATCTGGATTATTAATTTGATATCCTCCTTAATATCAGATATCTAATATTAATTTCTTAATTACAATTAATCGATTAACAATCCACCTTACATTATTTTTCACTCAGTTGCATTCACTTTAAGTATCTCTGATGCATCAAGTGAAAGTTCCATGTCAAATAACATCACTCAGTACGTAACTTGGGCTGAGGAAAAAATCGGAACCGCAATCAAAACGACTACTTTAATGACATGTAATTATTGTCCGACTTAAGTTTTGACACATATTGCAAACTATAGGGCCTGCAGGTCTGATAATTGTGACCCCTGACTATTTTTTGTGTGGCTGGTTTTATTATTTTCTGCGGAACATCAATTGGAACTAAAACGCAAAATAACATGCCTCTAATAACACACTGATTTTGTGAATACGATGTTAATGGGAGTATTAATGAGGCTACTGATCCGTGGATGACCGTCCCTGTAGTCGAGTGGTTAGCATGCTAACGTCTTACTGTGGAGGTCAGGGTTCACTCCCTGGCTCACCATAAGATGCCTCTGGTCGAGGTTAGATAAATTAAAACCTAGAAGATAAATTAAAAGCTATTTGCATTAAAAAAAAATAGCGAATCTGATTAAGAAATTGAAGGTTGAGATGTACCGCGTAGTGGTGATCACACCAGTCCCTCAGTCCCACCTACCAATTGTGGCAACAACCTTCGGTCGAAATGCACCAAGAGGTGTTATGGACTCTACTAAGAAGTGAGGTGTTATGCCATGGAAGCACGTTGTTATTTTCTACTGAACAATGGATCATTAAGCTCCAAATATATCGAACTAATATATATATCGACTCCGTACTTCTAGACAATTTCAAACTTTGTGTCAACAATCAAATAAAATCAATATGTCAACGTTTTTATAGAAATATTTTAAGCACTTGATAAACTGCCTAGATGTTGGAAAATCTTTTTATCCCGAACCAGACAGTGATCCATATAAAAAATTGTAGCGAGTAGAATGCCTAGGGCAGAGAAGGCAGAGAGAAGTGCAGCTGACAGATGGAGTGATAGAGGTGTTGGAACAGGACAGCTGCTCGTCTATTGAGCTAATGCAGCCACTGAACTGTCCACAAAATATTCATATCTCCAGCACATATCCTTTCACCGTCGCTGCACATTCACCTGTTTATTTAACCGTGTGTCTCCCCTAAATAAATATAAAAAAAAAAAGTTATATATTTATATATATACACACACACATATTAAGATGTTCTGAATTTTTGATTTAGTACCTGTAATTTTAATTTTAATTAATTTAAAATTTCGAACATATGACCTCTCATTTGGCCAACAAAAGTGAGCCAGATGGCTTTGACGAGGGGAAGGTTAGTTCACGCCTATCCTTGAGTGAAGGACGTACTCCCCTTCATAGTGATAGGTTATTTTAATATTATTGAAGCACAATTGTACTAGAGAATAAAGAATATTTCCAATATTAACATATTGGTGGGGGCCGCTTCAAGAAAAAGCACTGTATGTGAAGAATCATTCGATAAACCGACGACCAGAAAAGAAAAATAGGAAACGAGGTGACAATATATACCCACAACCATCTAAAAAATAATCTCGAATTGGACTTTGGGGGGCGTTAATGAACGCAAACATCAATCGCATCCAATCAAAAGATCTTAGAGCCATAATTGTTTCGCTTTAGCTAAGGGCAACCTGACCTAGGACTAGCTGGTTGATAGACTTGTATGCACAATTTAAGAGCCCCTCCCTTAACTGTGTAGTTCTTTTTAAATTAGAGCTCACCAAAGCGACACGATCCTATCAAATTGAGTAATGAATCTAATTGATAATATGTATATATTTTTGGACTTCAATGAACATTATTACAAAAAGGAATTATAATTGGAGTTTTTATTTTACTCCGGTACCTAACCGACTATCTCTTGATACTTTTTTCGATAAATTTAAAAAGATCATCAGTCTACTTAGTCGCGGATATAAGCATCAATGACCAACAGCTCTTTTCATTTCCTATTATCTAGCTTCTCTATTGCCATAATCTTACTAGCACTCTTTGCGCTTTTATTATTCTAATTTTATTGCTTATTATTAATGTTAAAAGTTTTATAGTAAGAGTTGTGATATGTTATCGGTCTTGGATCCTCAAGTCTGTGTGTTTCATTTCTGCCTTTAGGTATCAGGTAGTTTATGCTCGTACATAATTCTGATGGAGGATTTGACTAACCTAAGCTCTTGATAACAAAGTGCAAGCAAGAGATGAACATTGTTGAAATTTTTGAACCAATAGTCTATCTGTGCCATATGCCTTTCCAGTCTTTCATTTGCTTTGGAAAATTTGTTTCCTTTATTGTTGGTGGATATTACTTAAGAGGTTTTCTAGCAGAAATTTTCTATCCAATATGCGTCTTTCTTGTAGAGCTCTTATTTTTCCCAGATCCCTTTGCAATATTGACGAGTCTCGTCTGCAGTTTGATAAATCTTCGGCTGGTCATTGTTGTTTTGATTCTACCTATAGATTTCTTTCTGATTCCAATTGAAAAATCGGGTATACAGTTGGCTTTACAAGGCGAATCAGCTCAAATAAACGGCTCGTTTGTCAGGAAGATAACAGGGAGGGTATTTATAAAGCAAATGGGAAGGTATCAACAAGGGTTTTCATCCCCGAAGGAGAAAAGCCGACAGAAATAAAGTGGCTAATGGTAGGTGGCGGGGAGGGGGTGTTGAAGAGGCCGGAGACGCCAATGCCCCAAGGAGGTGCCTGAATACGTTTACCGTCAGCTGTCTCCTCTCCAGGGAACAATGTCAGCACCATTTTTCCATCTAGCCGTGTCTGTCACTCCTCGTAATCTCAACCGCTTAAAATAGACAACATTTAATGGTTGATCCATGAATCAATAGCCTCGCCGCCATTTTCCATTACTGCTGAGCCCGAAGGCCGTTGAAACCCTACTTCTTTCAAAAAGTACGGGTCAATCGCCATCGCGTATGTGTAGGGCTTCTATACGAAACATATCCGTCAAAATGATTAAATAAAGAGTGACATTTTAAAAGTATATTCAACAACAACCAGGTTTATGCTCCTTACGAAGATGGAGAGACTTCTTAAATTAATATATTAGATCTGAAAATAACTATACTGTTAAGTAGATTTTAGTAATTGTGAATAACATAGCAGTTTGTTCTGCTCCAATTGTTGGATTGCTCCTTTTTATTTGTTATAAATTAATAATATTATTGTGTATAGTTGAAAATTGTTGTTTGTGAACAATGTTAGTTAGTTTTAGCTTGAATAGTAAACACGGTTTGAGAGAACAAACCCGGTTTACCTATACTGCAATGCAAAGTGCACTGGAATCCGCTTATTACAGGTGTCGGTAGATAAACCTCATATGCACGGGGAAACCAATTTATGGGATAACGACCCCCCCTCACACACAAAAAAGTGATTATATTTTGATTGGGAAAATAACAGGAAGTATGTGTAAAATTATTTTCGAATTGAAAAATCTTTATTGTGATAAAATTAAAATCAGCCTTATTGGGCAATAAGTAATTGCGATCAATGGTTGATACCATATTTACTAATCTTCATTCACTCGCACATTCAAAGAGTATTTACAAACAGCCCCGAGACCTCCCAAATCCACATGGTGGAATCTCGCAAGCGAAAGAGGAAAGTCTTGGGAAATCCCACACGCTCCTACTTCAGCCACGTCACCGGATACGAGACAGTGGAGGCTGACCAAGAGCCAAAATTATTAAATGCAAAACAGTTGCTCCAGTATCTATAACTTTGAAAAAAATATTAAAAGCTTTTCAATTTATTCTGTAACATATTAGTGGGTCTAAATAAGTCTTGACGGCCGAGGCCTCTCTTGATTTACTGGAACTGAATTGTAAGTGAATGTCAATCCTGTACCTCTACTGAAATACTTCGTACATATAATTCTCAATTTAATATGTCTTTTTTAATTGTGGTTTATATAAATCACTTGTGTTCGTTGTACTATATGATCTCGTTGCTTTATCAATGATTTTTTCGACAAAAACGAATTCTTTTCCGATTACCCAGTTGCTACAATAAATGGTATAGTTGTCAACAATCATTTATACATTATTTCATAATATAACTTTATGTTTTTTTATAAAATTGCTTCATTTAAGTTTGGGTGATAGGTTGTGATATGATGGGGGTTTTTTCAGTCGCTATTTCCGTTGAACTGTCCTGTAAGTATTAAAGTTTGAATGTAACCTTATCGACTAGTATTTGCATAAGATAGATTATTGTTTTGTTATGAGGTGTGTATTACCTAACTAAGACAAATTCTTTACGTCTGCTACTTCTAAATGATGAAGTCCAAGGCTCTATTCTGTATTTGATCTCTCAGTGTTAGTTGTCTGTTCAGTAATAGTCACTTTGCAAATTTGATAATATTTTTTTATAATTTTTTGCGTATTGTCTGTAGTTGTTATGGCATATACATACTCTTGCAGTTCCGTTAGCTTTTTGGTTCCCTCAATCTTTATATGCTCCTGGCCCGAACTTGTACACCCCTAATGCCTAGGTTTGGTAAGATTCCCATTATAAGTGAGTGTCTGCAATAAATTTTGCTCAGTGATTTTGTCTTAATGTTAATTTTGTAAAGCCCATATAGTATCCTTACAAGGCCTGCTGTATAGGTATTGCCAGCTCGTTGTCCTTTTTGTTCTACGGTCTAATTACTATATTCTGCGCAAAGTGTCAATATAGCTGGTCGTTCAGTTTTTAAAGCAGCTAAAATTAAAAAAAAAACAATTGATTATTAAAATATGGTAATATCTGTCAGCTTGGGGTTGGTAAAAATCAGCACAGGAAATTTAACAAATCTGAAAGGGTTGATATCAGACGAGGGGGTCCTAGAAAATGTAGGGGTCAATAGCTCATCTAGTGGTGGTAGGGGATTCAACAATTTACGGGAAGGCACAGCTGCTGTTGAAGAATTCATTGCTTCCGAAGGAACGGACAGGATTCAACAGCTCGCCCACAAGATGAGTTATACCTCGGAATGCTGTCTTACAACCCAGACCACTGCATTAAAACATGGTAATGTAATACATAATTGTCAATGACTCGTGTAACGATTGTTGTATATTTAATTCTCAATGTTATGATTTCTTCGTTACCTAACACTGATTATTTCACGTATATTAATTTTCTATAGTGAAATTACGTTCGTTATCAAGCTTTGCGAGAGGAGTTGGCTATTCCGGTCAAGTGTAATGCAACGCAAAATTCACCTACGATTGTGAATACAACGAATGTATTGACAGTTTTAATGACTTTGAGTTTTAATAAAAAACGGAAGACGCAAATTAAGAAGCATGTTATTAAACACGATGTAACATAACATTGATCTTTTAATTGATCGAGGGGGAGCCATTATTGCCAAGTTCGACGCAAACCGTTATCGTGCGAGCCACCACAGTTTACTGGGATCATTAATTCGGCATCCCACCGAATAATTATTTTTTTATTGCGAACAGTTGATTAAAAATTGAAACAACATTATGCCAATAAAACCCCGAAATATATAAAAATCGAACTCTTGATGTGTCGTTTTACTATTCTTAACGTTGGTACAATTTTTATTTGAGAAGAAATTATTTATTTTTATTCAGCTAACTTTCATAACTGATGTGATCATAGACGCAGCAAACACTGCGATCCCGAAGTTCACTCCCATGCCACCGTCTCTGCGACCACCTCCAGACCACATTCTTAAAATTATTTCCTTGCGCCATAATTGGAAGAATAGATGGTACAGGACGAGAGATCAGCAAGCCAAGGTCGTTGTGAATTCTCTCACAACGCAGATCCGGGGCTTGATGAAACTCTGGAAAACAGCGCAGTGGCATGCGAGACTTCGTAGCACTCACGGTGATCACAGAAAGTTTTGGGAGCTGTTGAAGGCTACAAAAGACAAGACAGTTACTGTCCGTCTTCACGAAGGCGACAATGTTCTGACTGCTGAGCAACAGGCAACAAAACTGGCCGACCATTACGTGGTGATAGCTTCTCCGAAGCTGTGCCACTGACCTGTGGAGTACCCCAAGGAGCCGTCTTATCCCCTGTACTATTCAACGTATTCAAGTCTGAGATTGTCGGAGCCCGGTACAAAAATACCACAGTTACTGCTTTCGCGGATGACATAGCGATGTACAGTAGCAGCATGAGTGCCAAGGTAGCTCTAAAACAGGCTGAAGTAGCCTGTAACTAGATCAGTGGGAGATTGGGGAGACTCAATATCTCTGTAAACGCGGGTAAGACTGACTGTGTAATTTTCTCTTTCCAAAAGGGAAAAAGCCCGCTCCCTACTAGTTACACAGTAGGAACGGAGAAAAATTCACCAGCCAACGACCCAGTATATCTGGGAATTAAATGGACAGACATTTTACGAAGAAGTTGAAGCTAACACGCACGAAGTCTTACCGACTTGCGCACTTATTGACTTCCCCCAATCTATCACTGCGTCTTAAGCTATCGATATACAAGAGCATACTAAGGCCTACTCTGCTGTATGGTGCACCGCTATTTCGTTATCTGACGTATACGACAGCTAAACTCCAACAATTCCAAAACGGTATACTGATGAAAGTGGTCAGTTCGAGCAGCGAAGAAACAGTGAGCTGCATGAGATATTTGAGCTGTCTACGGTGGATGAATTCATCCAGTGTAAACATATCAATTTTTTCGACTCCTTACAGTATTTGACAAACCCGCTTTAACACTATAACCCCCGCTCCGTTCCTCCATCGATGGCAGGACGCTGTCGCGGCTGGAACGCTTTAGTATTAGGTTCTAGGTATAGGTTTTAGTTTTTTTTGTTTTGTTTTAGTGTTTTAGTGTTTAGTGTTTGGTGTCGGTGACAAGTCGAAGGTCAGCCTCATCACCTAGTGTTGAATATGAGACTAAGTACTTTTAACAACAACAAAATTTATTATATTATGCACTCCTCCAAATGCATGTAAATGCAGGAAGAGGAGAAATCTGTAAATTCAATTATTTTATTATATTATTTTGTACATTATATATTTTTTTGATATTTGAAAAATTGAAAAAAATATTTGAGAAATGCAATCGCAACCAAGAATATAAGATATGTATTTTACTGTTATTAAAATAACACTAAGTACTTCAACTGGGATACATTTAAGCTTCCTAAGGGCTGAAATATATTATTCATATAAGAGCAAGATAGCATTGGGTTTAATGTAATTTGCTTGGGTGCAGACACATCTGATAAACATTAAAAAGTTTTTATGTCGGATGAGTTGACCAGCCCGTTTGCCGGAGCACTTCTAGGCGCTTCTCATTAAGCTTTTCTACTGATCAAATCGACAATTTTGACAAACAAACATTACACCCATAAAAAAAAACTGCTTTTCTGTCCTATGAGAAATATAAATATTTCCTAAACATAAAGAAAAACCAAAATCACATCTAATTTCTAATCAAGAATCCCATAAGGATTTTTCTCTAATGAGAACAGGCCTGAACTAAATCGGCCTTGTAAGGGAGAATGAGTAGCTGCCTGTATAAATAGGTTGCTAATTATATCTATAAAAGCAAACAGATACTACATATGGACTCTATTAATTATTCATGGGAGTTACAAGTCATGTAAAAGAGCAACCAGTTATTTAGATTAAGTAATGGCTCCTATTTTATGTATAAGAGATACTAAGTATATATATATCATTATTTAATTTTAGATACCTATCTTTTGTAACTATTAATGAATATATTTATTTTGTGGAATACTTTATTTTATTAAAACTTCTTTATTGTGCTAAAATTACAATCTGCCTAGGCAATAAGTAATTGTGATAAATGTTCTCATTCATACCATATTTACAATCTGCTTTCACTCGCTCATTCATCTAGCCGAGAGCCACGACCGGCGTCTCTGTCCTGGAATTCGTGTGTTAGAATCCCCAGGCACCACTTATTTTTTAAACCTAGAGTGCTCCTGCTTCAACTTCCTGCCGGAAATTACAAGGTCGCTCTATTTTAGAGCTTTTAGCATTGAAATCGAACTAATTAGAAGCAGACTCTAAGATGTTTTGTCACATATTACTTTATTTTATTGTTTTTCTTTTCTTTGTGATCTGTTATTTTTTCTTTGTTATCCAGAATTCTCTTTATTTATACTCTCATACTATTATTAATGTTAGTTACTGTAATTATTATTATCAAGAAGTCTTTAAGGGAGACAAGGCACCCAATCATGGGGTGACCCAAGATACAAGGGTCTAACAGGCAGAGGAGGTCGCGTCTTTGCCTTTATTCATTTGCGTATGAATATCTTTATGTTATAATCACACAGTTTAATAGAAATCTATAAGTAATATCTGGAAATATTAACACCGGATTACTTTAATATGGTTCATTTTTCCTTTTATGTAAGTATATAATTAAGGCCGGTAAATGGCTAAGCAAATACGCACTGTTACCCCCTCTTACATGGCTCTGTGATAAGAAGATAAGTACAGAATAATGATTAGCTCTAAAGGATATTCAATTTTTTTTTTTATCTACCACGATATACCTTTGGTATATAACATATTTTATTTTTTATTAATTTCTAAACTATTATAAATAATTAAATAGCCTAAATGATTATGATGCTAGTGGCTAGGAAGCGATCAGCATCATGACGCCTTTCGGATTGTAGGTACAACTGTATAGACTAGATTTATTAAACTAATCATAACTGGGTTTAACTATTCACGGTCTGATGAATAAATATTTGCATCTATTTTATAATATCATTGGTACCACTTGCCGGTAGGGACGGTACAACCTTCTATTTGTAATGTAAAACTATTCAATGTTCTTTTTTTGTAAAATTACAATTTCCATAACTGGTAATATTTGTGATTTAAGAGCTCTTTTCTAACTTTTACACATAGTGCAGATCTATGAATAAATTCAATAAATCTTAAAATTCTTTGCGATAATCAATTACATAAGATTTGCACACCCTGTATTTTAGCAATCAAGAAAAAATGGAGTGACTAGGGTGTTTTCCTAAAGATGTTATTATTGAGCATAAAGTAAATTTTAAATTTCCTTAGACCAAACCACAATCTGTAACTTATTTTACAGAAAAAAAACTTCACTGCTTCAAAAAAAAAAAAACGGGTGATTGAAAAAACGTTTTATAATAGACGGTTCAAAAACAACGAGGTTGAACTCATCCCTGGATTCACCGCCCGATCCCAATTCATGCTTTTCAGTCGAGTTGTTTCCTCCTTGAAAAAAGGTTGTTGAAAAATACGGTAACCATGATCTGAACAGTTAAAAATGGCTTTTTTCTCTCCCTGAACAATGACGTGCAGTCGGCTTTTCAATATTCGTTCCCGATTCGTCTCGGCTCAAGAGTGACCTTTTTAAAATATTGAGAAAAACTTCACTATAACAGAAAGCCCGAACGGGAGTGAATTTCTAAAATGTAAGCCTAATAAATTTTCAACAATCCGCTCCCTTAAGTTGAAACACTGCATTGTTTAATTTTTTTCTGATTTTGTACAAATTTTTTCAAGCGGAAATAACAAGCAGGAAAGGAATTGATATAAAAATAAAATAATTAAAAAATTAACCCTCGAGCGTTAAAATCGTTAACGGTCCGATTGCATCATCTCCAATACACTTCACTAACTTTTTTTCACTACCCAAATGTTATATGAGCTAAAATATAATTCTACCTAGTAATGGCCTTGATGCGAGTGGATCGCTCTATTAAAAAAAAAAAATTGTTGACGTAGATATTGAAAATATATATTAATATCTGCCCAAACTTTGTATTTATATTTCTGACTTTAATTAGTTTTTGAAATCCGATCTAGTTAGTTAGCTCTGAGCTAAATCCCGAGGGAGAAAAGAAAGTTAGATTTGTTCAACTTTTTTATTTAATTAATAATGCGCTCATTGACGATCTATCTTATTGGGCGATTAGCAATATTGAATATTTAGAAAAACAGTGTTGTGCATCATATTTCAAATAGGAAGACTATGCATAAATTCATTCGTTTTATCGAGTAAAGATTAGTTTTTTAGCACTATCGTAGTGCACACATTCAACTAGTAAGATTATTGTTGGATATTAATTATTATTTACTATTTGTGATTAATTGTTTAGTGACTTTGATGTTTATCGTTTCTTGGCAACACTGTCAAATTGCCGCCATATGTTTTTTTTCTGTGTAACCTTCCAGATTGTATTTTGGTTATTGCTCAATACAGTTAGTTGTTTAAATTGGCCTTTTTTTAGTTTTGTTAAATAACCCGATTTTCAACAGGTTATGGGCCCAGGCCGTTTTTAACTGTATTTGTGGACATAAGCCGTTGTGTCAAGTTTGTGAACCGTGTCGGTGTGATCGCGTTTTTTTTTCGGACTTCTTGCTTGTTATTTTATTCGAGGACTTTTCGCCTGTTACCTTTCGAGATGGAAACACAACTTATGTTGAGAGGTGCCTCGAATTGGGAAGTTTGGAGGTTCCGAACTGTGATTATATTGAAGGCTAAAGGCACCTACGAAGTATGCATCGATGAAACGAAGCCGACGGATGAGAAGCTTTTAAAAGAATGGACTCTAAAAGATCGTTTGGCTCAAGAAATTATAACATCGAGAGTGGATGAGAGTCAACTGCGGTATTTACTTTCATGTGAGACGGCGTTCGCAATTTGGAAGAAGCTTTTAACTGTGTTTGATAAAAAGTCAGAGGTTAGTTTGCATCTTTTACAACAGCAATTTTTTCCGTACAAATACGAAAATCAGGGAATTTCGCATCACATATCTAGACTGGAGGATATGGTTTCAAAAATTAAAATATTAGGGGAGGAAATTTCTGAAAAAATGTTAATGACTAAAATTCTTATATCATTACCCCCTGAGTTTGATCATTTTATTCCTGCCTGGGAATCGTCAGATAACAAAAATTTAAATGAGCTTATGTCACGTCTTTTAATAGAAGAGGAAAGATTAACTTCTCGTAGCAGTGATAAAACAGATAGTGATGCTGCATTCTCTTCAAGATCAAAGCACTTAAGGTGTACCATCTGTTATAAACTTGGTCATGATAAATCAAAATGTTTTAAGAATAAGTCAAACTCTAATACTAACAATTCTGTAAAACCTAAAACTTGCTTTTATTGTAAAAAGGCAGGGCACTTTATAAAGGACTGCCAAGCTCTAAATAAAAAGGAAGGAAAAAATGTTGAAAGGCATGCGTATATGGCATTAGGCAATGAGAATATAAAATCTAGTCATTTTTGGATTGTTGACAGTGGTTCGACTGAACATATGACTCCTGAATGTCATGTTTTTGATTTTATTAACCCAGTGTCAAGAACAGTAAAAATTAGTGACGGATCTTGTCTGGAGGCTGCAGGTATAGGTGATATTTCAGTTCAGATGTTCGATGGAACAGAATGGGTCCCCGGAATTTTGAAAAACGTTCTTTTTGTTCCCAAATTAAAAGTGAGTTTATTTTCTGTAAGTTCCACTGTTGATAAGGGCCATACATTTGAAATTGTTGGTAAATCCTGCAGAATACTCGATAGAAACAATAAATGTTGGGCTGTGGGCACTAGGGACGGAATGATATATAAAATGCAAGTAAAGCATGATAACATGTCCTCTGCTCATTCAAATAATACTGTCTCCACACTGTTCGACTGGCACATCAAAAGGCCATCTCGTTTTCAGGATTATGACGCTGCAGCTAATTTCTGTGACTCTGAAGACATTACTCTTGCTGAGGCTGTTCCAGGATGGAAAAGTGCAATGCAGGAGGAAATGGATGCATTGCGGAAAAACGCTACCTGGACCTTAGTGGATTTACCTATGGAAAAGAAACCTTTTACATGCAAGTGGGTTTTTAGGAAGAAATGTTCTGACAACAGAGAAAAGAAGAAAGCCAGGCTCGTAGTGAGAGGTTTTGAACAAAAACAAGGCGTTGACTTTACTGAGACATTCAGCCCTGTAGCCAGCTATGAAAGCATACGTTTTTTATTGGCTTTGGCAGGTAAGCAGAGTTACTTGCTTTATCAGTTTGACGTTAAAACCGCGTTTTTAAATGGAGAGTTGAATGAAGAGCTGTATATGCTGCAACCCGAAGGTTTTCAAGATGGAACAGAAAAGGTATGCAAACTACAGAAGAGTCTCTACGGTTTAAAGCAAGCCCCTCGAAATTGGAACTCAACATTCTCAAAGTTTTTATCAAGTGAAGGATTTGTTTCTTGTGCTGCCGACGAGTGTGTATATGTTAACCCTGGTGAAGACAAAATTACTCTTTGTTTATATGTGGATGATGGACTAATTCTCGGAGAGTCAAAAACAGAAATTATGAAACTATTAAAAAAATTGAATAAAAGGTTTGACATTACCTTTGGTGAAGCCAAAAGTTATTTAGGAATGCAGATTCTACGTGGAAGCGACTCAATTTTTGTAAGTCAACCTGCTTATGCCTGGAAGATACTATCAAGATTTAAGATGGAACAATGTGACCCCGTGACGACCCCTATGGAACCCCATCAAGAAGAAACAAATCAAGATTGTGCGAAAAATAAGCCATATCGAGAGGCAATAGGAAGTCTACTGTACTTATCGAATGTTACTCGACCTGACCTTGCTTATTCGGTTAACTATCTTAGTAGATTCATGGAGAACCCGACAATTGATCATTGGAAGCAACTGAAAAGAATATTCAAGTACTTAAAAGGGACCTCGGATTATGGTTTGCTGTATGAAAAAGGAAGCGACCTACAGATGTACTCGGATGCTGATTTTGCTGGTGATCTCAGTACAAGAAAATCTACTAGCGGCTACCTAATTATGATGTCAGGAGGAGCTGTTGCTTGGGCATCAAGAAAACAAAATTGCACTGCTCTTTCCACAGCTGAAGCGGAGTTCATTGCAGCGTGTGAAGCCTTAAAGGAGCTTGTATGGATCGTTCATCTTTATCAGGAGATTGGTATTTATAAGGAGTTGACACCATTTTTCATTGACAATAAAAGTGCTTTATTTATGATTGAAAAGAGTGATGCAAAAGCGTTAAGGCGTACAAAACATGTTAGAGTCAGGTATCATTATTTGTTAGAACAGTTTAACAAAATGTTTTGTTTTAATCATATTAGCTCAGACAAACAAATTAGTGACATTTTAACAAAACCTTTGTGTAAAATTAAATTTGAAACTTTTCGCTCTCTCCTAGGTGTTAAGTGTTTAAAGGACAATAATAATTAAGGAGGAGTGTTGGATATTAATTATTATTTACTATTTGTGATTAATTGTTTAGTGACTTTGATGTTTATCGTTTCTTGGCAACACTGTCAAATTGCCGCCATATGTTTTTTTTCTGTGTAACCTTCCAGATTGTATTTTGTTTATTGCTCAATACAGTTAGTTGTTTAAATTGGCCTTTTTTTAGTTTTGTTAAATAACCCGATTTTCAACAATTATGTAGTCAATTTATTGAAAGTAGAACCTCTCCTGCTCAGTTGTAAATCATTTTAATAACTAATTGGTAGTAATAGTGCAGTTATTTATAGTGTTAAGTGAAGTTTTGGAAAGTATGCGAATCAATCTTTTTAACACCCGTCTCTTATAGCAAGGGCACCCAACTCTGACCACGGTAAAAAGAATTACGTTTTCAACAAAATGTTTGGTACAATTTCTTATAGTTAGTCATCAATCAGAATAAGAGAAATATGGGCGTAATTGTTTGTCATTTGTTACGAAACTTCTTGACTAGAAAAAAAAGCTATTTTGACGGTTTAATGATATCATGTGTATTTCAGTTTTAGCAGAGTCTGACGTCAGATGAAATAAAGAAATGTCCTCTCTCTAAAAAAAATTCTATCTTGGAACAGGCAATCTTTCAGATAGGCTGGACTTCAATCAAGTGGTGCGACCTCTACGATCACGGATAGTACCGAAGGAATAAATAGCCAATATTTGAATATGACAGATCCAAGGAGAGGAGTGGGGAAGGAATGTAAGTAGTGTGAGTCAGTGATATGTAACCCGGCTGGTCTGACTTAGATTGATATCTAGCCCCGGGTGACGGATGACCTGCAACTGTCCAACCCCAGCCAGCTCCAGTAGCCAAATACATCTCTGGGGACTCCCAGTGTCAGTCGATAGATCTAACATCATGTAATTTATAATGTTAGACTGGTGGACACTCCACCAAAGAGCAGAGCAAACGCAATGATAATGATTTATATACAATTAAAAATTGTGCTAAAATAAATAATCGGAAATTTCGTCTGTCTGAAATTCCGGCAAACAATAGCTAATAAACAGTAAATTATAATACAATATGAAAACATTAAATATAGATGCCTTACGAGTTGGATCTAATCCATATATCGAGATATCACTGCCAAAAAATTAACGTATTGAAGATTTCAAAGATAACTGGAATAAGAATTTACCAACAAAATCTTAAAGTTTGAGACATGAAACCAATATTCTTTACGTTAAATTTCTTTTCTCATACTTCTCGTTATTACCCGAAACATGGGTAACACAATCCAGGTGTTGATGAATGAACTTTAAGGTTCCAGGTCTGTACTTCATCTATCGTAGGTGCAATCCTGAATCCACCAAAATATATCCAATGCACCTCTCTATATCAAAAACCATTCCTGTCACGCTGATCTCGACCTCCCATTCATTCAAAATCTAGCCATCTATACTCCAATCTCATATATGGCAACCAAGAATTACACCTAATGTGGAAGTTGCCTTGCAACCTCCTGCAAACCAATTAGTTACAGCATTTTGCTTATAGTGAGCTTCATAGAGTAGTGATTACTTAAGTTATGTAATTTTGCCTCATGAGCCTTTTTCTCCAAAAAAAGTATCGAGATATCAAAAACTTAAGTTCTGATTACTGCTTAAACAGTATTGATTCCAAGTAAACATTTCAATAAACATATATCATCTCAACTATCGTAAAACACGTAAAATATGATTGGCAGGTTCCTTTTCAAAAGTAGAGCCTCTCCCTTCAGGCTTGCCAAAAAGTTGAGATAAAATACTGCGGTCTTGAAGGACGAACAAGTTATATTTTCATCAAACGTAAGAAACATTAATAATACTCAAGTGAGCTGTTTGTCGTTGTAAACAATAAGGAATTTCATTTTGGCTTCATTCCAAAAAGAATGAAATCACTCGGAATGTGGCAAGAGAGCCCTTTAGTTACTTCAATATCAACTAATCAGTTAATTTGTTTCAAGTGCCTCCTTTGTCTCTTCTGAGAAAATTGCCTCCTTCAGACTGAACGTATTTATTTTTTTATGCTAATATCTCCCTACCCTCACAATGAGGAAAACGAATAATTTTAGCTCTACATGTTTTACAACTTTATTAACAAAGTTATATTTTTAACAGCTGAAGCAGTAGCGTACTGGAGTTTTTGCCATCTGGAATCCACAATTCCAGTCACCCTTTTAAGTCGATCAAACTAAAGAGTGAGCATTAACAATTAATGAACATAAATAAATATAACAATTTATTCCTTTTATTTAAACATATTGTACACTTAATGCTAAACTGTCAGAGTGTATATAAATATTATTTTTTGTTGTTTTTTTTTTTGGGGGGGGGGGCGGAATTCAACTACATTGTTAAAATTTAAATCATCGGTTGTTTTTATATGGAAATCATCGTTAGATTTCGCTACCATAAATAATTCGTTATGAAACGAAGATAATATTTAATTAGTTTTAATTTGGAAAAGCTCCGTTCACAACTATCGACACTGATAGATAGCTATTGTTAAAAAAAATCTTACAATATTACTACGTTGAAAATGGAGTTTTCCAACCTATATTTTTGAGTCTTGCCTCTTGCCAGTTTTTACATCGTTTGTTCTGTTTCCTTTTCTTTCAATATGAAATTGTTCTTCGTCAATGTCAAAAAATTCACTTGACATTTAAAATTTTCATTTAAAAGATTCCATGGTATTAGGCAGGAATGCTTCCTTGCAATGACATTTAGTTGTGCAATGCGTATTTTCCTGGATAACCCTATCCCATGACAAATAATTTTTTTTTGTATTTCATCTTCTACAGACAGCCCACGTGTAGCGAATTTTCACCATTTTTTTTTTTTTTTCGCTGAGGGGATATCTCCAACTCTTCTCAAATTTTCTTTACTTTTCCAACCGCTTTTTACACTAGCGTGACCCCTTGTTCAATCTAAACCGAATTCGTACTGAATTCAGTTTTGAATTGTTTGAAAATTAACCCCTTTGTTTGCAGGTATTGTTGCGCGCCGTTAGTTCCCAAGTTCACACAAGATCCCGTTTCTCTGACCTTTATACTCCTGCCCACTAAACTGTATCGTTTCTTCCTTGCTTGCTTCACAGCTCTCTGGAATTCTCCATCTCCTAATACCCGCCATGATTCATACTTACGAACCTTTAAAGCTCTTCAATCCAACATCTCCTCTCCATCCAAAGAAACGCTCGTTAGGCTGGGAACGATTCATTCATTATATTACATTTTCTGACTGTTATTTTCGTATCAACATTTTTATTTAATTGTTTACTATAGATAAATGTTGGCTGCCAGCTTGTGTGTCACTTTTTTTGTTTTGCTTTCTATTAATTTAATAGTTTTTATTTAATGTCATATTGAATTGTACGGGCATCTGCGTATTTTTTTTTTTGGTTTGATGACAATCTATGACTTTATTTACTAAAAGCAGTAAATAGTTTTATTTTATTTCATAATTATTATTATCTTTTCTATAGAGGTTTTCGGTTTATTTTACATTGTCATTATTTTTTATTTTGTTGTCATAGTTATTTTTATTCACCAGGAATGAATTTGTTATCTGAACATTAATTTTATCCATACGGGTCTTTGTCCCGGAATATTTTTTTTTTTCTTTTTTATTCTTAGTCTCCAAAAGGATGGATTCCCATAAATTGAAGCAGTACAGAAAAGAAAAGGATTGCATTGAGTCGAATAAATCTCGTTCAAATATTTTCTTCTTTACATGTCAACTTTTCCAAAGCATTTAAAATCTTTGAGAAATGATAATCGCCAATTCCATATTTACGGAAATCTTGTATTTTATTTTTCAATGGTTAAGCGTTAAAATGTCGGGGTCACCACGCATTTTCGTCAAGTTGTAAACTTATTATAATCATCGATTCAGTTTATTCAAACATTATTATACATTGAGTTTGACCTTTATATGCGTAATTTAGGCAAAAATATACAAAACATGCCGTCCCAAAATATATGCTACCCGGCCCACCCCCCTCCTAGGTACGCTACTCCAAAGGTTTAAGTTTTTTTCGTATTCTCGCTTATATTCTAGCTTAACTTTAAATTGTAATCACAAATTTGAGTGTGCCAACAGGAATATAATCAAAAAAGGAAATTTCATGGTTACTTTGACGGTTTCTGGAATTTTTCAATCGCATAAAAATGATGTTCTGTGACAACTGGTGCCTAGGCATTATCTCGGATGCAACATCAGCGAAGGACTTTTGCCTGAATTGACGGCCACAAGAGGTTCGATGCACGCCACATCACAGTTAATTAAAGATCCTTTTATTCCTCCTTTATGATCTGTACTTCTTGCGATGGCATGCGGCCAACTATTTTTTTTTTTTCTTACTCCGTCTTTTCCCCTCTGACAAGGGACCAGCTTTGAGAATTAAATCTATTCTTGTGATTAATGGCCCTTCTGGTTCACTTTACCCCGTCCTCAGCATTTTACATGAAAATTACAATTCCATCAGCGTTAAATCTAAATTTACTACCCGTTAAATTCGAAAACATTAAAACTGTTTTAAATTACAATTTTGGGGTAAATGATTTATATAGACTCGCCTGAGGATCTATAATTATCTGTAAATTCAAAGGGGTTATGAAAGGAAAAAAAAAAAAGATTTATACGAGTCTATGTTATCTTAAGACTGTATTTAAGTACCTAAATGTGTACCTAGCCTGTACACTGGTGTTTTTCATTAAAAAAACCTAAAATGTAATTCCTTGTCATAAATTCTTTCAAAAAAGAAATGTATTAACATACCCGAAAGTGTAAGACAGATTAGACTAGAGAACCACACGAGAAAGTTAACCCAAAAAAAACCAAAAGCAGAGATTGGGTTAAGAGAGTTAGGATGTACTGTGCGCCGGAGACATTTAAAATTTGCTTGACTCAAGTCATTTTACCAAAGAAGTTGATTGAAGAAGAAGGTTAGTTGGGCTTCTGACGGCTTCGAAGGAGCCATGAAAGCAACACTACGGTAGTGAGCCCTTGTCTAATAAAACACTAGCTTTTTTTTAAAAGGATTTGTTAGTAAAAGAAATGCGGGTCTTGATTTTGGTTTTTTATTGTGTTTATAGAATTGAGAAGTTGATGCCAAGAAAGAGGAAGTAGGTGCATTAAAATATAGACACAAACTGCTGCTAAAAAATTCCAAGAATGAAATAGTTTCTACAAAGTATCTGATAATCTATGTGTTTACATTTTCACTAGTTAAGTCTATAACAAATTATTATTTTTTTTTTTTGTTCCATATCCCCTTGTTACAAATTTACATATGTACAAATTATAGATTCTACAAACAAATCTATTTACAATTGCTTCATTGTATTTCCTATAGCTTGACTACATATTATACAAATTCTAGTATACAAAATAGTGATCTGCATTGTACAAAAGTATAATGATGCACATTATACATTAATGGACTGAATTTATTAAAAGTGATGCGGCTCACCTTATTGATCATAAACTTATAACTAACTTACATCTAACAATAAAACCTTAAACTAAATTTTAACCTAATTTTCCCCAACGGTGTGTTGTCATCGATGCGGGAGGGAGGTGGGGTCATAGTGTTAAACACTGGGTTTGTGAGGTGCTGCTACGAGTCAAAAAACTTGATGTGTCTCCGGTGGATGAACTCGCCCACCGATGGCACACCTAGCAACGGGTGCAGGTCGACGTTCAACCTCTTGAGAGAGGTATGCCGGACCACTTTTCTCATGATCCCATTCTGGTAAAATTATTTATGTAGCTAATTGACCAATTTATTTCGTTGGTTTGAGTTTGATTTAACGGGTCCGGCGGGACGTTTAACTTTTTGTGCTTGTGTAGTGCTGTTTCTTTGAAATGACTTTCCCTAAGCAAAAGAGCAACACATCCGACGGAGAACTGGATGAAGTATGTGGAAGCATTGGAGCTGGAGCGAAGGTGTCCCAAAAGTCACATTGCTTTTTTTATTGACTCAAAAGCACCAATTTTAACATCACCCCTTATAACAAGAGAGCATTTGAAAGCGGTAGGAAGGATTTTTAGGGGAAATTATTCCCAACAAGCCTTCCAAAAAGAAATATGGTCACGGACATCATGTAAATTTTTAAAGGTAATTTCTAAAAGTTAGCTTGTACCTAAACCTAAATAGATCCATATCTCAAAAGGCGAGCAAGTGAACTTCCAAGACAAGACGAAAGCTGTAACCTAACTGCCACTTCTAAAATATTCGTTATGCTTCTAAAGACGCTAACGATAAATTACCTAAAAAAATTTATAAAGAGGTATGATCCCGCAAATTGGGTAGCTGGAAGAGAGTTGACCCGAACGTTTTATAAGTCTCCATCCATCATACTCGTATGCACCAGAACAAATTCTGTTTTAAATACAACAAGGTACTGAAATGTGCCCCACTGTTGCGTAACACACCGGAGGTCACTAAATTAGATGCCTTTTTCTTTACTAAGTGTATAATAGTGATTTGTACGGAATTAAAAAAAATCTAAGTAAATAATAGTTATATTTATAAATAAACAAGAAATCTAGAATATTAAATTTCTAAACGTTAGGGTATCTATTAACATTTGATATAATTTTTTATATTTTTACATGTAGATTCCCACTGGACGTAGACTCCCTACTATTGAAAAGCAAATCCAAATAACCTGGCCGGATCGTCTTGGCTGATGGAATGAAGTATTTTTGTCAAGCCTCGGGCTAGTGCATATGCACTAACTTCTCTAAACCTGAGCCTGCCTCAGAATTCTAACTAATTTCTTCTTCCCTAAATGCAAAGTAACGTATAAACATAAATACACGTGTGAATTTGTGATTGAAAGCTGGAAGACCCATACAGATCTCATCGAAAGCTAAATGGACGGTCTCACGGAAAAACCTTAACGGTTGTAACCCATAGTTACTCCTCTCTTCCATTAATTAATTGGAGGGCACATGTAGCGCTATAGGCTTTAAAACCTGTGCCCTTTGCAATAGGAAAGATAATTTACAAACTTTACATATTTAACATTGCAAAGAATTTTCATGTTTTAACCTGACGAAAACTGTAAAAATTTACTTTAGTTCATAGACAGACAAAATACACAAATAGGCAAGAACAATGATCGGGGTATACCAGTTTGAAAGTGAAGTCCTTTGGGTTTGGCAATTAAAGGGTAATATCACTTTCTTCCAAAGAAGAACAATCTATGCAGAAGAAAACTGAAGTGGGGACTGTTTTGCTGAAACTTGTATTAACAAAATTGAATGTCAACGATAAAGGAGGGAAAGGCTAAAATTGGCAATTCAGGGAACTTCGAAATTCGATCAAGAATAGAGATGAAATGGTTCGATCCGGTGAGATGACCGACTGAGCAACATTTAAAATCAGCCAGGATAGAATTCGAATAGAGGCACGCTTGCTCAGTGGCTATTTTTACCGATATCAAGTTCACAGATGCCTTAGCGGCCGCAGTTGGGAGCTGGCTATTGACAATTATCTCATTGTGTGCGATTTACTAAGTGCTAATGTTTTCGCCTAGGCCTCCATCCGACTGCCGGACTGGAAACATAGCGACATGAGCTTGAGTATGTGTTTGGATTGTTATTGTTGATTTTTTCAAACACCAGAACGAAAATATCAAGCATATCTGCCTGAAGAATCGGAAAATAGCTCCAAAATGGTTCTCGTAGAACAGGGAGTTCTGACTTGCCTAGAATTAATTCGTGACATCACGTCTTTATTCCTTAACTAGTTACCAAGCCCGAAGAGAGAGGTTCTACTTTCAATCCACCACGAGCCCATCTGTCTATCAGTCTGTATGTTCTGATATAGTGGTCATAAAAAAGATTCAATCAGTATATTTCATAGCACCACGAAATATACTTATTGTGTGCTGCTAAGAAAAGAAAAAAAACAGAACATATTAAAAAAATATGTAATCGTAAAAAAAAGTAGGTGCCCTTAAAACCGTTTTCAACTCCTCGGCAGACTATCTGTTAAAGGTTTTGTCATTTCCTTCTTCTACTTTAGCGACCGGAGTTTCCACTTGATGTTGCGAAGACATGATACTTGGTGCCATTTAATAATTAATCACTCAGTAAAGAAAAAATAATTTTTAGTGATAGATCAAATTAATGATGTTGACCCCCTGATTAATGTCTATGGTGTGTTGAAATTTTAAATTCAATTAAACAGTTTTCAAAGTCATGAAGAAAGGCTAAATACATTGCGAGTGAAGTTTTCAAGGATATTTTATTAGTATTTTAATGTCTAATTCCCACACCCAAATCACCTGTTTCATGACTTTCAATGAGTATTATTGCCCTTTTCCCGATACTACATCTCTACAAGTGGATCTTCCCCTACCCTCGTAGGCAATACTTCCTTGGTCCACCCTCTTGTATTTACAATATCGTTCAATTTAAATCCTCAGTCGACTCCAAGCACATAATATCACGTCTTTCTGGCCTTTATACCCCCTCCCATAGAAATACAGCATTCAATCGCTCCTTTCTTGCATTCTCCCCCAATCTCTGGAATTCTCTCCCTCTCTGTCATGCTTCATCTTGGCGTGCTTTTAAGACCCTCCTATTCAAACGCCTTACTGCCGTTTATAGTTCGTGACGTTTGAGAACCTAGGTTTTACTATTATTATCTTATTGTAGTAATTTTTTTATCTATATACGATTACTAATATATAAAATTACTGCTGATAAACCCATAGCTGCAACTTTATAAAAGAGTAACCACTAATTTTTATTTTATTCTAATACTATTATTTTTCCCTTTTCTTCTTTTTTCTTTTAATTTAATTGTTTATTTTTTTTTTATTTTGTACTTACTAAAAATTCTTGGTATTTTTTAATTCGAGGTAACCCTTTTTTTTCTATTATCTCCCTCTGTATGATTGTTTTTTTTTTGTTGGCAAAAATTGTATTTATTTATTTTCGCATTGTTATTATCCATAGGCCCCAGAATAAAAGTTTTTACTATTATATTATGTCGTTAACAAACATTTCATCAATTCAATTTAGTTCATAATTCATATAACAAAACGTAAGTTCAAACAAAGAATTATAAATATCTTTGAATAAAAATGAAAATAAGAATGCCGGTACAAGAACTGAAGAGAGAAGTGTTGTGGACACTTCTACACACGCGGCAGAAGAAATACTATTTCTTTGTGCCAGAATGAAAGTAGAGCCTCAACCTTCTAGCTCGCTAAGTACAATCGTTATAAATTATGTGACGTTTTATTTAAAAAAAAACAATAATGTCACTTGTAAGTGCCCTTGTCGTAGATAGTTTACGAATGCAATACTGAGATACAATAAATACACGACCTCGGAGAGGGGAGAAACAGAAACGATGTAGGAGAAAAGTATGTGCCCCTAATATAATATAAGAAAAGGGAAGAACCTTGAGAAGCCTTTCAATAACCTCACCATAGTGATATTTGCTTATTACTGGGCTCCTGCCCATACCCTCCTCAGCTAATAAAAAAAAAGTACATTGCCATATTCCTGCTTAAAATTTATAACTTATAATATATCCTCAGAAATTTTCATTATTATTTTTACAGACTACAATATATAAGTTAATCTCCAGCGATAAAGATTTGATAAAATAGTAAGAGGGAAACGAACTGACACACTTGAACTCGAGAGAAAGACTAACTTTTATTATTCCGACAATTAAAGGAGTTAGATAGTTGAGAATTAATGTCATAAAAATTTTGCGGAACTCCTCAAGAGTTTTTTTAATTTTTAATAAATTTAAACTTTAAAGACGACTATAAAAAAAAAATTCCTTGTTTTGTAATGCGATATTGGTTTAGTTGTCAAGCCAACTTGATCACTGATTATCGCCTTTTCAAAAAAAAAAAAAATAGCTAAAATATTGACATAAATAGAATACATATATAATAATAATATAATAAATAAAAACAGAACTATAAACATGTAATAGCCTCTCAGCTACAACTGAAGATAGAAAAATGGAGATTAGCCGCTTGAAAATATTTTGTAGAAACGTTTCCTGAAGAAAGTCCTTTGAAAACCGTTTTTGTTATCTTATAAATTGTTTTTTAGAATATTTATTGTACGGTCAAGTCAAAACTAACACGCACCCTTAACAGAACCGAAATAGCCCTTTTAGTATTTAATTGTTACTTATATCTTAATAGAATAACTCAAATGAGAATCAATTCAAATTTACGATTAACAATCCATAGAAACCTGAAATAAACGTTTACGCCACTATTTTAGTCAGATAACGAGCAATAATTGTTTAAACCTTCTTAGGAGAAGGCCACTGATAGTATTTAAGTGATTTAAGATTCAAAAAAACTTTATTGTGATAAAATTACAATCTGCCTTATTGAGCTATAAAAATTGTGAGAAAAGGTGCGGTGTGCAACCTAGAGACGTCCCAAATGCACATAGTTGTCACCTCCCTCGCATGCGAAAGAGGAAGCGGAGTCTTGGGAAGTCCCCCATGCTCCTCCGTCAGCCGCGTCACCGGATATGAGCCAGCGGAGGCTGACCAAGACCGCGAGAGCCACAGACGCTCAGGGCATGATTGCAGATACCGGCCATTGCCAGGACTCCTACTGTTATATATTTATACCATGTCACAAGACCACTATGGCTTTAGTCTCCGAGGAGAATTATAGGGATGAGTGGCGCATTGTAAAGGGGATAAGGGTGGTTGGATAGGTTATTATGGAATTTCATGAACTTGGAAGGGGTGAGTTCAAAAATGATGGGTATATTAAGTATGATCGTTATACTAAACAAAACCTTAAACGTAACAAAACCCTTCGCTGACGTAATAAGGGGAATTAACTATTTTCTCAGGACTTTTGATTTAAAGGATTGGATACGCTTGATGTTAGACTTTTTTGCTGTTTCCCATAGCTATATTCCTTATGTCCAGATTGGCTTAAGTATTCATTTTTAGATTAGTAATTTATTTTCTATTGAGAGACGGGATGTCCTTCGAAGTAGTCTGTACAGTTGTCCGAAGCGTCTGTTTAGTTCTTGTCTTTTTAGCCTCGTGTATGGGTTCCATGTATAAATACTGTCTCGGATACAGGAAGAGGAATGCTGATAGTATTTAAGTACTAAAGGGGGCCTCCTCTCCTTCACTTTAAATGTGATAATTTAATTTTTAGTTAATGGATTTACGCCTAAGTGAATGTACTAACACAATTTGTTCTCATTTTTGTTTTAAATAAACATTTTATTTTTATAAAATAAAACCTCTGAGAAAAGTCTTGCCTAAAGTAAAGGCAATATGAACAGTGCCCCTCCTTCAATAACGGTTTGGTATAATCTATTCACAATAATTAATTTATAGGCTTCAATCCCGACTCGCATAACCTTCATAAATCTCATACAAATAATAAATTAACGATAACGTTCCAGTAAGATATAAAGGCTTGCTTTTCACATGTTACATCTTAGCAGTGACATATTCGCAAATCTTTCTTATAGTCCCGGAAAATGCTTAAGTCCGATCAATTTTCGTCCAATCTTTCTTCCCCCGACCACTTTTAACTCCCTTGAGCACTTGTACAATCTCAGTTTTCAAACTTTCTTTGAAGGACAATTCCATCTTCAGTTTATTTTCCGTCCAGAGCTCCCCACCCTATTTAACATTTTATATAAAATCTAATCCGCTATTGGCCACCAAAAACATAGTTCCTTATTGTTTTAGACTTTTAAAATGCATTCGTCATTTGTTGGTCGTAATAATCTCTTGGTCCAGGACTACAATCATAAAGCACGATTCGCTGATTATAATATTCCCCCTCAGGCCGGTCGTAGTTTTTTGTCATTGATAATAACGCTACTCCCAAGAGCCTGTCTTTGTCACATACCTCAAAGCCCTACTTTGTCGACGGCTCAATTTTAATGACCTGACTCTCTTCAGGCATCATTTTAAGTAAAACATTAACATATACATCTCCGCCATATTCCAAGGGAAAAGCTTCAGTAATATTTCAACAAAATCTGAACCTTTAGGCGGCTTAAAAGAAGCAGTTGGTAAAAGGGGAAAACCACTGCTATTTTAATATGGGTCCCACTGAGAAAGATATTTCTTATTTTGTTGAATTATAGTACAATAAAATACCGCTCCTCGATTTAAAACCTAATTCAGTTACCTTCTTTGTTCCTCTAGAAATCTATATCTTCCAACATCGGCCATGCTCACATTCTTTCCTTATTCAATTATCTTCTTATCAACCTTTTCATATTAATCCAGTATTCGTCCAAGTCTTCATAAATACTTTACATTTATCTAAGTAATTTATTTAGTCTTTATAGCCAAATTATTACCTTTATTGTATGATCATGTAAAGGGAAGAAGAGCCCCAACATGAGTATATATATAACTTCTTTATTGTGCTAAAATTACTAAAAATCTGCCTTATTAGGCAATAAGTAATTGAGATAAATGTTCTCATTCATACCATATTTACAATTTTCATTGACTCGCTCATTTATGCAGTATTTACAAACAGCCTAGAGACTCCCAAATGCACATAGTTGTCACCTCCCTCGCATGCGAAAGAGGAAGCGGAGTCTTGGGAAGTCCCCCATGCTCCTCCGCCAGCCGCGTCACCGGATACAAGCAACTGGAGGCTGACCCAGAGCACGAGAGCCACATACGCTCAGGACATGATTGGAGAAACTGGTCATTGCCAGGACTCCCACTGTTACGTATTTATAGCAGGTCACGAATTTCAGTCTCCAAGAAGGATTATAGGGATGAGTGGTGCAGCGCAATGACTGTGCTACGGGATTAGGGTGGTTGGATAGGTTACTATGGAATTTCATGAAATTCCAACATGAATGAAAAGTTATTTTGTTAATAAAATGTTTCGCCTATATCCGCTAAAGAAGTGATCAAAATAACATCCATTAGCAATAAATAAATAAAATTATAGAGGAATTGTTTGTAGATATGAAAAGAATGAGCTCGAGATTTACGAATAACAACTTCAAGCGCAAAATAAGCAAAAAAAATTACATCTTCTTACGCAGATCTTGCTTTCGTAATAATTTCAACGTTTACTTAATACATACCATTAACTTTATTGAACCTGAATGAAAGCGTCATAATTAAAACATATCAGGGAATGTTCGCCTTTAACATCAATTAGCCAGAATGTTTTACCTTTCACTCTACACAGAATATCTATCTGACCACGGTCTTTATACAAATTAAACTTACACAAAATAGCTGCAATATCAAACAAAACATCTAACTTCGATATTTGTTGTGGTATTGATTCCAATATTCTTAACAATTTTTTTTTTTTTCTAAATCAAGAGGTTTAGATTTAATACAATGTAAAAATATAATCAAAATAATTGACAAACTTTCTCCTCTTTCTGCTATGCGCAGATGCATTTGAAGGAGGTTGGGTTACATAAATCAGATTGACATTAATAGGAAATAACATGAATACAAATCTAGGTGATGGGGCTCACCTTCAGTGTCTTAACAATTATTAGCCAGAGAAAAAATATACTGGCTGGATCAGGATGCAGGCCGGTGAACGCGCCAATATCCGGTTGAGTCCTCTTACCATTTTATTGGCAAGGTCCTCGTTCGTCCACGACTAGCTCAGTTGGTAGAGCGTCTGGCCTGTCCAAGTCTTTGGCTAACAATTCTTAAGAATAACTCATTGTTTTAAAATTATTTTATTATTTCTAAGAACGCCATAATTGAGCTAAACTGAAAATATCAACTGATAACAATAAAAAAAAAAAAATTTGACCATATTTTAGAGGGATCATATAATAAATAAAAAAAACAGTACTCGTCAGGAACGGAAGCGAAGCATCAACACTTCCCTTGACAGCCTTTATAAAACAAATTGACGGTTTACCTTTTTTTTTCCTTATCCCACGTTTCGTGAATTAGTACCGTGTACAAAATGAATGGATTCTTTTCAAAAGTAAGCTTTCCTTTGTCGGCACATCCATTGATTAACCTTTTCAGTTCATGATTAGTGGAATCCCGAAAGTTTTCAGTAAGCGTTTGTCTTCCAAAATGTTGAGAGATTAGCCCTTAATTGCTCTTCACAGAAATTACTGGGCTATAACTAACTCACTCCGGCACTTTAGTTTGTATTTCTAAGCTATCCACCTTGCTAAATATACATGGAAACAAAAGTGCTTTGGAATACTGATCACTATTGATAATAAATTAATTACAAAAGTTAGTCTACAAACACTAGGATCCTCAATCATTCGTATTACTCAAAGCATATTACATGAGTGTTAAAACGGGTAAATTTAATTTCGAAATATTGATGATCATGTTTTATTATTTAAAAAAATATATATAGTGGCCGTAACAAAAAATCCACAAATATTGTCCAATAATATGAAATTATAAATACAACCTAAGAAAATAACCCACGATATGTATCATCAAAAACAGAACATTTCAGGCGATGCTGATGAGGCAGATCCAAGAAAAAGTTCTTCTGTCAGAGACTTTTCAAACCGTTTACTGGGCTTTACAGGCATTCGGCACACCCTGGTAAAGGGGTTCCCAACCCATATATATATAAGTTTTCTATAAAATGTTAAGTACATGTTTTTTTAATATTTAGAAGTTGATCAGAATTAGAGAAAAAATCTCGTAATTATTTGAAAATAATTACAAACATTTACCAATATATCAATCTTAAAACACATCGAAGCGTACAGCCAGACTTTTTATCTAAATCTTATATATAATATTTTGTTATCTGGACATTGATTCATAAGGGTATTTGTCCTGGAATAAATAAATTATCCTATTATATTATATGACAGTGCCAAACTGCTCCGCTATATGCAATGTTAAAAGTAACGTGACACTGCAGTCCTGTCAGCCCATTCAGACCCTGGATATAGCATCCCAAAACCTTCAAAAACACCTTGATGAGATCGAGTATTGGTGGAACCAATGGCGAATCAAAGTCATTGAAGCTAAATGTTCCCACATAACCTCTGCCGCAAGTCTGTCTGCTAGTTTTGTAAAATTCGATTCCTCTCCCTGTGTCTGAGGCAGTACGGTATTTAGGCTTCCATCTCGACAAAATACTGACATGGAACCCACACACGAGGCTAAAAAGACAAGAACTAAACAGACGCTTTGGACAACTGCACAGACTACTTCGAAGGACATCCTGTCCCTCAATAGAAAATAAACTACTTATTTACAAAGTTATACTTAAGCCAATCTGGGCACACGGAATAGAGCTATGGGGACAGCAAAAAAGTCGAACATCAAGCGCATCCAATCCTTTCAATCAAAAATCCTGAGAAACAAAACCCTTCATAATGATCTGAATATACCCTACATTCTTGAACTTATCCCTTCCAAGTTCATGAAATTCCATAGTAACCTATCCAACCACCCTAATTTCCTAGCACACTCATTGCACTGCACCGCTCATCCCTATAATCCTCCCCGGAGACTAAAATGGCAGTGGCCTCGCGACCTGCTATAAATACGTGACTGTGGGAGTCCTGGCAATGGTCAGTTTCTCTAATCATGTCCTGAGCGTCTGTGGTTCTCGCGCTCTTGGTCACCCTCCGCTGGCTCTTATCCAGTGACGCGGCTGACGTAGGAGCGTGGGGGACTTCCCAAGACTCCGCTTCCTCCTTCGCACGAGAATGAGATCATTTATCACAATTACTTATAGCCCAATCAGGCATATTGTAATTTTATCATAATAAAGTTGTAAAAAAAAAACAGTAACGTGAGTTGTGGAAGTAGCTAGTGGTGATGTTGTATAGTCAAGGTAGTTTGTACTGTGTAAAAAAAATAACGTTTATTTGACGTACTTAGTTAGTTATTTGTTCCCTATTTATGTGCCCACGTTGTCATATACAGCGTCTCCTACTTCATTATTTTTATATAATTTGTTCTCTTAATCCCAAAATGATTGTATCTAGTTAAATAAAAGGAAAGCATAATTTGAATACTGACTGGTGGATATCATATTATTATGTCAAGTTTAAAATTTATCTTTTGCATCGTTTGCAGTAGAGTTGCCGTGCCATTAGAGCAAATACTAACCATTTTCCAAGATTATCGTACGTTTTTAAACCTGCAAAAAAAAACACCAGCTTCTTCCGCCTTCGGAATGGTTTATTTATATTTTACATAGTGTCATCGAATAGGACATGAAATTTAGCTGCCTATTCCGATCTGATCGCAACACCGTTTAAAGAACACGCCTGAATAATAACAATAATAAGGCATTGTTGACAGGTACGATTGTTAACTCAACTGAAGTCCCATGTACAGGATTATCAGTGACAGTACAGGTTAGTTACATGTTTGACGTTATCGGTGTGTATTCGAAATGGAATCCATCACGATAAAATATAGTAAACATTCACAGAGATGCTGGAAAACGAATCGTTGGACATTTTAATTCAGAAATCGATTTCTCACATCGAAGAGGATAGTAAATCTTTATTTGCTGACTCACTAAACAAATGTTTTGTCCCTCATTTCAATACAAAATTGAAATCAGTACTTAGGGACCGAAATGTTTTCAGTTATAAGTTCAGCAAGTGGCTGGAAAATGAATGTGTTCAGTTTCCCGGATGTTTACGACGATGATTCTGCCTGTGGAAGGACAACTAAAAACTTCGAAGATTGTGGCCAAAGAAGATGGACTCCAGGTGGAGGTCGTTAGTGAGAAACAGATTTTTTTCCGGAAATCCAAGGTTTTGCCCCACTGTGCGCCGCCTCTTAGGGCCATCCTGCTAGGAAATCCTGAAAATCCTGATCTCATTCCGTATACTTAAGTACGTCGGCTTAGTAAAGGCAATAGTTTTTTGCTAACCTAATGAGCTCTCGCTGCTGAGGAATGAAAAATTTGAATAATAACACATGGGGCTGCAGGGAAAAGACAAATAGCGATAATGATATTGTCTGCAAATTCGTTTAAAGCTAATCTGGTATTGTTGATATCGCATCTGCAAATTGGAGTTTTGAGTGGTTACATTTAACCCTTGATGTTATTTTGTCAACTTTCTTAGTTAGCTAGGATTGTTTTATCTTTGTCTCTAATTTATTATTATTCATAGAGACAATTTTTTACCTATCTATCACTTGTGAATTTTCTAAATGTCGAGAAAAAATCATAAGCAACGCTGAAATTGACTTATCATCATTTGTTGTCAAGCTTCAATCACTTCAAGACCAGAGCACCAAAGCGCAATTTCGGATCTAAGAACGACATTTTCCAGAAAGCCAATGTATCAGATGAAAATTTATGGAATACAGATGAGAGAAACAAATTTCAAGACGTTTTTAGATTCTACATAATTGCGTGAATTATCGTTTTTGACAGTCAATTTCATAAAATCAATGTACAGATTTTGACTTGGAAATAAATATTTTGGCGATTGGTTACGAGCAGTAATATGAATCATAGTCTCCTAATGATTTAGCAATAGCAAATAAAATGCAGTGTCCAGCTCAACCTTTGTATGTATTATTAATTATTTATTACTTCATTATTTGTATTGCATTTACATATTGGGCGGCTCGCCGCCAATATTTCATTTACTTCGCCGTTCCAACCATACTACTTATTCCATGTCCTTCAATTCAGACCCACCAGCTGACGAAACACGATATTTTCCCTGAAAAAATAAAATGTGCCCACATGAGCGATATTCTACACTTTTTTTTCATACTTTCCTCATTTCAACTAAAATCTGATCCATTTATTTTGAAATGTGGAATATACCTTTAAAGTTTCAGTACGATACGAATAAATGCTAAGAGTAACTATCATTTTATAAATTCTACAAGCTGCGTAATTTGAGGAATATTGCATAGTAAGGAACATAAAATAAAATTTTTATTTTACTGTATAATTGTAATGTTAACAATAACAAGATAACCAGATAAATACAACAGATGCATTTCGCTGTCACGTAAATTGATTCTTAGTTAGTTAAATTCCTTTATTGTGCTAAAATTACAATCTGCCTTTTATAAGGCAATAAGTAATTAAGATAAATGCTCTCATTCATACCATATTTACAGTTCATTATTCACTCGCTCATTCATACAATATTTACAGACAGCCCAGAGACCCCCCAAATCCACCGCGAAGAGAAAGCGGAGTCTTGGGAAGTCCCCCACGCTCCTCCGTCAGCCGCGTCACCGGATACTAGTCAGTGGAGGCTGACCAAGAGCGCGAGAGCCACAGGCACTCAGGACATGATTGGAGAAACTGGCCATTGCCAGGACTCCCACTGTCACGCGTTTATAGCAGGTCACGAGGCCACTGCCGTTTCAGTCTCCGAGGAGGATTATAGGGATGAGTGGCGCAGTGCAATGACTGTGCTACAGGATTGGGGTGGTTGGAAAGGCTACTGTGAAATTTCATAAACTTGGAAGGGATGAGTTCTAGAATGTAGGGTATGTTAAGGTCGTTATGAAGGGTTTTGTTGCTGACATAATAAGGGGCATTTACTATTGTTCTCAGGACTTTTGATTGAAAGGATTGGATACGCTTGATGTTCGACTTTTTTGCTGTCCCCCATAGCTCTATTCCGTATGTCCAGATTGGTTTAAGTATAACTTTGTAGATTAGTAGTTTATTTTCTATTGAGAGATGGGATGTCCTTTGAAGTAGTCTGTACAGTTGTCCAAAGCGTCTGTTTAGTTCTTGTCTTTTTTGTCTCGTTTTGAAAGGAGACCAGAGTTGATCCGGTGACGCGGCTGACGGAGGAGCGTGGGGGACTTCCCAAGACTCCGCTGTCTCTTTGCGGTGGATTTGGGTGGTCTCTGGGCTGTCTGTAAATATTGTATGAATGAGCGAGTGAATGATGAACTGTAAATATTGTATGAATGAGCGAGTGAATGATGAACTGTAAATATTGTATGAATGAGCAAGTGAATGATGAACTGTAAATATTGTATGAATGAGAGCATATATCTTAATTACTTATTGCCTTATAAAAGGCAGATTGTAATTATTGCACAATAAAGGAAGTATACTACTTAGTCTCGTATGTGGGTTCCAGGTCAGTCGTTTGTCAAGATGGAAGCCTAAGTACCGTACTGTCTCGGATACAGGGAGAGGAATAGAATTAAAATAAACTAGTGGACAAGACTTGCGACAAAGGGTGAAGGTAACGTGGGAGCATTTTGCTTCATTAACTTTGATCCGCCATTGATTGCACCAATACTCGATCTCGTCAAGGTGTTTTTGAAGGTTATGGGATGCTATGTCGGGGTCTGGGTGGGATGACAAGACTGCAGTGTCATCTGCAAATGTGGCCAAGAAGGTATTGGGAGTAGAGGGGACATCAGCGGTGTATAGGTTATAGAGGATGGGGCCCAGGACACTGCCCTGTGGAACTCCTGCATTTATGGGATACTAGTTAGAGTATTCTAAACCACAGCGGACTTGGAAGAAGCTGTTTGAAAGGTAGGACTGTAGGATTAGGAAAAGAGTCTGTGGTAAATATCTTTTGAGCTTGTAGAGCAAACCTGCGTGCCAAACCCTGTCAAAAGCTTGAGCTATATCAAGAAAGGCAGCAGTGCAATACTGTTTGGTTTCAAGGGCTGAGGAGATGTGATCAACAACGCAAAGACCTTGTTGAACAGTGGAATGCCGTTGGCGGAAACCAAACTGGTGTGTGGGAAAAAGGTTTTTGGATTCAACAATTGGAAGTAGACGTTTTAGTAGGAGTTTCTCAAATATTTTGAGAGGATAGGGAGTAGGCTAATTGGACGGTAAGATGAGGCGTCATTGGGTGGTTTACCAGGTTTGGCGAATAGGACAATAATGGAATGTTTCCAGAGGAGTGGAAAGTGCGTCGTTCGGATAATGCAATTATATATATAGGTTAGGAATATTATGGCTTTAGGAGGAAGTTGTTTGAGAATTTGAGGAGTAAGGAGATCATATCCAGGGGATTTTCGGTAAGGTAAGTTTTTCAGAAGGTATTTGACCTCAGAGGGATTAACGGCTTTTGGTGGAAGAGAGAGAGGAATAGGTGAAGTGAGGAAATCTTCCACAGTTGTGCTGTGAGTATGGTTTTGATGAGAAAGGTGAGGTGTGAAAGTATGGGTAAGATGCAGAGCAAATTCCTCCAACCTATCCCCGTCCGAAGCCACCCAGGACCCATCATCACGACGGAGTGGATGTGAAACAGGTTGATACTTTAGGATTTTTTTGGTTACATTCCACAACGAGTTATCCCTGGTAGACAGAGAGGAGAGGTAGGAATTGAAAGAATCGGAACGGAAGGATGCCAATCGCCGCTTTACCAATCGGCAGTGCTGATTGTACGAGCGGCGATCAGCAGGATGACGGGATCTTTGCCACACTGTTCTGGAGCGGCGTTTGGATTGGATTAGGTCTTTGAGATGCTGAGGTAAACGATTATGATTATGGATTTTTGGGTGACGATGGGGTGACGATGCCTCCCAAGCCGACCTCTGGACCAGAGTAGGTGAAAGAATGCACTGCATCGCCTAGGTCTTGGGATGTTTTCAGGGACAATTTAAGGTTTACGGACTCTGTAAGAAGCTGGCGGAAGTGGTCCCAGTCAACTGGGCCCCTAATAAATGAAGGAGGAGGCAGTTTGTGAATCGGTCTTAGGGAAATGGTTAATAATAAAGGCCTATGATCAGAGGAGAGGTCATCGAGGCGCGTGAGTGAATAGTTAAGTGTTCCTAAACTATTGTAAAAAAAGAAGTCAAGGAGATCAGGATTTCGGTTGAGATCAGATGGCCAATAGGTGGCTGTGTCAGGAGTGATAGTGGAGCAATGTTTCCGTGTGAGTGCAGACAGCAAAGCACGTCCTCGTGTATTAGTGGATCTTGAATCCCAGTGTTGGTGCTTCGCATTAAAGTCCCCACCCACAAGGAAACGATGTCCGATGGAGTCTAGAAAGGAGATGAATTGGGAGTCGGAAATGGATTTATTGGGAGGGCAGTACACTGATGCTAGTGTAAGGGGAAAAGTGAAGGTGGTGATTGACACTGCAGTGGATTGAAGGAAATCATGTGCTACCAGAGGAACTATGTGGTGGGATATGGAGTTATGGACAATGACAGCGGTACCTGCATGAGCTGTTCCATCTGGGTGATCAGTTCGATAAGCCTTGTACTGTCGAACAGTAAATGGTCGTTTACTCGTTAGTCTTGTTTCAGTAATGAGAGCTACGTCGATGTTTTTGTCGTGGAGTAGTGCTGTCAGCTCGTTAGTGCGGGTGCGAACACCATTCGCATTCCAAAGGAGAATGGATAAGGAGTCGGAAGGATCCACTTATGGATTTTGTTTAACGGGGATAAGGTAGGAGACAAGATTTGTAAGAAGGGAAATGAGAGGGGTAATTAGGGTTCTGAACTCTGTAAGGAATGGGTTAATAGGCTAGTAAGATCCGAAGAACTTGAAGGTGGAGGAATATGCGAGATGTGTGGTTGAGGATGGGATTGAGCTTGAGGGTTAACGGGATGAATGGAATGCTGGGAAAGGTGATCTTGCGGACAGGGAGTGGGCGGTGCCTGTGACTGCTCTCTGTTACAAACGGCATCGGCAAAAGAGACAAAAGGCCTCAAATTTCTGGCTGGGCCGCTTCTTGCTGCAAGTTTTTTCTCTTCTGGCTGACGACGTTGTTCTGTCCTGGACTTCAGCGTTCTGTATGCCTCGCAGCCCTTGTAGTTGGCTGGATGTCCTTGCTGGCAAAGCACGCATACCGCAGGCGATTTAAGGGGCTTTTTGCACAATTCGGTTTTGTGCTGCCCACTGCACTTAACACACCTCAATTGATTCTCCAGCAGTTTTTATTTTAAAATTTGACGATATATTAATTTTAATGGACAAAACGCAACCACTTAATTCCTGATAAAGGTTCTACGTGGCGTATGCGACCTTTGACCACGTGACGATTCGTTTTAATGACTCTTACACAATGTATTCTACATTAAAATGATAGAGACTAGAATACTGAATACATTAAAGACGGCCAGGTGCACCAATGATGAAAGTGACCTTTGATGCGAAAGCTACATTTGATGCACTCCCGCCAAAGAGTGTAATGAATGGGCACACATTTCTGCGGACTAGAGCTTGGTATGTGTCAACCATACAAGGTCGTCTCTTCAAATATGTACTATTGTCTGTGATATATCTGCCTATACATCTCTCTATACATTTGCTCATTAATGCCGAACCCGAACAGAGAGATATTACGTCTGAATAGAAACAGCCAGTCCGTCTGATCGTTTTATAATCATGGTTGAAAAAATCATCGAATCCATCAAAAATTTTAAACTTATATTCCAAAAAAGAAATACTGATTAGTGTTCATTTAAACTAGAGTAACGGATAGTATGAGAAAAAAAAAAAACGGTACGAGTGAAAATCCGGGCTAAAATTTATAATTTCTCAACGCAGCTCAGGAAACTGTACCAAGGAGAATTTTAAGTATATTCCAAAAAACAAAAAAAGGTGTTGGCATCTATTCCTGACGTACGTTTATATTATTGTTTTAGTTATTTATAATTTTTTTTATTTGTGAAAAGTCAAATTTTAAAAGAAAAGATTAAACAAATAAAATGAAAAATTTTCGGCCAAATATACCTTTTAGTATTTTCACGGTAATTTAATGGATTGTTAAGAATTTCTCGCAATTTCTTTTGATATTTTTTCTAGACTCGGTACTTCATTATTTCGTTTATAAATGTTTAAAAATACAGTTTAGTTTATCGACATTAAAAAAAAAAATAAGTCGGTAAAAACACTGAAATAATCCATGGGTCAACTACAATAATATATAATATTATACGACTATAATATAATATTACCGAGGGTCTATTTTGGGTAAAATAAATTTATTATTTATTATTAAATGGCGAGTTGAGTTGAATTGACAAATATTTAATCAGAATTGCATTATTCATCGATTAAAATGCAAAAGTTGTAATAGACATACACGACTATGTATACTTTAAAGGACTGTAATATTGTTAGATAACATGTTCTGTACCCTCGTCCTGTGGATCAGTCCTCGTGTCCTGAGAATACAGGGCCCGCCTAACCAGACAAGTAGGACGGGGTGCGGCATGCACCCTAGTTGATCACAGGAGTTGTGTGTTAAATTGTATAAAATACAAAAATCCCAAGTGCTATAAAATTATAATAAAAGTAAATAATGAAAAATAGCTGTTGTACAGCCTATAACAATAAAATAAGCGTATATTGATACCCGAATGAATTTGTTTAAATTGCCAAAATATTGCTATAAAAATCCTAACAGGCTTGGGCTTGAAACGCGATCTCTATTTTTGGCTCTCAGGAATGTATTTGTTGGTACATTTTTAAATTTTTTTTTTTATAGTACCATTAATGTGTCCTTAACTTTGAGAAAAAATCTTGAAAATCCTTGACTTGAGAATTTTTTTCCCGCTTCTTGAATTTGCCTTTCTTGTATTTTAACTAAAAACTAATAATCTTATTTCGAGTTGTTCTTGAATATACCTTTAAAATTTCATATCGATTGAATAATTTTCAAAACCTCTACAGTAAAACTTACTCACTGACGAAAGCTGGATGCATCATCGGGCATAATAGGGATGATTTTTTTGAAATTTGATGGCGTAGCCAAAGTAGGGGGGAGCATGTGATCTCTGCCAAGGGGCTACGTTCACCGACCGGCGGGAGGGGGCAGTGTGATCAGGAATAGTGCCTCGCTATTTTGGATCCGCCTTGTCGGCTCGAAATTGGGGTCAGGGCCTGTTACACTTTTTTTTTCGGATCTGCCATAATAATCCGGAGCCCTACATCCCTACAAATTCGAACGGCCCTTTGTCCTACAGCCGGCAATATTTAATGCAGTTCAGGGAGCTTAATTGAAGAGCCCAAAGGGGAACAAATCCATCCAGTGGCCACCTCTCCACTCAATTATTTAGAAACTTCCGCCCTGGCAGAATTAGTCGTCTTTTATCTCCAGACCGAATTAAACTGTGACGTTGGCTGAATTCTCAATTCCCTGTCGTAGGTCAAGCAAGCAGCGGTTTCCAAGGTAGTTGGGTCTTTATATTGGACTGGGTTAATTCTGTATAACTCGATACTCTCATGGTATCAATAGCTAGTAGTAGTATCGAAAAATTATATACGTATGGCATGCATTGTGTTGTTTCAAGTAACATTACAATGAAATAGACTAAGGATTAACAATGCGTGATTCACCTTCTTTATATACAAAAATTAACATCGCTGAATATGGAAGCAGCAGTATGACCGATAATGAAATAACCACGAGTTGTGAGTGGTTTATAAGTGTTTTGTAGTATAGTCATTGTAAAAATGATATCCAATTTTTAAAAGGATATACATTTCTTCGGAGTACGCTGATAGCGTGTAGGTAGATAGATGTTAGTTTTTATGTGGTCTTGGTATACCACCCTAAACCACCCTATTGCACTAAAATGTTTACCGAACACATGGGCCTCCCAAAACCCGGCCGAACTTGCCGCTGCTTGAACAGATCCATTTGGAAGGCACAGATTTCTTACGATGTGGATAAGAATCCCATGCCTCTAACTAACACTTTAAACAAAGATACACCAGTACATGGTACTGATCTTTATAGTTATGTGTTCATGGACTAAGTTCAAATGAACCTGGTCTCAGTCGAACGCTCTTAGTACCCGATGTGCCCCCAAACCCCAAGCAGCAACACATCTCGTCATCTAGTTGTTTTATCTCGTGATATTTAATACTGTTCTGGTTTTAACACCCATAAGTAAGACTGTAGTTTTATTAGTTATATTAGGATTGTGCTATATAGGAATGTCTATTACTGTGTGGTCAAGGAACAACACCAGGAAAAAAATAATATTAAACGTAAAAAAGTTATGTTCTATTTCAATCGATTTTTCTACTAATATTTTAGCTATTTACAATTTTTCGAGCATGGTTCTGATTACAAATACCACGTTATTTTTCGCAATTAAAATATATTTTAAAATGCCAGCCTTGACCACCTTCTTTTTTGTATTAGCCGATGTAGTGGGATCATGATTAAAATACTCTTAAGACAATTAACTGACCACCTTCACCTTCTTCATTATTTTTTTTATGGTTATTTCATAGACATATTCTGATGCAAAAAAAAAATGAGTTGGTATAAGTATTATAAAAATTGATCTTTCATAAATAAAACAAAACATGATAGAGGCTTGAAGTCCTTCGCCATATTTACTCATCCAACGTCATCAATTGACCTGAAAGACACATTTTTTACTTTAATTTGTTGCAAACATTTTTCAAAAAAGTAACGTCAATCGTTTTTGAGGTATCGTTGGTTTTTTTTTAATTAAATAAATTCAAAAGATATTCCAAAAATAAAGTTTTTGGGGTCAGTAATACATATTAAGATTCTGAGAAATTTTAAACAGTTCTCCGTTAAAACCTTTTAAAACCTAAAGGCTCTTTTCAGTGATCAAGTGGATTAAACAATAAAATTGAGACTATTCGACATATCTGGCAATTATTTGGACTTAAAAAAAATATTGAAGTTGTTAAAACTTTTTGCAATGGCCATATATTAGTTTAAGTTTATGGAATATAATACTTTAATACATCAATAAATTGGCGAATTGATATTCATGTCTCAATATGGAGTCACAATTAGGTCACTCTATGTATTTAAAATACTAAAATAAGTATTTCGTATTTTAGGTAGTAATTATCAGTCACTTCAATTAGTCTTCTTACATAACGTCTTGAGAATGGAAGTCAAAATATAAAATACCTACGTAAAATTTATTTTTTTGAATATATACTTTTGAAAAATAATATCAAAATATTAATCATTAATTAAGAACGAGAATCAGGGTTCTTGGATGCATTTTACGATCCCGTTTAAGACAAACCTACTTCAGGCTGCCCATGCGAGCGCTCGATTCCCTGGCACATAAATTAGAGGGAATCGTGTACCCCTTATTCCCTACCCAATGGAGAGTTCGGGGAGGGGCAGTTGTCCTGAGGTAACGGGGCCTCCTTTAATGAGATATAACCGTTCCCCAGTAACACTTGTACGCAGAATTGTTGTGGAATACACCATGTGTCATATGGTGAAACAATCTTAACCGAAATGCGAAAGTAGTAGTCAAAGAAGACCGAAATAAGAATCTTCTTCAAGCCATTTTCCGCTCTTTTGTAGTTTCACCGTTACTCTTCAAGAAACAGGCCAAAAGGTTGACAGGTCAGAACGAAAAAAATAATTCTAAGAAGAGCTGTGACTTGAACCCGGGTTTCCTCACCAGAATGAGAAAACTTGAATTTTATAAAAGCTGGAGATAATCAAAGGGAGAGGCTCTACTTTCAATCAGGTACGGAGCAATCGTTTTCCGTCTGCACGTATACATCGTATAACAAACAATGGATATTTTTTATTGATATCATGTGAGCTTTTTATTGAGCTGCTTGAGGGACCCCCTTTATAAAGTATGATAACAAACAACTGAATATTCAGTGCAGGCAGGGGAAACAGGAGGCAGATTTAGTATTTCGTCCAGTAGACTCGCTAATCCTGAGGTGACGGCCTAACCCCAATTTACAGCCCCCAGTTCCCAGACAATTCTTTCGGACCTGTTACCCATAATGGACCACTTCACTTGGCTTTTATGGCCAGTCGATAATTTGAATTTTTTATCCACCCTACCTACATTCACAAAAAGGGCAAAACTCGGCAACAAAAAATACAAAAAACTAAGCTGGGCATGCTTTTGTCTACCCCAGCACACACACCATATATATATATATATATATATATATATACCTCAGTGCTATTTCTTGAAGCGCCCCCCCCCCAGCTATGTTAATAGTGGAAATTTTCTTTATTTTGTAGTATAATTGTTCTTAAATAATTTGAAAATAACCGATCACTTTGAAGGGGATCACTCAAAAGCGATCACTTTTACCGCCCTTCACTCTAAGATAGGCCTGAACTAACCTTTCCCTCTCCAACACTACCTGGCTCACTCTCATTGGACAATGGAGAGCTCACGTGTTCGGAATTTTAAATTAATCAAAATTTATATAATTACGTTTAACATTATATTATAACATTATTTTCTTATTATATAATATAATATATATAAACATTATCTTCTATAAATATGTTTATATATATATATATATAAACATATAAACGTAATGAAAAGTGTATAAAATAAAGGAGAAATATGCAGACATTGTCACTACATGTTCCTTTAATATTTATTTAATTATTGTGAAATATCGCTAAATATTTATTATAAGTGTAGTTGAAAATATTTTGCTTAGTTATACCATACCGGTCACTGAAAATCGATATTTCAACACATTATTTTATTTTAACTAACACATAATCAACCATCCGAGGTGTTTTGGAATTTACGTTTAAAATTTTAGACCGATTGAATCAATTTTGAAACCACTATCATAACTGACAAATAACTTTAATTTTAAATTTAAAAGTTAAAAAAAAAAACTTAATTGCTTTCATGGCTACAAAAATAAAAATAACAGAAATATTCAATCAAAGAAACTTTTCATGAAAAACAAACCATGTAAAATATTACATAAGAAAAAAATACAACTGGGTATTATTTACGATTTGACAATATCGTGCTACAATACACACGTAACCTTCTGCCTGGACTAAACATTATCCTAAATTTCCAGGTAAAGGCATGTGATTTCGTCAAATAACTACAGCATGACTATTTTACTACTTATAAATAAATAATAATAAATTGTTTAAAATACTTTAGAGTAATAGAACCATTTTCAGGAGGAAAAATAATAGTTTTCTTGTTACTAGATTATTGGTCAGCTTAAATTTTATCAAAATGTAATGACTGTCTCTATTAAAAACATAAAGGTTTTTAACAAAATGTCTTTTTGTTACTGCTGCTATTTCCTAAGCCCTCAAGTTATTATTGTTAATGTATTGGCGAAATTTAATATTATTATTGTTATAAAAATAAATCTATGGCACACACCTTATAAAGAAGAATTGCTGAATGAGGTTGTGACCATATAGATGGCACTGAAGAGTGTGGTTGGTTCTAGGCTGTGGTAGTTAGGTCCTCAATATTAATTAATTTTTTTTTTTTTTTTTAATTACGTCGGATTTGCTACTTGGAACTCCTTAGAGAACCCGGGAATCGAGCTAGTGACTTCTTCGGAGTAATTAAGTAATTTAAGTAAGAATGCTAACCACGAGACTATCGCGAGGCATACCATTATCACTGCCAATGATCCATTTATTAGAATTATTAGGCTACAGGCTTTCGTATCAATTCTGTGGTGCACCAAGCATGATAAAAGGAATGATGGGGACTTCCAGGGAATAAAAAACTGAACTCATTAAGTCCCCATTCATATTTCATCGTTACATACTTCAAGTCCCTACTTGATCCGGCCATCTTGAGTTATGAATAGTGAAGTTAACTTTTTTTTTTTTTGGGGTCATTGGTGCCCTCTAAAACCTCGCTGCTACGGTAGGCCTTGAAAAAACTACTCGATATTTTATATTAAAAATACATTATCTTACTTGTAACTAGCCTCCGTCCCCTGCTCGTATCGCTTACCAACAACCGTGTCGGACCCCGGCACCTGTTTTATGAATAATAGATAAAAAAATTCAAAATTTTCGTATGTTTGGCAATTGGCAAAAACGGCATTTGTTTTGCCATAATCCTTTTTTCTTGTTTTCAATTTCTAGCTCTGGGATTTTCATTTTCATAAAATTTGTCCGAATTATATTTAAAAAAAACAAGGCAATAATGTCGTAACAGAATGATTATAATAAGTATCCAATTTAACAATATGGATAGTATAATAAAACATAAGACGGAAAAAACTACTTTATATGACACAGAGAAAACACACTGGAACTAAAATCCTACTTATAATATCTAAGAAATTCCCTAAACAAACAAATGAACCTGGCCGTAATATTAAAATCCCTTTTAGAAATAGCGTGCTCTAATGTTTATTTTCGATCGTTTTTATTGGAAGAAACATTGAAATTTAGGGTTAAGGTCTTTCTTAGGTAGGGTTAAGGTTGTCCGACTAGTAGGGATACTTTAATATAAAATAGTCTAACCGAGCAACCTCTACCTACTGATCGATTGAATAATATGCTAATCAGGTGCACGGAATCCTTACTTGTATTTCAATTTACGATGGATAATGCTTTCAAAGTGAAACGAAAAGTTTCTCCGATAAATACCATTAACATTATACAGTCTTTTTTTAGTTTGTGTAACAAATTGAATCATCAGAATCAATAGGCTGGGAATATTATTGTTCTCTGATTGAATGACTTAGTAGGTAACTTCGCTCAGCTTGATGGAAGAGAGATGTTAGAATCCCATTAAATGTATTAATAACGTTTTAACATATCATGTATGTCTACATATATATTTATTATTAACAAGATGTAGGTACAAACGTATCGGTACAAGAAGAGGTAGATATAAACACGATAAAGATATTATGAAGTGAGTGTACCAATGCCTTACAAAATCGCAGGGATTCGGGCAAAAACTCACTCCGGACGGATATGGTTCGCCGCCATTCGCTGAAGGGGAAATTTCCCCTGGTAAGCAACCCCATCCTGGTACATTCTAAGGAGATTGGTTCACGACATGCCACGAAATTTAGGAGGAGAGGGATATTTAGTAATTATGATGGAGCTTTACTTACATTGTTTTAGAACTATTATTAAAGTCAGACCATATACAGTGCAAAATTCACCTGGTGAATTTGGTTCTCATCACACAAGTAAAACAAGTGTGTTGATGAATACGACGCCTAACTAAGGAATAACAGACCGTTCGCATGTGTGCAGGCTTGTTTCCACTGCTTAATAAAATAATGGAATGCCTCTTTCAAAGTGTGAACATATTATTTCATTGGCTATTTATGGTCCACTTATTTCTAGTTTGTTTTAGTACCTCTTTTTAATAACTATTTTCACACTTTTTTTTGGTATACCTTTCTTCAAGACTGATGCAGACACACATAGACTGTTGAAACGTTGTCTACTAATACATTTGACGAAAATCGAACATATCTTATCAGCCTGGTTCCTATGGCGTGTGGTGGCGTAGCAAACCTTGGATTGCTCAACTTGCGGACATCGGTCGAAATCCGAGTCGGCAAAACTGGTCCCCTCATCGTCAATATGCTGTTGACAAAAGTTCTTCAGTTTCGTTGTTCCAATTAATGACAGTGGCTTGAGTACAATTCGTTCGTTCCAGCCCCAGTTCTGCTACTGTTTTTCACATTCATAGCAAACTTCCTGAAAGTACCCATCAGATGTTCTTTTTAACTTCTTTCAAAGAACAATGTATACTTAATATTATATTGAATACGTTTCCAAACATCATAGATCTCTTCACATCATACATCTGTATGTTCTTGATATTGTGGATTTCATATAATAGGTTCTCCCGTGTAAAAATCCAAAATCACCACTATAATTCATTTTTACTCGCCATTATGAACTACTTGAAAATTACTCCTAAAAAATCAAACAGGTCGTGGAGACGGGACCACGAGCCGTAAATTAATGGCTAACCATCTGCCGGATACACAACCCTTTGATGTCCAAAGCATTTACAGACATTTCACGAGAAAGCACAAGCAACCCCAAATCACATCGAGCAATCAGTATTTACGCGGATCATACTTTAGACAAGGGTCGCCTAGCCACGCGCCGGGGTAACCTACCTTAATATATCTAGACTAATTAAACTACTCATATATAAGAAACCATAGGGTAACATGTTAGTTATTCCTATGCAGTTATACATTTTACGATGAACAGTCCAAGATTGGAAAAAGCGTTCCAACAGAACTCTGAATCCATGATTAGACAATCTCGAACCGTCAAGAACATTACTATACAAATTAATAAATCACGAATAATCCGGCAACTGGTGTGTGGTTCTGGGTTGACACCGACCTAATACCTTGACCAAATCACATCTGACGTAATCCAAGGTGTTTTTCAATATGTCTTCACATTTCAGATTTCATAATTACTACAACGTCAACCGTAAAACACAGCAATGCGGTCAAACATCCAGACTGATTGACCAGTACCTGTTTAAAAGTAAAGCCCCTTCATATGGGTTAAGCCCTAACCTAAGGAAAGGCGTATCGTATGTAACGTTGTCATCGCGACTATGTTGTCATCAGAAATATGTTGTTTGTTATAAGTAATATCTTTGCTCGGGAATGGAGTGAGACAGTCGATCCAGTCTCATCTAGCTTGAAAATAAAGTTTTTCACGACAGCTGGTAAAAGAAAATTTTCCTAATGGAGGTGATTTCTCAAGATCCCCTGCCAGCTGCGGTATTATCAGTTAAGTGTTCAGCTGTCTTTCTAAATTTGGCAGAGGCCACATGGTCTGGTATTTAAGGGATTCAGCGTATTCACGCTACAAGCTGGCTATGTTCTAAAATTAACCTTCCATCTCAACACACCATAACTGGCTCAAATTTGCATTACCACAGCAAAAAAAATACGGCTGGTAATGAGAGCTTATGTATAAATTAGGGGTCGTTTTTAAAACTTTCTCCACATTCTTCCGTAAAAATAACCCAATCGATAAGAATTTTAAAGCTTTTAAGATTTTGTTGCATTGTATTGGTTACATATTGTCCAAGCCTGTGTGAAATAAAAAAACATGAAATAGACGGTCCCATATCTATAGCCTTCACTATTTATTTTAAGCTTTCTCATGATCACTTCAAGCATCTGAAGTTTTGGACCCACGCTTAAGGACACGTTAAAGTATGCAACACAAAAATTAATTCGAAGATATTTCATAAAATTTATTATTCGGTGATAAAAATGAATGCGTGTTCTAGCTGGTTACAGTCAATTTTAACACAAAAACAAAGCCATTGGAATTGGTCTGAAGCAGATCAATTTCCCTCGAAACTTTAGTTTCTAGTACATTTTTGAATTTCATTTAGCGTTACCGTATTTGATGTGGCCATGATTATGGGGAAAATCATAACTTTAAAACTGCTTATTTTTAGAAATAAGCTATATTCAAAATTTAATTCACGGCACAATTCAGCTTGCTACTAAATTGTTACTACATGTTCCAGTATCCTTTCCATGATATTGAGTATAAAATAACGATATAAATACACAAATTTTTAAATAGTAGCAAAAATAAAATAAAAACCTACTCAAGAAAAATGAAAAAAAAGTTTTTACAAATTAAAAAAAAAAATGTTTACAATTAAATGATAATATTTAAGAGCTAAATAAAAATATTTACAAGTTATACACAACAAAAAAATCACAATTTAAATTAAAATAATCTCTGAGGTAATCGTAATAAAGAGTTTGTTTTTACTCATCAGAAGTTTTTTTGTTGTTTGGAAGCCAAACTATAGTTAAGCTATTACGTTCTTTGATTGTGGAATCCGTACTCTAAATGCAACACAAAATTTTAATTTTAATTAAAAATTAGCAACAAATATTTATTTCTTTTATGAATGTATCTTTTGTTTAAATCTACTATATTTTAAGAGCTGAGGACCTATGAAATTTTAAAGGCTAGAAAATTGAGACCGACTGTACTTCACGTATCAGATACATATACAGAAAATGATATAACTTCAAAATTTCTGATCGATTGAAAAATGTATAATGTAAAACCTCTCTTTTCAGGCTCAGCAACAAAGCCATTAGTACTTGTTTCAAAATAGTACCCACTGCTTCCTAAATGAAAGGTTACGGTCGCAGGCTTATGTACGTCTATATTTAGTCGGACGCTTACAGCTGACCTTTGAGCAAAACCGAGGACAATTTATTGAAATGCTTATATTTCATTAAAATCTAAATTTATTACGCACGTTAACATGACAGATAATTAGTTATTACTATTTTTCAAGCAGTTTATCACGTGAACGTTGACTCAAAAATACTTACACAAAATTTGCCAGTTGATCCATTTCTAGATTCTGTTTTAATTAATATTTTTTTTAAATCTTACACACAGAAAATTCTGAAAATAATAGAATTAATTTATTCTGTAGAAATATACATAACATACATAGTAGTCCGTGTTTTAAATGCGGTTGTAAAAAATTAGACGGTATGTTTGTCAATAAATATATAATTTTATTTGTCACTCCAAACTGAAAATTTCCAAAATATCGACATTAAAAAAAATATTGAAATAAGACAATATTGAATAAACGCGTTCTATTGTTGCTACCAGAGTTGTCTTTGAATTTCTTTACGCATTAGAGTTTTCCTTAACCATGGGAGAAAATGAGCACTCTGAAAATCTTACACAGCATCTGAGCCGTGAAAGCTTTTAAAAATCTCGATTTTTATTTATAATTCGTGTTTATTGCACAACCTCACTCGAAGATTGAAGGGGCAGTGGCCTACTTTAAATTCTTGACACTGGTAGTCTTGGCAATGGTCAGTTTCTTCAATCACATCCTGAGCGTCTACAACTCACGAGCTTGGTTACCCTCCACTGGCCCGTATCCTGTGACGTGGGTGATGGAGGAGAATGGGGATCTCCTGACCCTCCGATTCCTCTTTCGCATGCGAGGGAGGTGACAATTTCGCGGGATTGGGTGGTCCCTGGCATGTGTGTATTTTTATATATCGTGTGAATGAGTGAGTGAATGCTTAACTTTTAATGTGGGATGAGTGAGATCAATTATCACAATTACTTACTTCCTTAACAGGGTAGATTGTAATTTTATTTCCATAAAAAAATTTTCGTTAATTTCCATAAAAATCCTATTGTTTAATTTTAACCAACATATTAAAAGTAGGATTGATTTCAATCCTTCCATATTTTACATGGATCGGATTATTTTCGTGCCGTCATACAGACAGATGAATTACCATATCTTCGTATCTGTTTAAAAGTAGAGCCTCTTCCTTTGAATCGAAAATCGATATTGACCTTAGCTGATGAACCTGTTTAACAAAAAGTGAACCGGTTGAGCACTTCTATTTTGTGAATGTACACAGGTGGTCTGAAAAGTTTCCGACCTCAACATGAAGATGATAATAAAATAAATAAAAGCTAGCGAAATAAAAGCTTTGTTAGGTCGGAAACTTTTCAGACCACCCGTACAGCGGTTCACCAGTTTAGTGAAACAGTTTATCCAGCTCTATTATGTAGAATGAGGGTTTGCCATATATTGTATATGAAAAGAATAAAATGTGATAGACAAGAAAAAAAGTGATCATTTCAACCTCCTCTTTCATTGTGTATATAAAAACTCAGAAAGGAAATAATTTGTAAGATAAAATTTTAAAGTCCGAAATAAAAAGTTACAGAAAAAAATCCAATTAAAAAACCTTGGGTCTCAATTTATTTACATGGCCACGTTTTGCACAATTTCAGCCTTCTTCAAGATCAAAAAAAATAAAAAGACAAAAACTATGCAGTAACTAGTAAAAAAATCCTTATTTTTATATCGCAGCATGTAACACAAATGATATTTACTGCTATTATTACAGACCTTCACAAGTGGCACAAATTCCTCACTACAAGCATTAGATATCAATTTGTCAATCAAATAAATTCATGAAATTATTAACTGTCAATACTTAATTATACAACATTAGACTTTTTTTATTAATTAGTAACTAAAAATTGATAAACTAAGCTCAATGCACTTCGTTTATAAAACTCCAAAAACTCCGATGAGAAAATGAACCACCTCATGTTAACAATTTATATTCTGAGAACAACGGAACATTACTGTTTGCTTAACTAGGCATACTTTTTATTAAATTGTTAAAAAAATGTAAGCAAAATAGTTTTTTTCTAATTCGGTACTTGATTAAATTTAAATTTAAATTAATATAGCCAAATGTATTACGTATTACAATTCGGTTATTTTTATATATCTAAAATATTTAAATTTTCAGTATAAAGTTATGCTTGTTATGATTAACTGTCAAGTTTTCTGCTATATTCATAGCTTTGGAACTGTTTTTATTAGAAAGTCATTTTTCCTTTGAATTATTTTAACATCTCTAAACTTAAAAATATGTTTCAGGATTTTTGAGTGCTTGGAGAAAGCAGAATTAGGTTTATTTAAAAGCTATCAAGTAAAACTTTCATATATATTGTCACCCCTTTGCGTGAAACTAAGAATACAAAAATATCAAATACACTGTTGTGTTATGTGTATAACTCACTGCATAGATATAACGTATAAGATAATAGAAATGAGATATATGAATTGACTATATGTGTATCGGTAAATATAAGGGTGTTTGTCGCTGGCCACTAAAAGGGGTATGACATACGAGTGATAAACACCCCTTTTAAAAGGATAAAAACAGGTGAAAGCCAGAGAGCCCAGAGGTCAAGATGAGGCGATATCCGGTGAAGCACAAGGAAGGTGTGAAGTTTCAGAAACTCGCTAGGCTAAAGGAGGTGAGAAGAAAGCTCGCTTTTTTCGAGTGAGCTCAAAGAAAAGACTTTTTGCGAAGCAGTAGATCAGGGAGGACGCAGAAGAAGAGGGTCGAGACTTTTGATAATAAGATGTTAATAATAAATTATGTTAATAAACCACCCTGATCCCCTAGCACAGTTATTACACTGCGCCACTCAGCCTTATAATCCTCCTCGGAGAATAAAACGGCAATCGCCTCGTGACCAGCTATACATACGTTACAGTAGAAGTCCTGGCAATGGCCAGTTTCTCCAATCACGTCCTGAGCATATGTGGCTCTCGCACTCTTGGTCAGCCTCCACCAGCTCGTATCCGGTGATGCGGCTGACGGAGGAGCGTGGGTGAATTCCTAAGACTCCACAATCCTTTCACATGCGAGGGAGGTGACAACCATGTGGATTTGGGAGGTCCCTGGACTTTTTGTAAATACTGTATGAATGAGCGAGTGAATGAAAATTGTAACATGGTATGAATGAGATTTATCACATTTACTTATTGCCTGATAAGGCAGATTGTAATTTTATCACAATAAAGAAGTTTCATATCTATAATTGAGATAACAAAGGTTTTGTCATCGGTAAAAAAAGATGTGTTCAAATGATGGTAGGCCATTGCACCTACGCCAATAATTTTCATCGTTGAGAACGTTATTTTGTTATTCACATTTTTAAAACTGAGTCAAAAACGCCGAAAATAATTCCGGGGAGCATTTATGGGATATAATTAAAAGGGGAAATAGAGTTGCAACGGAGTTTTGAGGGAGAAATTCCCTTGAGTCTATTAGCATATCTCGGGTTATAAGTGACTTAGTGCCCATTAAGGGCGCGCCGTGATACAGTGGATAAGGCACCAGACAGACCAGGGCGGTTTCAGGGTCATTCAGGAAATTTTCATTTCAACCCCTTCCACCCCCCATCCTATCGCTGCTGGGGATTTTCGCTGACTTTCCAAAGACAAACAATTTTTATTTCGGTAGACGTTATATTAAACTGAAAATATCGAACTATTTAAAATATTGTGAAGAAAACCATTCGCAATTTTCGACAAAAATCATTAGCTTTTTAAAAAAAAAATTTCAAATACAAATACCGGCCAAAAATATAATATAATAATAATTAGCAAAGATCAGCGGTTTATATATTGTCGTTCATTTAAATAGTTCAGTTTAACCTTTACGAACAGCGTAATCCAAAATGCTGCAAAATAAACCTTTAAAATCTAATATTAATCATATATATATCTGGTAACCTTCAAAAACACCTTGATGAGATCGAGTATTGGTGCAACCAATGGCGGATCAATGTTAATGTAGTAAAATGTTCCCACATTACCTTTACCCTCTGCCGCAAGGTTGTCCACTAGTTTTTTTTAATTCCATTCCTATTCCTGTATTTTAGTCAGTGCGGTACTTAAGCTTCCATCTCGACAAACGACTGACCTGGAACTCACATACGAGGCTAAAAACACAAGAACTAAACAGACGCTTTGGACAACTGTACAGACTACTTCAAAGGACATCCCATCTCTCAATAGAAAATAAATTATTAATCAACAAAGTTATACTTAAGCCAATCTAGACATTCGGAATAGAGCTATGGGGGGGGGGCAGCAAAAAAGTCGAAGATCAAGCGTATCCAATCCTTTCAATCAAAAGTCCTGAGAACAATAATAAATTCCCGTTATTACGTCAGCAACAAAACCCTTCATAACGATCTTAATATACCTTACATTCTTGAACTCATCCCTTCCAAGTTTATGAAATTCCATAGTAACCTATCCAACCACCCTAATCCCGTACTGTGCTACGCTGCACCACTCATCTTTATAATCCTCCTTGGAGAATAAAACGGCAATGGCCTCGTGACCTGCTATAAATGCGTTACAGTGGGATTCCTAGCAATGTCCAGTTTCTCCCATCATGTCCTGAGCGCTGACGGATGAGCATGGGTGACATTACCAAAACTCCACTTCCTCGCATGCAAATGAGGCGACAGCCATGTGGATTTGGAAAGTCTCTCGGCTGTTTGTAAATATTGCATCAAATGGGACCCAAATGGGATAAAAATTTCCATCTCTACAGCTTGAATACAGGGCTCACAAAAGCCAGAAGAGACAACGTATTATATATTATACCTATACCTTTTCAAAGTAAAGACTCTCCCATAATGGTCGGGGAATCAACAAAAAAAAGAATAAATATTTTTAGTAATAAATATTGAAATATTCGACACAGAATATAAAGACGTATTTTACAGCCTAGCTTCATGAAGTTACTAGAAATAAATGAATTAAAAATAAAAATAAACAATCATCGTACCATACTTCTTTTTATCATGATTTCACTAATAATCACCTAACATATTAACAATGGCATAAGAGTAAGTCAGTTTTGAATGTGAAACGTTTGAAAAAAGTTCGGAGACACATTGATGTCGTTTGTTTTTTTGGTCTGTCCTGGTGGACAGTGGATTGGTATCCACCTTTATACTTTCGGTTCATATTCATTTCATAATAATCAAATTTTAAAAATTTCAGTTTAAAGAAAATATCTCGCTAAGCATAAAAAAGTTTTAAAATCATTGTCTTTGTATGGAAACTGGTTAGAAATGGTGAAAAATTAAAAAAAAAAAACGTGATTTACGATGATTAACGATATTGCTGAAATAAAATTGAAGAACTCATCGCTTTAATGGAACATTCAAAGAAATACCGAAAAAAAACATTTTATATTGACATATTCTGTACTAAGAGGTCATCTCTCGTAATTTTGAAATTTCTGTTTTTTTTATGCGAATAACTACAGGGAATGAATCAAAATGCTCTTCTTTCATTCAGATTTGGAACCATTTTATGTCTGTCTATTAGCATTGCCAAAATAATAAAACCGATTTAAAATTTTAAAGATATATTTAACATCACGCACCATGGTGTATATGTTGCGTGAAAAAGGTTAACCCCGTATCTGTTAACGTCTGATTGTTTTTAAACATGATGAAAGACACTCGACAACACGAAAAGAAATCAGAAGATGTTCCAGAAAATGGAGTTTCGGTAGCCACCAAAAAAAGTCATAAATTCAATGTCGTTCTAGACTGTATATTAACTATTTACAGTGTTTTTTATCTGTTAAAAATGTGATTTTCGGTTCACAAATAAAATAAAGTATGTTTTAATTATAAACGGTGTTTTTGTTTCTTTCCATTAAATTCATTTTCCTCGTCCGTAATTTCGTTTACATATTTTTTTTTAAATTCATTTGCTTGTAAAAATTGTTTTATTTTTACAAGGATTCAGAAATGTTTTATATTCCATTTTAGTTAATTTCTCAATCTCTTTTCTGCCAAACGTTATCCATGAATAAATTTTATTACATGTATCTAACATACATTTACATGATATATGCTATTGTTTCATTTACATTTATTAAATTTGTCAGCTTGATTGCTCCATAGGCTGAGGCTGATGGTTTCTAATCGCCAGCAATATTAATATTGAATGAGTAAAAGAAGAAGTGATTATATTATACACTTACAGGAAAATGAAACAAAAATAATGTTACTTAGACAAACATTAAAAAAGAAAAAATTATCATATTAAAAACAAATTAATAATGATAAATAAAAGTCTGTTTTATCATGAACATCTGTTATTTTCCTTTCTTCTTTGCGATTAATTTTTCTATTTCCAGTTTTGAAAATTTTTAAAACCATTAAAATAGCTATTTATGATGTTTCTCCCACCTATATGCCTCTATCCCTGTTGTGTAGCTTATTAATTGGGTTCATTTGCCATTGACTTAACACAGAAATACTCATGTGTTTGTATATTTGTCCTGACTACCCGGTTACATAGTCTTGTTGGTGTGTCTGACAATTTGCTTTCATATTAGCAAAAGTTTAACATGAATGAATTTAATCTGTAAATATTGAGAGTATATCTATTATAGTAATGGTTCTTATTAGCTAATCCAATTTTTAAATTTAATTTTTGATAGTAGTATTTTAAATCCTAAAATTTGTTGTGAGTATAAATATTGAAAGACAATATAAAAAGCCAAAAATTGATGCGTGGGTACAAAGTGCCGATTTGAGTCGATTGATTTATTATCGTCTCAATACTTTTGAGTTATTGTTGGAGATCTTAATACGTTAAGAAGTAATTGTCCGAACGGAACTGTTCTTTCTATGAGTATTAGAATACAAAAATTGTTATGAACGGTCAATATAGAAGGAGAGGGTGGATAAAGAAGATAGTAATGTTATGAGTATGGTGATGAAGATGGTTGATGAAAAGGAAGGTGTGAGGCCTACCATAAGAGATGAGCCCGCTGTTGAGCATGGACAGCTTGATGGTGTTTGGTATCGACACCAGTGAGACGCTGCCAACATGTTTTTTCTTCTTGGGCTTCTCAGTCTCCTGGAACCTGGAGGTTGAGCGGGACCGATGTCTGGTCCCGCTGGAACCGGAAGGCTGGAGCGACGACAGCTTGACAGCTACACCGGCACACGACTAAACCTCCGCGCGCCCCTCCCCCCCGGATCACCCCCTCCCCTGTCCCACTCTTTCTCTCTCACTCTCTCACTCTCACCCTCTCACCCTCCTCTCTCTCCCTCTCTCTCTCTCTCTCTCTCTCTCTCTCTCTTTCTCTCTCTCTCTCACACACACTCTATGTCACAATACTGGTGTTGGCTGACTTTTCAACTCAATCACATTTTTTTTTAACACCACTTTGGAAACTGATCAACGAACACCGAGCCGATCTAGAGTATAGAAAATATTTTTGAAAGAAATTGAAAAAGAACACTTTACTACTGGCAATTAGTAGCTGATTTTTGTTGTTTTTTTTCCAAAATTTTGTTACATCAATTATGAACTAAACTGTATATATTTTGTTGTTTTCATTGGTCAACGTTTCGCCTATTTAGGAAAATGCATAATATAATATTTGTCAACACTAATCTTTCTCATTCTTCTAACATCATGTACCGGATCCTTTATGCATAAATGTAGGGGATGTCATTACTCATTACGATTTGAAAAATAAAAAATTGTAAATTATATTATTCCCCGTTCCTGAATGAAAGTCAGCGTACCTAGAGTGTTTACCAGCTGAGGTGGCCTCCAAGTCTATCAAAATTAATAGTGGTTATTAATAATTACTGAACATAAATAAATAGTTTCTTTTCTTTAAACATATTGTACACATAACATAATAAAAAAACACAAATAAAAAAAGGTCAGTTTTTAATATATTTATTGTTATTGGTTTTTTATTAGAAACTTTTTGTATGACATTGTCAAAATTTTTCTGTTAGTTGTTTTTCTATGGACAATATCGCTTGATCTCGATTTTAGCTCCAGGCTTTTGTGACCATCACCAATACCACGTGCGCCGTAAGCAAGTGATTTATTTTTTTCAGTGATTAAGTGTAATACAAATGTTGACCCCGAGTCAGGCCGTCAGTTTAAGCACACATTTTTGTTAAATTACATACTTATTATAACCATTGACTTTGTTTATTACATTGTTATATATATATTTATTGTTTTGAGGGAAATGAACGACACTCTCAAACTTCTGTGAAAAAACTATTTTATTGCCTCTAGTATTCCCACTCTTTCGCTGATGCCGTTCGCAACAGAGAGCAGTCACAGGCACCGCCCACTCCCTGTCCGCAAGATCACCTTTCCCAGCATTCCATTCATCCCGTTAACCCTCAAGCTCAACCCCATCCTCAACCACACATCTCGCATATTCCTCCACCTTCAAGTTCTTCGGATCTCACCAGCCTATTAACCTCATTCCTTACAGAGTTCAGAACCCTAATTACCCCTCTCATTTCCCTTCTCACAAATCTTGTCTCCTACCTTATCCCCGTTAAACATAATCCATAAGTGGATCGTTCCGACTCCTTATCCATTCTTCTTTGGAATGCGAATGGTGTTCGCACCCACACTAACGAACTGACAGCACTACTCCACGACAAAAACATCGACGTAGCTCTCATTACTGAAACAAGACTTACGAGTAAACGACCATTTACCGTTCGACAGTACCAGACTTATCGAACTGATCACCCAGATGGAACAGCTCATGCAGGTACCGCTGTCATTGTCCATAACTCCATATCCCACCACATAGTTCCTCTGGTAGCACATGATTTCCTTCAATCCACTGCAGTGTCAATCACCACCTTCACTTTTCCCCTTACACTAGCATCAGTGTACTGCCCTCCTAATAAATCCACTTCTGACTCCCAATTCATCTCCTTTCTAGACTCCATCGGACATCGTTTTCTTGTGGGTGGGGACTTTAATGCGAAGCACCAACACTGGGGGTCAAGATCCACAAATACACGAGGACGTGCTTTGCTGTATGCACTCACACGGGAACATTGCTCCACGATCACTCCTAACACAGCCACCTCTTGGCCATCTGATCCCAACCGAAATCCTGATCTCCTTGACTTCTTTTTTTACAATAGTTTAGGAACACTAAACTATTCACTCACGCGCCTTGATGACCTCTCCTCTGATCATAGTTCTTTATTATTAACCATTTCCCTAAGACCAATTCACAAACTGCCTCCTCCTTCATTTATTAGGGGCCCAGTTGACTGGGACCACTTCCGTCAGCTTCTTACAGAGTCCGTAAACCTCAAATTATCCCTGAAAACATCCCAAGACCTAGACGATGCAGTGCATTCTTTCACTACTCTGGTCCAGCGGTCGGCTTGGGAGGCATCGTCACCCAAAAATCCATAATCATAATCGTTTACCTCAGCATCTCAAAGATCTAATCCTATCCAAACGCCGCTCCAGAACAGTGTGGCAAAGATCCCGGCATCCTGCCAATCGCCGCTCGTACAATCAGTACTGCCGATTGGTAAAGCGGCGATTGGCATCCTTCCGTTCCGATTCTTTCAATTCCTACATCTCCTCTCTGTCTACCAGGGATAACTCCTTGTGGAATGTAACCAAAAAAATCCTAAAGTATCAACCTGTTTCACATCCGCTCCGTCGTGATGATGGGTCCTGGGCGGCTTCGGATGGGGATAGGTTGGAGGAATTTGCTCTGCATCTTACCCATACTTTCACACCTCACCTTTCTCATCAAAGCCATACTCACAGCACAACTGTGGAAGATTTCCTCACTTCACCTATTCCTCTCTCTCCTCCACCAAAAGCCGTTAATCCCTCTGAGGTCAAATACCTTCTGAAAAACTTACCTTACCGAAAATCCCCTGGATATGATCTCCTTACTCCTCAAATTCTCAAACAACTTCCTCCTAAAGCCATAATATTCCTAACCTATATATATAATTGCATTATCCGAACGACGCACTTTCCACTCCTCTGGAAACATTCCATTATTGTCCTATTCGCCAAACCTGGTAAACCACCCAATGACGCCTCATCTTACCGTCCAATTAGCCTACTCCCTATCCTCTCAAAAATATTTGAGAAACTCCTACTAAAACGTCTACTTCCAATTGTTGAATCCAAAAACCTTTTTCCCACACACCAGTTTGGTTTCCGCCAACGGCATTCCACTGTTCAACAAGGTCTTTGCGTTGTTGATCACATCTCCTCAGCCCTTGAAACCAAACAGTATTGCACTGCTGCCTTTCTTGATATAGCTCAAGCTTTTGACAGGGTTTGGCACGCAGGTTTGCTCTACAAGCTCAAAAGATATTTACCACAGACTCTTTTCCTAATCCTACAGTCCTACCTTTCAAACAGCTTCTTCCAAGTCCGCTGTCGTTTAGAATACTCTAACTACTATCCCATAAATGCAGGAGTTCCACAGGGCAGTGTCCTGGGCCCCATCCTCTATAACCTATACACCGCTGATGTCCCCTCTACTCCCAATACCTTCTTGGCCACATTTGCAGATGACACTGCAGTCTTGTCATCCCACGCAGACCCCGACATAGCATCCCATAACCTTCAAAAACACCTTGACGAGATCGAGTATTGGTGCAATCAATGGCGGATCAAAGTTAATGAAGCAAAATGCTCCCACATTACCTTCACCCTTTGTCGCAAGACTTGTCCACTAGTTTATTTTAATTCTATTCCTCTCCCTGTATCCGAGACAGTACGGTACTTAGGCTTCCATCTTGACAAACGACTGACCTGGAACCCACATACAAGACTAAAAAGACAAGAACTAAACAGACGCTTTGGACAACTGTACAGACTACTTCAAAGGACATCCCATCTCTCAATAGAAAATAAACTACTAATCTACAAAGTTATACTTAAACCAATCTGGACATACGGAATTCTATTTAGCAAAAAAGTCGAACATCAAGCGTATCCAATCCAAAGTCCTAAGAACAATAGTAAATGCCCCTTATTATGTCAGCAACAAAACCCTTCATAACGATCTTAATATACCCTACATTCTAGAACTCATCCCTTCCAAGTTTATGAAATTCCACAGTAGCCTTTCCAACCACCCTAATCCTGTAGCACAGTCATTGCACTGCGCCACTCATCCCTATAATCCTCCTCGGAGACTGAAACGGCAGTGGCCTCGTGACCTACTATAAACGCGTGACAGTGGGAGTCCTGGCAATGGCCAGTTTCTCCAATCATGTCCTGAATAAATGAGCGAGTGAATGATGAAATGTAAATATGGTATGAATGATAGTATATCTTAATTACTTATTGCCTAGCAAGGCAGATTGTAATTATTGCACAATAAAGATTGTTAAATTAAGTATTCCCACATATATAGGATCATGGGTTGTTTACTTCCAAATACCGCTCCGCTAATTAAAATAATTGGACAATTGGCTCATTAAAATTAAAATAAAACAAGATGTATCACTTGATTTTATTCAGGAAAACAAAATAATTTACACTAAATAACATGACTCGAAAAACTATTTCAATTACTTAGCATAAGATAGTTAAATTAAAAGGAAGAGCTTTCATAATTGTAGGGAATATAGTCTAACGATAGTCCTAAATTAAATATTGATGTAAAAGGTACCAATCATACTGGACCAAGGATATACTGTTACTTACAAAATATGAAGGAACCCTTCAGTTTGTATACATAATATTTAAAGGAGAAGCCAATACTTTCTGAGAATAAGCATATCTTTCTATTTTGGTTGATTTACTTCATACAGAATAAATGGGTATTCATAGCCTTTAAATTAATAACAAATTGATTAACAAAAATCTTAAAATTTAAACTACTTTAAACTAATAGAATATTCCTAAAAAATACTGAGTGTGGTAGTAGACTCATCTTTATGTGGGAGGTTATTTTTTCCTGTGTTATGTGAAGTTGTGCATGTGATAAAGGTTTGTAGTGAAATACTTGTTAGTGATTTTAAAGAGCTATATATTTGGCCGTATTCATATAAGTCACCAAGTATAAGGTAGTGCAAAAAAGTAAGAGGAAGAAGTAAAATCATATCCTTTTTTTTATGAATATGGTCCAATGAAACAATTATTTTTTTATTTTTTAGGTAAAACCTGAATCATTCCTAGCTAACAGACCCATTTAATACAGTTAAATATACTATTGTTAACACTCTAAGCTAGAGCTTTTGCACATTGTTAACCGTATTTAAATAGTTGAAGTACAGTTTAAAAACGATTTGGGTGTATTTTTTTTAATAAAATTTGTCTTGAACTGGCAGGTATCGGAAGGTCAAGAAAAATAATGAATCTAGAGAGGGTCACTCAATAAAAACTACAGCTTTAGTTAAAATTTAAACACTAAAGAACATTTAATAATATAAATCAGCCATTTAAAAAAAAATAAGACCACATGGAGTTAATGAAAGGTAATTCCTCTTTCCCTCTAAAACCACCCTTTGAGTTAAAGTTTTTAGGCTACCTAGTGGCCATTTAATGATTAAAAATACAATTGATTACTTGTAAATGTTTAAAAATTATTATAATTCAAACTTAACCTGGACAAAGTTAAAACTCTGATAACTCTGAAAACTCTGACCTGGGATGAACTTCTATTGTTCCAACTGCTATTCCCACCCTCTTTTAATAAACAAAAGGCACAGTAATATATGTGGTATTTATTTATGTTATGTTTTACTTATTGTCTAATACTTAAAATATTTACTTATATGTTTTTTTATATGTATATTAATTAATTCACAATCATTAGTTTATAATTTTAAGAAAATAAGGGATATATCAAAATTGGTTCTAGTGATCAGATATAACCAGCTAATATTCATACTGTAAGCCATTGAACATTATTGACTTTCTGCCAGGTGGCCTGTTTTTTTTTCAGTCAAACATGCATCTTGATAACACATTACCATAGAAAGGATTATATTTTCTAAAAAAAATTTATTATACAGAATATAGTATAGAGCAAAGAAGAACATTTGAAAATACATATATTGTAGCAATTCCACTTTTGTTTATAAAATATTTTTATACTCTCTTATTTATTAGAATTATAATGTCGTTAGTTCACAGTGTACATCTTTCAAGAAACTTATAATAACCAAAGCAATATCGGAACTGTAGCAAAACCTTTCAAAAGGTTGAACTGATTTAAATGTGTTCATAGAATATCCAATTTCAATAAAAGGACTTTAGAGCTAGATCGTAAATGATTTGTTTACTCTCAATAAATGATTTTAGTGATTTACTTCTTAGGGTGGCGAAAGTTTGGTACATTAAAGTTTCATAGTGACACAATCATCTTTTATGATTGAAGTTGATGCTGGATCGGATTCCTCTCTTGACTCAATAAATGTTTCCAGCGAGTCTCACTGGTTGCACAAACCCATCTCACATTAAGACCTGATGTAGACATAAATAGTGTGTTGATGAAATGTTGTCAACTGATAAGTATGTGGAAAAATATAAAATCAATGAAACACCTCATATTAAACTCTGGAACTTCAATGTCAACCAAGATTTTTACTTCTCAATGAAATGAATAATTATCACATGACTTAACTTATGTACTGCAGCATATGTAGTGATGCTACAGGAAATACAGAATAATTTGTAAATGGATTCACTTGAGGATCTATAATTGTATATAATTGTCTGTAAGTTTAAAGGGGCTATGAAGGGGAAAAAAAAAACTGCAGCATAGATATCCTTTGATTGTATAATAAAACTGTTTTTATGAAAAATTATCTTATTTTAAAATCCCCATCATGACATTTTGAGATTATTTGTAAGGGTCGGTGTTTATCACGAAATACGGATTTCGTTATAAAGTGCATTGAAGAGGTGCCTGAAGACTGAATTAGTTTATACAAATTAGAATACATCAGCCTAAAAAGTAACTGAAACCATTGGGAGTATAATTATTTCTGTTAGACATCAGCTGTTAATGTTTCCCGCGTATTCCGTTTTGCACGGTTGGTTAGATTGGGGGTACCGTCAACAAAACTACGGAGTTGTGTTTCCTTGTTCTAGAAAGTGGTTTTGTTGTAGTCTGACGACCTCCGTCAAAACGTATATATCAATATCAGTTATCATTCAAAGGTTTTAAGTATGGTAAAGTCCCACTTCCCTGGCAAACCGTCGAAGTATTTTAAGCGACGTCAAGTGTCCGTGATAAACAGTGGAGACAGCGAGGGATCGAAAGAGGCAGAAGATGTCTACAAACGTCTGTCTGTTTTTAATTCGATATTTTCAACAGAAAATGAGGTGATTAATTCATTTTCTAACTGTCTTCCAAGTTTTTTCACTTAATAAATATCGTAATTTTTACTTTGATGGTAACATAACCTGACCACACACTTAACCTTTCCTTTTATTTTACAGGAAAATTCATTTCAGGGATTCAGCCCTCATGAAATCAATTCAAAAATCAAGGAATCGACTTAAGTTGCTCGTGGGAGAAGAAAACTTAGAAAGAAAAATGGCTTGCCAAACTCCTCACCTAAGAAGCAAATTGGCCCATCTATTGACACAGAAATTTCATCAAAACCTGGGACTTCTTCAGCCATAAAATGACATTACTAAAATTACCTGATTGAAATTAATAACCCTTATAAAACAAAATTAAAATTGATTCTTTAATTAATGTCATCCCCTTTTAAGGTTCCAACCACTTTAAATAAACAATTTAGTAAAATAATCAATGTTCTATTTTTCACCATGTTGCACTCTCCTCATTCCACAGATTCCTTAATCACTCTCCCCTGATACCTTATACATTCATAAATGTATATCAAATTCGAATTAAAGAAATACATTTTCTTTACATAAATAACACTTCATTTAATGTGATCTCAGAGTATAATTGGTTCTAGTGCTTAATTTTCTCTATTTCAAAAATCTCATATTAACATAATTGGCTATAGAAATTTATAAATAATTTAAATGATAATTATGTAGTACAAACAATGGCATATATTAACATTCCTCATAATTGGCCATCTTTATGAAATTTCCAAGCTCATATCATAGCATTGTACTAACGCTATAAAGCACTGTCAGTGATAAATGGTCCTTACTTTATTTTTATAATTCACTTTATTTTCAATTCAAAAAGAAGATATTCATGAGTAATTTCATTTTTGTTACAGAGAGGTTAAGAATTTCCTTGTTTCCAACTTTACTAATTATAATTGATGGAGAAGTTAAAGAGGATATTTTTGGGATCTCTGATCTTGAAAATGACCATTTTTCGACAGAAATGTTGGAGCAGCACTTAATAACAACTAGTGTACTAAAACATGGAAGACTTTATACTCAACCAATCAATAAGCCGCAGAAGATTTATAGAATATTTAAAAAAAAAAAAATTAAGAATATGAAACCCCAGATGAATCTGCTTGAAAGTTTGAATGTATAGGTTTTTAATAAATAAAATGCACAGTAATGTATGTGGTATTTATTTATGTTATGTTTTATTTATTGTCTGATACTTACAATATTTACTTATATGTTTGTATATTAATTAATTCACAAGCTTTATAGTTTTAAAAACATAAGGAATATATTTTTATTTATTTTCTAATATTTAACATAGCAGAATAAAATTAAAAATTCTTAATATTTGATTTTTATCTTTTATTGCTATTAATACTTTGAAAATGTTATGTATCTCTCTCGTCTCACTTTAGTTCATGAAAATTTTAGTTATAATATTGAAGAATTCTTATTTAACAGACTGTTAATTACATATTTATAAAAGACTAATTTCTTTACATCTATTCAGAGTTCTTTTGATTATAAGATAAATCACATAAATTTGGGGGCTATTGGAAATTTTTTATCTGATGATTGTCTTTGCCTTTTGGTCAAGACCAGCAGGTTACTTAGCCACTGTCTCTTTAAGTGCTTTCACTCTAAAAGCAGTCTTGCAAATAGGCTTCATATTTGAAAGATATTACCCTTTCTTTTTTAATCATTAATTCTTATTCTATAGTTATTTCCAGTTACATGTTTTATTTTTTTTTTATCTTTATTGTTTCATTGTATTAATTTTTGTTTTTAGACTGTTATTCTCCAAGAGTTCTAAAATATTATGTTTTCAATTTTATATATAAAAATTTCTTTGTATATCGCAGTGGAGTCCCGATTATTAGTGGTCATTTGATTTTCCACACTGTGTGTTATCCAGGAGTCCCAATCAATGTCATTAAAAATTAAAATACATATCTACGTCTGGAAACCAATTACACAAATAAATTTATTATTTTGCTAAAATTTCAAAATATTGTTTTCCAACTTTAATTATAGTAATTGGACGATGGGTCAAAGTCTATGTCATCGGGACCTCTGATCTAGGGAATGGTGATAGGTTTTTAACAAAGGTGTTTGAGCGGAGCTTAGTGACCACTGGTCTTATAAAATATAAAGAATATTATACTCAACCACTCAATAAGTCATATAAAAAATTCAAGGTCCGTAGAATACCCTAAAGAATTATTTGAGAATATGAAAGCTCAGATGAATCAAATTGAAAATTATAATGTATAGATTTTTAATAAATAGAACGTTTAGTTATGTATGTGTTATTTATTTATTGTATAATACTTACAATATTTAGCTATATGTTTTATATATGGATATTAATTGACAAGATATACTTAAGAGCTTTTAAAAAATAAGGTATATGCAATACTATTTACCTCCTACATCAACAACATCCATTTATCAATCTAACACGGCTCCTCCCATACATATGCCAATTATATCCAGATCTATCAACCCATCCCTCCTTCTGAGCACCAATCTACCTATCTACTTATACGACAACCTAAATCAAATTGATGCTTGTGCCACACTTCAAAGCTATGATTAAATGTAAATAAATACAAAGCCATAGTCATCACTTTAAGTTAACTCTTCTTCCAACCCTCATGTTCTATTTTTTTTTTCCAATAATTCTCTTTATTTTTTTTAAAAGTTATATTATATTTACCATATAGTTACCAGATGCCAGAACACCTCTAAACCAAAATAAGCACAACTAATAATAATAATTCCTTATTTACATAGTAAAAGAACAAAACATAAAACTGAATGATCTATTCTTTCCCCATCAAGTTCTTACCCTTTCTCAATAACTGATTCAGGTAAAATATTTGTGTAGGTCCCTTGTGAGGTGAGAGGGATATGAGTGTTGTATTCTTTTGTTAATTGGCTAATAATAATTAAATGGAGTGGATTGTATGATTGATTAGGTACATGAAATGATATTGCATACGATATAATTTAAAAAAGTATAAGCTAAAAATTAATAAATCCAACTGGAATAAAGAGACATTAAACTGGGCTATTTGCAGTTCTCTTAAAGACTTTGCACTTCTTACTTCTCAGACACGATTTTGATTTATAAGGAATCTTGAACTTATCAAACGATCTGCTTTTGAAGAAGATAATGATGGAGTTTCTCAACTTGATGAAAGATAATTTTAATTTACCATCATAAAATATTTTACAGTAATATAAAACAAAACAGGCATAGTTAAGTGAACATGGGTATATTGATCATGTTACTTATATTAATTCATATACCTCATTTACACTGGTCCAAAATTATAAAAGATGAAGGGGTTTATCCTTATGGTAATTGCTGATAAAAATAAATTATAAAAGTGGACCCTATAATATAATAAATTGATTTGGTAGGAAAATATGAATGATAGCCATGGGTCTAATAAATTTTATGTTCACAAACAATGATTAAAATTTTACAAAATATTGTTGCTGTCACGAAATTAGAAGTTTGAAAACCCGCAATAAAATGGCAAGTTCTGTGTACTACTTCTCTTCAATCCATCTGACCCCTTTAAAATCAGACTAAAAATGAATAAAATTAAAATTTTCATTTTGGAGACAAAGTATTGCTGGTTCTATCTTCATAGTTAAGGCTGGGATTTATGTGTAATAAAAAAGTAAAATATGTACATATATATCTATTTACGTTCACTGAAATGCGAAACTAAAAATGATATAATCATAAATGCAATTACTGTAAGTCCAGTGGCCACAATTTTATAAGTACAGCAAATATTTTCAAATCTTAGGGTAAAAAATAAGTTCAAAAGAAATATATGATATGAATGAGCACACAATAAGATAGGGGGGAAAACAGTATAAAAGCTGTAGTTCACTTATTAAAAAGTATATGCATTTTCACATAAAAAACTGTATCGATCTTAAGTTAGATTTATAACGGCTGTATGACCCTTCCACATTTACCAAAGTTATTTGAGGATGTTTAAAAAGTTAACTTCCATATTTTCTGTAATGTCCATTCAAAAATGCTCTTCTTAAATTAGCCGTATGTTCTTCCAGCCTGGGTTTTTCCCCAGCGGGCCTCTTAATTTATCATCAAATCTCTGGACAACTCTTCCAGTTTTTCAATGGTACACAGTTGAAAATAGTGCTGCTATCAATCATGTTCTGACTCTCTAATTGTGCTGCTATTGCATGGGCTAAGAAAGTAGTGTTTGCTGAAATGTACGCCAAGTGATTCCTCAAAGCTTTTTTGACTGTACCAGTGGAATCAAAATTATGTTTTGATAGAACGACTTTTACATAATCTAAGCTCTTGCAGTTGGATTCAGCTGTCTTTAATTATGTTCTCCAACCAATATGGCAACCATATTTAGTTAATCATTTTTCCAAAACTGCAACTTTCAAAGTACACAGTTATCAGTATAATTATCCAAATTAATAAGCCCACCTCATTTCAAGAACACAACATTTCTCAAAAATTCTTCTCTTTCAACTAAATGCAACAAATTAATTTTAAATAAAAAAAAATTTAGTATAACTCCCAAAGAAATACTTAAAACAATGTAATTTAATTGAAATACCGTCTCTCACAATTCTTCCTTCGTTCACACTATCTTATAATTTATGTGATGAACTGGATCTAGGAGAAAAATGATACCTGTTTTTTTTTTTTCAAAATATTTTATTGTCTGAATATTATTAAAACTTGTCCATGTTGTTGTTTCGATGGATTAAAAAATACTACTATCTTAACACTTTAAACATTCAAAATCTCTATCGATTACTGCTTATAAGTATACTCCATAATTCTAAAGTTTCTCGGTGGCGAAACACATTTTGCATTATGTGGTCAGTCACTTTTTTGTTCTTGACATGATTCCAACCTGCTTACAAACTTGGACTAGCACGACTGTGGTCAAAACTAATGTTGGATCATGCTTTAGGGAGTGGTAATTGCTGAACTTTATTTTTTACTTAACAAAATTCTCTTTTAGTAATGACATCATTACTATTGTGTGTATGCAGCCTGATGTTTTGCTTTCTTTTTAGTTCTTGCCTCACATATTGTACTAAAATATAATAGATTGTATTGGACAGCGAATAGTTTTTCATTGGGCAAACCTGTCTCACTGACTTGTACATACTTTGGCAATACTATAATCCCTAGTTTGAAGCAAATTTTTTGAATTATATCTACTAAGTTATCACTTCTTTTACACACATCTTTCATTACAGGTCCTTCTTCCAAACAATTGCAGTCACTATTTTTATACTTAAGCTCATTAAACATAAGTCTAGCTGCATCTTGTTTTGCCAGCTTTTTTGTTTTACCTTCACCGACTGTAACATGTGCTCCTACAGATACTGCACATTCAAACAAAGGATATTGTGCTCCTTTGCACGCACATATTTAAATATAGGTCTGATTTGTTCTTTAATAAGAAATTCATATACAATGGAGATTATTGTCTTGCCTTCCACAGTAATAATATAAATCTTTCCCGAACACTGTTGATGAAAAGGTCATACAGAGTGGGTTTATGCAAAGGTTAAATTACACCGATTCAGTCAGCCAAGAAAACATAGAAAGCTAATGGTTAACTGGTTCCAAGTTGACTGCTGTTAATAACTTACCAAACAACTGCATCTACTGTACCTACATCTATTGAAATTATGCTCGATACATTTAGCGTGATGAGTAGTGATGGGATTTTTATGTTTTCACATATTCTTTTCAAAGACTTATATATACTTGTGTACACTTCCCATTTTTTTTTTTACATATTTTTAAATATTTCACGGGTTTTACATATTTTCCCTTTAAGTACCTATTTTAGTCCATATTTTATTTATCACTTTGTAAATTGTAAGAGAAAATCAGTTCATACTTTAGATAAAAATTATAACTCTCACTTATTTTCCGGGAAGCTTTTTGAGCTCCTTAACTTTCCTGGGAATCCAATGGTTTCTTTTAAATTACAATTAAATTTAGGTTCCTAGAACATTTCCTCCTTCATTTCAATAATTTTTGTTTACAAATTGTAATATCGCCTCAGTTGTTAGCTAGATTTCATGCCTAAAATAAAGGCTAGTGTGATAACTTGAGTGGTTTAATAAGTCGGGGAGTTCGCGGATGAATTGTTTAAATGTGATTCCGGAATTTTATATTGTTTGTGTTCTTTAGTTTGTGATCAACGTTCTTTAATCATACAAGATGCACTAACTCACAGAAAATGAGAAAAAGCGTCTCTAAAAAAAAAAACCTTTTTGACATCTGCTGTACCAAATTCAAGTGAGTCAATTTTATGTTATTGACTTTGGTAAAAGCGAATATTCCCATCCATAAAATAAATAATCCGGCCTTTTGAGATTTTTGAAAAAAAGATGCCAAATGAAACAACACTTCGGAAAAAGTATCTTCAGGAAATATACTGTGAAGCTTTGAATAAAATAAAGTCAAATATTGGCGATGGACCATTTTGGGTGTCCGTAGACAAAGCGACTGACGTTGAAGGTGGATAAATAGCTAATATTATCGTCGGTAAACCGTCAGACCATCCATAAAAATCTTTCTTGTCTGATCGTGAAGTTTTAGAAGTGTAAACTAGTACATTTAACAAGTTTGGCTTCACGCTTTGCATCGAGTTGCAGCAACAGTCAGGATTTTTTCCGTGTTGGCGCTTTGATATTAAACATATAGTTTCTAGCCTTGAGATTGGTTCAGCGGCAAAGCTAATGCCAATCACCCAAGCCAAAGCCAAGAAAATTCTTTAAAGCAAAGTATAGTTTACATAGTTACATTTTCAGCTCATACCATGACAAAATTAGAATGCCAAAATTTGGCTCTTGTTGAAAGTTTTAAATTTGTTGACAAAACAATTGAAAAAAATTAATGAAGCCGGAGGAGACAAGGGTAGTGTAATTAAAAAAAAACGATTATTGCTAGCATAAATAGCTGTTTATATTGGAGAAGAAGAACACGTGGAGAATTTTGAGCTTTGTCCTAGCTGCCTACAGCCTCCAATGTACACACAATATCTGAACAAAAAACCTTTTAATAAAAAACTGCAGAAGTAAAGGATTAAACCAAAAAAATAAAGATCCCAGTCATGACATCACAGATATTTTATTATGACATCAAACGATCAGAAAGAGTCAGGCTTTTCCTAGATATCAATGGTCAAACTAAACCTACAGAATTTGAACTAGATTTTGGATAAAAAAAAACTTCAATTAGTGCTTAAGAAACTCCAAACAGGTCTACGACTAAACAAATTAAAGTCCAAATTTTGAATGACTAGAGTTGAATATCATTATTGAAAAATCCAAATACGATAAAAGCTATACAAGAAATGCCTGAATCAACTAATATAAAAGAATTTGATGCTTTTATAGGTATGATTAATTACTACAGAAAATTCATTAAAGACTTCAGTGATATATGTGTAACATTAAATCAACTAAGAAAAACAGACACACCTTTTGTATGGGACCCATCCTGCCATGAAGCTTTTAAAAAATTAAGAACAGCTTTTACAGAAGACAGCATTCTTGCACATTATGACCCAAAATTGCCTTTGGTTTTGGCAGAGGATACCACTCCAAGGGAGAGAGAATATATCTTCTACACCGATTCCCAGAAGGAACGGAATGACCAGTTATGTGCGAGTCTAAAACGTTAAATTCTGTTGAACAAAAATACTCAAATATAGAGAGAGAGGGACTCGCCAATATACACTGACAAAATTAACCCACCACTCAATTTTTTTTACTTAAAATTAAATAAATGTTCTTCTGCTTTTATTTTGATTAACTATTGGTATTTAGGTGATATCAGTGTAACTATAAACCATGGATAATGCTTTGTTTACTCTTAAACCCTTTTTCACAAACAGTAGCATTTGATCCATCCAATATACACATCATAAAATGGTTCTCACTCATTCTTTCTCTTTATAATTTCTTTGCAAGCATTTTTAATTTTGTTCAATGGCCCCAGAAAGGCATTTAAGTGAATACAATTGTGTTAGGGCTGTGACATTAATAGAGGTAGCATACAGTGTGAAGTTGCCAGGAGACTGGGACACAACAATCGTCATAGTCAGGGCTCTAAAGTCATTTAGGGAGAAAGAGCATCACCCTAGAAGAAAGGGGCAGGGTCGGTCTAGATGGTGCAGCAGACAGAGACAATAGGTACATCCGGCACCTGGCATTGCAAAACCGGAGTATCACTGTAAATGAGATAAACAGGCACATAATGCAAGTCTGAAATTTTTCCATTTCCAGCAGGACTGTAAGAAGAAGGCTTAATGAAAATAACCTTAGGGCTCGACATCCTACCCATGAACCTCTCCTTACCATAGGTCACAAATTCCCAGGCTTCAGTTTTCACGTAAGCATGTGAATTGGAATTAAAGAGAGTTCTCTTTACAGATGAGGTGAGAGTTGGCCTCAAGTCTTCTGATGGCCGTAACTTTACATGGAGACGGCCAGGGGAGAGGTATGCCCCATGCTCTATGGTTCCCCAGGGGGTATTTTGTGGTGGCTCACAGATGTTCTGGGGTAGCATTTCTTCGACGCTCGTACTAAATTGGCTGTTGTGCGGGGAAGGTCCCTAACGTATCAGAGGTACTTTTGAGACATAATTGAAGAACATGTAGTGCCATTTGCTCCCTACATAGGCGAGGGATTCTTTTTAATGGATAATAATGCCAGACCCCACAGAGCACAAATGGGTATGATTACCTGATTGAGGTTGGGATTAAGCACTTGGTGTGACCACCACAGAGTCCACACATAAATCCTATTGAACACGATTATCTGTATAAAATAAAACTTCGTTTTCAAATGACATTTTTTCAACCAAACAATTTTTTTCATATTCATATAAAAATATAATTCATATTACAGAGCGATTGCCGTTATCTGATGGATATTCTACATTGCAAGAAAGGAGTTCCTCAAACTGCAGTAAATAGTCTCCAGAGGTAAAACCTTTTCCAACGAATTACACATTCAGTGTGTAATATGTACTTACAACAACACTTGGCAAATTTGATGCCCTAGGTCGCCTGCCTGCCTCAATTAGAACAGGCAGACTTTGCATTTGAGGTCGTTATCTCAAAAATATTTGATGAAAATATTAAAAACTTACCAATTCAAAGCAAAGAAATTGCCAAAGAGACCTCAAAGGACCCTCTCCTTCTACAAATTCATAATTTCATATTGACATGATGGCCTGAAAAATGCTCTGAACAACTTTTACCTTACTTCAAAATTAGGCATGAATTAACTGCACATGATGGATGTATTGTCTGAGTAAATCGAGTTGTCATCCCCCAGCACTAAGAGAACAGCTAATTTCATCATTATACAAAACGCACAAAGTAATTATAGGGTCTAAAGCAGGTTGGACCAAGACGTTGAAAAAAATAGTTCAGTGAAACATGCAACAAAAAACACCAACTAGGCACCTACAGAATGCATACCTTGGCCAGCATCTGGACACTCTTGGGACAGAAGACTATAGGATAAAAAGGTTTATTTCTAATCATGGTAGTTCATTGATAACTGCAAATTTATAAATGAGTTGTTAAAATATAGCGGGCAACATAAATGAGGCTTTGGTTTACTCTTTTATATTTAAATTCTTTTGAGGGGATGTTATTTAATTTAGGAGTGCCAAAGATGTTTATTTTAGGTAAAAAATTTTAAAGTTTCAGTTCTGCTGATTTTACTGGAACATAATACGGATGTTATAAACAATTACAGCTAACATAGTAATAGTTATAAACAACTTTGGATATAATATTTTGAAAGAAATTACTAATAAAATTAAAATAGTTGAAATGTATTGATGACATCTGATGTAAATGAAAAACTATGTTATTAATTATTAACAACCTAGTGTTAAAAGATAATTATGTGGCTTAAGGGGAGCAACAAGTAATAATAAAGAAAAATATGAGTTAATTGATAATTAGTTAAGTTACAAAATAGTAAAGATTGCATTACATTTTATTAATTGTCCATAAATTATCAAAAATGAATTGATATAATGATCAAAATAAACTTATTTAGTATAATCAATTGAATACAGATCAATCTACTATATTTAAAGCTGAATATTAATTATGTGATGTTTTGTTAAAAACTTGTTTCAAGTACTTTGAGCAAATACATGTCAATGTTTGTATGTATATTACATCATTAATAATAAATTTTTATACGATCATGACTGAGTTGCTTACCTTTGTTCTGAGGCGATGTTCCAGGAGGACGAAGTCTACAGTTGCCCCCGCCACCTCAAAGGAGATGGTCCTTGTATGTGCTTGGGACCTGAATCATTGATATCCTGCCCGCATCAGCCTGTGCATCTGACCCTTATTGAGGTGAGCTGACCATGTTACCTTCATCTTATATAATTTTCTAATTGTATGTCACATAGTCTTGGGTAACAAATTTAACTTGAATATAAGTTTTAATGTTTTATTTATGGTCTTTAAAACAGTAGCATAATACAGAGGATATCCTGTACCTGCATCAGCCTGGGCATCTGACCCTTATTGAGGTGAGCTGACCATGACGGGATGCATACCTTATAATTTCTTTCACCACCACCTGGTAAAGGGTCATCGAGACTGGGAACTTAACTCCCCAAATCGTTCCCCCTATCCTGGCAAAACTGTTGGTGACTGTTGTCCCCCTATCCGCTAAGTACTAAGTTTAACAGAAAATTAAAAAATACACATAACTAATTATCATCGAAGTTTTGAGATTATTATTTTGAACTAGAATTCTTTTATATTTTTAATTATTGAAAAGAATATTGTCCCCTTAGAATAAGAAAAAAGAACTTATTAATTGTTTACCCAACATGCATAATATTTTATAAAATTTTATTGTTTTAAATTAGCTAAGGTTATATTTCTTTCTACTATGTAGATTCTTCCTACTTGACTTGAAAACTGAGAGTGAGGGAGATTAGCAGATATTGCTAAGAATGGTGTTCCAAGGATTTTTTCTCACAGACTAACAATAAGCAATGAATATGGAAAATAGATTAGAAGACAGATGTTGTGTTGATTGGTTTTAATTTAAGGAGGCTACATAAGTAAGAAAGTTCTTACTTACCCTTTTTTTAAGTAGTTGCTTATCCACTGCTGATCGCCATGCAGCAAAATCCATTCCTTACAATTAATGTTGAAGATCTTATTTCTCCGATCCCTCTTTCATTTTCTTCTCTAAAGGCAGTCAATCCCTCTGAGGTCAACTACCTCTTAAGTAACCTACTGCTCCGTAAATTCCCGGGGTATGATCTTCAACAATACTCAGATCCTTTGACGACTTCCATCAAGCAATAATTTTCCTCACCTACATATGTAACTGTATTTTTAGAACCACCAACTACCCTTTTCTCTGGAAATATTCCACTATTGTTCTCTTTCAGAAACCTAGAAATTTACCTAGTGATCCCTCATTTTATTACTAGTCAACTTCCAATCCCATCAAAAAGTGGTGAAAGTTGTAGTTCAGAATATTCCAAGTATTATCTCATACAACCAGGAGTTCCTTAAGGAAGCGTTCTCGGTCCTATCCTATATACATACCCTCTACACTGCTGAAATTCCTACGAGTCCGAGCACCTTCCTTGCTGGTGACACAGCAATTCTTTTGTCTCATCCCGATCCGTCAACGGCATTCAACAACCTCGCAAAACACCTCACAGAGATTAGAACTGGTGCAACCAATACCGCATCGAGGTCAATGAAGGCAAAGTTGCGTTCAGACCACTTTTACTTTCCTTCAAGGATCCTGTCCACCCGTAACCTTCAATTCAATACTGCTTACCATGTCTAATACTGTTAGATACCTAGATTTTCATTGAGATAAAAGGTTGAGTTGGAACCCATACACCAGATTTAAAAGACAAGAATTGAACTGACGGTTTGGACATTTCTACTGACTACTTAACAAAAACTCTAACTTCACACTAGAAAACAAATTTCACCTATACCAAACAGCTGTTAAAACCAATTTGGACTTACGGAATAGAACTATGGAGGACAGCAAAACCGTCGAACATCTAACGAATCAAAACATTCCGATCAAAAGTCCTCAGAACTGTAGTCACCTCACTCTTTTACATTACAAACGCATCCCTTCGCAGAGATCTCCATATGTCAACTGTCCACTCGTCCAAATGCTTCTGCCAATTCATAACAATCCTCCTCGTCGCCTAAAGTGGCGGTGGCCTCACGATCTATTGTAAATAAATAGGTAAGCCATGGGGTCCTGGCACTGGCCATCGTCACTACTCATGTCCTGAGCGTCTGTGGCTCTCTCGCCCTGGCTCTGGTTTTCACTAGAAACGGTTGGAGAGGTAGGTGGGTGGAGTTCCGCTGCATCTGGTCCTACCATCAGCTTGCTGGGAATTGCCTTGGTGCTGGGGGGACTCCTGGGCAGATTTCTATGTATATATTGTATGAATGTCGGTACGAATGGAATTGTACATAGGTATGAATTCTTTCTTTCATCACAGTTAATAATGCTGTATAAGCAAATTGTTATTTCCCAATAAAGATCTTCTATAAGAAAATTACATTTGTTACAGCCACAATATTAAATTGTGGAAATGTAGGTCATCAGCATAAACAATTCAATACAGAAAAAGAGTGTTGTCGATTAACTCTCTGTGGTATATTTAAATTAGAAAGATCATTCCTTTACTCCCCAAAAAGCTGTTACTTGTTATTCACGTCAAAGCCTTCTATTGTACTAATCAACTGTAGATACCGAGGGCTAGGAGAGAGTACTATCGAGTCCAAAAGACATTTTTATGATTAGAAGAGTGCTGAGAGAGAGGTTGGTTAACGAATGATGAACTTGGTGAATGATTGATCTATAGGCAAACGAAGAGACAAAAGACACGAGTTTCCCTGGTGAAAGTTGATAAATTTCAGAAGGGTTTGCAGTTTTACCAGCAGATATCCGATTTTTAACCCTTTTAACAATCGTTGGGAAAATAGTTCAAGTCAATAAATGGTCAACTCAAAGTACAATAATAATCCTATCAATGTTGTTTAAAATACAAATTAAAGTAACAAATGAATAACCACGTTTACAAAATAAATAAACACAATTACAAAATAAAAATTAAATTATTCTTTAATACACACATTCATACTTATGCTACAAATAATCTATCTGTGTTTCCAATATTAGTTAGTAGTGGCCCAAAATTCCTGGGTGAAGCTCTCTTATAGTTTCTTATTTATGGCAATTTGTCTTAATTTCCTTTGAGGCAATTAAGTCCAGTATCAAAGGATTAACATATCAAATTTGTGTAACGTGCGTAACCCTAACGCACAAATTATGAATTATTTCTTATCAATATTTGTAGTTTAATTGACAGGTTGAACTCTTCTGGAGTGGAGTGGTATATGTCAGAGTAGAATGCATCGTGATTTTAAATAAGACTATCTTATTTTAGGTGAAAGTTTTGTCTTATTTTTTTTATAAAAGTAAGAAAGAGAACCTTTTGGAAAGAGGTCTTTCAGCATTGTTTATTTTATTAGTTTTGTGTTTAACTTTTATTACTTCAGTTATTTATTAGTCAATTTTATGATCCATTTAATGCAAAAGTTGTGAATTTTTCGTAAAGATCTTCAGAAGCCTTGCAACAGTATCAATATCATCCTCGTTAACTCTCTACACGTATACAACGCATTGGCATTGGCGTATAGAGATTCGTCCACTTTCAGGTGTTCTGGGAGGTCGCAGATATGCCTGTGGAAACCCGATTTTAAAACCTTGAAAATGACAAATTCTTCTTCTTTTTTGAAGCCTTTGGGACTTCAGCTGTCTGACCAAAAAATTAGAAACCGATTAAGTGTCTAGTCGATTTTTTTATTTTAATTCATACAGTCCTCTTTGAAATCAAACTTGACCCCTTGGCACAGAAGAGCAAGATTAGGAGGGAGTACATTAGAATAATGAAGAATAAAAACTGGGAATTTTTATTTTTAAATCGAGATTCTGTTAATCACGTGAAAACATTTAAGAGTCTTGAGAAGGCCAAACGTTCGTTGAATCAACAATTAGTAACATTGGCGACAGTCGCATGGTATTGGGTGAAATCTCATAACTCCAGTAATCAGCTGCACATTTTTCTTTTTCAGAATATATTAAATGAAGTGAATACAAAGATAAAATCGATCGGGAAGTCACAAGATAAAAAACGATATGAAAAAATTACTAAAGTCATTTACCACAAGATCCACTGAATTTGTTGAATGTTTGTTTTTTATGAAGGGTAGTTGTTTGTTAAGTTTAATGACCTTTTTTCAAACATTTCATTCAGATTCCTTAGCAACGTTTGAGCAGTAAATTTGAATGTAAATCCTTATTAGGCGTCGCAGTTATTTCTGTTAATAATTAATACCTATTTGATCCAAGGCTCAGTAGCCTAATTTTTTCATAGTTAAAATACTTGTATTTAATTTTTCTTTTTTATCAATTATGAACTAAATCATATTTCTTATAATTATGTATAAACAAAATAAAGCCGTATAATGCGAAGAAATAATATCGAAAGATATTTAAAGATTTCCGCGAGACATTAAATGACAATCAATGCTTGGTATTTTTTTTAAATACATAATTTAATTTATTTATAACTACCTTGGTGAGTAAAATTTGCTTTTCAACTAAAATATTCTTAACTACCACTTGAGAAATCTTACAAGATTTTTTTTTAATCCCTTAACGCCTATATTAATATTTAAAAATTGTTTTCTATAAAATTATATAATTGAGCTGTGATTGTCTCTTTGTATTGCATTAAATGCATTTTAAGCAGTTTCTGAAACTGATGGGGCTGACCTTTGCATTACAATGAGGGACCTACAAGTTAGCGAGAGAGGCCCCATTAAAGAACATACAGACAGACGATCTCCTGAATGAAATTCGAGCCACCCCTTTCGTACCTGGCAACTAAAAAAAACAATACTTTATATATCCTACTGTTAGAAAATGTATTTTTGAAAATTGTCTATTTTGTGCGGTTATGGTCGTTGGCGGTGGTTTGCTGCCAGGTAAGGTAAGGAACACGGACAGTGGCGGCAGCATGCCAATTATGTTTCCGGCCATTGTGAGGCTGCTTAACATTCCAGTCAAACATGTCCAACTCCCAGCTACTTTCCATACTCCCCCGCGGCACACATCTCGTGTAATAAACTTCTTATTGTCTTATTGTTAACAGCTTGCTAATTGGCATTTATTATCTCTAGCAAGCTGCATAAAATTGTGCTGTCTACCTTAAATCAAAGGATCAATGGCCTCGCCTTTTTTTTCAATTATTTTGATTATTTCTTTTTCAGTATGTTTTTTTTTCTAACGTATTAACGAAATAAAAAAGTGAAAAACAATTTCGAAAGGAACCCGTAGGACACGGCGTGAGTTTTTAATAATTTCTTAACTCCACTGTATTTTTGACCATTACTACTTAACTTTATTTTTTTTAGTTAAAACTTCTTTATTGCGAATGACAATAATTATTGCAATATAATGCAACATATAATTATTGTGATAAAATGACAATCCGGATACGAGCCAGTAGAGGCTGACCAAGAGTGCGAGAGCCACATACGCTCAGGACAGGATTGGAGAAACTGGCCATTGCCAGAATTCTCACTGTTACTTATTTATAACTGGTGACGAGGCCACCATCACTATAGTCTCCGAGGAGGATTGTAGGGATGAGTGGCGCAGTGTGATGACTGTGCTAGGGAATTAAGGTGGTTGGATAGGTCACTATGGAATTTTATGAACTTGGAAGGGATGAGTTCAAGAATGTAGGGTATATTAAGATCGTTATGAAGGGTTTTGTTGCTGACGTAATAAGGGGCATTAACTATTGTTCTCAGGACTTTTGATTGAAAGGATTGAATTCGCTTTATGTTCGACTTTTTTGCTGTCCATAGCTCTATTCCGTATGTCCAGTATGGCTTAAGTATAACTTTGTAAATTAGTAATTTAATTTCTATTGAGAGTTGGGATTGAAACTTGGCCTGCTCCAGCAGTGATCGCAAGTTTGCTCGGAAAGTGCCTTTTTGTCAGCCTTGGTGCCATTGCATTTTGGGTCTTCCTGCACGTCTGGTTCCATATCTGGTCGATCAGGACCTTGGAAGGTATTTCCTTGCATTTACATTTACATATCCAGCCCAACGTAGTCGGAAGAATCTGGTTAACTGGCAGACATTCATATCGTGATACAGGCCCTTTGTTTCTGCGTTAGTAGCCTAGCTGCGCACAACTAGGGATGATTCGTTACATTCGAAAGGGGTAAAATATCGACACTTTTGTTCGATACCAAGTTCTTTTTGGCATCGATAATTTTCATTCGATACCAAGTAGGTATTGTTAGAAAAGTATTCGTATCGAGAAAAGTACTGCAGTAAAACAATGATGCAGAGGTTGGATGAAGTTTCTGTTTAACTTGGAAAGTTAGTTTCAGTCTTCAAATCTAATCCATTAGAGGAACGAAAAGACATGCAATATGTTTCACGTCCCTCTACAAACAAGCCAGGGAATTTGTGATGACAACAGCCTCTTCCCGTGCGAGTGATTGTTTTTTTAAGATGGGAGAAACTATGTCCCTGAGAAGGAAGTAATTGTCTAGTTCCACCTTGGAAAAACTTCTTTTTTGAGTTTTTTAGTTAGATTTTGTTGTACTTGTTTCAAATATTAACATATTTATAGTTTTTGTAGTATTTTAAGTATTTTTACTTTCCTCGTATTTTAATACATATTGTGTTTTGAAACAATTGTAGTATGTTTTTAATGTAAGAATTTTTCGTAGTTTATTATACCATTTTGTATTTTACTTTTTTGTATTAACATAACGAGTAAAAGCTTAAAACAGATGTTTACACATGTGTTATGACGCATGACGGGTTGATATAAATTTCAAGATCAAATTAATGAAAAGAGTAAATGTACAATACAACCAGGTACTTTCAAACGATTCTCAGAGCGGTATCCATACTTTTTAACGATACCAGAATCAAGTAGTGTATCAATACCTAGTGGTATCGAATCATCCATACGCACAATAGCTAGAAAGCCACCCCCCCCCCCCCCAGATTGTTTTAAGCTATCTTAGTCGCTGGAAATTATTTTTAACTAAAACTAAATATGCAATTGCTATTATTTTGACTACAAAATTTTTTTTTTGGAATATCTCTGAAATTTTTTATTCCATTACTTTAACCAGGTGAAAAAAAATCATAACTCCAAACTATAAACAGGGTAATTTTAAAATGAATTTTGATTTCAGACAGCCAAAATTCGATTGCCCTTCTTGATAATTCCGCCTGACATTTCTTAGTTACTACCAACCTTCAATGGCCTCGGCCCTAGTACGCTAAACACATACTGCGTAGTCTATTTTATTTATTATAAAGTGCATAAAATTCATACTGAATCGAATGGTTTTAGCGATTTTTGTTGAGACAACGCCAGGAATACACCTAACAGGGGTCGCCCAACAAGAACCGGTAGACCAATCCTACCCATCACCACTTGTTGTACGGCCAGCGAGCCATCCATTTACGATTTCAAATTCATTAAAATTTCAAAGATGGTGAGCTATAACCGCTGATATTAGAATTGTGGAGTTTCGAAAAAATCACGCCTGTAGCTCCCCATTTGAACGCACTCGGTTTTAATTAACGCAGTCGCAGTTACAATTAGACAGAGTTTTATAGTAACACATGTATAAATGAGTTCTGTTTTATCTTGAATGTTCTTTGTAGAGCTTTCAAGAGAGAAGCTATTTGTATTGTTCTCGTTTTATATCTTGCGCATATCCATATCCAACATGTCACTATCATAGCAAACTTCGAATGCTAGGCTTTTAAGGCAGATTAGAAAATGTTGTTGTTGAATTGGATTTGCCATGCATTGCATTATGCAATGGCACTCTAGATGTTCTAAAATAGTACAATATACGTTACCATACCAAGCATTCGACATTTTATTCCTATATAACTCACCGGGGAGCAAAGATCAGATCAATGGATGTTTAAAACGGAATCTTTCACCCTAAAGCCATTTCTTCACAAAAATTAAAAAGAGGCTGCAACTAAAGTCATTTTTATGAGTATCTGATTTAATAGCCAATGAAGGAAAGCCGCCCTCGGATGGCTCCTCGTCCTTAATTCTTTCTTAATAAAAACGTGCAAAGAAAATTGATTTATTCAAATCTGTAAGTCGTTCGTTGAGAATAGTTACTCGAATAGTTGAGCATATCGGGTGGCAACATTAATTAATAGCCCCTTTCGTAACAATCGAGTGTTTTTTCTTGGCTCTTGAGTCTTGAGTGGCAGATATTACCATAATAATGATACTACTCAATTGTTGATATTTATTTGAGGAGTCAGTGCTGAATTTCAAGGGAGAAGGATTAGCATCGATGAATAGTCCATATGGAAATGACTGAGGAAAATATTTTTAGGGAAATTAAGAAAAACTTATGGTAGATCAAAGCTTCTGAGATACAAGGTGTTCGAAACCAATGGTTATCAACTAGCAGATAAGTTGTGGGAATTATTGCAGCTGATTATTGAAGTTATTCTCAACGAGGAATACCACCATTATCGAAAGTTGCAGAGTCAACTTAAAATTAGCATTTCCTGGGGCCACCTATTAGCGATGTCACATCCTACATTTTCTATAACTTCCTCTATCAACAATAAAATGGTTATAATTTTTTAACGCCCCAGACTTCGGAATGAACAAAATAAAGAGAAATAAAATAAAAATCAACATGTGGAACTATCCAATTAACCTTTACTAATAATTTTTAGCAAGAACAGAAGCAATTTGATTTGAATGTATAATACATTAATTTTCCAGTTCTTCTGATTGAACACTAGATTCATGATTACGCAAAACAGCAAAATCCGGGTCAAAAAGCAACATCGTCTTCATCGCTTAATCGTATTGGTATTCTCTTTGGATCTCTTGGTTTGGAGTGCCACGGGTCCCAAAAGGCAAGGTGTTCCAGCACGGTGCTCTTGGGAAGCCAGTATGATAGTGTCATCAGTGAATTTGTAGTTGGAGGATTAAATATGAGTAGGCATGTCAGACAAACGGGATTATAACAGACAAAATAGAATATAATATAAAATTATAAATAAAACAATGATATTTACAAATATCATCCCTTAGAGCTAGCAAATAAAAAGAGGTTTGCTCAAATTTGGCTGATTTACCATGATTGGTCAAGTGGTAGGGGAACGAGAGAGTCAAGCGGGGTCTGCCTTGAGCTCAGTCGCCAACAGGCAGCTGTCCCAATCTCATGTGTGTCGACGGTGAGCTTACCTTCATATCTATTTATCAGCTTTGTATGTTTATTTACCAGCCAATTGTTCAGAAATAATGTTAAACAATATTAAACATCGACTTGAATAGACTCTCACTTGATTAAACCAAATAGTGCTAAAATGCTCCAAACTAAGGAAATAGAGAAATAAATATTCAACAATTTTTCCAAACTGAAATTCCTTAAGGGCTTGTGATTTTTAGTGTTCAAGTCCGAAAAGAGAGGCTCAGGGACGGGACGATCGTCTTTCGTCCACATTAACTCGAAATACGCTGATTAATTTGTATATGAAAATAAAAAAACAGGAAGATTGTAAAACAAAATAAAATTAATTAAAAAGTCGTGTCTTATAAGGTTTCTCAATTACCATCTAAGTACCATCTCTTCCTAATGGTTAAGGGCATAGTACAGTCATTAAACCAAACAGATTTCCAGAAATATTCCAAAAAATAAATTTTGAAGGACAATAGAAATCGCGTGTAAGTCTAACGCTGGATTAAATAGCTGAATCAATATTGTAGGTGTTTATACTTTTTTTTTTTTTCTTAAAAAGGCATTTGGTTAACAAATGATGAGAAATAGAAGTAGAGTATTGTTTTCACTATCATTTAATAAAGTTTTAAGAAACTCATGCCGAGCCTCCTACTTGCAGAATAAATTAGTGTAGTAGATAATTAAATAATAAAGTAGCGAATCCGATTAAGAAAACTGTATTCAATGTTGAGAGGTAACAACGCCTAACCAAATGAGTATCATATTGCAATTGTTAAATTATTTACTAATTTTAAGTTGTATATAAGTTTTTATGTTGTTTTTTAGTCCAGTTATAAAGACAGAGCCATTTTATTTTTATTTTCATTGTATATTATTTTTTATATATATTTTGTGCCTGTTGGTGGATGCTGTAAAATAAATGAATAGTTCACTATTTCTTAATAAATCAGCGAAATAAAAGTTTCTGGTGTATGCTGTATAACTCTACTTTCAACAAATATTTTTTGTTATGAGCTGAATCAGTCCATGTGCCGGTGTACACAAATAATTGTTCGCTGATAAATTATGGCTTCATTTATATATAAAAAAAATGTAAAGGTTCAATAGTCTTAAACTATGGATTTATCAATGGTCTGAACATGGAATTGTGAATAGACCAATTTTTGATAAAGGAATTTCGACTCAAGAAGTTGCTTTGCTGAGAACTTTTAATTCTAAAGTGATTTTTCTTTGTTGTCTCAAATTATTCAATAGAAATCCAGTGCATAACAAAAAACGCTATAGTACGGTAAGTGTCGTGTCGAAAAAAATAAATGACATACAGGCAGCATTAAATATGTTTTATATTTTGGAGAAGGGTTGTCAGCAAGGGCGGGGAACCGTGGCCTTTTGAATGAATTCAGATTTTCAGAACAAATATAGAAACGATTTATTTTATTATGTTTTTATGAAAACTGCAAAATTTTTAAATAAAAAAAACTTTTATAAAAAAGAAAAATAAATGTTTAACTCCATCATTTGAAAATGTGAACTATCAATCAGCTTGAATTTATTTCTCAAAAAAAAAAGTCAAATTAAATACTTTCAAAACAAATGATAACAATTATTATGCATCCCTGACAAGTATCGCTCCAAAAAGAGACAGCTGCTTGTTATTTGTATTATACCAAGAAAAATAAATTTCTATAACATCAGTGTCTCAATTCGTTTTATCAGAAATGGATTTATTAGGAGAACAATACACCGACGAGGAGAAAAGTGAAGGTGCTGATTGACACTGCAGTGGACTGGAGGAAATGTGTGCTGCTAAATCTGTGATGGGAAATGGAGTTATGGACAATGACAGCGGTACCAGCATGTGCTCTTCCTTCTGGGTGATCAGTTTGATAAGTCTGTTACTGTCGAACTGTAAATGGTCGTTTAGTCGTAAGTCTAGTTTCAGTAATGAGAGTAACAAGATGTTCTTGTGGTGGAGTAGTACTGCCAGTTCGTTAGTGTGGGTGCGAACACCATTCGCATTTCATGGGAGAATGGATAAGGAGTCTGAAGGATCCACTTATGGATTTTGTTAAACGGGGATAAGGTAGGAAACAAGATTTGTAAGAAGGGAAATGAGAGGGGTAATTAGGGTTCTGAAGTCTGTAAGGAATGATGTTAATAGGTTTTTTTTCAATTATTTTGATTATTTCTTTTTCAGTATGTTTTTTTTTCTAACGTATTAACGAAATAAAAAAGTGAAAAACAATTTCGAAAGGAACCCGTAGGACACGGCGTGAGTTTTTAATAATTTCTTAACTCCACTGTATTTTTGACCATTACTACTTAACTTTATTTTTTTTAGTTAAAACTTCTTTATTGCGAATGACAATAATTATTGCAATATAATGCAACATATAATTATTGTGATAAAATGACAATCCGGATACGAGCCAGTAGAGGCTGACCAAGAGTGCGAGAGCCACATACGCTCAGGACAGGATTGGAGAAACTGGCCATTGCCAGAATTCTCACTGTTACTTATTTATAACTGGTGACGAGGCCACCATCACTATAGTCTCCGAGGAGGATTGTAGGGATGAGTGGCGCAGTGTGATGACTGTGCTAGGGAATTAAGGTGGTTGGATAGGTCACTATGGAATTTTATGAACTTGGAAGGGATGAGTTCAAGAATGTAGGGTATATTAAGATCGTTATGAAGGGTTTTGTTGCTGACGTAATAAGGGGCATTAACTATTGTTCTCAGGACTTTTGATTGAAAGGATTGAATTCGCTTTATGTTCGACTTTTTTGCTGTCCATAGCTCTATTCCGTATGTCCAGTATGGCTTAAGTATAACTTTGTAAATTAGTAATTTAATTTCTATTGAGAGTTGGGATTGAAACTTGGCCTGCTCCAGCAGTGATCGCAAGTTTGCTCGGAAAGTGCCTTTTTGTCAGCCTTGGTGCCATTGCATTTTGGGTCTTCCTGCACGTCTGGTTCCATATCTGGTCGATCAGGACCTTGGAAGGTATTTCCTTGCATTTACATTTACATATCCAGCCCAACGTAGTCGGAAGAATCTGGTTAACTGGCAGACATTCATATCGTGATACAGGCCCTTTGTTTCTGCGTTAGTAGCCTAGCTGCGCACAACTAGGGATGATTCGTTACATTCGAAAGGGGTAAAATATCGACACTTTTGTTCGATACCAAGTTCTTTTTGGCATCGATAATTTTCATTCGATACCAAGTAGGTATTGTTAGAAAAGTATTCGTATCGAGAAAAGTACTGCAGTAAAACAATGATGCAGAGGTTGGATGAAGTTTCTGTTTAACTTGGAAAGTTAGTTTCAGTCTTCAAATCTAATCCATTAGAGGAACGAAAAGACATGCAATATGTTTCACGTCCCTCTACAAACAAGCCAGGGAATTTGTGATGACAACAGCCTCTTCCCGTGCGAGTGATTGTTTTTTTAAGATGGGAGAAACTATGTCCCTGAGAAGGAAGTAATTGTCTAGTTCCACCTTGGAAAAACTTCTTTTTTGAGTTTTTTAGTTAGATTTTGTTGTACTTGTTTCAAATATTAACATATTTATAGTTTTTGTAGTATTTTAAGTATTTTTACTTTCCTCGTATTTTAATACATATTGTGTTTTGAAACAATTGTAGTATGTTTTTAATGTAAGAATTTTTCGTAGTTTATTATACCATTTTGTATTTTACTTTTTTGTATTAACATAACGAGTAAAAGCTTAAAACAGATGTTTACACATGTGTTATGACGCATGACGGGTTGATATAAATTTCAAGATCAAATTAATGAAAAGAGTAAATGTACAATACAACCAGGTACTTTCAAACGATTCTCAGAGCGGTATCCATACTTTTTAACGATACCAGAATCAAGTAGTGTATCAATACCTAGTGGTATCGAATCATCCATACGCACAATAGCTAGAAAGCCACCCCCCCCCCCAGATTGTTTTAAGCTATCTTAGTCGCTGGAAATTATTTTTAACTAAAACTAAATATGCAATTGCTATTATTTTGACTACAAAATTTTTTTTTTGGAATATCTCTGAAATTTTTTATTCCATTACTTTAACCAGGTGAAAAAAAATCATAACTCCAAACTATAAACAGGGTAATTTTAAAATGAATTTTGATTTCAGACAGCCAAAATTCGATTGCCCTTCTTGATAATTCCGCCTGACATTTCTTAGTTACTACCAACCTTCAATGGCCTCGGCCCTAGTACGCTAAACACATACTGCGTAGTCTATTTTATTTATTATAAAGTGCATAAAATTCATACTGAATCGAATGGTTTTAGCGATTTTTGTTGAGACAACGCCAGGAATACACCTAACAGGGGTCGCCCAACAAGAACCGGTAGACCAATCCTACCCATCACCACTTGTTGTACGGCCAGCGAGCCATCCATTTACGATTTCAAATTCATTAAAATTTCAAAGATGGTGAGCTATAACCGCTGATATTAGAATTGTGGAGTTTCGAAAAAATCACGCCTGTAGCTCCCCATTTGAACGCACTCGGTTTTAATTAACGCAGTCGCAGTTACAATTAGACAGAGTTTTATAGTAACACATGTATAAATGAGTTCTGTTTTATCTTGAATGTTCTTTGTAGAGCTTTCAAGAGAGAAGCTATTTGTATTGTTCTCGTTTTATATCTTGCGCATATCCATATCCAACATGTCACTATCATAGCAAACTTCGAATGCTAGGCTTTTAAGGCAGATTAGAAAATGTTGTTGTTGAATTGGATTTGCCATGCATTGCATTATGCAATGGCACTCTAGATGTTCTAAAATAGTACAATATACGTTACCATACCAAGCATTCGACATTTTATTCCTATATAACTCACCGGGGAGCAAAGATCAGATCAATGGATGTTTAAAACGGAATCTTTCACCCTAAAGCCATTTCTTCACAAAAATTAAAAAGAGGCTGCAACTAAAGTCATTTTTATGAGTATCTGATTTAATAGCCAATGAAGGAAAGCCGCCCTCGGATGGCTCCTCGTCCTTAATTCTTTCTTAATAAAAACGTGCAAAGAAAATTGATTTATTCAAATCTGTAAGTCGTTCGTTGAGAATAGTTACTCGAATAGTTGAGCATATCGGGTGGCAACATTAATTAATAGCCCCTTTCGTAACAATCGAGTGTTTTTTCTTGGCTCTTGAGTCTTGAGTGGCAGATATTACCATAATAATGATACTACTCAATTGTTGATATTTATTTGAGGAGTCAGTGCTGAATTTCAAGGGAGAAGGATTAGCATCGATGAATAGTCCATATGGAAATGACTGAGGAAAATATTTTTAGGGAAATTAAGAAAAACTTATGGTAGATCAAAGCTTCTGAGATACAAGGTGTTCGAAACCAATGGTTATCAACTAGCAGATAAGTTGTGGGAATTATTGCAGCTGATTATTGAAGTTATTCTCAACGAGGAATACCACCATTATCGAAAGTTGCAGAGTCAACTTAAAATTAGCATTTCCTGGGGCCACCTATTAGCGATGTCACATCCTACATTTTCTATAACTTCCTCTATCAACAATAAAATGGTTATAATTTTTTAACGCCCCAGACTTCGGAATGAACAAAATAAAGAGAAATAAAATAAAAATCAACATGTGGAACTATCCAATTAACCTTTACTAATAATTTTTAGCAAGAACAGAAGCAATTTGATTTGAATGTATAATACATTAATTTTCCAGTTCTTCTGATTGAACACTAGATTCATGATTACGCAAAACAGCAAAATCCGGGTCAAAAAGCAACATCGTCTTCATCGCTTAATCGTATTGGTATTCTCTTTGGATCTCTTGGTTTGGAGTGCCACGGGTCCCAAAAGGCAAGGTGTTCCAGCACGGTGCTCTTGGGAAGCCAGTATGATAGTGTCATCAGTGAATTTGTAGTTGGAGGATTAAATATGAGTAGGCATGTCAGACAAACGGGATTATAACAGACAAAATAGAATATAATATAAAATTATAAATAAAACAATGATATTTACAAATATCATCCCTTAGAGCTAGCAAATAAAAAGAGGTTTGCTCAAATTTGGCTGATTTACCATGATTGGTCAAGTGGTAGGGGAACGAGAGAGTCAAGCGGGGTCTGCCTTGAGCTCAGTCGCCAACAGGCAGCTGTCCCAATCTCATGTGTGTCGACGGTGAGCTTACCTTCATATCTATTTATCAGCTTTGTATGTTTATTTACCAGCCAATTGTTCAGAAATAATGTTAAACAATATTAAACATCGACTTGAATAGACTCTCACTTGATTAAACCAAATAGTGCTAAAATGCTCCAAACTAAGGAAATAGAGAAATAAATATTCAACAATTTTTCCAAACTGAAATTCCTTAAGGGCTTGTGATTTTTAGTGTTCAAGTCCGAAAAGAGAGGCTCAGGGACGGGACGATCGTCTTTCGTCCACATTAACTCGAAATACGCTGATTAATTTGTATATGAAAATAAAAAAACAGGAAGATTGTAAAACAAAATAAAATTAATTAAAAAGTCGTGTCTTATAAGGTTTCTCAATTACCATCTAAGTACCATCTCTTCCTAATGGTTAAGGGCATAGTACAGTCATTAAACCAAACAGATTTCCAGAAATATTCCAAAAAATAAATTTTGAAGGACAATAGAAATCGCGTGTAAGTCTAACGCTGGATTAAATAGCTGAATCAATATTGTAGGTGTTTATACTTTTTTTTTTTTTCTTAAAAAGGCATTTGGTTAACAAATGATGAGAAATAGAAGTAGAGTATTGTTTTCACTATCATTTAATAAAGTTTTAAGAAACTCATGCCGAGCCTCCTACTTGCAGAATAAATTAGTGTAGTAGATAATTAAATAATAAAGTAGCGAATCCGATTAAGAAAACTGTATTCAATGTTGAGAGGTAACAACGCCTAACCAAATGAGTATCATATTGCAATTGTTAAATTATTTACTAATTTTAAGTTGTATATAAGTTTTTATGTTGTTTTTTAGTCCAGTTATAAAGACAGAGCCATTTTATTTTTATTTTCATTGTATATTATTTTTTATATATATTTTGTGCCTGTTGGTGGATGCTGTAAAATAAATGAATAGTTCACTATTTCTTAATAAATCAGCGAAATAAAAGTTTCTGGTGTATGCTGTATAACTCTACTTTCAACAAATATTTTTTGTTATGAGCTGAATCAGTCCATGTGCCGGTGTACACAAATAATTGTTCGCTGATAAATTATGGCTTCATTTATATATAAAAAAAATGTAAAGGTTCAATAGTCTTAAACTATGGATTTATCAATGGTCTGAACATGGAATTGTGAATAGACCAATTTTTGATAAAGGAATTTCGACTCAAGAAGTTGCTTTGCTGAGAACTTTTAATTCTAAAGTGATTTTTCTTTGTTGTCTCAAATTATTCAATAGAAATCCAGTGCATAACAAAAAACGCTATAGTACGGTAAGTGTCGTGTCGAAAAAAATAAATGACATACAGGCAGCATTAAATATGTTTTATATTTTGGAGAAGGGTTGTCAGCAAGGGCGGGGAACCGTGGCCTTTTGAATGAATTCAGATTTTCAGAACAAATATAGAAACGATTTATTTTATTATGTTTTTATGAAAACTGCAAAATTTTTAAATAAAAAAAACTTTTATAAAAAAGAAAAATAAATGTTTAACTCCATCATTTGAAAATGTGAACTATCAATCAGCTTGAATTTATTTCTCAAAAAAAAAAGTCAAATTAAATACTTTCAAAACAAATGATAACAATTATTATGCATCCCTGACAAGTATCGCTCCAAAAAGAGACAGCTGCTTGTTATTTGTACTATACCAAGAAAAATAAATTTCTATAACATCAGTGTCTCAATTCGTTTTATCAGAAATGGATTTATTAGGAGAACAATACACCGACGAGGAGAAAAGTGAAGGTGCTGATTGACACTGCAGTGGACTGGAGGAAATGTGTGCTGCTAAATCTGTGATGGGAAATGGAGTTATGGACAATGACAGCGGTACCAGCATGTGCTCTTCCTTCTGGGTGATCAGTTTGATAAGTCTGTTACTGTCGAACTGTAAATGGTCGTTTAGTCGTAAGTCTAGTTTCAGTAATGAGAGTAACAAGATGTTCTTGTGGTGGAGTAGTACTGCCAGTTCGTTAGTGTGGGTGCGAACACCATTCGCATTTCATGGGAGAATGGATAAGGAGTCTGAAGGATCCACTTATGGATTTTGTTAAACGGGGATAAGGTAGGAAACAAGATTTGTAAGAAGGGAAATGAGAGGGGTAATTAGGGTTCTGAAGTCTGTAAGGAATGATGTTAATAGGCTAGTGAGATCTGAAGAGCTTGAAGGTGGAGGAATATGCGAGATGTGCGAGAGGGTGGGATTGGGTTTGCTGGTTGCTGGGGAAGAGGAACTTGCGGACGAGGAATGGGAAGTGCCTGTGTGACTGCTCTCTGTTCCGAACTACATTAGCAAAAGAGACAAAAGGCCTCAAATTTCTGGCTGGGCCGCTTCTTGTTACTAGTTTCTCCTCTTCTGGCCGACGACGTTGTTCGCTCCTGGACTTCGGGATTGTGTAAGCCACGCAGTCCTTATAGTTGGCCGGGTAGGCTTGATGGCAGAGCACGCATACTGCAGGCGATTTCAGGGGTTTCTTCCTCAATTCACTCTTGTTCTGCCCACTGCACTTTACACACCTGGGAGGGTGGTAGCAGTATTATTTCGTGTGCCCATATGCGTGGCAATTATGGCATTGAACTATGTCACGTTTCGGGTAAGGTTTTTCGACCTGTACTCTGGTGTAATACAAGTGCGTAAGCTCGTCGATTTTTTCTACTCCAGGTATTCGCTCTAGATCCACAAAGAACAAGGGTAGTGGTGTTTTAATCGCTTCGTCTTGCCTATCTTGCCTATCCTCACGGAGCACGTTGATTTTTTGGTGAACCTTGTATCCTAATTCTGAGAGCTCATTTTCTATTTCGTCAGCTGGTGTAGTGGGATGCAGGTTTCTAATCACCACCCGTAGTGATCTTTCCTGCTTTAGCTGATAAGTGTGGAAGTCAGCCTTCGTGTTTTCCAAATACTTAAGAATGGCTCGATATGTATCTGGAGATATTTTTGTGTCACGAGACCGATGGAGACATGAGAATTTTCCTGTGCATACAATTTTCGTTAATTGAGAGCATAGTAATTTAAAATTACTAATGTTACGGATGAACATTGCTGGTAGTTTAGGCTGTGTAGGTGTTTGAATAGAGTCCATGTCCTCTACTACAGTATTGTCAAAATTGTTGGGCGTAAAGAATGGAGGCTCATCGATTGTTGTCTGTTTAGATGTGCTAGGTTGTGGTGGTATGTCTTCCATCGAGCTACTGGCTGCAAACGAATTTATAGGCGCATTTATATTAAATCGTCGTGGCTTTCGCTTAATAGGTGACGGAGTAGGTGTTGGCTCCAAGACCTTGAACGTTTTGTTTTTTCTACTTAATTGTTGATAGAAATGCATGTTTTGTTATCTTGTGTGTTGGTGGGAGTCTTGAACTACTTGAATTGAGGCAAAAAAATTGATTTATTCTGAGAATCCTATTTTTAGTTACTTCACTTTTTTTTTAACTGCCGCAGCAACCAATTCTACATCCGCTATTTTTCCAACTGGCTCAGGTCTGTCACCGTGTAAACACCGCTGAACTGTTAATTCCCCCGTGTTGTGAGTCTTTGTGTAGTATGAACGCCAGTACAAAACTGTTTCTAGCCTATGTAACTATTTAAATGTTGTATGAAGCTATGAAAGTATCTTCATTTGTCCCATCTAGTGGTCGCATCTTTCTTGCCGTTGAGACGAAGTATTTCAATGAACTTAAAATCTAATATTTTCATATACTGGCGCAAAATAGAGAAAGTGGCTCTTGGTAATCGTCAACACTCTGTGCATATTGGGCACATCGCTTACAATCTTTGCATGAGTTTGGCCAAAGAGACTTAATATTGGGAAGGTCTACTCGTACAGGATTGCACAAATGTTAGAGCACCCGGATGGGCATTTGAGAGGTCCTACGTTCGAGTCACACGACCTTGCCTTGTATTTTTCTTTGGATAATAATTATAATATTTTATTTAAGCAGAAAGTTGCCAATTTGGATATGACAAATTAATAGTGTATTAAATTAGTGTGATGATTTTATCATACATATATTTGCTGTATTGGTAGTACTATAATAGAATAAATAAAGAATAATAGTTGAATTACTGACACAAAGTCCACAGAGTCCCAATGACTACCTTTAACGCTCCGAATCACTTTACAGAACCCCCCTATTATTTCAGCATTACAGGGCCTTCTAATTAATATCGGTAAAAAATCTATTTGAACCTTTATTTTTTAAAAATGAAATTTTTGTTAAAACGTTACGTTACAAACTTATAAATTGTTCATAACTTTTTTTCATGAAGTTTTGTTAAAAAAAATAAATTGGCTTGAACGATTGCAAAAAACTTTTGAACATAATATTAATGATTATAATTGCCAAAGAAAAAGATTGAAATTTTCAATTCTAATTCAATTTAAGCTCTTATGTTACATTCAGACCTATTATAAATAAAACTTCCACGTTATCATTTATATATAAAAAATAGTTTAATTTTATTATATGAATGAACTCGTACATCACAATTATTTAATGCAAAACTTTACAAGCAAATTAGAATTTTCTAATAAAAGTTGTTAAAAAAATACACTATTGCTATTTCTTGTAAAAAATGGATTCTGAGGAGTCCAATCAGTAGCGACAAGTTACTAACAAAGAAAATGTTTAGAGAAGGATATTATGCGAAGTTTTAACAACTATCTACTTTCGCATCCTTTAGTTTCGTAATTATTACGAAACATTTAGCAACCCTGTTGTATACCTAACAAGCTAGAGCTCGTTCCTTTAAAATTTATGAAATTCCCCCAAACCACACAAATTCTCTAGCGCCTAGGTCGTTGGGTAAACCCTCGACCACTGGCCAGCCGCATGTACTCAGGTAGCTCTCTATAGCTGACCGCATGGAATTCTGGGAGGAATCTAAAACAATGCTTTTGTTTCCCCGTAACTAGAATATTCACATTTGAGGTAAATAGTACCATATTCCAAGGGCGCTTTTTATTTTCAATGAATGTTTTTGAAAATAAAGCTTTTGTATAAGTTTGTATGCGTCTGTTTTATAACTATAAACCGAAACGAAATCAAGAGCGATCCTTGTAGACTATAGGGACTAGGGGACAACAAGAATCGATGATGAATGATTCCATAGTTGCTGGGGGGAAAAGTAAGCGCTTCTATATATCATGGAAATGTTAGTTCGCGAAGAGTGGAGGGAAGCAGGAGGACATACTCTCTCGAATAAACAATGCATGTTAACAACTTTATTATGATGAAATTACAATCTGCCTTTACTTAATAGGCAATAAATAATTGAGATAAGTGTTTTCATTCATACCATATTTACAATTCATCATTCGCTCGCACATTCATACAATATTTACAAACATTTGCAAACAGCCCAGGGGCCCCCCAAGTCCACACGGTTGTTGCCTCCCTTGCAAGCGGAGTAGTAAACAATGCAAAGGGACTGTTCTGCACAGCTGAGGTATACTCGTATTTGGCGGTACCAATGCTTATCCGTCTACAGACTAAATTTCTGCGACAAACGTGGCGTCTGTTATGCCCAACGGATTTGAGACTCGGAATCATACAAGCACGAGTTAAGTAAGCCACAGATTTTGACATACTACTCTCTGCGAAACACCCTAGGAATCCGATGGTCAGAAAGGGTAACTAATGGTAAGCACATGGCAGAGAATAGAATAATCCTGTATTGAAGTACAGCAGGCTTAATTTAAAATACGGCTTGGGCACATCTGAGAAAGGAGAGAGTCAACATAAGTTCTTCGAATAGATCTCGGAGGCATAAAATATGCGTTGGGTAGCCCTAGTTAACTGGACATGAACTGTGGAGTGAGAGAGAGTTCCTCGCCCAAAGAAGTCACGGAGTGTGTTCAAGAGGTTATTTCGAAGATCGAGAAGGTTGGACGTTTCGGCGTTTCTCTAGGGATCATAGGACATCAAAAAAAAATCCTTGTAGGCGACGTTTAAATTTTATAAGCGCAACCATGTGGTGTTTTATAATATAAATGTTCTGCGTTTAAATACGATAATAATTTTGTAGTAGGTTGTATGCTTGTTACATGCCACTGGTAATGTCTTGGCTTCATGAGCGTGTGTGGCTCTCGCGCTCTTGTTAAGGAGGTAACAATCATACTGGAAAAAGGTGGGGCCGTCAGGCTGTGTCTTTATATATGCTGTAAAAACCATTTCATCGATCAGTGTTTTTTATTGGACAGTTAGGACAGATTCAAATTTGAATATAAAAATCATAATATATAAACAATAATAGTAGTAATGAATACCAGATGTCTACGCGAAACGATGAGATGGAAGCGAATAGCTCGGTTGCCTTTGGCGCAGTTAAACGTAGCGATGGTTTCGTCATTTTTCCTCTTAGTGGCTAAAAATACACAGTGATGTTACAATTAGCGGGATTCAAGTAGCCGAGATGTCCATGTTCCCGATTCACGGACGCTTTAAGCAATCAATACCACCAATTCCCCTAAATTTTAATCTAATATAAAAACCATTGGTTCGTGATGTAGATAACATCGTCCTTATAGTCCTCGACTTTTGGTCAATTAGTACTCAAAATTATTGCATCAAAGAATATTTAATTGAGAATCAAGGGTGGGGGGGGGGTAAAACGGAGCTTTCAGGTCAAATAATGTCCTCATGACTAATGAATAGGTAAAGAAATCGATAATTTACATTGTATTTTATTTCACTTACGCCTTTTTACGAAGTGGCAGTCTCTACTTTCAATATTGTATTTATATGCTAATCGTCACAAGATAACCGTTAATTTTTGCACTTTTTTTTTTCCACACAAATATTTGATTACCGACCATTAGACTAAATGCTGAGAATGGAGATTTTTTTTCAATATTCATCTTGGCATAAGTAGTTAGGTCCATTAATGAATGCAATATATTTTTTTGGGATCGCGTTCCACGAAACAAACCAGGTGAAATCACCGTCCATTCTGTCCACATATACAATTTTTTCCTTCAAAACTCATTGTACTCAACTTCATGGAAAAAAGCCTTTGTACAACCCATAAAAAAAAAATCATCTCAACAAGTCACCCAATCTCCTCCCTGTTAACCTTTCCAGACCACTAGTGACATCAGTAATAGACAGTTAAATAATCTTTGTAGAGGAGAGTCTTTTAAAAGAAATGAAAGAAAAGCTTTATTATGAAGTACAAGCAAAACACTGGTATATACAAATATTAAGAGTTATGTTACTACATTCTAGTTGGGATGTTTAGGGACGAGTGTTTGTGAACAAGTGTGGTCTGGGGCTAAAGTTGAGGGTAGTTCTAGGAATTGGGAAGGAGGTCTTAAAGGGATGCGGTTGCTCACTTAAAAATATCAGTGACTTCCATGAAGTCACGAGGCAGGCATACACTAGCAGGGGCTTGCTTCTACTTTAAGCATTATATATAATATTAGCATTACAATATTCATTATGTAACTGACGATGAGCATAAATTGTTGTCCACATTTGTTTCCAAAGCGGAGTCGGAGTAACATACAGAATATTCTTCACTGTCCAATTAAGGTATTCTTCGGTAATACATATTTAGTGAACTTCTGGATGGTTGATTTATATCAACTACTTCTATAGAAATAATTTCATCTTTGGATACTTCATCATTCATTTCCCGCTAAGTGGTGAGAGCTATATATATATATATATTTACTCATTTTTATGTTCACTGTTACAAAACTAAAGACCAACTAAACGAGAAAAATTTCCAGACAAAGATCTGGTAGTAGGGTAGTCTAGTTAAAAAACCCCAATCGCAGTTACCCTTTCATGGCCTACTTTTATATGTGAATATATAACTTACTTAAGACCGTGCAGGCCCACAGAGCCTTGACATAGACATGAATGGTGAAAATAACGCCCTACCTTGTCGGTCAAAACAAACTCGGCTCTCATTGGCAGAAAGCAACCTATCTATATTCTAAGCATTCTACCGGATCTTGAACTCCTGGATTGGAATACTATCTACTACTGCTCCACAATTGACTCCATGGTTGACATCCTCACTCTCAACCTCCTTAATACCTCTATGGCATTTTATCGGGGATATGCCAGGAGATCAAGGATTTTCAATAAAAGCGTGAATACGCTTCAGCCGATTAAGACTTGTAGATGACGTTTAGGTTAATCCGCAACTTGACCCAGGTGACAATCCAGCGGGCTAAGTCCAAGTACTTTCGTGAAACCCTCTCCTCTGCTCCTGATTCCAAATCCAAATGACGAATCCTTCGAAAACTCTCCCTCTATGACTCCTCAGAGGTGTTCAGTTTCAACTGATGAATTAAACTATTAATTTATATCTGCCTCCTCAACCATTTCACCATCCTACCTAGTGGCATTCATACACGCCGAGTTAGTGTGGCTCTTCCCCTCTTTATTTTCCTTAACTCATTCCTTTTCCAAACCAGCAAACCTCCTTATATACACAATATTTTCCTCAGGCTACTCCCGGAACAGGCAATTCAGTCTCTCTTAACTTTATATTTCTGCCCACAAAACGGCAGCATGAGATTGTTCCTTCCTCACTCACTCTACTACCACCTGTAATTCTCTACCTTATAATATACGCCTTCATACCTACAAACTGTCAAAACCCTTCTATTCCAACATCTGCTCACTATCTAGCCAGACGCTTGCTTGTTTGGATCGATAAAGTTTGGCAGAATCATTTAATACTTATTTAGGTACGCGGTAATCGTTTTTCCCTCTCAAAGTTTTGAGAGCGAACAATAGAGATCGGTTATTTAATTTTTCCAGCCGGTTTTTAGTTTTTTTTTGTTTCCTTATATTCAATGATTTTTTTAGTTATTTAGACTTTCTATTGTTTGTTAAAAAAGTGATTTTTTGTGGCCAAGGTGGTTTAGTAAATAAAATTAAATGCTTTTGAAGAAATACCAAGTTGTTTTTTACTAAGTTTTCTTTACTGGTTTGAAGAAACTCATTAAGAGTCCAACAAAATATCTGTGATATTTTTTTTTTTACTTTCACTCTATTTATTTTTGTTTCAATCGTAGGTAAAAACTAAAAAAATAATATTTTAACCATAAAAAAAAATTCGTGACTGCTGATCTGGATGGCATAACTAGTAACTTGTGCTTATCTTGGTTTTACTATCCATCCTTTAATTGCTGTCGATCACGCTGATTATTTAGCAGGGCACTAATTTAATATTTGGTCTTAAATTATTATTATTTTGGCACATGAACGATAAAGTTTTTTTTTTTTTATTAACTACGCACTGGTTGGTCCATTATTGCCGATCCCGAGGGAGAGTCTCTACTTCGAAGGTGTATTCATTCATAACTCCTCTAAATATGCTGATTAGTTTGTGGTTAAAGTAAAATAATTTGGAGAAAAAATGTGCATGAAAAATTCAGATCCGTTTTGCTACTGTTTCGAATTTCTCTCCTTATAATTTTCGGCTCAATAATTAAGCTATTAAATACTCAAAAAAAGTTATGAAATCCCGAAAATGAATTTAGTGCGTTCCAAACATGGTTTAACATGTGTTTTTCATGATAATTATTTAATTGTTTACAAGATTGTTTAATTCGAAAAGGAGGCATTCCGTGACAGATATTGTTTAACAGCTAAAATGAATTATTTCTAGTCAAATATACTCAGTAATATTTTTTACAAGGCATTTATCGATACGGTTATTTTGTAATTTCTACTTTCTTGATTTTTTTTTATATATGTTTTCAAAAATTTAGTTTATAGTTGATCTAAGTGTTGTTTGGCTTGCTAAAAATTTTTTTTTTGATTTATGGCCGGAAAGAAAGGGCTACCCATCTGATACTCTGATCAACCACTCCATTCATTAACGTGAAATTTTCGTTCTATTGCTTAACCATTAATATTCTTTGAGGATGAGTTTGTGTCATGGAACGCCCCTTAACGGCCGGATACGGAAGAGGCCATTGGGAAACGAAACTTACCGGAGTTAATAATATATAGCAGCTACTATAAATAGGAGATAGATCAGTTGCCGAGGTACACCGTGTTTCCTGCTGGATTCTTTTCCTCCCCCGTTTATTTTTAGACGGCAGTATTGACTGTGTTTCAATCAACACCCACGCCCCGAACATAGCCAGGTATCAATTTGAATTACAGAACGGCAACAGTTTAGGTATTTTCAAAGCCAGAAACCCTTACATTCTCCCTGTCGGTCTGTCTGTTTGGGTCTATGTGGGCCTCTATTCAAGTGGGAATTAATGAACTAATCAAGTACTTATAATGAACAATAAATATTTTCCTCTTATATTAAGTAGCATATGAAATTAATGATCTCAGCTTCCAGTATAATAATATTAGTTAGGACTTAAATGAACTGTAATTAAAAAAAGTTCTTGAAAACAAACAAAAATCATTGTGCTGGTATTTACTGATCCTTATTTCTATTTCTATTTGAAAGGAAAAAGGAATAAATTCTGTCTATAGTGCAAAAAGGATCTCATTATATTTAAAACTAATTAAGAGTATAAGTACAGTGTACTGTCGGGTGTCACTGCCCGGTGGACGTCACGAAAGAGATAAAATGGGTAAACCTGTGGTCTTTGACCTTTGCTGGTGGCCTCGTCGGCGGGCAGGTTGTTCGAATTTTGTCTATTGATCAGACTCCATAAGAATTTAGAAGGTGAGTCCCTCGACAGTGGATAGACGAAAACCGTTTGTATTCCAAAGGCGAGTGTGAACCGATAATAGGCAGACTGGACCGTTGGGGAAGACGGTACTAGTTACATTTATAAACCCCCAGAAGTCGTCGTTTGCATGGGATTCCACTTTATATATATGCTAGTTTATAGGGGCAAGGCCAGGGAATTCCACTGGGAAGGCTATGGAGGCTGACAGTCCCGGAGAAAGAGAGAGAGAGAGAGAGAGAGAGAGAGAGAGAGAGAGAGAGAGAGAGAGAGAGAGAGAGAGAGAGAGAGAGAGAGAGAGAGAGAGAGAGAGAGAGAGAGAGAGAGAGAGAGAGAGAGAGAGAGAGAGAGAGAGAGAGAGAGAGAGAGAGAGCAATGCATAAAAAAACTCAGAATTTCTGCCTTATTTAGGCTGGTCATTCCTGCGCGCAGCCAATTATAGAAACTTTGATCCGGTCAATGAAAAGGTCATTTATTTTTCCAATCATGAACTACTACACTAGCGCCCCTAGTGAGCGACGCCGAAGATTTATTGATATAAAAATATGAAAATGTAGGCGGGTGTTTTCTGGTTCGTTAAGATGTTAACTTATATTTGTCCGTGGTGAAGAAGTTTGTACAACAGACATATTAAATACTTGGTGACATCATAAGAAATTCAAGTGAGAGGCCATCAACGTCTTTGTGTCAATATTTTAAACGCTATTGGGGAATACACCGATTTGAGTCTGAAAGAGTACAAGGACGACGACAGAGCCCAGTACCACATGTGAGGCGGTGCTTATAGACAGCGTTATATAGGACCCGAGGTGTGACCGGGAGATGTAAATGAAACCCATGTAAACCACCTAACATTGATACATTAGTACGATCCACCCACAAATGTTTACATTTTCATACACATGGAAAAATCGAAATCCTCCCAGTACATCAGAGGTAACACGTTCTGCGAGGCTTCACGATGCCCACAACACCGACCATCCCGGACTCATAGCAGCAGGTGCTATTTAAACCCATATGTGCGTTACTGGACTTCTATGAAGAACAAGCTGGTCATTTAAAAAAAATATATATGTTAGGTATGATGTCAAATACAACTGAGTAAATCAATTTTGGAGAGAAAATTGATAATATTAATGGTCAATTCAGCGTATCTTAATACTGCTGATAAGTTTTAATCAATATGAAATCGCCAGAGGCATTTGCACATAACATAAATAAACCCAATATCTTCTGCCGCATTGAAGTCTGCAGCTGTGAAATGGAATAACTAAGATTTAATAACCAATATTGATAACAAGAAATTAAAGTTAAACTTAAATCGCAATAGGTGCCGTATGTTGCCAAATGTCACCAGTAATAAAAAAAGTAGAACGTATATAATTATTGATATAAAAAATTTTAGTCGCCAAAAAAAAAATATAATGATAAATCAAATTAATTTAATTGCCATGAAGAAAAAAATATATATAGAGAAGACTGGTCTACAATGATAAGAATGATGGTGTAACGATGATGTACGTGTTATAAAAAAACTCAGGTAGATCAACATCTTTTCAGCACACCTAGGATCCTTGCCAAGAAAGATTCAGGGCCAGCAGTTATGGCGTCACTGCGCAGATTTGGTTTATGCTAGAACTTTTAAATAAAACCTTGACTTGTTTACAGTCAGGTTATATTATGAGCTCTCTTATGGTTTTCGTCCAGGCTGCACGTGCTGTTAAACTTCTTGCATACGATACCGTTTCCTGTTCCTTGCAGATCCGGTGTTCACAGTTCTGAAAACGGGCATTTATAAATACTAAGGGCCCATGCAAGTATGGATAGAGAATGTATCTTTCAATAAACATGTAAACATTTCTCAGTCAAATAAGATGACAGGGTCAAGGGGTAATCAAGTACACCCCCCCCCAGGTAAATGTTCACTGAAAATATACACAAAGTGGTGAACATGCCCCCTTGTACTGTATCAGAAATGAATTTTAAAAAGGTACTAAAGGATGTCCCAGAATTAATGCAAGATTTGAATTTGCCACCATTTGTGCAGTAAAGTGCTGGCAACCCTAAAAAAAAAAACAATTTGACAGCTGACGGTTCAGGGTTAGTAAAAATGGAGCGTTACACGATAGAACAACAAGTCTTAATTGTTGAACATTATCTCAAAAATAATGAAATTTTGGCGGCCGCAGTTCGAAAATTTCATACGAAATATGGCCGGAATAGTGTTTTGACTTCATCAACTGTGAAGAGATTAATTGAAAAATTTAGGAAGACTGAATCAGTTGGAGACACTCATCGTCCAAAAACAAGCCGTTCAAATGTCAATATCGAAGCAGTGCGTGAGAGTGTTGTTGAAAATCCAGGAACATCAATTCGGCGTCGTAAACCCAGTTCTTTGTGCCGAAATTGGGTGACATTGATGTGGCCAATATGTTTCGACAAGATGGTACCACATACCATACAGCCCATGAAACAATTCCAATACTGCATGAGACATTTCCAGGTCGTGTACTCTCTCGTTGGTGATCAGAATTAGCCCCCTAGATCGTGTGATTTAACACCTTTAGATTTCTTTTTATGGGGTTATTTGAAGTCAAATGTGTATGTCAACAAGCCCACATCCACCCGTGCATTAAAAGAGGAAATTCAACGCTGCATCAACGAAATTCAACCACATTTATGCCAAATGGTCATGGAAAATTTCGACAAAAGAATGCGTATGTGCCAGCAAAGCCGTGGAGGCCATTTGCCCGATGTGTTATTCCATAAATAACCCTATCCTATTTACTTTATAATTCAATAAAAAAATACTAAAAACTGTGTTTTCTATTTAAATCAAATCTTGCGTTAATTCTGGAACACCGTTAGTTTCCGACCTCAACATGAAGATGATAATAAAATAAATAAACGCTAAAATAAAAGCTTTGTCAGGTCGGAAACTGTTCAGACCGCCCTCGTATACTCACTTGACTGACAATACAGCCAAAAGTCTCCAATTCCAGAATGGGATCATGAGAAAAGTGAGTGAGTTCATCCACCGGAGACACATCAAGTTTTTTGAAGTTAGAGCACCTCAGAAACCCAGTGTTAAACACTATGACCTCAACCCAACCCGCAATCGATGCCAACAGACTGTTGGGGAAAATTAGGTTAAAATTTAAGTTTTTATTGTTTGATGTAAGTTAGTTTTAAGTTTATGTATACTTTTGTGCAATTCAGATCACTATTAGTAGAAAACATAATTTATGTAAAATGTAGACAAGCTACATGATATAATGAAGCAATTGTAAATAGATTCGTTTGTAGATCTATATTCTGTAACATATATTACTTTTTTTGTGTTCCTTATATCGATTCGGGCCTACGCACAGTGTAAAAAAGTAATGAGTATAATGGTCAAAAATCATTAACCACTAGTTATTTTTCAAATAAACATCTTTATTAATTGATTTCAACTCAAAATAACGTAACAATGGTATAATAATGTATATAGTATATTGTAATATAATATAATATAATATAGTAATATTGTATGTAATGTATTAATAGTAATGATATAGTAGGTAAAACTATTAGTGATACTAATATAAATATAATATATAATGTAGTAATATAATATTGCAATGGTATAATAATATTTTATTATATCCTATGGAATTACACAAGTTCTTTATTCAGACTAAGAATCGCTCGTGAATTTATCAGAATGTAAACTTATATCAAAGTCTATTTAATTGTCAATGTCATCCTCTATTATATATTCATCAATGTCTGGACTAGTTTTGCTTTGCCTTTTTACATGTTTTCTCCATGTCGCAAGGTCTAGGTTAGATGTCAGAAGAAGCATTGTCATAATTTCTTTTATGGTTCTTTACATTGGTACGCGATGGTATTCGGGTAGTATTTTCGCGGATACGCCGAACATCCTATACTCCAATGCTTCTTCAGACTGTTGGCCAATGGGAATTGTGATTGATGAAATCTTGTCATGGCCACGAATTATTATTAAACAGCTTTATTATGATAAAATTACAATCTGCCTCATTAGGCAATAAGTAATTGTGATAAATGTTTTCATTCATACCATATTTACAATTTACATTCACTCGCTCATTCATATAGTATTTACAAACAGCCCAGAGATCACCCAAATCCACATGGTTATCACCTCCCTCACATGCAAGAGTCTTGGGAAGTCTCCCACGCTCCTCCGTCAGCCGCGTCATCGGACAGGAGCCAGCGGAGGCTGCCCAAGTGCGCTAGAGCCACATACGCTCAGGACGTGATAAGAGAAACTGCCCAGTGACGTTCTGGCAATCCAACATATATTAAAACATTTATCCCATTGTTACGCACTTATAGCAGGTCACGAGGCCACTGCCGTTTTAGTCTCTGAAGAGGATTATAGGGATAAGTGTCCTAGGGGATTAGGTAGGTTGGATAGATTACTATGAAATTTCATGAACCTGGTAGGGATGAGTTCAAGAATATAGGGTATATTAAGATCGTTATGAAGGGTTTTGTTGCTGACGTAATAAGGGGCATTTACTATTGTTCTTTCAGGACTTTTGATTGAAAGGATTGGATACGGTTGATGTTCGACTTTTTTGCTGTCCCCCATTGCTCTATTCCGTATGTCCAGACTGGCTTAGGTATAACTTTGTAAATTAGTAATTTGTTTTCTATTGAGAGATGGAATGTCCTTTGAAGTAGTCTGCACAGTTGTCCAAAGCGTCTGTTTAGTTCTTGTCATTTTAGCCTCGTATGTGGGTTCCAGGTCAGTCAGGATGGAAGCCTAAGTACCGTACTAACTCGGATACAGGGAGAGGAATGGAATTAAAAGAAACTAGTGGACAAGACTTTCCGCAGAGGGTGAAGGTAATGTGGGAATATTTGGCCATGAATTAACAATTTATGCAATGATACAGCCATATAATAACCAGTCGTAATTTGTTTAATATATACATTTTGTTTTGTTTATTAATATTTTTAAGCTATTCAAATTAATTTGTTTTCCACTAGCAGCAACCCTACGTATTATTGATAAATTTGTAATCAAGTCAACGTTAATTCCTGTAATAGTGGCACCTAAAGTAGCGTTTTCCAAAAACCTTCGAGTGGTATTACCGTCGTTACTTAAACAAAAACCAGCCTTTGCTTGATCCACTATAAGACTGAATTTCCCTTTAAACACTTTTTCTTTCTGTTAACAATTTTTTACATTCTTTTCCTCTAACTTGCCACTTCTTGAAGTCTAAACAATAGGATATAACAAACATTCAAATGATCGCATCCAACAATGTAACGTTGATAGGCCAAAATTGAAAAAAAAAAAATCTATTGAGTCGGCAAATAGATAGCCATCAATACATAATACATGAGTGGAAAAGGCATTTTGGGTAGGTTTTTTTTTGTTTAATGGTCTATCAAAATTGTGAAAATATTCAGTGATAAAACTCATGTGACGAAGTTTTACATAACGGTAGCACTTATACGCTCGGAGCTGGGACTTCCTCGACCTGACTGATTATTGATAAGAAACAGATTTCGAGGACGCCACCTTGTTTGCAATACTACAACTGCGTTTGATGATCGAAACAAAAAAACTGTTTATTGTTTTTATAGGAATATAATTCCTAGAGTAGTTTCTTAATGTAACTAGAGGGTTAATTTTTGAGCTCATTTGTTTACCGATTTCTTTATATCAAGGCAAGCGAAACAATATCATTTAATCTCAATCAAGTTAATTTGATTTCCAAACGATTAACTATCATATTTAAATGTTAACTGTCGGGTTCATTTATAACTGAGTATCCCCAAAGTGGGGAGGAGGTGCCCGCCGCGGGCTAGGGTCACTACAACCTCTTAGCCCCCGTCCGGCGAGCACCCAGAAAGAGATAAGGCGGGCGGACATGTGGTCTTACCCCCTGGCTGCCGACCTAGTCGGCGGGCAGCTTCAATTCGCTTTGATCTGACTCCATAAGATCTTTAGAAGGTGTTTGCCCCGACAAAGCACTATGTTCAGGAGAAGAAGTACAGGGTAGGTTTATAGGTAGTTTATGTGGTCTTGGAATGACCACGAATTTACACTCGGTATCTAAGGGTAGGCAAAAACCGTCCGGATCCCAAAGGCGAGTGTGAACCGGTGAGAGGCAGACTGGATTGCCATGGGAGACACTGCTAGGTAAATTTGTAGGGCCACGGCAACCGTCGTCTGCGAGGGAGAGGTCTCTCCCAAGGAGGTGCTAGTTTTAGCGAGACGAAGGCAGAGATTCCCACTAGGAAGGTGTGGGGTCTGACAACGCCGGACTAAAACATAGCGAGGTTAGAAGAGAGAGATGCAGAGGTAGTTGAATGAGAAGTTCATGGTTTTGAGTAGAGCAGCAGGCGCCAGTGCAGAGAGGAGAGAGTAGTGTTCCAAGTGACGGTCCAGTTCGTTATATTAATTTTGTCCTGTGCCGTTATATAGTTATATATCTTATATAGCCGGTCAACCCTGGAGGGGATCGGGCCCCACCAGGCGGCCCGGGGAAGTGGGGATGCCCCCCCCCCATGCGGCTGTTTACTCCACTGACTCCTCTCCCTACTCTCACTGACGTCATAATCTTTATTAACAACAAAATATGAAAACATAGATAGGTATAATATGATTCGGGAAGTGGGGAACTTGTAATTATTCCTAATTAAGAGGTGGCCACAACATTAACATTGATCACTTTTAACTGAAAAATTTTAGGTTAGTTTGATAGTGATTTGATTGAAAGTGTAATCATTGAGTTTTGTTTGCGGTTTTGGTGATTTAGTTGAAATTATTTAAAGTCAGAACGCCAATTAGGTGAAGTCTTTGATTTAACTGCAAAATGAACTAACTGGTATTGAATCCAAATATATCTTCTCCTTGATTGACTAGTTAGTGCCCAACTCCTTGCCAGAGATCAGAAGATTCCTGTTTTGAATCCCAACCATGTCAGTATTGTTTCTTTGGTTAATAATTATTAAAAAAAGTGCCATTGCAATACAAAACTTATGATTATTGATCCCACAGTTTTTTATGTCTATTTTCAGTTCAAGTTCATTGATAAGGCCCAAGTGACGAAGTTATATAACGGTAACAACAATACGCTCGGAGGTGGAACTTCCTCGGCCGCTTAGTATGCATCTCAGGCTCCCTGCATCCGTTTGTCAAAGGGGCCTAAGTCCCGTTCCAGGATATCACAATCATATTCTCCAAACTAATCCGTACAATACCCTCGACGTCATATAGAAAGTTAAAGAGTCAGGTTAAACTATCGGTAATTATTAGTGGCGCATCAATGTCAATGAAGGCAACTGCGCTCATACCACTTTTACTCATCGACGAGTATCCTGTCCATCCCAATACTTCAATTCCATACCGCTTCCCATGTCCAATTCTGTTAGATGCCTAGGATTTCATCTAGACAACAGCCTAACTTGGAACCCTCAAACGATACTCAAGTAATGAAAACACGATTTGGACAATGATACAGTTTACTTAATAGATACTCTAACCTCACACTAGAAAACAAACTGCACATGTAATAACAGTTACTAACTTATGGACTATTCATCCCTTCAATGTGATCTCTATAAGCCAAATTTCTTTCAATATTATCTCTTATCCAATGACGCGGCTGAAGGAGGAGCGTGGGGGACTTCCCAGGACTCCGCTTCCTCCTTCGCACGTGACGGAGGTGACCATGTGGACTTGGGAGATCTCTGGGCTGTTTGTGTATACTGTATGAATGAGCGAGTGGACGAAAATTGTAATATATGGTATGAATGAGATCATTTATCATAATTACGTATTGCCCAATAAGGCAGATTGTAATTTTATCATAATAAAGTTGTTGAAATATCCAAATTTACCAAATTATCTTGGGAGTGTGGGGAGGGGGGATTCCATGGGAGAATGTGTACAGCAATATCGTATGAATGTAAATTGTGCATAAGCATGAATAAAATATTACGTCCCAATTAATAATGCTGTACAAGCATATTGTAATTTTTCAAATAAAGATCTTTATAACGTAAATAATTATTAGCCTAGGGAAAATGAGGGCCGGGGCCCGAACCCTGGTCCTTCCGAACTTGCCAGGTGCTTTTATCCACTACGCTATGCTTGTCAGGTACATATTATGTGATACATAATACCTATTGTCTAATATCAAACCCGTAAAAAAAAACTAACTCGCTAAAAATTTAAACCAAAGGACTGCATTGGCAGAGAGGGCTGTAAGAGTTGAATAAATGGTGAAACTTAACGAAATGAGTATAGAAATCAAAGTACCGTTGATACTTATCCACGGATCAGCTATTTAAAGTCATCCTAGCAACTTCTTAGCTGTGTCAATGCAGCTATTAATTTTGTAGCACACTTCGTTCACTTGTTCTAGTTCGGTTTGTGAATGTTACTTCTTGTTTATTTTTTGTTAGATACCTGAGTTTCTAATAATATATAAATGGTATTATATTTGATATACAGGCTATATTTTCTTTTTCAAAGATTTTAGGCCTAGATGAGTGATGAAATAAAAGTTTTCTATTTGTAGAGAAGAATAAAAGTTTTTTTATTAGAACCAGTTGAATAATTCGTGAAAGCGTTTTAATTCATGACGAGTCTCATACTACATCATCAACGACGCGTAGTTAACTTTTTATTAAAAATCATTCGATGCATATGATGACTTCAGATTTTAACGTTTGACATTTAATCTGCACAAGCCAAACTTTAGAAGTGGCCCATTTAATGTTGGAGAGTTCATTGGGAGATGGACAAGCTTGGGTTTATGATGAAGAGATGTTAAGTTATCACCACGTTTTTGTATCGACTGTATTTGTCGCAAGGACCTAGTGCAAAATATATATATTATGTTGAAACGTTGTCCATACATAAACTTGATGAAAACTTAACATATCTTTTTCATCAATCCAAGCTGATCTCCTAACAAAGGCAGAAGCCTTTTTTCCATTTATTAATTTATTTCTATTTGTATTCTCCCGGTTAACTATGAACACTCATTTGTGTTTCAGACAAGCTAAATTATTTAATTATTATTTGGAAAGTTCAGGGCATGAAAAAAAAAAGGCCGTATTGTCGTATTTATGAAAAAATGGTTGGAGAAACTGGCCATTTCCAGGACTCCCACTGCCACTTATTTATAGCAGGTTACAATGCCATTGCCGTTTTAGTCTCCTAGGATGATTATAGGGATGAGTAGCGCAGTGTAATGACTGTGCTAGGGGGTTAGGGTGGTTGAATAGGTTACTATGAAATTTCATAAACTTGGTAGGGATGAGTTCGAGAATGTAAGATATATTAAGATCGTTATGAAGGGTTTTGTTGCTGACGTAATGAGGGGCATTTGCTATTGCTCTCAAGTCTTTTGATTGAAAGGATTGGACACGCTTGATGTCAGACTTTTTTGCTGTCCCGCATTGCTCTATTCCGTATGTCCATATTGCCTTAAGTATAACTTTTTAGATTAGCAACTTATTTATTTATAACTTATTTAGTATTGACAGATGGGAAGTCCTTCCACGTAGTCTGTACAGTTGTCCAAAGCGTCTGTTTAGTTCAGTTTAGTTCTTTTCAGCCTCGTGTGTGGATTCCATGTCAGACTTTTGTCGAGTTGGAAGCCTAAGTACCGTACTGTTCCTTAGAAAGCTAGAGAAACATCTTACTTCTAATAATCGGATATTTTTATTATTTAATTGTGTAATGTCAAGGCTTGGCAAATTTATTGAAACACTGATCCCAAAATTTCAATTTGGATTCAAACCTAAAATTTATCAGGTATACCAAATAGCTGAAACTGTTATTGGAGAGTTCGAAAATTAACAACGTGCAATAATGATGTTTCTGGATTCGAAACAAGCTTTTGATCACCGCTGGTATCGGGACATCTGGTATACCTCTCTTTCAATTTCCAATAATAAATGAACTTGAACAAATTCTTTATTCCGATAATGGAGATCGCCTAGGTTATTAATTGCGCACAGGTATACGAGAGAACGGGGTATATTGTCACTCTGAGAACATCTCTGGTTCATTTAGGTTTTTTGTTGACAGGCGGATTTCCCGTGGCAGCGTGCCTTACACATGTTGGCAGGTAGGAGCGCACATCTGCTTCGGTCCCTCCGCCCTCCTCTCCACCGTACCCTTCAGGTTCATACTGGGACCTTTGAGTTATTTAGTAACTAACGGTGTCAGAACAGACATATTTAGGTGTGTATTTAAGTAAAATGGTTTCGTGGGCTCGATCTAGTAAGGGAGATATAGTCGGTGGGCCATATTGCTACCAATGGACAGGTCAGAACATAACAGTTCAGTATAGATCTATAGGTCTTTAGCCACTCTACTAAATCAATCCCCATCAACTTGAAATTACAAAACACATTGTATTATATAAATACATAAGAACTTTTTTAACAATATGGTATACCCTCATAAACTACATAAAATGTAGCACAGCTACCGACCGTGACTGAACACGTACTCCCCACTTGATGTTTATCGTTCAGTAAATCTGCTAAGTCACTCACCACTCGAATTACTGGCCTGGTATATTTATATACCTAAGTATATATATATTACCTTACTTATTTATATAACCGAAATATATGAAGTAGAAAGTAGAGGAGCGCAATCCAGAGTTTCTTAAATGCATTTTTTTTATTTTTAGACTAAAATTGAAATCATGAATTGGATTGGATATATTAATACATCTATAAACGGAATAAAGGCAAGTGTATTTCTTAACTAAATGATAGCGAAAAAAATACAGGGTACTTATGCTTTAAAATGTTCTATATTATTTTTAGACAATATCAGTCTCTGAAAATCGTCTTTTAAACAAATGATATTAGCTAATGCATCCTTTAACAAATCAAATCGGCAATTTTTAATGTGTCAACCACGGGATGACAATTTTATTTTATTTTTATTGTTTTTTTCCCTCAATCCCCTTAAAAATGACAAAATTATTATTCATTATAGATTCTCAGGCGAATTTATTCACATGTCTCATTTTATATGTCCTGTAGCATCACTACATTCTATACAAGGTCTGAAGTACATAAAAGTTATATAATTAATACAAGTACAATGAAACACCATATACTTGACTTCTTTGAGTACTCTATAAGGTGATGGGGCTCACCTTTGGGATAACAAATCTAGCTTGTAAAGCTTAATCTTTTACCTGAGAGAGCTTAAATTTCCGAGAGGAGCTGGCCATTTAAAAGAATTTTGATGAAAGAATTACGGATTTTTTTTTTTTTTTCAACCCCTAACGTGGATCACACAGGTAGGCGAAATGCGGCCTCCTATCTGTTTGAAGTACCACTAACTATAATTGCGCAATAACATTAATGTTACATCTTGTTCACAATTTTAACCCAACCTGATATTTTGTTTTTTTAGAGGCATGATTGTCGGCATTGTAGTCCAAGTTGATATCCCGGCGATGCGCGGTAGATCGCTTGTCTGCTTGAAAATTGTCCGCTTGATAGCAAAATTTGGGTGAAGATTACAAATTTGAAGCTCAATAAATAGTAGTACGTAGAATCGAGAATCGATTTTATTTAATAGGAAATGATTGGGTTTTTTCACTTCAAAATTCGTAATCTACCACCGAAAAAAAGTATGAACTCAAATTGGGACCTACGGAGCGATTTTATTGTCATAGTATCATCAATTAACAGATTCTTTGAATTGACTTTTGCTCTACCTAACTTGGTCAAAACGATTCGCCGTACGATGGTGCAAATAAATTCTTGACATCCTATTATCAGAGCTTTTGCCCCCTCTTTTAAGTAGATCAATATCAAAAGTGGTTATTAACAGTTACTGAACATAAATAAATGAAAAAAAAAATTGTATTTATTTCTTTTTTAATTTTAAAATCTGAACGTTTTAATACATACATTTTTCTCTATCTATATTTTAAATGGCAAATAAAAATGTAGCAGCATTAGACATTACCTCTACTTTCGACGTTGCAATAATTCACTTGAAATAAGCGGCCTTTTAAAAAGTACTTTCCTTAGCTGTGATTTATTTTTTCACTGATTGAGAGTAAAGATGAAGTTGAGTCGGGTCGTCCGAGTCAGCATGTATTTTTGTTAAATTGCGTACTTATTATAATCGTAGATTACAACATTATAGCACTAGTTATTTCTATATAATTTTGACAAAAATATGAAAAAAATGCTTCTCCATAATTTGTGCCGCCTTAGTCGAACCGCCCTCTACCCCTAGGTGAGCTACAGAAGATTATTGATGCGTAACAAGCTTTAGGGTTTAAGTGGACTATAATTAATAAACATATTAAAACATTCGCAATTCTTAATGTCTCAGAGATATTAGAAATTAAATCAACCTTATAAAGGGTCAATAAGTAATCAATTTGTTGTAATTTTAAAATGATTATTTTCCTAGGAATTTTCCCTGGTATCGTCCAAGGAATCCCCCCTTTTCAGATATAGTCCTCAGACGTGTTACTGTCCCCCAGTGCTTTTATTTGGGCGGCATATCCATTTCCCTTTGAACCTGCGCGTCCTTTTTCACCTTCCTTTCCAAAGAATGGATCATTCTTGATACCTGGTTTCCCAAACGTTCCGAACTGTATCTTAATATAACGGATCGTGGCGATTTTCCCATTCAACTTAATTTTTCCAAACCCAACTTAATTTTTCAGCTATCCAAAACGTTTCTACGGAAAGAACGGTAATTCAGTTTCTTTGGGTAATTTAGGTACTTCGTAAGTGCGCACAATAAGTAACAAGATCCAATACAAAAAAGTGTTGTATCTGAGTGAAATTTACTTTAAAAAACGTCAAATTAGATTGTGTGAAATAATGAATTTCTTGAACGTTGATGGTTTTTCCAGGTTGCTGCTTGTTTTCTAAAAAAAAAAAAATTTCTATAAGTAACTGTAATAGATAAATTTACTTTATTTACAATAGAGATTTCTCTCCAACGCAGCTATGTTAGTGTTTATCACTAACTTTTAATGCGGAAAAGTGGTTTATTGGAAAAAACTAAAATTTGAATTTGTATACAGTTAACTCTTCAGTCCAAAGCTGTTTTAATGTTCGATTCCGATCCATGTTAATAACGTAATTAAATGATTCGTAGTTTTGGTTATTTATGTTATTTTTATTAATATGTAATTATTCAAGAGAAAACTAACGAAATGATTGCGAAATAAATAGTCAGTATTTCTAACCGTAAACATCTTTTATTTTAAACTCCTGAAAATCTTTAATCAATAAATTTCAATATGAGATGGCTTCTGAGGAATATGAGAATTCTTAAAGTTATGGAAACGGAATCAACGTCATCTACGAACAACTTTTAGAATATTTCAAATTTCTGTGGAAGATTTAAAATTATAGATAAATTTAATTATTTTTACCGTTACCTTAGAACATATATAAATACAGGGTAAGGAATATAAGGATATGAATGAACGTAAAAACTTTCACTTCAAAACTTCATCTATTTATATTTAAGTCATTGTAGAGATAAGTTTAAATTAGCTCTAATTTGCAGATAATGTCGATACTTTTCTCATAACACTTTTCTTCTGTTAAGTACGTATGTAAGAAAGGACTTACTTTTTACATCTCTTTTGAAATGTTTACATAGTATTTTAAGCAGTGCTTAGTAGTTCATTTGTCAACGTCTTGTTACTTTTTTGGGCAAAAAGGCTCATCAGCTTATAACCATTTAACTTATCACATGAGTAATCACAACTCTATGAAGCTCACTATAAACAAAATGCTAGTTGGTTTGTAGCGCAGCTTCGACGTCGTTCTGGGTTCCAGGGGAGTATAGAGCATTAGCATACGGATTAAGATGGCCATGGAGGCGAGGCGAGATCGTTAGTACTGATCAGCTTGAAGGGTGCGGTTGTTGATATAAAACAATGGCATTGGCTATCTTATGGAGGATTCTCGATTGAATGGACTGGATGCAAAGAATATTGGAGGGCTTGGTACATACTGAGCTCAAGTACATGGAAATATTGGGCATTGGCAATGGGGACTTCTGACGTCAGACTGTAATGGAAAAGTGCCACAGACCGAAAAGTGAGGGAAAAAATCTGACGCTCCGACGATTGACTACCGCCATTTTCGTTTTTTTCTTAACTATGGAAGAACATTTACGTTTTATTACTATTTTGCATGAAATTTTAGGGAACTGTGGTGCGTTGTAGTTTTAGCCTGAACGAAAGTAGGGAATTTTCACAAGATTCCAGCACGTGTCCAAAGTGAATGACAGTGGGCCATCGTATTTCTTGGATCTTGAACCCTCCGACCATTTCTTGACAGCTGCCTGTTCCACGTGACTACAACATTTAAGCTCTAGGCACGTACCAGCATTCTTAACAATTTTTGTTTGAGTATAAGAGAATACTATACCGGCAGGATCATGACCTCCCCAATATATATACTATCGAGGGATTTATCAACCGAACTAGTAGCAGGAGTGGATCATCTGCCCAATATGGACCCCCGGGTTCAAGTGCGATCCTGACAATATGTTTTTTTTACTGTCAGTTAATTATTTATAACCATCTACTTTATCCTATATTTTCTTTGGATAAAAATATTTAAAAGAACTAGTATACAGAGCTCAATACGAATTTCTTCACACATTGAATTTTAAAATCCTTTTTAATAATAGAATTATACTCAAATAATTGTAAAACAAGAATTTCATCTTAGATAAATGCATAGAACTGATCTCTACTGACAAGTGAAAGTGAATTGTTATCAGAATTCGATGACTCCTTAGCCATTGAGTTTGCATTGTTTCGAAAAGGGTTACACGTATTGTACCTTTATAATTTTTGTTATTTGAGTTATTCTTAGCAAATGATATTATTGGGAGTAATGTAGGGTCAGTTCAGCTGCCATACTGAGCAGCCGTAAAAGCTAAACTGCGCTTTAGAACGTGCCAGCTGTGACCATTAACGTGTTAGCTGCGCAGTTGCCATTCTTCTTGCAATACTTCGACTTCTACTGAACCAAATAATATTGTTTGGCCGGATAATTGGTTCTACTTCCATGTAATACTGCGGTTCAATCTATCTGAAATTTCAAAGGTATGTTTCTGAGCGCCTCGAAATGTGCAAATGATTTTTTTGATGAAATATCGTTCAATAACTGGAAGTATGGAATAAAATCACGCGTGGATAAAATGGACCACATTCCGCTAACTTTTGATATTTCTCAAGTCCCAGTGGTTTAACCGGTCCCGTTAGCCAGAAAAAGAATTTCAAAGATATTAAAAAAAAAATAATATGTTTCAAGAACCAACTATATAAATCAAGTATTTATCACAATTTATTTTCGGTTATTTATTGTTTTATTTTGACAAAAGGGGGATTTATAGTATTTACGTATTTACCTTGAGTTCCACCGGACTATCGTTTATAACTATTTATAAATACAATTTAGTTCAAAATTTAGACTAAGAAAATTTGTTTAAATCTTTGAAATGGTTGGTAATGCTATGGATTAGCGTTATATTATCATTAAAATTAAACATTACTCCCTGAAACGGTTATCATTATTGCACATATTCCAGAACATAATTTGAATAATTATTTCTAGAAATACTCACGCCTCTGATCGGCATTCCTCTGTACGGCACGTGAAGGGAATTGAAATATTTTGCATAACTTATTTAATATGCAATCATGAGTTGGTTATCAAAGAGGAGTGACGCTTAGTTACCTCCGTTGGACAAATAGGCACTATTTGAAACGAATTCAACAATTATCATCGTGCTGAACGTGCAAAACGTTCAGCGTCCAATATTCATTTGGAACTAAATATTTTATACTAAAAACTTTTTAAATAAAGGGACTTTTAAATAATTTTTTGTATCTTTAATAAGTAACGTATATTACATATATTTCATTTGGTTTAAATTAACTTTATGTTTCAGTTGTTCTGATGATAAATTCGACTTGAGTACTTCCAAGGATTATTGGAGTTTATAATTTCAAAAAGGTAGGTAATAGTTTAAATTTTACATTATAGACTGTCCCTTTCAAGGACGCAGGTTTGCGGATATTGCGGATCAGCTTTGCGCATCAAGATTTAATGCGGATGGCGAGGCAACCAATTTTGAGTTAAGTGTTTGCAATATAAAAAAAAAGGTGAGCACAAAAAAAAATCACAAGGACAAAGTGTCAATTCGAAAAGTGCAACTCATCGCATATAATTAAAATCGTATTAAATCGTCCGGAAAATTTTCCTGGTAACGCTCTCGCATTAATAGCCTGTAACTATAAAGATTATTCCTTGTTTTTAAAAGTTTATGAGTTTACAGAAGACAGCAAAACATATGGAGGATTTGGTCTATATATGTAGCTCAAGGTATCTATAGACGGTTGGTAAACTTGCTGTCAAGAAGGAGACGAGAGGCCTCCAAGGTTTACTAGACAGATGGGGAAGGCTCGTCTTGATCACGTGTTCCTTGGATGTTATTTCTGCTGCAAATTCAAGGATAAGAAGCCTACTAAGACGAAAAACTAACTGCATGTACCTAAATATACATATACCTATATATAGATATACCTATACAGTACAGAGCAGTTGTCACCAATGGTGGTGGACCGCGGTCCGAATTCGGACTGCAGGCAAGTTTTGTACAGACGGCGATAAAGTTGTGAATTACCAGGAAACAATAATGTTTCGGTGGACAACGCGTACCTCACAGGTGGTTGTTACACTTCCCAAAGTGGGTAACTTCTAACACTACCCCAACCGTCACAGCTCTTCTGGTATTCTATTGATTTTGGTATTTATGCACTTCAGTCTTTGTATTTTGCAGGTATGATAACAACTGAGTTGAAAGTTTTACTGATACTAACCAAAGCAGATATACTAGGTAGTGTAGTAGGTAGTAACGTGGTGAAAGGGGAGTTAGGGTGGAGTGGCTTACGTTTACTAAATCGCGGAAGTTTGACATTATTTTTAAACGGGCCTGTGGGAAAATAATTGGTAGCCACTGCTATAGAATATTAAAAAACTTCAGAAATGGTCGAAGACAAAAACACCACTGTGCTTACAAACGTACTACTGTCTCAGTCCCAAGCGAGCGAGATCTCTCATTGGCCGAGGCTTCTTGTAATGAGATAGATTTGCTGGGGAAGCTTAATGGATGCAACTGAATGAGTGATTTATTCCTTTTGCGAAAATGGGAGCCTGTTGTCCAAATCCAATACAAGTGAACAAAGTAACTCCTTGGATAACAGTGGGTATAAAAATGGATATACATCTCTGTTTTTCTGCTCATTTCTCGACAAAACTGAAACTTTTTTTTTTTCAATTCAACAATATTAGTTAAAATTACAATGCCTTTTATTGGACAATAAGTAACTGTGATCGATGTTATAATTCATACCATATTTACAATTGTTCATTCACTCGCTCATTCAAACAGTAAAAAAAAATGAAGCAAGCCTGAAGGAAAATCATGGAGACTTATATCAGCTCTGCTGTACGGTGCCCCAAACTTCAACATTAGCAACACCACAACGGAAAAAAAACCATTCATTTCAAAATCTTATACGCAGAAAGGTGATCGGAAGGACCTGACTAAACAAAACAAAAAGAGTTAAAGCCTCGATGGATCAATTCGTCCAACGTAGACATGTCAAGTTCTTTAACGTAGCAACAGTTTACCGACTTGGTGAAGAATGGACGGATGTTAGTTTTTATGGGTGTAAAACCAAGTGGTCATTAACGCTTTGTGGTCTTGGTATGCGTAGTCTACTATATTCCCCGGGCGCTTAACCGAACTCACGAGGCCCCGTAAAACCCGACGGCATGCCAGACAGAGATTTCTTATTTTTATAATAATAAAATACATGCCTCTATTTAAGATACAAACGAAAGATACAAAGAGACCTTATTATCATAACTCGGAGATTATTCTGTCTAGGTGGAATCGAAGGTTTAAACTAGTATCGAATGCACTGTATAACTCGAAGAGGACTCATGGGCCATTTCTACGTCCGCACTATTTTGGTTAAGTGTTCTTCAGCTTTCAATTAATAGTCGCAATCATTCGCAACTACGGCAACACTGAATATCCTTAAGAGTCGGTTTCTGAGGACTCAGTCTGAGTTGATGACTCAGGAGAGAGAAGGGACAGTGTATATATAGACCGAGTTCACCAGCCAGCTTGGGCCCTGGGTACGTACGTCATTCCGTAGGACGCCATTTTTCAAAATCTCTATTTCTAGCGTCCACTTTAAATCCGCTCTTATTTTGGAAGCTTTGATCTTCTACGCTTAATTTTTTTTTATTTATATTTATGTTGTGTAATTTTTCCATTGGGTTACAGCAAAGGCGTAAAGGTCACGAGAATTGGCAGTGGTTCTCTATTCTCAACGATAACCTATTCGCCGTTTTTGTGCGATTTGTTATTAATGCATTTCCAAAGCATTTAAACCTATTAAATAAAACATTTTTTTTTACTCATTAAAAATTTATTGAAATATACGTAAACGAAATAATGGATCTAGAAATTACGAGAGGGGTGAAACTTTATGTATCAAATGTATGTGAAAAACAACTCCGTGTTTCTAACTAAAAATAATTTATTTTGTATGTTACATTAAACCGGCCGAAAATTGTCTTTCTAAAAAATCAAATAGCTCATAGAAAGAACGATTTTTATCTTACTCATTGCATTTATGTCACCGTCTTTAATATATTCCTAACTGTCACAAAAAAAACTATACTTAGGTCGAGAAAACTTATGACCCATATTTAATTCAAAAAATACTAAATTTCAATGAAATAACAATAATTTTGTAAGCCATCTTCTAAAGAGAGGGAGGGGAAGAACGTATATGGCCATACTAAAAAAATCCTGCTATTCCAGGCTAGTTCAGGGAAGAATGACTGGTGGTAGTTATAAGGCCACAAGCATAATAGTTTCATTGAAATATATTTACAGAAGAAATATTAACAAGGAGAGAAAAATATTTGTAGAGAAAAACAAGAAAATTATATACATAAGAAATAATTTACAAAGAGATTGAACTATCATATAATAGGTAAAAATCAAAGAAAATTAATAAAGAAAATAAATTAAAGCTTAATACTTAAAGGCATGCTAATAAATAAAATAAAGTAACATACAGGTAGATCGGCAAAAAGTCTTTGCTTTTTTTACGTGTTTTTTACTTGCTTTTATTGTCCTGTTGAAATCTCTGTAGTGTGTGTGTAAGCTACTGTGTTCCCATGTGGAATTACTGTTAATGTTTACTATCGAAACTACTGTAAGCAAACTATACTAGCTGTTCATCTTAGTCATAGACATGCAATGTCATTTATCAAACTTGGCCAATTTTGTGTTTGATCCAATGCTGCCAACCTTGGTTTTAATTGTTAAATGGCTGTACCCATTAAATTATTACATTACATTATTAAATTAAATTACATATGTAAACTAAACGTTGGGTATTGAAAGTGATGATTTCCAGAGATGGTTTGGACATCTGTATATCAGCGATGACCCATTGTCGATAGTGCCTCACAATCGATAGTCCCAATTCTATTTCCTTCGTACATTCGATTAATCGATTAACAACTGAACATCTTGAAGATATCAAAAATGCCATTTAAAAACTTTAATTGCAAACTGCAACAACATATTGCTGCTCGCTGGTCCGCATTTTGGCAGGCCACTTGCGGTTTTGCCTACCTCACACCAGAAAACAAAATACTCTTACATAGAACCATATTAAAATCATTCTGGACTTACAGACTTAAATCCAGCAAAACCCTTAACATCAATTAAAACTTCTTTATTGTGCAATAAGTAATAATTATTATTAGGCAATAAGTAATTGTGATAAATGTTCTCATTCATACCATATTTACAATCATTCACTCGCTCATTCATACAGTACTTACAAACCTTTCAACTTAAAGTCCTAAGAGGATCTATTAGTGCGTCTTTTTATGTCATAAAATCCTCCGTAATGACCTTAAACGGCCCTCTATCAAAGATCATATTTCCCTTAACTATTTACAACACCACCAGAATTTAGCTGTCTATCCAAATCTTCTAGCAAGATTACTTTTATGTACCACCCATACCTACAACCCTCCTTGGAGATTAAAACGGAAGTAGCCCCGTGATCATTTGAAAATATTTAGTCACTAGACTAGAAACTCTTCTGGCACTCTTCATTTGTCTTCCCTCATGCCTCCTTGATCATATGAATATAAATTGTAAATACGGTATGAATAAAAGAGTAAATGTAAATTTGTAAATATGTTACGAACGCGATTTTTTATCACAATTATCTCTTACCATACTTGGGAAAATTGATTTTTTATTTAAATGAAGATGTATTATTAAAATCGGTTCTTTAAAATCGTCTTTCCAACAAATAAAAAAATTTGACAAATAATTAAAATATTGCTGAAAAAAATAAAGTTTCAATGAACTCAATAAATTTTAATTTGTCATTCTAGATTTACTAACTGGAATCAATTCATGTTACTTTAGCTCAGAGTTATTTCGTTCTTAAATACACGAATACTTGTACATAAACTTAAATTTTATTTGATAAAACTTTTGTACTGAATATATTGCCATACAATATACTGTAGTATACAAGCATACACTCTAAAAGTGCATCGGGTTCTAGCAAAATATCCTGGTATAAACCAAAACATTTAAATTTTCATATTAAATAAGAAATAAATTTAATAATAACAAATAAAAAACACGAAGAATATTAAATAAAAAATGTTAAATACGTTTAGCTCATGGAGTAAGTGGTGTAAGCAAAGAATGTTTTTAAAAATTATTGTTTGCAATGTGATAAGTAACAGATAATGCTGAACAATTTTTTTTTAAAGATTGAAGTTAATTATTTAACTAGAACTACTTTCTTCAGGGTCGATCAGATTAGAGCAAGTTATTAGTTTCTTTGATAGTAACTCAAAAATAAAACGAAATAATACGATAATTGTAGATGAAACAGTTCTATCTCCTCATACAGATTAGAAACCATTGCAATAAAAAAAATAATTTATTCGTTTGAAATAAAACCAAAATCAATAAAAATAGTCATTCTGTGGTCAGGAAGACCTGGAATGAGCAACCTTCAGACTGAATAACAAGTGTTAAATGAGTGCACACTTCGATTCTAAATTAACATTCATCAAGCGCATTGACAGTTATTGTTTTCTGTTATGAATAAAAAGTTTGGTTTAAACTACGGAAAGAAGCTTGGTAATTATTTGTATATACGACGTCTACTTCACGCTTGTCTGATCCGTTCGCATACCTGTGCTGCTAAAAACCGTAAATTTCATTAAAATGAATGCTCGAAATTGTTCATTTCATAGAAGAGCCCGTATAGTTCAAATGCATGAAGTTTTAAATATTCCCAAAATCTAAGTTTATATTTTAAAGCATACATTTTTTTTTTGATTCTATCACAAAAGCTCTTATGAGTACTTAAATGCAATAGATCGCCTCGAGCTGTTCCATAGAAACGTTCAAGCATAAAAGACTGCAGCATTTGATATTTTAATATTTATAATTACTATCATAAGTTTGTTTTGTTTATATACTTAATTTTATGTTTGTAAATATATACGAGATAATGATTTTTTTTCAATTCGATTCAAATTGTGTGTAAGCTGATGTCTAAAATGTTTTACTGAAATGTAAGGTTTGGGATAGTGAGCATTAGGCGGAGAATCCGTTAGGCCGGTAGGTATCTAATTTTGTAACTCTCCCCCACCCGGAGCTCTTGATTTTGTGTCTACCTTTATACCCTGCTTAAACAAACTGATACCCTCAGTCCACAGGGTGACTAGCATAGATTGTGTATTATTTTTATGCGTCAAGTTTGATCCATCGCAGAATTAAGTGTTCCGTTACGGCTGCGAAAACTATTTAGTGACAGTTTTAACGACGTTTTAATAGTTCTCTCACTTATTATTGATCAGGACATAGTGATCTTTAATCTCATGCCCTACTGACAGGAAAATGTCCGTTACTTACAAGTAACTTAAACCAGTTTACTTTTTTCCAATTAAAAGAATTCTGGAGCGTCTAGTAGCGCATTTATGCAAAATATCATATGTAAAAAACTGGAGTTGCCAAAAAAAAACAAGTACACTTTTGATAATACAAACTAAGATTAATCATATCACGTAAAAAGCACGTGCCCGAACTGTTTTGATTGTTCATTACTCCATTTCTTATTACACAGTTATTTGGTCTCACGTGTTTTTTAATCAGCACGCCTTTTTCCATCAATCAAGCGTCAGTGTGTAGTTCTCCTAATAAATCCATTTCCGATTACAAATCACCACTTCACATGGGTCCATTCAGACATCATTCCCTCCCTCGTGTGTAGGGATTCTATCACAGAGCAGGATCAGTGGGGACTAGATACACGAGAACGTGATTTGCTCTTTCCTGCCTACTGGCCATCTGATCCTGAACCCCTTGACTTCTTCATCTGCAATAGTTTAGAAACAGTGAACTATTCAATTGCGTCTTGACCTTCCTTCCGATCTTCGATCCTAACTGCTTTACTAGGTCCAATTAAAAGTATCGCCTCCTTCATTTTTTTGGGGCCCTGTTGATTGGGACCTCTACCACCAAATTATTATTGAAACCTGAGATTTTCTCTGAAATCATCACAAGGAGATGGTGATGATGAGCATTCTTTACGCAATCCAATCCAACAACAGGTATGGGAAACATCGTCACCCCACCGTCATCCAAAAATCCGCAAATGAAATCTTAGCCTCAGCATCTCAAATATTCAATTTAAACTTCGCTCGAGGACAATGTGGCTAAGAGAACTCATAAGTCTGCTTTCACCGCTCATATTACTATCATTGCTTTAGATTTGTGAAGCGGCATTCGATCGAAGCGATAAAACTCCTTTGACTGCTACTTTTCCCTCCAGCTACTAAGGATTTCCTGTGGATTGTAAGTAGAAAAAATTCTATGTAAATCCTCCCATTTCGTCCTGACTTTGGATCAAATGAAGACGTCCGAAAAATTCGCACAGCACCATTCGCTTCCTCTCACGCCTTGCCTTGCTCATACCGCAACTGTTGAGAAGTTCCTCACTTCACTCAATCCTTTTTCACTTCTATCATTACGGCTAATTCCTCTTATATATATTTCGATAAACTTACCCTACAGAAAATCTCAAAGAAACCGTTCTCCTCGAATTCTCAGCCTACTTCCTCCTAAAGCAATAAACTTTCTGACCTATATTTATAATTGCATTATCTGAAAAGTGCGCTTTCGACTCCTTTGGAAACACTCTACAATTGTCTTTTTTACTTCGGTAAAACATCCAATGACATTTTATTTTAGCGTCCAATTAGCTGGCTTCCTATCCTCTCCAAAGTCTTAGAAAAACCCCGTCCTAAACAGAAACAGGACGGGGTTTAGGGTATTACCAAAACTTGAAACCTAAAACCTTTTTCCTTGTCACCAGTTCGGGTTCCTTTTACGACGTTCCACTGTTCAACACATATCCTTCGTCATCCAAAGCAATCATTATTGCACGGGTATCTTTTTGGACGTAACAAAACTACAAGGTTAGGTCTGCTTTAAAGCTCAAAACATACTACTTAACCTTCTCTAAATCCTACCTTTCGAACAGATATTTTCAAGTCAGCCGTGGTTTAGAATATTTTAGCGACTATCCCATGTAGCCCACCGGAGTATTTAAATTTATGATTTCAGTGAATGTCTGTAAATGTCAATAGTATAACGAAATTGAATAAATAAAAGACATATTTTGAAATATCTTATATTTTCATGCCATACCTCGTCGAACTAGCTCTCTGTAAGTAAAATTAAGGGTCACACTGTGACCCAAATGTCTGCAACTGTGCCCTCCAAGTACATTGTTTACAGTTTTTGCGAAGGGAATTCATACACATAGAAGGATATCTATTTGTGCATGGTAGTTCAGTTGGTAGAGCCTTCGACTGGATATTGGAGAGGTGGCTTGATTCCCGACCCTGCCAATTTATTTTTGTATTTGGCTAATAATACAACAACGATATTTTGTTATATCATCTATAAAAGACAGATTATTTGTTTAACTGTTTATTAAATACATTTGTAAAAATAAGAGACGTAGAATGTGATGTAACAACATCTTTACGATGGTCCAGATACAGACCGATGGCGTATACACATCAAGTATTAATCAAATGGTCTTAAATAAGTAACTCCATATTTTCGAGCAAAATGACCTCGATTCATTTTTTTTTTACCACTCCGGTCACTGAAAATCCTAATCTGATGATATAGCCGATTATAGAGTCATCAGAAGAACTAACTTATTTGTCTATGAAATGCTCTTACATAGTGAACACAAAAATACAATACAATATTCATGAATAAATATTAAATCTCATTACTTAGGCATACCTTTTTTGTAATGAGATTGTATAAAGTCAGAGATTACAAAAAAAGTTAAAATGAATATTCTATCTAAGCCTATTCAGAATTGATAAAAATAATGGGGCTTAGACTAGTTGCCTAGCTGGTTCAGTTAAGTAGGATAGCTAGGATTATTAAATCTTATAGAGATTAAGAAAATAAATTAGTTTGGTAAAACTGTAAGATTAATATTTATTAACAAATGGTCTACGCTCTGAACGGTTAACTTCTGCTACCTTAAACGTTTGGTAAAATACTCCTATACAGAACAAATATAGTATACATATACAAAACACTCGTAGTTAATGAAACCAAAATATAAGAAAATATTTCAATTAAAAAAAAAAACTTTATTTTTTAGCAACTCAACTTTTTTTCTTACATCAGTTATGAATTAAATTTTTATTAAAAAAATAAATGATATAGAGAGTGAAGACATGATGAGACAAAATTGTCTGATATTAATGGGACTCCTCGTAAGTTACATAGACTCTCCTGAAGATACTACATCAGAAACAGTTTCCCAGCCACCAGTGGACTCTCACCACTGTACCGCAACTATCAACCTCTACCGAGGCTTCCTACACTCCTTAATTACTTCTACTGTTGGCATCAAATTATTTGTTGGAATATCTTTAGATTTATTTTTATGTTACTGTCTTCATCGTGTTCTCGAGCATGAAGAAAAAGACAGAACCATAAAATGTGGTGGCGCTGAAGTGCTAATGTAACTTCGAACTATGCACTAGGGGTTACCTCCTCTCTTTTAACCTGAAATTCGGTTTTCGTAATCGGTTTAGTTCCTGTTTTGCTTAAGTAGCTAAAAATTAAAATAAATGAGTGTGGATACAAGAGAAGCAGTCAACCCCTATCCCCCAAAGGAAAAATCCTAGAGCGAGCCGGGGATTCGAAGCTAGACGTCAGCACTTAAGTCTTTAATGTCCTTTTACACGGCCTTCCGTGTCCTGCTCAGGCGAACTATTATTCCTATGTGTAAAAAAATCATAGGAAAACGGAGAGAGAGAGAACTAGCATAATGGGTTGACCTATTTCTTCTGTTTCTGTTTCAGTTCAGTTCTTGAAATCGTCTGTGTAAACACGTTCCTTCCTTAAGCTGTTCAGTCCGATTATCAGTGTTTTGTGCGTAGTACGATTCTACTCAACTTACAATGTTGAAAGATCACGACTTCCTTGGTGAGTTTATTATGATTTACAAATCGAAGACATGCTTGTGGTAAAAGATGGACACAAACCGCCATAATTCAAACATCAGAGAGACCACTTACACATCTCTGTTGCAAAAGGAGTACGACGGAAAGGCAACAAAGGCGGAGGTAAAAAAAACAATAAACAACCTACGCACATCTTAATAATAGGCGTCAGCAATTTTACCAACACTAAAATTATAATTATTATTATTATAAAATAAAAGCTCCTAGAAAGCTCAATCTGACTCGAAACTGATAAGATAATTGAAAAGGCTAGAAAACTGCGAACTGAACTGATCGTGTAAAAAAAACCTTATCGACTGATATGAAACGAAAACTGAAACGGAACTGATAACTGACAGGACCGTGAAAAGGGCCTTTAAGACTACAACAGTTTTGGTTTATTTTATAAATATTACTTTACAAATTTAGATCTACTGGAATATTTTTACGGCCGCTATCGTAGGACACACAAACAAACTTTGTCGGACATTTTCAGCTGGGATTTAAATACTCACTGTCAGTTTAAATGTCAGAGGAGCTTGTTGAACAAGAAGGCATGTTAGGTACGCATTTCGCATAGTTTAAAATTACATGCATAGCTGTCGTCATTCGGAAATTAAACACCGTTGGAATATACGATGTGATATGACAATTTCATTGAAACAACTATCATATCCTTCGCATGCATCACTTCCCCCCAGTTGAACGGGGAGTGGGGAAATTTCTTGGAAATGTTTTTAACAACTACGTAGAAATTCATAAAGAATATGAATAAACTATGATAAAAACATTAGGAACTGGAATGTGTAAATTTTATCAAAGATGACCAATTTTATATAAAAAAAAAAAAAAAAAACGAGTCCGAAAATTCTACTTGTAATTTTAAAGGTGCTTTAGCGTCTTTCGCATGCCTGTCTGTGATCTACGATACAAAAAAGTGACACAATCGATCTGAAATCACACAGTATACATTTTGGTTAGTATAATCTGAGAAGGTCTGCCTCGTCCCAAACTATTAAAAGGCAGCTTATCTCTGACGACGTTAAGTAAGAGAAATTCAATAATAAAAATTTTGTTTGGAGCCAACAATAGAAAACGGGGACCAATCAATAGATTTTTATTTTAATGTTTTATTTGTTTACACTTTTTTTAATTCGTTGAAAGGTTTAAAAACGGAATGAAGTAAAAAAAAAAACACAGTTAACTTTAAAACAATGTCAGGGGTACGTCAAACCTTAGTACAGGTTTGCACTATTTATATGTAATAAACAGGTTACATTTTAATATCTAATTCATTAGCAATATTTGACAACTAGACATATCTGATTTAACATATTAATAACTCTTAATACCCTCTCGCTAAAACTTATACCATAAAAGTACAGACTGAGTAACAAAAAATGTTTCAATTAACATGACGATCATCCTGGCCAGGAAATATTTTAATGACTGATCTCATTTATTTTGAATGACACAACGTCTAAGTAATAAGCAAGTATTTTGTATTGAGTGAAATATTGTTTTTAAGAAAAAAATGAACTTAGTTTCATTCTACTGAGTTTTTTTTCTGGTTGTGTAAATGTCACCTGAAGCCGGGATGAAGGGATATCAGTCCGAAACAGAGTGACAAACGATTGATTAATAAAAGTTTAGAATGATGCACATCTTTTAAACTTAATCAATTATGATATCCTTCAAAATATCATATATATTGATTTTTTTTTTATCAGAATACTAAGTAATTATTTTCACAAACAATTAATAAGTCTGTGGGAATTCTCATGCCCGCATGTGTTCCTTAGTATTGTTTTTTTTTTCACTTACTTCGTCATTTGTTTGTTTTTGTATATTTAAAAAATGCAATTCAGGATCAGTATATAATCATCGAAAAAACTGAAGTAATGAATACTACTAATTTGAAATTATTTCTATTTTATCAAATGTATTCAATTTCAAATCTATAACACAACCTTCCTGTCGTTTCGCCGGCTCAAAGGACATGTGCAATCCATGCGCAATTTCGGATACCTATTTGACCCCTAATGGGTTGCCTCGTTCGCCCCCCCTCCTCACCAACCCCAAAAAATAAGAAAAATTATAAGTTAAAATCCATAATATCCAACAGGCGAGCTAGAATTGCTTCTTTGTTCGTTTTGTACATAGCAATTACTATCGTTTGATGAGGGGAACCAGGTTGACATGGAATTAGACACATGGAGGCAAGCCAGCTGGCTGGAAAACAATATCCTGTGTTTAATGACATCACATAAAGGATACTTGCTGTAAATAATAAAGAAGACACGTATGGAACGTGTTGACACACATATAATAAAGAAGGAACATATTTACCAAATGGCACGTTAATTATCCACAAAAAAAATTGTTTATGGTTGATTCCGCCATCTTGATTTTACCTGTCTCTGAAATGTTTGCAAAGTGGAAGAAACTTGAGTTCAATAATTATTGAACAATTGTCAAAAATTACAATGCTTTTGAATAAGCGTTTACAATTTCTGATTGATTGAGTCATTTTAAGCTATTGTAAAACATTACAGGTTTGACATACCGAATACGATCTGTAAAGAACCTGTTTAAAGGTAGGGCCTCTCCCTCTGGGCTTAGCAAATCTGGTGTCCGATCTTCTGGAACTGACAGATAAAAATCTTGCTTTTTTCTCTAAAAATAAGTCAATCAGGAAAATTGTTAACACAGGACGACTAAATGAAAGTATAATTTACCCAAAGGTATGTCCTTACGTTTGTAATTTAAAAATTTTGATGCTGGTGTAAAATTTTAGGGACAGCAAATTTTTTTTTCACGCAAACCTGTAACATCTATGGATAGCAGAATTGAAGGATACCAATATCCTTATATCCAGATATGTGGTTAAATTACACGTTAGGTACATTGTGAATTTTAACGAATTGAGAATTAGTCGGGTGATTCAGAAGTCTATTCAATCTAGATGACATTTCTATGAGTCCATGGCGTTCAACATTTATGAATGATAGTGCCATCTTCATTACAATTATCCATTGTCTTCCTAGGGCAGATTGTAATTTTCTTCCAATAATGATTTAATAATAATTACAAGGAGACATTTCTTGGCTACTACTATTCCCACCACCTCTGTGATTTCCAGTGATGGATCACTACCACAAATTATCACTGACAAATTGCTGGCATAACCAGTAATGTGATTTGTTATTAATGATATAAACTTTTTATTAACAAATTATTTGATTTTGTTAATTTCACTTTTTATGGACTTACGAGTATTTTGTTAATACATACTCTCCATTAATGTGTACTAAACTATTACAGAAACAAATGAGAACATTGAATCTTGAATAGCTTTTGAGCTGAGACTTGAGGAAGAAAACAGAGGAATTAACTTTTTAAGTTAATATTACTTCGAACTGCATTTATCCAAACAGACTTGCGGACTAAAACTCTGGGGACGGTCAAACCGTCAAACATGAAACGAATCCGAACGTTCCAATCCTGAGTCCTTAAAACTGTAGTCCACGCACCATTTTACATCACCGCATCCTTGTATAGAGATCTCCATGTGCCAACTGTATTGACAATGAGTTATACACTCAAGATTGTCTAGATTCCAAGAAAACCTTTGAATCCTCTTGTCAATTCCTGATCCAGTAACACTCATCCTTACAAATTTCCATGGACACCAACAAAACGGCAGATTTTTATTTTACATACCAACTGTTTGTATTAACTTACCTTTAGGGAAATATCGGAAGTTTGAATTTTGGATAGCAATGGAGCTGTTACTTGAGAAAGCTTAAAACTCTTAAGATTTAAGTGATACGGGTTTTAGATAGTCTCGTTTACCACAGCTATCCTAGAGTACATAAATACGCAAATAAATAACAATTATCTGTTTGAAAATAAAGCCTCTACCTCCAAGTAATTTGTATCGAAACTAAAACATATACATGAATGGGTTGTGGAACATTCCTTCGTAAAATACCCAGACATGCGGAAAAATGTAGTGATTTACCTCTATCTGTGGGCTAGGCAATTGACTAGTAATTGCGTTATTACATATTTTATTTCTCTTCTGCATTTTTTCGTTATTTGCTTGTTCATTTCAATTTAGTTTCACACATTATTTTTTCTATTACGTTTTGAGCACATTTTTTTTCTTGATTGATCACTTATTACTAGAATAATACTATTAAAATATTTTATTTATTTGGAAAAACAAATATTAGTTATTATTTAATACTAATTAACAGCCAAAGAAATGTCGACAGGTGCCAGAGACCTTTCCAATCTCTTCTTAGCCGGTATTATGTTTTCATTGGCAGCTAATTAGTAATATAGTTGAATGTGGACAAAGTTTTATTATAGCATTTTCAGCTGTGGTTTGGTGGCATTTCAAAAGTATATATTAATAAAAATAATTAGCAGAGCATGGTTTCGATCCACGGACCTCTGGGTTATGGGCCCAGCACGCTTCCACTGCGCCACTCTGCTGATAAGATATTAAGGCACCAAACACACTTTAACCACCCCTTCGTGAAGGATTCATTGATGAAAAATAAAGAAAACCTTGTCTAACCCGGAGGTAGAGGCTTTATTTTCAAACGTGTAATTGTAATTTGTCTAGTCATTTATGTGCCCTAGGATACCTGTGGTAAAAGAGGTACAATATATCTGAAACCCGTATCACTTAACTGAATCAGTTTTAAGCGTTCGCAAGTAACAGCTCCGAACCTATTCAAAATTTAAACTTCTGATATTTCACCAAATGTGAGTTATTATATAAATTGAAGTTTTGAGAGCTGGCAATTGAACTATTGTATTTAAAATAGACCTAGTCGACTTTAATTTTTGGACAATATTACCTTTAAGGTGATTTGCAATGACCGGAATTTTCTCAGCCAGTGAAATAAATAAAGCTCCAGGGGGCGAAAAAAAAAACTTTTTTTAGCAACGACAATTTCTACATGTTTTTTATAAAAAAATTATCAAGTTTACGATTCTGCAATTGAGAATTACCTAACTTAAATAGTTTTTTAGCTATCGCTTCTTATATTAAAAATCATTAATGTTACACCCTGTATATGCAAAGCTAAGAAATCTTCTAAATTCACCCACCTGTGGAATTTCACCTCCCCAGGAAAAGTGGAGGAAATATGGATTAAGGGCCTATCTATTTTAATAATATATTTATTATCCTTGGATTATGTCCCTTTATTACAAACATTTAGTGGGCTATTTTACAGTATAAATTTCCACTGAAAACTACAATGTGCTGAGTAATAAAAATATTGATATAAGAAAAACTGTATACACAGGCAAAAAGTACATATTCTTCAATTGACAAATACATACTGAAATAAATGTAAACAAAACCTTGATAAGAAAAGAATAAAGGAACCGGCTTGAAAAATAAATACCTTTTACCATCTTTATTTCGTTTACATATATTTATTTTATTATTCATTGACGTGAGCTTTTTTGAGACACATCCCAGAGGTTTTTTTTAAAAGATTTAACGTCCATTTCGTTTACGATTAAGTACATACCCAAGATGGTTACGCTAAATAAATTAAATAAAAAAAAAAGTTACTGGTCGTGTGTTTGTTGTTTACAGAAAAAAAATCTGTTAACAAGCTAATTTAAAGAATGAGTTTTACTGTGTGTAAGAGTGAATGAAGAATTGTGAATATCATATGAATAAGAACATTGATCACAATTACTTATTGCCCAATAAGGCACATTTTAATTAATTTTAAGTCATTTTTATCACAATGAAGATTTTTGATTAATATTTAAAATCGTTTTCAGATCTGTTACGAAACCCCAAACTGTGTTATTTAGCACAGTATAATTGTGGATATATTGAAAACCTATGCTTTATGGTATTTATCCTATAATATGTTTATATGTTAATGTTTACATAATAATTTCTACTTTTGAATAATACAATAGCTGGCTAGATCTTTTGTTTTAATATTATTATTACGTTTTGTCACCTGGGAAAATATACATAAAACATTTTTTTTTTTTTGAGACTTCTTTATTGTGCTAAAATTACAATCTCCCTTATTAGGCAATAAGTAATTGTAATAAATGTTCTCATTCATACAGTATTTACAAACAGCCCAGAGACCTCCCAATTCCACACGATTGTCACCTCCCTCGCATGCGAAAGAGGAAGTGGAGTTATGGGTTGCTCTTCCGTAACCGGATACTAGCCGGTGGAGGCTGACGAAGAGCGCGAGAGCCTCATACGCTCAGTACATGATTGGAGAAACTGGCCATTGCCAGGACTTTCTACTACATAAAAGTAATAATAATAACAAATCTATGTTATGGTAAAGCAAATAAAATAATGCATTAAATTGAATTTATTTGGGGTCACATTTATTTATTTGACTCGATTGGTTTGGTTCTTCTATCAAACTCAGCGCAATGCATTGGTGCTAAAGTTAAAAAATTAAATTAAATTGTTTAATATTGATCCAAGCTGATTTCTATCCCCAATTGAATTATTTCCCAATAGTTAATTTCGTGTTTTATCAATGGAAGATTTAGTTGGATAATATTTGACAAAAATAATTGAATTTACGCTAAAATCAGAGATTGTTGCAATACAGAAATAAAATAAAAAGGTTAGATACATATAAATGTAGTTACTTAAGCTAAATATTTACATAAGTTATCAGAGCTCTCTTATTTAATTATCATGTACAATCTCGCTGACTAGGGACCCAGCCTGCTTCATGATTCGATCCGGTATCTCACCTCTCCCTTCCTCCTGTCTCCAAAACCTGAACTCTGAATAACCCCCTCCTATTCAAGAATGGTCTTTCCGGAACCAGCATTTTTTCTGTACTTCCTTCAAAAGCGGTATCTTTCTTCTTTGCTTCTGACCCTCTCTATCCTCAAAAAAATGTATTTCTTATCTACCTTTACCCCGGTCTGGTACCCGAGGGGTTTTATGGTGCCACATCCTGTCTTGCGAAAACTTCGCAACCACGCCCTTTAGCCTTACGATTGCCTCGCTTTACCTGGGCCTACAGCTCTTCCTCCTTATACAGACCCTTAAAGCTAACGTGTTTTGTAAAGACCTATGAGCTACTGTTAATTTATATATATCATTTCTAAGTAATTATAATTTATATATATATATGTATGAAATGTTACACATATAACAATTTGTACATGACAAAACTACAACAGAAAATTGTTGTTAGTGATTCACTTGGTGAAAGCATAAGATACACGTAATAATGGAATATGTGTTTTATTGAATCCCTAACATTTTATATTTTGATCAACTGAATTAGACGATGATTGCTTTAATATACATACTGAGTACGTACAATGGAAGTGCCTGTATTAACTATTTGTCTGTCGAAAATCTTGGTTTCAATCCTCTGTTCTGTGAATACTCAGATAATCTGTACTCGGTTTCACGGGGCAGTCTCTATTGAAACTTCTGAAACCGACTGTCCATAAATTCATGGATGTTTGGAAATATTACTGCAATATTTAGCACCTTATTTCCTTATTTTGGAAGACTTATATGTTTATTTTTGAGACTGCTGCACTTTTCCGTGCTTCCCTAAAAAAAAAAAAAAGCTTGTCTTTATAGAAGAGTAAGCGTTTCAGTTTAGGATTTCTTCTTTATCAAATACGAGTATGCTTCTGAAAATTGTATTTTGATGTGAAGGTAGCTTGCGTAAACATAACTCATAGTTTTATCTTTCTAGTTCAACCAAATCGGATTATTGGGTATTATCAACTTTACTAGGTGTGGATTTTCGCGAAGACAGAACAGTTCGATCATACATTTGTTTTTATCCACTTGAAGTACCTTTCGTCGTAGTTGGAAATTATTTTCCTTTGAGGGGCCTGAAGTCCAATAGGTGTTCATAATGTACGTACAGTTTGACAGGAATGAATTTATTACTGAGAAAACAAAGGAAGGAATATCAGATATCTTCATTGTCAATAAAATCCAGAAAGATCAAATGGTACATGCTGTTTTTTTTTCAAACCCGCGAATGACAGTTTCTTATATTGGCATACCTGATGGATTGTTGAACGCTATTTGAAACTAAATTGAAATTTTGGGATCAGTGGTTCAAAAAAATGTGTTCATTTGAATGACGAGAATTAATATATGACGAGCCTATTAATCCTTGGAACTTATATTATTTCGGGATCCGGCGTGGATTTCCGGCCAAGTTTGATTCACTGTCGGCTACCTTTGCCCCAAGAGGTTCCGGAAGCAGGTAGGCGGCGTAGGTGCTCTCTGATTGGCTGGTCACATCCCCCTCCACCAACCAACTTCCGCCCCTCCCGAGGTAGACCTACTAGTTTGCGCCCAGCTCTCGTGCCAGAAGGATCTTGTTCAGGTCAGTCTCAGCTTATCACTACTCTTAAGAAACTTTAGGTACCACGCTTACGATAAAAAATATAATATATATATAAGGTCTCAACATTTGTTTCTAAAAGCCGTTTGGTCTTTATTCACGATTTTTTTGGACTTCGTTGAAATCAACCATATCAGTAGTTAAAAAAAAATTTTAATATGCAATTAAAATTTGTAATGCACTAAAGATACTGATTATATAAATTATACATGTATACACACATAGATTTTCTTCTTACAACAAAGATTATTTATAATTATCAGACTATTTAACACCATTAATTTGATACTCAGAACTAAATTTTGAACAGCTTCTGTGACTTAGGAAACCTAGTCATATTGAGGCTCAAGTTTTGTTAGTTGAATATATTTCTCGCATATTATGGTTACTATGCCACGACCAAAGTATAAACCGCCTACTCCAGGTATATATATCTTATACATCAAAAGGTTCATTTTTACGATAAATTATATTAAATTTGTTCTAAGAATTATGGGGGGGAGATTGGGTTTCTAATTAAGATTATAGCTTATTAATGTTTGAGTTGATTTTTTTTTTTAAACGAGAAACATCATGTTTATCTGTGGATAGTCTGTCCTAGTATTTGTTAAACTCCTGCTCATGCTCAAGACATGACATTTTACGTGGAGTACGATATATGAAAAAATATAGATATCTTCATAAAACATGATTAAGTGTAATTCATTACTTGGTATTAATATAAAGAAATAATACTGACTATGATATCAATTTAAGCCAATGACGTCCTGATTAATAATATGCAATATGTTTTTGGCCATAAATGGATTATAATAATAGTCGTTAAAACATTCATAAAAAATGTATTTGCAACCCCGGTTAAATGCAGAATATTATTTAGCTTAGAGATAGTTAAAATTGGTCAGTTATTAATTAATCACTTTTAATCAAAATTTTCCTAGCATATTAAGTAGGATATCAAATTAAATATCTTGACGTCCTAATAAGTAGTATTTATCATGTGTTTTGGCTATTGTGTATTTGGTATATTATTAAAACTGTCAATTAAATTGTTTTCGAAACCCTTGAAATTGAAACCCTCATTGTGTGATCATTCTTGACTTGGTTTTTTTTCACCCCTGCTCTTTCTGTTATTGTAGCCTAACCAAATGATAATTATAAATATTAATAAATGCTAATTTTTTTATTTGTATTAAGTTGGACCATACCATGACAAATCCTATTACATGTATCAAAGGAAACCCTGAAGTTGTTCATCTGCCTGTTCATTCGTAATGCAATCATTTCAATCATCTGAGATGCACTGATATACCCCATTGTATTATTGTGGTCTGATTGCGAGTATGCAATAGCGATTACTTCCTCATGTCCTTTAAATGTTGGGTCATGTTGTAGATTACTTTCCAGTTGCCCTTTGCAGCATTATAGTATATGTGGTATTAAAACTTCGAGAGGGGAAAAGCTTATGGTTTACTCTATTTTTGGGTCATAGAACAAAACGGGCACTTACTTTCATCCCTCCTTTGTCAAGAAAGCGTTTTGGTTTATATTTGACTTTTGCCTTTGAGTGCGAATCGAGATTACTGCCAATTTTCTCAGGGCCACTTATCAAACAGTCTACATGTAGAGGAAAGTTTGTTGGGTAGAACAAAAGAAAGAAAAGCTGGTTTCTTGTTGTGTTCCCCGGAAGTAGCATTCGGCAATTCCGCCAATAATTTAGTTATGTTGTAATTGATTGTAATCTCTCTTACTCGTTTAAAAGTTCAGTTCTTAAGAAGGTTATCAGCGATACTCTTAAGAATAAATTATTTGAACAATTTGTACTTTAAGATTTTAAAAAATCAATGTCAAGTATCTTGACTCATACAATTGTGTGTTATGGCTGAAAAAACGATTTTAATAAATTACTGAATAAACTACCAATTACACATTGTTAATCAAGACAAGTGATGTTTAATTAGATACTTATAATTATAGAAAAATAAATATTTCTTTTAATATCAAGAGATTAAATAATTAGTGAATGCTATTTTGTCTTATGTTGATCTGTCTTCCAATTATCAATTGGGAAACCCTATATCAAATGTCTCTACCTTAAAAAGGGAACTCATTAAGACTAGAACCATCGAGAGAAATGAGAGCAATAAATATTGAATGGCTTTTGAGCTTAAAAGTTTAAAAGGACTTTTTGTCGTGTTATAGTATTTTAGCCCATAATTAACATATTTCGATGAGTGTTAAAAAACACCTTTGATATTCCAATCGCTTCAACCAGTTTTATCACTACTAGAACTGAGGCATACCTACATCATACATACCTAATGGAAATTGATAGTTAGTCACATATATGAGCGGATTGCTGATTAGAATATCGGATTAGGTTAATGAATGAAAGATGTTGGATTTTAATAAAATTTATTAATGTGCAACCATTCGACATACTACTAAATATGTGGTAAGCAGCCAGCATCTTACTTCCTACCTTCAACCACCTCACGCTGGCACCTGATGCAGACGTAAAAATGTCGAAACGTTGTCTACTAATAAATTTAATTAAAATCTGACACTTTTCTCTCACCAACATAAGTATCAGGAATCCACTCGTGCATTGAGACACGCGAAAGATGATCGTCCCATACCAGTTTGCACGTCCTTCTCTCCTTTCGGGCTCAGCATCAAGGACCCAATATTTTTTCTAGTAGGCTGGTTACTTCACCTTACTATACCTACTTTACTACCTACCGCCCGCCCCGACAAGTGAAATACGACGCTTCCAACAACATTGGCCTATCTCTACCTCCCCTCCACCCACCCGGCTCTCAGTTGTCCAAAATTTATTACCCTTCAGCGTGCCTCAATACAGGAATGAATATTATTTTTAGAACTCCTCACTGGAGGAAAAAAACGCGAGATAATGCCGTTGAAGAGCAGAGATCCTGCGTTCTATCTGGTTGAGGTAGTTGGATTGCTACCAAAACCCCTATCATATTCGTGTATACAGATCCATCCTGTTAGTTCAGTCCAAAAATATCGAGTACCACGAACGTTAGCATAAATATGTCTGCTTAAAATATTTATATTAACGGACAAACAAATTGTTTTTTTTTTTCCGGGAAAGTAGACTTTAACGAATCACTATTTTTAAAACGCCAGTGATTATCGTTTTTTTCAGAAGTGCCAAGGCCGACGGGTCTTACTTTTAAACTTGTACTGGGCTGTTTCTTTCTCCTGGCCGTGTTCTTTTTTAGTGGTCGTAATAGTAACCAATATCAATCTGAGGACCGTATCTGTTAAGCCCGGTACAAAAGTGACGGCTTATCATAGCTCTTGTCTAACAGTTGACACCGACCGTATGCGTATTGTCTGGTCGAACCGGTCGGTATAGTTTCCAATGATATGAAGTATTATACTGAGTATTTTTTCAAAAACATTTTAATAATATTTTACAACGTGACAGTGGGAGTCCTGGCTATAGCCAGTTTTTCCAATCATGTCCTGAGCGTATGTGGCTCTCGCGCTCTTGGTCAGCCTCCACTGGTTCGTATCCGGTGAGGCTGCTGATGGAAGAGCGTGGAGACTTCCCAAGACTCCGCTTCCTCATTCGCATGCGAGGGGGTGACACTTATGTGGATTCGGGAGGTCTCTGGGCTGTTTGTAAATACTGTATTAATGAAGAATCGTAAGTGTGGTATGAATAAAAACATTGAACACAATTACTTATTTCCCAATAAGGCATATTGTAATTTTATCTCAATAAAGATTTGTCTGCAAATCATAACATATGCAAATGGGCTACAGGTTTCATTATGTGTGCCAAACATTACTTATTGAAGTTGAAATTAAAGATTATTTCAAACAATGCGGAAACTTTTCTTTCTTTTTTTTTAATTTGAACTCTACTCCCATTTATCAATAAGCAATATAAGAGCCTATTCACGCTAAATTACTTACAAAAATTTAATAGTGAAGCCCCCATGCGGGCTTGGTATGGTAGCTTCGTAACGTAGCACCTAGTTAGGGCTTATTAAGAGAGGCAAATGATGAAATAAAACACCTATTGTCTATCATCTTCTTTATTGATTTCTACCCTGTTTCCGACAGAATATGCCGTCATTCTCAAACGTCTGGCCTGATAGCCAAACCAGTGGAACAGTTACCATCAAGTTGAACTCTCAAGAATGATGGCATAGTCATTCAATTAGAGGGACAAAAGGTGTTTTCTTTCTTAATATTCACACTCAATAGCGGAACCACTCCATCAGTAATGATGAAGATGGATGGCAACGATCTGAAACCATCTTAACGTCTGGCAAGTCACTCCATTTCGCCAGTGTTAGTTCTCTGGCGTTAAAAAGGGAAGCTTTGGTGGCTAGGGATCTAGGGTCTACGCTTCGAGAATGGAAAAAAAAATGCTGCCTTATGTACGCTATACTTTAAGTAGGTTCTTTTATTTGGGCTTATTACATATTCTTGGAGTACTTAACGGTTTTCCCTACATCTCAGACCTCTGCATTTGGTCCAATCTTCTTTGATTTTGTAAACCAACTACCCTTCGTCATTTGCAGATTCCACACTCTTGGCCTTTAAGAGTCCATGTCGAATAACAATCTAATAGATTTAGATGAGGATTCTAAGGTAGATTTAGACGGATACTCATCCGCAGTTATTTTTACCTTTCCGGATTGGATCAGCATGGTGTCTTCTTTATTGAAATATACATTATCCATCCAGAAATGGCCACGTTTTAAAAAAACTTAGTGTACATATATTTATTAATGCTGAGTTCTGGCGTATTCATATGGACAGAAGACTGGTAGTTAATTAAACCGTTTCACCCCTCGTAATTTCGTAAAACGTTACTATGAAACAGTCGTCTCGTACTTAATTTCTGGCTTTCAAAATTCTAGTTCTACATCTGTGACAAAATACAAGGCTTGATTTCCACCTTCCTTAATCATGGGACGTGGACTCATTGGCACAGTAGTACAACAGGATCTCATTTTGGATGGTCAAAATACCAGAAAAATCAAACTACAGATAGGAAACCCCTTGACTAAGGATGCTGTATTATTAGATCGCCCCTGCTCTATTTAAGGGACGGTGTTACTTTTTTTCTGCAAGCTCCTCCTCGCAAGCGTGACTGAGCTTCAGTAAAAAAAATGTCTGTGCCCATCTTGAAAAATAGTCCAAAATAATTTCGTTTTAAACAGGGAAGGGGAGGCGAATATATCTTAGTGTTCTACGGCGTGTATACACTATTGTTCATATGAAAATTTAGGCTTATGAAGCACAGATCTATTAGACAACCAAAAAATCAAACCTAGTGACAAAAGAAATGCTTCAATCAAAACTCCTCCGATTCGTCGCTGGTGCACCTCAGTATGTCAGAAATACGACCATACTCACAGACTTATCAATTCCGCACGTACATGCCTACATCAAGACTACTTACAGACAATTCCATAAATAATCCTTACTTAATCGGAATCTTTACATACTTGGACCAGCAACGCAAGACTTTCCTGTCACGCATGCCTCCGTTGGAACTGGATTAGGGGTTCATTAACTAAACAAACATAATCTTTCACATGAAGAGGGATCAATGGACCAGTTAAGGGTGTAAAAAAATCATCAGTCATTTTATGGTTCTTTTCCGTATGTCATTCATCCCTGTTTGTTACTATAAGCTAACCATCTCATTCATTGGTTTTATTTTGTGTGTACAATTGTGGAAGAAATCACTATAATAAAAAAGGAAAAAGTAGGTACAAGTTCATGTAGTAGCCCTTGGTGGGTTCCAACACGAAGAGTTAGGAATTCAGAAAAAATATTTGCTCCAAATTGGTTGCATTGTTCGCTCCTAACTTTTTGTATCTTCACGACAATGTATGACTCGTATGTCAGTGTCGACTTAGCTTTTGTGCCAGCTGGCAGAGGGATCAGTCTTGACGTTACAAAAGCATTTGACTCCTGTTGTCTCTCGACCAATACACTCATAAATGACATATCCCTCTCGCCTAGGTTGAATTACTAATCGGTCAAGTGCTCTTCTACTTCAAGTAGTATTAACTGCAGATGGCTGTCAGACTAAACGTAAAATAATACAATGCAGCAATACAAATAACGAATCAAAATTGGTAATTAACTGTATTTTTTGTAACATTTTTCTCACAGAACATTTGTTATAATTTTTTTAAACTGTAAATTGTTAAATTAAAATTGCATCGTATTGCTTCTCCATGATGAAAACTTACAATTGCCATGGTGAAAAATTAAAACGTCAAGGAGAATAAATAAAATATTTGGATTTTCTTGACGAAACAAAGATAGGTTGACAGGCAAAGAGTTATAAATATTCAAATACAACCTTTATGACAAATTATAACTATCCTATCGATAATTTAGAAGCTTGTCAACTGGCCTAATTTTTATTTTTGTTTGTAAACATCATAAATTAAATTTTAAACAATAATACAATAGAGACAGAGGTGAATTTGGTCATTAAATTTAATGTATTCCAAGTATTTGTTTTGATTTTTTAATATTACGTTAAAATCCATGCTAAGATAAAACTGAAGTTTTCATATTTGGCCCCCTACTTATTAAGCCCCGACTGCCTGATTGCGATCAAGTGACAATATTTTTGTTTGCCATACTCAGAGGCCAAACAGGTTTTACTTTCAAACGGATGTGGGGAAATCCTTCTGTCAATCTAACATAAAAACAGAAGCAAATCAAGAAAAAATACCAACGCCCCCGTAACTGAATGAAATTAGAGCCTCTCACTTCTTTAGGGCATGGCAATGACAAACTGGGCTATTACAATGACCTAAAGTGACATACCCACGAATAAAATCGTAAATTTAAGTCCCCTGGGATGGTGGACGGAATGTTAGGAAGGGAAGTGACACCATTCGAAAGAAAATACACATTAAAGGAAGATTGCCTGACTTCCCATGGGAAAACTTTGAGAAGCATATCACCGTTACACAATTTTGAAACCTTCCCGATTTTTTTATTACGTTATCCGCGAACAATCCGCGAGACCGGAAGTTGCTTTCCGAGCTGCTAACTAAATCTGAGTGGAGGAGGTAAAGTTATGGGCAGCTGCGGTTGTTTGAGTTGAGAGAAGACGCCTGCAAGCACATTGAACCAGATGCCCATTCCGTCACCAGATGTTCCCTTTAACCTACAACCGTTTTCCCGTCTCGGAGCTTCCAAGGAATACTTGCTGACCCGTCTGACGTCACACGCCCCTGTACCTAAACACGCACCCCAACATGTATTTTTAGTTTGTTAACCCACCCAACTTGTACAGCCTCACAATTTTGTTGCTGTGTCCAAATCTCTCTCTTAAAAGTAAATATTTCTTTCAAATATAGCTCTTATAAATCTTAATTAAACAGCTCCTATGGAATTCTGGTTTAATTATAAGTCTTCCTTCATACTCTAAGCTAGAGTGAACGCATGGTTAAAACTAAAAATAAATCAGTTTAATAAATGCCGTACGATATCACAGAGCCTCTACAGTACAAATATCTGGGCGGTTTTTGTTTCGTCCATTCGCCATCTAATTGTACCGGAGACCTTCGTTCTAGATTGCAAAACATGTGTTTTATTTCAGCTGATCATAAATGGTTCTTGAGACCATAGCATCAATGCCATTTGTTTCTAGTCAACGACTGTAAGGGAAGGAAAATCCAATTGAACAAAATAAGATTGGAAATATTAGGAAATCTAATGCAACTATTATTTGCTATCCCAGGTGGATCTTCTCGGATTCACAAATCTCGTTATATTAAATAAAAAATTTTCGAAATGCGTCTTTTGATCTGAATTTGCTTGTACTAAATAACTGGCTATTGTTTGCTTAGTGCGCCTGTCTTTTAATTTTAGTGCCACACTGCTTCGGCGGGCCTAATGATCATTGTATGTAACTAACTACATTCACATAAGTCACACATTTACCAAACACGTATAGTTTCAATGGCAATGTCATCCCATAATAGTTGTGACCACTCATAGTTATTCCAATCCGCATAATTACAAATAATATATTACATATTATGTATTATTAGCAAGCAACTGATTATTTGTCTATAATTAACTCGAAATGCAACGTAACTTTGATTATATTATATATTCAGTCTTTTTCTGTAAACTACAAAAACAATTGAAATCATGACGTAACTTACTATATATGACTTAATCTTATCTGTAATTTCCGCAAGCGATTGTGTCATATTTTGGGAGGAAGTTAATATGCTTCAATATCGAAAATGGCTTGAATTGACCCCATGGTAAAGTAGATTAATTATTTACTCAACTGTTTGATAATTGAAAAAGTTAAAATTTGCTATTACGTTGAAAAATGTTTATATTTTGTCTCGCTAACTGATTGCCGAGCCCAAAGAGGCTCTATTTTCAAGTGTACGAGGTGAATGTCAGCCTTTCACTCACTCAGCTGTCAAGTGTGTTATACATTACTGGTCATACAAATGATACAATCCATTTAAAAGTTTTAAGTATCATACAATAAATCCGGATCTACAGTTTTATGCTTGCTTTATATATAATATTTATAATCTTGCTAAGAAGTAGAAGGGGCCTGAGCAGAACTGTAACTTGCCTCGTGGCTTCATGGAAGTCACTGATGGTTCCTGTTATTTTTAAGGAAGGAACCTTCCTTACTTCCTTTACTTCCTTTACTCCCTACTTCCTAGAATCTTATCCTTTTCTTATACATATATGTCTCAGCTTTTAGCCCCAGAACCCATTCGTCCCTAGACAGTCCACACAGTATGTATCTAGTAACGTAACGCTTAATATTTGTATATACTAGTGTTTTGCTTGTACTTCATAATAAAGCTTTTCTTTTAAAAGACTCTCCTCTACAAAGATAATTTAACTTACCATGAATATATTATGGTTATGATGCAATAGTGGGATGAATGAGAAGAAAACGTTAATGTGTAAAACGTCGGCATTGTCCCTCTAACTTTTAAGCATACTCAGTAACCACTCAGAACACTAATACCAAAACAAAATAAATTCAAGTACACTCAAAAACGGAAATCCCCTATTAAATGGCGTTATCACCGACATCAGTAGGTTTTTAACAAAGCACTTCCCCCCCCCCCTAATACTTTTAGCGACCAAGGTGGTATAAACAATAAAATTAAGAGCTTTAGGTCAAAAATAGGTTTAAGAACCTGACTCCGGCCCGAATGCAGCCATGTTTTGATATTGTTCCTTTCATTTCCAGGACGTTAATTTCGTTTGTATATATATTTTAAAAAGGACAATTTAGTTCATAATTGTTATGTAAGTAACACACAAAATATTGTAGTCACTAAACAAAATCTTCGAAATGATGACGAGTATGTATTAATTTTTTGTTTGTGTCATTTGTTAAATTCATCAATCAAATAGTTTCTTTAATTATTATAGATCAACAAAAGCTTTAATTGTGTGTTACTGCACGACTAACATTTTTTTTTATTAACTAATTCTTTAAAAAAATCTATTCATAATAAAAGCCTTGGGCCTCTCTTGTTTTTTATATTGATTCGAAGTTTTGCCAAATTCAGATGAAATCATCAGGTGACACGTGGCAAATTATATAATTTCTTTGTTTAGAAGCAATAAATAACATCAAAATTTCAAATGATTAAGCAATATATATATCAAATAATAAAGCATGTTATTAGTAATTTTTATTACTGTAAACAGTTTTATGAATAGATTTTTTTATGTTATTCTAAAAAAACCAATTAGACGGGTTTAATCTTTTCATGTTATTTAAAGTTTATAATTATTATACGGAGTGATTTATAATTTAGTTGTTTTTAATTTTCACTCTGAAAAGAAACAAACACCTTTATAAATTGTTTTGAAAATTCCTTTAATAAAAAACGTTAGACTTGTGTGCAGCGTCACTTTAGGTTTACTTCAACTACTTGCTTGATGTAACAAATAACATAGACAAAAACGCGTCGAATGAACCGTTGAAACATCTAAACATCTAAGATTTTTTCAAGAAATCCTATCATCTTATTGTTGTCTATTTGCAATTTTACTCCAATTAAAGTTTCTCTAAGGTACATATCTGGTGGTATCAGAATGATTTGACGCTGTCGTGTATTGGACTCAACCTAATTATTGTTAAATAATGTTATTATTTTAAAATTAATTACATGTAGTACATACATACAACGACGTTAATTATATTTCCTCACGTAGAGAGAGATATATATTTTTTAACGTGAAGAGACGAACTCCCTGTATACATTTATAACATAAATACAATTTAGATTTATTCGTTAAAAGTAGACAAAATAAAATATTCCTTAAAATAAGAGAAAAGAGGGTATAATTAGTATTTCAGTGTCAATTAAGCTTCCTAGCCGTGCCACAAATTGATTCCTAAAATCACTATTTGCAATTTTACTCCAATATATCCATATATCTGTGGGTTGCAGAATGATTTGACGCTGTCGTGTATTGGACTCTGTGTTGAAATACCTGCCCTAACATATTCAAGTGCCTTTACTTATCAGGGTGAGAGGGGGGGGGGACAGGTAGAGAGAGATGTTAGCGTCTTGTGATAAGTTGTTCCTTCCTTCGATAGGGATCTAGGGGCTGAAGATACACACTGACTATTCCCAGGTGCTCCTTATCTCCGCTTTGTGTGTCGGGGGAACAGCCCTCGCCGTTACAACATGCATTTCCTTTTTTTATTAATCTTTTTAATTAATAATATCCGTCTTTCAGAAAATGTCCTAAGGTAAGCTAGATCAACAATCGGTGATAAGATTTGTCAAATAAATATTATAAACTAATCGACCAATTGGTCCCCGAGTTGAAACGGCTGTACCATCCCTTGTTCACTCCTCTTCAAAGCCTCCGTCCTATTCAAATCGGTCGTCTGACCAATATTTCCCATCCCACCAATCTGCTTCCTTGTACTGTTTTCCTAGCCCTGCCACAAACCTTTCGAACTCTTTACATCTCCTTTATTTTATTTATAAAGAGGATGTTCTGCTCATCGTGGTTTTCGATGAATGAAAACTTGTCGATTGTTCGATAGTTGAAACTTTCTAACCATGTCTGTGGTTGATTGATACAAATTTTCGTGTGCGTTATTTGTTACATCAAGCAAGTAGTTGAAATAAACCTGAACTTGTGCGGCGCTGCACACTTGAGTAACTTTTTTTATTAAAGGAATTTTTAAAAACAATTTATTAAATAAAGGTGCTTGGGTCTTTCGGTATGGCAACTAGATATTAAACGAGACAAAAACTATGTAACTAGGTAAAAATGAGATAGAAAACTGCCTTTGGCGTTCGTTTTTTTTTTTTTTTTTTTTTTTGGTACTTTCTGATATAGATTTTTTTAGCGTGAAGAGCTGAACACCTTATATGCTTATATGATATAAATACAATTTGGTTTTATTCCATAGAAGTTGTCAAAATGAAAATATTCCTTAAAATAATAAAAAAACAGGGTGGCGATTAGTCCTTAAATCAATTAGTATTTAACTTATTCAAGGTTGTTTCAGACCTTACAGCAAAAGGAAGTTGAATGGCGCAGTTTAATTTATAAGTTCTACATGTTCAATCCTTGACTTACGGAAAACGATTTTTGGTGTTTTGTTATTAATTGAACTTGAGTTATCAGGTGCGATTAATGAAAAATCATAGTTATTATGAAGGTTTATCTCCACATGACCCTTTAGTTAAAATTTTTTTTGATTATTCTGATTGTAATTGGTCCAAGACCACATCCCAACCAGTTTGGAATCGTAATAATCACATTATAGACAGCGGTTCTTCGCTCAAATGCAAACATATTTGCCTTTATATTGATCATATCGACATTTGACGTTTATTTCTTGCGTTATAGCAACAACTAGTAGAATTATTCGCATCCTCGATTCAACAGGTACTGATATTTCAATCGGTAACTGAAAAACTATTATCATAACGTTATTTTCCCGTCACAATGATGGTCGTTCGAAAACGGTCAATCGCGGATGCTTCAGTAACAGCAAGTGGCTGGTGCCAAGAGATTAGCAAATACGTAATTCCTCGCTTGGCATAGACAAGTACCGCTTGACAGCACTCTATAATGTAAATGAGTCAGGCCAAAGTGATTCGTGAGATGGTACGAGTTGTCGAGTCAGAAGTCTACTTAAGACGATTTTTTTTCTTCCGTGACAAACATCTTTCTGCGCTCCTGCCTCTTCGGAAACTGCGCGTTAGTCAGTAATCCTTCTTACAATTTTATTCAACTTGATGATTATGTACCATTCTGAAATCAGGTTTGTATTATCCTCGAACAGGGACAGAGTACTTTCGGATTATTAAAACCACACGCTCTATAACACCATATAAAAATGAAAGAAACAATCATGTGTATGCGTTTATTTTACCTTTATCTAATCTGTTTTATAACTAGTTCATTAAACGATTTTCCCCATTATATCATTGACTGAAAATCGGCTTTTCTACAACAAAAAAAATTTAAATAAATATTAACAAATACAAACCTATTTTAGTTGGCAAGAACAACATTAAATACATGATTTATATTGTTGGCTTCCGAAGCTTTAATGTTTGAAATAGTTTTTAATTTATTTTATTTATTGATTATATACCGTCACGCACAAATTTGTTCACTCCTTATTTATAACTTATGCGTTTTGATAATTTATGTCATGAACTGGATCGAGGAGAAAAATAATGCCTGTTTTTTTCCCCCCTAAAACTCTTTAATAGTCAAAATATTATTAAAACATAACAAAAATGTTATCAAATGTATTGTGTTATAAGTAGAAGTATCTTAATTTGATCAACTACTAATAAAAAGACATACCTGATGAAAAATATAATAAAACAATGTAGGATTTGTAGTTAAAACTGACAAAAAAGCAGCAATAGAATCTTTATCTCAAAACTGTTCACATGAATAATTTAATAAGACTACCATAAAGAGACAAACACGTAAAGGAGACTGGTATTAAAATTTTGTTTACTAAAAGGTTGATAAACTTGTCCGTGTGTTTGTTTGGATGGATTAATGAATACTACTTTTTTTAATTTCATTGCTGTGAAATTCACGTTTATATGTATACAATTTAACTTGGTATCATATTTATGACCGCTTTCGTAAAACATAGCGACAGATGAAACACGATCGCTCGTGCCTTAATGAAAGCATACCACCTCCGTTAGGAGGGCACGGGTATAGTCTCTCGAAGTGTCGTATCCATCTTTCGCTGCGTCGTTACCAACAAGTGCTCCTGACCACAAAGAATACGATCTGGTCCCGGAGCTAATGGAGTTAACTTATCTTTGAAACAACCCCCCGTTCCTCGGAGTAAAAAGAAGTTTGAAGTGGATGTAGCGTGAGTGGCCTAGGTGCCCAGGGTAGCCAGGATGTGAGCTGGCATCCATCCCAATGGTAGTTTGTATGCACGCCCTCCATCTCCCAAGGCTTCCCTCGCCTCTTCGTAGTTACAATATCCAATAGTTTACTATCATCTCTACAATAATCACATCCAATTTAAAAGCATGTTTTTGGAACCTTGAGAATAATATGATTATTCAGCTTTCGGTACAGAAATCATTTTTTCTTCAGTCTTTCAATTGATTGCGACTCCCTTGGTCTTGATAACTCCCAAAGAAATAACTAACAAAATATTGCTATAATAATATAATATATTAATATTAAAATATTTTTAATAATAATATTATTATTAAAAAAATTATATATAAAATAATAATAGATAAGAGACGATGAGCAAGAAGGAAGAGGACCAGGAAAGAGGAGAGAACTCTCAAATACACGCAATAATACTTAAAACTAAAATACTCACTATTTATATGTAGGAAAACCACACCCCATATCCTTCTCATACATCCTTCAAATAGGACTCCCTTAGTGAAAGGCACCCATCAATCCAAAATAATTTTTCTTTTATTTTTCCCACATCCTATTTTTTATAAGTTTGAGAGCTATGGGGGGGGGGGGAATCTTTCTAGTTGAATCGTTATGGACAACACTTTTTACTAAATTATTGTTCCTACTCTTACAATTATCAAGAAAACTTGGCTGTTTTCTTTTATTAAGTTATAAATAAAGTCAATGTCTTTTGTGGTAGCAAATAGTCGGTGGATTTTTTTTATTATTCCTAGAAATTTATTTTGCATTTCTTAAACTGCAGAGGAAGTTACTAGTACAAGGCATACTCCAGAATGGCGGCACATTGCCAGTTAAGGAAAAAAAAAAAAAAGGTTTGTTTCTTTTATATCTGTACTTGTTTTAAACAGAAGCTGAATAATTATAGATTCTCAAGAGCAGCTTCCAAACACCGGCTGTTTTATTTCGGGTGTAGATATGAGTCGGATAGTAAACTAGTTGTTCCAATGATCAGTAGCCTAGACTGGCTGTGAGCAACTGTGCTGAAATATTGGTAGGCGACATGGTTTTTACCCACGTTCTCCGAACAGTCTTCGTGCCCTTAAAAATGATAATACATGTCCTGCATACCTGACAAGACTGGTTCGACTTCGCCTCGGTCGGCCTGATGCTTGCCTAGGGCTTTGCTCTCTCTGCCTTGCTCACTCGGATCCATAACATAAGTATCTATGTTTAATGTTACTAAAAACCCAAAACACGTCAACGAATCTCTTTCTAATCACTGAAAAATAATAATAAAGATAAAAAAATTAAAAAATCGCAGTTGTAAAACTATAATAAAGAAATAGATCCTATACATGCGGGCATCAATGGCCATTGTGGTTGACATGACTTAAAAAAAAAATCGTCATGTTTCAATTGATGCACATGAAAAATATCGTATAACTACTCATTCGTTATGGTTATTTTTACTTATCATTTATTTATTTTTGTATGTTATTTAATGCATCGAATTCACTAAATATACTAAGAGCTACCCCTACCTATTAGTGGGCCTCTCATTAACTTATTTTTACTCCGGATGTAGTAATTAAGAGAGTACCTAATAAAGAAAAATGACTGGCTCCTCTTATATATATGTTCATTGAAAATATTAATTTGCGAATAAAGCTTCCTATTCATAGTTTTCGGCCATTCGTCATCTCTTTATCATCGTCTGCCCAGTCTTCGTTATTCACTATACATGTCGTAACTTACACTGTGTGTACGATAAGGGGATTTGAAATACGCTTCATATCATCGCTTGGAAAATTTTAATACGGAACTACTAAAACAACTACTAATATAATGGAATTCATGGCCATGCCTCGTGAGGAGGTAAGGTCAACAGGGGTGTCACTGAAGTCGATGCGCGGGGGGATGGTTGGGTGTTACTTCTCAACTCTATATTTAACAGGATTCACTAATTCATCGTTCAAATAGCTACTCGTTTATCCTCACGAGGCTGAATAAACTCAGACAGGACCTCCCCCCGCCAAAAAAACAAAATCCTTAGGGTAGCCGGGAATTAAACCTGGATCTCCGCTGTAAAAACACCAGCATTAACTAACTATTCTTGACTACGGGTACGGTTTTGGAATGAACTAATACAACTACTATAAAACTATCATAGTTCGAAAATTGCCGTTGTATTGTTTATAGAATACAGAATATCGTATTACTTTGTTATAAGAGCCTCTATCTAATTTAGCCAGCAATTCTGGTCTTATAATACGTGTTGGTTAATGCTAATCATTGTGATGTGTGACCCCCCCTAAAAGCTTTCCTAAAATTCATGGATAAAATAAGTAAACTAACAAACAAGTGAAGCTAGGTGATGAGGATGTTGGCGGGGGGGGGGGAGGAAGCCACGTACGTGCATCTTATACAGCAGTGGTTCCTTCCTGAAGGAGTACATAAAACGTTATACACATACCACAAATTGAGCCTGCGGAATCGGATAATCCTTGAAAGTGGTATCAACGTAAAATATTGATTTATAGTGAATAAAACTTTTTACTCGGAGAAATCACTCGCACCAGCATTCGAGCTATAAAACAATAAAGTTTTAAACTAGGCCCAAAATGCGGCCAATGAAGATAGTTATAAACTTTGTAAAACTATGTTTTTTTCAATGAGAAATTTGTTTTAGGTTACCAGTCCTACTATTATTTATAATTATGATTTTTTAAGTATGTACTTCTGGATGTCTCCCAGATACACAACTTATTCTTTCTCTTCTTTTCTCCATTTTTTTTAAATATAAAACGGAATGTCCATGGCGTGGGTTGGTTAAATGAAGCGGCGAAACGTTAATCAGGCAAGAATAGGTTCTTTGATACGAGCTTGCTGTCCGTCAATAGATGCTTTTGTGATTATATAAACGATCGGGTATACCTTGTGTCTTCGATGCGGGTACTCTTATACAAGTATTAAATAGGTTAGAGATCCAACCTTCTGTTGATGTGCGAGTTACCGATATGATCACACACATGAATAAATGATACTACTCCAACTCTTATTACGTATGTTGGTTCAAGACCCAGAGGATCCTTTGCCAACCTCGTCAGTATCTTCCATTTATTTCTGTCAAGTGGTGCTTGTCTCTAATTGACCACATGGTGTGCCAGCTCATCTCTCTTCACCATATCGACGCGACCAAGCCGAGGCTCCCTGGCGGTCTGTTATCTTCCTATGTCTTCGCAACCGCAGAATATCCTCTACAGACAACTCACCATGCCCACCACAAGGCGTTGAGTCGTAATATCAATCATAGTTGGAAATTTCCTGAAGCCCCTTGTTACTTGTGATCCGCCACTCTTGACATCTATCTTTCACAGGTCCTGCAATAATATCCTCCGATGGCTACTTAAATTCACGAGCAGACAAGGATACATTTTACAAACTAAAGACATTTCCTGTTTGGAAGTTAATTGTGAAGCAGCTCCCTTTGGACTCGCCAGTACATTGTTGGAGCTGTATTTCGTTTTATCAAAAGAGATATTTATTTATTAAAAATCCTTTTGTTTTATTATGCAGTTGTAAGTGAAAATATTTATTATACATTATGTCATTCAATAATTATATATTATGTCCGGAATTTCATAAAATATTGAACTTCGCGCGTTGCTGCAGCAATGAATGTCAATTGCTATATGGGGGGGGGGGGGTTACTGATAAAGCATTTTTTAAGTGAGTCGCGAGTCATTGGCCTTGAAATCTTAAACCCGAAAGAAAGCACCTTGTTGATAATGCCATTTTCAGGGGCCGAATTGATTTAACAAATTAAGTATTTTGGTCCGAACAAAATGCCGAGTATTTTTTTCACAATCCTTAATCAATTTTCACAATAAAGATTTGATTTGAAAAAAAAAAAAAAAGAAGATGCTTGACCTGAACCATCAAGATCTGGTCAAACTGTACAGACAGATCTTGCTTGTTGTAAGTCAATACAGCGGGAGGGACAGCAGATTCCACTTATTTCCTTCCTCTACGGGCAATAACAGATTATGATCACATTGATCTTCGAGATGGCTTTTTAAGATTTAAGAGTTAGATGTGTAAATAAGAAAATATTGACGATGTTTCGCTTAGAGACAACTGCACCTCATTTGTCCAGAACCGGTGTAACACATTCATTCAACAACGTTGACGTTGAAGAGATGGCTAATTTGAAACAGGCGGTCACTTCCCGGCTGCCCAACGCCATCTTCAATATTGTCACATCATCAGAACATCGAAAACCTGAAAATGACTCGGTTATATTCAATTGATCAGTTTCTATAATTGCCGAGCCCCAAAATATCTCGCAGCGCTTGAGTATCCATTTTTATAATGAACCGAAGATTAGGGATGTCCCGGGCCCCTGTCTAATTATTTTTTCTTTATTATTATTAAAAATAGTGTGATCAATACTACAACTAAAAATTAATGATCTAAAACTTAATGCAAATTACTCGCTTACAAAACCAGTCGATGTGCCGCCAATGCTGATACTGTTAAAAGTATTAATATTAGCGATTCCACCATTGCTGTCCGGTCACGAGTTACCGATATATGTTATCACAAAACATCAATAAATCCTCCGATACTACTTTTTCTGTTGGTTATAGAACCAGAGGTTCTTTAACCATTCTCATCAGCTAATAATTTTTTTTTAAATAGTAGGATTAATGAAATAAAAAATATTGAATTTTACCTCCACTTATTTAAATACGCGACTTCTATTGTTACTAATCAGAATTTTGTATTACCGTATTTGGTGTATCCTTAATGGTCGGGAAAACTCAGAACTTTAAATATTAAATATCTTCTGAGCTGGGGCTTGAGAAATCTTATAAGTCAGCAAAATGGCGTTTATTTTTTTTTCTGTTCTTCCTCTTATTCCATTTTAAAGCAAAACTAATCAGTATATTTTGAGGTACTGTGGAATATTCCCATAAAATATGTCATGAATTGAATAATTTTTACCAGTTTTGAAATATAGACTCCCTCCGGCCACTGCAATGATGTCTGGGAAGAAAAGGATTATGTTTACACATCTTAGGTATTAATGAATGAGGGAAGAAGGGCTGGTAGTTGTCCTTGTTAGACGCAGCTATTACCCAATTGACTTAGATTGAACCAACCTTCTCTGGCCAAGTCTCTTTATCTTTGCTTTATGAAACTTCACCTGTACTTCTACAAGTCCCCTACGGCTCGAATTTGCTAGGATGAGTCCGAAGGGTGAGGCTTTACTTTGAAACAAGTACAAGACAATCGTTTCTCGTTCGGCTGTCTTACATGCACCTACATAGTGGTGTTAATAATTATACAATAAATTTCTGATTACACCAGTTAGCTATTGTTTGAATTACTATGTCGGAAAGTAAGAGGAAAAAAAAATTAAACTTGATAAAAAGCCTGTCTAATTTCTTTAACTCATACAATTTCTTAAGTGAAAGGATAGAAAATATTTAAATTTAGTTGTTTTCTTTCATTTTAAAAGACATGAGGTGGTAACAGAAAAAGTTTTTCAAAGATGCTCCTAAAAGGCTTTATTTTAATTACGTACGACTATGAAGTACGTGATGTCTTGTCTACTTACGCATTTGATTACACTGAACATTTTACCGTCTAAATTTTTGTTACATACTAGCTAATGATGAATTATGTTTTTGTTTTTTTTAATATGTTTGAAATAATTTCTTTTTACAAATTTCACGTCACTATGTCTTAACCAAAACACTTGCAATCCATGGTTTTATTGAATATATTTTAAAAGTCTAAATTGATTGGATGATTTTTAAAAAGACCACCGTAAAACATACAGACATACAGAAAAAAGAGGATAAACCTGAATGAAAGTAGAGTCTCCTCTCTCGCTTCCGGTTCACCAAAAAAATGTCCTTATTAGCCTTGGAAAACAGAAAAATTGGTATAAAAGTCTCCTAAACTAGGTAAATGTCAATAATTGTTGATGACTAACCACTGGTCGCTTCCTCTCATAAATATAAGTTGTATAGCGTATCTCCCCAAATAGGATTTAAAGTATTCTGATAAAATCTGGAAGTCGTATGGTGATATGGTAAGCCATATACACGGAGCAAACACGGCAAAAAACTTAACCGACTTTATCTCTGACTTCAAATGGCTGGCACAATTCCATTAGCGGGCACAATCGGTATGCCCCATCGGAGCGAACTCAATGCCAACATAAATACCAAAATAGAAAAAATTAAAGAAAATTTTAAAAAACCTATAAAAGTTTAATATCAATTCCTAAACAAATTGCGGTAGTACATTAATTTTGCACCCAAGCGTAGATAGCTCACACTCAGATTCGGTCAATGATTCGTTCTTGGGGTGAACCAAACATGACCCTAGGGGAGGGTTGTAAGGACTAAAAGATCAGGGTGATTCCTCATGAAGTGCCCTTGGTGCTATTGACTTCAAAATTGAGCCTGTTAGCATATCAATATAGTTCTAGTTTTAGGAATAGCATTTTGTTGAGTTTGGTATTAGGGTCCAATAAAAAAATTAACACCTCTCAGACATGTCAATGGCGTCCCTCAAGGCTTAAAAGCTGAAAATTCTTAGAGAAGTCGTGAGTGACTAGAGTATGAGACCGGATTTCTTTATATTAATTTTCTCCCTGCATATTTCTTGTTATTACGTCTTAATTAAAACATATACTGTATAATCAGTGGTGTCGTTAAAATATATCATAATATTTTAAAGTTTTGGATAATTTTTTTAGAGCTCTATATTTTAAAACGTTTATAATGTTAGAATTTTTTTTTATAAATATTATCCCAAAAATATAGATGTAAAATTTGTTCTTCATTAATTATACTGTTTAAAAAAAATCATTAAGACCTTTTCTATTATACCCTATTTTTTACAGGATTAGGATTAGGATTGCTGTTAAAAGACGACGATCAACTTCCAAAGTTATTTTCGATCTCGACGATTTTACTGGAAGATGCTGTTTAAATTGAGCATCATTCTTATCCCAGCTGTTATCGGAGCAGCTTTGATACCGTCGGAGCGACAAGTGGTTCTTACTAGTAAGTATAGGTGTCACTATTTATAATAATATAAGTTTTACAATAATTGATTAAAACATTTATAAAGGTTTATTTATATATTACTGCTTCGTTAATCAATGTTTCGTCCAAATAGAAAATGTGTAGTGTGAGTTGTATATGTAAACACGGGAGGTTTCTCAGTGAGATCTTCTTAGAGATCGATTACTTGGATTTAAAGGGTGCCACTTCCGAATCTTCAGTTGATTTAACGTTTGCGCTTGCGCATTGAGCTATTTTTTATCCATTACCAATTCTTCTAATTCTAGGAAGGTTTTTAACGTTTTGAAAGATGCTGATTTCGATTCTTAACTTAGTTTTTGTTTTTTATTGCGCATGCAGATTCTCAGCTATGACTGATACTGTCATTCTCAGGATCGATTTATTGGATTTCCAAGGAGCCAATTTCGATTCAATAGTTAGTTGTTTATTTGGCCATGCACAATTGGATATTGCTAGTAGCTATTAATGATTATTCCATTCCTCTGTTAGGTTTATTGTAGTTAAGGGATGGCGATTTCGAATCTTTAGCTAATTTTTTTGTTTGCGCTTTCAAAGTGCTTGAGTCTTTTAATTTTGGGACGGGATGATAGGTTTTTAAAGGTACTGACATAAATTATTTGTTTAGGTATCTGTTTGCATACACATTCAGTTATATTTAGCTATTTCTGATTTTTCTATTATTCCCACTCTATTTGATCTTTCGCTTATGAACTTTTCAAGGGGGAAATGAAAAATGCAGGAATGGGTATTGAAGATAATGATAAAATGAAAAATGGGTAGCACTTCGCTTAAAAAGCTAACTTGATGATTTAGGGTAGTTTAAGATAATTTGAAACCATCCACTTCTAAAACTTATTAATACATTTCGGGATAGTGAATATCAGTAACAGTAACAAATATACCTGTGCGCATGTGCAATTAAAAAAACTACCAAAAGTAAACCAGATCTCTTAAAAAATGTTTAAAACAACATAGAATAACATGAATATGTAAGCAATATATTCATTGGCGGTGATTGACGAATTGAGTTAAAAGTAAGATTCATTTGTTAATTGCGACTCTTATGAGTTAATAAATCTGTTTACTCATGACTAAGGGTTTTCATTTTCACTATTTTTCGCTCATGACTACTTGTAAATATTTAAGTTGTTTATTAGTTTTTGGTTAGATGTATTTTAATTATGCACTGATTTAGTTACCTTTGCACATACCCTTGCATGCACAACTGAAAAATTGTAACCTGCAAAAGTTAAAAATCATTAAGCCTAGAGCACATATTTCGCAGCTATGTCAAAGTTGATGTATATACATTATAAAGTTTATTTTTCCATCTCATGTATTCTATGTATATGCTCAATAAGTAAACTTATTTTCATTTTTTAGATTCTTATAGTGAAGGTGTGGCGTCGATTGGGGAAAAAATAAATATCACTTGTGAATCAACTTGTGAACACTGTGAAGACTCTTTAATTGACTGGTATAAGGACAGTATTCATTTAAACTCATCTTTTCTTTCACCTCGTGTAAAAATTGCTAATCAATGGTATGATCTTTTTTTTTTTTTTTCATAACTACCTTTTGTTTTTATCTCTTTTCAAGAGCCAGTGTTGTAGTCAAGTTTTCATTTGGGTACTCTGAAAAATATAGATTACTTTTATAATAATAGCATAATATGAATTTTTTTAAGGCTACAAATAATAAACATTAAAAAAGAAGATGAAGCCGTTTACAGCTGTTTCTCTAGATCTGGTGAAGAATGGAAGAAGCTTGCTCTTACTGTAGAAGAAAAACACATTAAATACCCAGGAATGGGTATTGAAGATGATGATGAAATAAATATGACAGGGGATAATTTAGATGACTTAGATTATGGAAAGCCTTACTTTACCAATTATTCTGTCATGCATAATTCTATTGCAAAAGTAATTGGTGAATCCTGCATTCTGTCATGTCCAGCATATGGTATGTATTGCACTAAATATTTATTCTTGGTTTACATATTCTCCTCAAAACAATCAGAGGGTCTAAGATTTATTTCACGATTATGTTTTAATGGTTACATGTCATTTTTATTATCAGTTCTGCACAAGACGATTTCAAAATTTATTTTTCACTTAGATAATGGATTAAGGTTTAGGAAGTATCAAAAACTTAAGGAAAAGATAAAAGTTTAAATTAACTGTTCTGTTAGTCAGCTTTATTATGATAAAATTACAATCTGCCTCATTGGGCAATAAGTAATTGTGATAAATGTTTTCATTCATACCATATTTACAATTTTCATTCACTCGCTCATTTATACAGTATTTACAAACAGCCCAGAGACCTCCCAAATCCACATAATAAGTAACATATTTGTCACCTCCCTTGCATGCGAAAGAGGAAGCGGAGTCTTGGGGAGTCCCCTACGCCAACAGAGGGTGACCAAGAGCACGAGAGCCACATATGCTCAGGACATGATTGGAGAAACTGGCCATTGCCAGGACTCCCACTGTAACGTATTTATAGCAGGTCATGAGGCCACTGCCGTTTTAGTCTCCAAGGGTGATTATAGGGATGAGTGGTGCAGTACAATAACTGTGCTAGGGGAGTAGCTGTTAAGCAGAGGAATGCCGTAGAAGGAAACCAAACTGGTGTGTAGGAAAAAGGTTTTTGGATTAAACAATTAGAAGTAGACCTTTTAATAGGACTTTTTCAAATATTTTTGAAAGGATAGGGAGTAGGCTAATTGGACGGTAAGATGAGGCGTCATTGGGTGGTTTACCGGGTTTGGCGAATAGGACAATAATGGAATGTTTCCAGAGGAGAGGGAAGTGCATAGTTCAGATAATGTAGGTTAGGAAAAGTATGGCTTTAGGGGGGAGTTGTTTGAGAATTTGAGTAATAAGGAGATCATATTCAGGCAATTTTCGGTAAGGTAAGTTTTTCAGAAGGTATTTTACCATCAGAGCGGTTAATGGCTTTTGGTGAAAGTGAGAGAGGGATAAGTAAACTGAGGAAATCTTTAACAGTTGTGCCATAAGTATGGTTTTAATGAGAAAGTATGGGAAAGATGCAGAGCAAATTCCTCCAACCTATCCCCATCCGAAGCCGCCCAGGACCCATCATCCCACTCGACGGAGTGGGTGTGAATCAGGATGATATTATAGGATTGTTTTAGTTACAATCCACAGAGAGTTATCCCTGGTAGACAGAGTAGAGAGGTGGGAATTAAAAGAATCAGAATGGAAGGATGCCAATTGCCTCTTTACCAATCTGCAGTACTGATTTGATTGTACAAGCGGCAATTAGCAGGATGTCAGGATCTTTGCCACACTGTTCTGGAGCGTTTTGATTAGATTAGGTCTTCGAGGTGATGAGGTAAAGGATTTTTATTGTGAATTTTTGGATGATGGTGGGGCGATGATGCCTCCCAAGCCAACCTCAGAGTAGTGAAAGAAAGCACTGCATCATCTAGGTCTTGGGATGTTTTCAGGGACACTTTGAGGTCTAAAGAATCTGTAAGAAGCTACCAGAAGTGGTCCTAATCAACTGGGCTCCTAATAAATGAAGGAGGAGGTAGTTTGTGAATTGGTCTTAGGGAAACGGTTAATATTAAAGGGCTATGATCAGAGGAGAGGTCATCGAGGCGTGTAAGTGAATAGTTTAGTGATCCTAAACTATTGTAGAAGAAAAAGTCGAGGAGATCTGGATTTCGGTTGGGATCTGATGGCTAAAGGAGAGAGGTGGCTGTGTCAGGAGAGATAGTGGAGCAATTTTTCCGTGCGAGTGCAGACAGCAAAGCACGTCCTCGTGTATTCGTGGATCTTGAACCCCCCCCCCCCAGTGTGCTTCGCAATAAAGTCCCCACCCACATGGAAATGATGCCCGATAGAGTCTAGAAAGGAGATGAATTGGGAATCGGCAATGGATTTATTGGGAGGGCAGTACACTGATACTTGAGTAAGGGGGAATGTGAAGGTACTGATTGACACTGCAGTGGACTGAAGGAAATCATGTGCTACCAAAGGAACTGTGTGATGGGAAATGGAGTTATGTACAATGACAGCGGTACCTACATGAGCTCTTCCATCTGGGTGATCAGTTTAATAAGTCTGGTACTGTCGAACTGTAAATGGTCATTTGCTCGTAAGTCTTGTTTCAGTAATGAGAGCTACATCGTTGTTCTTGTCATGGAGTAGTGCTGTCTGTTTGTGTGGATGCGAACACCATTAGCATTCCAGAATCGAAGAAAAGAGTCGGAAGGATCCACTTATGGATTTTGTTTAACGGGGATAAGGCTTTTTGCACAATTTTGTACGTTCCTATTTGAACATCTTGGTTTTCGCTTAACAGGCGATGGTGTCAGAGTTGGCCTTAGAGACCTTGATCTTTTTTTTTTATTTTGGGACATCAACTGCTGATAAAATCGCATTTTATCATATTATATAAATTAATTTTAATATTAATAAAAAATAGGTGGTGCCGCAGGGATTCGAACTCACGAATTCCAGGGCAGAGACGCCAGTCGTGGCTCTCGACTAGAGCAGCTATCTAGCCTACTTAGTCTATTGCTTGATGTTATCTGTAATCCGGCAGAGTCAAGTGCTAGGGTCGTCCAATATGGCCGACTTCTTGGTTTGACATCGCCTATTACACTCGTAAACAAATATAACAAGTGATTCACTCAATTCTTGAGGGCTTACTCGTAGCCAGGTCACGTAAGTTGCCTGCTGAGACAATTTTAGAGCTGAAGTACGGTCTATAAATAGTAGTATAAGGTGTTTATATGAAGAACGAAATAGAGAGGTGTTTGTATATAATAGCGCATGCCAGAACTAAAAGTTTAAATTAGATTGAAATGATTGAAGATAACAGAATTAACAAGTCTCAGCAATATTACCACAATAAAATGGATGTGTCATCCAGAGGCACTATCAAGCTCAAGCTCAGGGGTAGACTAAAATAGGCTGATTGTCAAGCTCTCCTTAGTACTCCTTAATCTATCTATCTAGGAGACTCTGGGGCAGATGTTAGTTGTAAGCATTTTATTGTATTGCAGACCTTAAGGAACTTATCACCACCAGGTAGAAAACCTAGTGGAGTTTAAGAAGCATTCTATAGCTCTGGCCTCTGCATCAATGTTTACCACAAATCACCATAAAACTTTACCAAGCTTTAAAGGTGAATTGTAACGTGGAATGGGTGAACATGTCCTCAGATGAATCAAGATTTTTGTTATATGGTGCAAAGGGTTTAGTCAGTTTGGAGCAATAGATAGCAATGAATTATCTACCAGAAGTAGTGTTTAAGTTAGTTGGTTCGAGGAGGAATATTGTCGGAAGCAAGACCTCTGCACTGCCTCTATACAAGCCTTCACTGTTCATTCATGCATTTTAACTTCCGCTAGGGATATGAGAACCTCCTGTGGCTGACATCCATATTTTAACAGGCTTTAACAATTAAAAATTATCTAAATAGCTCTCATTGTGGTTTCTTATGCTTTTATTCTTATATACTTATATATTGGCACTATTGCCCTTGTTAGAACTTGACATCATCACCAATTGTCTGACGATCACCTCAGTCTGCTGCCTTTGTTCTTCATTTCTTGTCTGCTATCCAGTTCAGGTCTTCTTCCATATCATCCAGTCATTTTACCCAGAGACTTATGTTATGTATTGTTTTCTAGGGTTTATTTTCATATGCCTTGCTAACTTTTCTAGTCAGTGCTGGTGACAATGGATGTTTTTGTGGAAGGATATGGTTTACTTAAAATTCTTTGGATAAGCCATTATGTACTTTGACCTATCAAATAGTACCTGACATTGTCATCCTCTTCCACTGTACCAAAATTTCTGACTGGTCTGTCTTTTTCAGGGACTCTTTTCTATCTGTTCTTTCCTACGCTTACTAAAAATTAAAGAACAAATGTTGTACATCAATACTATTCTTATACATCTTTTTTATTATTGTTCATAAAAAAAATAGGCTGCCTAGCCAGTAAGAATCCACTTTGGTCTTAAGTATTCCTTGAATATCTTTTCCATCCAAGCTACCACTCTCTTGTTAGGAGGTTATTTCCATCAATTAGAGACCATGGCACTGTATTGCATTATAGTCTCTTCAATTAACTCTATTATACTCATAGCTGTGATATTGTCAATTGTAATATTCAGAGTCTCTATGGCCTTATATTATTACTTATTTAATAAATTCCAAATTGAAAAAAAAGAAAAATATCATTTTTTTATTTTGAAGATAATGTAATTCTCAAATGACATTGATTTCTGATCTAAACTCTTATAATTATTATTTTCTCTTTTTGGGTTTCCTACTACCTTAATCCATTTTGTATATAATTAAAAAATCATGAGCTTATCTTACATTGATCTGTAATTATAGCTAAAAATTTTTTTTTTTGCAGTCGAATTTATATGTATAGTTCATAATAAATAAAGATGTAATGTAAATAATGATTCAATTATTTAAAGGTATCCCAGTTCCAGAAATGAAATGGTTCAAAGATGGAATACAAATTCAAATGAATGATAACAAAGCTATTGAAGAAGATAATAGATGGAATCTTTATATTTCCAAAGTTAATAAAAAAGATACAGGGAATTATAGTTGTGTTGCAAAAAATCAGTATGGAACTATAATGCACACTTCACACGTTCAAGTTTATGGTAAATTAATAAGTTTTTTATGCTAAGATAGTTTCTTAGATAGTTTCTTAGATATTATTTTCTTTTGCAATCTTCTGAATCATTTCAATAGTCAAAATCATTTTATATTTAAAATTCTCTCCAAAATAAATATTTTTGAATTTATACTTTCTTTCTTCCCCTTGGAATAAATACTTATTACGAACTGATGAGAGATATTATTAATCAAAATAATGATGCTAAAATTATAAGAACCAACCAACTATAAGAAATGAACTATTCTCATGCTTTGTAGTCACCAACTTGTTTGGTGGAAAGTTGGTACATCTACTCTTAAAATAATTGATGCAAACATCTATGTTATATAAATTTTATAATTTAGCATCACAGTAGTAATCATATAATTAAATTAGACAGCCTGTTGAAAAAACAATTGTTAATTTAAAAATTGTATACCTTCTAACTATAAGTATTTTGTTCAAGCTAATCATATGTTATTTATTATTATTGAAAGATACTGAACATTAGTTTTACATTCTTACTCATTTCACTAGAAGAAATATTTTAAAATCTAATATGTTACAGATGATTCAAGTGAATTACCATTAGTAATTGAAAGTCCTTCCAACATATCTGTTAATACTGGGGAATCAGCAAACTTTGAATGTAAAATTTTAGCTGATGATATTCCTAAAACAGTGCTGTGGCTAAACCATAGTATACATCCTTCACAGTTAAACTTAAGTCACAGTAAACAAATAGAACAATATTATGTAAGTAAACATTAATTTATATCTTATAATTAATAAAATTTATTTATAAATATGCATGACCTAGAGCTATGAAGAAATCCTGCTTTGGTACCCTCCCCTTTCATGTTCTTTGGTTTGTTTGCTGTGGCAATTATCTTTGATTCATATTACAATAGAAAAAAAAAAAAGTTGAATTGGAAAACAGGCAGTCTCTACCAAAATGGACTAGCTTATATTGCTTCGTGTCACCAAATCAAGATGGAGCAGTGCCTACTTGTTGTATTATATTTCAGTAAACTGTAGCTATAATTAAAAGTTACAATATTAAATGTCATTATGAGATTAAACACAAAACATTTTATGAAAAGTATCCTGAGACATTTAAATTATGTTCAAATTACATAACATCCCCACATTATTTGAAAATAAATAGGATATCTTTGACACTGTTTGACGTACAGATATATATAGTTACAGGAAATAATTTAGTTCCGAGATGGTTTAAACTGCAATTATGCTCAAATTAAAAAAACCTTTGGGACTGACCAATTTTGTATTATAATGAGTGTAAAAAAAAGTATCCATAACTGAAAGCTTTAACCATAAAATTGTAGACCGCTTATGGGTGTTAAGTAGCATCCTCAAAAATGAACTTCATTAATATCTGGTACATATCTCGACTCGGAGATACTGCTGTTGATGATAATAATTTCCTGCACTAGCTTGAACCCTAATTTCAAGCAAGTTGTTTAAAATATCACATGCCATTTGCCCCATGTAACATTAACTACAATGAATTGGAGTAAGTAGTTTTTTCGAGTTTATATGTGGTTTTTATTGATTTTCTTATATTCAAAAAGTTATATTAAAAAACCATTGATTTGATACACTTCCTTTCACTGGAATCCATTGTCTTTGCAGGTAAGATAGCTACCAATTTCAAAGAAAATTTTTACTTAGCAAAGCAGGTAGTTAGTAGAGTAGGTATACTTGTTGGTAATGTGATTGGGGGGGGGGGTGCTTAAGTTTTCGGAACCGCCAAAGTTTGACAATGTTATGTAATATACTTATGGGAAAAGTAATAGGTGACCACTGGCTTAAGCCAACCGTGCTCCTTAGCACTACCAACCAACCTATTCAAGGGATTTTGCACTACAGATTTAATTTTTATTTAATTAAAAGAAGTTCTGCTTTGCCTAAATTATTTAATATTTGGAAATAAACCACTTCTAGGTTATTTCTAATTGTAACATGAAAGTTTTAAAAAACATCACTAAAATGGTAAAGAAATTTCTATATTTGTTATTATACACAACTTAAACATATTAATTATGTAGTTTTAATGACTAATCACTACATATGTATAAATAATAACTTGACCATTCTCAACATTATCTCAACATACAATCATTTTACTTTTAAAAAAATGCTATATTTGAGCGGGATCTAAAATTTTCCTTAAATTCGTAAGTATTTAAGCCAAGTGAGTATTGAGTTATGTATACTGAGAAGATTTTCGTAAGGTCCAAGAAATCCTATAGAATGTATTGACAAAATTAGAAAGAAAAATTCTAAATGAATCAGAAAAGCCCAAAATAACTAATGGCGAATGATACAAATTCTATCTTCTGCATAAGAAAGCAAATATGTCCAATATGTGACACAAAAAAAATTGTTCAGGTAAACAGGCCAGCAGTAATAAGAAATTATATTACATTAATGGGTGGCACAGATCAGATGGATGAGAATATTTCAATGTACCTAGTTGGGATAAGAAACAAAAAGTGGCTTTTAGATTTTGCATGGTTTATAGATGTATGCATACACAGTACATAGTTGCTACACAGAAAAAGTGGACACAATATTCCCCAACTAAATTTCTGGAGAGGTATTGTAATGGCATACTTGACTAAATATGCTACTGAGCCAAAAGGATCAGGTCATTCAAAAACCCTGTCAGCTCACAGTTCATCTACAAGGGTAATAGACAATATTCGTTTTGACAGAATCGACCATTTTGTAACAAAAAGTGAAGAAAGCAAGAAGAAAAGATCTGCAAGACAATATTGCATATCAATAATACACTCAATGTGTGCCAGTTGTGATGTAGGTCTATGTTTTGAATGTTTTATGCCATTCATTAACATGTAAAATACTTTTATGATGACTGTAAATGTAAATTATAAATATTGACTTGTGTATTTATTTCCATCCTAGCTTTATTTGTGAACTGCAGAGAAGCGGTAGCCATATGTCCTAGTGTAGTCATATTACAACACATGATTACTGCTTAGGTGACAGATTGAGAATTTTCATTTTATTATTTTACATTTAATTAAACGTAAACAGACTCGGGCACTTAAGAGTTAATAGATGGACAATTCATTTTGAGTTTGTTTAGTGATAGCAGAGGGATTATGTTTATTATGAATCAGTGTAAATTAACTCAGTTGTGATTCATATTGCTTGAGGCTTCATTCATTTATAATTTGTGTTTTCTCAATCAATACAGAGACAAGTTCATACCATAAACAATACCAGTTGTGTCCTCTCCTTATTAATATTAATAAAATTAATATTAGTAAAAAGCAGTCTGTTTTATAATTTAATATCATCGAAAACTAGACTATGGTGTCAATAATTTGTTGTCAAAGAATAATTTTTAAATTATTGATTACAATGTAATAAGTTAAAATATAACAGATGATATTCTACAAATCGATTTTTTTAAATTACTGTTGATTGTAGATCTTTTAACTGCTTCATCAAAGATTTTTAATGTTTGCTTTATTAGTTAGAAGTATCAATCAATTAGGAGTTATTATATTAAAATCAACTAAACCTTTAATTGATACATCGCACTTAACCAACTTTTTATGTAGGCATTTTTGCTCACCCAGATAGCTGAAAATTATTCCACAATACTGTATTCTTGTTCAATGCATGACTTTTTCTTTCTGAATCGTGCTTGTTCTTTTGTGGGGAGGTTATCAATTTGTTCTCTTGATCTGTTCGGGATTATGCTGACAACATTTTGCTTGGTATGGAAAGCAGTATTATCAATCTACTAAACAAAGTAAGGTTTATCGTTGAGCAATCAAATGAATACCAGATCCTTTCTACTTAGTGTTTGTTGACTTCAAGAAAGCTTTTGACTGAGACTGGTGGAAGATCAGAAAGGATGGATGAATTTTGCGAGAGCCCTCTATATGTTCACTATAAATCAAAGTACATAAACAATAATACTATATTAAATTCATGTTGGGATTTCTCTACAAATTTTTCTTAAATTGTTTTAAACGTTTTTTGTGCAATATGTGTTCAATTTAAATTATGATTAACATATCATTTGTTTGGTAATTACAGGTTAAAAATGAGTTACATAACACTTCACATAATAGTAAACTTCTGTTACGCAATGTTCAGCTATCTGATGAAGGATGGTATACCTGTTTAGTGATTTCTCAAAAAAGAAAAAACATCAGTAGTGCTTGGCTAGAAGTGACAGAAGAAGGTTAGCAATACTTTTATTATGTTTCATGAGCTATCCTTAATTTTTCATTCATACATTCTAAAGAATTACTAAATAAAGCTAGTTAAAATTTGTTATCTAGCTATGAATAATATTTACTAGTAAGTTGTAAAATTTTATTTTAGATATCATTCACAGAATGTTGTAAAATGATATTAGTTTTTATGGCTATTCTATTTAACTTACATAAATGCGATAAGGTTTTGGGAAATTAATTGTTTGCGTGTATATTTTTTTAAATAAATAATGTATAAGAAATTTCCCTTTAGAAAAAATGTTTGTTAAAACACTGTTTACTTTAATTTTTTTCAGAAAGAAAGTTAGCTGGGTCATTCTATGATTCTAAACAAGCAGCAAAACCGGTTTTTACAAAGCTAGATAAGATGTCTAAAGTTGTAGCAAAGCCTGCTGGGAATACATTGAGATTGAAATGTCCTGCTGAAGGTATTTATTAACATAAATTTCTATATTATAGGAAAAGTATGCTACTGTGATTTCATACAAGCAAAAGGCTATTGAATACTTTCCACTGTAGGAAATCCAGCACCTAACATAACATGGACTAGAAATGAGATGACTCCAAAGAGACAACTTGGATCTGTACAATACAGACAGTGGTCAATTACTCTAGAAGATGTTATACCATCTGACTCGGGAAACTATACTTGCATAGTTTGCAATTTGTATGGATGCATTGATTATACTTTTAAAGTGTTAATCCTAGGTACGTTTTTTTGTTTTTTTTTAATGTTATATGTCTGTTATAACTATAGTATTTCATTGTCTTTGTAATAGACATTATTTTTTACACATCATGGAAAGTTACAAAGAAACATGTATCTGATCAGAACTAGAAATTAATATTGAGAAGACCGAAACATTTTTATATTTATTATTGACAATCACACTTTTCAATGCATGCCAAGCTTCGAATACTTATGTTCAGGATAAATTATTTTTTGGATAAGGATATTCAATTATGAATATTGACTGCCAACATGCTTATTAAAAGTATACTACTAAGTTGAGCAGCTATAATAAGACTGTTTTATATCCTCAAATGACCTGTAACAACATACGCATGTGGGACTTGTGGATTAAGCAACACTTCAACTAAAAGATTGGGCAGATTGACTAGAAAAATCCTTAAATGTGTTTTAAGTCTAGTACTAGAGATCAGTTTCTTACGCATAGGAAATCATACAATGATCATATTGGTTATGAGTGGGAATGCATTAAGTGGCTAGGGCACATTGTTAAAATGAGTGAGTTAATAATGGTAAAGAAAACTATGAGGTACCAAAAACGCTGATCATCAACTGGGAAGGGTAGTTGTGCAGGCCAGAAATCATTTCAAATGTCTGTCAAATTTATTTGTACCAGTTCAAGGTCTGAAAATAAATGTATTTATAATAAATAAGTGCTAAACATTTGAAGGCTTTTGTTGAATGGAACAAAGATATCTTCTGAAAATAGTTATGGCCTTGCTTTAGCTCTGCCCTTTAAAGCAAAAATTTGAGCTTAAAAACAATAGCTTTGTTGCAAATGGCATTGAAATGTAGGTATACACTACCAAAAATAGGGGGGAGAAGCATTCCTTATCGCCCATTATAACAATGTGTAAATAAAAAAATAAATGGATCAAGAGGATAACATAATCTCCAAAATTGATGGTCCACATTGGATGAAAGGAAGATAAGAGAAATGGAGGAATACACTCCATAAAAAATATGAAAACTGGTTGAAGAAGGGTAAATGCTATAATTAAAGAGTATTAGGAGATAAGAATCAGACTGATGGGAAACAGAATTTTACAAAAAAAAGTTAGTTAAACGTGCAGTATTATACAATTAAGAGTTTCTGCAATTTTTATAACTCACTCTTGATTAATCTCCTGATTTTCATTGAATTTTTTTATCAAGATTCGTATATTGCCCAAATGATTGACATTAATTGTGAGTTTGTGGCCACCACCTACTTTATATTATACTTTATAACAATCATATATAGCCTAAACTTATAATTCACATTGATCAAGATCTTGAGTCTTTAATTTGATTACTCAATATGATAAAAAACATATTTTTATTACACTTTGATTAGTTAATTAGTACATTTTATTATTCTTTATGGGATTGCTTTGACATTTTTCATTGTCGGTCTCTGCCACATTGCCACTGTTTGCTCAAGTTTAAGAATTGTGACACAGCAAATTTTGAATAGGAGAGAGAGTCTCAGTAGATTTTTAGAAGCCCTCGCCACCTACTTTTTCCATGATGTTGATTAATGGACAATTTTTTTTAAATGGATGGATATATGAATGCTATTTATTAAAAAGCTGTTTCTGAAAAATCAAATAAAAGCGTTTTGGAATACAGAAACAAAATTTAGTATACCTGGTGCAAAACAAGTTAAAAATACTAATTCTGAAGATGGAATGAAATTAATTTCAGAGGCGATTTTAATTTTTTGTAAAATATGCCTTGTTTCATTGTCTTATTCTTCTTTCCTTGAACTAAGTATTTTTATTGATAACATTTTACTGTACAACTTTTGTTAAATAATTTATTGGTTTTAAAGTATTAAGAACTGAAACAAAAACTAATACTGCCGAAAGTAATATTTTAGAAAATGTATAGGAACATAGTGATCCCCAACCATTGCATATATTAAAATTATTCAATGGTGGAGAGATGGTTAATTGTTTTGATGGTGTATAATGAAACAATGATAAATGAAACCCCTTGCAGCCCGGTATTTAAAAAAATAAACATTGAATGTGGACAATAAGCCTGCAAAAGTTGTCTGCCACTAATATAGACAATTAATGTACAATTTTGATGCCCTAAAGTAATGGCAAACTGAAACTTGAATGATAAATCATTTAAATGTAATCACACAACTTTTTAAAGACATTCTTTCAAACATATTATGTCTTCATCACATATTAAATCAGAAGAGGATTTTAGCTGAATTTCTCACCAATTATTGTGTAAAGAAAAGTCCTATTATTACAATTCAAGCAAATATTGATCTAATGGTTGCTATTCACATTAATTAATGAATAAGAATAAATTTATGTTTATGATAGTATTCTTACAGCTTAGAAACACTTTTCTAATGAAAGCTAGAAGGTTAGTTTTTAGTCAGCTATTATTAAGTTAAAAGTCATGTTTTGTGCTATTTTATTTCTGTTATCATTAATAATAATAATTTGTTCATCATTAAATCGCTCCTGTGATTGTCTCTCATATTCAAAATTATTAAGCTCAAATTATCGCAATGTAAATTGACAAAATATAAATGAATATGAGTTTTTCAGCAAGAAATAACAGAACATTATTAATTTTAAAAATATAGTTTTGTATATACAGCATAGGCACTTTTTTCCCCTTAAAATATCCAATTTTTTTTTTCAAGTATATATATATAGGCTAGTATGCATCGGGGGAAAAAGTCCCAGGAATTGGAAATAATTCAAACAAACATGGAAACTGTTTTAATCATTTTATTTTAGGTCAAATATGAATAGCCTGAGTTTTCCCCCTCCACTGAGGAGAGCACTAGTGGTTAGGTCAACAAATTTAGTGAAAAAGGAAAGGGGTGTGTCTTCAGTTTCTTCAAAATAATTAAAAACAAATTCATACAATCAAAGAAACCATTTATATAAAATGTTCACGCTGATGCAACGTCATTTTGGTTCAAGGTCACATGCCACCTGGTGGGGGGTTAGATTGGGGATGAGTCGAGTCAAGGTCTGAGTCACCTGTGTTGTAGCTATCTTGTCGGCGTAATAAAGTCTCATGAGTGATAAATCAGGAGTCTTATTCAGAAGGTTTGTTTTTCCCATTGTGTGACCTTGACATTATAGAATTTGAAGATGGTGTCAAGCAGTGGTGTGCTAACTGCAACAACCAGAAGTTAGAGGAACATTGTTGGCAGAGGTGCAAGACCAAGGTAAGTGAAATTTCTTTCTCTATCTCCCCGGTGTGGCAATTCATATTATACAGTCCATTTGTACAGTCTAAATAGCCGGGTGTTGGGTGTTTTGGCGTGTACACAAATTTTTAAAGCATTAAATTCTGGGTAAAATGAGTACCAATATATAAATATTACTTCGGTTATAAAGTTACTTAGCTTATTCCGAAGTTGCCGTTATTTTTTTCAACTTTTGCTTTGCGATTTTCACTATTTTCTCGAGTTTTTTGAAAAAAAGAAGTGTTTAATTGAAAAATGCCTGGGTATAAATAATGTAATAATGCTAGCTGTTCTAGATTCTCCTGCTTCAAATATTGTGCTCTTGAAACCAGGAAAGAGTAAGATACAAAACATCTTATGAAATTCCAGCAGTTTTAAAAATTCAGATTCGATCAAAAACAGCTTCCTGTTTCTATATGCCTTCAGCGGTTGTGACACATCTTCATTATTTAGCCAAGGTAAAAACAAATTTTAAATTGCTTTTGAAGGATGAGAAACTTTTAGACATTGTTCATGTACCTCTAAGGTACCTTGGATGCCCAAGAAGGAAAAATTGCAGATGCAGAGCAGACATTTTTAATCGCTCTATATGGAGATGGTGAATTGTTGGATGCCATGAGGTATAAACTTTTCAAAACCTAACCAATTTCCATAAAAACCAATTTAAATTTGGCTTATCTGGCTTCAACACACGATGCAGGGTATTAGCATTCTTTGAGATCATATCTACAGTTCAAGTTCAAATGTGGAATGGAAACTCAAAAAACCCATTAGATAGGGATGGAAAAGCAAAAACGCTTACTTCCAGTGATCACGAAGTAACAACCACCTCCTCAATCTGCTCAAAACAATATCATGAAAATACACCAAAGGGTGAAAAAAGCAGCGAGCAGCTGTAAGAAAGCAGGGATTTGGGGTTTTGTTTTGTGCATTCACTGCAAAGGAACATCATGCACTAACTCTCTCTCCACCAACCATTCACGCTGAGACTAGCGTAGAAGGACAAGACGGTGACTTACTACAGAAGTAATGGAAACATTTAGTGAGGGTGGAGATGACCCAGAGCAAACTGCAGAGAGCATGAATAATGCCCATGCAAACTAACCAAAACTTGCTAAACTCTAGTGATACTTTAACTTACTCCACTGCCCTAATGTTCTATTTATAATGTGTAATGATCTATGCATAATAGTCTCTTAAATTGTTCTCAGCATGTTCTTCATTAATGATTTTCAGTCTATTATTACCTCATAATTCTATTATTACTGCATACTTTTATTTATTATTAGTTTGTTCAATTTATTTTGTATAAATATAGGTTGGTAAAAAATATTACAATGCCAGATTATTTTATGACCTGTATATCCTTACTTTTTCATGTATTAGTACTCATTGAACACAGAATTAAATTCTCCACAACATTTAATTACACATATTTTCCTTTAAACAGGTACTTTTCCTGAAAAACACAATTATAGCAAAAATCACACAAGCAAAAATTGAAAAAATGACCCCAACTTCGGGATAAGGTAGTAACCTTATAGCCAAAGTAATTTTTATGTATTGGTACTCATTTTACACATATTTTAATGCTCTACCAATTTTATATAGATGGTTCCTTTGATTGGACGAATTGTTTTTTATTTATGTTTTAGTTTAGAGAAAGTGATTAAAAATGTTTCCACATTTGTTTAAATTATTGCAAGATTCTACTAGATTACTTGGCATTTTATTAAATATTATTATTTTGTATATTTATAATTAAATAGCACTTATAAAGGATCTAAGTGTTATATGGCAAATATCAATTCAATAGTCACTAATATATTTTTAAAACATTTTGTTTATAAATATACGTTATTCTCTATCATATAAAAGGTTTTCTTCAAATTTTCAATATTTTATTCCTTTCTGAAACAGAGAGATATCCTCATAGACCATACATCAAGGAGGGATTTCCACATAACTTGACTGAACTAGTTAATTCAACCGCTGTTTTCTATTGCCCATTATTGTCAGATTTAGAACCATATATTGAATGGCGAAAGTATCCTAGCTCAGTTTATGGAACTGATAATGCAACAATGAATGGCACTGTTATTCAGGTACTCAATACAAAAACTATGTCAGTTGCTTCAGTCACTATAGGAGAGGCATTGTGATTCATTCCACAACACTAAATTTCAACTGTAAAGCTCAAAATAATTATGAAATAGAATATACTAATCAATTCATTAACTTTTTTTATACAGAAAGTTGAGAAAAATGGTGTAAGTAATGGTATTTTTGCAAATAATAGTTCTCGTAAATAACTTAATTTTCTATTAAAAAGTGGTGCGTAAAAGGTAAGATAAATCAATTACTGAACATTTGTCACAGGGAAAATGTGATGAGATTTTTTTAGAAATGACTAATAATTATAATTGTGTATTTGTTGAGAGTAAAATGTTCAAAAAAATTGATTTTATAATTAAAAAATTATAAATGAGAAATCAAATATCTAAATCCTAGCATAAAAAACAAACAAACTTCATATACATTCAGCCAAAATGAAGAAGGAAATTATAAATAGTGATACACTGATTGGCATGGAGTTGTGCCTTTTAGTCAAAATTACAAAAAAAAAAAAAAATTATATGTATTTAAAAGAATGAGTGTGTAGACCTAAACTATTATTATGTCTATTTAAAGTAGTTTGAAATTAAATATTCTATAAAGGCGAGATAAATGCATTCATATTATTTAACAAAACAAGTGACTTTTTTGTTTTTGTGTTTTTTTTCCTTCCTGAAGTAAAAACCTAAAATGGGGTTTCCCCACAAGCACGTGAAGCGAGCTCATGGGGTTACATCACCTGTGGTGCGCGTATTCCGATGCAATGGGATTGTTGCACCGGTCAGCGCACCTTACATTATTCTGGGTTTTTTTCCCTTTAAAGTGACTTATACCAGTTTCCAAGTAATCAGGACAATATTTCAGCAAAGAGAAAAGTTTTTTCCTTAAACATTTCTTTTTTTGTTCAACCTCTTTCAAGTAGTTAGAACATATTTAACAGCCGAAACTAACAATAGTAAATATAGCATCATCAATTATATTAGTTTTGAAGAAAGAGAGACTTGTTTGTTGTCAGTAAAATGTTTCTGAGTTTGTTTTTTTTACATGACTATTTAGTGAATAGAATAGAAATAAACTTCATTGTTGTACTTATATATTCATATGAACAGCTATATGAAATAATAAAAAGAAAAATCATTTCTGGCTAACAAAAACTTAATAGTGAATTACACAAACAATCGCAAAACAAAGGAAAGAAAATATTTACAATAACAATAATTATGAATTCTTGTACTAGTACAAATTTGATTGTAAAATAAAATATATTTCATAAAATAAATAAAAGTGGTTACATTTTGGTTTAGAGATAAATACATACATAATCTCACTTACATACTATGTATGAATGCATTATTTTAGTTAGGTTACCTATTGATTTTTATCCAACTGTTTTTTATACCACCATAGTGTGTGTTTGTATGTCTGCTTTGTATGTTCATTATCATTTGTTAATTCATACGGGAGAAAAGAAAGCTAACTGTGACTGATAAACTAGAATGTGCCCAAATGAATCAAACGTTGAGATTATTTAGTAAGACATAGCCAGAGAGTAAGTTAGAGGGATAGATCCCCATTCCAAAATCTGAAGACTATCTTTATTTTGTAGCATGTGTAGCCCTAATTGGTGTAAAATATCTACTATTCTATTCTAAATAGTACTTACTAAGTATATATGTTTAATTTTTATTCTCGGAAAAACATTTGGATATCGTAAGAAAAAATCTGAGAAAAAAAAAACTCCATTTCTGAGGTATTGGCAATTTGAGTATAATTTTGAACATTCATTTCTCTAGTATAACTGATAATGACCAGAAGGAGGGATAGTGAGCTATAATTCTATATAATCCTGAGATTAACAGGGGGTCGGGTATCATCAAATAATCTTGTTTTTTGCACACTAGTTAACTGAAGGAAGAAGCGCTTTTGTAATATATAAGGCTCTGGTATTATTTCTCAATCCCGGTAAGTAAAATCATTTGTCAATAAACAATATAGGTCTCATACAATAGTAGCTCCTGTTGGGTTGGTCAATTTATGTAATAATTGTATATTTATTCCTTGTTGATTCATATTAATTAGATGTATCAGTCATTCACTAAAATAAAAAAAATACGATTTCAATGAATGTTTAATTTATCTTTAGATTTAACACGATTGAATAAATTAATTATGAAATTATGGTAAGAGACTAGAAAGTACCTGTTTGTTCTTTACCTTTTATTGCCCTATGACTCGACTGACCCCCATATTTCTCGCATATCATCACACAAAATGTTTATGACCAATATTTATAATTTTATAGAAACTGTCCCTCTGTCTTAAAGTTTATTAAAGGGACTTACAAAGTTTCTTCATGTCAATACTTCAGTTATTAGCATAGGCAATTATGAGTTTCGCTTGGTTTTAGGTTTGTCGTTTTGTAATAACAGTTATTTATAACTGAAAATAAATATGTTAAATTTTGAGCTTTACAGTTGCAAAAGTATGTGTATACCTACATATGTGTCAAGTACTAAGAATACCTATGTACTGCTGGCATAATATTTGAATAAAGAATGTTTTCACTACATATACGTATTTCACACTTAGAGGAATTTTTTTTTTTTTCAGGCCCGATAAATATATAAACAAAGACAATGATAAGAGCCATGTAATAAATCACCTTTTCTACCAATAACAACATTAATCTTATTTTATCTATTTGTTAATACTATAAAACAAATTTTATGCTTAGTGTAGATTAAAGTTATGCAGTCAGCAATATATTATTTATACAGAGATTGAGAAAATATTGTTTAATATTTATCTTTAAAAGGTTTTTGCAAGAAAATGATTTTGTGACTGAAGTGTACTGATGTAAAAATTATTATGTATATATAAACTTTAATATTGCTATTATCATTATAGAACGCATGTACCACAGACCTATTCTGACCAAAGTTCCCCAGAATATCACATTGGTTGTTGGTTCTACTGCCTCTTTCGATTGCAAGATTTTATCAGACCTTCATCCTCATCTTAGCTGGTTCAAGGGTCAAACCTCAAAACCAAATCATACTCTTAGCTTGGGGAAGGTATTCAGCTTTGAATGTCATTGTTACTAATCTAATTTAAGTTTTTTCAATTGTGTTTATGAATATTTTTTGTTAATATTATAACTAATAATAAGGAATATGTTCAATGTTTTAACATTTATTTGTATATTGCTTGAGCATGTAATGGTTACTGGTTGTATATAATAGGTATATTATTGTCATTATTTGTTAATAGGTGTCTAAAAAATGAGCATGCTGTTAATTTGGTGTAATTTTTACTCTATAACAAACCAAAGAAAAATAAAGGAAGGATTAGCTAAATAATACATATAAGCATTCAACTATTCAATAATCGTAAACTACCCTAATTAAACAATAACAGGGCAATCATATAATTTAGAATATAATTGGAATATTTTTATGAGTTTTTTTTATTTAGTAAAACGTTATTTAAGAAAAAAATTGTTGGTGTTTACATATGAGAACCTAATATGGCCGAAATGGTATGGGTTTAATTCTCACCCACGAAAGCTCAATTTTATTTAATGGTGTGGCAATAACATTAATTCAGAATGTTGAATTCAGGAACAAAATGTTCAGCTCTAGATAACTTGCCCCTTCATGCCATAAGTTGAGAATTACCTATTTTGGTATTCCTTTTCAAGTTATATTTTGTATAGCTTTGTTGTGACAACATTTACAAAAAATATGATGCTAAACATATCTTATACGTCAAATCGGTTCTTTCAGGTCAGTTGTGGCTCAGAATATTCCAACTACTATTTCATTCCTCCATTTCTTCCTACGCGTACTCCATCCTATTATATATACCCTATACACCAATGATATTCCTGTTATACCTAGCACCTTCCTTCCAACTTTTGCTGGATCCAACATAGCAATTCTTTCATCTCATCTTGATTCATTAACTGCATCCTGCAACCTCTAAAATCACCTCAAAAATATAGACAACTGGTTAACCAATGGCAGATCAAGGTCATTGAAGGAAAATGCATACACTCTGTTGTGACAAGGGGCCGAATTATTTTAGTTAAGTTCAAAAAATATTAAATATTATCTGTTGTAACTGTATTATGTTACAAAAGGAGTCTTTCCTTTCAAAGCAATAATCCTGTCTGAATAATCCCATCTTCAAATAGCCTTTAGATAAAGGTTTACCGTTATGGTCAAATTTTTACCTGGATTATGTTTTATTGACACAAAGAAAAGAAGTCTGAATTTGAACGAATAAGTACATATTGTCTGTGTTGAAACTAAAGAAAACAAAGTTTCTATATTAGAATGAGTAGATCTTGCACAACTGTAAACTTACAAATGTATATATATCGTATAAACTGTATATTCTAATGTTACAAAAGAAAAATTTGAAAAGAAAGGCTTATTTATACTAAATTTATTGTAATTATGTATATTATTTGAAAATAACAATTATAATAATTTTCTATATATTCAGATTAAATTAGATAAACAGAAATATTTGGAACAAACTAATAGTTTTGAAATTATGAATATTTATGATATAATGGAAAGCACTAAATACAGCCTGCATTTCAGGGCATTTCACACTTAAATAATAAGTGTCCACCCTTTTGTTCTTTGTTTGAAAACAGCACTTACACCATTTTCGTCCTTTTAGCTCCTTAGCTCATTGACCCCTACAGGTGCCATTATGACCATAATATTTGACATAATGAGAAGTTGTTGAAATCTGAGGAACTTCACTTTTTGCCGGCAGTAATTTTTCCAAAACTAATGTCATACAGTTTAGTAAAGCAATATTTTGTATGCTTTCTTTGTATAACAAGTTATTGTATAACGAATCAATCAACTATCAATTAACAAAATTTAAAAGATGTGGCACCTTAATTTCTTATACCACTCACTGGGTAGACTTCCTTTCACCCTGATAATACGACATTGTCTGATCATGTTTATCTATTCCCCCTATATATTTATTGTACTGAACAATAAGTAAAGGTTTTTGCATTTTTTTCTCCTGGTTTTAATTTCTACCACTTCTGTCCTCAGATGATAAAATTAAAACATCTCTCCTGTCTTAGCATTTTATTAGGCAAATATCATCATCTGTAAACTGAGCTATTTTTTCTGCTCGTTTGAGCTTAGCTGTTTTCACTTCCGATGGTATACCCTTCCTATTCAGTCTCAAGGTTCCCGTGGCATATATATCATTTTGGAACAAATGCTGAACTAAATTTATTGGTGTACTTAAATTATCTATGTAGATTAAATACCCCTTGCCTAATTTCCCTTCTAACAATTTCATTTTTTCAAAAACATTTTTTTTAATCTAATTTTACTTACATCGTGCTTGTCCAAACCCAAAAGGAGAATATTTCCAATCTTCTGATGAATCCACCTCAAAGTTATTATTTTAAATTAACTATAACAGTAACAAAAACAAGAAAAGAAGCTCAGCGTAAATTAGTTGTAAAAAAAAACAAAACGGTAATTTGCTTAAAATCAGAGGTTTGCATTTTTTATTTTCTGAAAGCCACCTTTCAAGTTCAAATAATTGAATGAAAATGAACATTTTCTTTGGTTTGACGGGAAAGGGCCTTTTTTGGTGATGTTGGAGGAGGTTTTTATCTACACTGGTACCTATTGCAATCCTGGGCACAAATTGGGCTTCACCTGATCGCAACTGTTGTGTTCTCAGCACTGAAATGGTTAAGGGTAGTATAAAGATATTATATTAAGGGTGATGGTTTTGGTATTTTATATTTTTATTACTAACATTTTTGAAAGTTTAAAATATTAACATTTAGAGGGATATATTTAATACCCTTAAACTAATTAATGTGATAGTAGAAAAAAAAATATAAATTATGTACACAATTAGAATATGTTTCAGTTAAATTTTATATTACAGAAAGGTAATGAAAACGATAACCCAGAAAAACTTGTTATACATAATATTACACATGAAGATGAAGCATGGTACACATGTTTAGCTGGTAATAAGTTGGGTTATACTTCTTCCAGTGCATACCTGAAAGTAGTAGATAGTGAGTAATCAATATTTTATCCTTCTTGTGGTTTTTTTTTTTTTTTTTTTTTTAAATTTTAAAGCTGATCATTACTATTTATTTTATTAATTTTATTTTTAGAGTTTGAAATTGAGGAAACATCATTTTCAGCTGTCTTCCCTGTACAAAATACGCTCATTGTACTTCTTATATTAGGGTCTGCTTTTATTATAGGAACACTTGCTATGATGCAGGTTTTTCGAAGGCTTAAGAGGTAGGTGAAACGTTATATCACTTTCCAATATTATATTTTTAAACAAAAGAAACTTCAGGGAAACACTACCAAATGTATGAAATTATCCAATTTGGTGTTGTAGAAATAAAAATTTATACTGAAAAACATTACTAATAATGATGAAGAGAATTTATAAGACTGGCATAACCATCAGCCACCACTCCCATACTGTAACGAGCCTTTTTTATCAGGCATGCAATCAAAATATATAAAGAGATATTAACTGAAAATATAACAATATAATATTTCCAAGTCTGTGAATGATTACTTTCATTGCACTAATACTGAATAACTTCCGCATGACATTAATTTTAAAAGAAAATAATTATCATATATACAGCTAAGTGCTAAGTCATCCATACCTCCCACAAAATGATATTTTTTTTTTAGTAATAGCTGGTGATTGACAGTGATTTAACTTTGATCAGTCAAATAGAATTCAGATCAGTAAGTGTATATGTGATTGCTATGCCATTAGACAGTTGTCTTATTTCTAAATGTAACCATTCAAGTAGTTCCAGTCATGAAATCTCCTCTCCCACATAGGATGTAGGTAAATCCGGTTCAGTAAAGTTTCATCTGGAGATAATCATGATCTATGGTGAGTCTATTGATTTAGATCATAGCAAGTTAAAATTAATTACAAGCTTAGGCTATTACTATTCTTCCAGGTAAAAGTTTCTTATTTTGAGTACTGATACCATTTATTGTTATTTATGTTTCTGGGTTTAATATGTATTGTAGGTTAATGCTGGTATTCATTCAGATAGAACAATCTTCTTGTTTGAATTTAGATGTGGCATTCACATAACATATGTTTTAGATTTTTCCCCTGTTTTCATGCTAAATGTCCAACATTCTTCTCTTGTTATTTACCTTCTGTGCCTTTTATAGTTTAGCGTAGAGATTTAAATAAAATTATTTCCTGATGTTTGTAATTGATACCAACATAGCTCCATATATTATTTTATACACTCCTGAGCAATCTTCCAGGTGTACAATGGATCTTGATTTTGAAATCATTTTGCTGTGGTCTCATAATTTGAAAATATCAGATTTTCCTAATGGATATATTGGCCAGATGTATGCAAACAGCCATTGTGTTAAGTTGCCTCCTCAAAGGGCCCTCCTATGGAGATGACAGTAGACTGTTGAAAACCTATATAATTTTTAATATATAATAATACTACTGTAGGAAGATACCTGACTTTCATTAATTCACATGAGATTACCCACAACTGAATTTCTACAATAAAAATATTTTTGTTAAAACTATAAATGTTTTTCAGGGATAAATTAAAAAAACTGCTGGCGATCGAAGCTGAAAGAGCAGCTGCAATCACTCAGTGGAGAAAAAAAGTTATAATTGATAAACAATGTCCAAAAAGTGAACAAGATCTATTAGTAAGTAATTATTAGATGTTTGTTACTGTTATAAACATGCATTAATATCTCAAAGAATTAATTTTTCAATATCTACTGTTGATTTGTTAGCATAATGAGTTATCATTATTAATACTTAAAATAAACAGTAACATTATGTTTATCAAGTATCTCTTGGAAATAGTACACCATCATTTTTTAATTAAATGATAATGATAACATGCATAGTAGTATTTTTTTTTCTTTGTTCTTGCTTCTCGCAGTAATTTCATGAAGTAAGAGCACAAAATATGGTCTAACTGAGGCCCTCCATGAAGCTTACTCACTTATTCATTAGGACCAGGCTACCATAGTTGCAGATGGGGCTGTTACCAATATTGAATTTATTCAAAAGGAAAACTCTCTTCAACAGAGGCCTTTTGAGGCCCAGTGTTTTGTTGTTATCACGACTTGTTCTTCTCATGTTAGATTACAGTAGGGATCAGATGGATGGTGTTAAGGCTGCATGTAGTTATACTTGTTTTTAATTGTTGATATTTAAGGTCTGTAAAAACATTTCTCTGTTGAGAAATTGTTAAGTAAATGGTAGATGCATTCTTTATCATTTTTATTTCATCTCTTAGACTTATCATCCATGCGGTCAAGGAAGTGTGAGTTTTCAAACAGGCTAGTATAATTTACACGAATTCTTTCACAATTATTTTCAAGACACACATTAGTTAACTGCTATTACAGCCTGTAATTATTCTCTAGATTTTACGTTCAATGCCAGATCAATAAACATTTCAGTGTGCAGTAAGCTTTGTCTTGGAGATCCTTAGTTGGGTTTTTGTGGATTTCTTCAAGTATTTTGGAGTACAAGCAGCCTGGATTCACCAAACGGTCAATCAAACAAATTGGATTTATTATTGTATATTTAGAGTCTTCGGTGCAATTATTGAGATTGCGAAGGTTTCAATTTTAGCCGTTGTTTTTAACCTATAACTTAAAATCTGGAACATAAATTTTGCATGTATTTAGTGCCACAGTGAATTTAATCTGGTTTACTCCTCCACCAAGCCCATCTCAATCACAAGACAAACAATCCACATTTCGACCTGCCTTTCCTTTTATTTTTTATACTAGACAGAATAATCAATTCCTGAAAAGATATGCAATGAATTAGGCAGTCAAAAGGCAATCTTTAAAAAGATTAAACCTACAAAAGTCACGTGAATTACAAAAGCTGTTCAAGGTATCTTCGATGCATTGGATTGGGTGATTTGCTAAAATCACAATTTATGATACACGATCCTAATTGATAGCATTAGAAAACTAATACTAGAATACATGATTTATATTATATTTTAACTCAACATGCAGCTGAACACCTCTATCTGGCTTTGGGATTACCACTGGTAATGAACTCTATTAAGAAATCACTAATAACAATTAAGATAAGATCCTGTTCTTTCAAGAGAATCTAATTATTTGTTCATACCGCTGTGATCTGATTTTTTCATTGTGTCAACTTGTTACAGTTTGATTCCTAAAGCTCCTAAAGAGTGTCATGTCCTGTTGTTGCAATATGTATTTCCTGAAAAATTTCTTTCCCTCAATATGCAACATTTATTGCAATTTTTCCTTGTGGCTAAATAATATATGCCAGAATAAGGGTGGAAATTAATGTTTGAATTTTGTACAGGCACATTAAATTTTAGATGTGTGAAATATTTTTCATTCAACAAAGAAAATTTTATTCCTGAATCAGTTTCAAAATGCCCATTTTCTAGTGCATGGCTAAGATTTGTCAGAACCAGGACAGAGGCAAATCTCAAACAAATCAAAAATTTTGAATCGTTTCTGGATTGCTTGCTTCCAATTGTTTAATAACAAAGGTGCCTCACTACCCCAACTTGTGGTTGTATACTTGAATACTGGTCTGAACACCTATGTATCAGGTTTTGAGGGTCATGTGGTCCCACACTAGTTTGTGCCTGCTAAATTGTCCATCAGTAAGTCTGTAAAGTATTCATTTTTTTCAATTTTCAATGTAATTTGTTTGAATGATTCTCTAGGGTGTAATTTGAAGGTACGAGGGTGTTGCCTTTGGTAATGTTTTTTTGCTTCAAATTCATATGTTTCAGTATTTTAGGATACAAAAAAATTATGCTAACGTAATAGCGTAGTTTTTCTTCTAAGTGTTTACTTTCACACCCCAATTCTTAGCCCATAACAGAAATCTAAGTGCATTAAGTTCAGTATATTGCTGCCAATGTCGGTATGCATCAAAAGAGTTTTGGAACTGCATTCCAACCTAGACCAGTAATTATTTTCCTTGACGATCCAGAGGCATAGTCCATATAGCAGCCGCTAAGGCTAGGGTAACTAGGCCACTGTCGTGACAACCTGACAGTCCACAATAAAGTACATTTCACTGATTGATTACTGAAAAATGGTTTATAGAATTGTTTGGTTTTTTTTTTTTTCAATTTATTTCTTTTAACCTTCTTGTTTTGGAAATTCATTCTTAAAATACTTTTTCTATGCTGTATATTTGCTCGGTAAGCTAAAAATTCAAAGAAACATCTGAGAATTCAAACATGCTTCTGAATCTGAAAAGGGACGTACAGATTTTCAGACTACTGTAATCCTATTTATTTTGTAGCAGTTTATAAATTCAGGAACCTAGGGATTTGAGCCCTAGTTCATATCACCCCTACTTCATATCATGAATTGGTAACAATATATGGCTAAATTTGTAACTAAACTTAAATCATTTTGAATCCAGGATAATCATAAATCATAAAATAAAAAAAAAGTGTAGATTTTTTAATTTATTTCAGGACATTTTACTATAAGTTAGCTTTATGATTAAAAAGTTTGTTTAAATTAAACTTAAAAATATTTTTTTATTACAGCTAATGCCTTTAGTCAAAATTGAAAAGCATAGAACATTCTCCAAAGGTGACATTATAGAGCCAGATTTAGAATACGAATTACCTTTGGACTCTGATTGGGAATTTCCTAGGGAAAATTTGATTCTTAGTGAAACTTTAGGAGAAGGAGCTTTTGGTAAGGTGGTTAAGGCTGAAGCAGCTGGTGTTATTCAGCCAGGCATCACTTCTATTGTTGCAGTGAAAATGTTAAAAGGTCAGTTTCATTAGCTTCTAATAGCAATAAATCTCCTATATTAATGTTAAATTAGTTCAATATGAATGTTTCAACTTTGTTTATTAGTAACCATTTTGATATGTATATTTCAGAGGGTCATACTGATGCAGAAATGACTGATTTGGTATCAGAAATGGAGATAATTAAGATGGTGGGAAAGCATATCAACATAATAAACATGTTGGGATGTTGTACTCAAGGTGGGCCCCTATATGTACTTGTTGAATTTGCCCCTCATGGAAACCTAAGAGACTTTTTAAGACAGCATAGACCATCATCAGGCTATGAGCCAGCAATAGGTGAAGATCTACAAGACAATAGAAATGTGTTGACACAAAAAGACTTGATATCATTTGCTTTCCAGGTTGCTAGAGGAATGCAGTATTTATCATCCAGAAGGGTAACTACATTTTTTTTTCTGCTTATTAATATTTTTTTTATAATCAACTTAGTCTGTGAAATGGGTTATTTCATTCAGTTTTATACTAATTATTCTAACCTTTATAAAAGGGTATGTTGTACAATTTTATTTTATTTTTTAATTAATGTCAACTCTATTGTTTCCCCTATAGCTTTGTTTGTTCATGCACATGAGTACTATAGGCTTATTACCATTTTCAAGAGTGAATTATACTTATTAATAGAATGGTGCAAGACCTAGCAACCTTCTCTTTCTGTTAATGATCATGATCAACTCAAATTTACTTATTTAAATATTACATTAGGAAATAAGTAACCGTAATGCTTATTAGAAAGCATTAGCAACCTCACTTATCATTGATTCTATTTCAAAACATTTCCAAGTGAGAAAACTGACCCAAGTATGCAAAAGAGTATATCTCGAAGAAAAATCAAGTAAAAAAAAATTTGAACTGGAAATGTGTTTATAAAACCTTGTGCTAGTGTACCCAGTACAATACATTCTCTCTTGAATTAACAAGTGATATAAATACAAATATAGGATAAGAGGGTTGACTGCAAGTTTTCATGCTCCCTGGTTATCATTATAGATAATTATGGGCTGGTTGTCTTCTTACAATCCATTTAATATCTACTTATGATATATCGCTTCTTTAGCACTCCCCGCCAATACCAGAGACTGAATACTCCACATTCAACAGTGCAACGCTTCTGCTATCTTGATTCCCATGACACCACTCCATTAGCCATGGCAAAGGCAGATCCTGTTTAAGATTTTTGGTCATTCCTTTCTCCTCCCTAGTCTATCAGAAAATCCATTTAGAATTGAATTATGATTCTTAAAAACCAGGCATAGATCTTTATTTCCCTTAAGGTATTGAATTACTCATTGGCTGCATACCATTGAGCCCGTCCATGTTAGGTATTATATTGGCTTAATTTATTAACTCCATAGCAAATACTCGATCCAGTGAGAAGCTCTTGAGACATCAAAGAACCTAAGAGTTGCTGATAGGGTTTGTCATCAATTTCTTTAACCTCCATTAAACAGACCTACTCAATTTTCATTGTGTTTATCCACTTGTTTTTGCCTGGTAATAACATTATTTCATCATCTGTCTTGAGATAATTGCCATAAATTAATAAAGCACTATATTTACTATCTTTAAAATATTCAGGTGGTTTTCTCTCCCTTGTCAGATATCTTCTGTGCTCTTCTTCCCCTATAAAATCTTCAGTATTTCCAAGACCATAGAAGTCCCTTTGTTCCTTCATATTTCTTTCTCTTTTCTTCTTGATAAGCTTCTTTTTCTTCAGAGATTTTTATTTCTTCTTCTTGGTTTAAGAATTTAGTTTCAAAAACCATTATTTTTCGGAATTTGTATTACCTTCAAGCGAAACAAAAGCACTGTAAATTATAAATAACACAATTCAATATTTCAAATTTATAATTAGATGCTACAACAATAAGTTAATCTAGTAGTTAGTTCAGCTATTTATAATCATAACTATATTGATAATGTAGTTGTTTAATTTTAATTGCTTTATTGAATTTAAAGTATTTATTTAATTTTAAAAATATATATTTATATTGATATAACATTTCTCTTTTTAATTACAGTGTGTACATAGAGATCTAGCTGCCAGGAATGTGCTTGTTAGTGATAATTATGTTCTTAAAATAGCAGATTTTGGATTAGCACGAGATGTGCATAGTAATGATTATTATAGAAAGAAAACAGATGGAAGGCTTCCAGTAAAGTGGATGGCACCAGAGGCATTATTCCATAGAGTCTACACTACACAAAGTGACGTGTGGGTAGTTTTGTCATTTAAAATTACACTTTATTTGTTTCTTTCAATATACCATACAACTCCCTATCGTTTTCTTCAATCGACAGTTGTGTCAATTAGCACTTTTGCAGTTATTTTAGTGACAATATACTGCCCTCCAAGCAAATCCATCAAATTCCATATTCCTCTCCCTTGGAAGTCATTTCCTTTTAGGTAGATACTTCTAGACATACTTAGTGTCCTCAAGGGGCTCAACAACAACTAACCTTATAGGCCGCTCCTTATTAACTGCACTCATATCTAAACACTGTTCTCTCTTTTCACCAGATTCGTCCACATGCTGACCTACCAAACCTCAAAGAAATCCTGACCTACTTGACTTTTTTATGCGTTGCAGATTAAGTTCCTTGCATTTCTCTGTTAGATGCCATAATGACTTTTCCTCTGTCCTCAACACAGTACTCTTCAATCTCTCTCTAATCCCCATTTCGAAAGTACCTCCACCAAACTATCTAACTGTCATTTTGCTGCAAGAGCAGTGCGTGAGATCTCCATGGCCCTTGCTTTCTTCTGCTTACTTAGAGAGGTGATAATCATGTGTGAATTTGGGGAATTCTTGGGCTGTGTGTTTATGTGTATATTGTTCTGAGAAATAATCACCAAGTATTATTTCCCAATATAATATGATTCAGATGAATAGATATCAGAATCATGGACAGAAAAACTGGCGAGGAAGAAATGTTGGCTGTTAAGGGTTGGTTAGCAACAATTTAAATCCTTATTGTATTGATGTACCAGTACTGTACTTCTCTTGGAATAACAAGTGATACAAATACAAATTACTGGATAAAAATACATAGTGATGCATCTAAAATATAGTCTTTCTATTGAAACATTAGCCTTATGAAGATAGAATGTATTTATTAAACAAGAAAAATCATTTACATATTAATACTCAGCTCAATAGATCTAACGCATTGGTAAGGTAAAATCTATCTGTCGGATCCTGTTTTAAGCTGTACACATTACCATGATAAAGTAACATTTATTAATACTTAATTAATATAATAATGTAACTGTGTTTTGTTACCTAGAACATTGTTTTTTTTTTATTTGCACTATTGAAGAAAAATCCAAAACCAGCCAAACATCCGATCATTTTTCGATAACATAAATAATCAATATTATTCTGTGATTACTTTGTTGCTTTACTCTTATAAAATGATTCTTAACGTTAATTCAATACATAACATTATATTTAATTTTCAGATGGTCATACGGTGTCCTTTTATGGGAAATAATGACTCTTGGTGGGACTCCATATCCTTCAGTTCCTAGTATGGAAAAATTATTTCATTTATTACGAACAGGACATAGAATGGAAAAACCACCATGCTGTTCTTTGGAAATGTAAATAGTAGTCTTTTTTTATTTAATTTGTTCTCTTATTGTATTCTATAAACATAACATACTAAGTGATTGTGATTTCCAGCAAAGGTTATGACTAGTTAGCTCAGGGGTCGGCAAACATTTTTTGTTAAATAGCAAATATTTTAATTTCTGTGAGCCAATACTTTTTATGGTAAAACAATTTATTTTGTACTCTTTTAGTACAGCTGCAGTATCATTGTGCAACAAACACAATGCTTTCTCATCTAATTCAATAAAAAAATAATTCCTACCACTCCACTCTAAAAGCAGGGAATTATAGCACATAATTTGAAATTGTAGAATCCGTTCTTAGCTCCTGTAAAAAATAAGAGGAAATTTGGCGGGGGGGCTGTTTCCCGGCCTCTTATTTGGTATATGATATTTTGAAGCTTTTCTTTTTCTGTTTTAATTTAAATAAAATTCATTTAATGATTCAAGGTATCTGTGTATCCATATGTCTGTGCATATTTGTATAAAATCCTGTCTCTGATAAAGTTAAGTTTAAGTAGCTATTGAAAAATATGCTCATAAGAGTATATATTCAAACTCGAATCACTCATGAAAAATAAATTCATCTGCTTTTATAACCATGGTTTTTATGTATGTGCTTTAAATTGTTCTTTTATTCTAGCTATATGATGATGAGGCAGTGCTGGTGTTATCAACCTAAAGAACGACCATCGTTTTCAAAAGTTGTTGAAAGTTTAGATAGAATGCTTATGGAAACAGCTAGCGAGGTGAAAAATATTTTTTAATTTATAATAAAAAATATATTTTTAAAATTTACTTTATGCATTCAATAATTTTTATGAATAAAGATTTAATCAACAGCTATTATATATTAAGTGGGATTTACACTGTATCCTGGGGGTACATCCTTCAATATCATCCTTTTTTACATATTTTAATGCAGTTAAGTTCTATGGTTTCACTGCACTATTCTTCATTTTCTGTCTATGTTACCTGTAAAGTGCTAGAATATCTTTTTTAAGAAAAAAAGCAAGAATTATATGCGTTGGATAAAATTTATATAGATTGGTCATGAACTGAACACAAGTGTATCAACAACAACTAACGTGCTCGAAGATGTTAGTGGGTAATAAGGAGAAAATGTCAGGGACCTTTGTCAACACTGATAGGAGAATGGGCAGAAGAGCAATTAAAAAAATAAAATAATTAACATCTAATTTCTAACTAACCTCGTTAAATGAATTCTTAAAGATTAAGTAAAAGTTCTCTTAAATTTTTCCTCTTAAATATATGTGTTTTAATAAGTTATGTAAGAGTACTCACTCTCAAGTTTAAAAAACTTGGTTTTGGGGTGCAGACTTTGCATAGAAAAACATCTGCATATTTAAACCAGAATAGACTAGCTTATAAACTTTAGTTGCCATTCTTTCTCAGTTTCTAATATGTGTTAATTCTGCTCCATATCGTGTTCCAATTGTTTTTATTTTAGGTTTTATATCTGCTACAGTTAACCCAGGAATATTTAAATCAGTGAGCATTCCTAACATCTTTGATGAGTACTCTTTTCCCCACACATTTGATTTGGTGAAATCCCTGCATTCGGTATTCCGGAAGCACTGGTATTGCTGATATATTTCAAGAAACGGTGCCATATGGCTGTCTTGCCACTTAAATGAATGGCATTGCCTTAAAATAACTCCCCCAAAAATAGTTCAATAAGAAACAAAAACAGGAATTTTCGTAGCAGGGATTTATTTGGCAGATATGGAGTACTGAATACTGAAAACAACAAAAACCAATATAATCTGTTTGTTTTACATTTTTCATTGCGCTTTTACTTTGGATAAATCATCAGTTTTCGGAACGACTTTTTTATCAAAAGTTAGTAAAGGGTCAACTTAATTCTACTTTCATCATAGATGTACATTTTGCACAGAACAAAAATAAAAGGGAATCTACACTTATCACTTTAGAAGATTCTTTCAAGATAAGTGTAAATGAGCCTTTACCCCTAGGTAAGCTTAATTCTGATTGAGGGATAAGTTTGGAAGGTAGCCTTACTTCTATATACTATGATTTGTTCACTTATAAATAAATACTTATATTTAAAATAATATCACTGGGATGTTCTAACTTTAAATTAATATGCAAAACATCTTGTTCAAATTTTGTTTTTATTGCATTCCCACTCACTTTATATTCAATATCATTTTATTTCAGAGCAATGAAAATAATTTAATAAAATAATCTTCTACTGACACAGTTTTCCAGTTTGGTTGTGATGGATGGTCCTTAGTAGCCCTATGTGCCATGTAAGTCCTTCATCATCCTAAGCAGTGATGAGATTGTCTCAACGAGATTTTTTGCTATTACAGCAGAGTGGACATTTAACATAATTCATAAGTTTGATCAAGAAACCTATCTTCTAAATACGCTTGAGCAGCGAACTTTACATGTCACAGTTTTCATGGCCCTTGAGCTTTTTCACAGGAAGTTTATATATATAACTTTAATATGATAAAATTACAATATGCCTCATTGGGCAATAAGTAATTATGATATATGATCTCATTCATACCATATTTACAATTTCATTCACTTGCTCATTCATACAGTATTTACAAACAGCCCAGAGACCTCCCAAGTCCACATGGTTGTCACCTCCCTCATGTGCGAAGGAGGAAGTGGAGTCTTGGGAAGTCCCCCATGCTCCTCCATCAGCTGTGTCACTGGTTAAGGCCAGCAGAGGCTGACCAAGAGCGCGAGAGCCACAGACGCTCAGGACATGATTGGAAAAACTGACCATTGCCAGGACTCCCACTGTTACGTATTTATAGCAGGTCACGACGCCACTGCCGTTTTAGTCTCCAAGGAGGTTATAGGGATGAGTGGTGCAGTCCAATGACTGTGCTTAGGGGATCAGGGTGGTTGGTTAGGTTATTATGGAATTTTATGAACTTTGGAAGGGATGAGTTCAAGAATGTAGTGTATATTAAGATCATTATGAAGGGTTTTGTTGCTGACGTAATAAGGGGCATTTACTATTGTTCTCAGGACTTTTGATTGAAAGGATTGGATGCGCTTGATGTTCAACTTTTTTGCTGTCCCCCATAGCTCTATCCCGTATGTCCAGATTGACTTAAGTATAACTTTGTAGATTAGTAATTTATTTTCTATTGAGAGTAGTCTGTACAGTTGTCCAAAGGGTCTGTTTAGTTCTTGTCTTTTTAGCCTCGTGTGTGGGTTCCAAGTCAGTCTTTTGTCGAGATAGAAGCCTAAATACCGTACTGTCTCGGATGCAGGAAGAGGAATGGAATTTAAAAAAAACTAGTGGACAAGACTTGCGGCAGAGGGTAAAGGTAATGTGGGAACATCTTTCTTCATTAGCTTTGATTCGCCATTGGCTGCACCAATACTCGATCTCATCAAGGTGTTTTTGAAGGTTTTGCGATGCTACTGCTCTGTGGAACTCCTGCTTTTATGGGATATTAGTTAGAATATTCTAAACCCCAGCGGTCTTGGAAGAAATGGTTTGAAAGGTAGGACTGTAAGATTAGGAAAAGGGTCTGTGGTAAATATCTTTTGAGCTTGTAAAGCAAACCTGCGTACCAGACCCTGTCAAAAGCTTGAGCTATGTCCAGAAAGGCAGCATTTTGGTGAATAGGACTATAATGGAATGTTTCCAGAGGAGAGGAAAGTGCGTCGTTCGGGATAATGCAATTATATATGTAGGTTAGGAAGATTATGTCTTTAGGAGGAAGTTGTTGGAGAATTTGAGGAGTAAAGAGATCATATCCATGAGATTTTCAGTAAGGTAATTTTTTCAGAAGATATTTGACCTCAGAGGGGTTAACGGCTTTTGGTGGAAGTGAGAGAGGGATAGGTGAAGTGAGGAAATCTTCAACAGTTATGCGATGAGTATTGTTTTGAGGATTAAGGTGAGGAGTGAAAGTACGGGAAAGATGCAGTGCAAATTCTTCCGACCTTTTGCCATCCAAAGCCGCCCAGGACCCATCATCACGACGGAGTAGGTGTGAAACAGGATGAATTTTAGGATTTTTTTAGTTACATTCCACAGAGAGTTATCCCTGGTAGACAGAGAGGAGAGGTGGGATTTAAAAGAACCGGAACGGAAGGATGCCAATTGCCGCTTCACCAATCTACAGTACTAATTGTACAAGCAACGATCAGCTAGATGTCGGGATCTTTGCCACTCTGTTCTAAAGTGGCGTTTGGATTGGATTAGGTCTTTGAGGTACTGAGGTAAAGGATTTTGATTGTGAATGTTTAAATGACGGTGGGGTGACGATGCCTGCTGACCTCTGGACCAGAGTAGTGAATAAATGCAGTGCATCATCTAGTTCTTGGTTTGTTTTCAGAGATACTTTGAGGTCTACAGAGTCTACAAGAATCTGGCGGAAGTGGTCCCAATCAACTAGACCCCTAATAAATGAAGGAGGAGGCAGTTTGTGAATAGGTCTTAGGGAAATGGTTAGGATCAAAGGGCTATGATCGGAGGAGAGGTCTGGTCAGGTGGCCAGTGGCCATAGGTGGCTGTGTCAGGAGAGATAGTGGAGCAATGTTTCCGTGTGAGTGCAGACAGCAAAGCACGTCCTCGTGTATTTGTGGATCTTGAGCCCCAATGTTGGAGCTTTGCGTGAAGGTCCCCACCCACAAGGAAACAATGCCCGATGGAGTGTAGAAAGGAGATGAATTGGGAATCAGAAATGGATTTATTGGGAGGGCAGTACACTGATGCTAGAGTAAGGGGGAAAGTGAAGGTGCTGATTGACACTGCAGTGGACTGAAGGAAATTGTGTGCTACCAAAGGAACTACTATGTGATGGGAAATGGAGTTATGGGCAATGACAGCGGTACCTGCATGTGATCTTCCATCTGGGTGATCTATTCAATAAGTCTGGTACTGTCGAACTGTAAATGGTTGTTTCGGTAATGAGAGCTACGTCAATGTTCTTGTCGTGGAGTAGTGCTGTCAGTTCGTTAGTGTGGTTGCGAACACAGGAAGTTTAAATGATATTGATCGATACAAACGTTTGCCCGAAGTAAACACTTAAAACCATGACAGTCACAGACAGCGTGGTGTGGTTCATAACCTATTAGATTGTAATTAAATGAAAACACTGGATAATAATACAAAATATTTTTATTTTACAGTAATTAAACATTGAACACAGGAAAGAGAATACACATAACAAGTGCTAGAGATAAAAATATAATAATCACAGAACCTGCCTGCTGAACACAGTATCGTATCATCAAATAATTCAACACATATATATGCAAAGAGACTGGGATATCCAAAATATATTCAGGAATTAAAATACATTAATGGGTACCACCATAGTAATCCAAAGAGATTATACCAAATCAGTGAACAAGAAAGTCTGTATATTAGTACAGTATTAAATAAAAGTTCAAAAAGTTCCACCAAAAAAAAGTTTTTAATAGTTTAAAAAAACTTCAAAAAAAATGCACTCATTTGTGAATTTATTACATTAATGGTTCCTATCTGGGGGGAATTTGGTTTTTCAGGGGAGAGATAATTGAGGAGGGATGGTGATAGACCAAGTCAGACGGATTTCTGGTTTTGACTATAGCCATTTTGACTTTTTGCAAAAGTTGTTTTGACCTAAAGTTGTTGCAGCTATCTTCATACCTGCGTTCTTAATATGGAATGCTTGATGACAAATTTTAGTACTATGTTGATTTTAACTCTTTTCTCGAGGTTTTTTTTATTTTTTTTTGCCTACCTAATCATTCCGGAAAATCCAAATTGATCAGTAACAATTATTCTAAACAAGGTTGGTGGAGGGGAAGCATTATAAGTTGAGAACTACTGCAAGTGTGCATGTTAATGCATATAATTCTACAGCCATTGTAAAAAGTATCCAGCCAATAGAAATTATCATAGGTGTACTACTCAACATTTCTGATTATGCTGAATTTATGTTAGGTCTCAGACCACCCCTCGAAATTTTTCGTTTTCATTTTTAATTTGTATATGTTTATTTATATTTAAAAGAATATAATTTAGTTTGTAATTGATATAATATAAGTTTTAGTCCCTGTAAATATGCATAAATTAATGAAATTACTTTGAAATATTGACAAGAAATGGTGATGAGGTCAGTGACCCTATGATATATTAGTGTACATAGATTTTAAGTTTTATTAAGTTGGTTCCTAAAAATCTTTACTCTTACTCTACATTGTTTTTGTCGCGTCTCTGTCATTGTTAGGCGTTTTCATCAAATTGAATTGAAGACAAATAGTTTTTATGGTCATTATGTTGTCAGAGCTTCATTTCCTAAATTCTTGAATCAAAATTCATGGATTAAATTTTATTTACAAATTTCCATCTACATCTTCCAAAACTGACTTCTCGCTTAAGCTAGAAAAAAAAGCAAAAGTCTGCTGGGCTAATTTTTTTTTCAGGAAGGTACGATTGTAAGAGTTTTGTGTTTGTTTTGTCTTTAGGAATATTTTATCAGCATAAAATCTGAAACAAAGAAGAAAATCTTAAGAAAAAAAATATAAACTATTCTATATATTAATAAATTGAGATAATAGTCTCAACTATCTAGAAAAGTTAAAAACTAGTAGTGAGCCCCTATTAGAATGGCTTATCTGCCTCCTAAGACAAGTTACAACCAGGAATGCAAACAGTTATTTATACAAAAAGTTTCACAAAACTTTTATGTTTTAATATAAACAATATTTATTAAAAGGAAACTTGTATTCAAAAGTTTTAGTTCTACTTAAAGTTATTGGAACCTACTAAAAAGTGTTAGTAATTTCAGGTAAAACTTGTTTTTGCTTCTTAAAATTTTTTTAAAAATGCAATTTTCAATTATCACTACAAAATATTTATTAGAAATTAAGTAACTAATTGTTAATTGTTTATAGTATTTATGTGCATGTGTTGCTTTAAGATAAAACTAAATTAGTTTGAAACATCACAGTAGAATAAAAAATTAAAACAGAATGATATTTTGCATAGTTTTTTTATTTTAGGGTAAACAATGAAATAGTTTTACGTATTAAAAATAGTTATAAATGCAATACATACAAGCAAATACATATTTCTTGATATTGAGTATTGAAATGGTTTATTGATTGATTTATAAATTTGAAAATAACAGTTAAAAATAGAAACTCTTAAAATCAATAAGTTTTGTTGTAAATAGAAATGTTATTTATCAAAAATATATTAAAAATTAGAGTGATTTTTTTTCAAAATATAAGTTAAATATTGTTTTACATCTCTGATATTACTTATTATTTGTTTACGACATTTGTTAATACTTTTTTTTAAATGTTTTGTACTCTTAATATGTATTGCTTCTCTTACTATAAGTTTAATTAATCCATCCAGTATCCCTGTTAAATACCAGTGATTACATTTTCTTAATCTGTCTTCCAAGTAGCAGAGACATTATCAGTAGCATATAATATAATTTAACATATTACATTAGCATATAATATAGAACATATTTAATGCTTTTCTAATTTTAAAATTGCCTTATTATAATTCTAATTGTTATCAATGTTTTCTAGGAGTACTTGGATTTAAGTTTACCTCAGTTAGCCACACCTCCATCCAGCTTAGAATCCAGTATTGAACAGTTTCCTTACCTTCTATGAGGTCACTATTGACTATTGTTGATTAATGAAAATATAAGTACAAATTTTCGTTGAATTTTATTATTAAGTTTATATAATGAATGGATGTATAATACTTAGATTGCATTTGTAAAAACAGGCTGTAAGTTGTATATATTGTTATCGAAAGTAGATTTTTCGTTATTGTAAATATCCCTTGTAATATAGTTATAATCTTTTATTTATATTTCCTCTAAATGTGATCAAACTGAAAAAAAATTATTTTATTTTTTTCATTGTTGTACTTAATAAAAAATAACTTTTGAACAAGTGTAAACTATTTTAAATCTCTTTGTTTGTCCCTAATGTTATTAAATTAATTAAAGTAATATTTATTTGGTTTTCTGGTTTAAAACAAAAAAATATTGATATATTAACAGATCTTTAAGGTTCAAATCAAACTTTATACTTAGCCATTTGTTTTTGGATGATGCAGTGCCCAAGAGACACATCATTTTCTTTAAAGAACCCTTGAAATTTTCAGTGCATACACTGAGGCCCACAGTCCGAAGCTATATAAACATATACACTTAACAGGCACTCTGCTATCTTGTAAACTTTTTTTTTTTTTTCCCCGTCCTACCTGAGGCTGAGCCTGAGCTATCTTGTAAACCACTGTCCTTATCGATCTCTCTTAATGCAACCTTTCTACATCAGGCCACTCGGAGTAGGTGTCAATACCAACCAGTCAGTTTCTCCCATCAGATGGTTCAGCTATGCCAAAATATTCTACGGAAAGAGGGTGACTTAACTCTCTTCTATTATGTTGGTCTTGCAGGTTATACACTTGTGTATATAGGTTTCCATGTCCAAGTCCAGTGTTGGCCACCAGAAACATAACATGGACAACCAATTTATAGCCGCTAACCCGGGATGACCCTTATGTAACTGGTTGAGGATTCCTGGCTGCATCATCTTCGGAATAGACTTGTTCAATGTTTGAACCTTGATATGCAAACATGAAGGCTTTGATATCAAAATTCAAACAGATTTTATCAACTTTTGGTATGCTTTTGTGTACACCCCATACAATCTTTAAGGGAATAACCAAGGAGAACACTATGTCAGCATCACCCAGAAGGATGTTTTACTTAGCACCAAAGTCAATGAATGGAAGACAAGCAATGGAACTACTACCCCTTCTGGAATATTCAATCCCGCCACTGTTCTAATTAAGAGGTTAGCAAAACATTCAAAATACAAACTACTTGTTGGGGAAATACTTTTCTTGAACAGAATCCATAATACTCATAAGTGAGACTACCTTATGGAAGAGACAATTATATTCACCCCAGACTTATTTTTCCTCCAGGACCACTATGCTCTAAAAATATGTGCCAATATCGAAAATACTACGAAAAATATGCCATCATCATTGGGAAAAAGTTCTCCCTCAGGCAATGCGAACTATAATGGATCTCAGCAAGGTCAAAAAGATTTGAGAAGCTCAAAAGAAATCAGACCTCCCTCATAATTGATACATGTTCATGAAAATGTTAAACATTTTCCGGGTTGGGTGCTTGGACGAAATTGTTTATTTTTATATAACTTTTTCTAAGATGTTATTAGTTCGCAGGTTTATGAGAAAAATAATAAATATTTTTTATCAAACCCAAGGGTTATCACCATTAAACCCCATGTTACATCAAATAAAGGGGTAGGATAAAGAATGTTCTTAAGCAGAGACAGTCACAAAAAATAACCCCTCTCCTTTTAAAATACCTTTTCTGCTCAATAAACAAAGCATTCGATTAAAAGTTATGGTATCCCCATAAACCTGGTTTCTATTAGTGACATAAAGTAAATTCACACTTAAAATACATATTTTAATGAACACATGATTGTGAAATTAGATATAGGTGAAATATTTAATTTTTAAATGATCTTTCTTCACTATTGATAAAAAAATAAGTATGGTGCACGGAAAAAAAAAGGGAGAAAAACACTGATCAAAGGCTTTCTAGCTTGAGGTAGAGTTCTGTTTCATTGAGTATATTTAATTATATCTAGCTTCGAGCTTAGTGTGTCTCGGAATGTGCGGCAAGTGTCCTCTTCTCTTTATTTGTTGGGTTCAGTTGCTTATCCCATAACATACTGACCTTTCTGTTCCTTTTTATCTACCCTTCCACCTGTTTTGCTATTTTCAATCTCCTTAAAGGCTAATAATATTTTTTCTTGGGCTACTATTTATTAATAGTCATGGGATCTATGCCACAACAAAATTTGATTTTATATAAGTGAAGTATTAAAATATCTTTTATTTCCATATAATACCTTAACAGATCCAAACTCTCTCTTGGTAACTAAAATTAGGGGTTGCATTGTGTTTCCACTGTTAGCCTTCCATACATATTGGTACATTGCTTACAGTGAGGGTTTAGGTAAGGAAATTCTTGAGAAATCAATGTTTGAACCTTGATATTTTTATTATTTTATCATTCATAACTGGGACTTATCACATTCAGACAAATACAAAGATATTCTGATATTTGTAGGGCAACTAAATAGAAAACTTCCTAGTAAAACTCTAAGGAGAACAATTTGAACAAGCAATATAAATACTTTCAACTAATTTATCTCATGGTTATAAATGCTTTTACTTATGTTTTTGTTATATTGTTGATTAGCATTATACCAAGGTGGCCAATCGTCCTCCTTTAGTAAGTTCTATCTTCCCTCGAAAAGTGTCCTACATACTCTCAATATTTAAAGACTAATCTGCAAATCTCTGCATTCAATATTCATTCGGTGCCAAGCCAATGTGTTGCATGTAGTGTGACATACTTGTATTTGACATGACTATTCATCAAGGCTCGGACAGTGCAGGGAAATGTGATTATGAGGTGCATGTGCTTCACACCAGAGACCAAACAGAATGGTTTGAAGCAAACATCGCGGGAAATGACAGTTTTCAATGGTGCTTTTTTCTTACTTCATTACAAGTACATTGAATCTTGGGTTGAGTTTTTATCGAAAGAAATTCTTAACATTAAAATAGGTGATAATTGTCGATTTTTAGAAATAAGGAGACTGAATACATATTTAAATTCTGAAAAATTAATGCAATGGGAAAATCAACTCGGAATCGGTAAAACAATATGGGTAGAAATATTCAGCCATTTCAAAAATTAACATATTCCATGTGAAAATTTGTTTATTCTTGTTCAATTTAGGTTGTGCTGGCCTAGAAATAATGCAGCAGGTCAATGAGTTTTTTTCAGCAGCTGATGATTTTTGGACAAGTGAGAAATCGAGAATAAATTTTGATACTTTAGCTGCATCACTTGCTGAAAAATTCAATACAAAGATATTTTTGGTTCAGATATTCCAATATACAACGTAAAAAATATTCATGCAATGGAAAAGCACGGCTCTTTGCGAGGCCAGGGTGGGACTCAAGGAAAAGCAGAAGTTAGCATGAGCTGATATTCTTGGTGGGACAGTAACAACTTGCACATCACTATTATACTTTTAAATAACTTTTCACTCAATATTTTTCTAAATTATACTATAAAACATTACAACTTATTAGCTTATTTAGAGCTCATGTATATTTTTTCACCTACTGCATTTCTCATTTAGTCTCATTATTTTTCATAGAACATATTATCTGTTCTGATTATACACATAAACAAATAAATCATATGCCATATTCTATTTCTCTTTTAAGTCTTAAATGTCAATACACTAATACCTAAAGAGGAGGAGGGCAGGCTGGGACAGTTGGAGCTGCCTAGAATTCTAACCCTGCTTTTGATGTCATTAAATTAGTTGCATGTACATCTACTCAATCAATCAGATCAATAAAGATCTAAGCAACAGAGAGAGAGATTTTTAGCACAGTTATTTAAAAATAGCAAAGGTACTGTTTTTTTGGTTTTTTTATGAAATGGTATTAAAGATTTCTCAATCCCCAGAATTTGAAAAAAAATCCAGAAAACGTTTTATGAAAGAAATTGTTGTTAGTGTGAATTCAGTAAAATTATAATTAATGTATAAAAAAAAACCAGTAAAAGGTCTATTTAAAATATATTAATTGATGTAGTATAAATCAAACTTAAGGCAGGTTAAACCCACTTTAGGTATGTTTAACATAGGAATGGAATGGACCTCCCCCAATCCATTATTTATAAATTTTATTAATGCTCTTAGAGGCACTCTCTCCACCAACTACAGAGCTCACCAAGTGACAATATTGGAGGCATTGAGGATTCTTAGATTCTTAAATCCAAGCCCAAATTTTATAATAGTGACAGATCCTCTCTATTCTTCACCCTCTTAGACCTAAATGGAAACTGGGATTGGAGCAGTTGTCAAGGGAACTAGAAGGTCTGTTTTCATTCTTTAACAAAGTGGTTCTACAGTGGATACAAGGCCACTAGGGAATAGGCGGTGAGAAGAGAGATCAGGGTGCCAAAGTTGCCCATTTACATCAGACAGCCTCCAAATGTACCTTGGAAGAAGTGAGGTTGCTGAAAGGTTTCTCATTCCTCAAAGGTGGAGCAACCAGCACCCACACCTCTGCTTGGGACGATAGCTATTATAAGCATTCCTGAAGGAAACAGGAATTTTACTTATCTTCCAGTTGAGGGCTAGGCAAATTTGAATGATGGCACATCTTTGAAAAGGGTCGGCATTAGTGAAACTCCTCTCTGTGATGGCAGGCAAACAGACCGTCTGGTTCTTTCAGAGGATATTTTTCAGTCCTCTGTGCTGCTGTAGAAAAAGAGGAGGCTTGTCTGGCTCCAGGCTACAGATCTTTCAGCCAAGCTGTTCAGTTACCTAGAGGACTTTAGGAAGACCATCGAATTCTAGCTTTTGTCATCAGACCTGACCATATAAGGGAAGATTGAAGAAGAAGAAGAATTGTAAGACTAAGTAGGTTATGGCTTAAAAAATTTAAATGTTGAAAATAATAATTTTTACTGACAAGAAAACTGAAGAAAGATTGTTAACTCTAAACAAACAAAATTTAATGTAATAGCAACTTTTTCATTTATGTAGGCTAGTGGTTAGCAAACTGTTTTTTAACTGCAAAGACATGGGTTCAATTTCCTTCTCCTTTAAGGATATTTTCTTTGGCCGATCGGCCAGGTCGGTGTTCACTGAGCCTCATGAAGATAAATGAGTAGTCACTTAAATAAAGATGAAGCGTAACCAGTTAAAAAACCCCAAATCAAGGTTGAGAGGTAACTAGCCTCCTCACCAGCAATCTCAGTAAGCTTTACCTCTTCATGAGGTGTGCTATGGTTTTATTTGAATTAAATTTTTATTTCCTAATTTTCATTAAATTATTTTTAGTAACAATCTAGTTTATGAAAATATTTCCAAATCAAAGGTTTTATTTCTCTACAGTAGGTATTTATATGCTTCACTTATATCAATAACTCAACGATTTGACCATCGCACCATTTTGACTTCAAAAAATTCATTAATAAAAGGTTGCATGAATTTAATGACTTTTGGTCTATAATTAACAATAGTCTGCTAAAGTACCAACACATATAATTAATCAGTACAATGACCTTTTTAATTCGATGCACCACTCAATATAATAAAATATGATGTATCTTTTAATTACTGATTAATTGATAATTAACGAACATTTATATGACTACCAGGGACATCTGGAGGTTAGCTATGACTTGAATAAGCAACCATTTGATGGAATGAATGTTTGATAAAGAAAATCTATAAAATGAATTTTCAATGATAATAAGATTAACCAATAATAGGGTTATAGAGGGGAAGATTAAGGACAAAGTTTACTTATTTTCACAAGTTATATTGATAAATTTAAGTATATCTCATATTTTTTATGATGATAACGTAATAAATGGTCTGCTGGAACCATAGCTCCTTTTATTAGCCAACATTTATAAATCCCCACCATTATTGAATTCTCTATGTGTTTGTTCAGGTTATCAGATCCACGAGATTGTATTAGCAGTGGAATATTCAGTAGGAGTGTGATGATCCTGTATAATTCTGTCGCAGCTCCAACCGCTACTGTGACACCATTGTAGCAGTGACAAATTACCGGTACCGGTCCAGTGACAGTGACTAAACTCTTGACCTTGTCACAGCTGGGAATGTCTTTCCCTTCAATTTTCTTTTCTTATTTGCTTTTTTTAAATTTTACAAATTTTTGTTTTGTTATCATATTCATACATATGTTTTCGTTTTATTTTTATCTGTATATTACCTATTTATTAAGTTTTATATTATATTAAATTTTTATGCTCGTTTAAATGTAAATTAATTAATTTATGTCTTAATTGAATGTAGCTAGGTTTATCCTGTATAAATAAATAAATTAATTTTGTCATATGTAATTTTACCTGACTTTTACTTCAGAGTCAAGAAATATGTACATTAATATTGTTGTTTTCTATGTGCTCGTGTTATATGAGTAAATTTACGTATTTTAATAAATGTTTTTAATGGAAAAATTACCTTAAGTGTTACTACTTTTGATATTAGCCGAGATTTATGTTTTTAAATCTTTAATACAGAAAGTTAGCTAAGAAAGGTAAGTTAAGGAAGAATCAGTGGCAGGGTGCTGTGAAGCAACAGAGGAAGGAGAAGTGATTGTGACAGAGCCGAAGAGGCCTTAATAAAAAGGATCGAGCCCCTAACTGCTACTGCTACTGCTACGAGGTTGTGACTGTGACAGGCCGAGGACGTTTAAAGAAAAGGGTTGAGCTAGCTCTAGCTGCAACTGCTACCTCGTGTACCGGTAACATTGAACGGAATGAAGCAGCTCACAACTCCTATGAACCGTGAGTAGGTGACTCGTCACTGCTACACCAATACCGTCACATGCCTAATGTTCAGTGCTCATAGCTGCTTGTACAATCCGTACAAATTTGGAAAACCTCTCCAAAAATCTGGACAAATCATGGAAACCCGCTTAATCTATTCCACTATATTATCTCACAAATATTGGTATACCATGGCTTATTTTCCTAATCTCTTTATAAATTATAATTTCTTAAAATATCATTTCATAGTTTAAAATGATGGGATAACTATTGACAATGGAAAGCCATACATCGAAAATTTCCCATCGTGCCTTCTCAACGTTAAAGCACTTTATTCTTCTTCATTATCTTCTGTTTGATACTAGCCGTCTCCAGTTACTCCCTGAATTTTTCCCGGAATTTAAAAATTATTTTTCTTCAATTTTGCCGTGTATGGTGGAGTCGCTTGTGATTTCGAAAAATAATTAATGAATTGTTTTCTACCATTTATCTTTGGGATCCCAAGGGATTTTTTGGCATAATTTATGGATTAGCACATGATTTAGTCCTTTTTTATAGCATCATTTTTTACCTATTTAGTATTTTAAGGGCGACATAAGTACCAGAATAAAAAATGTATTAATATTATTATAAAAATGTTTTCCTCAGATCAGGAATGGATGATCATGACAAACAGAACATTCGTTTGATTGCTGGCAGAGTCTTCCAAATATCCACTGATGTACCAAAACCCTGTGAGCATTATATTTCTTATGAGTAAGGTGCTTTTTGTTTACATTATAAACACAGAACATAATGTTCACCAGAAAAAGCCTACAAAACCAATTTTATAGGAGAGAAATATGCCTCAGGTCTACCATAGTTCGCACTATTATCCTTTTGAAACTATAAGATCGGGACTAAGCCATAAATTTTAATCACCATAATTTATGTTTTTACCATACCTCAACTGCTTGTTGAATTTTCTTGACGTTTAACATTAAATTATTTACTTAAATATATTTCGTTTAGCAAAAAGCCTAATTTATTATTATCATTATTTCAAGGGGATTATGTTTTAAGGTTTAGGGGGTGAGGGGTTTGATTTCCTGAGAAAAATATGGGCTATTGTTTTGGAGGGGGCTGTAAACAATAAATAAATAATGAAATGAAAAATAAACTTTATTCTGGGACAATAGTTAAAGAAAAAAAAACTCTTAATGCTATTGAGATAAGTCACAAAATAGTTAGATAGTGGTGGATTGAGAGGAAAAATACAGGATTTAAAACTGAGATAGATGGAGGTATAAAATAAGAAACGATCGAAAAAGGCAGAATGTCAGCAAGGGGCTAAAGGTTGGATAAGCGAGATCTTGTGTTGTGGGAATGGTTGGAGATTTGAGGAGGATATATTTTTATGATGAGGTTTTAATGGGGAAGGTTTGGTAGAAAAAGGTCACGAGGAAGTATTGCTTGCTATCTGGCAGAGGGAAATAGCCATTCGTAGCGATACGAAATGTCTGACTCTCGATATCTCAAGAAAAAATTGAATGGAACAGTTCAAAACACGTTTTAGTTTTGTCTATCTAGAGAGACCACCATAGAAAATATGGCAGTAGTCAAAATGGAGAAGGATCAATAAGGAAGTGAGAAGTTACGGATTTTGTTGAGGAAGTAGGTTTGGAAAACATAATTATTCAATGTTAGGGATTGATCTATGATTTGACCGAGGTTTTTGACTGATGGAGAATGTCGGATAAAGCGGGACTCAATGTAAAAACTAGGTACGTCTGGGAGAGAGTTGATATGAAGTTCGGAACGTTTGATAATTGATTTGGACTTAACAGGGTTTTAGTTTAATTTGTTCACCTTAGTACTAATTCGACTCAGGATTTTTAGGGAAGCAGCTGGAAGATATGAAAGATGGATGGAGAGGTAGATGGTAGAGTTGGAGAGATAAGAGTCCTGCACACCGTCTTTGGGAATGGGAAGAGGGTAAGAAAGGGGTTTATTGGGAACTAAAATGTCTTGGGATCGGTTGGAAATAAAGAATTGTAACCATTGTACAGCACTACTGGTAACTTTGGTTTGTACGGATTGAATAGAATAGCCGGGTCGAAAATCTGATTGAAATGGATTGAGACTATTATTAAGAATAGTAGATGTTTTAGATTGAACTAATTGTTCGATAAATTGGAAAGGATGAAAAGGGGACGATAGTCCTTAAGAGTAATGAGGTTGGACGCCTTAGAGAGTGAATAATAAATACATTGGTTTTCGAGGAGATGGGAAAAATATAATTCTACAGAGAATACTCTACTTTACAAAACGTAAAGTAGGGAAGACAGTATAGCAGAATTCTGAACTTAGCTGAAATATTATAGTGGCTTTTGGACTTTTACAACAATGGTGGTGGGGGGGGGGCATCACTTTGCTGCTTAGTCTTTCAACTGTATCGATGTCTCCTTGCGAAATATTCAAGCCAATACCGGTAATTATTGTCACTGTAGTTTCCCTGGCCTTTACTGGGACTCCCCCTTAATCCGACGACCTTGACGAAAGCCTCTGTTCTGTCCAGTTCGAACTGTCACACCTGTGACATCAGCTGCCAGTTTTTAGAGCCAGATTTTTCACTGTGCTAACTTCTACTTTTAGGCATTCTCCTCCAGGGATTTAAGTTTGGTGGAGTTCCCGAATATTATTTACATCTGTATATCGAGAGTCAGCTTCATAGAACCCATTTCCACATTTAGACGCCTAGAGAACGAGATTATCTCGCTAATATCATTCTTTGCCCAGCCTTCCTAAATGTGGTGGAGCCCCGATGACTAGCTGGTATCGTCGTGATTTTTGAAGATAAGTATGAGTTGATACCTTGGTTTTGGCGATGTTGCAGTATTTTTCGTGATAAAAGACTTTGCACGACGGGCATGGGAAAGATTTATTGTTCTACGCGATATCCTTGGCTCACTGAAACTGAGACAATATAATAAACAGAGACGATAGAAAGATGTTTAAAAGATGGCTGGTGGCAGGCTCGGCATTAAATTTAAACATCTATACTTAGGCAGTAATATTTATAATAGAATGCATGCTATTTTATATTAACTGGACCTGGCTATTTCATTAAATCAATGATAACTTAATTAAAAAAAAGTGTAGATTCTTAATTACTAGGTTGTCTTTGGTGTGCGTACCCCACCCCTCTTATCTCAGTTCACAAAATGTTTACGTAGTGAGTGGTATTTATTAAATGATTAGATAAAAGTAATATTTTTAAATACAGTAATATTTTTAATTTATCATTTGAGAAATTATATGATAAAATGGAACTAGTAATAAAATTGGCTAGGGAAAGTTTATTGACCGAACACATTTTTATAATTTAAAATTACAAAAATATGGATCTGGTACATAAAAACCTGCATGTTTTTAAAAGTTATATTTTTTAAGTTATAATTGAAATATTTTAATCATATTTATTTTTTCATCATTATTTCAATAGTACTTGACAAAACTGCAAAAGCTTGACTTTCAAGGTGAACTACAAAATGGCCGAGTGAGTGCGTGTTCATTATGTATCTCGTTTTAGACTGGTTAACAAGGACAGTCCATCTCTAATAGTCTATTTGATTGTAATATTTGTTTATGTCCTCTAATTTTGACAGTTGCGTTTTTTATTCGCTCAGAAATATCGTCGGGTGTGATTATTTGCTCTACTTAATTATGACATGAGACGGTTATTTTTATAAACATTTAAAAAGAAAATATTTTAATTTTTTGATAATTCAATGCATCGGTTATTTGTGTGTGCATTTTTTTCTGATTTGCGGTAAAAGAGTGCTCAGACGGATTTAGCATTTGCCATTACATACTGAGCAGTGACCATGCATCAGGTAATTTATTTTATTATTATCCTAATACTAATTTTAAATTATAATAATACCACTATTAAACAATATTTCCGTGTTTTATGACATTTAGTTTATACCTTTAAGGATGATACTCTTCACCATGAAGTTTTTTACACCAGTAGCAAGTAGTAACCTTAGCACTACTCTAATTTTTTATTTTTTTTCTATTTATCTTATTCCTTTATGGATATTTTAGTTTAATAGTCGATCCAGGCTCTGTTAAGTTGTGTTTTATCTATTCTTTAGGCAGTTAAGTTGGGTATATCTCAAAATATCACTTGGTTTTGTGACTTGTGTAGCATTGTTTACATTTATATTTTCTATGTTTACTAGGTTTTATATATGGTGTACCATTCAAAAGTTCATTTAACAAGATAGCTTAATATGTAAACTTACCTTCACCAAAAATTCTTTGATTTTTGTGGGGTACCCATTTTTGTAATTTTGAGTTTTATCCTGTCTTAAGAATCTATTGTAAAGGTGAAAAACATCATATGTTCTATCCTTTCAAATAATATTTAGTCCATGCATTACATTATGTTGCTTCACAGCCATCAATCTAAATTCTAAAGCACATGCATTAATTTTGCAATTCTATTATGTTTTCTAGTATTGTGAACATTAAAACTTTACGTACAATGTATTACTTTGAATGTGTTTTAACCCTGTCTCTTTATCATGTGGTTCTTATATGTATATCAACAATTATAAAGGTTTTCAATTCATTTATAAATAATTTTGTTTATTAGACATTTTACTTCAAAGTATATCATGCCTTGTTATAAAGGTTGAACAAATTACAGTATCAATTTATTATTAATACCTGCAGTTTATTTGTTGATTCATTGTATGTGTTTTTATACCTTAAATACTCTAAACTGTGTAAGCGTTCCTTAATTTTCTGTTTAAATGTTAGCTACAGCTACAGCCCTTTGCTGTATAGATCGGTCTTCAATGTTGGTATAGGTGTGGGTTTCTTTTTAAATTATCTTTTCACAAGATATTTTAATTCAGTAATGGGAAAAATGGTTCTTTATATAATATTGTTCGTTAAAACTAGTAATGTATTTTAGAAGATAGATATTTTTGTTGAATGGCTGTGACTTGTAAAATATAACACATATTTCTGCGGAATTGTTTTAGGGTTCATTTTATCTAAACAATCTTACTAGACTTCCCAAATGTTGTAATAAGTTGTTTCTCTTAAAATTTGCGTCCAATAATAGCTAATTCATTATGTTTCTAGCTGAAGACAGCACATTTCATTGCATAAAGTTTTCACCTAAATTATTTGTCCATTCACACATGCGTGTACATTGTTATTTAAAAAATAATTTTTGATAAAGTTTTAAGAAATATCGATCCATTATTTGGAATGAGCGAAAATCACAATAAAATTAAATGAGATAAAGGTTTGTGATAAAACTTAGTGATATAAATTTAACGTCAGGCTAAGTGATTTTATGGAATTAGGAGTATTGTTGGGATTATTAACTAGTTAATTGTTCGACACTGGCTGAATTATTTTCTATTTTGGAGTGTTATGGAGTAATAATGGCCGGTAATTAAATCGTGGCATTATTTTGATAAAACATTTCAAATGTTTACTCCAAAGACTATTAGTATTAGTAGTAGACAATGTACAGTAGATATTTTAAGGAATGGATGATGTTAGCTGTATGAGATTGTCATTATTCATTTTGAATTTATACTAATCATACATTTGTACAAATTCCCCTCAAAGTTATTAGATTTTGTAATTCTAATGGTTCCGATATAATTACATATTGGCACAGATATAGTACATTTTTGATCTAATGGTGTATTAGACACAGCAGGTATAAAAGGTCCCCTCCCCATTTTTATTTTTCGAGAATAAAATTGTATTTAATTTTTGGCAGTGTGCGTCTTAAATATTGAATGAATAGAAAAATACATAAGAACTAGTAGATTAGAAATCATTAAGAAACCAAAGAAGTAGAATATTTTGATTATGCAATATACTGAAAACACTTAAGATTTTATATTATTATTTTTAAACATTCATATGGTTAACCTTTAGTTTTCTGACTTGACTCATCTTTGGAACTTTCAAATAAAGCCTCATCCTCAGACTCTACATTTTTCTCTTTAACTGAAATATATTATGATTTTATCATCTACTGTTATGAGCGGTTTTCCTAATAATTATTGCTAGTTTATAGTTTATTCGTTATTTTGCACTGGTTTTATTAGTTTTTCACTTTTCGTACACTTAAGTGAACAGTCCCATTAATAATATGGCAAATAGGACATACATAAGATACCTGATGGTCCTTAGTTATCTCCTTAATGTGTCCACACTTTGATTACAGTTGCATGGTGTATGGCAGGATTGCTAATGATCTCAAAGCTTATCTCCAAGATTGATTAACTATTTATGATTTATTTCTTCAATCCTAAAGGATGCTACTATTAGTAGGTTCTAAACAATGGTGAAGTGACCCCACTGCCAATTGTGTCCATTATTCCCAGCATCACTTCTCCACCAAGTGATCTCGGATCTGTATATTCTGGCTTAACCCACTGCAGTGTCATATCTCATTTAGCTATCTTTATATTGGATCTCCATTCCTTCCAACATCCAGCCAGCATGAACATACTCTTCTTAAATTCAAATCTCAGCTTTTAAATAATCTGTCAAACCAGCCCTCATAATGTCAGTTATGTAGTTATGTGCTTTTTTTTTTTTTTTAACATGTGTTGTTAAATGAAATTTACTGTATTTTTTCTACTGTATTATTTATGATTCAGCACAGTAGAATTTCTTACTAGAATTCTCTTAAACGGGCAGTAGACCCGGAGTCAATGCAAATTTATTATTTTTATTAGAAGGTCCAGATGAAAAATATCACTATGTATGGAGTTTATACTGGTTTAAAACTAATTATTGAATAATAAAGTATGCTTAAGAATTCATTTTACTTTATAATAGTACAAATTGAGACAATATTATGTTACATTAACATTAAAATGAAAGTAAAAAACAACACATGTACATTATTTGGTGATCAGATTGGTGTCATTTATGTGGGGTCTTAATTTTTTTATTTTTTTTATTTATGGCATTCTGTTTTGGATGCTTATTTCAATTTACTTTTTGCTGCCATTAACACTTCTGCCATTTAAACAGGCCTTTATTTCTTGGTTAATGGACAATTTATTTGGCTGATTCATTGAACCTCTCTTTACGAGGCAGTCTGTTGGCTACTGAATACTCAGTAATAACAGTTTCTGAGTATTTGTTTAACATTAAGTCCAGATTGCAGCTCAACAAGAGAAATTGTCAAGTTCCAAGGCTGGTTGGTAGGAAGCAGAGAAGAGCAAAGTGGGAATCAAGAATAGTCATATAAATTGTTGTTGTTCTTCCAGATGCAAAGAAATAGGTGATAAATGGTGTTTGTATGGTGGTTCAATATCTAGAAACAGTGAATGGACATCCAGATCACTTCTGTCTCTTCATGACAGCAGTTAAAGTCATCATGCCGATAAAGAAAAAGATCATTCATTTGATCTTCCGAAACGATATAAAAAACTAAGCAATACTAATATATTAAGAGGTTCTAAAAGAACTGCTGGAGTGGAGAAATTGAAATTGAGTGATGATCCTGATGACAGTTTGAACAGACAGAGAAGATTCTGAATTTATGGATCAAGAGGCTAGGAATGGTGAAAAGCTGGTGATGAAAGCCCTCATGATACTGACATTTAAATGCATTGCCATGAAGAAGAGCCACGGCTCGGTTATGCCCCCTGGTATTAGGAATATCCATTGAAGGATAGCTTAAAATGATATTGTTTTTCTAGAATTGAAAGAGGATTACAGATGTGTAAGCGTTTTGTTGATGCTCTTGGAAGGGAGTGGACTAGTTTAGTAGTTGAAAGGAAATCTCCCAAATAAGTTTAAAAAAGTATCTCCGATAACAAATTGCAGTTCTTCAGCATTATTTATTTGTATTAAAAATTCAAAGGATTTTGCTGGAGATCAGCCCCGTTGAAGTTAATCGAAATAAACACCTTTTAAGAGGCAAGAATGTTAATAAAAAATTCTTCCTATGAATTTCTTTCATAATTAACAAGGCTTACCAGCAAGATTTGATATAATATTAAGGAGACAGTAAAGTTGTCTCCCAGGTATTGCTTTTATAACTCGTTCTGCTACAGGTCTCAGCCAGTGGGTAGTGTAATGAATTTAAGTTCGGATAACTCTTTTAAAATAGTATATCATACATTATATACAAAGTACAAGGATGGAGTGATTTGTTATGTCAAAGGTTTTGGTAAATTCTAATAAAAAAAAAATAGTAGTTTCGTGGTGGTGTTTGTAGCTGTTTTTGGTTAAAGGATATTGAGTGGAATAACTGTCCCAGAAGCCTGATTGAAATCGACTGTATAATCGTACTATAATTTATTAGTATTATTTATATCTCAATATACCATATTATTTAATATTTTTGTATTTTAGAATAGAAATGTATTAATAGATAAATGCGTGTTTCTTTGATATTAGAAGGACGGTTCTGACGATTCGGCATCTGATACCGACAAAGAACATGGAAACCAGGAAGAATCTGACAATTCTTCATCTGACAGTGGTTCAGCCTCTTCAGAAAGGTATTAATTTGTGTTTGTTTTCCCTATTAATTGCATTAAATGTGACATAATCAAAATAAAAGTAATTCATTTTTAGCTAATAATTGTTTTAAATATTATAAAGCAAAGAATATGTTGGTAAGATTGGTATATTTTGACTTTTTTCTTTTACGGCAGGATGTAGGATTTAAGAAAGTAGAGTAATTATTTTCTTAAATCAAGTTATTTACTCTCAGTATGATACAATAAGATTTTTTTTAACAGAACATTCTAATTATTAATCCTACAGCACTCTGGAATCAAATCCAATGATCATTTATGGCCATTTAACTCGACATCTATGGTGGTACTTGGTAATATACTTTTAAGATTTAACCTTGGCATCCTCTTCTTGTAGGATTCAATACCATAACTGTCATCATCTGAGTCTATACATCGAACATCACTTAGAAGTTTTTTCTTCAAGCTCGAACAAACCTTAAACCTGAGACATTAAAAGAGTACTAAGCCATCTGCTCACTATCCTATCTAGTTTTCATTTGTTATGTCAACTCATTTAGTCTCGTCATCAATATAGGACTTAAGAATGTTGTTGCTGAAGCTGATAGATAGAGGATTCTAAGATAACTAGCAGGGTCACTGCTAGACTGTAACCTCTCAATTAATAATAGGATACACAATCATATAAACCTACCATAAGTATCAAATAACCAGTTTTTTTTTTCTTTGGGAAAAAAGGGTGATGCACATTATACACTGTTTATCTTTATTGAAACGATTACATGCAATCAATACAAGATGTATTATGTTGAGGATGTTATGGTTTTTAACAGTGATGGAAAACTCTGTTGTCAATGTTTAATTAAACTGTGTACTAATGCAGTGGAAATGTACCAGTGTTTAATTAAACTCTGTACTAATACGGTAGAAGTGTACAAGTGACAAATTAAACTCCATAGTATAATTTAAAAAAAAAATGAAAACTTAAGAGGACTGGTAAATACATTGTATATTGATAAAAAACTGGTAAGTAGACTGTGACTGTTTAAGACTATAAAGGCCGGGTTATGAAGATTATGAGTTTAGTGCATGTATTAGATTAATGATGTGAAATAAGTCATGGGCTCAATATAAAATTATATTTACATAATGGAAAGGAAGACGTAAAACATTAACTGAGTCATATAATGATTTAACTGAATATTATTATCTAATGAAGGATAAACATGGTTAAAATAAAATTCTGGTGAACAAAGCAAATGATATATAAAAATAATGATTTTTCATCTTCTCTTCTGTGGCTGTTAGTGCTCTTTCATTCTAGAATGTTTGCCTTCTGTTATTCTGTTTGGATAATGTTCTGCTATTCTGGTTGGGCGTCTTCTTTCATCTTCCTTTATCCTGCGTGTGGTCCTTTCCTGCGTGGTTGATCACTGGCTGCCAAATAGTATTTTATCACTCACCTTGGAAGAGTGAGTGAGTAAAGCAGAAACCGCATGGGGCAACTCCTGGGGTGGATTTTGGTCCTCTTCTCCACATGACTGACTGCAACTCACTGATCAGTGTTGCCCCTTTGTTGAGTGGCAACAACGTGGGGGGGGGTCTGCTGTCTGCCAATCTAATCAGTTTGAAACTTGAACATTTTAAGTTAGAACTGGAGTTTTTGACATCATGTTACTTTTTTGTGGGGAGGGGGAAGGCTCATTAGCTATAACCACTTGTTTGATTCCCACTCAATGAAGTTGACTTGAACAAAATGTTAGTTGACATGGAGGAGGTTGTGAGATCACTCTCGCCTTAGGCATTACTCTGGGTTGCCAGGGAGGAGTAAAGAGCATTAGTATATGTATTAAGTTGGCCAGGGAGACGGGAATGGAAGTTCCGATAGTGCTAGGTGGCTAGATCTAAATAAATGGATGTTGAGATCAGCATGAAGGGTATGATTGTTGGTATAAAAGGGAGAATTGGCTATCTTGTGGGGGATTCTGGATTGAAAGTACTAGATGCAAAGAATATTGCAGGGCTTGGCACTCCCCAGACTTCTATTCCGTTGGTCCAGGTAGGTTGAAGTGCCATTAAATCAGCAGTCTTGTTTTCCATTGTTATTTTTGAACATTGCCCATGAGGTGAAGAAGTAGTTTAAATTGTCAATTAAATACACTGATTCTAATAAAGTGTCAATGATGTTGGTTAAGTGTGTGAATTGGGATTGGTTGGTGGGTGAAAGTAACTTAAAAGTTGGTATGCGGGGGTGGGTCAGCTGCTATGGAAAGGTGGACTGTCTTGAACAAATTTCAGATTTACTTGGGGGAGCTAGCAGCTCATGGAAATACTGGGCATGTCATAAAATTAAATCATCAGGTCAGTATTATGGGAGGAGATATAGGTAATAAGGTTCAGTGTAGGTACTAGTGTTAGGAATATTTGCACATATATGTATGCGTATTATTTTTGTGAGTTAGGGACATGTCATTGATGAAGGACGTAAAAAACATAGTTAGCATTTTTGAACACAGATAGCTCATTTTATTTGTCAAACTGTCTTGAACTGCTAATTGCCTTTAAATAGCTAAAATAGTTATTTAAAACTATTTAAACTACCTTGAAAGAGCTGAAATATTTTTTGAATGTATAAATTATTTTTTGGTTGCTGCAATATCAACTATATAGTGGGATCAAGTATGCCTCTCTTTAATACTTTACTTCCAAGTCCACATTGTGAAAAAAATTGTTTTATGTTCGCTGTATTCATGTATCAAGCTTTTATTTGATGTGGGTATTGTCATTAAAAACTTGAAAGTGTTTCTAAATAATGAAGCCTGATGAATTATTAGTCACTAAATTTGTTGCATACTGGATAAGCCTGTTCTTCAAATGAATGAACATTTCCGAAAAATTGCATCACACTTATATAATAATTATAAGACAAAAAATGTTTTTTTATTTAAAATATATGTTTTATCAACTAAGCAGTAATGGGTTAAATGTTAATTACTCAACATTTCACATTCTTGGAAAAAACTCTTTTCTTTAGATCTAGGTAGATTAATATATAAAATATATTTTATTCTTGTAGTGATTCAGGATCTAGTGGATCTTCTTCTAAATCATCAGACAGTGGATCAGACTTTAAATCTAAAACTTCCAACAGCAGCCGAGGAAAAATTGACATTAAACAGGTATTATATTGTACTGTTTTACAGATTATAATTATTAAAAGTACATATATATTCTGGGCATTCCATGTTCCTAGAATAATCAAGCAATGTCTATTACAGTATGAAAATGTCAAAACAATTAATTGAAGTGCTTAGTACGTTACTAGTCACGACTAGTTTGAAAAGTACATTTAGCACCTCAAAAATAATATAGTATTATTATTATATACACTGCCTGTCAAAAGTTTAAGACCACCCTAAATATTGTAATCCTTTGTAGGTTAATTACAATAGTATTTTTCAATTATAATGATTATAATAACAAAAAGCATTGCAAATAATACCTAAAGCTTTTGACAGGCAGTGTATGTCAACAGTATTGATCTCTTCCACTATATCATACATTATATATCAACTATTTAATGTGATAAATATGGCACTTTTGGTTATCGTCAACTGTTGTTGTAGTCTTAGAACCACTTTCACACCATCATCATCATTAGTATTATTAATAATCGACCAAATTAAATTTTGATATATATATATAAACAATTATTTTTAAATAAATTAATTAGACCTTGGAAAAATGATAGATCTGAAACTAATATAAAAAGAAGAAAAAATTTAATAATAAAACTATAATAATAGTTACTTTTGTTTTCTGATCTTTTTTTTTTGCATCGAGGCTTTAATTTCCAAAACAAGGTAAACTTCGTGAATTTTTCTATGAGTGACAAAGGGTTAAAATCCTCAGAAAGTAAATTATAAGATTTTTGTTCTATAATTACTACAAATTTAATATTTTTTTTGTTTTAGTGCTGGGAAGAAAATCCTGATGTATATGGAATACGGCGTTCCAGTCGACAGAGGAAGGAGCCAAGCAGGTTAAATACTGGTGATAGTGACTCCAGTGATAAGAACAAAAGATCTATTAAAAGATCATCCCCTAAATCGTATGTTATATTCTATCTTGTGTTTAAGTTATATGTTATACCTAACATTAACTTGTATAGTTAAAAAAAAATATTGATTATAGATGGAATTCAGATACATCATATGACAGCGATACTGACAAAGAATCAAAGAAGCCTCCACCTAGCAAACCTCCAGGCGGAAGAAGAAAAGCTGCTAAAGCTGCAAGAAAACAAAAGACCAGGATTCGTAACCGAGCTTATTCTGACTCATCCGAATCAAGTTATGAATCTGAAGATGATAGCAGTAGAAGGTGTGTTTTAAGTGTTATTGTTCTATTTTTTTCATTCTGAATAATGTGTAATTGTCTGTCTTTGTTAAAGTAATTATGATCTTTGTTTCATTATTATATTTGCAGTGTCTCAAATATTTATCATTAATTTTTATCGAGATTATGATCTCATGACATGGTTAACTTCATTAAATCCTTAAAACATTTTATTAGTTTGACTTAAACAATTAAAGGGTTAAAAGTACCATAAATAAATTTTCTTGCCTAAATGAATATTTTATATGTTACAGACTGCAAACATTATGTGGATTCTTTATTCACTTATTTAGCTATTCTCATTTTTGGTTAAAACCTTATTTTTACCTCTTTGGCCAAGATGTTTTTTAAATTATGTATGTGGGAGGATTCTAATAGTTGAAATAAGCTTTAATAACTTATAAATAATTTAAAAGTCCATAGCAGACACAATTGGTTGTTGCCCCATCCAAACATCTACTCTAGTATTGTAGCAGACAGAGAGAGACTGTTGCAGCTGCCAAGTACAGATGTTTCTTGTTAGTTATATGATCTCCTTCTTTTTTGATCTATTTAAGACATTTTCAGTTTATTTTTATTTATAGCCAATAATACTTATTTACTGTAGTGTAAATGTCAGAGCCCCTGGCTAGGGCGGGAAGATTCATCCATATCGTGGATGGATGAATCTGATCCAGGTATTTCAACTGAAAACCAAGCTATTAAAGACAAAGAGATGAGTCCATCCAATGCAGTATAGAAATTGGTAAAAAGTTCTGAGGTCTTCTCAAATCTGAATGAAGAAGTTGCTGAAAGTTCCTGCAATGAAAATCTCAGGAGGAACCAAGCACTATACAGGAGTAGAGGAGACTGACCAGTATCACCCTGTTATTGTAAATAGGCAGCTCATACACGTGCCTTAAAAAAATAATTACTGAACTCAAACCCATATTGAAGGAAGTGAACATTAAATACAATGGCAACAAAACCACATTTTATGTCTACAATGCCAATGGTTTGGCTCTTATTGAAAACGATCTGAAGGCCTTAAATTTTGGTTTTCATTCATCAGCTTGATACTGGAGGTAAAACCTAAGCCTAAGGTAGTACTTAAAGGTATACCCTCTAAATGCCCGATAAAAGATATTACCACCGATCTACAAACTCCAGATATGGGAGCTAATAAAATTTATCAGATGGAAAAAAAATCAGGTAATGGTTTGATAATACTCTAGCTTTGACTGTTGTAATTTTAGAGAATAAAGAACTGTGTATAATGAAATTTAAAATTTTTAAAGAATGATGATATAAACATCATAAGAGGTTTATACTTTTTATTCACTGTATACTAATGTGAAAGTTCAGCAAACAAACAAATTGACTTATGCATTTTATTTTTTTCATCATTGATACTGATCAACGGCTAATCCTCATTGCGAATAATTGGGATTTCACTATTTATTATATATATGAGTTACCAACTCATTTTATTAGAGGAACCACACTTATTTGTAAAATCTTTTTAAAATAATGTGCTATTATCTATCTGCGAATGGCCTTGAATGAACATCTCTTATGCTTGCCATGGTTGTGCCATGCGATTTTCAGACAGTCATTGTCATTCCTATCTTAAATATTTGTGTTTTTTTTTTTTGGTGTGTATCTATTGTATGAATCTGGATGGGTGGTGGTGTTAATCGTCCTTCGAGCTCAATCAATAACCTCCAACCAACTATAGATAATCTAGATTCCGAATTTATACAGGATTCTAAAACTAAAAAAAGAATCCTAAAAAAATACTCCACTAAATCTTTCACTGGTTAAAATGAGGGGAAGTATTACTTGGATGAGGTGAGCAATAGGTTTTAGGTGCTAGTAAGAACACGACCCTTCAATAGGCTGTCTGTTAATACTAATATATTTGTAACCTACTATTATCATCCCTTGATTACAATCTCACGGATAGAAAACAGTTTATTTACAGATAGTCCTAGGTATGATTACTGGTTTACATAAAATAAAATATTGAAATTGTAATGCTAATGGCATAGTATTAAAAAAAAGTTAATTTAAAAATTTCATTAAGTCAGACTTATTTGACATTGATTTTTTAACAGAAACTCACCTATCAGGAAATATCAAATTCAGTATTCCAGTATATATATTATGTAACGATAGGCAATCTCCAACCACTTCAGGTGGTGTTGCTATTATTATTTAAAAAAATGTTGCATTTCAAGGACTAAAATATGCCTATTCTTTCTAATATTGAAGCAACGCCCATCAGTATAAACTTGCATCCTCATACAGTTATTTTGACATTGTACAAACCATCAACTAAATGGTTATTGGAGGAAGATATTGCACCTAGCCAACTGACATTTATTATTAGGAACCTGAACAGTAAAAACCTGGACAGAAATTTATTATTGGATGTTTGTAACAGGCACAACATTCACATTACAGTTCCACCTGCACCAACCTTCTTTAGAGCAGATATTTCACCCGATATATTAGATACTGTGTTATCAAAGAATATTGACATTCGTATAAATTCCATTCGAATTACAACATTTAATTTGGACCGCATCCCTGTCTTAATTAATGTTGGAATTCTAACATATGACCACAATAATAGGTCTAATCACGGGATTAGTGAACTGTAATTACTACCAAATATTATTGAATAATACAAAAAACCTCTTGTTTCCTCAATGCAATGTTCTATAGGTCAGTTTATTGATTATTGACAGTTACGAATACTCATTCCTTTCTTAAAAATATTCTGGAAGCAATATTGTACAAGATTAAAGAAAAGAAAACAGGCGAGGAGATTATGTATGGGAACTACGGGTAAGGACAAAGCAATTGGATTAGCCAACTTTTTTGAAAAGATGTTCCCTGGTTAAGAAAAATTACAAATTTTCTACAAAGACCTCCACAGTGACTTACAAATGGAATCGATCAAAGATTTCATTAAAGTAAAATATTCTAACTTCCAGGGAAAATCTGCTGGTGTTAAAGGACCAGTTTGTTTATGAAGTAGGTAGACCTGCCATGTATCCAAGATTAACCCCAGACTTTTAAAAGGCTTAATGTTTTAAGGTCAGCAGCTCTTGAGTTACTGTTCGGTATTTAGGTTATGTTAAATAATTGAATCAAAATGTTTATTTTTTACTAATTGTTGTACTTTGGTGGTTAAAAATTGTATTTATGTATCTATCCATGCAAGGCTAATTAAGTCAATTTGGTAAATATATTAAAATAATAATTATTCTCTTATGTTTCAGAACCAAATCAAGAAGAGGGGTGTCTTCTATAAGTTATAAAGAAGCAAGTGATGAAAAGACTGATACTGATGAGCTGTTGGAACCAGAACAAGAACCTGTTGAACCTGTGCCTCTGGATACTTCGGAAACCATAGAAAAAATCCTAGCCCAGAGAATTGGAAAAAAAGGAGGTAAATAATATATTGATGATAAGGTGTTGTTTTTTCTGTAGTGTTTTATGTATTGACTCCTAGTGATGATAATTGCACTAAGATCTGAACTGCCTGACAAGGATGTATCATGAACTCCGACCATGACTGATCCAGCAAATATAAAAATTTTCTGATGAAACCTGGTACTAGTTAGTGGTAGAATGGGCATCATATGAAATTTTTCAAATGTAAGCAGTGGTTATTGATGGTTTAAAGTGTACTCTTATAGTTAGGATTAATTTTTTAATGCGATATCCAATTTAGAGCAACAGTTCAACTATAAAAAGTTTGTGCACTCGGTGGTGTTTTAATATCTAGTATGAACACAATTATCATATAAGCAAATTTAGATAAGTTGCCGTTGATCATTGGTCAGGATGCTTAAGCACATTTTGCTGTTTCTGTTCCCCATTTGTAAGGAGAATATATCCGTTTTCGGTGGATTGTGGTCATCAGCAGTCAGTACCCAGCTTAACAATATTAAAAAATTTTTGTTCTTGTAATCCCATTGGTGTAAGTTTAAATTATTGATTGGCCAATGAGTAAAAACATGGCTAATGGTGTCAAGATGGAAATCAGAAGATCCAAATGCTAGCTGCTACACTTATTTTTTTTTCTTTTAATTAATAAAATTTACACACGCAATCATATTTCGCAACTAAGAAATAATATGTTATTCCTAACACATGTTAAATCTTTAGTACATACAATGGTTATAAAAGCTTAAGAGCTCTCAAATAAATTATAAGAAATATAAAAATTACTACATCCAAGTTTGGTCTAAAAACGTATACACTACGTAGTCTAGTTAGTAAGGGGATCTGAACAACAATCAGTAGGTCCTGATATGTGTGGAATAATGTCCTGATAATATCCCCTGGGTGGGAATACCAGCTTTTATAATATTGTTTTCACTGCATGTTTGATGGACTAAATGTATATTATAAAGGCACATTAATTAATGTATATTCATATGTATTAATTTAAAATAAAATACCCGTTATAATGTAATTTTCATATCACACAGAATGTAGAAAAATACATATAGTAAAAGTCGACCATCATACATACTATCCAGCAATCATTCATAAAATTATAAGGTTTAGTTTCTAAATTTATTTATACCATCTATTTTTATATATTCTTTCTATATTATTCTATTATTTATTGTTTCGATAATATACACAACAATTAATTAATATTATTGATATCATGATGTAATCAATAACAATATTATTGATTTTTGGTTAAAAGATGTTTTTGTTTTTTTGGAATCTTTATTGTGCTATGAAACATAAATAAACAATAATGGGTTTAATTTGAGTAAAAAGGAGAATTATATTTTCACTGATGTTTTTGATATTGCCAATCTTACACCTTACTGCTGCTATCTATGGGCTTCCTTGCCATTTAGACTGACATTTGATGGTTTTGCTGGGGTGTTTTACATTTCCAATAAAATAGGTTTCTTAACCTCTCTCCCCTTTTAACTAAAAAAAACTAACCATGGTGATTAAAACATTGGTACAAAAAACAGTGGTCTTAATTATTTGCTTTGTATAGAATTTAATTGTTACTTGTATTTCCAATTTTAATTTTATGTAAATAGGCTTAATTATTTCTTTTACTTGTATATGGAAAAACTTGTTTCTGTAATTATCTATCATAAATATCCTTCTTGATGACTTAATTATGTGTTTTTATTTATTGTTTTCAGTTGTTGGGAATCAAACTACAATTTATGCAATTGAAGAAAATGGTGATCCTAATACAAATTGTGAATCATTAGAAAAAGATCAAACTGAGACTCAGTTTCTTATTAAGTGGAAAGGATGGTCTCATATCCATAATACTTGGGAGTCTGAATCATCTCTTAAAGAACAAAAAGTTAGTATATAATTTAATATTTCTATAAACTATTTTTTTCAATATCATTTGTTGTGCTCTTCAAACATAATGCAGATATGAGTTTATTGAAAAACTATTTTAGCTAATTAAAGTTGTTTCAACTTGTATATTTTTTTATTTAAATATTTCATTTTAATCTATTTAGTATTGACTTAGTCCTTTTTTGATAAAGTAGCTGTACGAACTAAAAAAAAATGATGCAAGGTACTTTTAATTATTTTTGTGTTATAAGCTGACACCTCCGTTTAAAGCAAAAATGTCTAAGAGCTTTATATGAAGCTATATAAAGTTCTTTGCAAATTTGAATTCCCAGGAGTACGAATTTGAGGCCCACAAATTTATAACAACCCTGAATAATCAGACAACTAACAGAAACAAACCCATAATGGAAAGTATTTCACACATCCAACGAAATAGCTAGTGCATTATGTAAATACTATACTAAAGCTATTACTGCGCTAACTAAGAATTTGTAAAGATTATCAGAAAAATTATCAACCTCCCCTCAATTACCTGCAACCCTGAAGGCTTCATTGAATTATTGGACCAATTCCTTCAATGCGAAAAGGGTTAGTCCTTAGATTCATTAATCGAACTTAATATGAGGGTTTACCAAATAAGTGGAAAAGGTAATACCCTTGCCCCAGTATTAAAGAAAGGAAAGAATTCTTTGCAGGTTAACAGCTATCAGCCAATACCTCTTAATAGGTAGCTTCTGTAAGATCGCAGAACATATGATCCATCAGCTGAAAATGGTTTTGGAAAAGAACTACCGTGATATCTTAAAGGCAAGCTAGTTTTATGAAACGAAGAAACCATGAAACAAATAATGGAACATGTAACTAGAGCCACCCAGAAAATATAAGACTGTTCACAAAGAAAACTAAGTTTTCTAGCAGTGTTAGTCTTGTGTGTAGAAAAGAAACTTATTCAAACTTAGGAAGCACTGATGAGTTGTTACGATTGATTAAATATTTTCCTCTTTCAGAGATTCATAAGAACAAGTGATAAACATTACTTCTCCTTCTGCCAGACAAAGCAAGGCTTACTTCAAGGTTCCACTGTGTTAAATCCTATTAAAATTCTTTTGAAAAAAAAAGGCATAGCTGGTGTTAAGGTATATGGTTGCTTGAATTTGTATCTAATGAATCTTAATACATATCCACATATCGATGCAAAATACTGCTTGGTTCTACACCTCCTTTTACATCAAGATGAAAACAAGTCTACCAACCTCGATATCAGAAGAGATAGTTAGGTTTGGATGCATCAGGAGGGGATCTTGAGATAGATTACTTGAAAAATATTGATTCTAATAATTTGTTTTATATGAAAAATGTTGGCTTTATGTGGAGAGATTACATTTTTACATTTCTTATCTAACTTGATCATTATTTATTTTCTATATTGCTTATTAATAATTTATTTTTATATTTTCAACCCGTGGAGGGATGCTATAGACATAAAGGGAGGGGATACTAACAGGTTCCACCCTGGCTTATATCTGTTGAAAATAACAGGAAATCACTTATTATTTTGTTGCAGTCTGTCCTTTCGGGTTTGGCAAAGATAAGGTCGATTCAAGGGTCAATTTAGCACTGCTTTTAACGGACAATACCTTCATTTATTATTTTTTAATAAATACTAGCTAAAGATATTTGTATGGGATTCTGATAAATATTAACAGTTAAGTTAGTATTACTAATATGTGAGTGATGAGTTACCATATAATACGTATATGCAGATTTTTCTTGAATCGTCTCAAACCTGAAATTAGTTTTTTTAGAAGTATATTCTTGTATAGAAACTCAATTAAAAAGTACAAAGGTTTTAGTTTAGCATAAGATTGAATTCACCATTTTCCAGGAAATTTCATCTTTATATTGCTTATATGTCACTGTAGAGTTTTGTTTTGACCAACTGATTGTCCTTAAGACATGCAATGTCACCTAAGTTGTAATGGATATAGAGTGCAGGATATCAAAATTACTACTCTATTTTATAAATAGTTGAGATTCATTTCATCTTCAAGGCATATTTTGCAATTAAATAAATTATCTATTTAATTTTGTAGCTATTGTAAATGTCTACATGCATTAACATTTTGAAATGTATTACTAGATCATATAACCATAAAGCATTATTTTATTAACTATGTTTGATTGCTTCTATTTAAAGGTTAAAGGTGTAAAGAAGCTAGAAAATTTTGTGAAAAGAGAAGAAGATATCAGGTTTTGGAAAGCACATACCACACCAGAAGATATTGATTATTTTGAATGTCAATTGGAACTCCAACAAGAACTCTTAAAGAGCTATAATAGGGTCGAACGGATTATAGGTATGGAAAAATATATATTTACCTAAAATTCTTTTCATTGTTACAAATTTCAACACATATTAATTCTCTTATTAGCAGTATCCAAAACTGATGGCCAGGTTGAGTATTATGTAAAATGGGAGTCATTGCCTTATTCTGACGCTACATGGGAGGACGCTAATTTAATTGAAAAAAGATGGCCAACAAAGATTAAAGAATTCAAAGAAAGAGAAGATTCAAGGAGAACTCCTAGTAAATTATGCCGTGTACTTAAAGCAAGACCGAAATTTATTAAAATTGAAGAACAACCTACTTATATGGGAGGAGATCAGGTATGTACAAAGAAGTACAGATCATTTTATAATATTTCTAATGCTATTAAACTATTTGTTTTATTTTTGCAGTATTTATCTTTTTCTTGTTCCTTTTTTAAATTACTGTTTTTGTTTTTTGTAGGTTTTAGTTTTGAGAGATTATCAAATTAGTGGTTTGAATTGGCTTGTACACTCTTGGTGTAAGGAGAACTCGGTTATATTAGCTGATGAAATGGGCTTGGGTAAAACTATACAGGTAATAAATTAACTGTCAATTTCAATTATTTTCATATTCACATATTTTTTTTTATTAAGTCTTAATTTATTATGTTACTTTACTTATTCATAACTCAATATTATAAACTGTTTCTCAGTACCAAATATTCTCTAATATTATATCCTATTGTTAAATAAATATATCACTTGTTACCCTTTTGTACAAATAATCACAATGCCTCATTTTTTGAAACTTGTCAAATTATTTATCTTGTAACAGCAAATATACTTAATTATTTATTTCAATTATATCTGAAATGCTAGTTAATAATTAGTTATTCGGGCCCGGCCTATTTTTATCACTAGGTTAATCATTAGCTGCACTTTTTTGAAGCAACCTTTAATGGGAACTCCACTCCCCCTCCACAACAGTTTCTCCAGTATTGTGCGACCAGTCATTATAACAGCCCACTTAAAATTTGTTAATAAACAGTACAATAAAGATGTGTTAGTGAACTTAATAATTACAAATCGTGGACATGAAAACCTTAGCTTCAAAACATTAGGCAAAACATAACATTTTTATATTTTAATGATATAGCATCATGTCCATCACTGCTATTTTTTTTAATTGTAAAAAATTGGGAAAGGCTTTCAAAGAACCTCAACTCAGGTCGGCAACTAATTTCTTTAGAAAGGGTAGTAGTATGTATTGCTTGCAATTCAGGCTATTTGAATTATCTGTTGAATTAATTGATAAAGTCATATCTTCCTCAAGAGCAAATGGCTTACAATGGAGGGCAAGAGTTCAGCCCTACAAATTGTATAACATGAAAGATGTTTGAATATTAATTAAACTTAATTGTTTAAGAAATGGTATTGAGTTGTATTATAAATAAATATAGTCATTTCTTCACATTTAGTTATGTTACTAGTAATATTATAATGACTCATAAATTATGAATGTTAGTGGCAAGGAAATTTTATCATTGCCAAATTATAATTGTCATCAATATTTTGTATTTTATCTTAATACTCTTTGTAAATTAGTTAGAAAAATTCTCCGTGTTTCCACAGAAACAATGTGTGGCTTAAAGAATATTGTTTAATGCAGAAAATTAGACATAAAACGATCTAATAGACTATGACACCAACACCGGTCGCCCATGCACAACTGCTTATGCGGTTCCTTGTTTCAGTGCTCATTTTCATTTGTCCTTTGCTATAAAGTATATTCTATATTAATAAATTATTATTTAGAAGATAAGACTTTTCTTATAAAGCCATAAAACAGAATTAAAAAAAAAGAAAAGAAACGTGCGCTTTAAAGCAATATTATCTATTCTTAACTGACTATTTCTTTAAACATTTTAATCAACTAGAAGATTGATGGACAAAATATGGCAAAATAATTTTAAAAGAAAGCTATATTAGGGTTGTATCATTAAGATTCAATCCCTGTTCTATTAGTGACCGTTAAAATGTATCTCCTACCCCTGAAAAAATACAGTGGCTTAAAGGTAAGCTTGTAGATTTTTTAACATGTCTCAACCACCCTAGATTTTAATAATTTTATGGCACTCTCAGCCTATAGGGTAATCTTCTTGTGAATATAATTAAACTCATTCCACTTCCCGTAGAATATGAACAGAACATTTTAATCAACACATGATCATTTTTTTATCAATTTATTTGTTATTTAATTTCTCTCATTAAATTGATTATAACTTTTTTGAATACCTTAATAATGTATTTTATTTCCTTTTTGTTTCAGACTATATGCAGTTTGTATTATTTATTCCATACTCATCAGTTACATGGCCCCTTTTTAATAGTTGTGCCATTATCAACCATGACATCTTGGCAAAGGGAATTTTCACTGTGGGCTCCAGAAATAAACGTTGTAACTTACATTGGCGATGTTAATTCCCGTGATGTTGTAAGTGATTAAAACTAAATTTATCTTAGTTTACAATTTGTAAGAGCTTTCAGAAATTTGAGCTGTATGATAAGGTCTTATTTAATTTGAGGATTTATAATTGGCAATTTATAACCATAGGAAACAGTTCATTAATTTTAATACATAAAATAAAATTTACTGTCTTTATCTATCTGCCAAGTAAATAGTAATACTTTTAAGAAAAAGTTTTTTTCTCTACTTGGTATTATTTTAAGTTTTCCTTTATGAAGGGCACTTCCTTATATAACCAATCATATTTTGCCATCATTTATTAGCATTATTATACTATCTATATCACATTTTTATTTTTAGATACGTAACTATGAATGGTGTTATTCTGGCTCAAAAAGATTAAAGTTTAACGCAATTTTAACCACATATGAAATAGTATTAAAAGATAAAGCCTTTCTTGGAAGTATAAGTTGGGCTATTCTGATGGTTGATGAAGCTCATAGATTAAAAAATGACGACTCATTGTTGTATAAAACATTAAAAGAGTTTGATACAAATCACCGACTGCTTATAACTGGTACTCCTTTACAGAATAGCTTGAAAGAACTGTGGGCTTTATTGCATTTCATCATGCCTGGCAGGTATGAAATTAATTTTTTATTATTTAATTTTCAAATTTATAATGACATGTCTGTCAATTGTATTAAATTTATTTTTTCTAAGTTATTAAAATAATAAAGAAATATTTGAAAATGGAATGAATAAAGTAAAGTGATTATATTATTACAAATACAAAACTTACAAATATTAAAAGTTGTATGGATTAATTAATTTTAAATGTAATTCTGTTCTTTCTACTTGTTGTATGCTTTTTTTTTAATTTGCTTAAGCTTGAGTTCTTAAATGTCTCTTTCCGCTTCTTATGATTTATACTTACCACTTTTGAATATTGTTTATTGCTTAAAAACCATTGTTTTTTATACTGTCACAAACCTACACCCAACTGTTAACGGTTAATGCTCGGGAATTACACCAATAAAGGTTTCAGGATTTTGTTGAATTTCTGTCCACAAATTATCATTCGCATTTGATGTTGTTGCTTGGGAATCATCGTCATTATCTTCAGATTCGGGATCAACTTCAGGTTCGGAGACGACTTCATCTTCACTATCACTTGAATTTTCAGAAGGTTCCTAATCGCTACTGTCGTTACCATCCTCGCCGAAAATCCCGTCAAATTCTGAATCACTTAGATTTGTGTAGTACTCAATTTCATTTTGAGTCCACTGACTGGTTCAGCTTTAGAGAAGGGACAGGTCGAAGCGTGTCTGCGTGCGAATTAACTCGTAGTTGGCTTCCGCGAAGAGATTTCTGTTATAGAAGCCAACTACGAGATAATTCGTTAGACCCTTTTTTTTTTTTTTTTTTTTTAAAAAAACACATTTTTTATGCTCTTTGATGATAAATATGCACTAGAATTAGAGTTTTTAATAATATTATGTTATTAAATCAAATTGTCATTTTAGGCCAGATTTTTGAAAATTGCCGTGGTAATCAACGTGTTAAACACTGGGTTTATCAAATCAATTTTAGAGTTCATGGGTTGTTTTTTTTTTGTAGGATTGTGCTTTTCTTACAAAATGCTTTTTGATCTCAGTTGTCAAAAGATTTGAACCTTATTTTGATTTTTTTACTCCCGAGTCCGAAAATGCAACTATTGTTCCATTTACACACCCATTTTGTAAAAATAGATTGCTGGGATGTACAGAAGAGGTTAAATAAATATCTTCTGACAGAATTCAGAGCTGTGATGAATTCAGAAATAAAAAAAAGCTATCTTCAGAAAAGCAACCTTGTGAAATTGAACCTAACATATAGCTCATTTTTTTTATTTTGATTCACCTAAAAAAAATAATGTTGAACCTGCTTATCTTGATGGTGACCTCATGACCCCACAGTTATTCAAGGTAAAAGATAAAAGTTTACAACTTCTCAAGAAGTATCCTGAATTAGAAAACATTTCTCTAAAATTTAACACTTCCATATTCAGCTCTAGTCAAAAGACTATTTTCTTATACAACAATGACGAACATCCCTAATTGTAGCAAACTAGTGCATTCAAAGTTTGAAAAATGAGTGATACTAAAATCAGAGTAAAAACAAAAGTTAAGGTTAGAAAAAACATTTATTACGAAGTTTAACGTTCTTCTTGGAGTGAGAATTTATTTTGAGAAGTTAAACAACTTGTTTTTTAGGTTTACATTGACGTTTCAAATAAATTTACATTTATCTTGGTAATAACAAAGTATATCTATGATGTATAGTACTTTTTGTTACTACAATCAATAGTAAAAGTCAGCTTGGTGTTAATTTTACTTGCTTTTCTTTTTATGACATTTAACCCATGAAGTTTGATGTTAAATTTGACAGGGAGTAAGCATTCGCCTATTTGTTTTGTATTTATTATGTAAAAATTTGCTGAAAACAAAGGTTTGTAATTATATGAATTGGTGTAAACAAAAACATATAAATAGTAGGAAATGAATGAAAAACATTTTAAAAAAATTGTATCTCGGCAATATTAATGACAAATAACTAGTAATTATGACTTTGTGAGCAACTATAAAGTATTTATATATATGCAAGATTCTTTCTGGAAACATGATTTAATCCTGTACCAGAGATAAACATAATTAAAATACAATAAATAATATATATAAATCAGGTTCTTTACCTGTACCAAAGAATCAAATTACGTGACCTTTCAATCTAGTATGTGACAGTTATAGAATGAACATACACAAAAAAAACTTGTATGGGTTGACAATGTAGCCAACCTTATACACCTCTCCCCTTGAAGACGCTCTGTGTGGGTGATAAGGAGGAGCTTACTACTGGAGTGGAAAAAATTAAAGATATTCTTTTTCTTTCCACAAGCCACTTTGTAAAACGACCGGGAGATTTGTTGGATGAATGGAAAAGAACTTATTCGAACTTTATCTAACTTGTTACGATTTAGTTTATTTCCATTTTCAGTGTAGACCAATAAATAAATTTGTGTTGATTCTTACTTCACGATTCTTATTTAATTGAAAATATTGAATTCTGAAGCACCAGTTTTCGGTCTTCTTCAAGAGATGATTTGCTCTCTTCTGGAAGAGGTGATATTGTAAGTTTCATACCAAGCAGGTACTGATGGTGGGAAGTGTATGGAAATGTGTATCGTATTATTGTTATTTGAAATTGGAGCTATTCAATTTATGAAATTTTTGGCTGTTTGACTCTTTGCGGTGGAAATCCACGCATGGTTAAATGATCTACCAAGGTATGCATGTACTGTTGGGGAGACCGGTTGCTAGCAAAACCTCTGACACTGTCATGCAACATTATTTGAAACGGCTCTGTAGCAGGGCCGAATCATGAGAATAGGCTGGTAGCATGACTTCAACAAACTTTATTATCATTGCAGATTTTACAAGTTTTACCGGAAGCGTGTACATCCTTGTCTAGGCCTTTGAAGTAGTAATGTGTTCTGATTGTAGCGAGCATATGTGCTGGACCAATGTGCCATAATGTTGCTGCACAAGTTTAATTATTTAGCGTCCTTATGTTGGAGAAACAAAAATTCTTTAGTATTATTCCTTGTTTATGCACTTTTTATTCTTTATATTTCCTTTTTTTTATTATATTTATATACCAGAATTTTAGAAAAAAATGAAAACAAAATGTGCTCCATTTTTTAGCTTTACTTCAACTTCAACTTACACAAATCATTATCTATACAACATTCCTGCTTGACTTGGGATCCATGGAGTACATAATTAATCATTTTTTTTAATATATCATTTGATAATGAGTTCTTTCACAAATGTTTTATTTTAAAGTTATGTAATTTAATTTTTTCCTAGGTTTAATAATTGGGAGGAGTTTGAGAAAGAACATGATAATTCTGCCAATAAAGGTTATGCTAAGCTACATAGACAATTGGAACCATATATTTTACGAAGAGTAAAGAAAGATGTGGAAAAGTCATTACCAGCAAAAGTAATTTAATTTTAGAATTATTTTTGTATATATGAAATCTTATAATGATTATCTTAATAAATTTTGTTAACTAAATAAATTAATAACTAGTGAATTAATTTTATTTTGATCTTAATTTGTGTATTATAGGTAGAGCAAATACTGCGGGTTGAAATGACTGCAGTTCAAAAACAGTATTACAGGTGGATTTTGTCAAAAAATTATTCTGCTCTTAGGAAAGGTGTGAAAGGCTCTCCTACAACATTTATTAATATAGTTATTGAATTAAAAAAATGTTGTAATCATTCTCAGCTAATAAAACCATTAGAGCATGAAGCTAAAACTGATGATTATTTACAAGTAAGTAAGCAAAAGTTTTGTTAGCTTAACTAAAATAAAACTAGTTAAAACGTCCATAATGGTGTAATTAAATTGTCAAACCAATGGGATAATTAAAATTTGTCAATTTTTATATTTTAAAAATATTAATTGTTTAATTTATTTATTAATATATCAACCTTTCTTTTTATTTTAGCAATTACTAAGGGGATCAGGCAAACTATTACTCTTAGACAAGTTACTTGTGCGTCTTAAAGAAACTGGACATAGAGTACTAATATTTTCTCAAATGGTACGGATGTTGGATATTTTAGCTGAGTATTTGCAGATGAGACACTTCCCTTTCCAACGATTAGATGGTTCAATTAAAGGAGAATTGAGAAAACAAGCTCTTGACCATTTTAATGCTGAAGGTTCACCTGACTTTTGCTTCCTGCTTTCGACTCGTGCCGGTGGTTTGGGTATTAATTTGGCTACAGCAGATACTGTTATAATATTTGATTCAGATTGGAATCCACAGAATGATCTACAAGCTCAAGCTAGAGCCCACAGAATAGGTCAGAAAAATCAGGTAATTATTCTCCTTTAGTGAGGTTGGCTAGAATGCTGTGAAATATTTATATTCATTTTATGTTTTGACGTATTTCTTAAAATATAACTTTTTTTTAAGGTAAACATTTATCGACTTGTCACTAAAAGTTCTGTTGAAGAAAACATTGTGGAAAGAGCTAAACAGAAAATGGTTTTGGATCATTTAGTCATACAAAGGATGGATACAACTGGAAGAACTGTTCTTGATAAAAAGAGCTCGTCTTCCACTGCACCATTTAACAAAGAAGAATTAACTGCAATTTTGAAATTTGGTGCTGAGGAGTTATTTAAAGATGAAGAAGATGGTGATGAAGAACCTACTGTTAGTAATTTATTTTTTTTGATCGTATAATCATTTATATTTTTTCTTTATTTTGGTTCTGGGAGTTCATTGTCAGTTGTAAATTTTATATATGATTAGATGAATTTTCTTGGGATATCAGTGTAGGTTGATAAAAGGTACCATTGGCTGATGGTTTGCCATTTGGCTTATGTGATGTTAGAATGCCATAACTGCACTGCGCCTGCTCCACCAATTTGCTGACTGGTGTTGGAAGAAACCTATGATGTGTTAATCAGGATTTATGTTTAAAGATAATGGATTGTCATCAAGTATAGCGAGCAAAACTGATATCCTAACAAAGTCATCTAATCATATTTAATATTGCTAATTTTTATAATGAGAGGTTATTGTAGAAGGAACCTTTGACAAATTGTTTAAAGTAACATATTAATTTTAGATAATTTAACTTTTTATTTTTACACACTTCTATTTTGAAAATAATGATCTTCGCTGTTATCATCATTGAATGCATCGTATCAACCTTCTCCTGACATGCCATTTTAAAATTATTTTTTCCGTATCCTATTGCTTAAACATTCAAATTTCGCTCTCACCGGAAAACTCACTTTTTGAGCAATAAATATATAATTGTTTCCTTGTTAAGTACTATTTATCCAAACCACTGAGTTCTTTGCCTTTAACTCTGCCAGTGAGTGATTATTGGTGACCCATATCCTAATTAAAACCAATAGTACTAGAGCAAGAAGCAACATATTAAAATTTATTTCAAAAACAAATTAAAAAACTTAAAACTCATATTATTTAAAAGTATAAATTACTTAAGATCTACTATCTACTAGCTTACTTTAAGGTTCATTGTAGCTTTTTCCTAAATTTTGTAATGGGCTTTATTAACCCAATTTCCACTGTATGATTAAGGCATTGTCACTTCTTTCAATGTTTCAGAAACCAAATCTCATCACCAATGAATGAAACAGTAAATTATGTGCCCTTAAATCTTATAAGTTTGACTCATTCCAATTATAGATGGTCACCATATATTATGACGTAAGCATCCATGACCAAAATTTAAATTTACGATAACAGTTAGACAGCTTTACTCGGTATTTATATATCAATTAGATGATCCTGCCACAGTGGTGTTTCCATGACCGACACTAGTATTTGCTACCTGAAATTAATGTTATATTAATAAAGAGAATTATTTTCTATGACAAAAAAAATGTAGAACCCTCCAGATACAACAATAATTGCGAACATCCTTCATAGCACCCTTGTTCATTCTAAAATTAACGCTAACATTACCATTCTATTAGAATCTGCAAATTGTAAACTTTAAGGGGCCATACATGGTGTATGTACTTTAAAAATCATAAATACACATATCTACAAATAACTTCTTGTTGAGCATTAGTTATTAATATTATTTTATATTACATTACACTTATATGTTATATTTTGTATTTGAAGTTATTATGAGATATCTACTCTATATTATGTTAATTGTACAATTAATAAAATTTTTCCTATTTATTATATCTGTGATTACTGTTATATTATTTTAATTATTATTTAGTGTGATATTGATGAAATATTAAGGAGAGCTGAGACCAGAGATGAAGGGCCAGCTACTGTTGGTGATGAATTACTTTCAGCATTTAAAGTTGCTAGTTTTGCTTTTGACGAAGACAAAGAAACTCAAAGTGAACCAGAACAGCAAGATGATGACACTAGAGATTGGGTTAGTTTAATTTGAAGTAAAATCAACATTGTTAATTAAATTAATGCTGAATCCATTAAGAAATCTTTTAGTAATCTTTTGAGTACAGTATTTATTCATTGTTAATGTATGTACATATATTTATTATTAGCTTTTCTGCAGTCCATTTGCTATAACGTTAAAATCCTTTATATCTGCATATATTTAAATACTTATATTTTATTGACATTTTCAAGTCTAATGAAGAATTAAAATATATACACAAGAAATTGTTTCTAACCTATTTAGGTTTAGTTATAACTGTTATGATTTGGTTTATTATATTTTGAATACCAGAAGTAGAAAACTTTATTGAGCATACAACAAACAACTACTGACTAACCTTATAGTAACCTACTCTCTATAGTGTTGCCATACTCTTTCTATTAAATATAACAAATGAAAGAATACAGGAAGAACAAAACACATAAAGGAGGAATGAGTTCATGTATGTTAGGAAATATTCTAAGCATATAGTGAAAAGGGTCCAGATTAATTAAATGTTTATTAATTTAACTAGTATTATTCTATAATTAGATAAATGTTCACTGGTATCTAATTGGTAGTTACACCATGTGTCCACTGTGTGGCATAGTGTTTGTTTTTCTTTGTTGCTAACAGATTCCGTATCATGGTCTTTGTTATCACTGTCACTAATATTTTTGTACTCCTCTTCTTTGATACCATTTTTACCACCATTACTATTCTCCTCCATTTTAGTTTAGGTTTACAGTACTGACCCTACTTCTTTCCATAGGCTTTATTTTACAGTTCCCCCAACAATGTTTGTAACCGTATCTGCCACATTTCAGGGCGCTGCCTTGTTCTTTCGGTTCATCAACAATCGTTTATATGGTTGCCTTTTCAAATATTTTTCTTATTTCTTAAGTAATCAATTGAAGCTTCTGACTTCACAACTTAACGCCTAATATGAGCAACTTTTTTTGTTTTAAAAATATTCTGAGTCTGGTTCATATCCATCCAAATTTGGGTGTGAAAAACATTTTGTAATAGCTCCTCCAGTTAAGGGTCATGAATGCCACTTATGAATAAATCTATCATGAGAATTGCATGACTTACTCAAGTTTTTCAATATTACCATATATTGCTCAATCACTTTAGCTAGGACATTTTTTTTCAGTCTTGTGAGTAAGCTAAACAATTCAAAAATTTCAATACCTTGTTCTCCCATGGCATGTAATAATAAAACAATTTTCCTCTTATCCGAAACTGCAGCCACTATAAAAGCTTCAAGCTTCCATATAAAGTTCAACTCAATTGAATTTTTTCCAGTTTGTGGCTTAATATCAGGCAAATCCATACCAACTAATGAGTTGGCTGGGGTACATTAATCCATTTACTTTCTGAATTTCACTATTATATTTTGTGTCCTGTCAGCTTAAGGTCTTGTGAATATAATTTATTCACTTCTGAATAAATGTTGTAATTTGGTTTGTTATATATTGAATACCAGAAGCAACACACTAAATATACAACAAACAACGTCTGTCTAACCTTGCAGTAACCTACTCTAAACAGTGTGGCCCTACACAACAAAATCCTCCAACTAACATGAACAAATTCATTATAATGAACGTGTAATAACTGTTAGTTTGAGTTATGTTTTATTTTATTTTACTGCACTAGTACTTTCAACAACAGTTATAAACGATAGTGAATATAAAAAAAAATATATAATTATTATTTATTGTAGCAAGGTCCTTAGCTGAACTATGTTGGACACAACTACTCTATTTCAATTATCAAACAACCCTTTACCACCCATCAAAATAACATTATAAATCAGACTTTATGCAAATTACACTACAGTCCAAAAAAACGGCGAACTTGAAATTCTTAATTTAATTCCCTCTTAACAGAATAAAATTTGTAGATTTGTTTACCTTTACATAGTGTATATATTCTGTTTGTAGGAGACAACAAGAAAAAAAAAAAACCCATAAAACTTAATAAAATAAAAAATGGAGTATCTCGAAAAGTAAAAATAAAACTCCTCTGATTTTTTTTCTTAAATTGCAAAACTCACGTCTCCAGTTGTGAGGGTTGCCTCCTCCCATCCTTGTAGGCATACTGTGAATAATGTTGGCTATTCATTCTTGAGGAATCCAATCCCATTGATCTGCCAAGGCAGTTCTCAGTTCTTGGAGTTCACCGGGACGGTTCAGTTGCCGTTTATGTAATGTATAACATATATTTTATGAGATAATCTTGAGAATGTGGTGCGAGAAAGGTATGTTCGATATCTAATTAATGTTGAAAAAGATATTAATGATCTAGAAAATTCTTTTTTATTGTAAAATAAATATTTAAATGATCGGTAAGCTACAAGAAATGTCACTCTTCTAGCACTCTTGTTGATTCCGAAATAACTCATTCTTATTCTGACATTCACATTAAAAGCCTTTCTTTGTGACATAATTTTAATAAGTTTTTATTGAAATGTTAAATTATTATTTTGTAGTCTTTAATTAGCTCAAAATGTGTTTTCTTATTATTTTTAAATTACAGTTAGATTTAAAGATAATAATTGAGATATTTGTCACTTTATAGGATGAAATAATTCCAGAAACATACAGACAAAAGGTTGAAGAAGAAGAAAGAGCTAAAGAAATGGAAGATCTTTATTTACCTCCAAGAAGTCGTAAAACATTGCAACAAATTAATCATTCTGAAAGTGATGGTAATTAGTGAAGTTTTTGTTAAGTAACTAAAAAAATACATATACACATATTTACAGCAGAGTCCTGCTAATCCGGACGCGATCAAAGCAAATAACTAATCAAAATTTAGTAAACTAAAAATTTAATTTAGTTAGCCAACGGTTAGTACAAAAAAAATAATTCAAAGAGAAGGTTTTCCAGAAAAATACTCAATTTCTACAGCTGTTTTTAGAAAGTTGTTTTCATTTTCATTTGTTTTCTTCCCTTCAGTTGTCAATAGATACTCCTATCGTATTATTCAAAACTTTTACTGTATATCATTATTTTTGTTTACTGTTTAGTGCAAGTGTTTGCGTGTGGAAATGGTAACTAAACGGAAGAAAGTGAATGTGACAATGGAGCAGAAACTCCAGGCTTTGTTTGGTGTTGATGTAGGAGAATCACTAACTAAAATCACAAATGATTTAGGAGTTGGAAAACAAACTTAGGAGAGGGGGACATTTTTGTGAAATTTCTGCCACCGAATGTAACAGTATTGATTCAACCAATGGACCAAGGGGTGATAAAAGCTACTAAAGGGTGTTTTTGGTAAAATTGGTCTCTTTTAAAACAAGAAGAAGTGGACCTGTCAGCTAACTTCATAAAAGTTACTATAAAGGTTGTCATTTATTTGGTCGCAGAAGCTTGGGAAGAAATTATGTCTTTAAATTTTCAAAAAAACTGTGGCCTAGTAGCATCCTACTAGAAAACCAGGAACAAGACAAAAATCAAATAACTCCAAACAATCATGCTGACTTCATTTAAGTTTTTCAATAGTTGAAGAGTTGTGCCGGTGTGGAAGAAAATTACATTTCTGAATGGATGAATAGTGACAGTGATATTGGTCATCAAGTATTGAGTGAATATGAAATTGTGGAAGTATACATTGTAAACCCCCTGGCAGCAGAGAATGGCAGTACGGAACATGACGTTAAGGAAATGAGGAACCAGTTGGCCTAACTCATGGAGAAGCAACTACAATGCTGAAGAAGTTGATAAGTACTTAGAGAAATAAAGCAATACATCATGTGCTGACATTCTGACCCTGAGGTGCTGATGAGATCGTACTGCAAAACAATGTCTGTCTTAAATGGAAAAGAACATCAAGGACTTTTTTCAGCCTCAGAACCTGTTATTTTTATTTAGTGGGATAAATTTAAATTAGACATAAAAGTTGCCATGTGCTGTGAGGGTAGGGCGCTAAGTGCTACAATAAACTAAGGATTGAAATATCAAAGAGCTATAACAATATTAAATTGTGTAAACAACAATGAAAATGTTTACTGACAAGCAGTAATTAACAGCAAATAATAAGTACATTATGAAGAAACTGTTATTGTTCAGTTAAATAAATTTATTAGGCGTTCTATTTATGTATATTTTAAACTCCTCTGCATGTCTTCCCAATGCTTTGTTATATTCATAAAAAGCTGCTGATCCTGCATATGTCAACATCACCCAACAAATATACTTAATAACTATGTAGAAACATTACAAACTATATATGTTTAATATTAAAATTATTTTAATTTAAAGTGAAAAATGCCACTGTGCGCTTTTAACTGTTATTTTACTTGTAGTTATTTCATGTATCACTTCCTTCTTTTTAAACTGAAAATGTCTGAATTTTTTATCAAAACCTCTTCATTTTATTTGGTTAGCAGGGTTAGCTGTCAATGGTCAACAAATATTTAAATATTAGTGATATTAATTATTAAAGCTATTAAAATCAGATTTATATTTTTAATTTTGAGAACTTAATTTTTTGTAAAATTTGTGTCACTCTCTTTAATTGAATAGAAAAAACCTCAAGGTCCCGGGTTAAAATCACAGTCATGTCACATTTTCTCTTTAAACAATACTTCTTTTCTTTTTTTTCCCCTCTTCCTGAGGATGATTCCTCATGTGGTGTAATCCCCCCATTTCTTTTAACAATACTTATTAAATTTTACATCTGTGGAATTATTTGCCATAGTTAATAGTTATTAATAGGTTTACATCATTAAAGATACATTTAATGAGCTCCAATTACCTAAGAACTTACAAGGTACAAGCACGTTTAACATTAGCATAGCTATTAATTCTTATCTGTTTGACTTGAGAATCTTTGTTAAATTAATATTTAATTTTTAGCTGATGGAAAAACTGACAAGAAAAAAAGAAAAAGGGGTGAAGAAAATGAAACTACTGAAGAAGGGGAAGGGAGTGATGATGAACGTCCTAGAAAGAGAGGCCGCCCTCGTGGTAATAAAGGCTCAAGCAAAGAAGTTATAAAAGGTTTTAATGATGCAGAGGTAACTATAAAAGTGAATAATTTGTTAGTTTTATGTCATTTTCCTTAGTAAATTCAAATTTACTGTTCTTTTTTTCAGATTCGTAGGTTTATACGAAGCTTCAAAAAATTTCCAGCTCCTTTAAAGCGACTAGATGCTATTGCGTGTGATGCAGAATTGCAAGAAAAGCCATTAGCCGAGTTAAAAAAACTAGGTGAAACACTTAAACAAAGATGTAAAGCTTGTTTGGGTGACCAAACAAAGGAAAATTTAACTGATGTTAATGAAGAAAATACAGGTTAGTCCTTTTTCATATATTTGTTTTTCAATGTTCTTAATCTTGAAATAAATATAGTCTAAAATTGACTTATTTCAAATGATGTTATTAGACTCAGTTTCTGTAAATATGTGTTTCAATATTTTACGTATAATTTGTTTTAATTTATAAAAAATATGTTCTTCACTATTCAGTTCTTAATTATTTGTTTATTATATTAGAATATTCTAACTACTATCGCTTAAAAGCAGGAGTTCTACAGGGTCCCTGTAGCAGGTGTCCTGGTTGGGTCCCATCCTCTATAACCTATACACCGCTGATGTCTCCTCTACTCTCAATACGTTTTTAGCAACATTTTCAGATGACATTGCAGTCCTGTCATCCCACCCAGACTCCGATACATCATCCTATAACCTTCAAAAACACCTTGATGAGATTGAGTATTGTTGCAACCAATGGCGGATCAAAGTTAATGAAGTAAATTGTGCCCACATTACCTTTACCATCTGTCGCAAATCTTGTCCATTAGTTTTTTTTATTTCATTCCTCTTCTTGTATCCGAGACAGTACGGTATTTAGGCTTCAATCTTGACAAAAAGCTGACATGGAACCCACAAACGAGGCTAAAAAGACGAGCTAAACAGATTCTTTGGACAACTGTACAGACTACTTTGAAGGACATCCCATCTCTCAATAGAAAATAAATAACTAATCTACAAAGTTATACTTAAACCAATGTGGACATACAGAATATAGCTATGGGGGACAGCAAAAAATTCCAATATCAAGTGTATCCAATCCTTTCAATCAAAAGTCCTGAGAACAATAGTAAATGCCCTTTATTACATCAGCAACAAAACCCTTCATATAACGATCTTAATACACCTTATATTCTTGAACTCATCCTTTCCAAGTTCATGAAATTCTATAGTAACATATCCAACCACCCTAATCCCCTAGTGAAGTCATTACACTGTGCCACTCATCCCTATAATCCTCCTCGGAGACTAAAACGACAGTGGCCTCGTGACCTGCTATAAATACGTGACAATGGGAGTCCTGGTAATGGCTAGTTTCTTTAATCTTTTCTTGTGAGTCTGTGCCTCTCGCGCTCTTGGTCAGCCTCCACTGGCTAGTATCCGGTGATGTGGCTGATAGAGGAGCGTGGGGGATTCCCCAAGACTTCCTCTATCGCATGCAAAGGAGGTTACAACCATGCGGATTTGGGAGTTCTCTAGGCGATTTATAAATACTGTATGAATCAGCAAGTGAATGAAGAATTGTAAATATGGAATGAATGAGAACATTGACAACAATTAATCATTGGTCAATAAGGGAGGTTGTAATTTTATAACAGTGAGATTTTGAATTATATTTGTAGAAACAATATCTTAAAATTAATTTCTTATAAATATTCAATATTTAAATTTTAACATTGTGTTAAAACCTTGTTGAGAACGCGGAGCAAAGTAAGCTATTTGACCTTGAAATCCTCGATTCTTCAAAATTTTCGCCGGATTCAATATGTTTGCAAGTTTGAAGACGTCCAGCAGCAGCCCCGACAAAATGCGAATTGTGGAAATTAAAGACAGAAAAGGAACAAGAAAAATAATGGATGCAAACGAAAGTAATGAATAAGGAAGAAATCGCCGAAGACAAGCTGTAATAAACCAATCATTCATAGAAATTACGAACTCACCATCACAGTTGAAAATAAGTTACCTTTCTTGCCATCAAAATATTGCCCAGACTTCCAACTGATATTACAACCTATATGCCAGAAAGAAATTGTTACACTAAATCAATTTTAAATATAAATGGAGAAACTGAATAAAAACAAATATTAAAGTAAAACAAAATAAATCTTTATTCACTAAACTTAATACTAAAATTAATAATAATTCATTAATAATAAAATAAAACAAATGATAATCGTTTGTTAGTTCACAAATGAGAGAGAGAGAGAGAGAGAAAATCGTTGATCGGTACCTTACGCGTCGGGTTGAGTTCACCATAGCCAGTTGAGACTAAAATATCCGTAGATTAGGAATTAGAGATGAAGCACGTCGTCTTGTTGATCTTGATTTATGGCACAACTTGAGCGCAACGAGCATTGGGCGCTAAGTGAGAAAATTGAAGAATGTTCATCTCGAGTGTTAACAGACATGAGCGGGACACAAGTCGAGAATCGGTAGAACTTCAACTTCGACGTAGACAGCGCGATGTTTCACAGTCGACTGCTGATTCTCGGGAATCAAAACACTTACGCTCCGTTGTACCCTGTTTCAAAACATTGCTATCACTGTCTCTCTCTCTCCCCCCCCCCCCTCACTCTCTCCTGTCTGCATTAAACGAAATATATTATTAAATACATACTATTACATTATATTAATATACAATATATTATCAAGCATTCCTCGCATTAAAATAACATTATCCCCTAGGAAATACATAAATGAACATAATTAAATGAATCGAATCTCAATGAATGATCGGTTAAATGATAAGTTAAATGATAAGATAAAATACAAAATAATAAAAGGAGACGGCTTTTAATTAAAATAAAGGAATTTATTCAGTTGGAGTAAAAGAAAATGGATAAGTTCAACAAACCTATTTATTAATATTGGAGTTCCTATACTATTCATGCTAAAGATTTACATGATTGTGTATTAAAAAAGATAAGGCTATACATTCAGCCTCTCAAAAGGTTGTTTTCTCTTTGTTTTGTTTTGTTAATTTTTAGTGGTGTATAATGAATCTAATATTATCAGCAAATTAAGAATCCATTAGCTTATTGCTCATTTATTATATAAAGTGTATTTATTAGGTAAAATAAATGGTTTCTTAGAGCACTGACTCATTAAAATATCCATAACTTTTTTAATCTATGCTTTTTATTAACATATTTCTGCCTTTTTAGGTACTTCAGGGAGGAAGAGAGGTCGTGGTCCTTCAACGAAGCTAGGTGGTGTTTCTGTCAATGCAAAAAGTTTATTGGCCTGTGAGAAGGAATTAGAGCCCTTAGACATTGAGATCCCTGTCGATACGAATGATAGGAACAAATGGGTTCTTGATGTTCGGTTAGTATTTTGCTAAATAAATCCTAACATTATAACTAGTATCAAAGTCAATTTTATGGATTCTAATTTTAAAATGATTTTTATATTTTTCTTCAGGGTCAAGCCTGCTAATTTTGACTGTGATTGGGACGTCAACGATGATAGTTCATTACTCCGTGGAGTTTATCAGTACGGAATGGGTTCCTGGGAAGCAATAAAAATGGACCCATCTTTTGGAATCAGTGACAAAATTCTTTCTAACAATGGATCAAAACCACAAACAAAACATTTAGCTTCTAGGGCTGAATATTTGTTAAAGGTGTTAAAAAAGAATATTGACCAGCGGCAAGGATCAACAGTATGTATTTTTTTCAGGATTATTTAGTTTTATTTATTATATCCTTACTATTATTTTGATTTAGACTTCAAATTAAATTCAAGTATAATTTTCTTATACCTTCTATATTGTAAGTATATATATCTAAAACCCTCCATAGACGTAAAGGATATACTATTTCTTGAAGTTAATCCATAATAATTATTGATGAATGATAATTGTCATAGAAATTTGTTTGAGCTTGTTCTTAATATAAAAAGGAGTTGAAACAGGATGGAGAAAAGCTCCAAACTATTATAGTAGGGTCAGGGTCACAGTACACTCATAATCTGGATAGATATCTAACATCTCCTGTAGTGGGTACTTGAGTAGACATATGTTTTGTAACATCTTTCAACATTACAAGTAATTTGAAATTAAGTAAATTTTAAATTAATAGGGTGTGTTTCCGTCTTTTATTATCTGTGTTTATTACAGTTTGTATTTGATGGGGCATTAACCTAATAAAGTTTTGAATAAATTCCTGAGGGATATTTTCATATTCATATCAGTTAGGGCAAAACTTAACACCTGAAACGACGAGGAGTCCATCTAGTAAAGTTGGACGTCTCTTTATTCGTCTTGATAACTCGTCCCGTAGAGGTTCTCAATAGGTTTAAGGTCTGGACTACATACTGGCCACTCTAAACTTTGGATTGCAGTTTATTTCAGGTATCGGGAATCAATTGTTGCTGTATGGGGCTGTGCATATTTGGTAGTGATCGCATTGTATACCCCAAACTAAGTGAACTGATCGATCCATTCAGTATCCTCAGATTTGCAAAGGCCGTGGGCCTGTCACATATATAGGACAGGGACATGGACGGCGCACAATGGGTCTCACTGAGGCCGCGGTGCACAAATGCCGGAACAAATAATAAATAAATGGGGCAGTGCATTAACAAAATTCATCTCTAATGTATGGTACTAATTGGACAGCATCCTTTGAAAGAATGTCCTCTGCGTAGCCAGAAGTTTAAAAGAATTGCAAATGAATAATTTTTTGACCCTATTTCATAAGTAACAAAGTTCAAAAAGAACAGCTTAATGTTAAACAAATAGCCAATTAATCCTGCTTAGTTGGTAAAAAAAAAATTGATACAGATAATTCTTGTTTTTAAATGCATAATTTAACTTACAGTGTAAATTAGTTGACTATCCAGCTAGCTCAGTTCAAATCCTAAAATGTGATCCTTTTATATAAGGTTAATCCTAGTACAATATAAGGTCCTTTGCAGAGTTGATGTTCCATTGTACTATGTTTCTCTATTATATTACTTTATGCAACCTGCATTATTGGCTGTATTGACCTGACAATCTAGTATAAAATATAGATGAATTGAATTAATGTCTTATTTTTTACCAAACAAGAAATATAATTCAACTTAAGTAGTAAAATTGTAAAAATATAATAGTTATTTTGGTGACTTTCAACCATACCTGTAGTAAAATTGTAAAAATATAATAGTTATTTTGGTGACTTTCAACCATACCTTTATTTACTGGTTTGGAATACCTCTATTAAGATACTTACAAACCTTTTCTAAAAAAAAAAATATCTATTAATTCAACAGCTTGTGTACTAAGCAGAAAGCTGTGTTTTGTTTATGTCAAAGCTGCCAAAATACCTCTGCATTAGCTATTATATTATAATACTCCTTATTGACTTATATGTATTTAGGTTCTTAAGAAATTAAAATATTGTAATTACCGCTTGAAGTACTTTGTATTTCACAAGCTAAAATATAAATGAACGGAACATAATTTGTTGTAACAAATAGTTACAAGCAAGCTTGAAATTTTGTGCGATATGTATTCCAGGTATCACGGACAAATCAAAAGGCTCTATATGATAAAATGTTAGCTTACTTAATCTCTTTCAAGTTTCATTTGTTTCCTCTCCTAATTCCATCCTCGTCGCCACTTTTATGTATTAAGTTAGTTAAGAAATTAAAAGATTGATAATTACCATTTAAAGTACTTTATATTTCACAAGCTAAGATATAAATGAACATAACAAAAAGTTCATTCTACTCTATAACCAGGAAGGGTATATTGGAGGTTCTATATATAAACAGAGATAGAAGAATCAGCGTTGCGACATTGACCACATATAATATTTATCGAGCCATGTTAATTTTTGTGATATATCAAGTGGAAACTTGTGTTACTTTGACATAACCAAATTATGCAATAAAATATGTTGCGTTAGATTAGTGATAAACTATTGCTTTGTTCGCAGGTTAAAACCAAGAGGCAAAGAAAACGTGAAAATAAGGCAACATCTAGAGAAATTATTGAAGATAAGGATGACAGCTCTGGTGGAGAATTACCAGTAGAATCTGTATCCACTCCAAGTCAAGATTCTATTAATCATAAAGAGTCTAAAATAGATGAAAATGATGAAGATAAAAAGAAAGGTAAAAAGAAAGATGTACAGAAAAAGAAAAAGAAAAATGAATCTGGGCCGATGCATTTCACAGCAAATAGTGAACCAAGAGCACTCGATGTTTTAGGAGATTTAGAGCCTGCCATTTTTAATGAGGTAAGAATTATGCTAAATTGTTTTATGTTATTATTTCATAGTTTGATGATGTCTCCCTATGATTGGCATTTCCTAGTTTCATGAATTTATTTTGTGCTTAATGTGATTTATTATATTTCAGTGTAAAGAAAAGATGAGACCTGTTAAAAAAGCATTAAAAGCACTCGACAACCCTGACCAGAGTCTTGGTCAGCTGGAACAAGTTAATCATACTCGTCAATGCTTAGTCCAAATTGGTGATCAGATTAATAAATGCCTGATGGAGTACAAAGATTCTGATACAATTAAACAATGGAGAAGGTATTTTCAGTGATTTGCATAAAATATGTTAAGTATTGATAGTAATATTTCAATGGTAACATTGTGGCAATCATGTTATGTATCAATACACTAGGGCTACTACAAAACGTATAATATATATAATTAGTCAGTCTGTTTGGGGTAATCCTACTGTGTTTATCCATAGCCTGTATACCATGGCACCATGGTTGTTAAAAGTAATTAATTGACATTAATACAACATTTATTCATACACAACAATATTTTTTAGCAATTTAATTTTTTTTTTGTTTTTTTAAGCAATTTGTGGTACTTTGTTTCAAAATTTACTGAGTATGATCCAAAGAAGTTGTATAAGTTATACAAGCATGCTATTAAAAGTAAAAAACTGAAGCCTGATAAAGAAGAAAAGGAAAAAGAGGTATGATAGTAGTTTATGATCATATAAAATTTAGAATTATATATTTATGTTACGGTAATTATACTGATGACTGACATTTATCACATACTTAACAAGTTATCTTAGTTTACTGTCAGTGAAACCAGTCCCCATTACAGTACAGTCAGTACCCTGGTTGGCATAAATGTGTTGTGAAGGCTTCTGGCCCTCCCCCCAAATTTATTTGGTATTCAGGTCTGGCTTGTATATTGCCCATACAATAGTAAATAAAACAAAGCATATTTTCATGTACAGTTACTATATATTAGCCGGAATTAATTATTCCTGACTAGAAAATCGTTTCTTTTCTCTCCTTCTTGAGATTTATCTAAATTCTTCTTTAAAATTAGAGTATTCCTTCAGGGTCAGATTCAGACTATTATCATCATCACTATCAGCGCGCACTTTTTTTATTTAGTTCTGCATGACTCGTTTAAATAGGATTCAGCACATATTGATTATGTGCCCTGACAGATTTGCAAACACTAAAGGCAAGCATAAGTTGTTAACACGAGAAAACAAATTCTGTTGAGGATGGAGTCGGGTATAGAGTGCCAGAAGTTGGCTGAAAATTTATGATTTCTGAATCTACTGTTCTCGCAATCATTAAAACAAAGGCATTCACTATGTTTATCGTAATTACCAAATTAAATTGCTCTAAACTCTCAGTATCTGTAGTAGGGAAATGGAACAATTAAGGTCAATTTTTATTTATCAAAGACATGAATAGCATCAAATACCATTAAATCTGCCAGTTATTATGATTAATGACGTTAAAACTAAGGAAGGAAAATTTCAGGCAAATCAAGCTTTCTTAGCATTTGACTTTAAGGCGAATCATTTTCTGCAAACATAGTAGCAGCCAGCCAATGAATTTTCTTAAAACTTCGAATCTTTAGCTGATAACCCAGCTAATCTTACTAATGTGGATGAAACCTGGGTTGTTCTGGAAAAAAATCATCTTGCTTTAAAGTAACCAAAGGTCAGCTCATACTTTCAGTTTAGGTGGTGACAAAACTGGTCATTTTAAATTTATACCTCTTTATGTGGACCACAACTACTAATATATCATGAAACTAACTAGAAGAATCTGAGAGCAATGAAAATATATAATGAAAATTATAATTGTTATATGAACTTCAAACTGAAAGGTTAATTATTAATAATTGCTTTCTCCACCATTTCCTCCCCCAACTTAAAAAATATACTCTTAACACAACCTTGTTACTTCAACTAATAGACCAAGGAGTGATCTTTGCGTTCAATGCATACTATCTTCACTATACTCTCAGCCAATTGGTTTCATGGAACTAAGCTGACAACACTAAATAGCCTATAAAATCATGAAAATTATCGAAAGCATCAGTTTTTCTGTGAAAGAAGTCATTATTAGCTTAGCTGTAAGAATGGTTTCTGAGAAAAGCTGTTAAACCTAAGTTTTGCAAATCATGACAACAGTATTACCACAATAGTATTAAGCATTGTTTATTACATAACACAGTTAGTTAACAAAAGACGTTTTAGTGAGAAGGTGTCAATAAAGCTGACAATCATTGAGTTAATTCAATCTGATGTCACCATTAACCAATGAAGAAAATTACTAGACAAAGAAATATACATTTATAAATAGAAACAATCACTAAAGAATAAACTCTATTTTTGTCAACTTAAATTTTAAATGAATATGTAAGGCTGAAAGAAATAGGTTAGGTTTAAATATGATATAACAAAATGAAGACAGTGTGGTGAGAATTACAAAATTAAAAAAAAAATTTTACAGATTCGCTTGCTTCGAAATACTAATTATATCGAATGAAAGTGAAAAACATTGCAGCCAACAGTGTATTCCATTTATAAAAAGGTTTCAGTCTGAGGGTACAGATGTTGAACCTTAACCAGAACTAATGTGACACTGCAAGAAGGAACAGTCAATTTTGTTAATAAAATTTATGGAAAGTTTAAAACTGATCTGTGCTATGAAACCATAATGGTTTGCATATTCTTGTGTATATACATAGTTTTAGTGTCCATTTGTTAATTATTGTTATGTGCTGATACAAACTTCTTTGACTGTATGACCGTTATTTTATTTTTATTTACTAAGCATTGCATTATTAATGTAGTATAACAGCACAAATCAACTATTAACAAAAAATAGTATATTTAAAAAAATATATAGGTATTATAAATGTATGTTTTTTAATTTACTTATTTGGGCAATGAATCAGATACTTCTTATAACACAATTTTTGAATCACAAGAAACGGCGAAGAAAACTTCCTTTGCGTCAAGTGGTGCATGATTGCATTATCATTATTAATTTACTCTTTCTTTTCTATATTTCTTGACTTTCGGTCTAAGTACTGAGTGTCCTGATGAAAATTAACCTTGAGGTGTCAAGAGCCTTCTCCAGTTTAGATTTTAATTTTGAGTTATTCAGTCTTGAGTTCACAAACAAGTTTAATTTTACTAATATATGAAACGGGGGGGGGGGGGGGGGAATTGACTTCAGGTTAGTTTTTTTAGGAAGTTTTTTTACTTATCAAGGTTGGAATGTTGTAAGTTAAAAAAATAATAATTGTTTAAATTCGCTTATGTATATTTACAGGCTGATTTGTGTAAAGAATATCCTGTTTTTTTAATGCATACCATTTTGAAAATAAATGCTCCATTTTATTAATTACTAATTTGATAAATATTTTTTTTTAAGGTGGCCAAACCAGAAGGTAATGGCTTAAATAAAAAAAGGAAAATAGAAGAAGAAGTGAACGATGCTGTTCCTGCTAAGAAATCTACTCCTACCAGTGGAAATCGGTACAAATTATTAAGTTCTAAATGATTATTTCTCATATTATTATTGTATTTTAGCTCAGTGTTAACTCTTTTGTTGCTTAAAATTGGAAGTGGCATTTATTTTGATTTATGAGGCAGTCAATTTTGTATTTCCTTATAGTTGCAAATAAATAATAATTCATGTCTAGTCCGTGTTTTTTATATTTTATGGAGATTAAGCATTTAAAAAAAAAAAAATGTGGAAAATAAAAGTGTTTCCTAAAAAAAAAAAAAATATCGGGCTTTATTGAAAAATTGAACATTTTATCTAATTTCACTTTATTATATCTCCAACACCCTCCGGCTGAAAAATCAAAGAGCTTAAGTCAAGTTTGATTTTGTAGTGAAGTTCCACTCATAAAAGCTTAAGCAATTTTAAATACCTTCTCTTGTCTTAAATATGTAGTAAAGGTAGGCAAAGTTGTTTACTTCGCTTAACTGATGAATCCTGGTTCATTCACAAAACTAAAGGTTTGGCTTGAGCATACAAAAAAAAAAAACTTTTGGCTCACTGAGAAAAAACTTCATCACAGAATTAAGGGCTTACTGCTTCATTTTTTTTTCCTGATTAATAATCTGGAGTTAGATTTTCCAAATGCCCCCTCTTGTTTTAATGGTACTTGAGATTAAACGCTCAGAGATGTTAAAAAAAAAACTTCACTCTGGTGTGGAATCCTGGGGAAAATGTTTGTTTTTTTGTTTTTTTTTGTTTTTTTTAATATGAAAAACTTAAAATCATCCCTCTTTAACATCACATTTAGGATTTATTTAACACTTTTCGCTCATAAAATCAAAAATTGAAGTATTGTCATTCAGAGAGTTATTTTTCCCTCCAAAAGTTTTTATTTACCCCTTAGATTTCATAATGTGATAAATTAGACATTTTCTTTATTCAAAAGTGAATCTGCAGGTGAAACATGGCTTCATTTTTCCTGACTACCCTGCTATCATAATGAAGCGGTTTACATTTCACTTCTCTAATATGTAGTAGCATTGTTATTATATAATACATATATTTGAAATTTGGTTTTATTCAAGTACTGGTTCTATAATCACCTTTTGTCACCTGATAACAATTTATTCTCAGTAAGTGTTGTATATGCTAATTACGAATGTCGATTTGTGATATTTAAAATTATAATGAGATATATTTATTTTAATCCATTAATAGAAATATCTTTATCTATGGTTTTTATTATTGATATGAAAGATTGCAAGGTTTGTTTATTGATTGGCAATGTTAATTGAATAATAGTATGTATTAAAGACTAAAACTCTGTGAACATCCAATATACAAACTTCATATGTCTCCTCAGCTACTGTCCTGGCCATGCTCTATTTCTCCTAGGACCACATTTCAGATGGCTATGACACTATCAGGCAACAAAAAAAAGTAGTTCCATCTTAATTTTTCCATATCCAGCCTTAAAATCTGTCGTGTGTTCAAAAAAACACGGAAGTAGAACAGAACACTTTTAATACACTTAAACATTGACATAAACAAGCTAATACACAACCTAAAGCATGCTGCCAAAAACGTCCCACTGACAACTCTATTGTAACCTTCACACCGGAATTGCCCCCTCATTTTTAATTCCACATAATTTTTATATTTCAATTCTCCCCCTCAATCACGCACTATGGCCCAATTGATAACACGTCAAATTCAGTTTCTTCCTTAGATCACAGAATCTTGCAAAAGCCAAAGACCTGGTCAAAATGTCTGCCGTCAGCTCTTCTGAATCAACATGAAAAAGTTCAATGGTCCCATCTTTTTATCTTCTCTTTCATGTAGTGCCATTTGATATTTGATATAAAAATGCTTGGTCCGTCTTGGGTGGCCACTGTTTGTTGCGATGTTGATACAGCTGGTGTTTTCAAAGCACTGGGTTTCCAAAATCTCTGCAATATATCCCGTAGTCAACTTTCTATCCTCCACATCATCTCAGCGAATGTCCACTTCATGCACCATAACCTCAGCACTTTCAGCATTGTATGTCAACTTTAGATCTACAGTTGTTCTAAGATATTTTAGTATTTTAACTAAGTAATTTTAATGACTATTGAAAGCACATATCTTGAAATCGGCTGAGATAATTTATTGCCTCGCTCACGTTGAGTCGACTGCCAGACATAATATAATGCACATTATTGTTCCTAGGAGATCTCTGTATGGTTTTTGAGTCTTGATTTCTTTTTCTAGTGTCAATTTCAATTCCTTTTCCATAGAAGTTATCACATTTGTACAGTCATCCATTCTAAATTTCTTAATTGTTTCTTCTATCAATGTGCTCTGATCAATAGTGAGTATCCCTTTTTGCCTTAAAACATTTAAGCCAAGAAGCGTTTCAACTTCTACCAAATCTTTCTTGCTTAAGATATTTCCTAGTTGTTCTTTCAATTCTTCTATTTTAGTCAAATTCAGGGCATGCTATCAACAAATCATCTACATAAACAACTAAAAACAAATTACCTTTAAAATATATGCATTCATCATACTTAGACCCTCCAAATCATAAAGTTCTCAATTTGGTTTCCGTTTGGTCATTCCAATGTCTTGGAGCTGGCTTCATTCCGCATATTGCTTTTCTTAATTTCAATATATTTTGTGATTTTACTTCAACTCCTGGTGTTGATTTCATAAAAATATCTCCATTCAATAAGCCATTAAAAAATACAGCATTTACATCCATCTGCTGTACTCTGAATTCCAGCTTTATGGCTAATGCTAAAAATAGGTGAATGGTTTCTAATTTTGCTTAGGGGTTGGCTCGAATCTTGTTTAAGTATTGGTGCAGACACTCCTTTGAGCTACCAAACGTGCTTTGTACTAGCCATCCTTTGTGATCTGAAACACCCATCTTGAGTCAATCATCTGCCCATTTGGAATGGCTGCCTCCTCCCATACTTCATTTGTCTTTATGGCTTCAAGTTCATCTTCCACAGCAGCATTTCACTTATTCGCATCAGGTCTTTCGTTTATTTCTTCGTATGATGTGGGTGTTTCATTAGGCTGTATATTTATTTGACATAACACAATGGTGTCATGTCTCACTAAGTACACATCCCTGCGTGTTTCTATCACCTTTTTGTCAAGTAAATAGATCCTGTATCCTTTAATCTTGTGATCATAGCTAACAAAAATACCTTTTCTAGCATTAGCATCCCATTTCTTTCTCTTTATTTTTGGTATATGCACAAACACCTCTGAACCCATACGGCTTGAAGGAATTCAAGTCAAATAATCTATTGTAAAATAATTCTATCAGTGCTTTACCACTGACAGATGCAAGACCTATCCTATTTAATATGAATATAGCTACATTGGTCGGTTCAACCCAGAACTGCTTGATTAATTTTGCACCTATCAGTATAGTAAATTCTGACATTTTGCTCAGTAGCTTATGGACTTGTCTTTTAAAGTGCTATGCCAATTTCGTTTAACAGATCAGCAACAACTTGATTCACTTCTTCTAGACTATTGTCACTACGAATTTGCTTGATATCTTTCCCAGTTTGATTTTTAAAGTACTTCATGTATATTGATACATTTTCTTTTACTTCTGTTTTTTTATTCTTAAAATAAACAGTTCTCCAATACGAGTAGTCATCTCTTAACAGGAAATAATATCGGTTACCACCCAATGACTTTTCTTCCATCGGGCCTCTAAAGTTCAAATGCACTAGATCACCGATCTCTCCACCCTTGAATTTACTTGGAGTAAAAGGCTTCCTTGTCATTTTTCAAAGCTTGCATAATATATATTTAATATAGGGTAAATTTTGATGGCCTAACCTCTCATGCCAGTCGAACAATGTTAAGCCAACAAAAAATTGTTATAACTATAACACGAGACTTCTATTTATGGATGGATTCTATTTTAAATTATTTTAATTTTTCTTAGTTACCTAAATGAGGGAAATCTCCATACAGGCAGAACCACACTATTAAAATCAGCACTAATCCTATTTCACTAGGTCACTTTTCTTAATTATTACAAGTTTTGGTCTAAACAATTCAATTAGACATCCACTAAACTCCCAACTACAACTCTAAATTTTTCCTTCTTAATAAAAATTGTTCATTTTTGACATCTCTATGGTTTGAAAATGTCCTCTTTCAAAAATATAAACCATCATATGCCCACAATTACTAATGTTGGTGAACAAATAAAAATAAAATTTCACTTATTCTAAATGATATATGGGGTCACATATTTCACCATATCTCATTTTATTTAAATTTTTTAGGAATACTGAAGAAGAAAAAAAACCTAATGAAGTAGATAAAAAAAGTAAATGTGATACAGGCTCTGTTCCTAGACTGAATAATGATACAAATCATGGTAATTCCAATGATAGGTGGTCTCATCAACAAAGGTACTAAGAGAAAACTTTCATTGTTGAAATTTTATTTCTGATTAAATTAATAGTTTAAGAAATGCTTTTGTTTAATTTCTTATATCAAAAGAAAGACTGATTTAGTGTTATGGAGCTAGCTTACCAAGAAGTTCTGACCTTGTGGTAGTCACCTGTGACAAGAAAGTTTATTTTCGCTTATTTTTATGTGACCTACATGCATCTTTAAGTCTTCTTCCTCCACTTTGTGTCTCGTTTGTCAGTTAGGTGAATCTTTTTTTCTTCCATTCTAGTAATGTAGACAAATTACTCATTAAATATATACAAAGTATATATTCTGTTACAATTTGTCTTGATAAATTGTTACCAATTAATGTACAGTAGTTTCTGTTACTAACGATGTTCAAGGGACTCTTAATTATAGATTGTTATAAGCGGACATCACTATACCCAGAATAAGGAAAGTACTGGGGGAAAATAAAAATATATAATGCCTACATGTTTTCAAGCAACATTTAAACAAGATTTACTGACACAAATAAAATATTAAATTTACTTATATACTTGTTAAGGTAAAATATTTTTGTGAATTTATTCATGTTTTGAGAAAAAAATCGGTAATTTTTGTTTGCTTTGATTTTTCAGCTAAGTAAGCTTTGTGAACATGAATTTCAATTTTTTTTAATACCGTTGGAATTTCAGGTACGTTAAGTTCTTCTGTTTGACACATGACACTCGAAATTGTTTTAATGATTGTACGACAACCTTTGGGCGGCCCCTACCTTTTCATGAGGTGTTAAGCCATGGCTTTTCTACATTTTTAGGGCTTGAGAATTTATGTGACAGGGTGTTAGGACATCACAGACATGCTGAAGAGGAGTGTTGAAAGATACATACCTAAGATATACATACCTTATGTTAAAATATGTTAAGATACATACCTTATGCAGAAAGAACCTAGGGCAACAGTGGCATTCTTCTAAATAAATTGGAAATGGAAAGAGGAGAAAACAAAAGTAGGTTGGGAGAAGTAGGCTGGTGTGGTAGAGGGAGGTTATGTAACACAATTTAATTTAAGGCACAACAGAGGATTTGTGACTAATGAAAAATACAAATAACTATTGTTCAAGGGAGTCCAATGAAGGAGAAGTCACTTAAAGACGTCCAGGTCAGCCAGCTTGCCAATGGCAACTAATAGTCTCCTGTCCCCCATGCACTTAACTTAATGTTCAGCGAACCTTATGTTCTTTGACCTACTTCATAGATAGCCAACATCTGCTAAATGTGGTCTGTTTGATGTTGCCCATATGCAGTTTGGGATCAGCTATAGTGTTGTTTTTTTCCAAGTTTCTTTGAAGAGTGTCTGTTAATAATAATGAATTAGTTTGAAATATTTTTGAAGTTGAGAAGTAAAGTTGTATCTAAATTATTTTTAATGGCTCTAATATTAATAGGTGTAACTTCTGGTGGTATCTACATAGTGCTTAACAATCCATACAAAACAAATTTGTAATTAACAAAATTAACCTAAAATATGAATTTCAGGTTTTCTTCTAGTGAAGTAAAAAGGGAAAGAGAGAGATTCGATCAGTATCAAAGGAACTGTTTTAGAGATAGAGACCGAAACAGCAGATCTGATAGTAGAAGGTAGACTTTATTTATTATATAAATTAACCTTATAATAATATTATTATAATTACTATATATTCATTTAATCTGTTATTTTATTATTATTTTATCATAATCCGTAGATAAATAACAAAAAAAAATAGTGCTTAAAAAAATCCTCCCATTTAGTGGTTCTTGTATCTTAAGGGAACTGGATACTGGGGGGCATAAAAGAGAAGAGTTAGTAGGCACTCTAAGCAACCGGAGAAAGAAAGGAAAAGAACTTTAGTATATTAGACTAGGATTATTTACACTACATTTTTCTTAACTGCGACTTTGAATTGTGTACACTATTAATTTATTTATAAAAAGAAAAATGGTTATCAATCGTTATTTATCTTTAAACTCTATTTGCTTTTGGATCTAAACATAACCTAGTCTTTCTGACCTAGTTTTCCTGTACTTTGGTAAAGTTTACTTCTAAAGAGGAATAAAAGGGACACAGATCAACATGAATAAATAAAATAAACCGCAATTAAAAATAAAAAAAAGTTTAAAATAAATAAATAAGAAATATTAAATCACTAAGGTTAAGGTGATAATTTAAACATTGTTTAAAGACCTGTTAACATTTTAATTGGTACATAGATATATAGGTTCAGTTGATGGATATAATAGCAGTTAAAAGAGAACAGCTGTGGTAGCTCAGGGTTTGCATTGCCAAAGAATGTGGGGAATTCACTATTATTTATTGATTTATCAAATTCTGCACTGTTTTTAAATATTTGGTGATAACCCCTATTTATATTGCTTCTTCTAAGGTGGCCTAATTGTAGTGTTTATTTACAGGGATAAGTATGGTGATCGATTTAGAGGTGGTCCTGGAGGAAATTATAGTGGAGCCTATCAGCCTCAATATGGATATGAAGGAACAAGTCATGTTTATCCTAGAGATAGATATCCACCTCCATCAGGAGCATTCCATGATTGGAGAAGGGATAGAAGAGACAGATATCCTCATTCCACAAATTCGTAATTTATGTGTAATGTTTATACATTATTACTTATTATATAAAATATACTATGTATATTATTGTCATTTTGAACTATATAATGTTATTTCTTTGATTTCAAGGACTATTTTATTTTATTGTAATAGTTTACCATACGTAATGTACGTACCACCAAAAAATAGCATTTCTTTGTTTGTGTTTTCCTAATTGTAAAAATGTAAATTTTTGTAAATATGTTGTAATAATATGTATATATATATATATAAATGTATATATATATATATAAATGTATATATATATATTTTATATGCATTAATGTATATGTTAGAAAGACTATCCACATGTTAATATTCATAATTTATTTTAGTCTAATAACTTATAGCTATGAAATATGTATAATAAACTATACTCACTTCAACTGGGGGTGGGGCGAGTGTGTACGAATGATTTCAAATTTTTATTGTAAAGATTTTTCATATTCTTATAACTATAATAACCTAAACTTTTCTACTACAATCATAAATTAAACATAATAACCCTGAAAACGTAAATAATTGCATGCAAGTTATTGTTTAAAACAAATAGGAGGTATGTTTATTTAAATGCCATATGTATACACGGATTTGTGTTAAAATTTAAATACCCACACTCTCCTGTGGGATTTGTCCTCCCTCTGCATACAATTTATATAATTTTATATAAAAATCGTTAGTTGGTAATGAATAATAAAGCATATTTCATTCACTTAATAATAGCAATCCTGTATTAAAAAAGCCAGTAAATTGCTTGGGTTTTATGAATAATGATTTTAAAGGCTAATATTTATTTCATTTTTCCTCAAATTACAGTAATACATAAATTTGTCCTCCCTCTGCATACAATTTATATAATTTTATATAAAAATCGTTAGTTGCTAATGAATAATAAAGCATATTTCATTCACTTAATAATAGCAATCCTGTATTAAAAAAACCAGTAAATTGCTTGGGTTTTATGAATAATGATTTTAAAGGCTAATATTTATTTCATTTTTCCTCAAATTACAGTAATACATAAATAAATATTCATTGGACTTCATTGTTCAATGACTTGATATTGTTAAATTTTTCAGAATTATGTTGTGTTAAGTTCAACAATTATGTTGAAATAATAGCTTATCAGCAATTTTAAGGATGTTGTTTTGTATGTATATATATTGGACTTTAATTGTAATTTTTATTAGTCAACTTTTCTTTTACTTAATTTTATGGAAATAGTACAAACATTAACATTGCTTGGATAAAACTGGTAGTCTTTTTGAAAAATTTGTGTGTACATAATGCACACTTATTTTTTAAATTTGTATATATGTATGTTTTTACATAAATAAACATTTATAATATGTAAATATAAAATTATATATAGAAGTTATTTATTTTCTAAGTAAATTAAATAAAAGATGTACCTTATTGAAGTTGATTTTTGCTTCATACCTGCTTTATAATTTACAATGATTAAAGTTACTGCAATGAAGTTTTAACAAATTCAATTTAAGAGCCAATGACAAGAGGCCTGGGTTTTTTTCAATACCGGACTAAGCTTAAATAAAATTGATTTTTTAAAATAAACTTTCTGTGATATGATATCAAAGAAAAATGTTTGTCTTGCTGTTGAGAACATTCGTATTATTGCTGACATTGAATTTGTTGAAAATACATTAAATAAACATCATGTTTATGTGTAAAAATGTAAATTATTATTTGTTGTAAGAAATTGTACATAACGAGTTAATTGTACACTTGTATAGTACATGTTCTAAACTGCACATTTATTTTTAGCATTGTTCATAATTCAGCAGTTGAGGCTAGATTAAAGTTGTAAATACGGTCATTGCGTACTAATTACCACTTTATTCCATTGTAAGTTTTACCGCTCAGTTGAGCATTCGTTTTTAAATGTGATAACTATCATTTGATTTTATTAAAGTTATTAAGATTTTACTTTTAAATAACAGTTAAGCCATGTATTAAATGATTTTTTTTCGATTTCTCATTTTCATATTTATTGTACTTATTTAGAAAAAAATCTAAAGTGCAGGTTTTTTATGTTATGTCGATTTTATTTTTTTTAAACCGAAGTTTAAATTTACCATATTTAGTATATATAAGGCGAATGAATTGAAACAGTTTTAAATAATTTTATTTGAGTTATTAGTAGTTAAAAGTTTCTTTCTATTGATTTATTCATATTTTTGTACAGAGATTCTAGCGAACTGAAATTAATATAAATGAAATTTTGTTTTTCTAGATTAATTTTTATGAATGAATGGCTTTATATTTTGTAAACATTCATTATATTATGTGATAATTCTAAAGATACAATAAATAAATGTGAATTTGTGTGTGTGTGTGTGTGTGTTTCTGTAAATATATATACACATACATGTATGTGATTTTGTAAAATTTATTTTAATGTACATACATTTGTGAGTTCCTTAGATTGATAAATATACTTCAGCTAATTATAATTTTAATGTTAATTGGTTAATGCCTTAATTTAATTCATTAGATCAACCCAAATATGTTTTCCCAGGTGAGAACCAAACCAGATTTAGTATAAGTGAACTACTGTCACCTATGGTCTCCCCTCCTTTTGTCTTCTTGGCCCCCCCCCCAATAAGTCACCAGTTAAATACAATATTCCACTCTTACTTCCTGAAAGGTGGATACAATTTACTAATTTATCTTAAGTTCTTTGGTTTTATCATTTTTTTTTTATTATTATATTGTTACCTTTTATCATTAGAATATCGGGCAAGCACTAGTCAACAATTGCATTAGTTCTTATGCCTGTATTGGTCATTAATTGTTTTTACCTACAGCATTTAAATGAAATAATTATCTTTGGAAAACTGTCTTCCCAGTTTTATACCGTTAGTGAACCCTTATATAATAAATCTCAGTGTAATGATTTTTATTAGTATCATTTAGAAATCATATTTAAATACTGTGAAATAATGAAAAATCATAAAGACACAGTCAGCTATCTTTTTTTTGACTGATTAAGGGAAGAGAAGCTTTTAGTTCTTGATACTTTTTTTCACACACATTCTTAATCCAAAATTGGTCATTCAAGAGATTTTTTGAACTATAGCATAAATATACTGTAAAATAATATATTGGAGCTTTTGTTGTTCTTGAAAGCATTTACTGGTCCAGGAACTATTAGGCATAAGTGAAAATCTGTTGTTGACCAACTGCCTGAAGAAGCAGAAAATGGAATATGACAAATATTTTCAACAATATCCTTTTTATTATCAAATCCAACATCTGGCATGCCTTTTTTTTGAATATCTGATTCATTATATTTAGTTATAGCTTATATATCTGTAACCCCAGTGAATAAGTGGTTCGTCGAATTTTCTTACTTTTCAGGACATTACTTTAAATTTTGAAAATTTGTCTTAAATTGGTTTTTTGTGACAGATTGTTGAAATTTTGTGAACAATACTTAAATGACAGTATCTACTTACAACTATAAAGCCAGTTTTAGTTGCTGTAAACAGTAATGAACTATTAGACCAATTGCTCAACTTCAGTTGTTACTATTAGCTGTTTGCTCGTTCAGTGGGGTTTGCTTGTGAGTGATAAAGAGGGGTAGTTTCTCTCTTGATTCCAAATTTCTCCGCAAGATCACTAACAACCCGGCTTACGAAATTCTTCGCATTGTCTGTAAGTAATCTGGCCGGAGCTCCGTACCTATTTAGTATACGTGACTTCAGTTTTGAGACGATAATTGGGCAAGTAGCTTTTCGTATTGGGCATAACTCCACCCATCTGCTAAATACGTCCATGAAGACAAGTAGGTATACGTTGCCTTTAGAGCTTCGTGAGTAGGGACCTATGATATCCACCGATACTAATTCCCGTGGTTGCTTGTTGTAACGAGGGTTCATCAATCCACGAGGTGGTCCATTGTTGGGTTTTACCTTTTGGCATGTTTCACATTGCGTCACGTATTTACTAATATCGTTATACATTCCTGGCCAATAATACAGCCGGTCAATCCTGGCCATCGTTTTCTCTATTCCTAAGTGTCCCGATTGTGGATTATCATGTAATATTTGTTTTCGAAGGTGTTGCGGTACGACAACTTTCCACTCTTCACTGGGTTCTTCTAGGTCTTCTTTTAATGGATTCTTCCGATGGTATAATAACTGTCCCTCTTTTATACTCCATCTAGGGTGATTTTATGGGTTCTGGTGGACTCCATAGCGTTTCTGACCATACCATGCATCACCAGATGTCGGTATGTCCCCGAAAGACGTTTCGATAGAGGTAATAGAACCTGCGGTTGATAAAACGGAAATTGTATTTATGCGTGATAACGCGTCTGCTACGGTGTTAAATTCCCCTTTGCGATATTCGATTTTAATCTCGTATGGTTGTAATCTAAGAGCCCATCTGGCCAAGCGTCCTGAGGGGTTTTTCAGATTCAACAGCCACTTGAATTACTTACGTGGTCGGTAATGACAGTAAATGGGTATCCTTCCAAATAGTGGCGATTCTTCTCTATCCTAAATAATACAGCAAAACATTCCTTTTCGGTAACGGAATAATTTCTTTCGGTGGCATTCAATGTACGAGAACAAAAGGCGATTACTCTTTCTTCGTCATCTTGTATTTGAGTTAATACAGCTTCAAGACCTGTTTCACTGGCGTCCGTTTGTAATTGAAAAGGTTGCTCAAAATCAGGTCTAGTTAGTATTGGGGCTTCAGTTAAAGCAGTCTTCAGAGTATTGAAAGATTTGTCTTGTTCTCCCGACCAAACCCAATTAGTTTTCCGTTCGAGCAATGATGTAAGCGGGGATACGACTGTGGAAAAATCCTTTATGAATCGCCGGTATTAGCCTGCCATTCAAAGGAACCCTCTAAGCTGTGCTACATTGTCTGGAGGTGGAATCGATGTAACAGCGTTAACCTTGTCAGGGCCAACACTCATGCCATTCCTATTTATTAGATATCCCAAATATCTAACTTCTGTGCATCCAAAGTCACATTTCTCCGGGTTGACACGCAAGCCTGAATCATGAAGTCTTCGGAACACTTCTTTGAGCATATCCAGATGTAACTTCAACGTTGGAGTACATACTAAGATATCATCCAGGAACACTACCACATACGGGTAAAGCTGGGGTCCAAATATTGAATCTGCTAATCTTTGAAATGTCGTGGGAGAATTGGTTAGCCCAAATGGCATTACTTTAAATCGAAATAAACCTCTACCTGGTACTGTAAAGGCAGTGATATCTTTACTATTTTTGTCTGCAAGTGGCACTTGCCAAAATGCTTGCTTGAGGTCAAATTTTGATAGATATCTTGCTTGTCGAAGTCCGTCTAGTAGATATGTCATGTGGGGCATGGGATACGAATCTTTACCAGTCACTTGATTTACTTTGCGAAAGTCGATACAAAAACGGTAGCCTGATCCTTTTCGTACCATGACCACTGGTGAAGACCATGGAGATTGACAGGGCTCTACCAAGTTCTCCCCCAACATTCGGTCTAATTCGCTGTACATTGCCTCAAGTACTTTAGGTGAGTAGTGGTAGGACCGTTGCTTGATAAGTTGGGCATCTTTTACATCAATTTTATAACTTATACAGGTTGTTAAACCTGGAGAACTTTCAATGGTAGCCAAACCTTCCTTCACGACCCTTTCCAAAACACTCCGTTCCGAAGGACAAAGCATACCTATACCGCATAGGCCTGGAGTCTCACCGTCTGTCAATGAAATCTTACGGCAAAAGCGATATCGACGTTTAGGGTCATCGTGAAACCACCAGGTTTCTTCCTGGAAGTACGTGCACATATTACAATTCGATAGAAAGTCTAGCTCCAAAATAAAAGAAAACGGAAGCGGGACTAGTACATAGAATTCGGTGTGGAAAGTTCTCTCTTCTACGGCAATCGGCACAATATATCGCTGATTCACTACATATTTACTTCCATCAGAGACATAGACCTGGGATTCCGGTACAGACTCTGCGACATACCCCAATTGGCTAAAGATTTTCACCCCTTCTAGCCCAACCAAGGATATTGTAGCGCCGGAGTCAAAAAGAGCCAAGTATATGCGTTCACCACATTAGCCACGTTTCCCTAATTTCACAGCCACATATAATTGCCTATAGATTTTATGTGACGGTGGTGACGGTACGGTATTAGGTTCGGTAGAAAGTGACATGGTAACTGGGTCAACTGAGATTATGGGAATGGGAATGACCCTTACTTCCGATCCCCTTGGTAGTTTTCCTGACATCGAGGGCATGTATCGATAGATACCCCAGAGGTTCCACAGAGATAACAAAACTGTTTTCGTGGTAAAGAGCATCGGGAATAAATGTGAGGTTCCCCACAATTCCAACACTTTAGTTTCCGGTCTGTTCGATCTAACTGCTTTGTAGTCTTAATTTGTAATTTTTGTGCCACCGAGGAAGTGTTCTCGGTAATCTCGGTTGCTGTCTTACTATCGCATGAATCTTCACATTTTATTTGTGATACTAGATAATCGTTTATAATTTGAACCGCTGCCGCGCCTAGTGGTGTTCGGAGACCTCGATTTATCTTTAGCTCTTTTATTTTGTTCTCTGCCCTCATGAGCCATCATCTCGAAAACTCTGCACCGATCTGTGACAAAATCAATTAATTCTCGATATGACGGAATTTCTTTGGAGTTATATCGCTCCTCAAATGCTCTCCTGGTACCGTGATCTAAATTAGAGAGGGCCATGTGTAATTTAGCAAAATCACCCATGTCCTCTATGCCAAGAGCCGATAGGGCAGATAAGTTATTTCATACTCCGATAAAAATTTCTCCAAATTGGTAGACGTTGAATTATTCAGTGGGACAAAGTCCATTACCTTCTTTATATAAAATCTGGCCAGACGTCTCCTATTTTGATATCGTGAAACAAGAGTGTCGTAAGCCAGAGTGTAATTCCTTTCATCCGAAACAAGAGATAAAGCCTCCTCACGTAAACAACTACGTAAGTAATGGAATTTCCTTATGGTAGATAAGGAATTTTCTCTGTGAACCATAGAGTCAAAAAGATAATAGAAAGCACTCCATTCTCCCAATTTACCCGTGAACAATGGAAGATCAATTTTCGGAAGTTCCTGAGGAACAAAGTGACACGCATTATGAGCTATGACTGGTTTTAGTTCAGGAGGGCTGCTCGCTTGCACCGCTTTATAGAAATGACCTTTACCTGTATCGATTAATTCAATAAAGGAGATCTGTACTGAAGAAGTGTTTATCTTTTCCTTTGGTTGTTGAACTGTCACATTATAATCCCTTATCTTTGACTGTATTTCATCAAAAAGTGCTTCATATTTACTTAACCGTTCATAGAACGGCTTAAAGTTCATTACGGTATCGGCACTTAACTTTTTAGACCTCTCAAAAATCGACTGCACAGCAGCAAAAATATCCTCCCTCTCTAATAATATTCTTTCTGGATCATTCATGACGATAATTAATTACGTTATTCCTCTATGTAATGGTAATCAGAAGAAACAAACATGAACAGTATTCTATACTAAGTACTTATCATTCGTACTAATTAATTATTATCTCTGTAGAAATGTGATCTAAATTAAAGTAATATTTACCAATGAATTACGTACGTTATCAATCTTCAGTTATGTCCGTGTTCGGGGCGCCATTTACGTACTGTGATATTTTTGTTAGGTCCAGGGTAATTAAATGATAAATGTTGATATCCACTGTTCTAAGGAACACTTCTTTATTTTGTTTTAAACGAAACAAAATACAACACGTTAATATCGGTAAGAACTGAGAGAGAGAGATTTTTATAAGTCCTACTATCTCCACACTCCCCACTTGACAAACTACAACCACAACAATCTCACAAAGGCTTAAGTTAATCCGTCAGCACTGGACGGACGAAACCTAAGCGATAAATAGGGCCGTTACACCACTAACCAAAAATGTATGGTTTATTATTTTCAGACTTGGCCTTTGGCTGATTGTGTAGAGGGACATAAATGCCCTTGCCCCACATGTATCTGAATGTACATCTTCTATTTCGTCACCTAAATTTGATAAAAAATGGTTGAGACAGGAAGCAATTTCATTGGCACCTCTTGGAGCTAATGTCTCATCCCACAAGTAACAAGTGGGCTCATATGTAGCTAAATTGTGTACTGTTAAATTGAAACTCCACAGTTGGCCTTTGTAAAAAGAAACAGGTGTAGTTAAGTAAGAGGTAGGTAGGCATTGCTCTAAGTGAAAAACATAGACGGTTTTGATTTTATCTTCTTTTGCTAGAATTTTTTCTTTTGTTCATAAGCATATCTTGCCATTTCATGGCGCGCTTCTCTTTCAGCCAACAGTTCAGTTTTTTCTATTCCGGTAACTACGTTTATTTTGTCATGGAAGAGATAATCGCATTTATGTATGAGAGTGTTTTGTATATATATTATTTCTCTTTGTAATTGTTAATCATGTTGGTCATTGTAATACAGTTGGCATTGGCGACACTGGTTGTGTGTACGCCGTTCTCTCAGATGTTAAGCTCACGTTCATGTTCACTGTGCACAATAAACAGGGTTACATTAAATGTGTGTCATTTGTTTGCCCATGAGACTACTATTTTTTCTCAGAGATTATGGGCCCAGTCACCCAGTTGGTGTTAGTTTAACGGTATTAGGAAGTGTGGTCATTAAAAATTCCCAAGAGTGAATTGACGGCATCATGGCTTCACAGATTCCGTTCCCGCAATTAAGTGACATTAACTTCTCAACCTGGAAGTTTCGGTATTTAGTATTCTCGAGGATAAAGGAATACTGGATGTGGTAAAAAAGAAAGACATATCAAACGAGGACAAGACAATAAAGGCGAATGACGCCAAGGCTCGGTCTATTATAATCGCGTGTGTATCCGACAAGCATATTGAATACTTGAAAAATGCTTCAACATCGAATGAGATGATAAAATGTCTTGAGAACGTTTTTGAACGTAAAAGTGTACTGTCAAAACTGTATTTACGTCGAAAGTTAATCCAATTAAAGTGTGGTGAAAACACAGCACTTCAAGACCACTTCGTAAAATTCGACGAGATAATGGCTGAACTAGAAGCAGCTGATTGAAAAATGGACGAGGACGATAAAGTATGACATTTACTTTTGACGATGCCCCCAAAATACGACACGGTAATTACGGTATTGGAAACATCAGATAAAAAACTAACAATAGAGTTCGTCAAGAGCAAACTTCTGGATGCTGAGTTGAAGTTTAATAATACTAACGCTGTTTCATCTCCTTCGGAGGAGTTTTCGTTCGGAGCTAAAGTTAAACGGTGTTTCGGTTGTGGAAGTACGAAGCATTTAAAAAATTCGTGTCCAAGAATTAAGAATAATGGAAGTCATAATTTTCCCGCCAAGAGGGGGAAATTTTCCACCGAGAGAGAAAAGTTATTCGTCAAGAGGAGGCAGTTACCCGCCAAGAGGTGATTATCAACCGAGATATGACGATGGCTATTTGGCTGAGACCGAAATGAATCACAAAGACGTAACATTTATAGCATTATCTACGAAGTTTGCTGAGGAAAAACCAAGTAAACATAGTTATGTTAATTTCAGGACAGTGGAGCGAGTCATAATTTATTTCGAGGTGATGTATTGGATTTAATGTCAGAAGTGAAGTGTATTGAACCAGTTCCAATAAAAATTCCTAACGGCTCAAATATATTTGCTAAGATTTGCTATTTTTTCTCAGATTATGGAATGTGTCTTGTTGAGGTTGTTTAAATGCGAGACCTGAATCGTGAAAACATCGGTTGTAATAGTTGAACAGATAACATTTATCCTACACTCGTTGTATAAACTATACATTTGGGAAATAGTAAAATTTAAGGCCGGGAATTTTTTATTGGTCTGATCTCGGCATTAATGGCTTTCATAAAATGGAAAGGATAAAATAAGATTTTACGTCCTGTATAAATTCTGTGTTTTTTATTTTTATTTATGGATGGAGAAAAACCATGGCTCTGGTTTTTACGATACCAGACGGAGAAGCATTTTTCTTTTGTATTACTAATTGCACAAAACATATCGTTTCTCCAAAAATAGATTGAAAACATGAGCAAAAAACCGAAACTTTCTCTTGATTAACAGTCACCTTATAAGAACCACTGCAAGCCCTAAATTTTTGGGTATTAGCTCTTGTCGCTTTTTTTTTCTTAATGGTTATAAAATCATCTATGTAACAGCTCTTTTGTTCGTACTTCCTAAACTCCAATAATTTTTTAAGCTAGCCTCCCTACTTTCTTGTTTTACCCGCTCATTACATTTCATCCTATATGGTTTCAAAGGCAACAAATAATTTTCTATCAGAAATAATTTTCCCTTTTTCTGTTACGTACGATTTACCTGAATTTCTTAACTTTTTACTTTCAGGGCGTTGAAGTCTACCTTTTCTACTTGTCCCCGTCTCTTCAAAATATTGTTTCTCATGCAAAGTACTGTTGTCATCACTTGAGGAGCTGGAGTTTTCATGTATTGGACCAAAATGTGGATCAGCATCAGTATCGTTGGATAAACCAAGAGATGATCTGAGAGCTAAATCAGGCAGTTCATTCGTTGATGAAGTTGGTATTTCATCATCTAAACAAAGCTTATTATCGAGTTCGTTGAACTGAAAAGGTGCCGAAAATCAAAAAAGTAATACGTATTGTACCGTTTGGTGGAGAACGTAATTTTGAAGCAAGGGGTTCTGAACTTCCTGCTTCTCCTGGACATGAGGCGTCTACACCTAATTAAGATTAATATTAAATATTTAAAGGAAAGGTAATAAGATTGTGTAATTATTACCAACGGATGCTGGTATAAAATGTTAGAAAAACATTATACATACCTTAATTTAAGATATCCTGTGAGTTTTTTTTTCATGTTTGTTATCTTCAGTTGTTACTGATGGTGTTCCATCACATTTTGACATCGCGTTTTCTTTCAAGCTTTTCAAGAACTTTATTCGAGCATTCATTTTGGTTATTTTCTCGCCGGAAGACAAAACGAAACTGAAGTCACGGTGTGGAGCTAGAGCCCTAATTTATTGTTCGAAGAAGTTAAGAAAAAAACCGAGGAAATGAAAAGTACCCAGAATATCTTACGGCTGGTAGTTATAATTACGTCTTTCCTTCTAAGAATTATTACATTTTGCTTACATACAAAAAGTTGTAATAATTCACCTGGCTCTTTTATAATTCGGACAAACATCGTCTAATCTATCTCATCCTTCCTCTAAACCTTTTTATCGGCCCTTGTAACCAACCCTACTCATTACACCGTACAAATTCACACTTGGATAGACCACAGTGTTATCGATTGCCAAGATTAAGTTGTTTCCTTCCATCAAAATCCAGTTCTTTTTTTGTCAAATCATGACCTTATAGACCTAACCTAGGATTTCTAGATTCTCTTTTTCCTGAATTTCTCAATACCGTAAAATAGATTCCATACCCCCCGATGAGATTTTTGAGGACCTGTCTCTGGCAGACTGGGAACAACTAATAGCTGAGGAAACGATTGACATTAAGGTTTATCTATTTAACAGGATCCTTCTAACCTCTCTAGATTAGCACGCTCCTTTTAAAACCTACGAATTTAAAATGGCTGCTGCACCTTGGCTAAATGCCATCCAAGCTTCAATAAGAGAGAGAAACCGTGCGAGGTGTGAACCCTTAAACCACGCTCAACTGCCTTAGGTCCTGACAAATTCCTGTTAATTACATTCAAATAACCCTTCCAGACAATTTTCCATGTATCCAGCATACTCATTACTAAATATCTGGAAAAAATCAAATATTATTCCTATTCCAAACTTGGGTGGGAATAGTATCCCACCGCTCGAGGAGATTATCGTCCTATATCTACTTATTTTATGCGAGCACTTGAAACCTCTTTAATGCCAGGTTCAGTCACAACTCTCCGCTTTCCTTCAAAAAACAAATATATTTGATGCTTTTCAATCTGGCTTCTGCCCTCTTCATTCGACACAGACCGCTTTACTAAAAATAACTCATGACATCAGCCTTGCTGTGGATGACAAGAAAGTAACCGTACCTATCATCTTTGACTTCAGTGAAGCACTCGACACAGTAGACCTACTTGTTATCTCATCATTTTTTATTATCATTCCTCTCTAACCGCTATCAGTCTGAACAGTTCCTAACAGGCCCCAATCCAACTTTGTTTGATTCCTAGTGTATTTTTGTTGCTATCTTGTGTAGCCATTGAATATCATTAACAGGCGCCCAATTGTATGTTTCCAGAGGAAAGCGTGGTTGAAGTTGTGATTGACAATTTTCCAAAATGGGATTTGGGCTGTGCTGTTGTTGGAACGTTTGTGCAGGAATTGAACATTCGGGACTTTCAATTTTCGCTGTTCTGTTTGAAGGTAGACAACTGGGATCATTTATCTGTTGTTCTTAATCAGCTATATAACAAAAGCAAGTTTTGTACGTACCGCGGCCAAATTGTGAATAAGAGAAAAAAAAATTAATTTTTGAGCAAACAACATGTACCATACAGGGAGTAATCGTAGAAAAGGCCCGACACAGGTAACTTATACCCCGATAGTAAGTAACCTCCGGAAAAGTGAAATTCAGAGTTCACGTTCAAATTACAAATCATGAAACGGCCTATGGACTAAACAAGCAAAATGTTCAGAGGGTTCTTTATGAATTTCTTTGGCTCTAGTCAAATATATGACGCCATATTTGAAGTCAAAATGTAAATGAGTGCGTGCTTGGCGCTGGATTTGCTAATAAAAAGTATATCGATAACACTATTAACCGTATTTAATTATTTGCTTCTTCAGGCAGCAGATCATCAACAGTTCTTAACTTAAACCTAATGGTGTATGGAGCAGTGAAATGGCAGATGTTCTTTAAGAAAGAAACAAAAAAGCTCTTAAGACTGACACCAATTCAGTTTAAAATGGCGAATGAAAAAAGTATTCAGAACTAAAAACTTTAGCCATAAAATTGTTTTACATATTTCGCTCAACTTGTGTATTAATGAGCATTCTCAAAAATGGACTTAACTAAGAGCCGGTAGAATTTAGACTCACGCTTTTAGGGCGGTTGTTCAGAATAAAACGTGCCATTTTTCCAATTGAATACTAACCGCAATGAATTTTAGTGAATAGTCTTTTTGAGTTTATATGTAATGTGGATTGATTTTCTTGTATTCTCAGAGTCATTATAAAAAAATTATTGGTTTGGTATTTATGGATGTAATTAAAAGAAAATAGCAATGAACTTAATTTTATTTCTTTTAGTAGTTGTTCTTAAGAATACAAACGAATATATACATATATATAAATATATGTATATTTCATACATAACCGAAGTTTACTGCAGATTATAAGAGGAAATATTTTACATCAGTTATAAAGATATACAATTATGAATGATATTTTCACATCAATTAGTCATGTGAAATTTAATATTTATTACAACAAATTTTATATTAAATACAATTTTAACAACAAACTCAACAAAACAAAACAATACTAAATCATTTTTTTGGACGTTATTCACTTTCTTAAACCGATAACAAAATAAAGAATACTCTACAACTCTGGTAGAGTGATCACAAGCCATGATACAGTGTTGCCATGGCGGGGCTGAGAAGTTGGTTTCTCGATGGAGTGCTATCAAAGAAAAGTTCCTCGCAAAAAGTACTTTAGATAATCTCATCAAATTTAGGTTAAGCTAGAAGTATGATCACCCTCGGCACAATAAAAGGCCATTGATGTTCACTTAACCTATACGAGTCCAGCTAGATCCACGCTTCTAGAGGTTAACTGGGCTGAGGTTGGCTGGCCTTAGTTGGATCTGGATACAACTAAATGTCTGTAATGTGATCAATTATATTGCATAAAAATACATCCGCTGTAAAAAAAAACCAAAGTAGCCACCAATATTTGTTTGTTTCTAATAACCGATTAAATATAAAATCAATGATATAATACATATTACAATCATTTAGAAATCACAAAATATTGTATATGTACATTCTCTTTATGTTTTTACGCTTACATGCCACGTTTTAGCGAACCCGAACATTCTTCTTTTCATTCATAAGTTTCGTTCACGATATAAATTTTGAGAACTAAACGTAAATTGGGTAATGTCTTTCGGGAAGATAAATTAAGTTGTATTTACATTACCATGGCCTCACGTTAAAAGGAAACATGAGCATGCTTTGAAGTTGAATATACCAGCGCTATTGCTAATGTCAACATCCAAGCTTGGAAGCGTGATCACGGCTCATTGAAACGTGGGCAGGGGGCTCAAGTTTAATCACCGCCTTAGGTGGCTTCCTTGTCGCGGATGAGCTCGAGTGCCTCGGCGTGCTTCTTGGCCTTGAGCCTGAGGTCTGCGATGGAGGAGTTCTTGGTGAGCAGTCGCTCGTGGTGCAGGGCCGCCAGCGCCGCTAGTCCGTACTCCGGGCAGAACAACAGTGAACTGGCGCGTGGGCCCAACGCCGCCGCAGCAGTAGCGTACTGTAAATATCATCTCATATTTAACCTTATAGATGATTTTTAGGTTAGAAAAAATAGCTGAAACAAGGATCAGGATCCCATTGGACTTTATTGGCTATAGGATCGTTTACTAGAACACCAATAATTCGTATATAGCATGGAGTTTTAGATATTCCATAAATTATTCTTGACATAATATAGTATTAAAAAAGAACTATTACATCATAAGGAAATTAAAACAAAGTGTAACTTTATAGATCAAACCTCTACAAGAAAAAGTAAAAAAGATTGTTAAACTGTGTTTAGTAAATAAAGTCATTGACTGATCGCCATATAAACAATACAATTTTTTCTACTTATAATGTTCTCTTTACAATTTTTAAACTATAAGAATATTATACGGGCTATATATTATTACGGTTGGTGATGTTTGAAGCATACTAGAGTGAAATGCATAGAGATTCAGATCAGATACCTTAAATACGGGACAAATAAAAACTTTTTTAAAAATTGGTTAGAAACTACTGGTTCTATTATTGGCTTTCCAAACTCTATCTTTAGATAACCTTAACCTATGTTAAGGTTAAGAAAAACTCGTAGTTTGAAATCTTAAATTTATACGAAACATAAAATTTGATTTTTTAAAACATATTTTTGTACACAGTTGTACTTTAACAAAAAACTAATCAGTAAAATCCATGGTGTAATGGAATGCACTTTCAAAATTTCAGATTAGCTCAGTAGACATGAAAGCAAACAATGAAACAATGAATGCTTAAGGGGACTGACATACTCAATCACATTCAACATGCTTATGCAGTATGACTTTAAACAGCCATTATATTTTTTCTATTAAAAAGATTTTTTTTAAATATCAATATATGGAAATCAACCCCCTAAGTCGTTTAACATTGAGCAGACAATAATGAAAGAAAAGTATATTCCTTTATATTAAATTTAAATTATGAGCAGGCTTCTTGCTTTAAATGTTAGTTGTGTTGTTTTTGTACAATTTATTACTGGACTTAAGCATTACATGTGAATAGCGAATATATCAGGTGGTGATTATATCTGCTCTTACGACGTTGCTTAGAACTTACCCAACCTTGGATGGCCTTTGAAGCATTCTTTGTTTGCTTTCCCGTCTACTAAGGCTAACCTATTGTTTAGCAGCTAAGGTATCATTATCAATGCCATTATATCCTAACTATCATTAAAATATAATTGAACTGTGATGTTGGTGCGGGAGGAATACCTGATGTGCGGCTGATAAGAAGGCCGGATCAAACGCGGAGAAGGTGGAGGCAGACGGGAAGGGTAGCCTGGGGAGGTTCACGTAGGGTGCAAGCCTGCAAGGTTCCAGTCTGCTCGGAGGGCTCCCTTGTCCGCTTGGGGCCACTATCCCAGCTGCCACTGCAACACAGTCCACTGCCATCATAACATCAGGATTAACCAATGCTTGAATGAGGCGTGAGCACGCTTCGAAGAATAAATAGTATACTGCCAAGTGTGCTAACTAAAGGTTCTTTCTGTTCCGCTGGAACTGCCGGTGGTAGCGAACGATGGCGTCACAACAGCTTTAAAAACTGCTGGGCAGTTCCAGCGGAAAAGTACCTCTAGGCGCCGTGACTTCTTCAAAGCGCGTTCACGCACAAATCATGTGTAGGCTCTCTATAGTGCGAACAGAGCACATGTCTTCATTAGAAACTGGGGACTAATAGTTTAAGTTTGAGCTAGTTACCATGATGTTGGAAAATCGTGAAAAACAAAATTTGTCAGGAATCTACCTAGACAATTTTGAGCAATTAATATTTTTACTGTACATACACTCGAAGTCAGAATAACATATTTCTGGAATTGGGATGGTTTATTAACCTATGCTGACAAGTCTACATTTAGCTTGAAGCTTTATATAAATGAATCTAGTAAGTTTATCTTAATCCCAAGTATGCTCATATAAGAAAGTTGTAATTATTCATAATTTAGTTATGGTTTTAATCCATCAGCAAGATTGACATTGCAAGAACCAAAAAATTACTGAAGCCCGGTCAATTAGACCAAAAGCTAGAATTATTTAGCTCAATCGGTTTACAGGAAAGTTTCTATAGTGATGTTGTTAGATAACCTATTGTTCATAAAATAGTTCATAATTATAGCTTGTAATTAAGCTTTAAGCTGTATATGATAATTTACGTACATTGTTTTATCAAAAAAGGTTCATTTTATGTAATGTATGCACTCATTTCTATAGGGTTTTATCCCTTAGTATAAATAAATCTATATGAAAAGCCTCCGGTCTCCCTGGAGTAACATTTATTTATTTATAAATCAACGTTTCGCCAAGGACTTAACAGTGTCATTGATTTCTCGGTAAAAGAATTAATGATTAATTTGTCAATCAATAAAATTGACAGGTGGCAATTTATTAGAATTTTATTAATTGGAAATTAATAATTATTGATTTTACACGAGAATTTGTAACTCTTGTGCAGTCCTGAAGAGTCTTAAATTTTGGTTGAACCATGGAATATGAGTAAAAAAAAACCTAGTTGTGAAACCCAAGGCTTTTAATTGGATATTTAAAAAAACCTACTATCTTTTTGTCTTTATTTGGAGTTTTAATTCCACTTAATCCAAAATTATTTCAATTATTTTATAATCACATGTCAATTGTTTTTTTTTGAGCTACATGGAGTGCATCTGAAAACATATTTTAATAGTTTTAGGAAATAATTTATTGAAAGGTGATGACATATCTTTAGTAAATCGAACAAATTCACTGACTTGATCTGTAACCATCAAGGGTCAGAAAGATAGTCACCAAACTCCCTCCTTATCAATTATTCAGACTGACTCACATCATTCTCACATTCCATCCCCCCTCCACCCTTCTGTTAATTGAGATATAGGAGTGTCATTATCTTCTTGATTGTGGTTACGCGTCGCCATCTTTATTGGGATATTATTGAAATTTATGGCCTCTCAGATCCTGTTTATCTCCGACCAACAAATCAGATTTTTTAATTCTGCATCTGCTTTTATTCTGAATAATGTTTATGTTTGGCGAATTCGGTAAGATTTTTTTTTTTAAATCTTTTCTGTTTGTCCACACTTTTATATTATATTTATTTTTGTCAAGATGAAATGAGTAGGTGGCGGAAATTTTTTTCACAATGCGAAAGGGAAAAGTTTTCTAGTTTTAGTAAAGGTTTCTTTACCAATGCGAAAACAATCTAATTCACAGTTTTATGTTTTTTTTGTAAAAATAACCCACTAATGCCACAACATATAATGAATATTACCGCCTGGGAATCTTAATGAACACAAGACTATTTTCATTGCGCCTGTCTTCAAGTTATCAATATACAAACGATATGGATATATTAAAATTTTGTGATTTTTATAGATTGCAATAACAAAAATACATTAAAAATTACATGCATCTCCTATCGTGTAGTGGTAGTAACTAAATAACTTGTTTTATTATTACTAGTTGCATAACGTGGTACACTTCCATCAAAAATGTTTTTGGATAATTTTTGAAATCTTCAATTAAGGGGAGGTCATTTAAATAATTGTGTGATACATCCCTTGACTTTGAGTTTTAGTGTTTTGTTCTTTTTTAATATAACAAAGACATAAAAAAACAAATTACATGTATCCGTAGTTAATTAATTATTAGGCATAAAAAGCAATTTGCTTATAACTTTAATTAGAAACTTCTTTATTGTGCTAAAATTACAATCTACCTTATTGGACAATATGTAATTGTGTTAAATGTTCTCATTCATGCCATATTTAAAATTTTCATTCACTCGCTTATTAATACTGTTCGGGCCCTTAGGCAGTAAATAAGTTTTTATTAAACTTAATTTTTTTTATGATCGTAATTATTATATATTACGATCATAAAAAATTATAATTATAAATTTATTTTCTTTCCTTTTCTGATTGTTTCGGCTGGAGAAAATTAGTATGTAAATATTGTATACATCAACAGACAGAGGAAATAGTTCGAAGGATTATACAGCTCGAGGAAGTAAATAAACACGTCTTTGCGTATTAGAGGACAAGGCTTTAGGTCTGAGCCTGTTTTTAGGCATTTTTTTTTACTTTGTTTATTGTATATGCCTTATTGTTGGCAAGTTTGTGAGCTACCCGACACAATCAAACCCTAGCTTCTCAAGACGTAACCGGCGCAATTTTCTGGCGTTTGGGGACTTCTTAATTTTTAAGAGCCCTAGCGCAAACACATACAGTATTTATAAACAGCCCAGAGACCTCCCACGGTGACATCCACATGGTTGTCACATCTCTCGCATGTGGAAGAGGAAGCGGAGACTTCGACGAAACGCTCAGGACATAATAGGAGAAACTAGCCTATGCCAGGACTCCCACTGTCACGTATTTCAGCAGGTCAGCAGGCTACTGCCACTTGGAAGGGACAAGTTCAAGAATGTAGGGTATGTTAAGATCGTTATGAAGGGTTCTGTTGCTGACGTAATAAGGAGGATTTACTATTGTTCTCAGGACTTTTGATTGGAAGAATTGTATAAGCTTGATGTTTGACTTTTATTCTGTTCCTCATAGCTCTATCCTGTATGTCCAGATTGGCTTTAGTGTAACTGTAAATTAGTAACTTATTTTCTATTGAGAGATAGTTGTTATAGGACTATTGCTCTCAGGACTTTTGATTGAAAGTTCCTATAACTTTGATTAATTAAATGTCTTGACTCTATAATTTCTAAGATGTAATTAATTATAATAATATTATAACGAGTAAACCCTCAAATAAGATATACTATCGTAAACATTTTTCATTATTCATTTTTCACATTATTCTAAAACGTCGTATTGGTACTTCCGTGCTATCCAAACTGTGTCAAAATTTTCATCTTGTGGAACTGGCTGAAAATAAAAATATACCTTTCACTTTGATTTCTGGTAATACTGTGTTGGGGGAGGTGGTAAAGTCTTTACAATTTTTCGATGATATTATGTATGGTGTCGAAGTTCTTGTCATCCTGATTGACAAATATGTAAGACATTGTGGGGTTTGATTAATATTACGAAAAGTCATTAAAGTAAAATTGTTTTGGCATATAATGAAAAACCTATACTATATAATTTCGCAATTGACTTGTTATTTTTTATTATTTAAACATTTTTTTTGGCAATTTGGCTAAAGAGACTCACCGAGTATGCCGTACAGCAGAGGGTCTAAAGGAGAGATAATCCCTGGCTTATAACTCTTTCATTAATTACACTCCAACTTCGTCAAGGGTTCCTAACGCTCCTTGAACCTATTTAATTTTCTTGGTTCTTACCGTCTCCACAACCCCTTCGTTAAGTAGTGTACAGGAGCATTCCTTTGTGAGATTCCTTATAATTAACAAGATGACTGGTAAATATACAACACAAGTTTTATGGAGGGTTGACACTGCACATGGACTGTCGATTTTATAATAAAACAAAGGATTTGTCTCACTACAACGCCTTTACTAACACGGAGCTAACGATGAATGAAAACAATATGCAAGGCATACAAGTATGAAGTGGGTCAGTTAAAATATGTACCCTTTGCGGCCAGTAAATTGTTTTCTATAATAAGGAGTGTATGTAAGGGAGTAGTCGACGGTTTTTCGCTGATATGTGTTGTAGTCATTATCATGGAATTTCATGAACTTGGAAGTGATGAGTTCGAGAATGTAAGGTATATTAAGATCGTTATGGAGGGTTTTGTTGATGACATAAAAAGGGGCGTTTACTATTGTTCTCAGGACTTTTGATTGAAAGGATTGAATACGCTTGATGTCCCCCATAGCTTTATTTCGTATGTCCAGATTGGCTTAAGTATAACTTTGTAAATTAGTAATTTGTTTTCTATTGAGAGATGTCCTTTGAATTAGTCTGTACAGTTGTCCAAAGCGTCTGTTTAGTTCATGTCTTTTTAGCCTTGTATGTGGGTTCCAGGTCAGTCATTTGTCGAGATGGAAGCCTAAGTACCGTACTAACTCGGATACAGGGAGAGGAATGGAATTTAAAAAAAAAACTAGTGGACAGGACTTGAGGCCGGGGTTAAAGGTAATGTGGGAACATTTTGCTTCATTAACTTTGATCCGCCATTGGTTTCACCAATACTCGATTTCGTCAAGGAGTTTTCGAACGTTATGAGATGCTGTATCGGGGTCTGGGTAGTATGACAGGACTGCAGTGTCTCTGCAAATGTTCCTAACATGGCATTGGGGGTAGAGAGGAGATCATCGGTGTATTGGTTATATATGCTTAGTGAAAAAATGGTGAACAAAAAAGATGAATGGAAAATCACTTTGAATTAAAATATCTATGCCAATCCTGCTGGGATTCTGTAGCAAAATTATTATTCCTTACTCATCTTTGGACAGTTGCAAACTCAATCGCATGTACTAATATTATGAAATACGAGGTGGTCTGAAAAGTTTCCGACCTTACAAAGCTTTTATTTATTTTATTATCATCTTCATGTTGAGGTCAGAAACTTTTCAGACCGCCTGTGTAGCTAAAAATTACATAAAAATTGTTAGTGTAGATGGCTACCCGTCCTCACTTGCAATTAGCACAAACTTGAAAGACGTGAGTTCCACCTTGGGGAAGAAAATAACGGTATCCCTTCGATAATCTACCCTAAATTGGAATTATATCACATAATAAAAATTAGTATTCCAAAAAAGCATAACTGCTATTATTATATAATGTATTATATAGAGTAACGAACAACTACTAAATTTCCATCTTCGTGTATTTCAGGCATAAATGATTAAAATGCACGAAGGCGTACTAAAATAACTTGTGCTGTTTTAGCTGCCGTAACATTAAATTAATTTTCATTTGTTTGTAATGAAATTTAATATCGTAGTTTACCCACTGATTAAGTTTTAGATGGAACTCAGAACAATTATGTTTAAGGGAGAGGAAAGGAGAAAAGGGTTGAATTTGCCCGTAGTGGCGACCGTTAAATAAATAATGGAATTTAAAACTTTTAAAAAAGTTAATAGTAGACATAAAAAAATGTAACGATTTTTTTAATGGCCACTGAATTATGTTCTACATAAGGAACTAGGCAACGGTTTTTTCGCAGTTATGTGTTTTAGTCATTTCGTCCAGTCACCAATACGATATAATTAAAATAGTATATTATTATTACTATAATAAATATATTATATTAATATTAAAATACGAAAACGTATTAAACAACTTATGATTTGCCTTTAAAAATGTTCTTATTCTTTTGTTCCATTAGAAAGGTTAGTTATGTCATTGATGAATATTCAGATCTCTCCATAATTGGATGTGCTACCAAACTTGATTGTCAAATTCTGGGTTTAAGTACAGCGTAAACGCGCTATTTTATATGCACGATCGTTTTGTTGCCAAGCACAAAAGGCTTTCATACATCATAACGTTTTTCGTACAATAGCAATCGTCAAGATGATACGAATAATCTAAACTTTCAAATTAAATTTTAATATTAAACAACACCTAAAATTAATCTATTTATGTTTTAGTTGATTGAAGACTTTTAACTGTAGTGTAGGTTAAGAAATTACAGTTTTTAGATTAAGAAAAAATGTTCTTTCAAATTAATGTTTTATTAAATTTGTATTTTTTATATTTAGGAAAACTAATGTTTTATCTTTAAGAATATTGTTAGTTGTAAGAAAATGAATAGAGGGGCCAGAGAGAGAGAGAGAAAGACAAAGACAATGTTGAATTGCATTTCTGGTTAAGACAGACTGCTAGGAGCGGTTCAGTGTTGTGGTTAACTTCGAACAAAGCGTGTCAAAACTGTTTGGATTATAATGCTCATCTCATAGAGTATAAAACTAAGTGAGTAGACAATTTAGGTATCTCCTTAACCGTAAAGTTTACTAAAAAAAATCCTGCGCACGGCACTATGGCATACCCCTTTTCGTGATATGAAGGCTCCCGACATCCACGAAAAGTTCGAAGTCCCCGCCATCACCGAAGCCATCTAAAGAAGACACATCAAGTTCTTTGACTCGATGAAACATAGCCAAAACCCTCTATTCCGAGACATGACACCCCCACCGCTACCGGCAAGATGGCAACTCTCAAGATCTGGTAAAGCAGACCAAATGGTGGACATCACGGCGCTTGGCCCACCAACAACAAGCCTCTAACGGGCACCCAACACTGCTTTCCGACTAAATAAGACTGCACTACATGCCTATAGGGACTCAAGGCCCAGCCACCAGTGGACTCTCACCACTGCACCGCAACTATCAACCTCTACCGAGGCTTCCCACACTCCTTAATTCCCTCACACCACCTTCAAGCAGGTACTCCTAGTACAAGGATCCGCTCAACCCAAATATCCCTTTATTTTCCCTCATCCTTAATCTTATAATTAGAGAGATAAGGAAAAAAAAAAACCTGTAAAGTTTGATATCAGTGTTATATTGGTGATTAAAATTAGTAGTTTTGAACGGTTGACTAAAACATAAAAAATGTAGCAATAATCTGATACAGTAATAACTGGCTAAAATAATTAAAAATAAATTAGTCGAAGGCTTAAGTGAGTTAGTTTATTAGCAAATATTCTTATCGGTGGTGGGTAGAAAGGAATAAAATGCCCAGCGAACGGTAGTGGGTGGCATAACATTGCCATAACAACAAATTCAAAGATATTCTAAAATCAGGTTTTTCAAACAAACAATAGTAATCGTGTATACATCATCTGAGCTGATTTTATAGTGAAATATTTATTTTATTTTTAGAAATATAGATTTTCAGTGACTGGCACAATTAGACAAATAAAATAATGTATTAAACCTTTAAAATTTTAATTTTAAATCTTAAAATGTATTTAAAAAAACACCGTACTTAGTCAATCTTGATATTGTTCCTTCACTGTCTACTTCCTTTATTTCGGTTACAACTAATTCAAAAAATAAAATTGAGTTCATGTAAAAAAAAATTGTCTTTGGAAATTTACAATAAAAAATTCATTAAAATAATAAAATTAAAGAGGACACTGAACCTCGATCACTTTAACGTGCGGTGAAGGTATATTGGCTCCCACGTGGGCCACTTAAATACCTAATAAATCATTGTAAAGAATTAACTCTGTATCTCTTACCTAAAATAATTCATAAATAAGTTTACCATACCGCACGATTTATAGAATCACCGGAAAAAATGAGCGACTTTTAATCAAACGAGGTGTAGGTCTGAGATCTTAAATAGCTTCTAATTAGCGAAAAAATTAAAGAGGTTGTCACTGATCCTCGGACGCTTTAACGGTCTACTGTAGAGTGCGGTGAAGGTATATTGGGCCACTGGCAAGAAGTGGTTCCATGGTTTAACAGCAATGATTGTGGAACAGCGCGGTGGTAGAGTCCGGGAGGACATCTGGCTGGATCACCCCAACATGTTTTCTAATTCAATCAAATCGCGGAGTAATCAGAGATAATGTGGCCCGGGGGAGCGGGCCTGCACAATCTTTTAGCAACAACACCCCCTCCCACCCTCCACCTCTCGAGCCCTAACCAAATTATTCCCGGTATTTTGTCAAGGGACCCATAAACCGTTTTTCAACCCCGCCGCCTATACATCAGCTGAAGTACCGAGAAGCCCAAGTAGACAGTTTTGATTTTTAGACCCATGCCATATGCACGATGAATTTTACATTCGTTATAGATACCGAATAATTGATTATTCACCATGATGGCATAGCCTTGTATTGGCCTGTGATACTGCCCTCTGAGCCTCGTGAGGAAAACTGTCTGCTAGTAGGTTAATTTATTTACTTCCTTGGCCTCCTCAGCACAGCTGCCTATAATATTGCATAAGGTATCAAGCGAAAATCTCGAAATCCTTATAAATTATACGTAATATCGGTGGGGTTTATTACAAAAGCTCATTAAAATTGTGTTCACGTCCTTTTTTTTAAGGACAATTAACATTATTTGATAGTCTAGAACAGTGATAAGCCATAACAAATTGCTTACCTTTGTGCATTTGGCTCTCGTGCTTTCTACATTTTGCCCTCCTATTTTGAAACCAGACCTGAAAAAAAATATATATGTTTATACATTGCAATTTTTATTTCTGTATATTATTTCTTCGCTTATTTTTTAATTAGACCACGAAGATAAATAAAATGAGTTATTTATCTAAACAAACACCACTTTATAATATGACCCAGCATGATATCTGATTTTTCACACTGAGTGTAGGTGGTCTAAGCTTATGATCATGCCAATGAAGCCGATCTCTAGGGAATGCATTGATTGATGCAGTGACGGTGAAGTTTCCATCACTGTTACAGTATTTTTTTGAGGATGGATATATTTGAAATGCTTCTTCCTCTTCTGAATCCTGCTAATGGTTGGTGTCCAGTTTCTATCCCTTGTTCGTTTCTACAATATTCCTCCGTGGGATACATGTTAAGTAGTGTATCATCCTTTTCCAAAGTCTGTCTAACAGTTTCCTTACTCCCTCAACCCGTGGTGCAACAATTCTTTGGAATTATGCTTGAATGTATTTTGTATACGCATACAATGGCTGACTGATTGAGGGAATTACTGTATAATTATAGAATTCATTCAAATCTTCTCGTAAAGAAGCCTTTGTATTCCAGCGTCCGTTCATCTTCACATACATTGACACAATAGGGACTCACTATCTTGAGTTCTTTGCCACTGCACCCGAGAATCTCCTCTTGTATGGGGCACCATACCAGGCACGGTGTAGTCACAGGTGTTACTCTTAAGCTCCCCGAAGCTTTATTCTATCTCATGTTAGTCTGGCAGTTCCACGACGTTTGTAGATGAAACACTATGTTCAGGAAAAGGTACAGGATAGGTATAGATAGGCAAGTTACGTGGTCTTGTTTTGAATACGTGAGTCATGCTTGAATGACCACGAGTTCACACTGAGGGTAGGTTAAAACTGTCCGGGTCCCAAAAGCGAGTTTGAACCGGAAAGGTCAGGGGAGGGGGAGAGGGGGGAGAGAGAGAGAGAGAGAGAGAGAGAGAGAGAGAGAGAGAGAGAGAGAGAGAGAGAGAGAGAGAGAGAGAGAGAGAGAGAGAGAGAGAGAGAGAGAGAGAGAGAGAGAGAGAGAGAGAGAGAGAGAGAGAGAGAGAGAGAGAGAGAGAGAGAGAGAGAGAGAGAGAGAGAGAGAGAGAGAGAGAGAGAGAGAGAGAGAGAGAGAGAGAGAGAGAGAGAGAGAGAGAGAGAGAGAGAGAGAGAGAGAGAGAGAGAGAGAGAGAGAGAGAGAGATGGAAACGCGCACCATAGGTGACGAAATACCCATGGTGGAATCCCATATAGGATGCTGATCACAGGACGGTCAAAAAGGTATAATGGAGGGGGATGACGAGGCCTGACCTTAGCACTACTAGTATTTATTTAAAACTCATAATTTAGTTCATCATTGACAAACAATTTTAGTCAGTAAAAAACATTAGATAAATACAATTCATCTGTCAAAAATTTACATAAAAGTACTATTATAATTTACTTTTCCTTGGATCGACTAGTTATATTAAAAGTTACATACTAGAAGGTAGAGATTAATCTAGGCGAGATACTGTTTAATATACGACCACAGCAGAGAAAAAAAAAGTTAGTTCGTATAAGAACAACTAAAAGGATTGAAAGGGAGTTGATAGGGGAAAAGAAGAGCCGTAAGTCGCTACTTAGATGTTGAGATAGAGAACTAGTTGGGGGGAGGAGTGGGGGGCTGGGAGACGTGGTGGGGGGAGCGTCGGATGAGAAGAGGGGGGAGGGAGGCACTGTAAGTAAGTGGGGAAGTAAACGGAGCCGGTTAACAGGTGGTTGGCCGGTCAATTACTTGAAAGCTCCAGCTCCAGGCGAACCGGGATGATTCAATCAATCAACTACTTAGATCGCAGGTCAATCCAACCACTTAGCCACTGGCCTCTTCAAATATTTAACCTTCTTCAATTAACCTAATATCGCTCAGGATAGTTTCATAAATAAATTGTGGCGCCTCTCCCGACAGCTGTAGGTTATGCACACGCTGGGGTACCCACCTCTTGCAGTGACGTTTCTTTTATTTCATGTTTAGAGCTTCAAATCCTCTACGGAAATAAAGGAATTTCGTGTATAAACATTTCAGAAAAACCAGGTCATAATTAATATAAACAATGATTTAGTTCGTAGTCAGTCAGTAATCTGTCGTAAAGGCATGAGGAGATACATTTCACCGTAAATTCTTTATTTATCTGAAGAACTGCGGAGACATGCTCGCATACAATTAAGCAGTTTTGAATAATGGGCAAGTAGGAACACAGGAAGAGAAACGTAGGTACTTCCCCACTACCCCGAATCACCTGTTAACATGTAGGAGGTTTCCTATCATGAATTCTCATGGTCATGGATTATGCTAAAGTACTGAAAATCTAAAGTTGAAAGTGAATATAGGTTTTGTCCAACTATCCCGGACCACTTGGTTTTAACTGTTCGTTTGCTTACTGTTTTAAATGGGATGGCAAAAATTACAATCTGACCTGTTTGGAGAAAAAGTAATTGCAATCATTGATCTAATTCATACCATGTCTACAGGTCAGCATTCACTCACTCATTTATACGAAATACACAAGTCAAAACAGCACAGGGACCTCCCAACCCCACATGATTGTCACCTCTCATGCATGTGAATGAAGACGTGGAGGTTTAGGAGATCTCCCATGCTCCTTCATAAGTCGGATCACCGGATACGGGATAGAGGACGCTGGCCAAGAGCGCGAGAGCCAAAGACGCTCAGTACATGATTGGAGAAACTGACCATTGCCACGACTCGCATTGTCCTGAATTTGCAGCAAGTTACCGGGTCTCTTTACATTATTCGTCGAAAGGGATTATAGAAACGTACGAGGCTGTATAATGACTGTACTAGGGGATTAGGAGGATCGGATTAGTGTTGGTGAAATTTCATGAAGTTAGGAGGGAATTTCTTATTTTGTTTTGATATCTTAATATTGGAAAAAATCTGAATTTTAATAGATAGGGCTTGAATGAAGATTAGGTGAAAGAAAGTAGGATAAATATGATGGCGGTGTTACCTGTACCCTTGCCTCGCTGAGGCCCAACCTCTGGCTGAGCTCCTCCCGCATGAAGGCGTCCGGGTAGTGGGTCTCGTCGAACAGCCTCTCGAGCTCGTTCAACTGCTCCAGGGTGAAGTTGGTCCTGCTCCGCCGCTGCTTGCTGCTAGCCGACTTGCTGCACGGTGATCCTCTGCCCTGGCTAAGACCTGCACACACATACAAGCCCCTTATTAGTTCAGGACATCTCTCAAGGGTCCCTCACCTCCAGCGTTTAACCAACAGCGGAAGGGCCCAAAACACCATGCCTCTTAAGGAAAATGCCAGAGTACGGGTGATCTGTTAAAGATATTAAGGTTCCTAAGTGGACGTACCACTCAAAAAAGGGATCCGCTGGTGTGGGCCTGGGGGTGCGGGTGGGGAGGTATCTTTAGCACCTGTGGCTGGTGTTGGAGACTGTGGTGGCACCACTAGCCCTTCAGATCGTCTTAGCTCCAAGGATTTGGACTTTTCCATGTATGCATGGTATTGTAAACATTAGTGGAATGTACTAATGCAATTAAGTTAGGTGCTGTACACGGTTTTTAACCATATCCTCCGATCAAACCTCGTGCCCTGCAAGAAATATAACCACTACCTGACGTGTGGGGCCTAAAATATGACAAACAAACATGTCTAAATATTTTGAGTTGAATAGTCAGTGTGCATAGATTCTCTATTTGCTTTGAAGATACGTAAATCTCATAAAAAGGAGATGTTCCCTAATAAAATAATTAGTATACGAGACGGAATCACATAATAACATATACATGATACATTTTAATAGCTCGTCAAACATTACCATTTAACATCACAATTTTTAATAGAACATGAAAATAAAATACTAATTAAATTGAATTAATAAAATATTTTTTTTTAATTTGAACTTCTTTATTGTGATAAAATTACAATCTGTCTTATTGGGCAATAAGTAATTATGATAAGTTATCTCATAACGCCATACATACAATAATGCATTCACTCTCTCAGTCATACATTAATGACAACATACAAAAATCGAATATAGTCCTTTATGCAAAGCTCTCCCGCAAAGGAGAACGAACAGGGAACAAGAAGATCCCGCACGCTTAAAGTAGACGATCGACAGCGCCGAGGGCTCAACTCCCCACCCTGCGAGGTGATTTAAATTTTCGGAACAATTCGTATCAGAGAGTATGGTAACGTAAAGTAGGCAATGCCTAGCTAACATATGTGGGTATAAATACTTCCAAACTATTAAATGGGCCAAACTAATTGTTAGATTGTAAAAGGTGGGGATGCCCTTAAGAATGCACGCTTGAAAAAAAAATGTTTCAGCGTCATTGTATACCTTTAATTTGACTCACGTGAAGTGCCGTGTATACTGTACATATAGTACAGTCAAGTCATATTTATAATATTGTAAAAGTCACAACAAGAATGATTTCCCAGACTCATGGTTAAGAACCGTTGCAATAAAATAAGGTTATAAATAGTGGTGCACCTAGAGTAGCCTAGGTTGCAAAATCTGGATAGGTCCCCAATTCGCCACCCTTTCTAAATTAACCAAAGTCAAAAGAATGTTATTAAGAATTACTGAACACAAATAAATAAATACAAAAAATTATTTCTATTGTATAAACAGATTGTAGACATAATGATAAAAGTTATGCGTGTACAAGAGCCCTTTTAAAAGTAATTTCTTAAGCAGTTCTAATTTTTACCACCTCGCGACTTACCTCATCGCTGATTTAAAAACTTACGGGTCAATTGTTTTAATTTTAATAAAGCATATAAATGTCGAAGTCAAGTCGGGCATGGTGATCCTGGTGGGTCAGCAAGCATTTCCTTTAAGGTTTATAAACTTATTATAATCATTGATTATCTTGATCATTACTTTATTTATTTTTATTTTATATAATTTAGAAAAAAATATGTTCCACCCGGGAATACCCCCATTGCCCTCCTTCTAGAGGGTATAATAGAGGGGGGGGGGTAACTAAATGTATATATTATTTACTTATTCAAGTGCCAGATGTAGCTGAAGAAAAGCCTTTGAGTTATTGCGTGGAGGAAAGACTACGGAAACATAAGTACTTAGCCGTTATTAAGCTCCCAGTGAGGAAAGGATCGGCCTATAGCCAATGGGACCGGTTCGGCTAATCCTAAATGAAAGACGCCAGGATAAAACAGGAGAACCCACCACCCTCTCCTAATTGCCCTGCTAAATCCCCACCAGTTTACTCCACAAGAAAAACTCTTAGTTAATTGAATAAGGTTGGGGGAGGGGGAGAATTAGCAAGTTACCAGTTTAAAGGAGGTCTGTCAGCAATTAATAAATGAAGTAGAAGAAAAATTAGGTCAGGGGTTAACACCTTAACGCAATTTAAGAGTGAGGAGGTAGGGAGGGGCCTAATGCCATTAGCCTAATGAAGATACAGAATACATAGCAGTCAGGGAGGGGTCTTCATTAACAGCCTCCCCTTTTATAACATCTATTTTACAAATTGCCTCCTCGTTGCAGGACTGTTTAAATACACCAGCGAGCGCTAACAATGATGAGATTGGCAAACAGGCAAATCTGTTTAGCAGCTTATCCTTGACTCCCTCCTCCACCATCCCGATGGAAGCTATCGATTAGGAGCGAAAACCCTCATACGAGAAGACCATGTGTAAAACCTCATCTATTTGCCCATGTACCTTCTGCTATTGTATATTTCATCTGAGTCATTCAGAAAAAGAAATAGCAAGCTTTCGCTAAAAAGCGATGTCTCCTCTCATCCATACTTTTCCATCTGTAATGAGGCCAGATTCCTTTCATCCTAGGGAAATACCACGGAAACAGGAAGATCTATATTTGTTATACAATTTATATCAATTAGCCAAACATTTGTTAAAATGAACAACCATCTAGACCGGGCCTTTTTTTATAGAATATAATAGAAAAAAAAACATTCTGTGACCATGTCCCCTATGAATACCAATATGGTATATATAAATAAATTCAATTCTGACAAACATAAAATTAATAGTACAGCACAAAGAGAACAAGGTATGTAAAATAAACTATAAAGCAACCAAAAAAGTATTTAAAAAAATCCGAACAGCTGTCGCTTAGTTTTCTTCCCACTCCACGAATCCCAGGTTTCGGCACCAGTTAATGTTTATCGAACTCAAAAAAAAAGGACAAAAGGTACAGAGAAACAACACGCATGAAAGTTAGAACTAGACTGTTTATTTCAAGTCTATAACCCTGTATATTTACATTCGGGATGTTTATATCCCGACATTCGGGGATTAAGGTTGAATACTGCTGCCCGGAGCTTAACTCCCACCTGCCAGTTTACGCACACCTCGTCTAAGAGTCTAAATTGAGGACGACTTAGGCAACAGTAAGGAAACTTGTAATCCCTTACATTCAGTCGTATTACTATGAGACTTATAGTTCTAATAGAACCCTGCCTCCAACACTACAGCCACTAGTGACAAAATCAAAACAACAAAACAAACTTACATGGGTTATGACTCAAAGAAAACAATGGCATCTTACACGCTACGCTAAATCAATACTTCTACACAGCCTGTGTACATTCTAAAAAAAAACAAAAGGAACTACAAACAAAAAAAATAGATAATACTCCTACAAATAGTACAAGGTGTACGGATTAATACAATACCACATTTGGCTCCGTGCAGAAGCGAGGACACTCCAACTCACTCATGGCCTGTACCCTCCCTCCAGGTGGGAGTTTTAACTGCTCGACGTGGACGGTCCTCCGTTTCGTTGGAGGTCTTGTACTCTCGATGGTAACGATCTTATGCTCCCTGATCACCACCACCTTAAATGGACCCTCGTATCTGACCGACTCTTTGCTCCGATTAGAGGCGATTTTACGATATACAATGGTCCCAATTTTAAGGTCCCCCATTCGATCCCGGACTTTGAGGTTTACCCGAGCCACTCTCTTGACCTTCTCCCTCACTATCCTGTTAAGAACGGCGTAAACCCCGTGGTGGAGTGCATGGAATGATTGTATGCCACCACTGCCTTCGGCATCGCCACATTCGCCTGCAGACCATTGTCCACATGATACACCCGCAGGTGGTCACTCAAGGTACTGTGTAGCCTTTCGATGCCTCCGCGACTCTTAGGATGTCCTGGGGTGTTGAGATGCCACACAATATCAAGATTCTTCATATCCCACCAGAAGTACCGCCGCTGTAATGCAACGTCTCCCGCACACCGCGGTGGTTCGTCTTTCCTTGATGGTAGGCAAGCGTTATTTCCCGCTGCCGTTCCTCATCACGGAGCGTCTGGACCATAGACAGACAACGAACAAACGATCGATCAATTCCCAGTTGTCCTGTTCTCGATAATTTCTTGATCTGATCCCACACTGTCGCGTTGCCGACAAAGAGGTGGTAGATCTTCCCTGGTCTGGATGCATCTTTCAACGCCCGGCAAATTCGGTCGCCCTTAACACCCGGTTGGGACCAGATTGTCGTAATACTATTCTTACCATAGTTTCCATGCGTAGCCAACATCTGGCCGGACCTTTGCGTCTTCCAAATAATTTGTCGCCGTTTATCGTTAATGATACCCTCGATTGTCTCCATTTCCACCGGTCGCTCTTCGGCAGATTCTTCCGCTTCTTGGTGTTCACTCCCATAGCTATCGTCCCACGCACCGCGACTTCCATCTTCCCCTGGCGGCCAATCCTGGATAAATTGTCTGAGATCTCCGGACGTTTCCCCCTCCTCGACCGCATTTATGGCAATCGCTCGGGATAGCCAGGCCACTACTACATTTTCCTTCCCTGGTTTGTATACAATTTTCAGGTTGTATTGTGACAAAAACTCCTTCCAGCGTGTCACCCTGGTGGATGATTCCTTCAGCTTCCCCACCCATTGAAGAGGTCTGTGGTCCGTATGTACTCTGAATCTCCACCCGAAGGCGTATGGACGAAAATGATCAATAGCCCGTATGATTCGCATTCGAGGGTACTGTACCGCGCCACCGTGTCGGTCAGTCTTCGACTCGCGTACGCCACCGGTCGCTCCCCGCCATCTCCCTCCTGCGACAGCACCACTCCTAATACATACTCACTTGCGTCGGTCGTGATAGTAAATAGCTTCTCAAAATTGGGAAACACCAGGATTGGTTCCTCTTGCAGTCGAGCCAAGCATTTTTTAAGGTTTTGCACCATAATAGGTGTGATCACTACCCACGCCCCCTTTCGCAGCAGGTTACTGATGGGCACAAGATACTCTGCCATGTCTGGCACAAAACGCCGATAGTAATTAAGCGTACCTAAAAGTCGCCGTATGCCCTTGACGTCTTTCGGCACCACCATCATCCGAATTACGTCGACTTTCGCGGAATCCGGCTGGACTCCCTCCCTCGAAATGGTATGCCCTAAAAAGGTGATCCAATTCTCTCCCAGCGATGATTTTTCCATTGACAATTTTGAGCCGAATTCACGCAATCGTCGGAATACCCTCCGGAGATGTTCAATGTGTTCAGATTCCGTTCGGATGAAGATCAACAGATCGTCCATATAAATCTGGCATACTGCCTCGTCAATCCCCCTCAGGATTTCGTCCATCAATCGCTGGAAAGTAATCGGAGCGTTCTATAAACCAAATGACATTCGAGTGAACTCATAGTGCGAACGATGTTTTGTGTTGATCGGTAGCGCTCATTTTCATTTGATGGTACCCAACTTTCAAGTCTAAGGTGCTGAAGATCGTGGCTCCATTCTCTCGAAGATGTCCTCAAACTGGGGAATCGGATACTTCTCATCCGTTGTGTTCTCATTTAATTTTCTAAAATCGACGATTCTATATTCCTCCTCCGCCTCTATCGATTTACTCTTCTTTCGTACTGTCCACAGAGGACTATTATACGGTGATGTGCTATCCACGATTATACCCTGTCGTCTTAAGCTGTCGATTTCTTTCCGGATATGTTGGCGGAGTGCCTGCAAATAACGTCTCTCCTTAACGTACGTTATTCGGTCCGATTTTAGGGATTTCATGTACTGTCTTCCCCGTTGCCCCTATCATATCACCCTCCACGTAAAAAATATCTCCGAACTCCCTCCGTAAGCTTTCCCTCCAGTCCTCCACTTTCTTGACTGCCCCTATCTAAGCTCTTCCACCCCTGACAATAAAAAGTTACCCCCCCCAACTTGATCTGCCACTCCTTTCCCTTGTTCTCTACAAGCGCGCCTACCCGTCCCAATAAGTCATACCCCACTATTATTTGATACTCGCGCGGCATGTACTCCACAATATGTACGTTAATATCGCCCTTTTTTTCGCCCATTTCTCTAAATTCACGACCACCTCTCCCACCACTTCACAAAGACCGCCCAGGGTAATAAATAGGGATAACTTGCACTTGCATACCTTGATCTGGAGTGCCCGCTCTCTGCCATATAGCCGCTCAACGCACCGCGTGACATTATGGTGTTGGTGCTACCTGTGTCCACCAAGCACCTCTCTCCCCCCTCGACTCTGATTATTGGCAACTCACACAGTATCCCGCTCACTGTATTACACTTTAGGATGCGGTCGCCTCTCTGCTGCCACCCTCCTCAGGCTGTCACACACCGCTCCCATCTTCTCTAAGTAATCTTCTGTCGCTCGTGCTCTCGGCTTATGTCGCGATCCGGCTCTTCTCCTTCCGTTTCCGACGTTCCTAACGCCCCCGACGATTCCTCAGCTGATGATCCATTCCCCCTGAGTGATATCTTCCTTCTTTCCCATATAGTAGACTGAAATCCCATTCTGCCCTCTACCTCTTCGATGCTCATCGTATCTCTAATTTTCTCCGTTATTTGATTATAACGGGTTACAAGACCTGCGGCATATTGGCCGCTACTCTGCCTTGATGATCTTGTCTCCCGGAACATCTGAAAAATATCTTCTTCTGGGGTCCATCACCCTCCCCCATATGCTTTCTTTAGTCGCATCTTCACCGTTTCCCACGAAGTTTCCTCATCCACCTGGATCTGGTTGAGAATACTTCTCTTGACCCGACATATTAGGGCCGCTCTTAGTGACTCTGCATCCCTGGGGGCCCAGAAGATTTTCCTCTGCTTTTACTAGGATTAACGCAGTGAGGCGATCTCCTCCCTTCAGAAAGTTGTTGAGTTCTCCTAATTCGCCAGTGAACCATTCCAGCTCTTAAATTGCCTTTCTCAGATCTTGAGTGTTCATTGCTTTCACTCTCATCAACGCAAGAGCGGTAGCATGAGATTCTGGCAATACGCCCGCCCTTCTCGTTGATACATGTTCCGCTACATTCAGAACAGGTTGTCGTAGCACGCCTCCTTCCACCATTCCTTCTTCACTTTTTTATTTAACACGGTAAAAAGGAGAAGAAAAAAAAAATCAAACAGCCGTCGCTTAGTTTTCTTCCCACTCCACGAATCCCAGGTGTCGGCACCAGTTCATGTTTATCGGCTTTCGAATTAAAAAAAAAAAGAAAAAAGGTACAGAGAAACATTACGCATGAAAGTTAGAACTAGACTGTTTATTTCAAGTCTATAACCCAGGATATTCACATTCGGGGAATAAGATTGAATACTGATGCTGCCCGGAACTTAACTTATATATATATATATATATATATAAATGTATAAAACAAAACTGCCGTATAAATAAATAATTCTACAGCTTGCATCTGTCTGGACAGTGAGTAGGTGTCCGAATAGGAGGGTTCTGAAGGTACTTAAGGACGAAGCGTGTTGGATATTATGGGGGAGATAATTCAAAAGCGTGGTGGAATGGGCAAGGAAGGAACGGTGGAACGGTGTAGTTTCGCAGGAAGTAGTATAAAGATTAGAAGGAGGGGGTGAACCACCTTGACTCGACGTCGGAGTAAAAACGGAGCCCCGGAATACAAATCTTACAAGTCTTGATTCGTTTTAGCTTATCCCCATGCACCACTGAATGACTCCACGATGCCACTCGTCCATTAGGGATGGGTATAAGGAAGGACTCCAGAGTCCATGCTTGTAGGCCTTGGATTAATTAATCATTAATTTAATTGAAATTCATCATAAGTAATGTGGCATAAGCAAATAAAAGTATAATCTTTTAACACATAATAGTCTTCGTTTCCTTTCCTAGATAAGTTCTTACGTGTTTTTTGGTTGTAGATTACGAATTTAAATTGAAAAAAAAAACATTCATTTGCATATTAATTAAAATAGATTTCTCGTCCTACGCACTTATATGTTTTGAAATAGCAAATTATATTTCAACCCACTGTGCGACGTGGTTTCCAGAGTTTGGCCAATGGTAATGCCTAAGATTTTAAAGGAGCTCAGAGCAATAAGGTGATCATTTTGTATTAGTGCGGAAATCTGAGCATTGGATCTGAGGAAGGAACTGAAACCTGTTTCAAAAGCCTGAGTTTAATATTTTAATTAAATCGGGTTTACCACCTACAGGTTGCTCTATTGGAGTTCTAAAATAGACGAAAACCAACTTCTAGGTGTTGAATCGCTAGGCCAGAATCCAGATGGTATTCTCAAGAATATCCTCAATTTACCAGGTACTCAATTTAAATACGAGGATTTGTTTAAGTCAGCCTTCTAAAAACTTACCGGTAGGGAAAATAGTCTACCTTGTGAACCATGAATCTTTTCTCAGTTGCCTTTTCTCTCGTCCTATCAAGAATTGAAAACGAAGAAATCGCTACATTTACCTCTCTCATAGATAAATTATGGAGTAAAAGCTATATATCCTATACATCCTATAAAGTATGGAAAAGCAAAGCAGTCTATGGAAGAATCTACCAACCCCTGGTAGGCACGGGAGTGGATACCCAGGCATCGCTGTCCTGGATGAGAAATGACCAACCGGTCGAGTAACTTTAAGAGTTTGTAAGTGTCCCTGTACAAATTATTTTCTAAATAATATTTTTGTCTGTAGGCATATTCCTTTGTTATAGAGTATCCCATTATAAGTGACTAGAGCTCTAGGATGATTCCTCCTTACACGTGTTCCAAATTTCTATAACACCAACCGACAATACTAGCGAAAATACTTTGTACTATGTATTAGCAACTGCAACACTATCGTTTAGGTATTTATAATAAGTGAAAAAGATGAAATTAAAATAAATTAGTAACGATTGACTGTATATCCCTGATAAATTTAAATTTAAAAATGTAGGATCAGCTATTTAGAAGCGTGCCCAGGGGGTATCTGGATCGATCGGCTCAGGCCTACGGCGCAATAATACCATTCCGCAATACTTGAATGTCTTAATGATCCGTGGGCTAATAATAGTCATTTTGTTGTATTTCATGACTATAGTATTTGATTTTTAAATTACCTGCTAAATTATTTTTACAATATTTATAAAGTAAATTGTTTTTATCAAATTTATATAAACGAAATTAAGAAGGCACAAAGTAAATAAACACTATTGAGAATCGTATTGAGTGCGGATATTCCTAAGTACTAACTGAGATAATTAAAGTATTGTTCTAAGAAGTAAAAAACATTGAAACTACATAATTAAAATATATGGAAAAAACTAATGACATCAACTTAATATGCATAAAATACGCGATTTATATTGTTTAATTTAAAAACTTAATTTTTCGGAATATACTTGTAAGTTGGTTTATAGAATTAAATAACTGATTTTATTAATCTGTAAAGATTTACAATGGCATTAGAATTAAAAGCATCAAACGATTGAACAATATAAAATAAACGAAATAAACATACCTGTAAAGATTAATTAAATTACACGCTATTTACCATGTATTCTAGTGGATAGTCATAACACAAACAATAAACATAAGTCTTATCTTGAAAGTAACCTTCACAGACCAAACACAGCTAGCTAGATCATCAGATGGAGTTTACATCTCCTCCCCCCCCTGAGATCGCTTTTCCCGGAGAACGAGAAAAGTGACAATTTGCTACTGTGAAAGTAATTTGATATTTTCCTGTTTTTTCCACAGCCAACTTCATAAATAGATGATGAAATCCTCTTTAGAATCTTAAATGGTCCAATTCGCACTTTATCAGTCTTCCTTCTGTTCAGTTTGCTTCCGTTTTCAACATATACTTCATCTCCAACTTTGAATTCGTGGGCTCTTCGGTTCTTGTCTACTCTCATTTCATTTATTCTAAAACTCTTCTTAGAGTTTAGAAATGCTTCATCTCTATCTTTAGCAAGATCATTTTGATTTAGTGTATCAATCGGAAAAATTAACGATTGCTTTCCGAAAAGTAAGTATGCTGGCTCAAATTTTGTTGAAGAATGAATTGTCCTATTGTATTCTGGCACACAATCTTCAGTTATTCTTGACCATGCATGTCTGTCACCGCTATTTATCTTACACCTTATCCTGTTTACTAAAGTCTGGTTTAGCCTCTCGTTAAGTCCGTTAGACTGTGGGCAGTCAATAGAGTTGAATATAAATTGAATTTTCATCTTCGCTAAGTATCTGTAGGGACTTGTGCTATCAATTATTGTTTGAATCTGGTCAGTCTCTAAGATACAAAACCTCTTTGTACTAGGACCTTTTTGTAAATTGTAACCTCGAAGTAGCAGTCGAGAAAACAAGCCATGTTATCAGACCGCATGTGTGATATATTGTGAACTTAATGAGTGTCTTACTAATTACCTACAATTGGTGACCTCGACGTGATCGAACTAAGTGCTTCAAGTGATTCCCAGCATGGCGCCGCCGGAAGGAGAAAAATCTGAAGATAAACTTGAGGACCAACCTGAGGTAACTAAAGTTTCAATTAAAATTCCTCCTTTCTGGGCCGATACACCTGAATTATGGTTTTATCAAATCGAAGCCCAATTCAATCTTGTGGGTATTATCAAAGAAGACACTAAGTTCAACTATCTCGTTTCTCAGATAGAAGCTAAATACATGGAAAATATATGGGACATTATTACAGGTACTGAGACTAATAGATATACTCTAGCTAAGGAGCGTCTTCTTCAGCTGTTTAAGGAGAGCGATAACCAGCAAATTAGGAGGCTGTTGACAGGTTTAGAGTTAGGCGATCTCAAGCCTAGTCAGTTGCTCCAGGCAAAATGCAGGCTTTGGCTGGTGGAGATATGACAGCTAAAATTCTGATAACGGTGTGGTTGGAAAAACTTCCTGATTCAATGAAAAATATTGTAATCATTAGCGATGAGACCTTAGATAAGGTGGCAGCTATGGCAGACAAAATGGCTGAGGTTACCCCTCAGTCAAGTGCCTATTCTATTCTTTTAGTCAGGACTCAATTCTCAATGAACTGATGAAAAAAATTGCTAGTCTAGAAATCCAAATTTCTTCGTTGAATTCTAGAAATAGGTCTCGCAGCTCGTCCATAGATTCTTCCCATTCGAGGCGTGGTTTTAGCCCCAAAGGAAAATTTTGTTATTTCCACCAGAGATTTGGAAAAAAATGCAGACCAGAGAAGTGTAAACAACGTTGGGCTTGGCGGCAGCAGTCGGAAAACTCCCACAAGCAACAGTAGATGTGGCCTCAGCTGTTGCTAACAATTCAGGCGGTCACACTTTTCGTTTATTTGTCCAAGATATAAAAACCAGACTAAAGTTTCTTGTCGATAGTGGGGCAGATGTGTCCATAATTCCGTTAAGATCAATGTGTGACTCCCCTAGTAAAGATTTTGTTTTGTTTGCAGCCAATGGATCAATGATACCAACATATGGTGTACAAACTTTAAATATTGATTTGGGTTTGTGCCGTCAGTTTCAGTTGCCTTTTATTGCGGCTAAAGTTAACAGAGAAATAATTGGTGCATATTTGTTGGCCCATTTTAATCTTTTAATAGATTTAATTTTTTTTCCCGCCCTACCTGAGCCTCAAACGGGCTTGCCCCACGAGTCCGCTTCACGGGGCCGTTACGTAGCCTGTGGTGCGCGTATTCCGGTGCAATTGGTGAGATTTCAACTATTTCAAATGGTGACATCTTGAGCACTGTGTAAAATTCTCAAAGATTTGCTGACTTACTAGCCAAGTTTCCTAATCTGACCAAACCCAATTTAATACCTAGTGAATGCAAGCACAACGTAAAATACTACATTCATACTACCAGGAAGCCTATTTGTTCAAAAGCTAGAAGACTCGACTCTAGGAAATTACAGTTAGCGAAGGAAGAGTTTCAATTCATGTTTAGTCATGGAATAATACGAACATCGAAATCCGAATGGGCTTCTCCTCTACATCTTGTTACGAAGAAGGATGGTTCATTACGCCCCTGTGGTGATTTCCGCAGGCTTAATGACTTTACAGTTCCTGATCGCTATCTGATTCCTCGGATAGATGACTTCCAGAGTATGTTACATGGAAAAATATTTTTTTCTAAAATTGATCTTTTTAAGGCCTATTATCAAATTCCCATAGCTGAGGAGCATAAATCAAAAACAGCCATTGTCACTCCATTTGGGCTCTTCGAATTTAATGTCATGGCTCCAGGGTTACGAAACGCACCCAGCAGTTTCCTACGTTTTATCCATCAAGTTTTTACTGGTCTCGATTTTGTATTTATTTTTTTAGATGATGGTCTAATTGCTTCGTCAACTGAAGAAGAACACAAGCGTCATTTTGAGATTGTTTTCAACCGCTTGGACAAATATGGCTTGCGTATATATGTAGCCAAATCTATGTTTGGAGTGCAAGAATTGGAATTTTTACAGAATCACTCCAGGTGGATCAATGCCTCTTCCAGAGAAGGTCAGTGTCATCGTAAACTACAAGCTTCCCCAGACTGTTCAGCAGCTTCGCCAGTTTTTGGGAATGCTAAATTTTTACAGAGGTCATTTACACAATGCTGCAGAAACTCAAGCCATTTTGCATGACTATCTTAGAGGAGCAAGGAAAAAGGACAATAGAAAAATCACATGGACTCAGGAAGCAGTTGCCAAATTCGAGCAATGCAAAGTTGATCTCGCTAATGCAACTATGCTCACTTATGCCGTGGGTGGTGTGGTCCAGCAACTTGAACCTAATGGGTGGAGACCTCCAGGTTTTTACTCTAAAAAACTAAGTGATGCTCAAAAGTCTTACAGTTCATATGACAGAGAGTTGTTGAGCATGTATTTATCGGTCAAGCATTTTAAACATCTGTTAGAAGGGCGTCATTTTGTGATTTTTACAGCTCCTAAACCTCTTATTTTTGCTTTCAAGCAGAGAAATTACAAAGCTTCCCCTCGCCAACAAAGACAACTACAGTACATATCTGAATTTACCACAGACATCCACCATATTAGTGGAAAGCAAAATATTGTTGCGGACACTTTGTCGTGGATTGAGGCTCTAGACGTGTTAGACTTTGACAAGATAGCCGAAGAACAGAAGACTGACAGCGAACTTCAGGATCTTCTGATCCTGAGACATCTGATTCTGCATTAAAATGAAAAAGTTACCAGCTTCCAAGTGGAAATCATCTTTGGTGTGATGTCAGTACGGACGCCATCCGGCCATTCATCCCCAAGGCATTCCGGCAACAAGTCTTTCATCTTATTCATGATAGAGCTCATCCGGGTGTTAAGGCGACCGTCAAGCAGGTATCGTGTAAATATGTTTGGCTCAATGTTAAAAAGAACATCCAGGATTGGACTAAAGCGTGTATGCCATACCAGCGTAGTAAGATCAATCGTCATGTGAAATCTCCGGTAGGACAATATAAAGTGCCTGATGAACGTTTAGCTGAGATTCATATAGACCTAGTTGGTCCCCTCCCCCCTTCTGAAGGAAACGTTTACGCTTTAACCATGATTGATAGATTCACCAGTAGGACGGAAGTTATACCACTCAACATCACAGTTGCTAAGGCTGTTTATAGTCACTGGCTTGCGCGATTTGGTGTTCCCAGACGCATAACGAGTGATCAGGGTCGTCAGTTTGACTCGGGATTGTTTAAACACTGCGTTATGTGGCGTCTAACTCTACCGCTCCACGCTTTATCACCCTCAATGCAACGGCAAGATTGAGCGACTCCACCGTACATTGAAAACAGCATTGAAGGCACATAATTCCCGGAGCTGGACGGAAACTTTGCCAACGGTGCTGTTAGGCTTACGAGCAGCAATTCACCCTGATTCTAATTCTTCCCTATCTCAAATGCTCTATGGAAAGACTATCACATTACCTGGAGAATTTTTCGCAAATGTATCACGGACATTCTCAGATTCACAAGATTGGGTCGGAGAACTTCAAGAGGAAATGCGTCAGCTGAAGCCTGTTCCTGTAAATCACAAGTCTTCTAGGAGCGTTTTTATCTACAAGGACTTAAACAAGTGCTCACATGTTTTTATGCGCACTGATCGGATCAAGAAACCCCTAGAACCAGCATACGAAGGACCTTTCCGTGTCATCACCCGTTTAGAAAAATATTTTCGATTGGAAATCCATGGCAAGGACATTGCTGTTTCTATTGACCGGCTCTAAAACCAGCTTGTTTTCTTGCCGATGAAGACATGAACCAATAGGACTCTTCGACTGTACCTTTAGCCCAGTCTCCAGATGATTTTCCATTATTGATGACGCAGCCTACAGACAAGGAGGAACAACAGAAGCAACCTAATACTGTACCAACCTCTACTAGGAGTAGTAGAACTGTGCGGTTTCCTGCAAGATATTTAGAAGAAATAATTGTTTGAATGGATTTTGTATATATACATTATATTTTATTGTTTTTGTATTTTCTATATTCTGTTTATTATTCTTTGAAGCTATTCGTATATAATAATAATTTTTTTTCGAGTCAAATTTTTTTCTATTTTGTTTCTTGAATTTTTCAGGTATATTTTTGTAAGATGCGAATCCTATAGTTCCTATTAATGCAATTCCCATTGTGTTTCATAAATATTAACGTGTTCACTGGATAGGGGGTAATGTAGGGACTTGAGGTATCAATTATTGTTTAAATATAGTCAGTCTCTAAGACACAGAACCTCTTTGTACTAGGACCTTTTTGTAAATTTTAACCTCGAAGTAGCAGTCGAGAAAACAAGCCATGTTATCAGACCGCATGTGTGATATAAAATAAACAGTATTGTGAACTTAATGAGTGTCTTATTAATTACCTACATATCTTTTAAGTATTGCAGAATCCAAGGCCGTATATTGGCCTGCCAGGATGACATTGATTTTATTTTTCTGCGCAATTGGATCAATAAGTCTCATGAAATCTCCGGCACATTGACATGTCGTAGTAGAAATCCATGCATACCTACTAAAATGATCTACCAAGATATGCATGAATTTCTTAAGCGATCGATTTCCACCAAAACCACCAACAGAATCGATAGACATGATCTCATATGGATCACGTGCAGGACCTAGTTTTGACATTAAACCAATGGGTCTACTAGTACGTACTTTATTTTCCATACAAATGGCACAATTTTTACAAAATTGACTTATTAATGTATCAAAGTTCTTAAAATAGTATACTGTCCTTATTTTCTCTCTCATTTGAGCGACGCCGATGTGGCCATAATAATCATGTACGCAGCGGATAATTCTAATACCAACATTAGTTGAAACAAATATTCTAGTTCTACCTCTTAATTTCTTAAATATAAAGTTACGATTTTTTACAGTATTTTTACAGGAATTCAGCTCTTCAAGGTTTTCATTTTGATCATTAATTATCTCATTCAATTCTATTAAATTTACTACTTTAATTGCATGTTTGTTTTCCGATCCGAATTATATAATCGAATCCGACTCCTCTATAAGATCAGCTTCTAGTAATTTTTTAACTTGCGTTTTAATATCTTGTTCATCTGGTATAGAACATTTATATGCTCGGGAAGTAACCCATTCTTCGCTTATTAACTTTATTTCAGGATCTCTTGATTTCACTCTACAAATACATGTTTATATTTTCCTATTAATTCTAATTGTCTATATTCATGCTTTATGTGGTCTAGATTTGTTCTACATTCTTTTAGATTTTCAGTTTCATTAATATTGAGTGAAAAATTAATTTCTGATTTATAACTTCTTTTATTTTATTCATTCTTCTTTAAAAGTGTATCATCTTTAGCTGAATTTGTATTCAAACACTTCTCGTTATTTTATAATTTTATTATCTCATCTTTATTGATTCTTTGTAATATTTTTAAATTTTCATCTTGAATAAGCTTAAATTTTCTAATGAAATCTAGACCTAAGATTAAATCATATGAGATATCATTATTTTTCACTATATATGTGTTAAGAGTATTTGTTGAATTCCCTATTGTTAAAGTTATATTTTCCCGGGCCGTACTGAAATTCAATCCATTGTTGTTTTAAATACAGACTTGAGTTTTATCAGACTTGATTTCAACAGATCAATTACTCGTTGACTTATCAAACTTACATTTGAACCACTGTCATAAAGAGCTTTGATTTTCATCTTTTTATCAATAAGTACGTGTATCTTGATCAATGGATTCAATTTCTCTAGCTTAATTTATTATCATGATTATCAGCTGATAATGATGTTTCATTTAGATTAATTATTTTTTTTGTCACAAATATATTTTTATTTCTGCATTCCTTTTCCGGATGATAACGATTTGGCCATCCTAAATTTTCACAAATAGAACAGGGTTCCTTTAAAGCAGAGCTGGTTATTTTTATTTAATTCATCGATTTTCTGTTTGGATTTTTCCAACTTTTTGCTCATAAGTTGATTTGTTGTATCGTTGTTCTTCATTCTGGAAAATGAATCATCCATTCTCCTCAGTTGTATAAACAATTTTTCAATACTTGTTATTTCTTCTCTGTCTAAATTATCTTGTGCTGCCAATGGTAGTCCCACAACAATCATATAGATTCTTGAAAAAACTGTACTTTGACTTTTCACTTCCAAACATAACCTTTCTTTTTCTAATGCGTAATCAACCAATGAGCCTCCTAAATATTTAAAACTATATGCTTTCCTTTGACCGACCTTTATCTATGAAAACTGTTAAAAAAGATTTTCTCCATTCAGACCAATTTACTAGACCTATCTTTTTTAAATTTCCCTCATACCAATCTTTGGCTGGGCCGTCTACAAAAAAACGAAGGATTTCAATTATCTTCGTAACACTAGTCACGTTGTGCCTCATACATTCAGATTCAAAGCGTGCTAATCAATCTGAAAGATTTTGTTTTTTATCAATTTTTTCTATAATAAAGTTCTTTTCTACCTCTTACAGTTTAATTTCATTAGAATTTAATTTAGCTTCTAATTCTGTGAATTTCTGAATAAAAAAATTGTCCTGATTTGAATTGGATTCCTCTAATGGAAAGTTGTTAAAACGGTTATCATCTTCATCAAAATACACTTTCGTTAAATCTTCGTCTATTTTAATGCCTAATTTCCGATATCCGTTGAATGGTCTTATTGCGAAGACAGCGTTTTTAATAGTGGATTTTGTTAATAGTACCTGATGATGTTGTAGATTCCGAAAATCAGCTGGTAAACTGAACCAGAATTGTTTGTCTTCAGAAATTTCCACTAGTTCATAATCACATTCGTCTGTTTTGATGATGTGCACAAATAATTTGGATTCCCTTGTTTTCTGATTCATTTTTCAATCAATAACTTGCAATTTAATTTGTAAGTTGGTTTATATAATTCAATAACTGATTTTATTAATCTGTAAAGATTTACAATGGCATTAGAATTAAAAGCATCAACCGATTGAATAATATAAAATAAACATACCTGTAAAGATTAATTAAATTACTCGTTATTTACTAGGTATTCTAGTAGATAGTCACAACACATAAGCAAACGATAAAAACTAAGTCTTATCTTGAAAGTAACCTTCACACAGCTTAAAACTTCTTTTATGGGCTACCGTTTTGAAAATCTAAAAGACCTTGATACTATTGACTTGAGAAATCATTAAAGTAAGAGAAGCGAGACGACCTCCAGATAATTTCATGATAATTTGTTTTCCGTATACTTCCCCTTACTATATATTAATTAAAACATATGCATATGTAATCTGGAGAGGTTTATTACTACACCATATTTTTATTCAATTTAGGTTTATATCAAATGACACACCACGTTTTCAAGCAATTCAGAATAATTGGAAAATTTCCTAATACATTGCCTCATATGGTCATTGTTACGTTGGGTTGCCTTCACTTCTTGATTAAACCTTTAAATTAAGCAAAGACTTTTCTTTTTGGTAAAGAAAAATAAGTTTTTGATGAAATGGGTTTCGTGCTTTTGGTATCACGGTAATACAATCTTCACAAAAAATTATATAGACACTAGTGCGTTATAATACATTGGGATTTATGTTATGCATGCCGCTGTAATCAGCAGTTTTGATTGTTCAATGAATTGCCGTCGAGTAATAATAATAAAGTATATTTATTTTCAAATTGTATAATAAACAAATTTATTGATAAACATATTAGGCATGGAACCATACATACACCAGAGTAGGCCACAAACAAAAATAATTTTTCTTAAATCTAAAATAAGATAAACTGAAACCTAAGTTCTAAAAAATTACATTTACAATTTACCAAGCATATAAAAACATCCCTGATAATCTGAATTCGGCTAGAGAGAATGTAAAATATGATTCATAATTTACGTTATAGAACTGAAAAGAAACCAAATAATTATATTAATAATAAAAATTGTAAAGGATAGCAACAATAAATCTATCTAGTATCAAAATAAAAAAAAACCAAAATAGTAATAAAAATGTAAAATAAAGTGTAAACCTTTATAGAAATAATAATAATAATTATGAAATAAAAATAAAAATTGTTTTTAGTAAATAAAGTCCATATGATCCGCCTATAAGAAACAAAAAAAACAACAATATGCAAAAGTATCTACAGTAAAACATTAAATAACATTAATACAAAAGAACACAAGATAGTGACTGGCATATAAGCTGGCAGCACACCTTTATCTACATATAGTAAACAATTAAATAAAAATAATTAACACAAAAATAAAAGTCATGATAATATAATATAAAGTAATGAATAAGTGAATCGTTACCAGGCTAACGAGCTCTTTGGATAGTAAGAAGGTGTTGGAATAGAAGAGCTTTGAAGGTTCGTAGGGCTGATCCACGGCGGAAATTAGAAGGTAGAGAATTGCAGGGGGCAGTGGAGCAGGAGCAGGAGTATAAAGGTCGGAGGGACAGGATCTTGTGTTCCGGGAGTGGACTGAGTATTAGAACTTTAAAATATTGTATGTATAAGGGGCGTGATGGGACGTACCGTATATACGTTTACGCATTCACGCACACACCTTAAAAAATAGGATGAATAAAATAACTGTAATTAAATTCAATTAGCATTTAAAAGAGAAGAAGATGAACAATGCTAGCAATTTTTAAAAATTATATTTCTAAATAAGAACGTTTCCGAATTTAAGTACTTTTTAAAAAAAATGTTCATATCAGATCTGATCTACACAATCCCCACCACGCTCGCTTGAACGTGGGTACACCGGCCACTCTCCGAGTAATAATGTTTTACCATTAATATTTTATTATTTTTTAGCTTTATACGATTTAAATGGTCTGTCGTTAAACTCATGGCTGCACTCTTTTTAAAATAGTAATTACTAATATTTATTATTTAATTTTATTACAGTTTTTTCTTTCTTTCTTCTAATTTAATTGAATTGTGTATTATCATTTTCCCCCTTACTCTGTATTTAAACAGACTCTTGAATATTTTTTCAATTTGAGGTATACATTTTAGGTTTTTTAGTATTCGTCGCGCCCCCCCCCCCCCCAAAGTGTGATGTTTCTTTTTCATCAGTCAGAGCTGTGTTCATTTATTTGTGCATTGTTATAATTCTTATAAGTTATAGTTTTTTTCCAATGAACATTTATTTCAATAGCTGTTCCTCTGTCTCTTCACTGTCACAAAGTAAGTTCACTTTGTTGTCGAGAGTCAGAGGTTTGTTATTGAATCATTTGTTCCCACGGCCTGCAGCAACTATGTACTATGACGAGTAGCGGGCGAACAGGAATCGGGGGTGGAGAGTGTTAGTTGGTGACGGAACGATTTGCCCCTACAAGATGGGCATATGGCCTCCAGCTAATTCCATTACGGGCGATAGCCCCTGTTTGCTTTCTCCAATATTGCTCATTAGGACCTTTCAATTATTGTTCGTTTGATTTATCGGCTTTTTATACAGTACGGCTTAGCGGATTAACTCACCAAATGATTTAGTTAAATCCTCGATAAAAACGTTGGTCTGTCACTCTGTCCATTACGTTAATTGTAAATTTTACAGACAATGTGGTCCATTGGTGATCACATTTCGTATGTGTGTACGATATTGGCTGATATACACATAACTCGGCAAAAAGTACGGAAAAATAAAGCTTTTCTGGTAGGCTCAGATGTGCTGAGCTAATGAATACAAACAACCCTTGATGTATCGGGCAAAGTTTATAATGAAGGGCTTAAATACAGCCTTTGGAAGACAAATGAGGGAAGAAGAAAGAAAACTGAAATTAGGAAAAAAGGGGAAGTGAGTTGGTTGCATACAATCCGCTTATACTATTGGCACAAACACAAAAACATTCATTACGTCAACAACCGAAAACCCGTCTCTTCGATTGGTACGAGAACGTGTTCATTAAAAAAAACAGCACACTGGTGCGAAACACAAACCCTGAACATCCCGTCACATCGCCCCTCAGTCACTAAAATACCTATCCCATTGTTGGAAGTATTTGTGCTAATTAAAATAAAATACTGTTGACAGACACCTCGTGCTGTTTTATTGAATTAAAAATAATAGTTTAACAATTAATATAAATAAATTCAATACAATAACAAGCATAAAATACGTAAAGGTGTTTACGCACACGGTATTTACACATTAAAGTTGAGTTTTGAGAGCATTGTTAGAAATCACGAATTTATATGTTCCAGGAAATTTTAATAGGTTTTATTTATATTCACGTTTTATTTATTTTATTAACAAATAAAATCAAATATTTTTGGCGAAAAAACGTACGCTGTTTGAGGTTTCACAAAATAGTCAGATGCTTAGAAGTGAAGTGATAAAACCGATGGCCCATAAGACGGGTTGAATGATCAGTCAAAATATAAATCAAAATTATTCAGATCACATGACATTTGCCATGTTGATAGGAAAATTAAATCAACTTTTTAAGATTTTTATTTATTATAATAAACAACAAATAAATATAACTTTTTGAATTTTTAATAATTAACAATCAGCAAAGTCTCTAAAGCACTTATCTATTTACGTGACAGATACTCGTGAGGTCTCATTGAGTGGAGCGGTGCGATGTAGCAGATGCAATTGGTCAGGGGTAAAGATGTGTGGCAAGGCTGGCCCGTTTGTTTTTTAAACAGATTCGCTGTTTACTGTAATCCTAAGAGGGCGTAAACAAACTACGTACAGCAGAGGACGAAAACGAACCTGACCCGATGAAAAAGTTTTTCAATAGGGCTTTGTGAAAAGTTATTTAAAAATTTCTCATCGCAATGTCTTGAAATTGTTTATTCACATTCTGAGTCATTTATTTGGTTAATATACATTTAAAATTTTTTTTTTATAATGATGTAAAAAAAAAAATAAAAATGGTGAGGCTACCACTGTTTGATGGATCAACTAGTATCAATAGCCCCACTAGGAGGTGCCATAAGAGAACTGCACGGTGTGGGTATTAGGTTGGATTGGAAGGCCCCTCTGGTTGATCACATCATCATCAATAGCCCAAGGTATTTTTGCCAATAAGGGGGGGAGGGTTCAACGGTCAGCAGCAGACCCCCACAGCACCCCTCACCTCTCGGCCACCAGTTTCCTTCTCCCTTTAGCCTCAATCACCAAGAGGATAACGTAGAGGCACTGAATCGAAATATACTAACTTATCCAATGATCAGGGAGCATTTTGTGGAGTTTGACAATTAATTCAAAATCACAAACCCTTATGAGAAATTACTTTATAAAAACTAAAAAAAATAAAAAAAAATATATAAGTTTGAGTTTTCAGGTAGGCTAAGATAAGGAGATAAAAGTAATAAGGCATAATGTAACTGGTAAAGCAAATGGTGAAAGGGTTGAAATGTAGCTTATGACAGGAAATGAGGACTAGGGAAGAAGGGTTAGGCTGCAAACAATCCACTTTTAGTTATAATACAATGGGAGTCACCCAAGGTAAATGTTGGCACTACTCAAAAACTCTCAGCAAGTCTAATAGGAACTGCCCTCTCCTCGGCCGATCTCACCTGGAAAGCGGGAGAAAAATCGAGTGAAGCAGGCTCCCACTTATAACCAATGCTTTGTTCATTATTATTATAAAGACTCCTCGCTTGCCACTCCAAAACATTCAAATTCTTAAATTTCCAAAAAAATAACGAGCTGTGTTACTGGTCAACTTATTTTTTCACTAGTGTGCCTGTTTATCTGCCCGTCCTAGTCGTGAGTCCCCTTTCAAACGAGCTAGAAATTGCTGAGAAAAAAAATGTTTAAAATTAAAAACTCATTTTTTTATCATCTTTTATTGTCTTTTGCGTTTAGAATGAGGTTATCATTTGTTTGTTTTTTTCGTCAAACTTAAATACAATATTATGGAAAAAAAAGTTTCGATTCGTTTTCAGTACCATACTATGGCTACCAGTTAGATAATTTTTTTTTTTCTAACCAGGCAAGGAATCTAAAAGACGAGCATGTGCATAAAATTAGATACCTTTTCCTCATTTGATCTGGAAATAAGAAAAATACGCACATTCATTAAAAAATAAATAGATCTGAAGAAATTTGTACGACCACTATCACTGTTTTATGTTCATTTTATTTTAGGGCGTAAAACACTCAGGTACCCACTCAAACATTCACTACAGGTGTTTTATTTCAACTACATTAAAGAGCCAACTGATGCAGACCCAACACAACGTACAAGTGGGACGGATGCACAAATTAGGTGAAGAAAAATAAAATTTTCAATCGGCCTACTAATTATATTTTATATTCAGAGAGTGCTGTAGCGTAAATATTATGTTTATTCAATGGCTCGTGTTTGCCTAAGGTGTCGAACGTTCTTTAAACAAGCGTGCACATGCAGAGAGTCATGTTTTTGTTTCCCATTCGTCATTTTGGTCGTTGAGAAGTTGAATACGAAACAGTCTGCAACTCATATTACTATGGATCATTCAAGTTTAGGTAACTGTGTATTTGTTCATTAAGTTCCAAATAAATAATACGTTGTTATATATTGTTTTTTAAATGCCAAAATATTACTTGTCTTAATGGTTTCTTCAATTATCAATATTCAAATTCATTAGACTCAAAATACCATGGAATACCACGATGGTTATTTTTTCCGCTGAAACGTTGAGTTATGTAGTTACATAGAATACCATGCTTGTTTTGCGCTAAGACTTTATTATTTTTATAAATTTTTTTTTAGCTTAAACAGCTTTATTATGATGAAATTACAATCTGCCTTCTTGGGCAATAAGTAATTGTGATAAATGATCTCATTCATACTATATTTACAATTTTTCATCACTCGCTCATTCAAACAGTATTTCCAAATAGCCTAGAGACCTCCAGAATCCACATGGTTGTCACCATCTCGCATGAGAGAGATGAAGCGGAGTCTTGGGTAGTTTCCCACGATCCTCCGTCAGCCGCTAAGACTTTAAGTTTTTGTGTTCACCTACCAAAATCACGATTTGTATGGCTGATTTTTGGAGGTTAAATTACTTAATTAACTGCGCTAATTAAACAGGTAAGAGCACAGCCATTCACAATTATTTCGTTGATAGATTTAATGTTGGGGGGGGGGCAGTCCAAATTGTACTTGATAGAATTAAAGCATACTATTAATTATTGGAATCAAAAAAGTCAAAGAAAGATGTGAAAAGTCACACGCATTTCTATGCAATTATAAAGGCTGGCTGGGAAAAGATAACACTGTGTTCAACTTCAAGTTGTTGCAAGATCCTGAACCGACAACTTCGACCAGCCGAGGAAGACCGGCAAAGCCTTTTGTGGAGTTAAGCGACAAGACCAAGAAAAGGAAAATGCAAGCCCATTTAAGCGCTAGAGCAGCGATGAGTTGTCTGAAGCTGCAGGACTCGAGTTATATTCAGATGGTAATAGGTCAGGCGCATCCCTAGTAAAATTTGTAACAGTGGATTTAGATATTATTTATCAACACCTTCATTAATACCAATGTCCACAACTAGGCTTACACCAAAGAATTATATTTGTTATTATTTATTAATCACCAATAATGTAATATTTTAAGGAGTGATTTTAATAACTATTTATAATTTTATTAGTATTCTTTTCCCACTTTTCCGTCTCCTAGCACAGTTCAAAGTTTGATTCAAATACATGTTCAAAACAAGCCATATTAAATCTTATTATGATCAAAAGTATTTTGGGAGAAACAAATTGGTAACATTCGTGATTTTTTCCATTTTTATAATCTAGCTCCTCAAAATACATTCGTGATCAGCAAGTAATTTACTACAAGATACCCCACTTTCAGAATTTCGTCTACCTAGAATGGTCATCCGCCCCTCTGTTCAACGGTGAGAGCAGAGCCAGAAGCTCTGGGTAGTGGGGACGGGCGGACTGTTCTGCACGTCAGTTAGTGGATATTATATTGTTTGCAGGGATCGTTGCTGCAACGATCGTGGCATTTTAAATCCTCGGAGCTAACACACTCATCTCTGTTTAATTTGTCAAATCACCTCGCTAACTGAAAATTGTTCAAGTTCAAAGTATTGTGAAAATTAGTAAATTTAAGCTATTTGTTATCGGATTCTACTCGATATAATATCTGAACCAAAACGTGTACAGTGTGTGTAAATATATGTGATTGCAGTGAGGGTTTTTAAAAATGAAGGCTTAATTTACCTGTAAATCAGTATTTGAGTTGCAAGAGGGTGTAAAGAAACATGTATGTGATGTGACAATTATTTAATTAATAAACAAATTTGTCCCTGAAACCTCGAGCATCTGGCGCGAATTCGAGTTAAAAATCTTTGACATTTGAGTTCGATCGAATAATTTTTACTGTCACTAGAACGAAAATCGAGTCAGTCCGGTTGGCAACGTCATTTACCTGTTGGGTTTTGTTATGTTACCGATTTGTTACTGCGTCGAATTCGCGTAGAGTACTCGCTTTAGTTATGTTACCGATTTGTTACTGCGTCGAATTCGTGAAAGAGTACTCGCTTTAGTTATGTTACCGATTTGTTACTGCGTCGAATTCACAAAGAGTACTCGCTTTAGTTATGTTACCGATTTGTTACTGCGTCGAATTCACAAAGAGTACTCGCTTTAGTTATGTTACCGATTTTTTACTGCGTCGAATTCACAAAGAGTACTCGCTTTAGTTATGTTACCGATTTGTTACTGCGTCGAATTCACAAAGAGTACTCGCTTGGTTAAGTTACCAATTTGTTACTGCGTCGAATTCGCGTAGAGTACTCGCTTTAGTTATGTTACGAGTGATGAATGAAATAAAATGGAGCGGAAGATGACATTGGAAAATGGCCCGTGGATGTGGGTGATTACAGAAGGCTGTGCGGACGGGCCGTGAATATGCAAACTGGTCCCTGATTGGAGCTAGTTACACATGCAAATCGCTACCACCCAGTCTACGTCCCCTAACCCAATTACATACCTGTCAACTTTTTTTGTTTCTTACTTTTACTTCATGTACTGATACAAATCAAACCAGTCGTCCAGATATATTGCAATCGGATCCCTGGATCCCTGCTTCATGGAGTACTTTACATTCCTTTGCGAAACATCGAATCTAATCTGCCGATAAAATATAAAGTTTTATAAAATGCTTATCAGCCCTCTATTGACCTGTAATCGCCATACCACTGACATTAGCTTCATCTACGGAGTAGTAAAGTAAAGCTCTCGAAGGTTTTTTGAAAATTGTAAAAGAAGTAAAAATAATTTACTAAAAAATATGTAATAATGTTTCAACTTGAAAGAAGACACATAAAGTCATTCATTTTTTCTATAAGGACCAAGTTGACTAGAAATTAGTCTTTTAGTTGAAGGATTTTGTTTCCGTGTTACTACATATAAATAAGTGAATATTTTAGTTTTACGCATTAATTGTATTTTTGTTTCAGTTCAAAGGCGCTCTCCCGTATGGCAACTATATGTAATGAGACAACGGACATCAAATATAATCTAGAAATTCTTTCTCCCTCAAAAAAATTATCTGGGAAGTATAAACGGGACTTTATTATTGTTTACTTTGAAGTAACTTAGATATTGGTTTCTAGCTGCCAGAAGGTCGTTGTTCTGAAAAATAGGCGAAATAAGCCGTTCATTTAAAAAAGACCTGTGCAGTATTAAAATATATATAAGTTTTTTCTACTGTTGTGTGTGTTCTACCTCGACATGTGAACTTAATGCAAAAATAAAAGTAATATTACGAGGTAGAGGTGTGCTCTATGAAAGTCAAAAAACAGTACCAGGGGAAACTGTCAAGTATGATCCCAGATGGATTCAAACGGGTGCACTTTATTGGACATCATAAAGACAGGTTTGAGGGACAACCGATAACCCTTTGGGTGGGTAGCAGGCCTGGGACAGTCTTTTGGGCCACGTCCCAGATCGGTTGAATAGAGGCGTGAAGATATATTTCTGAATGCAAAATAAAGAAGGAGTATGCCGAACGGACTTCTTGGGGCAGTGGCTAGTCCTATAGAGCTACGTTTAAGCGGAGGTCCTGGGCCAGCCCCTGTCTCTTCTTGTTCTGGTGGGGTCACCCGTGAACATCTGCGATTCCTATGACGGGACCTAGGGTGGTCGGCTGGTGTATGGAGGCCCTGCCTGAGGTGATGAGATCTTTGTCCGGACTTATCATCTATAGAGGAAACCGTTGTATAATGATAAGGAATATTTACAAAGTTAGCTAATAAGATACATGTAATCCTTTTTTTATCATTTTGGTTCATATAGTAAAGCATATTGTAGTGTAAAATTTAATTCTGTAAACATAAAATTCCTTCCTTTGACCGCCACTTTAGTTTATTTAGGTAAATTACTTTGGATTTGAAGCAATTGTGACAATATTAAATATTATTGAGCAAAGCATATATGGTATCACTTTACGCTAACGCAATACGCTCAGGATTCGATAGAGGAATCAAAGCTGATAATAGTTGAATAGTTAGATCCCTCTTAACTAAATATTTTAATTATTCAACTTGATCGTAGGTCGTGAATTGAGGGTAAATCAGGCAAATATATAAAAGTATATATGTATCCACAGAAAAGATACATCCCTTATACATTTCCTTATTTTTTATGTATTCGGATACAGCAGATATATCAGATGATGATTTGTGTGCGAGCAATTATATTAAATTAATTAAAAATTAAAAACCCGCATTCGCTGAACGTAGCAGTCCACAATCATCGCGGAGGCAATATTGAAATATCCATTCCTTAGTTATCTTGGCTTCGCTATATAGTGTGTATTGGGTGTACTTGTGGTCTACTGGTTAGCATACTTACTTTTAACCTATCCACAATAGTTTCGAAGGGGTGGTAATATAAATACGAAATACCTTTTGAATAGTAGCATCACAGCTATACAATGATGAACAGGGCCTAAGGGGGTAGATGAACGATTAAAAAGAGTGATGATTTAAAATTAAAAAAGTTCGGAAAGGTAGAAGGATAGGAAATATGAAGGATGTTTATTATTTTGAAGGATGTCTATGCACATTAAATATCAAAAAATGTGCATAGTCTCCTGTTGCATCTATTTTTATTATAATTTCATATAGTAATTATCATTCATAGATAAGGCTGATTGATGGATACAAACATTCCTAATTTTTTTTTTAATGTACTGACAATAATTAATAATAGTTAAAAATTTTATTATTAATTATCTAATTTAAAGAATACAACATGGACTGCTTGATGATAGACTAAATGAATCCGAAACGTCGCAATTATTATATGACATCATAATAGAAATATATAGAGAAGGATATTCACACTTTGTGATATTTAGTACCAAGGCTAGTTGATTCGTATCATTTGGCAGAGGAAAAACAGGGTATGCTGGCAATATACGTTTAGCTTCGATGTCTAATGGGATCCCGATGATAAATTATAGTTCAACAATGTTTTGAGCTTCGTTTCTACGTTTAGATTCTACAAAAGAATCTATTTACAATTGATTCATTGTATTTCCAGTAGCTTGGGTACATTTTATACAAATTATAGTATACACAATAGTGATCTGCATTGTACAAAAGTATAATGATGTACATCATACATTAATGGACTGAATTTATTAAAAGTGATGGGGCTCACCTTAACTTACATATAACAATAAAAACTTAAACTAAATGTTAACCTAATTTTCCCCGACAATCTGTTGCCATCGATGCGGGTAAGGGCGGTGTGGTAATAGTGTTAAACACTGGGTTTGTGAGGTGCTGCAACGAGTCAAAAAACGTCGATGTATCTCCGGTGGATGAACTCACTCACCGATGGCACAGCAAGCAACGGGTGCAGATCGGCGTTCTTTAACCTCTCGAAAGAGGTACACTTTTCTCATGATCCCATTCTGGAATTGTTGGAGACTTTTAGCTATATTTTCAGTCAAGTAAGTATATAGCGGGGCACCGTACAGCAGAACTGTGCCAAGCGTGAGAAGGTAGTGGAAATTATTGAAGGTTTTTGAAGAAGAGGAAAAAGTCTTTATTGCAGAGAGTAAAATAAAAATTTATATTCTTTTTATTGATAAGTTTTTAAGCCGGAGGTCTGGATAGATTTTTTTTTTCCAACTAGGGATTTTTGGTAGGTGCTCACTCAGCCTCGTGAAAATAAGCTAGTAACTATAAGGGGGGGGGAGGGAGAGAGAGAGAGAGAGAGAGAGAGAGAGAGAGAGAGAGAGAGATTCCTCAATTAGTGTGTATTGAAAAATGTTCTTCAGTTGAAGCATTGTTTCTCTTACTGAGGTGGTGTTATGTTTCTCGTCATTAGGACATCACGTGTATGTTTCATTCAAAATATTAAACTTTTTAGCAAAACAGGGGCTGGGCACACATCACTAATTGCTTCTAACGGCTTTTAATTTTATAATCCGCCTACTTGTGGTGAATTATTTTTCTATTTCGATTACACCTCAATTATGGTATAACATGCCGAAAAAAAAAGTATGTACACTATGATATGAATAATGGAATAAATATAGCAGTTATAAATTTGCAGGCTTCAGAAGTATGATCTTCATATTCATGTAGGCAACAGTGGACGACACTTGCGTTCATAAATTTATGGTGGATTACCTTATTATATCCTCATTATTACTATGAATTATTTATCTTCAATTTTTTTTAGGGCCGGTCAACCAGAAGGGTCATTGATGCTCGTGTTGTGTATCTTTAAATGTCATGATTAAATTGTTATTTTTTTTATAAAGATAACAAATTTACATGTCATGGTTCACTTTTTAATTTAATATTTCATTATACTAATTTGTTTGTATTGTTCTTTATTTGTCTAACGATAAATACATGATTATTTACAGGAGGTTCCTCTGGATTTATTATTTAATAACTGAGGTATAAACTTTATTTCATTCGGCTGTTGAACTATTGGTTCGTTGGTAAAATTTGATTTTTTTTGTTTTGGGACTTGTGAAGTGTCCCAGAGTAAAGTATTTTTTCTATTCTTAAAGTCCTTTCTGTTGAAATTATTTATTCACATTCTACGGCCTGATTCTCGTTATATATTATATTAAAAAAAGTATACACTATTAAACGGAAAATCGATGTAATTAAACCGGTAAATATTTTAAAATGTCTTTTAAATAATAAAAGTATTACGAGGCCAGTGATCCTTGAGTCTATCTTGTAGATGAAGTAACATTTAATAAAATATGCTCATGACATAACGACCAAAAGCAAACGTCCCTATAATGAGTTTTAGTGAATCAAACTGAAGTGGTCATAGTGACTCATGACCGGTGAGCGGTAGTGGGGTTTTACGATCTGCGAAAGGTGGAGTGTCTGTGTGTGGGTTTGCGTTGCCCCGCTCGATAGTCTTATCCTAATCCAGGATTTAGCTAAAGCATGCGTACGAGTGCCAGGAAGATGGCGACTCTCCCACCACCTCCTCACCCCTCGTCTAATTACTCCAATCCTCCATCAACCCCTCCCCACCTCTAATAAAGACACTTCATTCCCTTTACTTAAGCCTTTAATGAATATCCCTTTATTTTTATAACATTCTAAAGACGCGGAAACACCTCCTGTCACCTAGTGTCTCAGGCTCTCAAAAGCCTTTTTTTTTATTTTCGATAAACAAAGCCTTAAACCAGACGATCCGAGCACAGACCACTTCATTTTAATTGTTTATAAAAGAAATAAATTTTTATTTTCACCAACTGATTTTATTTTAAGGCGAAAAAAGTGACGAACGATATCGATAGACAGTGCAGTTTCAGGCTGTAGTTTTATTTTTAGCCATCAACATTTTTACTTATGAATCATTAACTAAATTGACTAATTGAAATATGTATATATTTGTAAAGTTATAACTTTCAAATTAAATATATCGAATTATTTTAACAATAATCATTATATGATATTATAGTATATATACTATTTTCTCTGAATTGCTATCAGTGTTTCCGCAATTAGTGAAAATTGAAAAAAGTTCTTCAGTTGAAGCATTGTTTATCTTCATTTAGACATCACGTGTATGTTTCAATCAAAATAGTAAACTTTTTAGCAAAACAGGGGCTGGGCACACATCACTAATTACTTCTAACGATTTTTAAATTTATAATACGCCTACTTGTAAATATAAATCAACGAATTTAAGGACGTGGAAAGTAAAGTCTAATAACAGTCTCGACGTCAGTTTGTCAGACGGTTAGTAGCATATTGACAAAAACAAAAACAAACTATAATATAGAAATCGGCTAGAAGGGTATGAGTTATTGAATCCATTCACATAACTAAAAATATAAACAACATAGTCAACTTTAAACAGGTGTAAAGAGTATAGGGATGTCCAATTTGTACAATAATAACCTCCAGATATAATTAATTCCCAGAGAAGTACTGACCAAATAACAAAAATGATTTCAACCAACTTGAAATATTTTAATGACTGTCATTTCTCGTTTTTTTTTCTATTTGGAACGAAACCACATGTAAATAATAAGCATATGCATTGAGTAAAGTATTGTTTTTATGAAAAATATTTTTATAAGCAGTTACTTAGTACTGTTATAACAAGTTTTTTTTTTTCTGGTTGTGTAGATGTTGCTCGAGGATGTCAGTTCAAAACAACAATTGATATCATAAAGTTTAAGGAGGCTGTTATGCACATTTGTTAAACGTAATTAATGACTTATATTACTTTTTTTTTCTGAAATACTCTTGAATTACTTTTTGCATCATCATATTAAATGTATCTTCATTCATTCATAGATCATTAAATCTGAAATTGTTTTTTTTTTTTTCATGATTCTTGTTTTTATATCCTAACCCAAAGTGATATTTTGAGTTTTATTATTATTTTGCATTACTTGGAAAGAGATTTGTAACATGTTTTCAGGTTTTTATACTAGTTCATGTGTTGAACAGAGTAAAAGCCTCAAAACACGTTACCAAATGTCTTTTTAAACAAAATAATAATAAATGTTAAAATAATCAAAAAATGGGCGTAGTAAAGGCGAAATTAAGAAAATTATCGTATGCGTCCGGGTATCAATGACCTTTGTCGTTGACGACCTAATTCAAACAGGAAAAAAACACCCACAGGTTAAGCCAGAGCATTGCTCAATAAATCTTGATAATTTCAGACCAAATTGTTCATTTCTTCGGATGCTATCTTAGAACATAGAGGCATCCGGACGCGAGAAAATTGTAATTAAGGTGTCAGCTATAACGGTGGCTCAGCCTAAAAAAATCACGGAACATGTAGAGTAGATTATTTTCTATTCAGTAAGGAATGATGATTCTTTTTAATCCAGCCTTTGATGTTCTGCCTCTACAACTGTCGGTCAGCTGAATCGTTATTTAAGTATCTCCCAATTCATCACGAGTGAGACGCATAAAATAACATCCCCAGCTGGCGTACTTAACGTAAAAAAGTAACCCTTATTAAGTGTAATTTTTCCCTCGGAATTGCGCACATTGATAGGGGTGGAATTGGACGTCACGTAACTGTTTTAAATATGATTCAGCCGAGCGTGTATTGCGTAGATTTATTTTGCCACGAAATTTTCAATTTACGAAACGACCGTTATTATTATTATAATTATTTTTTAATTTTAAGGGTCTAGTATTATTTTAATCAGACCCTGGTTCTACAATGATGAAAGCGTCTCCTTAAAAGTAATTTTATGGGTTATATGGAAGGATTACTCAAGAACATAGGCCCTGGTGGTTTGTTTATGCTGATTTATGGGTAGTTATTGGTCATAACATAACGTAACATAGTCATAAAATTTTCTCACATCAGGTCTATTGTTTATTTTCTATATAACACAAAATTTATTTACATCCCTTGGAATTTCGAAAAAAAAAATTAAGCCTGAACTCAGACGTCCGATTATAAAAAACCTCGGTAATGATTGTAAAAGAAATAATCAGTATTTTTGACCGAATATAATTTATTTTATTTTTTCAGCTTTCTCACTTCTCTCACGTTATTATTTTTCAACAAAATTGTGGGAATAGCTAAAATATTGATAGTAAAACCAACTTCAAACGTAATTAAACTCTGATCAATTTCAAAGAACAACAGAGGGATGTAAGAAAATGATAAATTAAGAAGAACTGAAAATTTTATTTTGAGAAATAAATTTGCTACTTCAGAGAAAATCTAGTATATAGATATAATATATTGATAAGAAAACGCTTCATAGCCTTATTATTATTATATACATATATTTCTTTAAATAATTATGAATACGAAGTAAAGTGACATATCTTCAAAGGCAAACCTTCCATCTGTTGTGATGTATACTTGTGGGATGTTAGCAGAAATAAATATAATTTAGTACAGAGGATAATATGGTATAGCAATTATTTATAAACTAAGCAAAGATGTTTTTCAACTTTTATTACGCGTTATCTTTCATAATTCATTTATATTAAATTGAGCTGTAAAATGTGGCATATTTGAACGAATAATGTTGTATAATTGTGTTGATATTGATGATATGATGATATGAAAAAAATATATATTCTTCATTAACATTCTAGTATTAATCATAATTAAATAATTTTTATTTAAAAATTTTAAATAGATGTCTATCTTTTTTTTTTATATAAATATGTAAATTGGAACTTTCAGTAGTATAAATAGGTTATATTCCGGTTTTAGGTACATTTTCCATGGTTTTTTTCTTTTAATTTTGGCTGTTAATTCTATTTGGAACGTTTTACTCTAATTTCAAAAAATGCTCAATGATACTTTCAAAATAATTTATAGTTTATTAATATATGTTACACTATTATAGTAAAATAGTGGTGAGGAAAGTTCAAAATTAGTTTGTTGCTCTTAATTGTAACATGAATGTTTTTTTCATTTTGATAAATTATTTTTTTTCGTAGGTTTTATTTAAATTTTTGTGAATAGTAATAAATGACTCCATTTGTATAGGGTGGAGGGTCACCCTGTAAACAAATAAAATAAAAAAAAAACAACGTGCTAAATGCCTGATTTCCATTGTTTGCTCTCAAAACTTTATTTTTGGAAGGGATTTGAATTTATTTTTAGGCTACCGTTTTTAATGTCTCCTCAATTGTGGGAAGAAACCAGAACATGATAAAGTTACATAAAACAGCTGTCTTGCTTTGACTTGAAAGCACTTAAAAGCTAAGAGATAAAAGGGCATATTTATGGATGTGTTTAATTTATTTCCGTTATGTATCTTTAAAAAAGCATGCGTACATACATAGACCGTGGTTTTTTCAATATATGTTACACTATTTAATATTGAATTATGTTTATAGGTCCTTTCCAACGAGCAATCAAGGAGAAAGATACAAAGACCTGTCACAAAACTATGAGAATATATTGAAGATCTCATTGGATATATATGTCTGCGATATATGGAGAAAATTGAGAGATGCCTCTCTCAAGTCTCTGAGCAATATCTCAGTCTAATGGTGGATGGTTTAACCTTTTAAAAAAAAAATTAGTTTTATTTTCGATAAATGTTTATATTTTATCTTCCTATTTTGTTCTTTTGTGCTTTTGTTTCATCCAGGCAGCAATAATTTCACTATGTATCTTTATATTAGTAAAATATTAAAAAAAATAAAACTAATAATTAAAATTTCCAAAAAAGCCTAAACGTTTATTTTTAACTTCGTTTCCGAAAAAATCTTCACACATTAAACGTGTAATGCCTCCTTTTCTACATAAACGTACTGACAGACGCATCTCACTTTCTGATGTTAGTGAGTCAACAAGAGAAACGCGTTTAAGAAATATTAATTTAGTACTGTGAGGAAGGCTCTTTTTGAGATGACCTGCTTCTCTGGAGGTTGCGTTCCAGGCACGAAGTGAACTAGTCCAACGCGGATTTATAAGGCTAGGAAATTAAATCAACACTATTTCGAACATTGTCAAATTTTCGGATTACTACCATTAGGATTACCACACTAGTCAAAAACAGTGCTTTTACAATTTCATTTTAAAATTCCTACTTCATATTACATTTTTTTTCCTTAATGATCTAATTACTTTTGCAGTGATAACTGAAGGAGTGATATAATAAATTTTATTTTATTCTTTTATTTATTCAAAAATTCAAAACTAATTCCGTATGAAGGCTACTTGTCAAAATCAATACAATACCAGTCAAAATCAGAGGTACTCCTCAAAGTGTAAAAGGTTCATATAATCTGTTTATAGAACGCCAATCCGTAAATCAGATTTTCAGATATTTTTATGATTTTTTGTTTTAATTTTGTCACATGCCAAATTTGATCGAGCGCTGGGAAAAAATATAAGAAGATATAACTGTTGGAAGATATACTACGTAATATTTTCAAATAAATACCCGGCCCCACAGGATATGCGAAAAAATATACTGTGGTTTTACCTCACCTTTCATTGGTTCCGTACGTTTTGCTAGAAACAGCTTTGTCTTAAGTATCGCTAGTTCTAGTGTTGAAACCATCCTGGCACAGTGGTAGTTCTATATATTAACGAATATAAAAAACTTCTATATATTTAATAAATGATTACAAACTGTTAATAATTATAATTATAAATTATGAATGGCAATGGCATTCACAGTCTGTCGACTGAAGTTCTTTCGAATCATAGTTTAATAGGACTATTTATAATAAATCATGACGTAAGTAAACAAAAAAACATTAACCGAATGTAAAAATTTACCTAAAATTTTCCCTCTATAAAGTCCCTCTGTCGTCATCTTCCTGTGACAGAATCCCAATTCAAATAATTATATAACGCTGCTGGTGAGTGACATTATTGTCCGTTGGTTTAATAAAGCAACAGTTTTTGGCATAGAACAAAAATGGAACGTACCACAATAAATTGCATTTGTTCATTCTCGTTCGTATTAGAGATAGAAGATCTGGAGTCATGATCTTCTCGGTCGAGGGATCAGAGGATTTGAATATTTCGAAAAAGATCCCTTATGTTTGTAAATAAAAGGCTTGGATCGTGAAGGCCAATGTCAAGCCTGATCAAATACTTTACAAATAAATTGGACATTTGTTTTCAGTGCAGTATTTGGTACTCGGTCACAATTCATATATGGAGTTTTATCAATGTGATTAAAATCCTGGGATAAACAACACTTAATTTCTCTATCCTGTTTCTAAATATAAACAATAGTTTTAATTTAATTTATCTATACTGTTTCTAAATATAAACAATAGTTTAAATTTAATTTATCTATCCTGTTTCTAAATATAAATAATTAATACCCTGAGCTGTATTAATAAGTTATCAGAATTATTATGTAATGAAATGCATTCCCTTGTACTCCTGAGTATGTGCAGCGTAACTGTGTATACTTCTAACAGCAGCGTAAAAAAATCTTATTTTATAATATTAAAGAATAAAATATTGCGCATGCGCAGTCCAAAAATATTCGTTTCGAAAACTGTCAAAAATCTCTCATTCAACGGATTTTAAGTATCACGCTAACCAAAATTTTATCTTGTCCTTCGACTTACACAACTATAATAAGAAGACATTTATTTCGTTATGCCAACCATTACTTTACTTCTAATCTCACGAGATAGGTCTCGCGGTCTAGCTTATTGCAAGAATTGAATATACAAATCACACAGTCCTCCAAAACATTAAACGGATTATCGCCAATAACTATACTGTAGATTTGTGTTTTGAGGTACGAAAATCATGAATTTTTAATAACAACTACAAATGTATTTATATTAAACTAGTATTGTCTTTTTTTTACATGTTTTACCAATTATTGAGATTTCAATTCATTGAAATATAATCCTTCCTAGGTCAAACTGAGGAGATTCACTATAACAGATAAGTAAACACACCAATGAATTTCTAATTTTGGGGGGAAAAAAAAAAAATAAAAATATGAGTATCCATTTACCAAGAAATTGGGAACATCGTAATACTTAAAATGAGCTATACAACCTTAAAACTACAAGCCACGGGAGATGAAGCAATAATTTTTGTTTTTTAATCGAACCAAGAACCAATATTGACAATTTTTAAGACCGGTTGTTCAAACATTTCTTATTAACTTGGGAAAGTAACACATAGTAAATCAGAGCTGATGAAGTTGTAAGAAGATAATAATTGCCCATTACAGTATAATTAAATTACTAAATTACTAATTACTAAATATTTATAGCAACAGAGATAAATGTGATGTATGAATGTGAAACATGTTCAACTAAAATTTATAAATAAATCACGGTCACAATGTTTCTTCAATACCATATGAATTTGCCGCTCTAATCCTGAGACTGGTGTTCGGTGCTAGTTAGTTAAAAACAATTATTTTTCATTTTTTTCGGTACAGGATTCACGGCATATCTATTTAGATTCAGGTAGCCGCCAAAAAGATTCCCTCCAAAAACAAGTCTGAAGTGGGAAACTATATTGTATGTTTTCCTAGGGCTAAGAATAAATTAAAAACCATAACGACATCCACAAAATACCAAAATTTCAAACATATTATTAAATTTTTCACACCCAACACAAGAACGTTCAGACTCGTTTTAATAGTAAATGTAATATGTTTTACTCCATATTTTACCTATTCAGTAGTATTGTTGAAAGTAAAATTAAAAAAAAAGTCATTAAACTAATTTTATCAAATGTAGGAAATAAGTTTTCAATAAGGCCTTTTAAATATTTATTTAGGAAATCACCTAAATATCGATGTTTCGATTACTATGACATGTTCCGAGCTGTATTCATATGCTTGTTATCATTCATAGCAACATCAAATTATTTCACTTCATTATCAATTTGTCATATCCGAATTAGCAGCACTAAAATTATCAAATGTAAATTTTGATTAAAATCTTAAAACACAAATGCTTTAAAGCAAAATCCACCTCATGGGAACCAATGTTGTAATGTTTATTGACTAAATTTATATATTTAACTTTAAAGTTATGTAGTGAGATAATGTAATGATCTTTATTTATGGTTCCTGAATAAGTGAAACGTCAAAGATATGTGATATAAGAAATACAGATAACAAAATCGAGAGACTTATTAACAATTTTTTTGTATATTTAATTAAGAATAACTATTTACATTTTTTTTCAGTAACCAAGATATGAAAAATAAAATATTTTTGGTAAAGAACATGGTTTAGTAAGGTTTTATACTTGAAATAAAATTGGTTCGGTGTCTAATAAAAAACATATCTGAGTTTGCTCAATTTACAAATCGGGATTTACTTCATTTAAGGTTCAAAGATCTAATTTTTCACAGAGTTAAAGACACATTAATGACGGTAACATTTTTAATAAGTTTTATTTAGTGAGTGTTTTAGCTACTTACAATTTATTCATTTTTTCTTTACAGCGGTTTCCAGTGGTTTGAAAAATAAAAATGTTCTCGACAGCAAACAGTATCTAGTGTTTTCACAACAGGGAGTCTGGTAACTATCTCTCAAAATTCCTTCTTCATTATCTAATTTTATTGTTTATTTATTTGTTTATGTATATTTTGAAAAAATGCAATAAAGTTCAAATTTTAATAAATAAAGTTGTAATGATTTTATTCAGTATATTAAAATAAAATTGTGAGCACCGGTCCTCTGATTAACTAATTAAACTAATTTAAAGGGTCATTTAAATTACAGTTCTGTAAATGAGGGCTTTAAGGGTCTGTATGCGCCTCGCGGCGCAACGATACCATTCCGCAAGACATAAACGTGATCCATTGAAGGAGCCCGACTATTCCTTGTGCTTATCAAGGAAGTGATTAGATTCTACGCTGTGTCTCACAAATCGCATTCAAAATCTATTCTCTTATTTACTTTCAAAATCTTTCCAAAATGACTTTATTCAACCATGAAATTGAAATTATTGCGATTATTAATTGTTTTTAATCTAAGACAAAACGTTACACAAAAGCAAAGTTATAAATTGTATCATTGACCGAAGTTATAATATTTATTAATCATTTATTTCTATCGCAATTCATTATCTTAAAATGGCAACTGTTGAAACTATTATTTCGTCATTATAACGCAGAATGAATTTGAAATAAATAAACGGGGTCTGAAAAAGTTGGGCCTATTTCCGGTAAATTGCCTTATATAAATACAATATGAATGGGCATGATGCAATACATGCAAAATGCCCTGACAAATGACAATTTTGAATCTATAATGTATTCTCTTTCATCTTATTAAACTTACAAGTACTTCCTAAAACAAGTTGTGCGATATGTTGTAGCTGAGTGCATGTGATCAACATTTGATCAGAAATGTAATATCAACAAGTATTTGATTTAATTATATATGAATTCACCTAGTAAAGGTTTTTAGTATTATTTTTTTAATTACTAAAATAAATACAATCTATTGATTTCAAGATAATCCTTTGCGGTGATTCTGGTATTCGAAGTATGGCACATTTTGAAAATTATTTTCGATTTTTTCTTTTTTGTTATTCTCAGTGACTGAAGTCCAGGTTATGTTCCGATAATGCTGATTCCCTGTTTCTCCCGCTTGAAACATTTGGAACAATCATTACTCCTCCAGTGATTTGACCGTAATTTTGTTTTATTATTCATTATTTAACTACTCATACTCGCATGATACTAATCGTGAATATGCTCGCTCTAATGTTCTGGCTCTATTCAAAGAAGATATCACTTGATCTTTCGGAAAAGATTGCCGGTTTAGGAGAATTTAATTGATTAAGGTATTGGACCTCGATATCTTCTGGAGTGTCAAATGCGTTCTCACTAAACTATTTATTTACTTTTTAAACATGTGCTGATCTATAATCGTGTCATCTCCTTTTAATCAAGAGGCCTCTGATTGAAATATCTCATGTGCTGATAAATGATATTCCTGAAGAGTTTCCCCAGATTTCCCGTGCTCAGAGCTAAGATCTGTGGAGTTGTGTTTTTCTGTATTAATATGTTTGTATACATTTGTGTTTCTCCATTATTTTTGCATCCGCTAATATTAATCTTGTAGCACCGACTGAGATTATTTGGTGTTCTTTACACACGGTGTTTTTCTTCTATACGTTCATTCAAATTTCCAATATTTATTTAAATTTAAAAATATTTATCCAGATAAACCGAGTTAACTTCGCACTTTTTACTTCATAAACACTCGTGTCTATTTGCGCCCCCTTCTTTTCCAGTATTTACTCCTTTGATTCTCAATTCTCTGGAATAATAATATGAAACAATTTTTACTTCGAATCATTATAACAATGATTATGATTAATGTTACTAGTGTTCTAAAACACTGTTCTGCACTACCCCCATCATAGCCATGAAACAATATTTTAATACAAAATTTAATGATTGATAAATCGTTATTATGCATAATGTGTACTGTTTACAAAAGAAACATGTTAATGATACACTCAGATTGACATGTTGAATGATATTCTGTACTTGTATATGCAGCAAAGTAAAATTTAAAAAATGGTCGGCCGGACATATAGGTGAAAATAATCCTGGCTAACTTTATTCAACTTTATCTGGGTTTCGTTATTTTTTATTTAAAATCACCCTGACGTTGAATTGAATTTAGTATATATAATGTCCATTATGCACCTGTAATACATTATATATTCGTTCACAGATTGCCAATATAGTTTTTTTCAACGGTATATATTAAAAAAAAAAAAATAATGTTACTGCTCTGTGAATATTCATCTCAGATCGCGTGTTTTGTATGTTGTATTTTTTCAACTAAATTTAATTATAACGCATTTTTTTAGACTAATAATATCATAAGTAATTATAAAGTCCGATTTCAGTTTTTCAATTAAAAAAACATTTTTATTATTTTTGTACTGCAGCGTTGTAAACATTGTGATTACATGGTAAATAATAACAGCGTTTAATACGGGATTGAATTAAACACTGTATTTATTCAAAATGACTTAGAAACAATGATGGCACAACATAAGAAGACCAGGGCTTCAATACAAACAGGGTTTTATTATTAACTTTACGATCCTTAAAGCTAACCCTGTGGTTTACGACAGACTTGATGAATGAAATATGAGGGAGAGGGGGATACGGTTTATCGTGAAGACACAGTGACTACTATACTATAGTGAGCTAGTACCTGGGCTAGGCCTGGGCTGGGGGCTCGCCGGCGGGCTGCCCCCGTCGAAGGACTTACTAACGAACTGCCGTAGCTGTTCCATCCGCTACTCTCCTTCAACAGACTGGCCGTTACTAGGGGTGATGGGCCACGCCCACAACGGACACGCCCCCGTCCCCTCCCCCTCATATTTACACCCCTACCCCCCTTACAACCCCCTCTAATCGAATCACTCGGCTCCGAATTACAAGCGGTTAATCTACACCAGCCTCATCCCCCCACCGCCCATCATACCGGCCCTCCTTAGGCCGCACTGCAGTCCCTATATCCTCTGCCGCTTATACACAAACACACCCCCTCTCGTTCTTTCTCTCTCTCTCACCCCCTCCACGTTGCCTCTTATCACTCACTACTTATCAATTTACTAGCGAATCTGTCCAACCATCTTCGTCCCGTCTGTTTCAACAGACACAACACGTTTTCAAGCAATTCACATTAACAAAACAGACAACTTATTTTTTTGAACAGATGCTTGCCGAGCCTGAAAGGAGATGATCTACTATCATAGACGATAGCCGATATTGATGATTCAATCGATCTGAAACATTAGGCTATATTCCAAAACACTTTGGATTATTTATTGGTTAAAATACAGTAACGGAAAGTATGAAAAGAAAACAACAACGTGGAAATGATCAGTCCCACATGTGCTACCGTTTAAGAATTCTCAAGTAGCATACGTTACTCGGTGGCCATAGATATGTCAACCCATGCATATTAGAAATCTAGCTACGACAAGAAACAAACAGAAACTAATGTTTACGTTTAAAGTATATTTGTAAAGCTAATATTATTAAGAGGAATTGTTTTCTAATTTTGTGCCATGTGCCATGGAAGTGAAGAGAGTAAGCGAGTCGCGCATGCTGATTGGCCCAAACGAAGAGTTAAACAGGAGTGCCACTTGTGGGAGAAGAAACAGGACCTGGGGAGCTGGCCTTATTTTATGAGTCATTTTTAACACTGGAATAGATGGCTGGAATTTTCCACACATATATTATTTATATTAACGTAGATATTAAGATATGTATAACTTTATAGTAGCACATAGTTTCTTTTTTGCAAATATCTTTGTTTGTTAGTAGAGTTAGAAAATTTTTTTTTCTCTCTTTCTGAGTTTGTTTCTTTATGACTAGGTCGGTGACCGAGAGATGCTTGTTAAAGTGAGATATAGCCGAGACACACACCTGCCAATGAGTAAAATACACGGTTTTAACTTGTGGCCTGTGCAGGTCATAAACTTCACTCGGTCGAAATGGGAGAGATGGCTAGGAGTAGGCGGTTAGAACCCTTCTTGTCGTACGGAAGACGAAATGTAAGCAGGAAAATGCTGACCCAAAAGAATGGGGAGAAAAAAGAGGAGGGCAGGTGAGCCCCATCACCTAGTCCCTATTTACTTTGTATAACTTTTAACAATAATTTTGAAAATATTATTTTTTTCAGAAACTGCTTAAAATGGATATATTATATTTGATATTTACATTTATAAAATAATAATATAGGGTTAAGGAAAAAAAACAACAGAAGTTCAAGCGAGGTGAGAGGTATAGGTTGATTCTCAGCCATCGTAGGAGAGAGGGCTGTCTGTTCTTTTAGGACAGTTTGTGACTCGATGCTTCCGCAAGACTTCAATTTATCTTCCTTCAATCAAGACACCGATGAATCATGAGATAAATTGTATGGTAATATTTAGTTTTTAATTAACCACGTTTATAATATTCATCATTAAATGTTTTTGTACCTTAATGAATCAGTAATTTTATCGTACAATCAATTATGTTTTATTGGAACCCCGTACCCCATCAATTGTCCTACCTTACAATGTGCAGAAAGGCCCCGTGCGCTTCCTTTTGTTTTCAAGGGCTGTGATCAACAACGTAGATAACTAGTTGAACAGTAGAATGGATTGAACACAATCCAAATTTAAAGAGTAAGTAGGGAGAGCGTTCTTAGACTCAAGCATTGTTACTATACGTTTTAGAAAGTTTTTTTATAATATTTTTGAGACATTGGATGCAGGATAATTGAACGTTATAAAGTATCGTTAGAAGGTTTACCGGTTCTTGTGAAAATAAAAATATTAGAGTGTTTCCAAAGGAGCACATGGAGTGTGTTATCCGGGTGATGCAAGTAATAGTTGTCACGTCAGTGCGATCTAAGCCAGCCAGGAGGCACACAAGCTGCAAAAGTAAACCTTCAAATTCTTTAAACCTCTGTTTAAGGATAGCAAGAAACATTGACGACAATGTTTACACATAAACACGAAGAATTACAGATAACAACTATAAATAAATATATAAAACATTTATAATTTTTATTTTTTCAATAATCCCCACTCAGCAAACCCTCTAATAATCAAAAAAGGAGAATAAAAAAAACAAAAAAACTTTAATACAATATGTTTACAAAAGGAAAAAAAACACATATTACTGCAAATGTAATATCTTATTACAATGTAAATAGTATGTATTTGCGAGCTCTCATATAGACGTGCTATTAGAAGAGATAAAGGATAGTAGTATTTTACTTTATTATATCATTTCGATAGAGGTTTTTTATTTTTGTTTGTTTTCCTATAATTTTTTTTTTTTAATTATGATCTATTGTAAAAACCAATAATAAGAAAATGAACGATGTATTCAAATAAGTTCTTATCACTGCACGAAAAATGTATGTAATTGCAAAACATTGGAATTGTAACGACACCTACAAGAATACTACGGTGATTGGTCAATTTCTGGAGGAGCGAAAATCGTTAAGAATCGTTCACGGATGGGGAAGGAGCTGATTGAATCGAAAATGAGGTAGGTGGCTGCTTAGGAATGGGAGAGACTATCGGCGAGAAGATAAGAGAGACTACATGCTAAGGAGGTGGGATCGATGGAAGGAGAAGTGTGATGTTGCTCAACAGTGGTGTTTTTATGAAAAGGTCCGGCAAGGCACTAGATCTTCATTTGCTGACCTCCCCCTCCATGATTCACTGACGGCAAGGTGGCCCCGACCCTCTCACATCTATTAGCCGATCCTAATCTTATTTGCCCAAAACTGCTCCTATCATAAATGAGATACTGAGCTAGTCACTCAGTACAAGCAATAAAACTAGTAGACAAGAATGTAACGGGCAGCATGCACAAGGCTTGTATCCTAACATCAATCATACTTGATAAAGACATACGGTACATTATCAAATCTTAATAATACTTTTGACATGGGAGTGGGGAAAAGTAAAGACATAACACTCAGTAGAGTACCTGGTGGGGGGGGGGGTTTCGATAGGTGTGGTCCACCCAAGACGGCACATATTTTGGGCGGCATTTCTTACTATTTTTGTGTAAGTTACATATCAATAAAAAAATAATATAATAATGTTTTAATCAACAGTATCAATGACTACAATAAGGTTGTAATTCAACAGGAATGCTTGCTGACGCTGACATTTTTACGCTTAGTCAGTGAAAAAAGAAAACACGTGTGCTGTAAACTTGTGATTGGTGATAGTCACATAAAAATGCGTTCCCTGGCGGTAAAAGTAAAAACATGTATAGCACTACTATCCATAGAAAAACAGCTAAGTTATGATATAAATTTTGACGTCTGGAACAATGTTAACGGGCTGAATCACTGAACCCCTGTAAAGAACCCTTTAATGAAACCCATAGAGTTTGAAAAAGGTTCAGCTACCTGATTAACATACAATAACAGAAAGTTTGAAAACAAAATCAAATTGAAAAAAATCTGTACCGTTTCGGTTCATTTCGTTTCTCTAGTCGCAACTCACATGTTATGAAGGCTCTTAAAAGGTCAGACGAGTAAGTTTTTTGACCGAAATCTTGATCAAGAAATTGTAGTTAGTACTTCGATCTGTATCTATCAGAGGCGATCATACAGAAACTCTGTACCCTATTCTACACGGTAACATTTCTTGATCAAAGTTTTGTTCAAATTGACGATTAGTTCAGGTAGTTCCCACAAGGTTTGTCAGGAAAATAACCTTACTTTTGAAATCGAGGTGTAAGTTTAAACATTATTCCAAGGTATTATTCATATTTTTCACCCTTCTCATTTTGTAAAATGAACCGGGAATGAGCTAGTGTGATAGTTGGTGCCAGTGTCCTTATCCCACAACTGCTTAAAAGGAAAGTTCGGCCGATTTGGACCAAAAGCTGGATCTCTCATCGTCAAGAAGGGCGAGTCTTGAATATGAGCTGAAGGAGCAAGACGAGTTGTCGTTTTGTAACTTCTTGAGAATGAGTACAGACAATTTTGGCGATCTTCTTGGATTTGTGGCAGCCAACATTTTAAAAGTCAACACTCATATGCCTGATGCTATTTCTCCCAAACAAAGGTAAGATGTAAACAAAGATAAGTACATACATATAATTATATTTACTGCACATCATAATATTATTATATAGCAATGTGAGTCATGCGTTTCAGACTCAGTCTCTTAGTTTATTCAAATTGCCTCAAATTACCACTACCGACTTTCACGGGCGAGAAGGGTTGTTGAAAATGCGTGTGGCCTATTGAGCAACTGTTTCAGAATTTTCCTTACTACAATCAATTTACCACCCCTAAAAAGTGAAATTAGCCTGTGCTGCAGGGACGATTTCCTGGCGACAAAAAACACCAGATATTATTGGATACCTTTTCTGGGCTAAATAAGTAAACATGGATGTTGTCCTTTCTCACACTAGTTTCTTTTTTATTACTATTTTATATAATAATTATTTTATCATTTTTAATGAATAAAAAAAAAAACTATTATAAGATCTGTAGCGTTTTGAAAAAAAAAATCCCTTAAGCTATCAAAATATAACGCCAGATATTATTTGGATATATATGTATAAATACCTTTTCGCTTAAAGATATGCCTATTTATATATTTGGCTTAGCTTCATAGTCTGGATATAATCATCTAACATCGGCTAAAATTATAAGGAAAAAACTAGTGATAGATACTTTTTGTTTACTAGACTCGTATATTTCATCAAAACGAGGAACGCTGCTGACCTCATCAAAAATTTTTGTTGGGATATGATGATCAAAGCCTTTTTATACGACTAAGTTATTGATCAATTGAGTTTGATCAAGTTTTTGATTTTAAGGGACCAAGTTAGTTTAATGAATAAAATTAAGTATAATTGATGAGAAATACGTACAATTTTTCAAAATCATTTAATGATTACCTCATCAGGTAAGTTCATCATAGCTTTGAGGTACTAAAGCAATGAATTACCAGCATTAGTGTATTTTAAATTGGTGCGGGGGGGGAGGGTTAGTAAAATTGCAATTGAGTTTCCCACCGGGAGTGGATAAGTGTGACGCCAGAGCGTGGCTGGAACGTTTTCCGTATATTTTGTTGGAAAACTAATAAGTTTCGAAACTTGCACAGCTCAGTAGGTACGTGCATTTACAAGTCGTGATAGACGTGTATACGAGGATGGTCTGTATAGTTTCCGACCTAACAAAGATACAAGACGTTTTTCAGAAATTTTTTTTTTATTTTTCAACATAGTCTCCTTGTAACTCTACACACTTCTTCGATGCTCCCATCTCTGTAACCCGTCCAAATAGTACTCGGCGTTTTTCTCTGCAAAATAATCGTTCACACAGGTGATTGCCTCTTTATTTGACGAAAATCTCTGTCCTCCGAGCGCAATTTTTAGATGAGGGAACAAAAAGAAGTCGCTTGGGGCTAGATCTGGTGAGTATGATGGATGGTCAAGCAGTTCAAACCGTAATTCATGGATTTTCGCCATGGCAACCGCTGAGGTGTGAGACGGTGCGTTGTCTTGGTGAAACAGGATTTTCTTTTTCTGCAAATGTGGCCGTTTTTCCGCAAGTTCTGCCTTCAGCTTGTCAAGTAATGATGCGTAGTATGCTCCTGTAATGGTTTTTCCTTTTTGAAGATAATCGATTAAAATAACTCCATGACTATCCCAAAAAACAGTCGCCATCGCTTTCCCAGCCGAAAAAATAGTTTTTGCTTTTTTTGGAGCCGGTTCCCCATTTGCAGTTTACTGTTTGGACTGTATTTTTGTTTCGGGCGTATAATGGTGTATCCAAGTTTCATCCACAGTAATTAATCGGCGCCAAAACTCGGATTTGGTGGAACGTGTAACAAAACTATTTCTAGCCAAACCCAAACGAAGAAAAAATTAGACAAATCCCTTTGTCTAGTCGTACCGGATGCACAACAATGTTATATGTGGACTCCTTACATATCCATAATTTTTAAATAGATTAAATTAATGTACGAGAAGATTCTCCCCTGTAAAATGAACAGATTTTTGTTTATGCAAAATAATTTTGATTTAGTGAGAGACCTTAGTTAAGTCACATAAAGTGATAGAATCAATTTGTTTATATAATGTAAGTTAAATTTTTAATATTTTTCAACCTCTGTCGCTATTCTGTCCACATAGAAGCATGCATAGCGGTAACAAATAAAACAGAAAATACCTTGGAGTTTGGAGGGGCTACCCGACACTACCTACCAGTAGGTAACTGCAGTGAAGTACCTGGAAGATTAGGTGTTTGGCGTCTTCTTCCACAATTCATGGAAGTAGCTAAATGACGGAACCAAATGCAGTACCGGTATTAGGAATTTTTGGACCGGTTTTGTGGTTTTACCGTGGCAAATTAAAAGGTCTAACTGTGTGGGCTGAGATCTGCGACATTTGACAGTAACCAGGGCCATACTAAGAAATTCCGGAAGACAGGAAAAGAATTGTGAACGAGACTGTCTTCAAAAGCTCGGAGAGGGGATTTATAAAACCTCATGATTTTGAGTATTGGCTCTTTGGTATTTTTCTGGACGTGGTATGCACATGCCTTTGGCGACGACTTCATTTTGAGTCTGGACATACATAATCCATATAAACATATAGACTTTTTCTTTATATATCCAGCACATCTTCCTTTGGTCAACATGAAACACCTTTGTGAGAGGAGAAAGGGACAAAGTTTTGAATCACACTTTAATTTTCAGCAGGCCCTGTAGAGATCTATGTGTTTATTTATTTTGTAATCCTACAAAATGCCTTATCCGCATCCTGAGAAGTGAAGCTCGAGCAGTTAGAGCTAAATATTGGCATTATTTACATTTAATCATCAGGCATTCGGAAAAATCCTATGTAACACGGCAAATTAAAAGTACCCATAACGCGTAAGGAGTGAACATTTGATACGTTTAGAATCAACACCAGCTATTTCCATTTTCAGAAATTTTACAGGAGAGACAAAAAACAACCCAAGACGAAGAAATGTTGAAACTATCGTGGACCTCGGTTCTTTCCTAAAGCAGTAGAAACATTTAGCCGAATTAAAATGCCTGTATTGGGGTTGTTTTGATTCTAAACGGCTACTTCTAATTTGTCATTAGTTCATTCTCGTTGATTAATCTTCAGCAGGAAGGACGTAAAGGTTAATAAACTTGTGATTAAGCACTCTCTGGCCACATGATGATGGCATAGTCCATTCCAGCCTTACCCAATCAGTCCTTTTTCATTCAAAGTTATGTAAATAGTCAAATATTTTGATTAATTGCACATCTTTATAATATTAAAGTGTGTTGTTTTTTTACTTCTTTGAGTATTTAAGAGACGAAACTCTTATTAGCTTCTAATACTGCCATAAGCGCAAAACGACTTCAAAATTCTCTGAAAAAACTAACATCATGGTTTCGTGCATGCAAACAGCAAATAAATATTAATAAGAAGTATATTTTTAAATATACCGTAATATGTAAAATATAAGAAATATTTTTATTCACTCTAAAGAAAGGTGACTAGCGACTTCCACTAATCAAAATATACAAAGACCCGATTCCATTGAACCCCACTTGGCAGAAGAGTTAAGTACCTAGAATTAATGTTAGGTAGAAGACTAACCTGGACATTGTACCTTAACTAAAAATTGCAAGTGACATATGCACGATTAAAGAAATCATTCCCAATTTTAAACAGACGAAGGATATTCAAACAAGACTGTTTTGGTATTGCAATATAAGAAACATTAGTGAACGTAAAAGTTTAGATGTAATACTTTGGCAACTACTAACTTGCGCTTGCCCGATTTGGATCACAACTTCGACGGAACAGCTCTACAGGCAACAAGCTCTCAAAAATAAAGCACTAAGGATGATCCTCGACACATGTTCGTCAGAATAAATTCAGGACAAATTATGAATCCAGCCACTGAATAAGCACATAGACAAGCCAGTCACCAATCAAATTGACGTTATCGCCAGGAGCAGCTCACTACTAACTATAGTTGCCGTCACGAAATTAGAAGCGTGAGAACCCTCAATACATGGCACATACATGGGAAGCCCTGTTGCCGCTCTGTGCACTACTTCTCTTCTATCCCCGTGATCCCTTCACTTCGATAATGCCAATTATTAAGCAATAAGTGATTAGTTCCCTACCCGCACGTATGTGGCAACACCGCGCCAAGTAGCCATCGTCCAAATGCATGGCGGTGACTATAGGAAAAGTAACAACAGAACTCTTAAAAGAAATAGACTTCTAAATCAAAAAAGTTTTTTTTTATGTGTGATCTATTAGTACAAACGTTTACCCTTTGTGTAATGCTAGTAGTGCTGATCCAGAAAATAAAATACATATTATATTATTTAGAGAAAAACACTAACCTGAGTGATGGCACATGACAAAAATCCACATCAGATCTGTTAAATAGAAGCTCCTGGCCAGTTGTGTTCCGGGGGTACACTGAACCAACTACCTTCTACTGCTCCATATAATCTATTAACCCCCTGGATGTCAGCAGATGGGGTTCACTTCTGATTCCTCCCCTAACAGGAATTAGGAAATGACCTAGGTTCACTCACTCTCTTCTACTATGTCCATTGTTGCTAAGAGGTCTCTATTGTTTCTCCAATTTCGTGATTCGCCCAATTTCAACGATTAGCCAAGCCCGGCGGGAGAGGCTATTTATCTTAACAGGTGTGGGGCCTACTAGGTTTCAATAGGGACCCCCAAAGGGAGGGTCTTTAATCTCTTTTGTGTTCTAAGACTTAAGCCGTAAAAATAAGCCAACTTATCTACAATTATGAGTGAAATAAGCAATACCCAGGATTACATTGTTTTGGTAAACATATATGATCACACTTAACCTTAATTTGTTATAATAATAATAAAATAAATAATGACTAACTTAGCTTTATTTAATAAAGGAAATCCGTGCTAAGCTAAGCTAGCTATTTCTTCAAGCAATAGACAATTAAGTTTTAAATACATTTCATCTATTTACAGAAATATAAATATTTAACATTTTAAGAAAAACAATTACTAACCAAATCTTAGACTATATTTAAACTATATAACTACTAAAATATATGAGAATATGAATACAACTATATGCAATTCTACCTGAACTAAAAACGTAATGAAAAACTAAATTACATTCGAAAAAAAAAAATATGCTAAATAAAAGTGAAAAATATACAATTATAATATTTACTACATGTTCTACCCCAGTTTCTGATCTAAATACTATAGTCAGTTTACCAGATGTTACAGTTTGGTACAAAAATAAACTTTATTATGGGACATAAATACCGTTAGAAAAACAAAAATGACATTTATAGGGAGCCACAGACAACGTGACTGTAATCGAATCAGGGAAGGATAAAGGAAGATACAGGAAGTTAGCGGGTTTGTTGAAGAATGAGATAAAGAGATCGGTTGTAAAGTTTTAGGGTGGACATATCCATAGGTCGTTTAGTGATTTGGGAAACATGAGCATTCCATGTTAAGGATGATTGATTTAGGATCAGACCGAGGTTTATGACACCCAATGATTTGAGGAGGAGAACTGAACTCAATGTAAAAAGTAGTTATGTCCGGGAGGGAGTTTTGATGATAATTGATTTGGACTTTACAGGGTTTTATTTAGTTTATTAGACACAAGAACTAACCCAGTCCAGGTATTCTTGGATTCGAAGGGAAACAAACCGTTTCTGAGAAATAATAGAGGTTAATAAATAGTATGATTTGATGACATCGGTTTGGTATTAGGAGCACAGAAGACCCACAGGAGCTCACCATTTTACAAAAAAACTCTTTCTTTTGTAAAACGGAGCATTTAATTCAGTTAGGTATTAGGAGAACAGAAGACCACAGGAGCTCACCACTTTAGCGAAAATCCCTTTGGGCTTGGAAATTATTATCTTTCATTTAATGGTTAACTAAGTTCTATATTGTAATGTTAAGAGAAAATACGTGTTAGGAAGACCACAGAAAGCTATTTGCAAGAGAAGTAAATTATGAGAAAATAATCGATTATTTGGGCTTACTGGATCAAATGACAATGTTATCTAACTGCGTTTTATTGTTTGTGTTTTGTGATGACCGTGTACTGTTATGACTATCGATGAGATTTTCTTATTTAAAAATACAACACTGAAGATAAATCTAGGATCTAATATTTATATTGCCAAATCATGTAGTCAGGAGAAGAGAAAGATGGAATTGTTTGTGGATACGTTCCCAGCCCTCGCTTTAGAAAAGAGCTCCCTTGAGACTTGGAGAGATCGGATGAGATGTTAATTGCGAAACATTAGTCCATTCCAGCTCATTTAGCAGCCAGCTGTAATTGAATCGGGGCTCACCCTCTAACAGCCACGTTGACACCAGCCATAAACCAAGACAATTATAGTAACCTATAATGAAACATGTAAACGCTCCTTTGTAGGCGAATTTATCACTAATGCTTGTCAACAACATATGAATTATAAGGCTACTTGCAAATATACTTATTTTTTTCCTTCAAAGAACGATTACACTATTTACCCTTACATTACATCTTGTACATGTATAGAGAAAAGGTAACATGATGTGACATGGTATTCGAATTTACTAAGTAGCCTATGTTTTTAGTTTTTTTTTTGGTACCGCATTGCTAATTGACATTCTGTAAAATCTAGCCACCTTTATTCCTGACCTTCCGTTATCACTATGTCTGTTAATTTCTTTCCAGTCATTGATGCATTATCCGTGTTAGATCGACGACTCCCAGCCATTATATGTTTGCTTCAATGTCCTGCTTTGACTGAACTGCCTCATCCAGTGCTCCTTCCTTCAACCTTCTTCGTCTCGCTGCCAGCTCCTCGTCACGGTTGCGTTATTTTACATAGAAAAATAACCTGAACCGTGATTTTCGGCCTCAGAAACTTTAATTTATAATGGACTTTTCTATTTTACGAGTTTCGAGGATTGATTGGAATTTCAGATGTTAATCGATTAGTTTTCTCAACGCCAACTCTTGTGTAACGATTTGTTCTGAGATTTGCGTTGCATCTGTCATAATCAACGAATTTAATCTAATTTGCTCTTATATGTTTGTATGATATAAGATATTTATTCATTTTTAATTAAGATATTTAATTTCTAATGATGAATAATTGTCGCGTGGCTGATCTTGTGTGCTCATGCAATTTAATTGGAGTATAATTAAACGGCTTCATTTATTCTATAAAATATTTTATTCATCGTAAATGCTTTCTTCAAGTTTTTTAAGCTGTCTTAAAAGTTCATCTGTATTAAAACTAGTTACTTCTAGGTTCAAATCTAACTTCTTGGACATCGTGCCTAAACCTAACGTAACTTTATTTGTTCCATTTTGTCGCGTTGTTGTTTTTAATAGTTATCTTCTAAAAAGAAGATGTCTTTAAAAAATTATCATAGATTATACGTTAGTTATGATGACACTTTAAAGGGTAATATTTAGAGAGGTCGCTTAAATTGACCAGATTCGAAAAATCGGCTGCTCTAAATGAAACGGTACCATTTTATAATAAAGAAATCTATCAGAGCGTACAAGATTTTAGAAACTTATTAGTAGAAACCTTTATAACGCTCACTAACAAATATAGGCCATATTAAGCCCTATAATGAAAACTGTATAACGTATTACACTTCATGGACTGAGTTGGGTTGCGAGACATTAGTTAATCCAACGAACACCCATACTTACGAAGACAGCGGAACGTTCCAAGTGAAGGAGAGATTAATTTCCAGTTTAAATCCCTACTTCGCACTTCCCTCAAACTTCCTCTTTACTTAATTAAATGGAAAGGTAATCCCAGTCTTTCTAACCCTCCACTCTATTTCAGTAATTAAATGAACGATTAGTCTTCATAACTTTTGGAGGTGGCATGTTTAACAATGTTCATATGTTATTGAAATAGACTCCTGATTATATTATGTAATTTAGAAGACGTGTTCAGGTGATCACGAATAATTTCCTATCGGGTGTATTTTTTCATTGTTAGTTATTAGTTGTGAGTCCCACGATTTTTAATAACTATTAGCCAAAGGAAGCATAGAAAAGGCGTGGTAGTGCAACCAAACGGAGTTCCCAGCTTTCTTTTTTTTTTTTGGTTAATTTGATTATTATGTGATAGTAGGATCAAGAACACAACTAATAGTTAATGATACAAAGTTAAAATATTTACAATTAGGCTCATTTTAATTTAAATTAAAACTAAAAGACTAAATAGGGTCCCTGCCGGACTCCACCCACCGTAGGTGCTATGGCTTGCGCGGTAACGAGACAAATGCTATATGTATTTGATATTGGCAATGCAGGAGCTCGTACAAGAATAATTCAAAGGTAGAGCCACCCGGATAGAAAACTGCAAGGCTCAGGTAGGATTTCATCTTTCTGGAGGGGTGGTTGGTTCGGGCATATTGGTAAAAGCTCTTGGGAAGAACGAGCAGGCTGACCAAAATTACAACAAGTTGCTGGTATAACACGAAAACGTTTTATTTAGAAATCCAGTGGTCTTTAATAGTTCGAGAACAGCTTAAGGTACGTGATTAAAGATTGTCATCTAAGATATTATTTCGATAGCATTAGAGGGAGTGATAAATGCAAGATTGACTTCCCGACTTTGTATTAAAATTTTCAGACGGGTTTAGGCTTGAGAGATACGCGCCCATAATAAAGAAGTATGCGTCACTTGAATCCTTTATTTAGGGACATCCTGGTCGTATCAGGGATCTATTCAACAAAACAAATTGACTATATTCTTCTTTAGCAAACTAAAAGGCATCTTGAGGGCATGGAATTTGTATTGTCTAGCCCTTTATTCAGTGCATTAAAGTAGAATTAGGTACTAAGTACTTTATTAAGTGCAAACTGTGCTGAGTGTTATTTCAAAACTAAAAGGTTTGAAAGTGTGACAGGATTGAACAGTTGTGACACATATTGTCGGGTCGTCACGAGGGGGGGTGCCTAGTTACCCTAGCCCTAGTGACGAAGTGAGGGTTGATTAGGCTATGACCTAGACAATTGCTTCATGACGGGTATTACTACTGTACTATCTGACTCTATATTTGATAGGTATGTGCCCCGACAATGTTCAGGAGAAGAGGTACAGGGTAGGTTTATAGGTAGTTTATGTGGTCTTGGAATGACCACGAATTCACACTCGGTATCTGATGGTAGGCGAAAACCGTCCGGATCCCAAAGGCGAGTGTGAACTGGAGTCAGGTAGATTGAATTGCCGTGGGAGACACTACTAGGTAAAGTTTGTAGGGCCATGGCAACCGTCGTCCGCGAGGGAGAGGTCTCTCCCAAGGAGGTGAGTTTTAGCGAGACGAAGGCAGAGAATCCCACTATGAGAGTGTGGGGTCTGACGAGGCCGGACTAAAACATAGCGAGGTTAAGAAGAGAGATCCAGAGGTTTTCATAAATGAGAAGGCCAAATCTTGAAACACCAGTGCAGCTGGAGAGTACCAGCCGAGAGGAGCCGTTGTTAGAATGATTTACAGATTTTTTTTTGGTTTTGTTTATTCCAAAACCTCAAAACAAAAATAATACTATGTACAAAAAATAATAAAATAATTGGATTACAGATTTCTCCTCTTCTTCACATGCATTTGGAGGAGTGCATAAATATAATAAAATTTTTGTTGTGGTTAAAAGTTCATCGTTCTTATACAACACTAGGTGATGAGGCTCACCTTCGCCTTGTCACCGACACCAAACACTAAACACTAAGACACTAAAACAAAACAAAACAAAACAAACAAACAAAATCTGGACCTAGAACCTAGGATTAAAGTGTTCCAGCCGCGACAGCGTCCTGCCATCGATGGGGGAACGGAGCGGGGGTTATAGTGTTAAACACCGGGTTTGTTAAATATTGTAATGAGTCGATTGAGTAAGTAATTAGATATTGAGTCGATGTAATAAGCCTGAAAGTCTGTTGGTTCGTAGGGATCGATGGAATTTTTCGAACAGAACTCTTTTAGGTAATTCAGTATAATAATTTCCACATCCTTCCCCATGTGAGGAAGGAGACTGATCGAGCGGTAGTGGCCTGGTTACCTCTCTTTGTGGGCTTTCACAGCGGGAACAAGACAGCCTGTTTCCACGCTGTCGGGAAGTATCGCAAAATGATACAGGAATTGTACGGGTTTACAAGTTGGGCAATCCCTCTTCTCGGCAGCTGCTTCTTCAGCAAAACAGTTTGCACACCGTCCGGTTTCCTTGACACCAATGAAGAATTGCCTTGAGTTTCTTCGGGGAAACAAACGTGTAGTTTGGCCTGGTTCCAGCTGCTGAGGTTCGTGGCAGTTACTTGTCCTAGCGGCGATGTCATGGTCGGCCAGTATTTTCCCCACTGATTCATACACTGTGTCGCCGTTGTGAGGGCCCCTGAGCCTTTCTTGGTAGTGGTCTTAAGAAGATCCCAGAACTTACAGCGATTGTCATGTAAGCCACGAAACAGCCCTTGCCACGTCGCCGTCTTCCAATTCCTCATCAAGCCACGAATTTGTGTTGTGAGAGAGTTAACTAATTTACTTTCTGGGCCTGACGATTACTTTGAGCCATCGAGCCATCAAATGATCCGGTTCATATGGGCAGTCTCGGACCATACCAAGCTACTCAGATGCTCCTTTCCGCCAACCAAGTAAGGCCCTATAAAGAACAATCAGGTCCGACAACATCAGCGCCCTGGTGGTATCAGTTAAGAGCTCGCATGGTGGTGGAGGTGTGAAAAGTCTCTGTCTCTCGCTTCATTAAAGTGTGTGATTTATTGATATGTATATATAAAAGTTGGCGGGTGTTTTCAGATCCGTAGGGAAGGTAGATTATTCGTGTTAGCAGCGGTTCTAGTGCCGCAACAATTAACTATTAAAAATTAACATGACATTTTCGTATAGCTTTATGTGAAGCAATCGCGAGATGTTTATTTGAATGATAGAAGTATTTTTAGCATGGGAGAGAAATGGTAAAAAAAAATATTTGCAATTGGGTAATAACAAGTTTTATTTTTTCAAAATTAAATTTATATATGATGAGCAGTGAATGAACATGATATCCAGCACAAAATTAAATGTTATTAAACAGAAATTAGAATACCTCAATACTCCATTGCCTTTTCTTTTAACCAGTCTCGATAATCGCAGTTCTGCCGGATAACCGACAACTCGGTTTTAATACAGTGTCAGAAGACCATCAAAGGAGAACCCATATTCATAAACTTACATTGTACGTCTTGCTGAGTTGGTTTGGCAGACTGGTTTATCTAGAAAATCCTGACAAAACAATGAAATTTTCATCGAATGAACAATAATCAGAATGAGTTTGTTTATGGCTATGTAAACTTCACTGTTTTTGGTCTCTGGCCATAGTTATTATCCCATCCTGTAATTTAATTTCTTTGCAGGGTTCATAGTTTTTTTTAACTTCGATGTCGGTAGTTAGTACTCTATGAGAAATAATGAAAAAATGAGTCTTTAATTACTCGATTACTAGATTGTTTAAAAATTAATATTTCCTATTATATTGAGTAGAGTATCAAATTAAAGATCGTTCTGGTTAATAATATGTATTCAGTATTGGGATTTTAATGTACTGTAGTTATGTAAAATTATTTAAAACTGTCATTAAAATAATTTTCGCCTTTGAATAACTTTGTTTCTCTTAGTCTTCTTATATTATGAATCATCATGTGTGTGTCAATATTTTTTTTTGAGATTTCCATTTCTTCCTTATTTCAATGAATAATTTCTCTGTGAGAGGAGGCCTTAGTGAAACAGGGAAATTAGATGAACTTTCTGAGAAAAAAAAAAAAATAATACAATAGATCATTTACAGATTTCAATGAAAGTAAGAAGGTTGATATTATTCTTACTATTAGCTGCAATCGCTAAACATTGATGTTCGTCTAGCGTTCGTTTTCCTGCATTGGGTCTGTACATCTTTTCACAATAAATTCTCGTCTTATAGTTAATAGGAATTCCATTCAACTGCTCTGAAATATATTAAGCAAACTTTAAAAATACCTCTTTATTTTGATGATTTCACAGAGAAAATTTGATATGATATTACTAACTATAATGGGATTTATAAAAATATAATTAATTTGTACAACTACAATATACTTCTTTGATATGGATGAGAGACACTTTCATTTACACATTACTAAATAGCAAATTGAAGTGAAACTAAAAACCCAATCTGACATCAACACCTGTACAATTAATAGTTAATCACTATATTTGTACAATGAGCTTAAAACCAAAATTTGCGGTTAACAAATAAATAAAACAATCACTGCCAATAGTCTGGACATTTGAACGTCAATTATTGGCTTCATCAATTCTTCTCTTTAACCATAATTATTAAAACTTACAACAGTAGAATTACATGTAATAATTAATTATTATAAATATTCAAATATAAATTTATATTATAGCGAGAAATGTATTGTCGAAACATACCTAGTGATTTACATGCTGAAACCACTTTTGCAAGACATGTTGCATCCTTTATTATAGGATTATTAAGTATATTCAACTGCCTCAAATTCTTGAAACTCGACACGTCATTTGCCAAATGATCTATCTCTTTTATTTCATTACTGGAAACGTCTAATATCTCCAAATTTTCCAAATCATTCAATTCTTTGACTGTAGATAATTTATTGTTTGAAGCAATCAGTTCAACCAAGTGAATCTAAAATAGATTATAATAAATGATTATATTAGTTATTGGAATCCGCCAGAGAAACCCAAAACTGTATACATTACTCTACTTTCAAAAAGGTCTCTATAAAATATTTAGCTAGATCCTAGACCATGGGTTTAATTCTACTAACCAAACCCAATTTATGTCGAAGAAAGCAGCAGTATGAATGGTTCAATCCATCTTAACTTGTAAAGTCATAATCTAAAGCGTTTAAAAAAATATGTTGAATAAAATACAGCAGAAAGGAAGTATGAAAAATAAAATTAAAAAAGAAACTCACAGATATATATAAATTACATAGTTATGGAAGTTTAACACTAGAAATCAAGCATTTAAAACGTTCGAAAACGGTGTTGGCTGGGTTTTCATGTCAATATTATTAAGCTAATATTTTTTTTATTTCTTGAAAGTCAATTTTTTGTCACCGAAAATGGTTTGACAAATAAAATGAAGTATTTTTGGGCAAGTATTAGTAGCATGTTATACATATTTATGAAATATTTGAAAGATATCCTCGATATTTTTCACTTTAACCGGCCTTAATCCGTATATAAAAGATTGGCTTACTTTAATTAGGAAATAAATTGTATTTAGTATAATATAATATAATATTATATTATGTTATTTCCTAATTGAAGAAATCAAAGTTTGTTTTGTGAAAAAAAAATCTTTGACATAATGGAAAAAAGTGACGAGATCACTGTTCCTTAGATAAACTGGTCAAAGCCTGCAGAGATATTTACTTTAAAAAATAAAAATTATAGCTTTGAAATGAAGTTTCACAACCGTTTAATTATTTAAATAGTCTTATAAGTTGTTATTGTTTAAAGTCACGCAGGGTGTAGTATGGCTGATATGCGTTGAATGCAGGAGATGCCTACGTCAACGACTTTTCAGTGAAAAATCTGCATTTTCGGCAAAAAGGACAGAAAGGGCATTCTTCAAATGGACTTTTGCCTTTCCGAAAATATATTTAAATGAGGTATGTAGTCATCAAGGTGAAAATCCATAATACCTGTTGAATCCACTTGCTTCTCGACATTAAGACAAAGTTACAGGAATATCGTAAATATTTCATCCGTAAATTTGACCTCATCTTTCTTCACATTCCATTCTTTATATCATTATAAATGTAATCATAATATTATATTTTTTTGTATTTTATCTTAGATTAAGTGAGTACCTTCAGATTTTTGACGCAGAGAGGATCGAATCCCAGCATTGCCCTTCGATCAAGCTGTTGTCCCTTTATACTTAATTTCTTCAATGGGCAGTTATCTAGATTTTCGATTATTTCAATTTTATTAAAATCTAAGAACCTGCAAAAAAATTTAGTATCTTAATTAGTGAATTAAACTTATCTGTATAATTTTATCAATAAATGAAAAACATACAACAAAACAATTACAATGTTTATTTTTTCAGTTATTTTTACTTTAACTGCTAAAATTTTATCGAAAATAAACCACATTTTTCATGTTGTTTTTAATTATTTTAATCAAACGTACTGTTTTACAGTGTGTGTGTGTGTGTGTCAGAAATTATAGTTACAAATTTTGTATGAAAAAAATTACATTTTACCCTAATAGGGGAATAGGTAATGCTTATAAATGATCTCATTCATACCATATATAAAATACTCTTTCGTTCATCCTGTATACAACGACATACACACATACAATATAGACAAATATAACAAAGCCCAGGGGGAATCCCCCAAAATCACGAAAGAGAAGAGGACTGGTAGACAGGAACAACGTCGTAAGATAAAAGTTACGAGAGTACACTTTCCTTCATTACCTTTTATTCACCATTGGTTGTACCCGTACACAATTTCGGTGAGGTGTATTTGGAAGCAATGGGATGCTGTATCAAGGTCTAAATGTATCTAGAGAACTACTGTCTCATCAGGGAAGGTAGTAAGAAAGGTGAAAGTAGTAGTAGGAACGTTTATAGAGGGGTATAAAGGAGAGGGCCCACAACAAACTAGCTTGATGAACGCCGGCCTCGACTGGAAAGTACATCGAGTATTCTGATCTGCAACGAACTTCGAAATTGCGGTTAGGTAGGTAGTAAGGAAGAATAAGGAAGTATGTCTGGAGTAGAATATATTACAGTTTGAAGAGCAAGAGCTAGTGCCAAACCCGGTCAAATGCCTGATCAACATCCGAGAATCCCAGTCCAGTAGTTTTTGCTCTCCAGCACAGAGGAAACGGGGTACGCAACATGAATACCGTGCTTCACAGTACATACAATGGATATACAGTAGTTGTGGAACAACTACAACGGTAACATCCAGTACTACAATACAATAGGACAGTTGTAGACGGATAGCAAACTTGTGCGTTGGAAGAAGGGATTGAGCTTTAAGAAGAGGGAGGAGATATTTTAACGGGATTTACTTGGAGATCTTGGAGATGATTAAGAAAAGGCTAATTGGCTGATAAGATGAAGAGTGACTTGGCGACTTACCAGATTTAGGGAATATAACCAGAGTAGACAACTTTCAAAGAAGTGGAAAGTTTTTTGTTTTTTTTCCTTTCATAGCCCCTTTAAATTTCCAGATAATTATATATAATTATAGATCCTCAGGTGAATCTATTTACAAATTGTTTTGTATGTATATGGAAAGTGTGTAGTTCAAACAAATTTATGAGAGGAAAACTATTGCTTTTTGTGGGAGTTGGTGTAAGATTCATGGAGTTAGTAGATTGTATCTAGGGATTTATGCTTAGAAAGGCTACAAAGGAATTTTTTGAACCTCAGAGAGGTGAGCTGCTTTAGGTAGAAGATATAAAGGTGTGGGTGTGGAAAGAATATTCTCAATAACAGATAGTTTGGAATGATTTTCTAGATTTGGAGGTAATTTATAAGGTGTGGGGGAGGTCCCAAATTCATGAGACTTCGCTGTGACAATGGACCACGTTCGACGGAGAGGATAGGATATTTGTTTGTATTTCAGCATTTTTTTAGTGGTGGGCCAGAGGGATTTCTCAGTGGTAGATAGTGAAGATAAATAGAAATTGAAGGTTTCGGATCGGAGAAATTCCAGTCACCACTTAACCAGCTTAAACAACGGTGGGAAGGGTATCGTGTTCCACACAAACAGGGTGGGATTGACTTTGGATCAGATTAAATTTAGAATATTTGTGGGCAAGGAATCACTAGTATTGATTCTGGGATTGGGATTTGGTTTAGAATCCTGCCAGGTGCATTGCTGAAAGGAGGTGGTGAAAGAATTGAATGCGCTATCCAGTTCTTGCGGTAACTAGGTCATTGTAATTGGATAAGATTTCGCGGAAACAGTCTTAGATATTGGGGATCCTGATGAATGTGAGAGGGGCCTGTAATAATTCACAAATTATTATCTAATTTTAAAATGAACCTGTTTATTTCAAAAGTGAACATGAACTTGTTCATTTTAATAGATACTTAAATTCAAACAATAGCATGTTTTTGAGAAATCAAAATTAAAAATAGACTATTAAATAATTACTTACAATACTTTTAACAAACATAATGTCTTAAATCCGGATAGCTCTGTTATGTGGTTATTTTGTAAATACAGATGGGTCATATTTGTAATCTTCTCCAAGTTTTTAATTTCAGCAATTTTATTGTTTCTTAAATCAACAACTTCGAAATCCTTGTAGCTATTTAGAAGTCCCTAAAACAAATGTTTAATATATCAGCTCTTAAAGGTTCAAATGATCCACTTATACTTACTTCATTTAATTAATTTTTGTTGTCGGGTCGTCACTAGGGGGCTCAGTTTATACCTGAGTATCCCAAAGTGGTGAGGAGACGCCCGCCGCGGGCTAGGGTCGCTAAAACCTCTTAGCCCCCGTCCGGCGAGCGCCCAGAAAGAGATAGAGCGGGTGGACATATGGTCTTTCACCCTGGCTGCCGACCTAGTCGACGGGCAGCCTTAATTCGATTTGATCTGACTCCATAAGATCTTTAGAAGGTGTCTGTGCCCCGACAAAGCACTGTGTTCAGGAGAAGAGGTACAGGGTAGGTTTATAGGTAGTTTATGTGGTCTTAGAATGACCACGAATTCACACTCGGTATCTAAGGGTAGGCGAAAACCGTCCGGGTCCCAAAGGTGAGTGTGAACCAGAGAGAGGCAGACTGGATTGCCATGGGAGACACTGCTGGTAAAATTTTCAGGGCCACGGCAACCGTCGTCCGCGAGAGAGAGGTCTCTCCCAAGGAGGTGCTAGTTTTAGCGAGACGAAGGCAGAGATTCCCACTAAGATGGTGTGGGGTCTGACAAACGCCGGACTACAACACAGCGAGGTTAGGAAAGAGAGATGCAGAGGTAGTTGAATGAGAGGTCCATGGTTTTGAGTAGAGCAGCAGGCGCCAGTGCAGAGAGAGAGAGAGAGAGAGAGAGAGAGAGAGAGAGAGAGAGAGAGAGAGAGAGAGAGAGAGAGAGAGAGAGAGAGAGAAGTGTTCAAGGTCCCGGTTGTTTTCTGTCTGAGCTCTGACTCAGGGGCTCGGACCTATATAGCCGGCTCGCCTGGAGGGGATGGCCACCCACCAGGTGGCTAGAGACGAAGTGGGGATGGGCCCCACTCTACTGACTCCTCCCCCTACTCTCACTGACGTCATAATCTTTATGAAGGTAATGAAAAATAGGTACATATTTTCTGATATTATTTGATGATATAGATACAAGGTCTGATACGAGAAGAGGGTGACTTATAATTATTTGTGATTAAGAGGTGGCCACAACAGTTGTTTTAACATTGAATAAGAGATAATAGTATACCATACGATGTTTACCATGTTACCGAACTATCAACAAATTGACGGAAGTAGTTGAAAAAGAGGCCCTATTCAGGGTAACTGGTCGGTTGGGTCAGTTCTTATTTCAAAGAATAAAGAAAAAATCAATTTGCTTTGAAAAAAAATCTCTTACCCGTCAGATTAAGAGATCTGACTCCGGTCTGCTAGTCTAGCATTATAAGTACTACAAAATGGTAGGGTAAATAAACCTATGCTGTAATTGTGGGCATGATACCTTGCAAAAATGAGATTTTTTCTTTATACTTTGAAAAAAAAACATATTCTTATTATTTAGTCCAGGAAACGAAAAAACAAAAGATAAAAACAAAATCATGAGTGCCGTGTTTGACATACTCCCACCAACAACTAACTATTCAACATATGTACCAAAAATCAGAAATACATAATTTTTTTTTTTTTTTTTTTTTTTTTTTTTTTTTTCTTAGCTCTCAAACTTATAAAATAGGATGTGGGAAAATTATTTTGGGCTAATGAGTGCCTTTCACTAAGGGGAGTCCCCCATTTGAAGGATGTATGAGAAGGATATAGGGTGTGGAACGCCTAAAGGAGGCGGGTGGAATCAGGAAGGTAGTGAGAGTCTACCGAGGGTGGAGCCTAGGGGTACCTAGGCAAGGGTTTGTAGTCGGCCAGGTCAAGCCTGGCCAGCCCCGGCAGGGGCCTGAAATAAGTCGGCCTCTCGGCCGGAAGGTCGACCCTGCTTAAACAGGTAGATGGGGTCTTGTAGCTTCGGAGATCGGCCTCGATCTCTCGGCTGGGTGTTGATCTTCAGTCTCCGTCAGGGGGCTAGGGTTCGATCACGTCCATCTGTCTCCAGGCTTCAGCGGTCCAGCAGTGCTTCCATCTGACGGGCATTGGTGGTGGTTGAAGGTCGGAGAATACTGGGTTGTGGCTGTGTCGGAGTGAGTCAAAAAATTTGATGTGTCTTCTCTTGATGAAATCTTGAATGGTGAGCACTTCAAATTTTTTATGCATCTCGTCTGCCTTCATTCGGTCGAACGGGGTATGTTTGAGTTTTCCTATTTAATAATATGCTTCTATGTTATAATTATACAACGTTTTCCATTTGGCGAGTATTTGCGTATTTATTAAAAATATTTTCCTTTGTCCAATATTAATTTTTACCATGAATAGACCGCTTTGAGAAAAATTGTGAAAATTCCTGATTTTTAAAGCTCGTCATCTATTAAACCATTAACTCGACAGAAAAAAATTTTTACAGGCAATTTTGTGTTCTTTAATTTTGTATATAACGTCACTCACAAATTCATTCACACCATCTTATAATTATTCGTTTTCATAATTTATATCATGAACAATATCTAGGAGAAAACTAATGCCTGGGTTTTTACAAAATGTTTTATATTCTAAATATTATTAAAACCTAAAAAAATATTATTTTAGATTATACAATATACAATAAATTATCAAATTTATTCATCAGAACAATTTATGTATGTTGTAAGTAGAAGCATCTTAAATTTTTTTTTTTTTTGATTTGCCTCAATTAAAAAGGCATACCTGATAAAAAAGATAATAGAAAAATGTTTGATTTGTAATTAAAACTAACCAAAAATCAGCAATAGAATCTTCACTCATAAAACTGTTCACATGAATAATTTAATAAGACTACCTTCAGTTAAAAAAGATAAACATATAAAAGGGATTGGTTTTAAAATTTTGTTTACTAAAAGCTTGATAAACTTGTCCATGTTGATTGTGTAAAAATTGAAAATGTTTCATTGGTGTGAACGAATTTGTGAGTCACTGTTTGTTTTCAATAATTTTAAGCGAGATGTTAGAGAAAAAATAACCTTTCAACAGCCTCCTTTGTCCTCACCCCCCACCCTCAATTGTGAAAATTTCACAATTATTTCACATTCAACTCTCGCTATACCCTAAAGCATTAACTCTAGAAAAAAATGAATAAAAATATTTTTATAGGCAATTTTCCGTTTTTTAATTTTGTATTTACGTATAGTATAAGCGAGATATTTGAGTAAACCCGAAAAAATTACCTTTAAACCACCCCCCCCCTTGTCCTCACCCACAATCACTTTTAATATGTTGTACAGGGCACTCCCCCCAACAACTGTACCAAAAATCAGAACTACATGATTTTTTTTTCCAATCTTCATACTTTGGCCTTCGTTCCCTGAACTAATACAAGAGGTTCGCTTATTGCGCAATACTAAAAACCAAATACCAAAAACAAAAAAGCTATAGGTGTAGTTGTTGGATCGGTTGGTTAACAACTCATTGTATTTGAGCTGCCACACTTATTTGTAAAATCATTTTTAAAATACGGTGATTGTCTCTCTTATCTCAAATAAGACCCAAAATTTTATGAAAAGATGTTTCACGTACCAATTTACAAATTGCTCTGTAACTCAAAACCAAGTGGGTTTTTCTTGATTGTTCTTTTGTCTCTTTTAACACACTTTTAACTACATTATCTGTTAAAATAACCATGTCACGGATTCTTGATTCGGAACAAATGAAACTCAGCGCATTGTTAAGTGGTTGCTATGACGCGGAGTATTTATTACGGTCGTCAAGACGACTGGTTTGTCATTGAAAAAAAGTAACTTAGGTTTAGACTTTTGAAAATAATCTGTACATCTAAGCAAGGATAAAGTTCTTATTTTAAGGGCAATTATGTAATTTTCAAAATACTTGAGATCACGAAAAAAATTTTGTGATTTAAATTTGTAGAAAAAAACTTTAATAAAACACTTATAAGCATTTTAAATCAACACATATAGCAAATTTTTTTTAATAAATTTTTTAGAAAGGTTTAATTTTGTTGAAAACATCCCCCATATCGTTTGAATTACTCAAAAGTCTATATAAAAATAAATTTACGGGCAAGGAATGCTCTTGATATCCACTTATGTCGTATATTTGGTTATGAGTCAGGTGTACTTTACAATAGCCAATATTATTTTTTCAACTGTTCGCACATCAAAATTGCAACACTTGATTTTTCTAATACATTTCATGACGTGACTTTGGTGTATTGGGTGTAGCAGTGGTTTACATCACTCGATCCGATTGGGCGTGAATTCTGTGGTTCCCTGGTTGAGGTGGTAATTCTTTCATTGGTGAGGTGACCGAGTCAGGGGTTGAGTAAAACTGGTGATATCATATTAGCTTGAAATCTCATAATTCGTTGGCAGTATAAAAGACGTTGAGAAAAAAAGAAAATAATATTTAATTACACGTGCACAACACGTCCAAATACCAAGCACTAACGCTCTTGCCACATTAGCCTTGATATCAGTAGCAGGCCGTGGCGTGAGGAATCAATTGGATGTATGTCCCATCTCGAAATTTATGAAAAACAAAAATTGTTATACCCACCAACAGAACATTTGTATTTATTTTGTTATTAGCCCTCCTAATATCCTGTATTCCTGAATAAACCCCCATTTACGCGCATTGCAGGACCAAAAATCTGTATTTGGCAGGTGCAGGAAGAATCTGAGGTGAATTAGAAAAATAAATAATTTGAATCCCGACCAACAGATGGCAGCACATTTGGTCCTAAATGTATCTCCGGAATAATTCAATCACAAATAAATTAAACAATATTTTGAAAACGGATTATTAGACAAAAATAACGTAAACTTTTATGAGTATAAAGATTTATAATTTTTGATGCTTTTCCTTAAAAAACTTACCCCAGGTTGCTGGATAAGGGTGGGGATTCTGAACCAAAATTTAAAATACAATAAATAGATCCATTGTTGTCAGCAGTGCTTACCTGCTTTGTTATAACCTGCCCATTCAAAACAAAATCAACATCAAAATTTATTTATAACTATACAGTTATAACTGTATATAATAATTAAATGGTGAAATTAACTTGCATTGCTGTAAATTTTCTAAAAATATAATTGCTATCAGTTTTTGACATTCAAAAAATCTATGGAATCTAGTTTTTTAAGAGTAGGCTTCCTAATAATAATATTTTAGTAATGGGTAGAGCATAATATAGTGAAAGTGGTATTTTACCTGAAACATGTTTTGTAGACAGCAAATTTTTATTTCTTGATTAGCACCTTAAAGACTCTACAACTAAAACCTATTATGTAATTTTAAAATGAGCATGCAATTACATCACTAGTATGTGTGTAAAATTAAATTAATAATAAACCTGTGAAAAGCCAATTAGGCAGATGTAGAATAAACTGAATTGAGTACCGTAACAAACTAACAATGTATATGTGTCACATCTTCCAAAATCTAACAGTTCAAACATTTTAAATTAGTTATTTATGTTATTAGTTATATATGTGTGCTTATTTTACCTGGATTTCAGTGTTAAATATTTTTGCCAGTAACCAAACCGGCATGTGCATTGAGATATGTCTCACACGTAATATTAAAAAATATTAATGTGATACTAATAAATTAATTAATATTAATTATTTGCAGAAGTAGCCAATATGGACAATCAGCTGCAAGGAAATACTCTACAAAATATAGTTTCAAGCAATGAAAAGAAAGTTGAGGATGATTTTCAATTGGATGGCAATTCTATTGAAAAACCTAAGCCACAAACTATGCAAACGAAACATGAAGCACAACTTCGCAGTAAATTGATTTCAAAGGTTCCTGAAGTTATTAAATAAAATATATTAATAGTTTTGGTTTCTTATAACATTTAAACAGTTTGTTTCAACTTTTTATGTCAACATCAAATTATGATATTTTATAATTGGTTCATTGATTATACACTCATTTATGTTTAAGTTTTAAGTATTGAATCGCCTAAAACATAGGTTGTTTTCAAATCATCAATTAGATTAGATTGGGGTGAATAAAACTGTTATAATTCCCTACTCTACAGCAAGCCTAATTTTCTGACAAATTTTCATCAGTGCAGTGGAAGTGATTTAGTTACCCAATTTATCAAGGAATGCGGATGCAACATTCACTCATCAAGCTTTCAACTTCTTCTTGGAGAATTGCTAACACGATTTTAATGACAGTTTCAATCAGTTTTTTAAATTGTACTTTAAGAGAAATTCGGAATTGTGTGTTACTAATTGGGATGTTGAAATCTTTAATTTGATACTTAACTTAATATGCTGGAAAATATTCATGTTTTTGTTACCAAGTAATTAATGACACTCAATCATATTTTATGAAAATTTATTACAGTACAGTATTTTTCTTGGTACTCTGTTGTATGCCCTGGATGAACTGCAACAATTTCCACTGCTCTAACTGCTATCCCCGCCCTGCACTTATAAACAGTATATGAACAGACATAATTGACATAACAGACCACTTACTATACATGCTTCAAACCTTTGAACGCTGTATACATTCCTCTGCCACGTACCAGCTTAATTCACATCAAGCTAATCACTATTTACACTTGGGCCTTATTGCTTAAATATTTGTTGTGGGAAGTTTTTAACTTGTTTTTAGTAGATATTAGGGTTTTGTTAGCTTTATATATATATTTTGTAAGTTAATCTGACTGAAAGTATGTTTTTGCAAAGGAATGGTCAATAATGGAAACAAGATGTAATAATAAATCATTATTCAAACAAAGTTGGTAATTTTCTTTCTGAGGTGTGACAGATGGTAAATCTGGATAAGAGGCCAGAGTATGAATAGCAGTTTAAGTAGTAGAGGCTGATCCCAGGTAAAAAAACAGATTAGCACCCTATTTTCTGTGTATCTCGGTGTGAAATTTCAAGTCTCTACATCAGACATGGGACTCGTAATATCTAGATTTTATATCTAACATTGATTTTCCATAAAAATTTTTTACTATTATTAAATTAAATTTTAAAGTTGCTAACTAGTTCCATAAATAAAAAAATCTGCAAATATGGAGGACCAACCAATAAATCTAATGGCTTAAGAGAAAATTGTGTCACATTATTAAAGGTTTTCCAGACTACCTAATTACAAATTTAATAACTGTTACCATGTATATAGAAACTTGTGGTTTATAACAATGTAACTAAAACACAGACCTTGACTCACCTCAAACTCTTAAGTAATAATGTTAAACAATTAAAATAATTTCTCCACTTACATAATTGTTTTTATTGCTTTGAGCATTGCTATCAACAATTGATGGTTACTGTCAAAGATAAAAAAAAACATAATTAATCATTATAAATATTTGATACATTTGTTAATAGTTAGACTATGAACATAACTTTTGGAATAAATATTACTAAGTTAAATTACTTCAATACTTTAATAAGTTAATTATTTGTTGGATATATAATAAAAGTAAAAAGCTAACCCACTAATTAACTTAGACTGATTTTTATATTTCCATAATGCAAATAAAAGACATGCTAATGTATTTTTTTCCGGATATATTTTTCTACCTTCCTCATTGATATTTAATTATATTCTTTATTCAAATAAAGATTGAAATCATAATTTCTAGACATTAATTACTTAAAAATTTAGTGGTTTAAATAATAAATCTTCCACTTTGATTTAAGTATTTTTAGAGCGCGAATTTCTTTGAAATTATGTTTTATAAAAGTTTATATTTTGGCATATCACTAAATAATATTTCATTAATATTAGTTCACCTAAGAATGCTATGACCAATGTAATTTTATTTTAAAATGTGCATAGAAATAGTACTTTATATCTGAGATGCGAAACCAAGTATTTAATTGACCTGGGAAAACCAAGCATAGTTTGTGAGGGAAGGTGGATTGCCAGGGGCAGGTAGCAGCTTATGTGAAAAAAAAGTGTCACTTATTGGCAGACATTAACAAGAGACCGAAATGATTTTTAGTTAGTATGAAGCAAGAGAGGTGAGAATCAATTGAAGAGACCACCCACTTCCCAGCTTCGGAGAATGTAGCCACATTATTGTTTGTATGAAGTAACTATTATTTAGATCATGTATAAATTTCTGTATTTAACTATATTAATATGAAATATTTGAAATAGATGGAATTATGTATTAGAACCAATAAAACTATAGATTATATAAAATGAAGTGTTATAAAATAAACTATTATTTATTATGATTTTTTTTATAAATGCCCTTTGAATTTTTATGAATAAGAAAGTAAATATTATACCATACATGAGATATTGTTATAATTGATAAATATCTTATTTTTCAGGATTATGGTGACTATACTGAAATCGATGAAAAAGATTTTTTTCCAGCTTGTGTAACATCCCCTGAAATGGTTGTACATTTGTATACAAGGGGTGTACCTAGGTGTGAGATCTTTGACTACCATTTGAAAATATTAGCTGGTAAACACCTTGAGGCTAATTTTTTTAAAATGAATGCCAAATATGCTCCAATTTTAACAGGTATCTATTTAAAAAAATAATATCAAAACATATAAATAGTATTTACTTGTAATATTAATAATCGTTAGTTTCGCTATGTGATCCTGTTTTTTTTAAAATAATTATTAGCCAAAGAAAAAAGATATTGAAAGATTCTTGACAATGACCGGGGAAGCTAGTGGACAGCTAAATATTTTTGATATTGGTTAGGTCACATGTTCAATATGGATAGCACCCCTTAAGTGTTCTATTAATACCAACTAAAAATCTCTAAACTATGTCTACTGCATCAATTCATACTGAATTTTCTAGAGCAGATGTTTGATAGTAAATGCCTAAAATTGTTATAATTATTGATTCATTTAAAAGCAAACAAATGGGTAGCATACAAAAAAATCTTATGGCTAAAAAATATAGGCCTCTGTGGCAAAACAGAGTCTCATACGATCTGATGAGCATTGATGGTGGATTTCTTAGTGAAGCTAGTTAGATAGAAGTCCTACGTAGGATGTTCCTCTTCAAATTTACATTGAAGATGTAGTCCGCTTTTAGGATCAGGCAAGCTACGAAAATCGTTTTGACATTTACATTACTAACATACACATAATGGCACTCGTAACTGAATATTGGCACTCTAATTTCAAACAGAATATTTGCTTCGGTGGATATCACACTTTTTCAATGGATAATTTTCCATTGCGTGCGCCAAAAATTTATAACGATCAAACACATTTTCTGGTTCAATACTCCCGTGGTGTCCCACATTGCCTCGTCGGTTTGTATCTGTCGTTTGGTCTTCATGCACCTGTTCCATTAAGTTGGACTGTTCTTTAACCCTGAACATTTCAATCGCCTGGTTGTAGACGTGGCTAGACGTATTTTCTTATTCATTCCCCAGATTTAATCTTGGCAGCGTCCATAGTAGGGGGGGGGCAGTGGCATACATTTTGTTGTAATCACCAGAATCAAGGATAATAAACATGCAATTTAACACTAATGCGTGATGATTCTATTAATCGGCCCAACTCGACATCGACATTTGTACGCTTAATTATTGAAAAAAGAAACCACCCACGCTATGAATTTGGAATTGGCGATGGGAATGGGCGATAGAAATACGGATTGACAGCTTATAGCAGACATGAAAGACGGACAAGGGAAACTTAAACGTAAAAAAAGAGGATAAATTAGTAAGAGTGAGCATATAAGTAATATAATAATATATAAGTAATCCAAAAATAGAGGCTTGCCTCTTAAGAAAGGTTGTGAACCTAATTTAGAGATGAAAAAAAATGTGTGACGATCGTGTTAATATGTATATATATATGTATAGAGAATATTTTGGACTCCATAAAATTACTTGCTAACTTTTTGCATCGGCCTCCTATTGGACTTTTCAAGGACTGAAAGAGTGATCCATTTTTTAGTTGGACGTCACTTTGGTGTCAATACTACCCAATATGAAGCAATTGGGATTAGGTCCTGCCAGAGAGAAGTCTCTCTTTTATCTATGAATCCAGCAACCCCCCCCCTCCCCAAAAAAAGTAATCCTATGCACAACACTGGTTAAACCCTTTGTTTCCAAGGCAATAATGACCAACTTCTATTGGATGTGTATTGTATTACATTCAATTTTATTACATAAACAAATAAAATAAAATTCATAGCCCAGCACTAAATTTATAAACAACTGTCAGTGATACATGGTTCCTTACTTTTCAGTTTCTTAATTAACTTTATTTTTACTTCCAAAAACATGATATTCATTTTTGTTACAGAGAGGTTAGAGATTAAGGCGATACCTACTTTACTAATTGTAATTGGTGGAAAAACGAAAGCCTTTATTGCGTTCTCTGATCTAGGGGAATGTGATGAATTTCCAACGGAGGTATTGGAGTGGCGCTTAGGAACAACTGGTATTATAAAATATGAAGAGGATTATGGTAAGCCCGCCAATAAAATCAAGACTAGCCCAACCAATAAAATACCCGAAAGAACCATTCGGTTCTACATCGGAGAAAATGAAAGATCAGATGAACCAATCCCAGAAAGACCCGTTCGGTTCTACATCGGAGAAAATGAAAGCTCAGATGAATCAATCCCAGAAAGACCCGTTCGGTTCTACATTGGAGAAAATGAAAGCTCAGATGAATCAATCCCAGAAAGACCCGTTCGGTTCTACATCGGAGAAAATGAAAGCCAAGATGAATCAATCCCAGAAAGACCCGTTCGGTTCTACGCCGGAAAAAATGAAAGCCAAGATGAATCAGATTGAAAATTATAATTTACTATAAACATAAGATTTATATTAGTTTGACTCGTGTTATTTTTCTGACAAATAAAATGTGTAGCTATATTTGTGTTATTTATTTATAATATGTTTAACTTATTTTATAATCTATAAGCACCCTCACACTGAGACAGTAGTAGCAGCCAGTAGCCAGTTTTGTGTGGATGTGGTGAGTGCAGCATTGTCACCGGATGTGTGAGAACAACGAGGAGGTTGATGACGAGTATGAGGAAGCTGTTGATGTGGCTGTGATTTTTGAGGTGTGCTAAAAACGATTATCAACTTTGTTTCCCGCTTAAAAAATATCTTCACCACGTTTCTTGGTCAGTCCGTTATTTTTCACAAATTATATCACGTGTGACAAATAATAAATGTTCACGATGACACATAACAAAACGGCGTTACAGCCACAACATGAACATCCTCACCCTTTTGCAAGCCAAACCCCCTTTTTGAGCTAATTCTACGGGGCTGAGGATACTACACATTCGGGATGACCGATTCATCAATACACAGCAATCGATATCAATTATTTTTTCGAACACTCGATGGTTTGAGCGCGCACTTTTAAAAAGTTCCCTCCCACCCAACACCGATCCAGTTCCACAGTATACCGATCTTATATCATACGTCCTATTGAATAGTGTTTACTTAACTACACACTACACCTGCGAAATATTCACATTTTTAATTTATATAAAAAAATCGGGTATATTATTAATTTCAGTTAGCTAAACTAGTATACTTGTCTAATTAATTGTTAATTACTCTTGTTAATTGCACGTGAAAAATGCTGGGAATAGAAACACTTTGTATTGGTTTTATACACGTGACACCTAAAAACAAGTAACAAAGATAGGTTACGCATATTTTTTATTCAGCTGGCAACCATCTCACTTCTCGGCAATGGCGCCCCCCCCCTTCTGACAAACACCTTTGTTTTGCAATTGTCCCTATATCTCATCACATGCTAAAATATTTTTTTTAAAAATCCTTTCTACACTATATTTCACAATTGAACCAAAGTGATTAATGTGGATATCTTTGGAATAATCTTTGCCAGTGTAGAACTTTTAATACAACCATAGGTCTCTTTTAAATGTAATTTTGATAAAAAGTAGTTCCCTGAAAAAACGTTATGTCAGCTGTTGTCATTTTTAATAAAATAAGGTTAGCACTAATAAACATCAAAATTTTCACTTCCGATCGCTGATAAGAGTAAAAATTAGTATAATTTTATTAATATACTCCATTATTTCCAAGGTAAATCATTTACTTTAATCAATTATATTTAATTTTACACAAAAGTATTGAAATGTGAGAAAAATCGTGAATGGATCACCTTTCAGAATCCTGGTGAAACATATTTGGAGCTAGTTTGCTCATATGTTTTTAATATTTTCTGTATAAGAAAATGAAATAATTAAATTGTGAAAATAACTTAGGTTGCTGTATATTTTTTAACTTATAATTTTAATCAGTATTGCATAATTTAAAAATGTGCATATGTATACATAGTGAGCTATGTATGTGAAATTAAATCTTAAACCTTACTCCCTGTTAAAGCCAATGAGGCTGGCGTAGAATAAACTGAATTGAGTATCCTAACAAACCAACAATTTATTTGTGCCACATCATCAAAATCTAACAGTTAAAAAATTTTAAATTAATTATTTATATTCTATTGTCTTACTTGTATTGGCTTATTCTACTGTCTTACGGCTCTTAGTGTTGAATTTTTATTGGAATAATGAAAGTATAATTATTTTTGCCAGCAACGAAACTGGCATGTGCATTGAGTTATGTCTCACACATTATATTAAAAAACATATCTTAATTATTTACTTACAGAAATAGCAATTATGAGCAAGCAGCCATTGTGAAAAATAATGTTTCACCTATCGAAGAGAAAGTTGGATATAATGATAATTACAGATTGTGATAACAATTATTTTAAAACAATGGAGGAACAAAATTGCAGGAAGCACAGTTTTGTTCCAAATTTTGGGATGAATGGATTTTTAAGGTTCCTTAAGTTATTGAATAAAATAAATTAATAGTATTGGTTTTTTATAACATTTAAACAGTTTTTTAAACTTTTTATGTCAACATCAAATTGTGTTATTTTAAATTACACTCCAAGTTTTAACTTTCGAATTGCGTGGAGAATAAAACTGTAATATGGCTGCAATAGTCTATTGTACAGTTGTCATAACTTCCTGCCATACAGCAGGCCTAATTTTCTGACAGATTTTTCCACAATGCAGTGGGAGTAATTTAGTTAACCAATTTCATTGAGTTGTCAATGAATGTGGATCCAACTTTTACTCATCAAGATTTCAAAGTTTTTTTCAGAACGGTTTACACGATTTTAATGTAATTTTAGATTAACACAAATTAGGAATCAGGGTAAGCTAGGGGAATTGGGAAGTACTTTTTCAAAATTAAGCCTTTAAGACCTCACATGTTTTATTTTTTATTACTATGGAGAACTCTACTAACAAAACGAAATTGGTCCTTTATTTCTCCTCCAGTCTATCAGATATAGTTTGTCACAGAAACAAGGTGTGTTATTTCTCCGTAAAGTTGTTGTTGAGTAAATAGGACCCAATGTTCCCTCTGGCGTTAATTTTTACAAAATAAAATGAGGATTGCCATGCAATTTCCCCTATAAATGTTATAATATTTATATAAATTTACTCTAATAAAATATTTTTTAAATCTAAAAATGTACCACCCAATTCTCCTCTTCTAATCTAAATATTATTAATCATGACATCAAGATTAAATTGATATCTTACTCAATGTGCTAGAAAATATTTATGTTTTTGTTATACCTATTTATGTTTTTTAGATATGGCAGTATTCTTGGTAAAATACTGTTTCGTACTTGGGGTGAGATCCTATTGCCCCAACAGCTATCTCGACCCTTTAATAAATAGTGTGAACAGATATAACCACTTAATATTCTGTAATTCGTATTAAACTGCAAGCCTTTGAACATTGTTTACTTTCTGCTCTCATGCTCCTTAAACCAGCTCAATATACTTAGAGCTGGACACTGTGCATACTTGTGCCTTGTTCCTTAAATGTGTGCTGTGAGAAAGTTTAGTACATATGTAGGGTTTTTGTTAGCTTTATATTTATGTATTGTGTTGGTTAACCTGACTGAAAGTTTTTTTTTGTTTTTTTTAGTGAGTAGACAATAAACCATCATTCAAAAAAGTTAGTAATTTTCCTAGTTCTGAGGTGTGACAGAGGTAACACTCAGGATGGCTGGTTGGAGAAGGGATAGTAGTTGGAGCACTATCCCTGCTAAAGCTGTAGCAGTTCATCCCAGCTATAAAATAGACTAGCACCCTGTTTTCCATGTTGTTGCAGTTTCAAATGGGCCTCCATGTGAAATTTCAGTTCTCTAGGTTGACCATGGGACTCCATAAATAAAAAATCAGATAGAAACTTGTGGTTTGGAGCAATTTAACTAAAACACAGACATTTATTTACCTTGAACTCTTAAGTAATAATGTTAAACAAGTAAAATATTTTTTTTTATTGCTTTGAACAATTGATTGTTATTTTATAAAATAGCAAAATTCAGTTTTATTTATAATTTTTAGTAAAAGCCAATAAAAAAACCCTATAATTAATCTTATTTGATTCATTAGTTAATAATAAAACTATGAACAAAACTTGGTAATAAATATAATTATTAGGTATTTCCTTTTGGATAAAATTCATCTAAAGCTTTTTGTTATATATTCTGCTTATCTTATCATTGTTTAAATTTATTTGTTGCTAAAATAAAGATTGAAATCAAAATTTATAGACATTCATTACATAACTAACTAGTGATTTAAATAAATATATATTTTGCTTTAATTTAAGTGTTTTATAAATATAAATATACCATGAATTTCTTTGGTGCTATACTGTATTAATATTGTAAACATAATATTTTATTGTTTAACATATCGATAAATTATATTTCATTAGATTAATTCACATGCCAGTTTTTTACTATCTTAAATTTTTACTATCAAATACATGCCAGTATATGAAAAACTATCTTATTATTTTTCAGAGTGATGGAAATTGAGGAAAAAGAATTTTACCCAGGTTGTAAGGAAATACCAAATATGGTCATGCATTTTTATTCAAAGGATGCACCTAGATGTAAAACCTTTGATCACCATCTGAAGATATTGGCTACTGGTCACTTTAAGACTAAATTTGTAAAAATAATGGGGAAAATGCTACAGACCTCGCAGGTGTCTATTGTAAAAAATAATATCAATACTTATTAATAGCACTTGCTTTTAATATTAATAATAATTAGTTGTGCTTTTGATCTTACTGTTTTTATACACTGCCCTACAAAAAAAAGTAGTGCACTAAGAAAAGTTATTAAGAATGAGCGCACAATAAAAAGTTAATTATTTAATAAAAAGAATATTCAAAAATAATTTTTGAAGGGAAGTGACTTGTTTTCTTTTCAATAAAGCTGTTTATCTTATTAAATCCTTTACGTTATTGTTTAGAAAAAAACTAAAACTTTTATCATCAATTACTTTTGTAATTTCTTGTTTAACTGATCTCTAAAAAATTAGCAAAAGGTTTTTTTTATTTATTTTTTTTAAATCTTATTTAAGGTTTTGACTGTCGAAAAAGTTAGCCCGTGTTGTTGCTTTAATGGAAGGCGGTCAAAGCCAAAGAAATGGAGTCAGTGCATTGGGCTTACCTAAAACTACTCTTTCGGAGAGCAATTACGTGTTACCGTGGGACAAGTTTGTCCACACACAGACATGGCTCAGGCTGGTCGTGAGTGACAGAGCTAAGCGATTACTAGTTAATTGTACTACACCTGGTGCATCTTGCTCTTGTATTTGGGTTAAAGCTTTATATGGCTCTAATTTTGTTGAGGCCAGTAGGTAACAATTTTAAAAAAGTGTTAGGAAGCTTGACATGTTCTACGTGCATAAGAATAACATGAAATTACATCTTGTTCCATTATTGAGTTAAGACTAATTTTTTGTTTACACAAAGTTAGAATCGAGAGCAACTTTGCCCTTCTTCCCACCCCTTCTTTCAACATGTGTATCATAATATTTTCAGATCTCTAGTACTTATTTTTTCTTTCATCCATTTGAAAAAAAATTTTCACAACACCTATTGTAAAAAATAAAACCTACCATGGTAGCTCCTATAGTTGGTATAAGAGGCCTCGCCAACAAGGACTTGGACCCCCCTTGCTCTTCGCATTTTATGAGGAAGAAGTGCAGGTCCCATAAATATTCCAACACAACTCACACTCATAGAGGAATGCACTTTGGTTCCGTAAATAGACAAGGGTAGTCTGTTTTTTTCCATTCAAAAGTGCATATCTCGATAACCCATTACTTCACAATTACCATTCACTTAGTTTTTGCGGAGAAAAATTACATCTATTTTCTTTTGTTACATAAATTTCTATTTTTCATCATAAAATTGGGTATAGTGAAAAAATAAAAAAATAAAATAAAAAGTTCAAAGGATATTTTTTGTACAATTTACAGAAAACATTTCTACAGAAAATACCAATTTTTGGTTAACCTCAGGATTTTAATTACAAAAGTAAATAATTTATTATTTATTAGTATGTATTAATATAAAACAATAATAGACATATTATGTGAAAAATATAAAATTAATTACAAAAGGATATAATTTGTGTTTTAAAAAATACTAGAAATATTGAATTAATTAGAAAACCATATAATTTGTATGTTCTATTTTAAAAAAACTATGAGATATGAAAAATATGAAATTAGTTGTAAAAGGATGTATATAATTTGTACTTTTGTTTTAAGAAAATATTAGAAATAGGAAAAATATGGAATGTTTTACAACATAATTTGTTTAATATTAAATGTATGTGTATTTTTTATTTAACTGGTGAATTGGAATTTATGACTAAATTTCAAAATTATTTTGAGTAAGACTGTGCCACCTGTCGCTAAGTATGTTTTTTTAGCTGGGAAATGGGTCTTTTAACGCTCATGATAGGTCAATATTTGTAGCAACTTATTATTTGAGATCTAGGGAAGAAGACTGACTCAGGTCCCCCCATATCTTCACCGTTTATGGCCCCATTTATGAGTTCTAGATGTCCATACCCAGGATTTTTGCCAAGAATTGTTGAAAATGTCAACATCAACAATCGGCCCTTGTCGTTGTCCATGTTTTTTTAATTCGTTCTCAACTTTTTCGGCAATGTCAAGTTGTTTGCCTCAAAGTTTGCCTCAAGTTGTAATATTGCACGAGGCAAACATGACAAATGCGATTGAACTAAAGCTAAATCCATTGTCATTTTAGTTTAGCATAATACGCCCTTCATTTTTGTCCCCAATTGGGTATTCTCAGAAACTGTGAGAATAAATTTCTCAATTTCGTGACATGTTCTGCATAAAGCATCGCTGTCTCTGGCCATTTTCCCCATCGAGCAATCAACGGGTTCTGCAGGGAGTGGAAATTGGGGTAACTTTGAAAATTTCGATTAAGCTGTTGTTGACAAAGCGAGACACCGTTTCGAAATTTGTTCTCTCTATCACCTTACTGGAGATTAAAAAAGAGTTAGGGTATTTTCCGGATGTAATTATCAAATCACAATTATAAAGCCCTTGGAATCTTAGGTTTGGTCTACCATTGCGTAAACAAAGTGATCCCGTATTTGTTGTCGAATTTTTGACAGGTTTGACTCGTAATGTCGTTGACATGTTTGCAGGTATTTTTTTCTTAAGTGCTGTCGTCTGGAATTTTTAATTTTATATTTTTTTGTGAAAAACGTATTGAAAGATTACGACTATAATTTGTTGAAGGGAATGTTTGAACTTACCATAGCTTAGCATAAATCTTTCCTGCATTGTTTCGGAGCTTCCAAAGCTAAGCTGCATTCAGTAAGTAATGTTTGGACAGGTTTAAAACTACTTCGACGAGAATCAGTCAGCTGTTTATGTCCAGGTAATTTTTAAAAAACCTGAGTTACAGTGAGTATCTAGTTGGGATTTTCTTTCACGCCCAATAGCTTTCTCACATGACGGGCAGAACAGTCTTTTCATCGAACTGGAGCTCACCATGAAACTTGGTATCTATACGAATATAATAATTATCCGTTCTACGTTGAAAAGTTACCCCCTACCACCTTATTTCACCTCACAAATACAAGTATCAGACATCGACTTTAACTTAAAAACAGCTAGATTAAACTTTCTTCTACAACCCACTGATACAAAGACAGTATCAGCCTAGGAGGATGGAAGAGTAATGACAAGGGCATAAGGGAACTGCATTGGGGCCAAGTGGTGGGGATAGAAATTCCGGTGGGCTGCCATATGCAATAGGATCAGTCCCATGAGTTTTGCTTGTGAAAAAAAAGTGCATATTAAAAACCTAATTGTTTGAAATATTTTCGTGTGTTACATAAAGATTTTAGCCCTTGGTTTACAACAATGATCATTTGTTCTGATAACGGATGTTCTAATAGGACAAACATCAAGCGAAAACTCGGAGTTTCGTTCCACATATAAGTTAGACAATTTCTCATTTGCTTGAATTCAGTACTAAAGGAATACTACAAGTCCAAATTTAAAAATAATAATAATGATAATTAATAATTATCAGTCCTAAGAGACTATTGGACCGTCCACCAAATTCGTTCGGTTTTAAGGTGGGTTTTTAAACAGTTAATAAAGTAAACACAGGACTAGTTGGGATTTTGTATGCATTATATTTTTAAATAATTAAGTAAGACAATAACTAACAACCGTAAAAAGCTTTATTTCTTTTAAAATAGATTAAACATTGAAATAACGCCTTTAAACTAGACGTATCAGGTGGATGCTCCAAACGCCATTTACGAGAGTTTACTATTGTTGAATATTCCTTTAAACGTTCTTTCAGATTTATATGATTAGATTCAGAGTTCCTAAGGATAAATCGTTGAAGGGGCAATGGATTAAAGCTGTGCACCAATTAAATTGAGAGCCAGAGGTATATTCACTTATTTACTCAGAACATTTTAGTGTCGAGTTCCCTGAACCACATGTCTGCTTGTGGCCGTACCGAATCGAGAGAAAATGCAGTTCTGACCATATTTCCTTGTTATCCAGCAGCCATCATATATAAAGGTATGTACTATAAATTAAAAATCAACCGATTTATAGTAGGTACTTTGCTTGAAAAAACAAGCCTTTTTAAGTGTTTATTTAATGTAATTTAAACACTAAGCCTCCAAGAATTTCTAACTATTGTTTTCAAAATTCCCACCTTAATTATCTTTGGAATCCACAACCATAGTTGGAAAAATGAAACAAAATGTTTAGTGGTTGGATATAGTGCCATTTACCTCTAAGTTTATCTTTAATGTCAGAGCCAGAAGACATTAACTAAAAAAACAACACATATTTTTGAAAAGTTAGATTATACTATTTTTATATAATACTTATTTTACATCGGTATTATTAGTTAGAGCTCTTCACCGATGCCAGGGTGTGTGACCCGAGAAATTTTGCCGACCTACACCAGGTGTGGTTCTTTAACATTCGATGACATCGTGCATTGCATGGGCTACCGGCTTTACTTGCCTTCCGAAGGAAGACACATTTACGATTTTTTTCTCACACCTTGACTGGGTTCGAACCCACAACCTTGAGTGCATACGGCTAATGTGATATCCACTACATTTCCGGCGCTGACTAGGTAGGACTATTTCTTTAATAACATTGAACAGATGGCTGTATCTCTTAATAGAGCAAACCAATTTGAGTAAGATGGCAATAAAATCCAGATTTAAAAAAGACATTGTCCTTTACCTCCGGCATACAGATATGATATATATATAACTTAACATTGTTTGGACAGAAAGAGTGAAAAATGGTTGAGGGTTAAATGACACAACGCCATAGAACTTGAAACTGACTTTATTCTTCTCCTCTCTCCTATATATACATTTGCGAGAGGGATTAACCCCACTCTGATCTGTTGTTTACAATGTTAAGTCCTAATACACTTAGGGCTCAGTTGACTCCCTCCCTCCAGTTCCTTCGCAGAAGGAACTTTCCAAAAAAGAGCCTTGATTACAAGAAAACAAAACAAAACAAAAAATTTAACTTACATAGTAACATGATTATCAGAATTACAACACCAGCAATTTGCCTCAGCTTCTTCGTCTGAGGTGACAACAGGATAATAACAGTGACATGATTATCAGGGATACAGTATAAGTACTCGCCTCAGCTTCTTCGTCTGAGGTGACAACATAATAATAGTATTTTCAATTTACAATAGTCTTGAGTTTGGAGTCTCCGCCCGAGCGCCGCCGTCCGGCCCGGGAGTTGTTCGCGACCGCGGTACGGTGCGGTTCCGAAAGGGAAAGGTTACATCCTTTATCGTGAACAAATTGTGCTCCATTACTGCAATGACTCTATATGGTCCCTCGTAGCGGGGAGCCGTCTTAGTTCTCGCGGTCCTTAGTTTCCGGTATACTATTGTCCCCAACGTCACCGTCCCCCTCGGTAGTACTTCCGATCTACCGTTGGCTCGGTCGAATCGGATTCGCTTTTCGCGCACCTTATTCCATATTTCCCTACGCTCTTTGCGCGTTTGGAGCAAATATGTCCGAAGCTCTTGGTTCTGGGCTGTTATGAGGTCCCCCCTATCCCGTCGGTTTTGCCCAAAAACGATTTCAATCGGTGATAACCCTGTCGCCGCGTGGATTGTATGGTTATACGCCAATACGGCCCTGGGCATGGCCTCCATCGGTTCTGATTTCCGCCCGAGTTTGAGTAGTCTCAGATGCTCCCCCAATGTGTTGTGCAAGCGTTCCACCGCTCCCCGGCCATTGATATGGTGGGGCGTGTTAAAGTGCCACGCTATCCCTAGTTCTGTGCTCTGCTCCCTGATCAGCTTGTTGTTGAACTCCCTTCCAGAAGTACATTCTCCTAATTGCACGCATGCTTTCCTCTACCCTCCTATGGTTCGTCTTCCCGGTGTGGTGGTCCCTAACTAGCCGGCCTTGAGTCGTTTCGTCGGTGACAGTTTCGACTTGTCGTAAGCAGTGTACTAACTCATACCCCACCCCGATCCGTTCCTGTCGCCACAGACCTTTAACTTTCTCTGCGAGTAACCTATTTCCAACGAATACGTGGTACTTTCTACCTTGTTCCGTGAATCCTTGGATCAGCCGTTCCAGTTCTTCTTAACCTATTGTCACATGGGTTTTTATGGTTAACGTCGTTAGCCCCGCGTACGTCGAAGTTCGTGTCTCTGTCCCCGCGGTCTGTCTCGAATTAAGGACTAATTGCCACTTCTTCTCGTTAATGATCTCATCTACTTCGGGTAGCTCGCCTGGCCATTCTATCGTTAACAGTGATGCTTTCCGCTCGAGATTCTCCCCAGACTAGTGGTATCTCTGGCCCCGTTACTGTCCACTCCCGCAAATATCTTACCGCGAAGGGTTCGGCCGGTGGGGTCCTCTGTTCCTCCGCGCGACTCTGCACTAGGGGGATTTCCGAGCCGTCCTCCGCCCAATCTCGTAAATAGCGTACCGCGAACGGTTCTTCCTGTGGGGTCTCATCTTCCATTGCGTTTATCACGAGGTCTCGCGATAGCCAGTCTGCTACTGCATTCTCACTGCCCTTCTTATGTGCCACGTGAAATGTATAGGCCACGAGGCGCTCCTTCCAACGTGCCACCCTCGCGGATGACTCCTTCAATGTGCCTAGGTAAATTAACGGTTTGTGGTCGGTAATTAATTCGAACTTTCTCCCATATATATATATATATATATAGCCGGAAATATTCTACCCCCCAGACTACCGCCAGTAATTCCCTCCCAATGGAACTATACCACCTCTCGGCCGGGTTCAGTTGTCGTCCCGCGAACGTAATAAGGTCCGGTCTCACTCCTTCCTACTATTGTATACACTTGAGACTACATGGCCCAAAAATTTTATTTCGCTCAGTCCAAACTGGGATTTTTCGGGTGACAGCTTTAGCCCAAATTCCCAGATCCTGGCGAGGACCTCTCTCAGGTGCTGTTAATGCCCTTCCTATGATCTACTGAAGACTATCAAGTCGTCCATATAGACTTGGGAGAAATTCTCCCCCAGACCCCTCTGCAATTCGTCCATCAACCATGGAACCGGATGGATAGTGGGGCCCCTTTTAATCCGAAGGGCATCAGAACAAATTCGAAGTGCCCGCGCTCCCACGAAAAGGCGGTTTTTTCGATATCCTCTTCCGCCATCCGGACTTGGTGGTACCCACTTTTCAGGTCCAGGGTGCTGAACACCGTGGCTCCCGACAGTCTGTCAAGTATGTCGTCTATTCTCGGTAACGGGTACCTCTCATCTTGGGTGGCCTCGTTCAGCTTGCGATAATCCACCACTACCCGGTACTTCGCCGGCCCCCCGCCATGATCACTTGACCGCTTCTCTACCACCCACAGTGGGCTGTTGAAAGAAGATTTACTCGCCCTAATTATCCCCTGGGATTGGAGCTCCACCAGTTGCTCCCGGATAACCTCGCGCATCGCTTGCGGGTACCTTCTGTCTTTTACGTATACAGGTGCGTTCGTCGTCAGGTTAATCCTATGCACTGTCCTTTCCGTGGTCGGCAGAATTTCGCCCTCATTTTACTTATATATACATATAACATAATTATTTATTAATAGGTAACATATTACCTCTTTTTGTTTACAGGTACTTAAGACACTCATTCAACTCAGCTCTACCCCATCCTCGAACTCTTGTTCGGTGGTACAGCCCAGTCGATGCATCTCCTGGATTTTGCACTGAAGCATTTGATGCCTTAAAAAATAAAAGTAGTGAAAATAAACCATTTGTAAAAATTTTAATATAAATAATAATTGTAAATTAAGATTTTGTAAAGGATTTTGTTTGAAGCATATTTGTAAAAATATATTATTTAATAAGAACTGCAGTTTTCATACCCTTGATTCTGTAATCTTATAAAACTTTCAAATTTTAAAGTAGAAATTGTGATAAAACCATCATTAACAATTAAAACAATTACAAAACTGATAGAACAGGCCGACAACCCATTTCATAGGATTCTGAAGGGGCGTGACCTCTAGTCTATCCCCTCCCTGGCTCTAAACTTTCCCCCTTAGATTGTCCTCTCTATTACTCTTTCAACCTCCTTCGTATCAGCAGTTGATCCTAATATCGTTGACCTCTTTGGTACGAAACGTTTTATCGTCCATCTGTTAATGTCAATTATAGTTCTCCCGTTCTGAGATCAATATATAGTTCTAGGTCAGTTGTGACATTTGTTTGTCGAAGTTTGTTTGTTTTTTTGTAGTATTTAGTTATGGCTTCTCAGGTATCAAATTCTGGGAGTGTCCAAGATGAAGCGCAGGAAAAGCTTTTTTCAGACAACAATATTTCAAATGAACCGAAAATAGAGATAAAATTTCTTGATTCAAAAAATGGGGACACAAAAATAGATATTTCAGAAGTAAGACAAGTTTTTGTTGGTATGGGAAAGGAAGAGCTCATGAAATTCGCTAATGACCCTTTTTGGGTTAAATTAAGGTGGTTATTGTTCATTCTTTTTTGGTTTTTGTGGGTTGCTATGCTTTCGGGTGCGGTTGCCATCATCCTTCTTGCTCCCAAGTGTGACTCGACGGTTCTTGATGAACAGCAAAGTAATACAGTGTATAGTGTTAATGTCAAAGATTTTATAGACAGCAATGGTGATGGCAAGGGTGATATAATTGGTAAGTAACAAGTGAATTCAGTGTATTGCTTTGATGGTTATCTTAATTATATTTAATTGGTTTTTGTATTTTTTTTCTGCTTAGGTTTGGAATCTAAACTTGACTATTTTAAAACAATTGGAGTCGAAACAATATTGCTTGATCCGCTAATGGAAACTGATCCAGGAACGGATGATGTAATAGATTTTCAAGAACTTAACCCAGCTTATGGTACAACTGCTGATTTAAAGAAATTGATAGCAACTGCTAAAAGCAAAAGTAAGTATAAAGTTAGTGAGCCATTGTTGAAGTTCAACAATTATGTTTGCTATTCACTATTGTTTCCTTTAAATCACCACATTTCTATGCATGTTACTAATCATTTTTCAATGTCAGTTAAAATGTGATGAGAGGTACCCTGAATCGTTCATTTCAGTTGGTTTAACTCTTTGTTTAATGATCCATTCATGGTAAATCATTTAGTTTTTCTATTATTTTAAAAGAAATATTTTTGGATTATGACTGATTGTTTTGAGGATATAACTCTTGTGGTTTTTAGTATTTTGCACGTTATCTAAAAGAACATGAGTTCTCTGCCCAAATATTGTAAAATATATACATACAGGTTATTGTTTGAACTCTCATGAAGTGATTTATGCTTTTCATATTGGCTGTACCATGTAATAATCTTTAACATATTTTTTAAGTTTGTTTATGCCTAAGTATTTGTTGTTTGACTGGGTTCGATTCATCCTCAGATAATTTGTATCATCGTTGAAACCACTTTTGAAAATTATCTTATGAATCTCTATTTCACTAAAAAATGACTCATTTATGTTAGTTAAGAGTCATTCCATGGCAAAAACCAATGGTCTGGAACTTGAAGTCTCAAAAATCAATGATTTTTTTTACATATTTAGTACTATCAGTTAAGATATAAAATGCTTCATTTCAGATTTTTCCCATTTTTAGTTATTGAGGTATACATTTTTAAAAAACCAAAAGCTTATTTGGCACATTTTGAAACATTCCAAAGCAAATAGCTCCTAACCTATTTGCCCTAGAAAACAAAATTTTTTTTAAAAAGATATGTGTTATATATCCATTTACAATTTATTGACCAAATTTCATGATCGTATTCATATGGGTTATATTAAAAAAAATAAAGTAAAATGTTAAATGCCTGAACTTTAGTGTACATAACTTACCGCACTTGTGGTGCTATGATGCTTCAAAATGATTATAGTTGTAATTAGCTAGTTATGGCTGCTTCATGAAGACAAAATAGGCTGTGTTCTAATTAAATAATTTTTCTGTACTTTAGCACTTTAAAAAATAATTGTATTTCACTCAATACAAATCAACTGCACTACAACTACATTGCATCGACATGTTATTTTGCACTATATACACAGAACTTAAGTTAAAAGACTTCTCTTGCTATTAAGTAAATCCATTAACAATTTAAAATTTGCCAGTAATAATCAAATTCGGTAATGAAATGCACAATAATTGTTTTAAAGTTTCGAAATATAATGCAGATTTCTTCTTCAATAAAATTTGGGAAACTTTTTTTAACTATTTGTTCAGCAAATAATTTATAAAAACCTGCCAGTTTCATAGGGTTAATATTAAAAATAATAGAGTTTTGTGGCTATTGAGATACCATTATAAAATCAATCTAGTATATATGAGTGATATATCTAATTAAAACACTTGTAATTCTGAAGAGAATGTCAAGTTTTAGCTTTATAGGTCAAATAGTTTTTGAGTGACAGAATTTGGAAGATTTATAAAAGAAGTGAAAAAAATGATTTTTTTTGTGTTTTCAAGTATGTGTAATAATGTAATAATGTAAACCAAAAGTAAAATAAATTGAAACTATTTTTGACTATATTTATGCATAGAAGATAAATACCAAGTTTTCCTCATTTTGAAAATCCTTGAGTCTAAAATTATTTGTTTATTAGTTGATTTGGTATCGAATCGCCCTAAAAGTTAACTTTTAAAGCTGCTCAATGCTAACTGATTCTGCAGTTATGGGTCGGAAAGAATTCATTTCCTGGGCTTATATTAGCTTTGTTCTTTGGTTTTTAGAGGCCTTGATTTGCTCCTGTATGTAATAATTGGGATATATTTGATTCTGTCTGGTAATAAATAGGATCTATTGTATTTTGTAGACTCTCTGGGGGCCTACTTTGCTATGTGGCTTAAAAGGAGAAATTGATCAATTAGAGTAAGATTTAATTGACAATTGAAATTTATATTATTAATTATCAGAGTTTGTTACCAAATTTATCATGTTAACTCTAAATCGCAATAAAATAAATTGATCAATAGGTGCCCAACATGACTCGTAACTCAAAAAACAAGCTAGTGCCCTAAATTTTATCGACATTTCATAAATGCTGAAGTATATTCATTCTAATGTAATCTTTTTACAAAGATCAATAAATCACTATAAAGTTTGTTTTTTTAACTGTAACCTAAAGCAAAGTTAAGATGTAATCAATTTATAATTTTCAGGTTTAAAACTACTGATGTCTATTGTTCCTAATTTTTCAAGTATCAAACATAAATGGTTTAAATATTCTGCTGCAAAGAAGGAACCTTACACAAATTATTATGTATGGTCAGATCCTGATCCTACATATACTGATGATAGTACTACTAATCCTCCTAATAATTGGGTAATAAATTATTTATATTTTAACATCATGATTTATTATAATAGTAACCCTATAATAAAAACCATCATCCTTAACAAACCTATAAATCCATTCCGATATTTAGAAAATGGGTTATTGTTAAAAATTAAGCAATGCCCATAGATATCAAATATTAAGGGAAAAACAGAAACCTTTAAATATCCTTTTTAAATATCAATCCATTTAAAAAATAAGGAATAGTAATAAATACAGTAATGTGCATAAGGTCATGCCATTAAAAACTAAAATCAGAAAGAAAACTAACCTTCATAACCTATAAAACCACCCAAAGATTGAGGAGGGATCCCACAATAGTTACAAATATGGTAATGTGGGTGCAAAATAAAAAAACAATGATAGAAAACCTAAATCAGCTAACTTCAATAACTTATAAATCCACTACTATAACAAGAATTTCTTAATTAATGCACCAGAAAATAAAAAAAAACTAAGCATCCCTCAAATCTATTTAAATCTGTCTCAATTGTAAGGTAAAAAAAACATTTCTTGGTGTGCATGGACAGTAGATAAACTAAGTAAAGCATTTAATTTGGTCGGCACCCTAAAAAACCTATAAATTCACACCACATGTGAACAAATCAGAAATAGCTAAAAATATATCAATGCGAATGTGCAATTAAAGAATCGAAGTTGGCGCCCTTCAAAACCTATAAACCTATCCCAAAATTGGAAAGATTGTCTAATCACACCTAAGGCATAGATAAATGAGTCTGTTTAAGCTGACCATTTTATAAAAGTTTTGTCTTTGATTAGATGATTGATTGATCTAGCGTCTGTAAATTAATTATAAATCCTGTAAAGTATATAATAGGTTGGCCAAAAAGTTCGTTCAGTTTTTTAAGCAAAAATAAGACACAACTTTTAAACACAAAGCGATTAATTCAATCAATGATATAATTGCCGTTTTGTTCCAGTATCTTCTCCCATCTCATGGGCAGATTCATAATTTCATGCTCACAGAATTTCCTGTCTTTACTGGCAAAAAAATACTTCAAGTGGATTTTTTACATCTTCTTCAGAGTTGAAGGTCTGTCCATTCAATGAATTTTGAAGAGACAGAAACAGGGGGAAATCTGAAGGTGCAAGGTCGGGCGAATATGGAGGGTGCGGCAAAACTTCCCAGCCAAACTTCAGTAACTTCTGCCGCGTCTGCAAAGAAGTGTGCGGTCTGGCATTGTTGTGGTGGAAGAGAATCCCCTTACGGTTGGCTAGTTCTGGACGCTTCTGGTGAATCACTGCATTTAATTTGTCCAGCTGCTCACAGTACACATCCGAATTGATGGTCCTGTTCGTGGGAAGAAGTTCGTAAAAGACAACACCCCTCCAATCCCACCAAATTGAGAGCATAACCTGCTTTGGGGGTTGTTTGTGGTAATTTGCCGTGCTTCCCCCATGAGGGATTACGCTCCACATTGTTATAGACAATCAAATTTTCGTCCCCTGTCATCATCTCTTCAAAAAAGGATCGTTTTCTTCACGTTTCCGCAACGAATTGCAGATGGAAATCCTTTGGGTGAGGTTAGCCTCACTAAGTTGATGGGGAACCCAAACATCGAGCCTGCTCACGTAGCCAAGTTAATGCAGATGGTTTTCAACACTCGATTTGGATATTTTGAGGATAACTGCGATCTCCCTAGTTGTATAACAGGGATTGGTGTCCACTAATTCCTTCACTTTGTCGCTGTTAATCTCAGTTGACGGGCCAGAGCGAGGTGCGTCTTGAATCGAAAAATTTCCCGATCGAAATCTTGAAAACCACTTCTGGCGCTCATGTTCTGTAACAGCATCCTCTCCGTATACAGCGCATATCTTCCTACAAGTTTCCACTGCTTTCTTGCCTTTCTTTAAAGAAAAAAGCATGAGGTGTCGATAATGTTCGTTTTGGTTTTCCATTTTCAGGATGATCCTAAACACACAAAATACAATCAGTCTCATCGGAATTTTGCGTCAAACTACGTTGAAGTGTCTAGTATCTGACCAGATACCCTAGCTAGATACCTAGCGCACTCGCAAGGGAGGGACTGAAGTTAGCAACATATTAGACTGCTTGAAGTTTCGTGATGACAAAAACCGAACGGACTTTTTGGCCAACCTGATATATCTTTTAAAATCATACCTTGCCCTTGACTATAATGAAAACCTGACCAAAAAATGTAATTTAATAACCAACACACCGATAATATGTGAAAACTTTACAAGGTTCTCAGTGAGTCTTATATTCATATGGTTAGCAACTTATTCTTCTGCTTCATTTTCATTATATGATGGATGGTTTTGGGTTCAAATCCTTAGATGAAAAGGGAATTTATTACATTTCCATGTTAAGAAGTAGATGACTCTCAATAGAATAACCCTCCTCTCAGCCCTGAATAGGAGTATATTAGGGCCTAAATAATAATAAAAAAGAAGTTCTCAGTGCTAATCAAGCATTATCTGTTATAGTACTTCTTTTTGTGATTTGGAAATAGAGACCAATGGTTTTCATTATAGGGTAACAATATATTAATACAATGTTCTGCTACCGATAATAAAATGAAACTTCCCCAAATCTATACTTAGAGCAACTGCACAATTTTATTTGTCAGACATTTTGCTCCCTATCGAAACTTAATTATCAGATTCTCATTACTTAACACAGACAGTGATTTGAATATAATCAATCTCTATTAAACTGACTGTACAAAATAATAATCCTGTTTCTATTTAAGATATTATCTTAAAAGCCATAGGGTACAACTGATCAGATCTTAAAAATTGTTCTATATTTTCCCATAGTCTCTTAAAATAAAGCTAATTACTTCTCTGATTTTGATACGTGCAGCATGAAAACTTAACAACTGGCAGATTCAAAGTTGGGAAAACACAAGAAATAGTAGCAAACAACCTAAAAATTAAATTATATTTTAGAAGAGGAAGTGTCTATTGACAAATAAAAATGCATGGCTTCATCATGAACAACTAAAATAACACCTTGTTTATAAAAAAAAACCAGAAGAAGTTGACACTCTTTCAGGTATACAGATTAATTTTTAAAAAACAGCCTATTGAAGAGGGAGAACATCAAACAAAATCTTGAGATTTTTTAAAGCAATATGTTTCTTTTTGCCTTTTGAATCTTAATATTACTTAACACCTGGTTTTAAAAGACCAGCCTAAATAGTTATCTATTAAACAAGTTTGTTCTGTTTGCTTAAGCCAACCAAATTTTGATTGTGACTAGTATCTGCTATGGAGTGGGGGACATCCACTGTATATTTAGTGTTTACATTTTTCAAATCAATTATCTAAACATTCTAATATATATGTTTTAGCTAAGTGTTTATGGTGGTTCAGCATGGGAGTGGAATGAGGAAAGAAAACAATATTATTTGCATCAGTTCAATGTTTCACAACCTGATTTGAACTTCACCAATCCTGATGTTATTAATTATTTTAAAGTAAGTTACCAGTTTTATTTTTGAATAGTTATTTATTATTCTCCCCCACCAAAAAACAACAACTCAATTTTAACAAAATTAATTCCAATAGGTTAATTTTCAGGTTTAGTTCCAAAATTATTACTTTAAGTATAGATGTAGCTATGCTGAGTTTTTTTTTTCTATCATTTTTTTTATTATTTGCAGAGAAAATTTATTTAATTTCATCATAAAATAGAAGAATATATTATTCTAATATTTGTTATTTTTAATTTATATTTTAATTATATTTTCTTTCATATAATTTAAAAAACTTTATATTTATAACTTTAACGTTATATCAGGGTTCTGTTAATAATTATATAGGAAACTTCTGGCAAAAGGAATATTGGTTTTATTTAAACACATTGAATAACAAAAATTGATATACAAAAATAAAATACGTACGTAATAAAGAATACTATTAAAACTAACATTAAAAATGGTACCTTGTAATTATTCGTAACTTTATACTAATACTGGCCAGTGTTTCTCTGTGTTCTTCTCTTCGGTGGTAATCTTCATTTGCTTGATCCGAATCGACTTACTTGCGCGTCCTTTGTCTTCGTGCTGAGTGAAAGCGATGCATCACCACGAGGCCGCTAGCGTGGGTTGGTGGCTACAGGTAGCCAGGGGCTTCCTTCTCTGCCTGCCTTCTGAAGAACGAATGTCTGCTTTGGCTCTTTGTTGGCCTATTTATATTACATACCGCTGCCTTCTTGACTTTCAACTCGTTATTTAATGCCAGTTGTTTTGAATATTTATACTTTGCTTAATTTACGTAGTTTATAAAATGAATGTTTATATTAGTTATGATGTTATTTTTATTATAAATATTAATAATTAATATGACGACAATAAAAAACGTTCATACTTTCACAGAGATATGAACTACGGATCGTTATTAAGTTCTTCAATGCTTGCTTTTTCCGAGATAATGTAAACAAACACCATTAAAAATCATCATTTTAAAATATCACAACAATATATTATTTTAATATTTGCTTGATGCATTAATAATAATATTTTAATTATATATTTTTTATATAATTTTTAAAAACTTTTATATTTAATAACTTTTACGTTAATTCAGGGTTCTGTTAATAATTATATAGGAAACTTCTGGCAAAAGGTTTATTGGATTTATTTACACGCATTAAGATAACTAAAATTGATATACAAAAAATACGTACGTACTAAAAATTACTGTTAAGATTAAAATTACGTATTATACTGGCCAGTGTTTCTTTGTGTGGTTCGCGGATCAGCATGCTTGTTCTAATCTGCCGCGCGTGGTTCCAGACGTCTTCGTGCTGAGTGAAAGTGATGCCATGAGGCGGTAGCGTGGGTCAGTGACTACCTGGTCTGCTACCTGCTCTGTCCTCTGATGAACGAATGTGGGCTCCTGACGAAAGAATGTCCGCTTGGGCTATTTGTTGAGCTTTTTATATTACATCCCGCTGCCTTCTTGACTTTCAACTGGTTATTTAATGCCAGTTGTTTTGAACATTTATTACTTTGCTTAAATTAGAAGTTTATATAATAAATGTTTATATTAAATATGATATTATTTTATTTCAATTATTAATAATTAATATGACGACATTAAAAACGTTCATACTTTCAAAGACATAAACCACGGGTCGATATTAAATTCTTCAATGCTCGCTAATTCTGAGTTTATTTAAACAAATATTATTAAAAATCATCATTTTAAAATATCACAACAATATATAAAAGTAATAACAATATTATAATATATAAGTAACAAGAAGTTAATGTATGGACCGATTTAACTAGTCCAAAGTAATTGTGTTTTGATGACTTACCAATAATACAGGGTGTTTCAGTGACCTGTTTACTGTTTGAAAAAAGCCCAGTGTTGTGAGGGAGGGTCGTAGAAGGGTGGGGATGGTCTCGTTGTGTTCCCCTGACACTGCCATTCAGTTGACATCATGGATCCGTGGAGTGACAAGCAAAGTGCATTTGAAGTGGATTTGTTTCTGAAGAACGGTGATTCTGCGACAGTCGGGCATCATGGTCGTGTTCCTTCAAGGCCTACCATAGTGAAATGGGTCAATATATTTAGGGCAAGCGGACCTCAAGTGAAAAGAGCAGTAGGGGCTCAACCTATTGTTTGTACACCACAATCTGTGGGACGTGTGTGCCAGGCAGTGGATGCAAGTCCAGGGCGTTCATTAAGGCCTACCATAGTGAAATGGGTCGGTATATTCAGGGCAAGTAGACCTCAAGTGAAAAGAGCAGTAGGGGCTCAACGTAATGTTCGTACACCCAAAGCCCAGGGCGTTCATTAAGGAGACACGCAGCTACACTGAGGATCTCCCATTTATCCGTTCAGAGGATTCTAAAGGATTTGGGCTTCCACCCTTATAAACTCGCGATTACATAACAGCTGTTGCCCTGTGAATACGTCATCAGAATGGAATTCACTCAAACAATGCTTGAAATGTTGACAGAAGACATTGTTATCATGACCAGTGACGAGGCCCACTTCCACCTATCCGGTTTTGTGAATAAACAAAACTATAGGTACCAGGCATTACAAAACCCACACAATATCCATGAACGACCCTTGCATTGTGAATGGGTAACTTTATGGTGTGCCGTTGGAAGTGTTGGCATGATTAGACCTTATTTTTTTGAGGACGAGAGAGGTGCAGCAGTAACCATTAACTCTGACCGTTACCTGGAAATGATTAGAACATTTCTTGTTCCTGAACTATGGAGAAGACGTTAACGAGGCACAAGATGGGGTGAATGTCCACACATCAAGAGCGTCAATGGCCGAACTGTGCTGCCTTTTCCCGGACATGTCATTTCTTTGCGAGGAGATGTTGCCTGGCCCCCTCGTTCCCCAGACCTGGCACCATGGTTATTCTTTTGGGACACATCAAAGCAAAGGTTTACATCAAGAAACCGAGAACTACAGTAGAACTGAAGGAAGTGATTTAACGAGAGATACCAGCTATCCCTCAATAAATGGTTCAGCGGGTGATGTTGAACTTTCGGGAGAGGCTTGAAGAATGTGTGCACCAAAATGGGCATCATTTGGAGGACATTATTTTTCAAACCTGAATTTCAATTCTTGATTACTTAATGACAAGTCCTAATAAACATGTTCTATGAATAAAATTTTGAAAAATATGCTTCTGTACATTTTTTATAAAGCGATGAAACTGTAAATAAATCACTGAAACACCCTGTATTTGATTGTTACCGTCACTCTATATACAAACTAATCAACACAATGAAGGTAATAATTGAGACCATCAGTGAATGTGGTGAATGCACTATACACCATTATTGTCCAAATATATGAAGACAATGCTGTGAATTTAACTTGTGTTTAAGGCGGTGAATAACACACATAATGGGTTGGACCAGTTTAAAATAGCAAATGAAAAGGTTAATAGTGAAATGTTTAATCAAAATCAATTCCAGCAACTGATTAACCTTATTGCCTAAAGTAACTTCAAAACAAACAATAACATTAGAAATTTAAAAAATTATATAATTTTAAAAATAGAAAGAGAAGGGTAGGGATTCAAATGTAAAACTAAACAAAATATTTTAGAAGGTTAAATGATGTTAAAAGGAAACTAGCTTAAAATTAGACATTATAAATTCAAAACTATATGCTGTTAGAGAAAAAAGTAACTTTAAATTAGATGAATTAAGCAGCGTATCTAAAATAAGTAAGATTAATAATGAATAGAGAGGAAAAACTAATTAAATAAAGCATAAAAATTATCTCTAAGAGGGAAAGAACATGGAAGGCTGCTGGAATGAATAAAAAACAAATAAATAGATTAATAATGATGAATTATTAGATTGGGGGAGATAGTAAACTGGTAAACTCTCGATTTAAAGATAGGGAGAGTTGATGAACGACGAATATTTATGGTAATAGAGTTCCAAAGATTGTGGTAAGGATAAGAAAAGGACAGGCAAAGGAAGCAGATTTGTGAGAAGATAAATACAGGTCGGAAGGGTATGGTCTAGTATTCCCGGATTTGATCGCTAATTTTAATTGGAGGAAGTTGTGAAGGTAAGAGGCCTTTTTAGTCATGATAGTATTGAAGAGGAGGGATCCAAGGAAGTATCTGAGGATCCCGAATATAAATCATGGGAATCAATTTATCTGCCGCTTTAACCGGGTATCAAAAGATCCCGATAGAGTACCATAACTACGTAACCATAGTCAGAATGGGGGGAATACTGGGAAATGTGGTCTTTCCATGATTTTGATGATGAAGTTTGGTCAATGACCAAACCAAGATTTTTGCCTGAAGTAGACAATTCCATAGGTTGACCATTGATGGTAAAGGTGGGAATATCAATGAAGATTTTGAGGAGGGGGCGTGAACCAATGATGATTACCTTGGATTGCTCCGCATTCACTTGAAGATAATAGTAAGAGCCCCAGGCCTCAATACAGTCTAGGTTTTCCTGAATCGATTGGGAGGCGGATTAGAGCTGACTAGCAGGGAAGGGTAAGTAAATTTAAGTGTTGGCACACAAAAGTAATGGCGAAATAGATGAACCCTGAGCTACAATGGAAAGGGGTTGGGATGAAGGTTGATCAGGGATTAGTAGTACCGTGGAGCGATTAGAAATAAAGAAATAAATGATTTAAACAAGCTGACAGCACTGTAAGAGAAGGATGGAGTGATCAAGGGTGTCAAGTGCCTTAGTAAAGTCTAAGAGGATAAGGAGATAGATATGAGTTGTTGGTCAATGGTGGATTTTGGTGTGAGCTGATTGGGTGGAAAATCCTGGCCAGAAGCCAGATTGTAGGGCATTTAAACGACCATCTAAAAATGAGAAAATTTGAGATTGAGATTGAAAGCCCTTTCAAGGGGTTTGGAAAGTTTAGAGAGAATAGATATCGGCCAGTACTCTTTGTGGGAAATGGGGTTAGGATTTAAAGGAAGAACATTCATTCTTTTTCAGGAAGAGGTAAATGTGGAATTTTTAAGGGAAAAATTGCTGGAAAACAGAGCTTTAAGAATTTCACGGAAATGTCACCTGGACCTACCAAATTAGTTCTTGATTTCATAATTGAGGAAATGAGGTAGAAAGGAGATCTATTTGAGAAAAATAAGTTATATTTGATTTTGATAGTTTTAAGTTATTTGTCAGTGGAAAACAAAAATAAAGTAAGCAGGACGAATCTATTGATAAGTGTTAAATCATAATAAATGAATTATTACTAAAATAAGGACTTGCTCAATAATAAATTTTAAAGTCTAAATTTTATAGAAAAAATATAGTAGGAAATACCTCGTAATATTACCTAAACTCTAAATTATAAAGAGGTTCTTAATAAAACAAAGAAAATTCCAAATATTTGCACGCATACATAAGTTCATATCCCTATTTCTATATTTTAAAACAATGCTTAGTATCTGTTTCGGCCGCTCAATTATTGTTATCACGAAGAGTGATATCATTATAATTGTTTATTGTGTAATTATTTATTTATTAATTATTTATTTTTTGTATAATTATAAATAATTAGCGTCAGGCGAGTGTATCTCGTATTGTTTACGCTTAGCCGGTACACCGGGGCTTACCTTTGCCTACTTACGAGTGCAAAGGGTATTAACAGAGCAGTGGACAATTGGCTGTCGTCGTGAGCACAGATATTCACGTACCCGTTCACTCCGTATGATGTCTTGTTCCCCAGTGCAACCCATGCGAAAATTATTTTTCCATCTTTCTCATCAATCACAATAATTACGATTGATTTTCCGAAGAAGTTCGGTTATCGGCAGTTTGGAGGCCGTTTTCTCCCTTCTATTGGAATCTGGGGGCTTCACTGTTTTTTTTCTTTATTATTACGGAATCGACCGAGACGGAAGAACTTCGCTGTATCTCCATGGAATTGGATAAGGACGAATGCCTTTCCTCCATTGCAGCTCGAGGCGGAACATCGTCTACGTGCTGCTAGCCGACCAGATGGCTCCACAGCTCGGCGTGCTTCTTCATGTTCGCCAATGTGTCTCACTAAATTTTACCCAGGGTATTTTAGTATTAATTTAATTGCGCAATTAAGGTATTTGTCATAATCGAAAGATTTAATTTTAATTTATATTTATTATTTATTATTTATATGGATATTTGCATGTTATTGGTTGTTTTTTGTTTTTTTTTGTTTATGTGATCAGCTTAAACTGATATAATTTATAGAAATGCTAGATTGAATGGGTTGGCTGGAATGGTGTTACCAATAAATTAGTGTCAAAAGGGCATTCGGAGTTATTTTTCAGATTCCGCTTTGTAATTAAAATAGTTTATTCAACTAATGGTTCAATTTTAATAATACAGCTCAACAGGTATTTTTCTTTAAGAAAAATAATGGAGTTGGATTGAAGACGGCGAGATTCCAGAGTTGGTGCTAACGAGGTAAGGCTGTCCAAGAGTGCAATTTGCTATTCTTACAGCCCCCTAACAGTATCAATACTGAAAGAAATTAAATTTTCAACTTAGAGATGTTTTGACCCATTGAATAATATTGTTAAATATAATAATAAAAATAAATAGTTTTAAATAATGTTTGAATTTTTAAAAATAAATTTAGATGTATCAGTCACTATTTGTTCATTTTCAAAACATTTTGAAAGTTATTTGTGAATATTTATGACATTAAACAAGAGGATTTCTTGCAACATAGTTTTTAGTCCACGCAACAAAGGATGAAATTGAAAAAAAAATAACTAGTTCTGAAATTTGGTACAGTAGTAAGGGGGGTGCCCTGAGCAACATACAAACTATCGAGGGTGGGTGCTAAGCAGGAGGGGGGCAGTTTAAAGGTCAATTTTTTCTGTTTTTCTACAATATCTCCCAAACTAGTGACTACCAAAAAATACTCAGCATACAAAATTATAAAATACACAAAATTTCCTATAAAAATGTTCCTATTCATTTGTTCTGTCGAGTCAATGGTTTGGGAGATATTTTTGTTATAACGGTTTATTCATGAGAAAAAAAATATTATTGAAGAAAGCAAAAGATTTCTAAAGATTGAGGTTATTAAACCATGTGCAATAGATACAAGTTTCCTCTTCAATTTATCCTGTTCCCTTCTTTTAGCAGGTAAAAGAGAATCCAAGAACACATTAAAAAGTCTCTGGCACCGTCTCTTCAGCATTGTCAAGAAAGTTATTAGTTTGGTATGCCTGAGACTGGTCATTGTCATATTATAGCAGCAGCGGTTTGTAGAATTCTCAACCCCTCTTCTCTTTCATCCTGACATCTTGATGAATACCATGTTTCATTCAAGATTTTTTTTGGCCAACTTAAAAAAAAGCACACATTTTTCGTGTTTTCAAGTTGCTGAAAATTACACACTCAGAAAATTTCTCACTAGCCTCACTCTAACAGTAGCTTGCAATGGTTTTTCCTTGGATGGAATTTGCTCTATCAACTTATCTACAGAATACTAGCGGTCGTCCTTTTCTACCAAAATCTTATAAATCTCCTCCATTGCTTTTGTAAATTTTGCACCCTCAGGACGACTTTTTACTCCTTTAGTTGGTGGTACATGGTACATGGATTAAGAGGAATTGTTTGTGGAAGTCCTGGTGATAAATGGCACAATATTGGTGTATTTTAAAACAAAGTCACCTCATTCATCTCCCCATTCTGCTGCATGTTTTTTAATAGATTTGTCCAGTTTAATTTTTTTAACTAAAAAAACCTTTTGTCGCCTAGACACAGTTTTTTTTCTTTCTTTTCCATAAAACTCTTCATCAACTGTTTCAGAACATAAGAAGCACTTATTTTAAAATTAAATATATTTTGGGATGACCTCGTGATGGGAGCTGGAACACGATATGGAAGACTGTTGAGTGAGAATCAGCTCTTGTCATAGAACTTGTGATTGATTGAGGTCTTGTGGATTGTCTTCTGCAAGAAGAATGAACCAACACATTTTTCTTACCTCTATTTTAAGACCTTCAGCTTTACCGTCTCTTCTTGACATACTATACTAGCTTTTATCAACCTCCTTCCTTTTTTTCACCAACACTGCATTCACGATATTCTGTTCACAAATAAAGAAAGTTCAAACATTGTTAAAAATTACACTATAAGGAGAAAAAAAAACACTTTATCAGCACTTAAATTGCATAAAATAAATGGTTTTACATGTACTACAAACTAACAAGCTATGTATAAAACCCGACTAAATTATATACTTCTTTTTTTTCTTGATTATTGTCAGTTCTATCCTTAAAAAAATCTACAAACCTGTTAAGGAAGAGGATGTCTTGTCTGAAGTAGGCCGAAAATCAGGAAATTCTATGAACTTGACGAGGGTATTGATTTATCGATGTTGGGAGGTTCAACTTGGCTGGGCACATGCTAGAACATACTATTCCAAATAAACTTGTAAGCTGGTTTTAATAATTCAATAAATGATTTTATTAATCTGTAAAGATTTACAATGGCATTAGAATTAAAAGCATTAAATGATTGAACAATATAAAATAAACATGCCTGTAAAGATTAATTAAATTACACCCTATTTACCATGTATTCTAGTGGATAGTCACAACACATAAGCAAACAATAAAAAATAAGTCTTATCTTGAAAGTAACCTTCACACACCAAACACAGCTAGCTAGATCATCAGCTGGAGTTTACACATAATCTTCAGCTATTCTTGACCATGCACGTCTGTCACCGCTATTTATCTTACACCTTATCCTGTTTACTAAAGTCTGGTTTAGCCTCTCGTTAAGTCCATTAGACTGTGGGCAATCAATAGAGGTGAATATCAATTGAATTTTCATCTTCGCTAAGTATCTTTTAAGAATTACAGAATCCAAGGCCGTATATTGGTCTGCCAGGATGACATTGATTTTATTTTTCTGCGCAATTGGATCAATAAGTCTTATGAAATCTCTGGCACAGTGACCTGTCGTAGTAGAAATCCATGCATACCTACTAAAATGATCTACTAAGATATGCATAAATTTCTTAGGCGATCGATTTCCACCAAAACCACCAACAGAATCGATAGACATGATCTCATATGGATCACGTGCAGGACCTAGTTTTGACATTAAACCAATGGGTCTACTAGTACGCACTTTATTTTCCATCCAAATGGCACAATTTTTACAAAATTGACTTATTAATGTATCAATGTTCTTAAAATAGTATATTGGCCTTATTTTCTCTCTCTTAGATTTGAGCGACGCCAATGTGGCCATAATAATCATGTACGCGGTGGATAATTGTGATACCAAAATTAGTTGAAACAAATATTCTAGTTCTGCCTCTTAATTTCTTGTATATAATGTTACGATTTTTTACAGGAATTCAGCTCTTCAAGGTTTTCATTTTGATCCTTAATTATCTCATTCAATTCTATTAAATTTACTACTTTAATTGCATCTTTGTTTTCAAAGTATTCCAAAACCAGTTGCCTTAACAGAAGATCTGCTAGAACATTTTCTTTTCCTTTTTTGTAAATAATTTTAAAATTAAACTGGGATAAATAATAATTTTAATCACCCAAAATTTCGTCTGTTCTGGATTTGGGTTTTAGATTTTCTAATGGCTTATGGTCACTGCATACCATAAATTCTCACCCAATTAAATAATATTGCCAATACTTTATAGCATCCTTTATAGCTTTACATTCAAGATAAATAATTTCCATTTTTTTCTCTTTTTCAAAAAGTTTTCTTGAAAAGTATCCTACTCGATGCAATTTTCCATTAGTTTGAGGTTGTTTTAAAGTTTCTCCAATACCCAAGTAACTAGCGTCTGTTTCTATGTATACATCTTTATCATAAATTGCTAAAATTGGGGAAGAACACAAATAGGCTTTGATTAAATTGAAACTATTTTCACATTCATCAGATTTGAATTGGATATTCTTTCTTAGCAATCTATGCAAAGGTTCAAACTTCTCCGTTCTATTTTCGATGTATTTCAAATAAAAATTTATGGAACCTAATATACTTCGAACTCCAGATTTATTTGTTGGCCACTTAAGGTTTTTTATAGCTGTCAAATTCTCTTGTGCTGGGGATTGGGGATACTCTATTTTCCTGAATTATATGACCAAGATATTTTACTGAATTAGCCCCAAATTTTCACTTTTCCAACTTCAGTTTGTAACCTTCCTCTTTGATCACCTGTAAAAGTCTCCCAACATGTTTAACATGATCTTCCCATGATTTAGAAACTACCAATATGTCATCAATATAATTTACGCAAAATTCGTCTAAATTCCTTCTCCTTATAATGTTTGATAGAATCCGTTGAAAGATTGCTGGGGCATTCTTAAGTCCAAAAGGAAGAACTTTGAACATAAATTTACCAAACTTAGTAATAAATGATGTTTTCTCTCGGTCTTCTGCCTTTAAAAGAATGCTCCAGAAGGCAGAATTTATATCAACAACACTGAAGTACTTGCAGTTGAACACTTCATCTATGACATCGTTTATAGTTGGGAATGGATAACATTCTGGTATTATCAAGTTGTTCAATTTTTGAAAATCGATACAGAGTCTGGTTCTGTGACTGTCCTCTTTCTTAAATGCAAGGGTCACCGGAGATGCAAATGGCGAATCCGACTCCTCTATAAGATCAGGTTCTAGTAATTTTTTAACTTGCGTTTTAATCTCTTGTTCATCTGGTATAGAACATTTATATGCTCGGGAAGTAACCCATTCTTCGCCTATTAAATTTATTTCAGGTTCTCTTGATTTCACTCTACCAACATTATGTTTATATTTTTCTATTAATTCTAAAATTTCTAATTTTCTATATTCATGTTTTATGTGATCTAGATTTGTTCTACATTCTTTTAGATTTTTGGTTTCATTAATATTGAGTGAAAAATTAATTTCTGATTTATAACTTCTTTTATTTTCTTCATTCTTCTTTACAAGTGTATCATCTTCATCAAAATACACTTTCTTTAAATCTTTGTCTACTTTAATGCCTACTTTCCGATATCCGTTGACTGGTCTTATTGCGGAGACAGCGTTTTTAATAGTTGATTTTGTTAATAATACCTGATGATGTAGATTCCGAAAATCAGCTGGTAAACTGAACCATAATTGTTTATCTTCAGAAATTTCCACTAGTTCATCATCACATTCGTCTGTTTTGATGATATGTACAAATAATTTCGATTCCCTTGTTTTCTGATTAATTTTTCAATCAATAACTTGTAATTTAATTTGTAAGTTGGTTTTAATAATTCAATAACTGATTTTATTAATCTGTAAAGATTTACAATGGCATTAGAATTAAAAGCATCAAACGACTAAATAATATAAAATAAACATACCTGTAAAGATTAATTAAATTACACGTTATTTACCAGGTATTCTATTGGATAGTCTCAACACATAAGCAAACAATAAAAATAAATCTTATCTTGAAAGTAGCGTTCACACACCAAACACAGCTAGCTAGATCATCAGCTGGAGTTTACAAACTGTTTAGAGAAGTTCTGCACTGAGAAAGAGTCTAACTTTGATTGCAAAGGAGAGATGCCAAATAACTTCTTAACACCTGAGAATGAGGCTGCTGCAAAATAATAGCCAACACGTGAAAGCTTTTGTAGGATGCCCAGATATATATTGAAAGTGTTGTAATTTTTTTTTAATATAATGATTGTAATACTTATAAATAATAAATTATTAAGTTTCATGGTATTTAAATTTTCAGTCAATATTGACTTACACAAGCTTTTTGGTCAACATTAATGAAAATCTTTCAGTTATGTTTAAAGGCATTATAAGTAGTCAAAGAAGTTAAAAAAATTGCAATTTTTAGGTTATTCAATATGACCTGCCTAGTGGTTATGAATATATATTTTTTATCATTTTAAAATATTGAATTTTTGCTATTATGAAATACTTATCTTTCTTTTTAATATATATATATATTTTTTTTTAGGATGTATTTAAATTTTGGTTAGATCTTGGATTAAGTGGCATTCATCTCGATAAAGTAGAATATTTGATTGAAGACAAAAATTTCTTAAATGAAAACCCCAGTTCATTTACAGAGACATTTTTGACTGATTATAAATTTTTAATTCACACGCGTACAAGGTATCAATCTGAAACTATGGATGTTTTATCAGAGTGGGCAGATACTTTCAAGAATTATTCTGCGTAAGTAATTTAGGTTTGTCTATGGTATAGCATCTTAGTTATTTTCTGTTAATTAGGTGTTTTTCTTATTTTCTGCCATATCCCTATATTTTGTTGATTTAGAGACCAATGTATATTTCAAAGCCTTTTTTTGCCACCATTTTGAGACGTCAATCTTTTTTCTATTAATTGCTGTATTTAATGGCTTTTTGTAAAAAAACTAGTAATGACTAACCAGCCCCATTTACTAACAATACATGTTTTCTGGCACTGAGGAAAACATTTTCTAAAAGAACGTAGAGCGCTCACAAAATCACTCCATCCCTCCTCGCCAGTTTCTTAACCCCTTCATGTCTTTGGAACAGTCTGGCAAAGTTCTTTTGTGATCCCTTCTGTAAAAAAATTAATTTAGGATCTGTTAGTTAATTAGCAGGCAGCTGTAAGCCAGTAATGGAGTTATCACAAGAATAAATTTGTTTTGTCTACTGATTTATGTTTTGTAAAAAAATAAAAAGGCTGACAGGGTATTTTCCATTGCCTAAATGCATAAGTTATAATTAACCCATGGCATTTAAATTATTGCTTATCAAATTTGCATCATTATTTATTAATATATTAATGCTAAGTTGATATGATGGAAAAATCCTTAATAAAAAATATTATTTATTTTCTAGCATTTTATCAATCAGTGGAATTCAAGATGGCGTAAGTTTTGAAAAAGGGGATTTAATATTTAGACCTATTAGAGTTGAAAAATCTCTAACAGCTGGAGATTTATATGAAGCATTACGCAGTCGCTTAAATAAAACATCACAAACTTGGGGAGTAAGTACATACTCATTAAGTTAATATAGTGATATTTCAAAAATATAATGAAATAAGTTTTAAGAGACAGTGGTGGTGGAAATAGGAGTGGGGGTAAAGATGTTACCACATTGTTCCCAGCGCTATTCATGAGGCCCTCTCGGCCGAGCCACAAAATGATAATGTACAAATATCTACAATTATTGGATCATTTTGAAAATTGCTATAACTACTATGAAAGGAATTGGATGAAATCATGTAAAGGAATAATGGGTAGATTCACCCTAAAACAACAAAAAGGAATAATATGTTTACATTGGAAAACAAAATACTTGAGTAAAGTTGAAAACAATTCTAAATAAAAATCGAATAATGTAATAAAAATTACAAATTATCAGATAATGAAAATTTGATTGAATGAATTACTCAAAATTATCTCTGATTTTATTATTGGTCTCCATTTTATAATAAACCTAATGGACTCAATTTACAGAAGTGGAATCAGGCATGAATAATTGTGATAATAATACTATTGCAAATAATTGGGATAAATTTGTTATGAAGTTAGACAATGCTGAATTTCTAAGATCAAATTAAAATATAACAAAGTAACTGCATTGGATGCAGGACATGGAAAATATCTAATTTTCAAATCAGAATATTTATTATAAATTTTTCTTAAATAACTTTCATCACGAAAGCTCAACAAAGATTAGCTGTCCAGATACAAAGGGAACAACCTCACAAAAGTCAGGTGGTCATCTTTTTTTTAGCTTCTTGGAATGTTTTATCCCTGTATTGACCAGGAGTATTACAAATGCTCCTTTATGCCTTGAAAAATTATACTTTAGACATTGCCGCTGTCCAAGAAATTGGGTGTACCGGATAAGGTAGCTATAAGAAAAGGCAATTCATTGTATATTACAGTTGTGAAGGCCACCTCGATATGTTTCGGACAGAATTTATTGTTGGATACAAGTTCTCACAGTTGGTGATAAGGTAAAGCCCATAAGCTCAAGAATAAGAATGTATGCTTTGCTGAACAGTAACAACTTTACACTTTATTGCAGCCTCATATGTGTTCATGTCCCAACAGAAGTAGTGGACAATGATGAAAAAGGTGTATTTTATGGCATGCTGGAAAAATGCTTTGATGAATGCCCAAATTAGTATGTGAAGGTAGTGTCACCATTGTTGTCTCTTAGGGAATAAATAAGGCCTATAGAATCATGGTACAAAGAATACTAAGTGAAGCTCAGTGGGGGAATATAGAGCTACAAAAAGATACAAGAAACCCTTCTGCTGAAGGAAGAAGAGATGATGGGAAAACAAAGCATTGCATACATACAAGCATGTATAATCCAAGAATTCCTGTATGCAAGGCTGAGGATGGCTCTATAATTATGGAAAAGCATAAAATATATTGGATCAATAGACAGGCTCTCTTGAACAAATGTGAGTAGGTCCTCCTCAGCACACCTTCAACAGAAGAAGAACTGGAAGGTGGGATACAGATAAAGCCACCACATGAAGAAATCACAGAAACCATTGATAAGCTTAAGAACAACAATTTACCAGGTCTCGATAACATACCAGCGGAAGTGTAACATTGTGGTCTAGTATTATTACTTTTCTGCTGGGTATGTTTGGGACAGGATTTATTGTTAAATCCAAGTTCTCACTATTGGTGAAAAATTTTAAGCTCATAATCTCGAGAATATGTATGATTCCCCCTACAGCAGGAGAAGAATGCCTCCCTTTGGAGTAATAAAAAAAACTAAATTCATAAGAAAGGGGACTCTCTGAACTGTAACTACAGAGCTATATATTGCTGTGCCCGTGTGTATTGAAAATTCGCTGCATTTTATAGAAAATATTATTTCCCTATGCTGAGAAATAAGTAAGAAAGTATCAATGTGGCTTTGTTAATGGGAAGTAAACCATTGATCAAGTCAATACCCATCGTGTTTTGTTGACTTCATTTACAGAAAAGAAGTATACAAGGCAATGGTGGGTGGGATAATCATTCCCACAAAACTAGTTGTTAAAATGACAATGGAAGATAATGAATGTTTTTGTAAGAATACATCAAGATTTGTCGAGGGGTTTTAGCACTGTTACATGCCCATACTCACATCTCACGTACAGCTCTGAATGCTAAACCTTAACAAATACGAATGAACTGTCACTCCTTAGGTTTAAGAGGAAAGTTCTCCAAAGGATCTTTGGTGGAATATGCTATGAACCAAACCTGGAGAAGATCCAATGCAGAAATAAGAGACTTGTACCATGATATGGATGTCTGCCAGTTCATTAAGCTCCCAACTATGTTGTGCTGATCATGCTACAAAAATGAAATGGGAGGAAATACCATCCAAGGGCCTGATTGAACAGATATCAGATGAAAGAGCGAGAGAGGTTTTATAACCTCCATATCTGTTCTGATACCAGTGAAATCATATCTAGTACTGAATCTTCGGTTCTTTAAAGGTTGTAATAGTATGGGTTTTAATTTTATGAACATTTTTAATGATCAATGAGGAATTTTTTTCCATCAAAAATCATATCACCTTTTTTTATTTTTTTTAGGTTGTGTGTGATCTCCAAGAAGGTTGTAATGAAAACATTGTAATTGGACTTCAAGCAGTTTTGCTGATGCTTCCTGGTACAACTGTGATTCGCAGTGGCCTAGAGCTTGGTCTTCCTTTATCTAATATATTCCAATGGAATTCAACAGTAAAATATCAAGGTATAATTTTTACTTAACTTGCTTATCTATATTATATTAATCCTAATTTTTGTTGATAAAATTTAGGGTTTGTGTATTTGAACTATCGAGAATCTGGAATGACTTCATAAATTTCATTCAATTTTTTTATTCCTCTTTTAATTATGGATCTTATTGTTGTTGTTTTTTACTTGAAATCCTTCAATTTGTTTATTGGTAGATGTAACATGTGGAGTATTGAAATATGGTGGCTGGCCATTTGGTGTAAACGCAGTAGTGGAAGGAAGCACTAGCCTCCAAGACAGACTTAAATAATCTTCCAAAACGTTTCTGCTTTTAGATCTTTCCAGATGAGAAGGCCAGTCAGTGATTCTGAACATAATCTTGAACAGCTCAAAACTATTTTTGTCTTTCCTTGAATGTGTTGGGTATGGACTTCAGTGAATAAGTGTTTTGACAGTCTCTAGACAGTGATACAGAGCTCTAGTGATTAAATATATTTCCAATTCTTCAACTGAGTTTCTTGTGATGAGAGAAGATATTTGAACCCTCCAAGTTATTTGAAACCTTAGCTTCATTGGTAGTTTGGTTTAACAAAATCAAAATGAAACTACATAATGTACAAAACTTAAAATGTGGAGAAAGAGTGTCAGTGGACCTCAATGTGGTGAACTGTTTGGGCCTGTCGTATTTTTTTTTTTTTCACTTATATTATGCCTATTTGCCCAAATATACCTCTACTTCAGTTCCTTAGATCTGCTAACTGGTTCTTTTAAAACCCAAGAAGATCTAAATCGAATTAGTTCTTGGTCAAAGGTGAATAAACCTAATTTAAACCCAACCATGTTAAGTCTAAATCAATTATCATAAGCTCCAAACTCCATGTCCACTCCTTGCCGGACCTACCTACTTTTTACATAAGAGGTCATTCTTATATAATACTCCTGATCTGTCCTCAGCCTGATCCTAGATCAATACCTAACATGGAATGAAGATGAAATCACAATTTGTCTTTAAGGTCCCGAGAGACTCATGCATTTTGTATCGTTATGCTGAGTCTGAATGGCTATTCCCTTTGACCATATAGTTATACTTTTTCTACCAAAACTTATCCTAGAACCCCACTATACCCCTATAACCTACTCTAGCTGTAGTCATTCCATTCCTCCAACACTTTCTTTCCTTTCTAGTATGTGCTTGTATTATTTGGAATTCGGTATCTATTCTTTTTTAGTTATGTCTCAGAATAAAGTTTATTTTTTATTTCAACGAAAACCACCTAATAATAAGTGTGGAAGAAGGGGCTCGTAGTAATAATTCGCTAATCTTCTATCCCGTGCAAAATCACCGGCTGTGAAAATCAATAAAAAGCCAGACAATATTATGCTCTCATTTTCCCAAAAAAGACTGGGTTCGAGCTAGAGAAAAAACCAACAAGTAAATGTACAATGAGAAATATAAAATTGAGGAAATATTACACAAAGTGAAATTAACAGAAAACACTGAAATTATAAAATGGCAAAATGTATAATGTGAAATTAAAGAAAATTACAATTATTTTTGAATGAATCAAAATACAACACCTGTTGAGTACATAACATTTTTTATCTGAAACTTAATGTATAAAATAAATCTAATGTTAGTTACAAAGATAGTACCTGAGAAAGAAAATAGATGAGGGGAAAAACGCATACTATGCACTAGTTATCAGGATTGAAAATTTTAAAACAAAGATTCTTTCACCTATTTATACGTTTTCCTTCTTTGGAACCAATTAATTTCTAATTATTTAAATAGTTACAAGAACTATCAAGAAGTAAATAAAAATATAAACATAAGGGGGAAAGTATTCACAATTGGGTCTTACGTTTAGTAAAAGACACAGAAAAAAAATATTGCCTTTTGTTTATGTAAATGAGAAATGAAATTAATCAATATTTAACTATACAAACTTTATTGAGAATATTGTTATGTAAAACTGAGTATGAAAATATAAAACTTATTTGAGAATACAATTGATAAACTAAATTGAAAATATTGTTATAAACCGACATAAATTAATTTAATCATGAAAATTAGATTTGAATATGAATGGCCAAATTTGTTGATTGAAATAATCTTCAATTTATTTTTTGTTAAATATAATCTTGTGTTAAACAAACAAGAAAGTTGTATGAGAAATTGTTGTTGAAAAGAAAGATTCTTCAAAAGGTGCTTTTGAATAAATGACGTCGATGTTATGGTTTGAAATCTTAGCTAAAATAGCGGATAATCAATGACCTTCTATTCTTGAAAGTAGAAGGGGGGTGAGTTGATCCATCGATAATTTGGTGTGTGGTATAACGAAATATAACAGCTTACCAGTGAATCCAAGTGATCAGAAAAAATTCTTCAATGGTCTTCTAATTACCAAACAATTGGTAAATTGGCTGTAGTAGTTGATTCCCAGTGGTAAAGGTGTGAAAAGGCATCGATAATGTAGAGGTAAATGATGAATAATCAAAACAACAAAGTTTTTGTGGCACCTTCTCGTACAACAAATATCATGGGACTGAAAAACGGTAATTTGTTGACAAAACTCTTAATATGATAGGAGCTAATCCGCAGTTTATAAACAAACCCGATGTTGATAGCATCAATTTGTTCCTTCTTATTTGATAAGATGACAATAACATTACAACTCTTAATATTATAAACTACATTTCGAGATAAAATAAATATTACAATCTTTGATTTTTTTCCTCTTTTGATTAATTCATTAAAGTAAGAATAATAAGAACAAACCAATGTGGGTTTTAATTAATTCAATAAAATTATTGGTTTTTGAATTATGTGAATGAAATAAAAATCAACATTTTTTCTTTTAAATCAGTGTGCGATTATTGTCAATTGTTCAAAGGTTTTTGATCAAAGGTAAATTGATCCCATGATAATTTGAAAGTTGAGAAAAATAAAATAAAATAACTATCGGGACCCAACAATAAGTTGTTTTTTATTGTTATGTTCTCATTCCATTTGATAAACCAGTCATAATACTGTCCACTCCCAATAAGAAACAAATTATTCTTTATTCAATGAACTGGGCCCCTGGGCATCCAGGGTTGCTATAAATGCTATGGAAATTTTTAATGATAGTGAATAGTTTAATGCAGTTAATTTATTCTAACAGGAACATAATAGTATGTGTTTTGTTATAGGATTCTCATCCATAGAACCGTGGAAACCTCTTGATACCAATTATAGTAGCAGGAATTTTGCTACTGAAGAAACTGATCCAAGTAGTTTCTACAATGCTTTCAGGAAACTAATTGAAATAAGGAAAATAGAACCTTCAATTATTCATGGTGCTACTAACATTGGAGTTCTTAATGGATCTGTTCTAGTTTTCACTAGGTATGAACTTGCAATTCAATAAAACATTTCCTATATTTTAATTTAAAAAATTAATATTTTTTAGTAGTAAACCGAGTGAATTTGAGTACACTAAGCTAAATATGTTTATCTACAATATTTCCTGTGATTTTTTAATTATAGTTTAATTATTTCAGCTTTAATTGCTAAAATTCACTGAAAACATGTAGGACTATTTATTTATGCAGTAGTAAAATTTATGATCAGCTGTCAAATTTAAATTATGAGGGATTTTGTTGTGAAGCTTTTATTATTGGTGTCATCGAAAAAATCTCCAGCTCTATTAACTCATAGAACATTCTTGCAAGAAGTGCCACTGCAGTTTTTGCATATTGAGGAGCAATGCAGATCTGCTTTTTGGCACCTACAAGCTCTCCACTGCAACCTTTCTTTCAACTGCAGGAAACAAACTGTAGCAGCGCAGCTACTGAGATGCATCATCTTTAGTCGTCATAATTAGAATAATTAGCAGTCCATTAACATTATGAAACCACCGCCTGGAAAGGGAGGGAGGGTGCTGAGAAGGCAACCAAGCAGTTTTTCACTGTCTACTGTTCCAATCTGCACATGAAGCTCACTAGTCCCAGAAAATACATCGTAGTTCTCTTCAATCTTTTCACAAATGTCCTGTAGATTAGCCATCCAGATAGTCCATCTTGTTAGTACAGATTCCACTGACTTTTATAGTCTTCATTCATTTTTGTTCAATGGTCATGTTTGACCATACTCCACTCCAATACTTTTTATCTTTACCGACTCATGGTGTGGAAACTTGTTGAGAACATGAGATGCCAGTAACAATGATAGTGTCATTTTTTAAAATCTCGTTAATATTTGTCGTCAATAAGGTTCTGGAATTCTGGTGTAAACATACCTTTACAACTACAAAAATTATTACCATCGGCTATAAATGCAATAAATAACTATTAACAATTATTATTATTATCATGATAAAATATGGTATATATTTATTATTTATAAATTGTATAGTACATCAGTAATTGCAAGTACAGCAGACATAGAAGGTTATAATCGTAGTTTTGTGAAATTATGGAAAGGTGCAACTTGAGGTGCAAAAAGCTGAATCTCCCTTAATGTTAGGTTCAGGGAAAACAAATTTAAACAAACATTGTAGCAGATTTTGTTTTCTTTTAAATTGATAACAAACTAATTATCTCTAAGGTTAATCGGAAAAAAGTTCTTTTCCAAAAACCAAAAAAAGTCCTAAATTTTCATGTTTTTTTTTTGCTACCAAGTATTAAGCCAGGAGGGGTGGGGTAGAAGGTTGAAAACTCGTATTCTTATAATACTACTAATACCTTTGGTGACTGGACTAATAGTTAATCATTTTAGAAAGTTCAGTAGACTTAATTAAAAAGCTCTGTCAATGATTAGTTTTAGTGTTCTCTATGTTCTATTAGAAATTACATGATTTATTATATTCTTTCTCATTAAATTTATATATTTTATTTTCAGGTTTAAAGATGGTAATCCACAATATTTAGTTGCATTTAATCTTGAAGATTCAGATAAAGTAGTCAATCTTCAAGAAAGTTTTAATAAAGGTGTGCCAAGTAAATTGACAATTGCATCTTGTTCATCTCATTTTGATTACAAGACCTCTACAGAGTTAAAGTAAGTAACTATATGAATATAACTATTGCTTAAAATGTGATAACAGTATAGTGTTGAGTGTATGAAATAATATTAGTGTGATGAGGTTGGATAATAATAATCTACACAACTACTTTTAGTAGAAAAATTTACAAATTACAAAAATTCATTGACTTATGATAATTGATTCTGAACCTTCAGCTTTGATGCAATATTCTAGGGATTTTTTTTTTAATTCTCACCTGCTTGCTTATCAGCCAATAGGTATTATTCAATATCTAACTTCCTAATTCCATGTCTGTTTTCAAAACATTTCAGCTAGCCGGATGGTGGTGTGGTGACCTTGAACTCATTTAAACTTTCCCTTTCACAAAATATTGTTTTTGTATGTATAATAACTTAACTATTGATACTGCAAAAACTAGATATTTCTATCTAATTTCATAGAAAGATAACTTTGATTAGTTAACTTCATTATTTTTTTATTCTCTACTGCTGAGGTATTAGCATGGTTGGCACCAGGGGCTTGTCGATTTACCGAGGAACCAATCCTCCATTATTGCTGGGTTGGTGTCCCTCTGTGGTGTAAACAAGGGGGGGATCACCAGCATAGCAAATCCATTGTAACCAACATTGTTATTAAACCTCTGCCCCTGTGTACGTCTGTGTACGTACGCCCCTGCCTGACTGCTCCTGCGTGGTTTTCCATAAATGCAGGTCATACCTGCATGCCCCCTGCGAAATAAATACAATTAGAAAATAGCAAATTTAATAAATAAATAATAAAGAGAAAGGAAGGAATTTAATAGTTGCTATCTATTTATTACTGATTATATAAATTTTTACATTTATATGTGCATAAATAAATATATCTTATCTTTTCTTTTTTTTTCAGGGATAAAATAAAAAGCATGAAAATGCCTGGATATTCATTCATTGTCTTACAATATGTGTTATAAGATAACACCAGAAGTTAATTATTTAACCTGAATATGTAAAAGTAATCTATGGAAATTTTTTTTTATATATTATTGTGACCTTATTTATGGTTGTTTTGTATAGTTCTGATTTTTTTCATTGTTGTAAATTTTTTTTAAAGTTAATAAAGATTGTTTGAAGCAGTAATATAACTGTGACATTATTATTTGTTTACCCCATTAATCGTTACTTATTTAATTGATTTAGATCCTGGAATTTATAAGTAGTACATATGACCTGGGACGAAATTATGCTATCTATCTCTGACCGTTGCCAGGTGGTAAAACTAGGTGTGATGTTTACTTCCATCACATCAGTAATTCCTTCCTCACCTTATCACCTGTTCAACAGAGCACTTCCTAGTTTTTATAGGTCACCTTCTTCTTCATCTCTGGGGGTTCCAGTCCAGATTTCACCTAGTGCTTCTGGTCCCTCCTCAGTAGATGGTCTAACCACTTCCACATTCTATGTCTGATGACCTGATCGGTAGACTATTATATTGTTAGATACTATATCTGGCCATTTAATATGGTACTCCATATTTGGAGTATATGGTGGTCATAAGCTAATCATAATTTTTAGTTCTTATGGATTTAGCCTTTCAAATATCAGTACAATTAAATGTTCTTAATTGTGTTCTAATCTGAATCTTATTCTAACTTCTAACTGTCTTACTGAACTTCCAAAAGGGTCAAAATTGTGAGGAGCCTTGTTGCTTTGTACCTGGTTTGCAAGGTCTGTATACTATTACTAATTGTCCTAGGTACATGACTACAGTGATTTAAGCCAGCTGCCGGCACTATTAGAAAAGGATAGGATAGTAGTTTTGACAGAAGGACTGATATATGTTTTTGGACATAGGCAGATCAGAGGTCTTGTGCAATTTTGATTGTAAGGAAAATACAAGCCACAAGCTGGAATGGAGTGGATTTAAGCGCGTTTTTAGAAATTGGGGATTTAACTAGTCATTTTAGCAGTTTGTAAAGGTTACAAAGTATTGATATGGGAAGATAGTTTTTGTGGGGGATGAGTTTAGGAACATTGTTCAATGGAAAAACATTTGCTCTTTTCCAAAAGAACGAAATGTTGAATTTTGTAGAGAAAAATTATAATTATGAATCAATATGGGAAGATTATAGGGAGACTGAGCTTAAGAAATTGCATGATTGAGGATATAAGGAGATATGTAAGAGAAAAGTAGTTATCTGGGTCGAAATTGTTAGTCATGTTGATTAATCTGGGGGGAATATGATGAAGAAATTGAGGATTGAGGTCATTGGGAGAAATATGGCAAACAGGTGTGTTTCTTTTAATAAGGGAAATTTCGTAGAGGGGGTTCTATTTGGTGCGATTTTCAGGGTGCCTGGTGTGGATAATCCTTGCTGCATTCTGACACCTCATTAATTAACTAATTTTATTAAGTCAGGTTTGAGCCAGGATTAAAAAACAATTTTAATGTGACGGAAGTTATAAGTTGGAATTTGCCTTGATGAGGAGGGAGGGATTGAGCATTAACATGGCAGGTTGTTAGGTCACTTTCACTGAAGAGAAAGGACGAAAAAATACTAACAAATGATGAGCAAGAAGTAAAGAGCTGAAAAATCTGAATAGGGTAGAGAGTTGTAAATGAGAAGACTAAGTAGATAGCGTTCTGTGACTGGGAGACATATAAAACAATTCCAGTCCATAGAAAAAATTTAATTAAAACTAGAAATAAAAAATGTTCAGAAACAGTGATGAGACTGAACGGAAAAGGGTGGGAGAAGGAGAGGTCAGCCTGCTGATTCTACGCCTTATTGAGTTTTTCATATTTATATTGTAAAAGGAAGGTTTGTAATGAATTAATGCGTGCAATGAGCATAAATACACTTTCAAGTTTAGTATAATTTAAAACGGGGGGGGGGGATTACGTGACAGTTTGTCTAATCAGATTTTTATTGTAATTATTTTAATGATTTAAAATCTGAATTAACGGAATGACTTGTGGACATAACAGACACACAAACGTGGGATTCGGTAAACTTAAAGGAAAGGATAGTGGTGATTTGTTAACAAAGGGAAACGTGCTGCACCATTATTCTTGATCTCTCGGTGCATATGGTCCAGCCGTCCACCCTCTGACATTTTCTGAAAATCAACAGACACATGTACTCCACACTTTTCACCTAGAACTCCAGCTTCTCCCACCCTCCTTTTTTAATAAATTTCTTCAAGTCTTCTCAGTTCTTTCTCTGTTAGAACAGGTACCTAAGTACGAGTAATACAGTTTTGGAGTAACATTTTAGCGCTAAGTGGCGTGATTGTGATTCCATAGGTAACTTTAATATCTCCTCAACCCGTTTGTTTCTATTTTACTAGTGAAATGAGTAAGCGAGTGGAAGTACGAAAAGGACATTGAAACGAGAGTGTTCAAGAGCGATTGGGACGACTGGTTTCCATTTACGGGTGCAAACGTATCAAGGCCACTGTGTTTGATCTGTGGTGGAAATGTTTCAGTGCCTAAAAATTTAGAGAGGCACTTCACGCAAAATCTGTTGTTGCAATTCCTTCAATTTTAAATATTGAAACTTCTTTATTGTGCTAAAATTACAATCTACCTTATTAGGCAATAACTAATTGTGATAAATGTTCTCATTCATACCATATTTACAATTTGCATTCACTCTCTCATTCATGCAGTATTTACAAACAGCCCTAAGACCTCCCAAATCCACATGGTTGTCACCTCCCTCGCATGCGAAAGAGGAAGCGGAGTCTTGGGAAGTCCCCCACGCTCCTCTTTCAGCCATGTCACCGGATACTAGCTAGTGGAGGCTGACGAAGAGCGTGAGAGCCTCGTACGCTCAGGACATGATTGGAGAAACTGGCCATTGCCAGAACTTCCACTGTCACACATTTATTGCAGGTCACGAGTCCACTGCCGTTACAGTCTCCGAGGAGGACTAAAGGGATGAGTGGTGCAGTGCAATGTCTCTGCTACGGGATTAGGGTGGTTGGATAGGTTACTATGGAATTTTATGAACTTGGAAGGGACGAGTTCAAGAATGTAAGGTATATTAAGATCGTTATGAAGGGTTTTGTTGCTGACGTAATAAGGGGCATTTACTATTGTTCTCAGGACTTTTGATTGAAAGGATTGGATACGCTTGATGTTCGACTTTTTTGCCGTCCCCCATAACTCTATTCCGTTTGTCCAGATTGGCTTAAGTATAACTTTGTATATCAGTAATTTATTTTCTATTGAGAGATGGGATGTCCTTTGAAGTAGTCTGTACAGTTGTCCAAAGCGTCTGTTTAGTTTTTGTCTTTTTAGCCTCGTATGTGGGTTCCAGGTCAGCCTTTTGTCGAGAAGGAAGCCTAAGTACCGTACTACCTCGGATGCAGGGAGAGGAATGGAATTTGAAAAAAACTAGTGGACACGATTGTGGCAGAGGGTGAAGTTAATGTGGGAACATTTTGTTTCACCTTCAATTGTATTATTTTATTTCATAGTAGGCATTGGTGGCAACACTGCCACATTCCCATCATTCTGTTCTAAAGTGAGTTGTCGGTATGTTGAGTAGACACCAACGCCTTTACGCCATGTTATGTTTTCTTGCTCTCACTTATGTTAAATTTTTTTTTTTAGTTTCAACAACAATTTATTAAGATAAAATTACAATCTGCCTTATTAGGCAATAAGTAATTGAGATAAATGTTATCATTCATACCATATTTACAATTATCATTCACTCGCTCACTCAAACAATATTTACAAACAGCCAAAAGGCCCCCCAAGTCCACAAGGTTGTCACCCTCCTTGCATGCGAAGGAGGAAACGGAGTCTTGGGAAGTCCCCCACGCTCCTGCGTCAGCCGCGTCAGTGGGTAAGAGCCAGCAGATGCTGACTCAGAGCGCGAGAGCCACAGACGCTCAGGACATGATTAGAGAAACTGGCCATTGCCAGGACTCTCGCTATCACTTAATTGTAGCAGGTCACGAGGTCACTGCCGTTTTAGTCTCCGAGGAAGATTATAGGGGTGAGTGGTGCAGTGCTAGGAAATTAGGGTGGTTGGATAGGTTACTATGGAATTTTATGAACTTGGAAGGGATGAGTTCAAGAATATAGGGTATATTCAGATCATTGTGAAGGGTTTTGTTGCTGACGTAATAAGGGGCATTTACTATTGTTCTCAGGACTTTTGATGGAAAGGATAGGGAGTAGGCTAATTGGACGGTAAGATGAGGCGTCATTGAGTGGTTTACCGGGCATGGTGAATAGGACTATAATGGAGTGTTTCAGGAGGAGAGGAAACTGCGTAGTTCGGATAATGCAATTATAAATGTAGGTTAGGAGGAAGTTGTTGGGGGATTCGAGAAGTAAGGAGATCATATCCTGGAGATTTTCGATAAGGTAATTTTTTTAGAATATATTTGACCTCAGAGGGGTTAACGACTTTTGGTTGCAGTGAGAGAGGGATAGGTGAAGTGAGGAAATCATCAACAGTTGGGCGATGATTATTGTTTTGAGGAGTAAGATGAGGAGTGAAACTGCGGGAAAGTTGCAGTGCGAATTCCTCCGCCCTCTCGCCATCCGAAGACGCCCAGGACCCGTCATCACGACGGAGTGGGTGTGAAACAGGATGATATTTTAGGATTTTCTTAGTTAGAATCCATAAGGAGTTATCCCTGGTAGACAGAGAGGATGGGAATTAAAAGAATCGGAACGGAAGGATGCCAATTGCCGCTTTACCAGCCTGCAGTACTGATTGTATGAACGACGATCAGCAGGATGTCGGGATCCTTGCCACACTGTTCTCTAGTGGCGTTTGGATTGGATTAGGTCTTTGAGATACTGAGGTAAAGGATTTTGATTGTGAATTTTTAGGTGACGGTGGGGGGACGATGCCTCCCAGGCCGACCACTGGAGTAGTGAAGGAATGCACTGCATCATCTAGGTCTTTGATGTTTTCAGAAGTACTTTGAGGTCTACAGAGTCTGTAAGAATCTGGCGGAAGTGGTACCAGTCAACTGGGCCCCTAATAAATGAAGGAGGAGGCAGTTTGTGAATTGGATTTAGGGAAATGGTTAATAATAAGGGGCTATGGTCGGAGGAGAGGTCATTGAGGCGCTTGAGTGAATAGTTTAGTATTCCTAAACTATTGTAGAAGAAAAAGTCAAGGAGATCTGGATTTCGGTTGGGATCTGATGGCCAATAGGTGGCTGTGTCAGGAGAGATAGTGGAGCAATGTTTCCGTGTGAGTGCAGACAGCAAAGCACGTCCTCGTGTATTTGTGGATCTTGAGCCCCAATGTTGGTGCTTTGCGTTAAAGTCCCCACATATATGGACAATGACAGTGGTACCTGCATGAGCTCTTCCATCTGGGTGATCAGTTCGATAAGTCTGGTACTGTCGAACGGTAAATGGTCGTTTACTTGTGAGTCTTGTTTCAGTAATAAGAGCAACGTCGATGTTTTTGTCGTGAAGTAGTGCTGTCAGTTCGTTAGTGTGGGTGCGAACACCATTCGCATTCCAAAGGAGAATGGATAAGGATTCGGAAGGATCCACTTATGGATTTTGTTTAACGGGGATAAGGTAGGAGACAAGATTTGTAAGAAGGGAAATGAGAGGGGTAATTAGGGTTCTGAACTCTGTAAGGAATGAGGTTAAAAGGCTGGTGAGATCTGAAGAGCTTGAAGGTGGCGGGCTATGCGAGATGTGTGGTTGAGGATGGGATTGAGTTTGCGGGTTGCTGGGATGAACGGAGTGCTGGGGAAGAAGAACTTGTGGAGGAGGAGTGGGCAATGCCTGTGATTTCTCTCTGTTCCGAACGGCATCAGCAAACGAGACTGAAGGCCTCAAATTTCTGGTGGGGGCGCTTCTTGAGGTACCTTTGACTGGCTTCTCTTCTTCTGGCCGACGACGTTGCTCGCTCCTGGACTTGAGAATTCTGTAAGCTTCGCAGCCCTTGTGGTTGGCCGGATGGCCTTGCTGGCAGAGCACGCATACAGCAGGGGATTTCGAGGGCTTTTTGCACGATTCGCTTTTGTGCTGCCCACTACACTTTACACACCTTGGAGGGTGATGACAGTACGATTTTGTGTGCCCATATGCCTGGCAATTATGGCATTGGACGATGTCTCGTTTCGGGTAAGGCTTTTCGACCTGTACTCCTTGTGTAATACAAGTCGGTAAGCTCGTGGATTTTTTCCACTCTAGCTGTTCGCTCTAGATCTGCAAAGAATGAGGGCAGTGGTGTCTTGATACTTGCATCATTTTCTTGTCTTTCCTCACAGAGTTGTATCTTTAGCTTAACAGCTCCTTTTCTATCTCGTCCGCTGGTGTTGTGGGATGCAGGTTTCGAATCACCACCCGCAGCGATCTTTCTTGCTTTAGTTGGTAGGTATGAAAGTCGGCCTTAGTTTCTTCTAAGTATTTTATAATTGCTCGGTATGTGTCGGGAGTGTCCGGAGAAACCTTTGTGTCCCGAGACCGATTGAGGCAAGTGTATTTGCCTGTACCTACAATTTTGCTCAATTGAGTACAAAGTAATTTAAAATTACTAATTTTACGTACGAATATCGCTGGTGGCTTGGGCTGTGTGGGTGTTTGTGTAGAATCCATGTCCTCTACCTCAATATTTTTTAACACCTCGTAACTATTGGGTGTGAAAAATGGAGACTCATGAGTTATTGTTGTTTGTTTAGAGCTTCTGGGTGCTGAAGAATTAACTGGGACGATATTTCGATTAGATCGCCGCGGCTTACGTTTGACCGGCGACGGAGTGGGCGTAGGTCCCAGTGACCTTGAGCGTTTTTTTTCTTATTTTCTGAGATAACCTGCTGATAGAAACGCATGTTTCATACTTAGCAGCACTTTTCTGAATAATAAATAATTTTTAATTAAATAAAAAATCTTTAGTATAACATAGCCTCGAACGCACGTATTTGTATTAAGAACCTGCGACGATGCTAGGAGGCTACAGAGAGTGTAATGAGGGTAAGCTGGACTCCACACTCTCAGCACAGCTGAGTACTGCCTTGCAAATGGCCGCCTTCTGTATGAATTGTGAGGTGAAAACTTACGTTTGGCAGTAATGCCCACAGCTTCTCTTTCCACTCACCTGTAGACAGTCCTCCACGAACAGTTCAACCAAGGGTCGTTTTCGTGGAGCCTGAGTGTATGAGGCTATAGCAAGGCATTAAGTTGTGTGTTCCGATTAGAGATAGTATTTCCCATAGTGGAAAAGTGTGTGAATCTGTCAAAGCCCTTTATGGCAAAGAATGGAACGACCATGTCGATTCAATATTTTTGAGTTTAGGTTTTGTAAAGTCAAAATCAGGTCCCTGTCTTTATTTCAATCATTCTACGTTTATTTTAATTTGGGTCGATAATTCTGATGATACTGTCTATATTTATAAAGTACCATATAAACAGTTATTTGGTAGTTTACTACGGTAGTAATACTACAGTTGCTGCTTTCGTCAACGACATCGCTGTGTACAGTAGCAGTATGAATGCCAAGAGAGGTCTTCGACAGGCCGAATCAGCTTGTAACGAGTTCAGCGATAGATTGGAGGAAGTCGGCATTACAGTGAAAGCAGGAAAGACTGACTTTGTAGTATTCTCTTTTCAGAAGGGAAAGAAGGCACTTCCTACACTGTAGGCACACAGCAGAATTCTCCCACAAACAGCCTTATATATTTGGGCATGAAAATAGACCGAGTTACGTTTTTGTGGCCATTTTGCGAGAAAATTAAAACAAGTACGTACGAAGTCTTACCGGCTCACACACCTGCTGACATCCTCCAATCTCTCTCTGCTCCTCAAGCTAAAGATATACAAGATCATACTCAGGCCGGGTCTGCTGTACGGTGCACCGACTTTTCGTTATCGGACGGAAGTGACAGCAAAGCGACTCCAACAATTTTAAAAAGGGGTACTTATGAAAGTGGCACAACATACCTCATTCCAGCAGTGGAGGAATAGTGAACTACACGATGACCTTGAGCTGTCTACGGTGGATGAGTTCAATCGCCGTTGATATATCAAATTCTTTGAATCGCTGAGATACCTCACCAACCCCGTGTTCAACCATCGTTTCCCTATTAATGGCACCAGGCAGTTGAGGCGGGAACATTTTAGGTTTGAGTTAGTTTGTAAGTTAGTCGGAAGATAATTTTAGGTCCCAGTATGTAATCTGAAGGTTCTTTTTGTATTGCATAGAGTTTTTCTCTTTAATCCGATAGATGATATGTTTACAAAAGCTGCTTAAAACGCATAGCAATGCAGTAAAAGGAGTCATATGCAGCTCAATATATATTATTGCAGATATTCCATTCTAATAAATATAAAATAAGGGGTTTAGGGAGAAACAAACGACTACAACCTCTGGTACCGGGAAACCGGACACCAGTGCACGACGGAATAAAATGGTCCTGCTGAAACAGATGCTGAGGAGAGGGTTTTATAACTCACCAATCTGTACAATTCTTGTTTCAGGCTGCTGTACTTTCTTGATCCGTGGAAACGAGCCATCTTATTCCCACTACTTAAGCCAGTCAGAAGAGAAAGATCTAGGAGTTGAGGGGGGCTGCTTGCAGGCTTCTGTGGCGTTTCCCGTGTGTTGCTGAGGAGAAGCAAAAGTTTTTGGTTCTGTACTCGTTGGGGTTGACCTTGTGGAACACAAAAAATTAACTATAGATCATGGGCATAAACCACTTATCTTTTTCTCCGCTACAATGGTTGTCAATGAGACCCTCTCGGTGCTGACCTGGCACCTGACTTATGAGCTATGTCAGTTCTCTCTATAATTTAATACTAACATAAATCCCGTAACCAATTACAGTAGGGAAGATTTTTTACATGAACTTAGAAGACGTATAGTGGAGTATTATGATGTTAGACAAGTGTGGATTATTCCTGTATCAGTGGGTTCGAATAGCTGCATAGTTTGCCGTGAAAACTATTTAGAACTTTTATTTCTTCGTGTTAGTCTGTACGCATGAGACAAGGAGCTTCAGCCCTGTGAGTTTTGCGATTGCTTACGAATTTTTTTCGTTAAAGTCTGGAGCGGTTATAGATTAAGGTTCTGGTGTTGCTTGTGGTATAGATTCTGGTTCTGGTGTTGCTTCTGGTATGGATTCTGGTTCTGGTGTTGCTTCTGGCATGGATTCTGGTTCTGGTATAGACTGTGGTATTGGTATTGCTCTTGGCTGATGAAACTTTTGTGTCTCTTTTCTATGTTCTATGTCCGATAACATATGCAGCGTAAATCAGGATATTATTGATTTTACCTGTAAAATTTCAGATATTTGGGATTGCTGTTGTAGAACACTATGATAGACATATACAAGACGAGATACCTTCATAAACAAGTGACAATCAGAAACTTAATAAACAGTAGACACATAGATACTTAATAAACTGTAGTTAATTGGATACTTAATGAAAGATAGCTATATCAATCTCTATATGATTAATAGAACAGTAGTATCAAGAATCAGCTTCCTCTTACCCATGAAAACTCTTAAGTTTGAGATTCAATTTCATGTTTAAATATAAGTCCCGTTAGTAGGCAAAAATTGAGCTTCAATTTTAACACTGGATGTGATAGCCTATTTTACTAGTAATAGTGGTGTAGTCCTTAACTTATTTTTTCTAAAATCGTAAATTTTTGAGAAAACGTCTTCGAATATGAAGTTGTTCGTTTCAATCTAAGCAATTTAGTTGCTGTTAATAAGCTGCTGGTAGGCCTTGAAGGTTTAATCATTTCAAAGCCTCATTTTTTAATTACAAAGGGACAAAGAATATGAGTTACATTTAAACGCAATAAAATTCTTACTTTATTTATCTCATTGTTCTGAAAATCCCTTATTCGAAAACAAACTTTTGTTGACTTAGACTCCGTGTTGCTGCTATTTCAAATTCAATTACAATAAAACTGATGTTACTTGTATATACATTTGACGGTAAAAAATCTAAGTGTCCCACTTTTTTTGACGATGACTGTATATTTTTTTCTTTACTTCCAATTATGTAATCATTATCAAAAACTAATCGTTGATTTTTTTTTTTTTGTAATCTATTACCGATATTAAGAAAGACTATTTGCTCTATTCTTGGAAAATACAGATTTGATATGATAAACTAGGCAAATCTATTTATAAATATCTATCACATTAGTTTCTTACATTGCGTTGTAATCCTTAGTTCAAATGTTGATCAATGTAAAATTGAGGGTAGTTTCTTGGAATAAATGAGTGTATCAAGCAATTAATTGTTAGCTAGAGGGTGACTAAACAGTACGTAAACAGCATAATAGCACTTTCTTACACACGCCTTCTGACAAAAGGACACACAACGCACAGTTAGTTCTATGATAAGTAGGGGCTAGCAAAAAGAAACAAATTGTCACTCTTCTGGCAATCACATGAGTTTTGAACATCGTAGATGCTATAAGACTGATGAAAACCGTTAAAAATTGGTTGTAAAATTCAGTTTTAATTTTTATTATCTAAAGAATTGGTTGGCAGCAATTTATAAATACAAAATTGTTTAGTTGAAAAACGGAAGAATTTTACAACCTTCCAAAGTGTAGGAAAGGTAAACAAGCCTAACGATAGTCACCCAAAATATGTTCAGAAAGGCTAAATAGTATTCCTTCTCCTTCTAGAAATTTTAAACATTCGCTTCGTTTTTTTCCTATTCCAACAATGCTTGAAGCTACCAATCTTCTTCCTCCTATCCAATACAATTCAGAATTCGTATTATTGTCATTCTGTTGAGCAGTTGTTTACTATGTCACTGAGAGAGGGCCAAATATAAAGATACTGCCAAGACAAACTTTGATTCTTCAGCTATAAGAAACAACTCAGTAGCTCCACAACTTCAATCAGGTTCCGACATTAGTCTTATTTTCCGGAAATAATTGGTGGTGGTAGCAATAATTGGCCTCACTGTTGGATGAGCTGAATCCCATTTTTACGCCCAGCGATGATGTCATCTTATCCGTGGCTGGAAATCTATTCGTTTATGACCGCACTAGTTTGCTTGACTTTTTAGCCACTTGTAACTTTCTTATCTGGAAGCAGTTACGCTAATTGCACCTTAATAGACTGCATCAGACTTCCAATTTAAAACATTGAATTTTTATTCAAGTGCCTAGGATTTTAGAACGGATTTTAGGTATAAATTGGGGCACTGAATCTAAATCTGAAATCAGTTTTTTCTACCTGCTCTACTTTTTTATCAGATTTTTTTAAAAGTGCAGTTTTTCATGAAATGTGCAGTTCTAAAACATATAAACAAGGATTGGTTCCTGTATTCTTCTTTTCCCTTCTTCTATCTAGAAGACAATCTTATGTTTTGTCACGAAATTAGAGTACTCCTGGAAAAAATTGGTCATCCTGACTATTTTCTACATGACTGGCGCCTATTTATTGACAGCTCCAAGCGATGTTTGAAATGTGTCCTTCTAGACAATGATAATAAATATGGTTCAATACCAATGGCTTACTCAACGAACACGAAAGAAGAATATAACACTATACCTTAGGTCTTGGAGAAGATAAAGTATCATGAACATCAATGGGTGATTTGTGCGGACTTAATAATGGTAAACTTTCTCCTTGGACAGCAAAATGGCCACACCAAATAACCTTGCCCTCCGACATGCCCCTCTGGGATAGCAGAGACAAAACACACCTCTGGGTTAGAAAAGGATGGCTTCAGAAATAAAATATGGACGTTGAGGGAAAGAATGTCCTTAACGACCCCTTAGTTGAACGAGAGAAAATAATCTTTCTCCAATGCACATAAAGCTGGGCCTTATGAAACAGTTTGTATAGACTATTAATAAGAACGGATCCTGCTTCTCATGTGTAGGGGGGGGGGGAATGCCTCAGTTGAATACGGACAAAATTATAGCAGGAACATTTTACGGCCCACGCATTAAGGACCCTGCCTTCGTCAATTCAACGAATGAGGCTGAGCGAAAAGCAGGGACATCATTTGTTGCAGTTGTCGAATATTTCCTGGGCAAACTCAAAGCTGAAAACAATGTTGAACTGGTAAACAAGATGCTTAACAGTTTCAAATCCCTTGGGTGTAACATGAGTGTTAAGGTGCACCATTTACACAGCCACTACTTGGACCGTTTTGCTGAAAATTTAGAAGACACCAGTGAGGAACAAGGTGACAGATTTCACCAGGATATTAAAACTATGGAGGTCCACTGCCAAAGAAGATGGGATACGCAGATGATGGCAGATTACAACTGGAGTTTAAAAAGGAATTGTTCCAAATTGCAAGCATGTCACAGAAAAGAAGCTTCCGAAGTGTTCAGTGACTGGTTGGTTTCATCGATGACTTTTTCCTCTATCTTAGTATATAATAATATTTCTATAATATAATAATAAAAATTCCGTGTTTAGTTTTTTTTTATTTGATCCATGGATTTAACTTAAAATACTGTGACGTTTACTTTACTAAAATGTGATATCTTAGGAATTTGAGCTCATAGGCAAAAACTAATGCCATATCTGAATTCAGGGCATCAAATTCATATGAAATCAACTCTAAATACTCTGGCACTAAAACACCTGCTGGCCTGTGTTTTCGAAGCAAGGGCTCTCTGTTGTCAAGAACTGTAACCTGGTCCAACCCCTTCCGATGACACCAGGTGCAAACTAGTACAAAGATGGGGAATTGATCACGGTAAGGCCGAGTATATTAAATCTCTTTAAACATACTATGTACCTAAATACAAAGTATATAAATAAGGTTAACATATTAGTAAACTAACACATTGTAAACTATTTATGTTCATCATTAGATCACACATTGTTTAAAATTATAGACACGAGGGCCATAATCAAAACTATGCTACCTTTCGCAGCATGGCATTACATAAATTCGTCAGTGTCAGCTTCTTTACAAAATGAATCAGTCTTTCTGAAAACGTGTCTGTTTGTGTTATTTTCCTTAGATGCTTACAAAACAGACTCTATCACTCAGTGAGAATAAAAAAGTGTTGTTTACCTTTATCAGCAAAGTTATTTATAAACATGTGCACACATACGTCAGTACAACCAATAAGGAGGACGAAGGCTCGGTGCTCACATACATGCCAATGTACAAATACATATTAATAAGGGTTTTACAGAATTCTTAGCGTTCCAGTTCAGTGGACCGTGTACATATAAATACAAAATTACTGGATCTCTCTTTAATAAAAGAATCATTATAAATTAAGTATTTTCTCAATCGTATTTACATTTCGTCTACTTAACAAACTAATGCAACTCGCAAGTAAGTACTGTTAATTAGTTTTGAACATGATCGGTATATCAAACAGAACTACTATGCAAAATAATCAGCAAAACAAATACGGGTTGAACAAAAGTTGCAATTTGTGTTTTTTTAACAAAATACAAATTATATTTGTACCCACAATTTGATACCATACTAAAAATGATAGATAATCTTTTTCTTTTTAATGCCAAGTGCTGCGGCGACGCCTTTACTGACTGACGTAGCCATTCGAAGTCGTGATCGAGATGACAACATCGCCACTACCAACAACACAAGATGCCCTCTCCTCTGATCTGAACGCCCGAGTCATTTTTTGCCATGTACGTTTAGTAGTACCTCGCTATTCCATTTTTAAAATAATTATAACAAATAAATCATCGCATTAGTTGAGCGAGAAACAGAATATTAGTTCACAAGCGTCCTTGGGGTTGATGGTGACGAAAGTTATGGAAACCGATTGGCTCAGGTTGACAAGGCTCACCATTATTTGATTGGCTCTCCTAGATAGGCATAGTCACGGATGGCCAAAACAATCCAATTTGACGACATGGAGGCTACAACCGTCACTTTCCTCAGCTGTTGGGTCACCCCCCAATTTGGCGCAAATTTTTGACTTAACCAGGACCGTCAGTTTGAATCCGACCTCTTCATACAACTATCATCTCCTTGAAACGCGTCAAGTCCACCTACTAGCCTAACACTGTCCCGGCCGCCTGCTAATCGACTACGACAGGACAACCACCGGGGAACTAATCACCCCATAGAGGGGAGCCGCGGACGCCCGAGAGATGCCACGCAACGAAGGCAAAGACCACGACCCAAGTCCCACCAACATCGATGCGAGCTACAACAGTATTGGCACGCCAACCAGTGGGAGCTTGATCACCTGTCTGCGAAATACTGGTGCCACGGGTCCTAGCTAACACCAAGACTCCGGCACTACACTTTCTATTTCAGGCTGCAGTAGACAGGGCTCAGCCTATTTCTCCCCTTTTTGCTTACTTCAAGGGCTCACTGAGCCTTACTACATACTTCAGACGCTTGGGCAGTACACTGCATTGTTACTCACTGTTATACTCGAACCATGGTATTTTTATTTACTTGCCTCTTCACCTCTCTACTTCCTTACTCGCTCGATCTGATCTCGGCGCTGACAGCCTGCAACACTCTCTTAGTGGATAGCATACATATATTTCACAATCATTTAATAATTATTTAAAACTACTCGCAAAGTCTCCGGCTCACATTTTTTGTCTACTTATATTTCGAAAAATAAAACAGAGTTCACAGTCGTTAAAGAAACTTTTTAGTCTATAAATAAACGAAATTAAGGTCACTGGTCATTGGGACTTCTGGTATAAACTTCAGGTAGGTGCCACGGTGCTAGCCTTTCCACGGAATTTCGCAAGCTGTTCCAATTTGTCACTGGTAGCGATATAATGGGAACATACAATCTGTAGTTAATTGTAATTACGTTTCTTTGATATATGTTATACAAAGGAATGTTATAAAGATAGTGAAATCGCTTAGCTACCAAACAAAACCTTATATTTTTTGTAAACGATGGCTAAAAAAGGTGAAATTATTCAAATTAAAATTCAAAAAACGAAACATTTGGCATCATAGTATTTATTACCTAGTATGTATTACGTTTACAGTTCATATAATAACTGTAATTAACTGTAATGTTGCCAAACAAATTGATTTTAATTAACTATTTTCTTAAAAAATAGTAAAGAAAATTGAAGTTCATAAATTGTATTCTGACGTCATTGTTATCACGAGCACGCAGCTCAGTTCGTTCCAGAGCGTTGTGGATCTGTTGTTTTTTGAGCACTTGTGGAAGTTATTAGAAATGTTCAGAAATTGTTGCCGGTTTTTGTTATAATTATCATCAGTTAAAACTTGTTTAGTAAGTTTTTTTTTCAATACAGACGAAGAATTGATTACAATGCCTCTTTTCGGGAAAAAAGATGTTGCCAAAAGGTCAAAAAAGGATGCCAAGGATTATGAGAAAGATAAATCTCAAACACTTGATGAAAAGTATAGTCTCAAAGAACTTTTGGGAACGTAAGTCTCTTATTTTATTTTATTTTCAACTGATAATTTTGATTAATGGAACATTTCAGTTTGAACTAGTTCTTGCAATACATTGGGTTAATGTATGCTTAGCATATACCGTTAAATAGTTAAAATATTTGCATTCATGTTCAGAAAGTAGTATCTGATGTTTCACTATGACTATGATATTATGTCACTGTTGTAAACTAATAACTAACTTTTCTATTTTGTTCATATCAGTTTTGTTTTTTAAGCTGATATCTTCTCCTTAGTGTATATTAGTTCAGATTCGTTTGAATTCCATTATTTCAAGTACAATCAATGCAATAATATTAGTTCTTAATAATTGCTTGGAATCTTTCGATTCTCTTTTATTTTATACAGATTGCTTTCTGTCAATGTCATATACTCTTATCATTAATTATTTTAGTTCCATGAGTGCTATAATAAATAAATTCTATAATGGTATATACTGGATACTAAAGGTATTCGTTATTTTGTCTTTTAACACATGTAATTGATATTTAATTATAAAAATCTGCTGTGATTAAAATTCAATTAGATATTTTTGAGATCTAGAGAGTATAATTTGATAAGTATCTCACTTCAGGATGGAAAGAAGGAACAGACTTTATGTGCACCTGGGCATATGACAGATATCTCATTTGTCCTTGAAATATTTTGTTATTTTAAATTCATTTAACAAACTTTAAGTTATTTCTTTAAAATATATCGTATTTGAGGTTGCAAGTACGGCGGTTATTTTTTTTTGATATTTTTTTATTATTTAAATCAAAAAATTACTTAGATGACACCATTGAATAACCATCGTTCATTGGTTCAACTGTAACTATTAAAAGCATTTTAAATATGTTCAGAATATATTTGTGTTTTTTTATTAGCTCAAAATACAGTGATTCCATTTTTTTTGACAGCTCCATCATTTTTAAAAAATTTGATTGCGTCCACAAATTAATGTGGAATAGAGCTGCCATATGACAGGTGCTAAATAAGCTGCTTGTGAAGTTGAAGTTGCTAGCAATTTCGTTACTAAAAATATTTATATTTAAAGTCAATAATATCAGATCTACTATGATTACTGCCATGAAGATGAATTCTATATAGAAAGATATATGAGGCATTTCACTCCTTATGTTGGGTGGTTAATTTGTAATAAAAAAACAGTCAAGGGTGGTATATCACACAATTCAATTATATGCTGTTAATCAGGATGTTGAAATTGGGATTGAGACAATGATACTAAGGTCAGAAGAAAATATGTAAAAACATAAAAATATTATATTTGTACCCCCCTCCTTACTCTTCATTTAACATTTAAATCAACATCCGAGAAATGTGTGTTCTTCACGGCTTAGCTCTTATTCAGCCAGTTGTATAAATTTGGTTGATTAATTTGAAGTGTTATGTTGCCATTAACTTTAGCTTTAGCTGGGTTTGGAAACTAACAGGCTGAGCTGAAAACAACAATCACATATCAGTGATTAAGTATACCTGCACCATAGTTGGTAGGTAAAATAAAAGACTTACATTTCTCCAATTGTGCTGGTTTTAGACTTGCTTAAACTCTTGTTTGCCTTACTGAGAAATATATATTATTAAACTATTGGGCTGTTGGTTGTTAATAGCCTTTTTGCAAAAATTATTCATTGAAAAGATGATAATTTTATGTATTATAATAGCAATGTGCGAGGGCACAGTCTTTTAAGATCAAAAGTTATAGAATAAATTATATAATAATATAAAAATGACTGCAGTATTAGTATTATACATTGTCGCACTTTATTGGCAGTGGTGTTTCCATTGCAAGGGGGTGGATTGCCAGTTTATTGAGAGTTGTCTTGTGGATGTTTGATAAGTTTTAGTATTAACAGAGATTGATAGGTACCCTGGGCATTGATGTTTGCTGAGTTCCTGTGTACAAACAGGCTTGGGTTGGGTCAGTATTTAAATGTTCATTACCTGCTATATCTCGTGGCTAGTTTTGTCTTAGGCTGTAAGTTTTTGCTTAAACGTTGTACAACAGAATGCTTTTTAAGTAAAGGTTAGAAACTTATGCAAATCTTTTACATTATAGATGTAAACTATTATAGATTTGAAGCAATTAAGAAATGTAGATATTATATTAATGTGATGAGAAACTTACAACTTCAAATCAATGATAGAAAGACCTTCAAAGTTTAATAAACCCGATGTTATGAAAATAGTCCAGGCTATAGTGATCATTGGCATTTAGTGGGCTGGGCCCACCAGGCTTTGTGCCCAGATCACATCCATACTGTCTTGAAAGATTTAATATACTAACAGTAGACTAAATAACCATAATAAACAAATTATTATAAAAATATTATAGCCATTATAATCCAAATCAATTTTTTAAAACTTCATTCTCTGACTTGTAAAGTAATATCCTTGTGTTGAGCGTTCTCTTGGTTTTTGTTTCATATTATTTCATTTTTCACACCGTTGCATGCATACCACACACTATAGTATCTGGTGGTAAAGGAACCTTTGGTACAGATGGGTCATATAAGAACTAGGGCTTATTTAATAAGTTTTAAGTAATGTATTTTCATGAAAAAATAAGTAAGTTTAGGTGTGATGGATCAATCATGTGAGTTGAACTTAACATTTATAACTCCTTTGTTAACCTTTTGCTATCTGAACTGCTTTATTCATCTATCGATTAGGATTATTGTGCCATTATATGTCGCTTAGAAAATAATATATCAAAAATTATGTTATTTGTACTTAAAATGTAATATATTTTTTCAGTGGAGCATTTTCTGAGGTACGTTTGGCTGAAAGAAAAGATAATCTAGGTGAAATGTATGCAGTCAAAATCATCGACAAAAAAGCTCTCAAAGGAAAAGAAGATTCATTAGAAAATGAAATTAAAGTCTTAAGGAGGTTTGTCGCTTAAAATATTTAAAAGAATTCTCTCCAATATATATGCCTTCCTCAATCTTGTCCCACTTTCTTTCTCCCTTGTTTTTCTTTTCTGCTCTACTTTCTTCGCACATTCATTCTTACCATTCTCTCTCTCTCTCTCTCTCTCTCTCTCTCTCTCTCTCTCTCTCTCTCTCTCTCTCTCTCTCTTTCTCTCTCTCTCTCTCTCTCTCTCTCTCTCTCTCTTTCTCTCTCTCTCTCCCTCTCCCCCCCTTTCCTTCCCCTCTCCTCTCCAATCAATCTTCAATTTCTAACGTAACAACATAGTCTCAGTTCACGATTTATGACAGATAAACTTTTCGCATTTAACGCTTTATAAAACAACCTCAAAGGCCACCAATTCATTTTTCAAGCCCATATATCAATGTGTCCAACACTTTGCGTACAAAAAAAAGTTGAAAATAAATATTCTTTTGGTTAAAAATTCTTTTCTGATATATCCTTATGTGAATTTCCAAAATCTATTGGCCTATTTAAATATTAACAAGTTCACTATAGTTTAATAAATTTAATATAACTGACATACTTGCATTATTTATTTAGCAGTTAAAGTGAAGTGTCATGATTATCTGGAGAACCGTAGCTCAATTGTATAAACAATGATGGGTTAGCTAAAAAATTATTACCTGAGTAAAAATAGGAAATTTAGTAGTCATAACCAGCACAGCATCACCCCAGCTAGAGCAAATTTATCTTATTAGTCATAGTATTATTAGTAGTTATTCGTAGAATTATAAATGATAAAAGGATACTTATAAAAAAAGTATACTTGCTTCCTATAGCTGTGAAATGAAAACAAATTTGCCTTAGATTCAAGGAATTTTATTGAAGGTTTCGCTAAAGAAGTATTTACCTTTCCTGTATATATTAAAACTGCTGCTGAGTAATATGAAACTAATGCTGATTTAAACGACCTATGAACTTGAGTACACATTAAATTTATATTTGAACACTGTTTTGCATAATTCATTTATATTTGAAAAAATAAAATTTATAAAATAAAAAAAGATTTAGTCTGGTATTAAGTGTCTGAAGTGATTAAAAATTCATGATTTATGTATGTACAGTACGCAAATTCTGAAAAACAAAGAATTACATCTTCCAATCAGAAGAACCTCAATCTCACTTATATTACACAATAATAGTAAACTGGCTATCATCATTAGTGCAGTAGAAGTCCAGAATAATCTGTCTTTTTTTTTTTTGTTGGTGTGAGAGAGAGAGTGAGGGGGGAGAGAGAATTGGCTTATTTCATTATATGTTATGTTACATTGGTTCATTACATATAGTTTTTCCTGACACCTTAGTGCCTTTAAACTAAAACTAAAATATCCACTTATTTGGATTATATGTTGAAAAGCCGAAACAAAAAAATCTACACTTAAAGGACTAATTTTTGGTGATCCTTAGGATAAAATGAAAGTCTTCATGTATCGTATCCTCTTCCTAGTTAAAACATAATGCACCACACATTTTACTAAATTATTGTTGATACTCTTACAACTTTCAAGAAACCTTTGCGTGCTTTCTTTTACTACTTTATAACTAAAGTCAATGTCAGTGGTATCATTTTGGGAAGCTATAAATATTTACTGTACACAGTGTAGGGAATAATACTAAATAAATAAATCAAACTGATATGTTCATTTGTAACAACATATATACATAGTTTTGTATGCATTTGCAAATTCTTTTGGTTAATTTTTAAAAAAATGTTTACTGTATTTTATTTATTTTTCATTTCCTGTTACATAATTAGACCTTGCATTTTATTGAAGAAGTTTAGCAACCCTTATTGGAATAATTAACAAGTAAAATAAACTATTCTTATTTTCATTTTCATGGTTTTTTTTCTCCTATGGGGTCATATTTTCTATCTTTCCCGCCATTGCTGGGGACTTCTTCAAAGGCAATTAGGTGAATAAGTCCCCTATAAGTTTAGGCAACTAAGAATATATAAAACTTGACACCCCTAGCGAAAAAACCCATGAAAATAAAAACCATAAGACTTCCCAGTAAATAAATGCAAATTGTTATAAAAACCTTATCTACTGCTAAATAGGGTATGGATGCATATGTATTTAATATTGCTTATGGTGTATCAACATTTTTACTGTGCTACTGATCACACCTATTTCTCCTTAAACCATTCTCTTCTATCCATATTCTAGATATTGAACATCTATTTTTTGAGGAGATTGCTCTTCCTATAAAATTAGAAGCTGGAGGAGAACCATAGCTCCTTATTGCTAAATTTTATATTTTTTAGAGTACAATCCTTTAACAAACAAAATATTTTGATATTGAAAGTAATTTAAACTGTTTTGTTTGTTTGTTTTTTTTGTTTTTAAGATTTCAGTTTTATTCTGTTGACAATTTGTGGGGTATTATTTTAGGAATTGGCTTCTTATTCCCGTCTTAACTTTGATTATATATGTTGAAACTATATTTGAGGTAATTTTTACCAATTTTTGTCTTTGTATTTTTTGTTTTAGAAAGTGTTTTATAATAGCAAGCAGTTTATTTCTTCCATTCATTCCATGTTCTGGAAATTCATCTGATATGGTAATGCATATGTTTTATAGATTCAGCACATTTTCAAATATCCATCAAAACAGCACAACATAAGTTTTGTTATAATTAGCCCACTGTGTTATAATTACTTAAGTTTTCTTCTACTTGATATACATCACTTTAAAGTTTGTTATACTTAAAATTCTGCCTACATTTTTACTAAATACTTCACTGCTTCTATTGATTTAAAAATGTTTTCACTTCATTGAATTAAAAATTAGGTAGGTTTGTTGAATTAAATTTGCTTTTGATTTTTCTTCCCTATTTGATTTAGATGATATATTGATCACATGTTTGACCTCTTAATTTCCATTCATAATGCAATTTTCAATCTCAAACTTTATGAACATACTTTTTCTTAATTCAGTATTGGTTTTTATTCATTAAATGAATAATTATTTCCATTTAACACCACCAATTTTATTTAGACTAACAAGACATCAGAACCTTCATATTCCATATGAAGGTAAAATTGTGTTAATGAAAGGGAATTAGCAACTCATTATATCAATAATACAGGACAATCTGGTTTAGTGCAAAAAAAATTTAATACCAGTATAACATAAATTTCTTTTAAAAAACATGATTTTATTATGAAATATTGCATTCTAAATATTTTTAATTTTACAAATTAAAATTTATTTAAGGCATTAAGCTGATTTCAGAAGAAACACAAAACAGAGTTTGTTCCAAAAATAGAGAAACCTAGACTGCATTAGTTATTATGAGTTTTATTTGTATTCCTATTCCAAGTGTTATTCACCTCAGTTCCTTCTACTGCACATGGCTTAGGATAAAATCCTTCCTAAAAGTCATTTTAGTTAAAAGGTTATCATTGCTAAAAATAAAAATAGAAATACTATGAAAATTGTGGGAAATGAATCCTATGCAACTAAGGTAGACAAATAATGTCAATGAATTAGCCATTCATTCATTCATTCTGTAATGAAAAAGGAATCTAAATTAAGGATCATAATTTCATCTTTTAACTTCAATATAATCTGAACACATGTAATCTACACATTATGCATATGTAACAATATATGTTATTTCTTTTTATTATGTTTTGATTAATTGTGCTTAATCATTTAAAGCTTTTATTAAATACAAAATTGCCTTCCGTTTTCAATTTTATGGATTTTCTATTGAATCCCAGTTGATAGTTCTACATTAATTGTTTTGTCAGGATCACTTCTGGCGCACATGGATTAAATATGTTATTCTTTCTTCCTTTGATGCCTGGTATATTTAGAATATGATCTTGCAATTTTATCTTCCTTAATGGAATCTTACCCAGCAGGATTGCTTTGAACTGATCATCTGGAAATTTAACACATTTTTTATTACATTATTTCAGGTTGGAATGATTAGGGGGGAAAATGACTTTATAATTGTAATAGAATTTAGAAGCAAAAGATAATTGATCATAACCACATTGAAGTAACCTATATCAAATATCTTAGTATAGAGTTCCCAGTAATGTCTTTGGTTGGTTTTCTATTTCATCTGCAGTAAATACATTTGGATATAACAATAACCTGGATTTAGCAGTGTCCTTTTAAAAAGAAAACCCGTCCTTTCATTTGCCTATAGTAATATTCATAGATTCCCTCTGCCTTCTAAATTATCTGAGTATCTGTTATGATAGATGATGACTAAAAAAAAGCCCATGTGTTTACTTCATTTTCTTTCTATTGAATTTGTGTAATCCCCTTCATCATTTACAAGCTCTTTGTTATTAACAGTAGGGTTTTTCTTTTTTTATCTTGATCTCAGTTGCCGTTTTGGTTTCGATATGTGTGTGTTAAAAAATTCCTCAAAGCCCTCTTCTTTTTATATTGCTGTAAAAGTGAAAATAATTGAATGTTTAGAAAGCGGTGTTTCTAATAACGTTCTCTGTCGGGAAATATAAATTAGCCAATCAACACTCTAGAACCGAGTGATGATGATATTGTTCAGTCTATTTTAAATATCGATGAAGACAAAAGTGCAAAAGCTGATGATAGCACTAATGAAATTGTGTTTAAAGTGCCATCAATTTCAGGAGTGATTTTTCTATTGACTAAGTATGTACTTTTTTTATCGTAATAATGTATGTAATAAATCGATATTATGCAAAATGTAGGTATGTGAGACTTTTATCAGACTTTTTTAAAATTCAGATATAACAAAGTTTGAGTATAACAATCTTAATCCCTAGGCCCCTTGAAGATCTTTATAAGTGAACTTATAACTACACTGTATATATGTAGTAATTGTGACTTAAGAGCTCATTCATTTTGCACCTTATTACAATTCCACTCATTAAATATAAACAGTTCACTCATACCAACATTCATATAATATGTAGAAATAAAATCTGCCCAGGAACCCTCTTGCCTCCAAGGTTTCCCCCAGTGAAAACTGGTGGAGAATTTAGCAACATAATTCCCCCTATCTCACTTGCCAACCAGAGAGCCTATGGCAAAGACCAGAAATATTCCCGAGACTGGATTCCCTACTTCATTATTCAAGTAGCTACTCATTTATCCTCTGAGGCTGAATGAAACTAAACCTAATCTATTTCCTGAAGAAATAATCGAATAATCGGTTTCTGCAGTCAGAAGTCAACATGCTCTCCACTAGGCTACGGGGATGGTCAAAGTTTGAATGCTGTTGAGCCACAGTTGCTAAGGACGTTAGTGGGGATAGTAGCCAGTGCTAGGACCCCATCACGTACTTATGTATTTATAATAAATGATGAGGGCACCGCCGTGAATCAGTTAGCAACAATTAGGTAAACATTTTGAGCTCATAGAATCATTAAACCATTACCACAATGTTCTACTGTATAGACTCAAGTACTCCAATTTTACATAACATTAATTTTGATGCTAATAAATTACCTTATTGAATTAGCTTATTATCAGTATCCCCTCCAACATTTATTATATTTTATAGTAAATGAACCAGCAACATCAAATGATGTCCTGAACATGATAAAGTTAGTATACGACATCAATTTGGCATCAATGTATCAAGAATGGTTGAAAATAACAAATAATCTTTTTTTAGTACGGCAGGATTTTAACTGCAATTTAAAATTTTCTATACTTGTCACGACTTGACAAGTAGTGGTTCAAGGGTTGATAATGGTGAGGGATAGAGGGCATATCCACATGGGGATGTCTGAAACAGTTGCACAATACAACCAAGTAATAGGTATAATGGACAAAAATCATTAAACTTCATCATATTGTTTGTTTGTTTTTTTGCACTTAAATAACTAATCCAGTAAAATAATAAATTCCTGGCGTAAGACCTCGTGAAGAGGTAGGGCTAACCGAAGGTCGTTGCCTTAGTTGATAAGAGGTGCTAATGTGGTTGACATTAAGCTTGTACCTTAAATTCAGTTGTCTTAACTGGATCCCCTACTTCATAATATAAGTAGCTACTCGTTTATCCTCTGAGGCTGAATGAAACATAACCAAATCCATTTCCTGAAGAAATAATCAGAAAATCGGTTTCTGCAATCAAAAGTCAGCTTGTTCTCCACTAGGTTACGGGGATGGCAGATTGTAGAAGGGTATAAAAAATAGACAGCTTTCTCTCTCTCTCTCTCTCTTCTCTCTCTCTCTCTCTCTCTCTCTCTCTCTCTCTCTCTCTCTCTCTCTCTCTCTCTCTCTCTCTCTCTCTCTCTCTCTCTCTCTCTCTCTCTCTCTCTCTCTCTCTCTCTCTCTCTCTCTTCTCTCTATGTATGTATATATATTGTTATCTTTTTATTTAATTTGATTAATTTACATTTAATCTATTATCTGAGGTTTATAAGGTTCTTGTTAATATAAAAAGAAAACTGGCAAATTCAAAGTCTTGATAAATTAAATTAACAACCTCTAAATATCACAGCAATATTTATATATATAAATACAACTTATTCTCAACTACGAGTTGTAAAGTGAAGAGTGTAGATGTGGCAGATCTAATTTAAAGCTAAAAGTGATATTATTTGTTTAAAATGTTTTAAGTATCTTATAAAATCAATTAGATAACTGAAGATGACAACTTAGAACTGTCAAAATCGATATTAGAAAAGTAAATATCAGTTGTGGAAAGACAAAAGCTGTTGTTATTAATTTTATCTGTCCAAGGTTATAATTTCTAAGATGACATAAAATTAGAAGTTTAGGGAACCAATAATAGGAATTGTCTACCATTATTTGAATATATAATATATACACTCTTTATGTGTGTATGGTTTTAATGTGTTTCTATGTCAGAAAAGAAGAATACAAATAAACTGGTATATTTTCGGCATAAACAAAAAAAAATGTGTTAAAAATTTTTTTAACCAATCCTTTTATCTCTAATTTGTATCTTAATTATTTACCCTGAAATGCAATCGTTTTTAATAACTCATTATAAGTTTTTATTATGTTACATTATAAAACAAGGCTAAATATTTTTAAATGTTTTCTTTGCTTTGGCTGTTAGTTTTAGGTATAATTTAGCACATACAACTACAATTTTAACCTTTAAAAAGCTAAAAATATCACCATCATTTTTAAAATTATTTAATTTTTTTTAAAAAATTAAATTTATTAAATTAATTAGCTAACAAAAGCTAATTCTCAATTATTTAGGCTAGGGATGCACAGACCACTGAACTTACACGCTTTCAAGAAGGAAAAGAAGGGTGTAATTTTAATATATTTTTTGTTATATATTTATTATGTTTTAACATAGGACATCAAAATGTAAGGTATTATATAAATTTAGTTTGGTTTGATTTAATATGTTACTTACCAGTTTGTTATCTATTTCAGACTCACGCATCCCAATATTGTTCAGCTTTTGGAAACCTATGAAGACAAACAGAAAGTTTACCTAATTATGGAGTTGTAAGTAATTTTATGATTCTGAGTTATTTGTAAAAGTCTAAAATATGTATACACGTTATCTTTTGAACGGGACATGTAGATCCAAGTAAATTATTTTACTACAGTCTTACCATACTGTTAAAGTAAAAGTTAAATGTAATAATCCATCAGATAGTATAAGAGTAAAATGTGTTTTTTCAATATGAATAACATTGTCTAGCTAGACAAAGACATTCCTTCCCCCATTTACTTTCTTAGTGGATAGTAAAAAAGTGTTACCTTCATGTTTCCTAATGGTAACACACTTCCTGCCTTCGTAAAACTCTTTACCTACTCCAATTCTCACTCAATTTTCAATTTGTATAAAATATCTTTCATATCGCACAGACTATATTATCCTGTTTTTTTAATTAATAAATTCCTTGGCACCAATGTAACAAAATAATAATAATTCAAACTGCTTGTTTTCTTTTAGCTTTATAAATATGTGTGTTTTTAACAATAATATGAAGCTGGTCTTATGCTTCATAATACACTCTTATCTTGTAAGATATCTAAGATAAAACTGATTCTTCTTTATTATTTGTTTTGGAGATATATATTTATAACACTTCTACTGAGTAACTACTAGATAACAGAGATAACTGGTTAATAAAACATTAGTTGAGGGGTTGTCTGTAGAGATTTTTCGTGCCCACTAAAGATCTAGTAAAGCATTCTACAATATAAATGGTGTAGGCCCTAGAACAGGATTATCTCCTTTTGAATTTTTTTTTTTTACAAAGCTTACTTAAGGGTTCACATTGCTTTTGGCTCATAATGACAATATATATGTATATGTATGCATACCAAAATTAATAAACCCCAGTGAGACCACTGATTCTGGGATTTTCTAGTGATAAATATCTCGTAGATGAATACAATTAATTGAATAGACCCTGGGAATCATAAGCTATGACTAAATTATTTATTCTAAATTTTAAGAGTCACAGGTGGAGAACTATTTGACAGAATTGTTGAAAAAGGATCTTATACAGAAAAGGATGCTTCTGATCTTATAAGACAGGTCTTGGAAGCTGTAAATTATATGCATGAACAAGGGGTGGTACATAGAGATTTGAAGGTAAGAATAAATATACTTTTGTGATCTGTACTTTCATGTTCATAATAAGTTTTTGTAATTAAATAACCTACCAATGATCACAGTGTGCAATCTCACTGGTTTCATAATTATTAGCAAAAAATTAGATATTGACAGGGCTGGGGTTCAAACTTGGGACCTCCTGAACTCTGGTCATATTGTCTTCCAATTTAGCCTAGCCAATTTGTAATATTCGCTGATCTCATATAACCTCCAGAAAGTTTGACATCAGAGCAGCAATCTTTCAAAAGAGACTAATGTAGTTTATTTTAAGTTAAGTTTAAGTATAATTTAAGTTACCGAGACTTGTTTACATTTTACGCCATTATATGTATTATTATTAGCTGGAAACAACCAAGTTAGACAAGGCTCGGTTTTGTCCAGTAATGACTGCCAATCTGTTCTGTTTCATCCCACTACTCTCCTCCAATTTCTGGATCCAAGGATGGACTAAGTATCATTCACTACGCCATTGAGCCACTGTAGTGTTGGCCTTCTGACTTGACATCACCTTTATAGCTACTCTTCAAGAAGCTTCTTTAAGATATCACTTGCACATATCCTAACCACCACGTCATGTTAGCATCATTATAAAAGCCAGCCAGTTCAGTATTTTTCCTCTGCTACCATGTCTGTCTATCAATGGTGGCCCCATTAATCCCCTGAAAATTTTCAGTCATACCTAAGGAGAGCCATCTTATAATTTATTGTTAGTGTCCATGATTTAGTGCTGTAAGTTAAAACTGGACGAATCTCAAAGTTTTTTTTTCTTTGACTAAAAGTTAAATAATCATAGTTCTATCATTGTTAATAATAATTGTTAAAAAATACTAAACATTTCATATTTGTTTGCTTTCTTAACAGACCTGAATGAATTTATGTGGGCCTTAAGTAAATAAATGAATTAGGGTTAATTTAGGTTTCCACAGAATGGAGTCAGTTACTGAACTAGAGAAAATTGGCCCAATCATAAGTGCACCGTTTGTTTCTAATTAAATAGAATATTCATTGTTTTAGCCTGAAAACTTATTATATTATAGTCCAGAAGAAGATAGCAAAATTATGATAAGTGATTTTGGTTTATCAAAAATGGAAGATTCAGGAATTATGGCTACAGCTTGCGGTACACCTGGATATGTTGGTAAGACACAATTTTATTATCATTAAAGACTGTAATACATGTAGATAATAATGTCAATTTAACATGAAGGAATGTGACATCTATAATTAACTAAACATTTTTGTTTTGGAAATCCATTGAAATTTCTTGGAGTAGTTTGTCAAGACATTTACATGGATGTGGCAGCAATTATCTGGAGATGGGTGGTCTCTCTGCTGTATGTATTTGTAGGAATGAGTGACTGAATGCAGAACTATTAATATAGCATGAATAGTATCTTTTATCACTATTACTTGTTGTGTGATGTTCATGGTATGGTCAGGGTTCACTCAGCCTCGTGAAAATAAATGAGTAGCTACTTAAATAAAGAGGTGACGAATTCTGTTAAGGAAACCAAATTTACGGTTAAGAGGTAATGCCTACTAGCACTTCAGTGCCATCTACCAACTATGAAACAAACTTAGTCAGCCTTACCTTTTCATAAGGTCTTGAACCATGAGGGAAAAAAATAGTAAACATGACAGTTACTAAATAGTTTGTAGTATATATAACCTTTAAATGCATAGATACATATGTTATGTATTTAAAAGTTGTCAACTTTATAATTTTACATTGTGAATCTTATCATAGCATAGTCTATTTTGTGTTTTATAGGGTAGTTGAAAGTGTAGTATAAAAATCATTGATCAATCTTAGTCATATTTTATATTTTCATCCATGTGTGCAAGGTATAATTGTGTAAATGTCAACTTACGAGAATAATACTGACTCCTGCCCAATTGTGTACTGGTTGTCTACACAGTTAAGGGATCCTCATCCACACCAGGTCCTGAGAACATTTTTTCTTATTATGTAAACTAGGGGGAAATTAGATATGAAACTATATATACTTATTTCATAATGGATAATGGCTTATCAAGCAACAACTTCACCTTGTAAAGCTTTATATAATGTGTTCCAATATTGGTAGGATGTGTTTGCTAAGAAGATATTTCCTTGGTTCTGTTACGGCAAGTTCTGTGTAATTTACTGTTAACTTTGGAGAGACTTAATTTGATATTTCTTAAGGAAAAGTAGTTTTAGCACAATAAGTAATATATGTTATGGGGAATCTTTATGATTGGTTTAATGGGAAGCCATGTTAACATGTATACATGTGTATATGTATTTATGATGTACTTACTTTTTTGTTTTTTTGCAGCCCCTGAAGTACTTGCTCAAAAACCATATGGTAAAGCAGTCGATGTTTGGAGTATTGGTGTTATTTCATACATCTTACTTTGTGGTTATCCACCTTTTTATGATGAAAATGATGCAAACTTGTTTGCACAAATTATGAAAGGTATAATCATTTTTATATGATTACAAAATATTTACAATATTCCTAATTTATCTGGTTTAGCTCACTACTGTGGACTTTTTTTTTTATTCAGGGTGCTTATAGATACTATAAATCCTCTAATATTTTACTTATTTTCAAAATATTGTTGTGATATTTGGATTGTGATATCCAATCCAATCCACGTGTCAAATGTTCATCAGACATTTTGGTCAATCTGTCTATAACCTTTGCATAAACCGAAAAGTTGAGAAAGTGGTTGAATTATTCAACGTTTTAGGAATGTTTAAGAGAAACCAAATCATAAAAGAATTAAAAAAACGGTAGTTTCCAAAGTAACAGATTAAATTATAATTTTGTAAATTATCCACAAATAAATCAACAGATTAATAATAAACCATACAATTATTACAAAGGTCAAGATAATGGTTTTGAGCGAGATAAAAAATATGAATATTATCAAAATTCAAATGGGGAAAATAGAAACAAATTTAGGGTGTATCAAAATAGCAATTTTAAAAATGGTAAGAGTCAGAATCGATTTGAGACTGGCCAACAATCAGGATTTAAAAGCAGTTTTACAAATAGAAAAACAAAAATTGACAGCAGACCATATTACCAAAAGGATTATGGTCAGGCTAGAGAGGGAATGAGAAAAGGTGAAAATTTTACACACAAAGAACATACCAAGACACACACGAGTATGAATAGGGAATTTGAACACGGTGATGAAATAAATGAATGACAAGTTCAATGTAATAGAATTGAATTGCAGAGTAATAATAGCCGATCGGATTTAGACATTATTGAAACAATTAGAAATGAAAACGATACGGTGATACCAAAAAATAAATTTACAACACATGCAATGGTACATCAGAAACCCATACAAAATGAATTGGATTGACTATATGAATTTGGTAATGAAAATTATGTATTAAATAACCTTTTTTAAGATAATTTATTAATTGGGGAACCAATTGTGGAAGTTGTAAAGAATAATAAATGTCCAATAATAAATATTAATTTTGGCCAGATCAATAGGCAAGTACTGATTGATACAGGAGCCGAAAGTTCAGTGATAAATAAAAAAAAATTTGAAAAAAATAAATCAAAATTTAGAAATTTGAAACTGTTGCCGTTAATTAAAACCAACATTATATCAGTATCAGGAAAAAAGACAGCCTGTATAAATAAACAACTTTTTATAAAAATAAAAATTGACAAATGTGATTTTGATATTAATTTTTTAATAGTACCTGAGATAACATATGACGTTATTATAGGAGTAGATTTTTTGAATAAGTATAAAACAATAATAAATTTTGATACTAATATAATATCATTGAAAAATGAAAATAATAATGCAATTGTCAGTTTTGAAAAATTTAATATAGGAGAAAAATTTTAAATTGCGGAAGGAACAAATAATAGTACTAATTTAAAATTATCAAGTTTAAAAAATAAAATTACAAGGATAGATATATAAAATGACATCGATTTTATCTGTTCAGAAGCAAAAAACATTTTAAATAATAAACAGCAAATCGAGTTTAGAAATGTACTTGAGGAATATGATGAAATATTTGAAGAATGTCCTGGGTGCATCGAATGTTATGAACATAGATTAGAAGTAAATGATAATACCCCATACAAACAATTTCAATATAAACTAAATCCTTAATTGATAAATAAAGCAAGAGAAGAAAATAAAATGATAACTGACGGAATAATTGAAACATCGAATTCTTGTTATTTTAATTCCATTATATTGGTAGAGAAGAAGGATGGTACAGTTAGAATACGTTTGAATGGACGATTTTTAAATAAAAGACTTATACCTTTATAGGATGCACCACCAAATATAGATTCAATATTATATCAATGTTCAAATTCTAAATTCATAGCAACAGTAGATTTGAAAAGTAGTTTTTGGCAAGTAAAATTCGATGAAAATAGTAAAGAATTTACAGGTTTTCAATTTTTGAACAAAACCTTCCATTTTAGAAGGATCCCTTTCGGTTTATCAGTCAGTTTAGCCACATTGATAAAAGCATTAAGGAAAATAATACTAACAACCTTAATAAATAATATTAAAGTATATGTCGACGACGTTCTCATACATGCAGAAACATATGAAGAGTTTTTAAGTGATCTATTCAAAAATTTTCCAAATTAACTGTGTAACGATAAATTTAAAATTTTAAAAAATCTGAATTTTTTCAAACTAGTATTCCATTCCTAGGTTACTTGTTGACATCGGAAAGTATTAAAAAAGACCCTGAAAAGTAGATGTCATAAAACATTTTGGAGAACCAAATAATATGAAAGAATTACAAAGCTTTTTAGGATATATAAATTTTGATAATAAATTCTGTAGTAACTATGCTGATATCAGTAGGCCACTATATAAATTAACATCAAATAATTCAAAATTCATTTGGAAAAACGAACAACAAATTGCATTTAACGAAATTAAACAATAAATAAGTGATGATGCCCTGTTAAATTACCCAGATTCTAAAGAAGTTTTTTACATAGAGTCAGATAGTTCAGATTTTGCTACAGGTGGAATTTTATATCAATTAGATAAAAATAATAAAAAGACTCCTTTTGTAGGAGAACTTTTACGAATTCTGAACTAAATTATTATTCAACTGAAAAGGAACTTTTAGGTATTATACACACGATACAAAAATTTTATAATTTGATAGCAGGGTACAAAATTATAGTAAAACAGATAATAGTGCAATTACATTTCTACATAGTTGTAAAAATCCACCCAGTCGTTTGATCAGATGTATTAATTATTTAGGACCGTTAAATATCGAGTATATCCACATTTAAGGAAAGCACAACAAAATCGCTGATTTCATAAGTAGAAATCTCATTGAAAGCCCGGAGCGATTGGGAAATGAATTACAAGAAGAAAATTTCTTCAAAAACATAATCAAAAATCAACAAAATGACTTAACAATATAAAGAAAATTATAAAATAATCAATGTAATGATACATAAAAAATTAAAAAATAAATTCTATATTAAACTAACACAAAATGATATGATAAATTTAATAAACATAGTAATTTAAAATTTTGTCATGCGGGTGTGAGTAAATGTTTGAACATAATTAGAGAAAGATTTTATTGTGTTAATTTAAGAAAGTTAATAAGTAAAACATTGAAAACCAGTCATAATTGTCAAATGAATAAATCATCAATTAAATCAATAGTACCGTATCAGCCAATAATTCCTAAAATAAAGCTAGAAATTATATCTATGGATTATTTGTGTCCTTTTATTAATAATAAAATCTATAAATATTTACTAGTGGCAATGGACAATTTTACTAAGTGCGTCAAAATCTATCAAAAAAAAAAGAGCAAAGTTTCTGACCTAACAAAGCTTTTATTTTAGCTTTTATTTCACTAGCTTTTATTTATTTTATTATCATCTTCATGTTGAGGTCAGAAACTTTTCAGACCACCTGTGTAACAGGTGCAATAACATCGTTGAATACATTTTTTCAGGAAACGGGCATGCCACAAAAATGCTTGAGTGATAACGCCACTTGTTTTGCATCGGACAAATGGGAAAATTTTTAAGAAAGAATAAAATAGTTAGGGTCGTTACTTCAATAAGACATCCGCAAGGAAATGTTTCGGAACGGGTTAACCAGGATATTTTAAAATATCTTAAACTTCTCATAAATAAAGAACATAAAGAATGGTTAAGTCAAATAAAAAAAATAGAATATACAATAAATAGTCTCTATCATACAACTACCAATATTACACCAATTCAAGCTTTTTTCGAAGGAGAACCATTACGCTTTTGGTCCGTATACATTGGAGATAATCCAAATAAATCCAAATTCAATGATCATAAAGAAATTCATCTATGAAAAATTAAATAAAATGGGAAATTTAAATAAAAACAAAAAATTTACTGAATTTAAACTAAATTAGAGTCCTTGTTACGCATTCCTAAGGCAGGTATAAAAAAAGCAAAACTTCTACCTATTTTTGAAGGGCCATATAAAATTGTTAATCAAGTTCTTAAATCCACTTTCATAATAGCAGATGATAGAGAAAATATTCGTGGAATGTTCCATGCCACGCTATTAAAACCTTATTATGGAAATATTGTGCAATCAAATTTGTAAACATGTTAAAGTCTATATAAAGACTTGAAATTCACTGAAAACCTTATCATAAAATAGTGTCAATCAAGCAACGTAAATTTGAAAATTTGTTGTAGTGTAGTTGAATGTTGAAATATTGTATTGTACAATTACATTTGCAAACCTGTAAAATTATGGTGACACATGATCTAATATTGTAATTTGGTTGTAAGAAAATGCAAATTGTTGAAGTCCTGAAGAAGTGAAGTGAAATAAAAAAAAGAAAAATCATTGCGACAAGCGGACCCGAATTTTGTGATATTTGGATTGTGTGATTTGAATTTGAAAATTAGCGGGAATTAAAGGGCGTTAAACGACCCGTAGATCAGGAAGGCAATGGAAGGGAAGCAGGAAAAGGAAGATTGCGAGAGCGGTTGTTTGTTAGGATGGCAGTAGACGTTATGTTGAGAGAAGAGAAGAACATTGTGAAACTTGAAGAAATGTTGTTTGATGGCGATAGAACCAAAGGTAGGAACAATTGATGGAAGAGGATTTTATCAGAACAAAAGGATTGAAGAAATAGCAGTGGATAGAACTGACCGAGTGGCGTACCGAATAAAGGAAGTAATTAGAGAAGGACGAAGAGGTTAGTAAACTGGCCAGTCGCAAGCGGTAGTGGGTAAGATAATAAATTATAAATAACCATGATTGTCCATGTTTTGTGTTGCCTATGTTTGTTCACCCTACACCATTCTTACTTCAATTTAAATGGTGACCGATGATACATAGTTCAAAAACAGAGACATGCTTAGAAAAGCTATGAAAAAAATCATAATAACTGCAACCAACCACTCATTATACCAAGAATGGCTATCATACTAAGCAAAGCTGTAAAGCCTTAATAAATTGCCAAAATTCAACTGGTTGGCATGATGATATACTGAAAAGTTGAGGATTTATGTTTCCTATCATGATAGTATGATCATTAGTATGGTTCAGATTATGGTCATCAAAATCGCCAATGATGAGATTTCTCTTATTTGTTAAAAAAAAAAAAAAAAATAGCTGTATTTAAGTTATTTACAACTAGATTACAAGGGATATGAATCATCTTTGAATCAATCAAAAATTAAACTGAAGATGTCCCTGTAATATTGTGTTGTAGAAAAGTTTTTAAACCCTTACGTCACTTTCCTGAGAATGTGAACATTGTCTAATTTCTGGTAGATTCCTTAAATACTTTTATTTTTTTTTATGGTAGTCATGATTAAGGTATAAAATTATACATGTGTTATCTTATTTTAGTATTTTTTATGTGATGTGTATAATTGATTTCTACTTAGCAGAAATAAGAAATAAAAGAACTATGATAGAAAAAAACTTGCTGATATGTTTATAAAAAGTAGCTTACCTTTTTTTTTTCTTGTTGAGGTGGCTCAGAGGCCTTAGTCACCACAGCTACGAGCTGTGTAGGGAACATACACACCACAGTTAACATCACTATATTGGTCATCAAAACATATCCCTCTTTTGTGTCTTCCTCCTCTTCCCCCAGGCTCCTTGCAGTGTTTCTCTCCTTTAACTCAAAAAATGAATGAGTTTCTGTGGCTCCTTCCATCATTGGATGATTATTAGAAATAACCTGATATTATGCTCACTGTCCAATGAAATCAGTTGATTTGACTCCCGCAAGCCCTACATTAAAGGGCTAAGCAGGTGAGCATCACATGTTCTGTGATTTTATCATGTGTGGTCTAGCGACAGTCTGAGTGGGTACCCAACTCTCCTAAAGATATGCAGCCTGCTCTGAAAACTACCAAGACTGGTGTGAATCTAGGTGTTCCAAGATTCCAGTGATACCCATTTTGCCTTCAGCCTATCATTAACGAAAGGACAGTACTTTCTGTGGGTTGAGTCGCTCAGAGTTTCAACATAGATTGTCCCCCTCTGCTCTGCCACTCTAGAAGCCACGCCTCCTCACTCCCTTCAAAACCCACTGATTATTTGATTCCAAAGTGCCTAGGCTCTAGAGTGTTAACTGCCTCAAGATCGGGGCACGGTTCGAGCGGAGATGGATCTATCTTTCCACCTCTCGTGTCAATAATCTTGTCGTCCGGATGACAGTCCAAATGGCATTTCATGTCTCCAGGGTAAATTCCTCTGGAGAGGACTTCCACCTCCTTGAATATTTTCTATCTTGTGTGCGGGAGATTAGAGATCTTCTCTCAGCTCTATTCTGACACTGGCTTGAAAGCACTGTTTCATCAGGACTAAATGTGTTGGTGTAGCCACAGCCAGAAAATGATCCGCCTTGTGAGAGACCAATCTGTATATCCTTGGGACCCACTAAAAATACCTGTAAACTTGATTGTCTCCCCTTATATACACACAAGATACATTGTACGTGAGGATTGGACATATTAGAGTTTTATACAGAAGAATTTTTGTCCTTGTAATAAACCTACTTGACAAGTGGTGCCTCAGCCGAAAGTAGCTGTGGTTTTCAGATATTCTTCGCGTTTCTATCGCCATTTCATTATTACAGGTAACTAGGGATCCAAGTTGTGTGAATTCGGTAAATTGTTCGAAGAAGTAGATACCAAGCTGCACTTTCTCTCCAGGGATAGGGGGTCTGTTCATATACCAAAACCATGTAAATAGTTTTTTCTTGGTTGATCCCTAGACCAAGTCTTCTTCCTGTTTTTTCAGGAGCAGAAAAGTCTCTCTAGCTGGCCGCAACCTTCCTGCAATGTCTATGTCAACCGCGAATGCTAGGAGCTAGGAGCTGTACTGACCTGTTAAACAGTGTACCTGGGGTCTGAATGTCTTCTGATCTGAAGTCCCTAACTGCCTTTTCCAATCCTAAATGGATTAGTAGACAAGCCTCTCATTGATAGAAAGTCTTCTGAACAATCCTGTGACCTACTAGGCTTCCTTCGTGAGGGAGAACCGAGACTCTATTTGCACAAATATGGGACCTATATGTCTCCTTGTGCATTCAAGATTTACCTGTTTTCCTATATGTGAGCATGAGGCACTTATCCTACCTACACTTTTATGTGACCTAAATAGCACCTACCGTTTATTTCTTATTCAAAATAAATGATAAGTTCAAATGAAATCATCAGCATTTAGAAATAAACAGCCCATTCCTTCAGATTAAGCTTTTTCAACATTTAATATATGGTTGTATTATGCAATGCTTAACTGAATATAATTCACAAACCTTTAGCGGTGTTTATACAACTAATATTTAAATTTCAGGTGAATTTGAATTTGATTCTCCTTATTGGGATGACATCAGTGACTTTGCAAAAGATTTTATTCGACAGTTAATGTGTGTAGATGTCAATAAAAGATACACTTGTGGGCAAGCTCTCCAACATCCCTGGTATTGATTTATTTATTCTTTAGAAATGTACTTCTATGAATAAGTTTTAGCATAAACAAAATATAAAAGCTTTATTTTTGACAACTTTGCTGGTGCAACAATAACAATAAGATTCAGAATGATATTTTGATAAAAAAATTGAAGATATGTGTACTTTATGAGCTTGTAGAGGATGGACCTGAGGTGCTAATAGTTATTTACAGAAAGGGGATACGCTTATCTTCACACTCCTGTCAACTCAATCCATGTTTTCAGCGCAATATGAACTATGCTCTCTAAATAAAAAGGAGAAATGTGCCTGTCAACATTAAATCCATTTTGTCCTAGGTCCTCTTCTAATTTATTTAGGCTTCAATTGAGATCTTTTTGCAATTTTTGTACCATCCAAGTAAATTCATGATTATCTTCGTAATTTTCTCAGAATCTCGCTAAACATCTACTGATTTATATTAAGTTATGTACATTGTATTGTTTTAATTTATTTTCTTTACATTAAAATTTGATAACTTTTTATTTTAAATCGGTGCACATTTTGTAAATTCTAATTATTTTTTTTAGGATTTCTGGTAATGCTGCCAGTAACAAAAACATCCATGGTACAGTATCTGAGCAGCTGAAGAAAAATTTTGCTAAATCCAAGTGGAAGGCAAGTTCATTAAATTAAGTTTCATTTATTATTTACATTATATTTTAATGCAAAATTAATAACAAGAAAAAAAAATAAAGCCATGCCATTTGTTGTTAGCTTGCTGGGTTGGGAGGGTTGAATAAGAAGCATCTGAAGATGACAGATGGTTGGAACAAGTTTATTTACTGAAAACTTCAAATAGTACCTCTTCATACAAACTTAATATAGTTTCACCTGTTCAGTTATTATTACTCCAGTTTTTTCTTAATAAACCATAAAAATATGCTTTTCCTACCTCCAATGGGAGTACGTACAAAAGGCATACATAAACATTAAAGTGTTAAATTGAATGCCATCATTTGGTAATCTGTTGAATATATTCTAAATAAACTTGTATTAGAAAAACGATAGAAGAAGAAAAACTTACTAAACTAGAAGAAGAGGAAGTGTAATCTTCTCAAAAATTGGTATTTAGAGCATCAAAAATGAAAGAATTAAATCCAGTAGAAGTAAAGGAAAGCTGGCTTTAGCAGTAGCATTTGAAAAAAGCTAAGATAAATCAAGAATATTGATAACTTGCTTAGGAGTTCTAAAGAAAAATTATACTAGGACTACCTAAAAGAAATTTATGTTAAATAAAGACCACTTCTTAATTAGTTATACTTATACCTCACAGAGTTGCTTCAGCCTCAATCTATCTTCTGAAAAGTTCCTTGACACTTTCTAGCCTTCACATTTCTTTCAGGGAACATCCCCTCTATAGCCAGTTGTCTGATGAAGTCTTCCAAATTATTCTGGGGTTTCCTGTGTGTCTTTTCTCTCGGGCTTAGCTTCCCATATGTATTTCGGAAACATGTTTACTTGTATTCCAGTCTCAATTTCTTTTTTACCTTTTAGTTGGTTTTGTATTTCATATAAGATGCCATTTGCTTTGCTTATTCTATGATTCACTTCAGCATCGAACCTACCATGACCATTCTTGGTAACCTTCACCCTTGTCCAAAAAAACTGGACATGAATATCAAACATAATTATGATGGGTACATATTTTTAATTAGATTTATGTAGAATTTCAAATAATCATCTGAATGTCAGCAGCCATTTTGACACCCAGAGCATCACCATGACAGAGAAAAAAACCTTTGAGATTTTTTAAGCATTGTAATGCTTTGGAAAAATATATATGTTCGTTAATTTGTGGTTGTTCTCGTAAATTTCTTCTTCACTCCTATGTTTTTCTTCCAAAGTTCCCATTATCATTGTAATGTCCGTAGAATTATCATTGGTAATCACATTTTCATCAATTGTCCAGTAGTCTTTAATTTCTCCTATCGTTTCACGCCACAAGTTGGTTAGTTCATTTATCGACTCTTTGTCAACTATTGTAGGAATTACAGATTGGTTCTGCTGAATCCACTTTATAAAAACAGTTTTTTATAGTTGGCAGTGTAACTTCTCGAACCGAAGACATAATCCATGGAGTCAACAACCATAATTGATTTTGACATGTGATAAAATGCAGAAGCGTCTTCCATTTTAGCTAACAGGTGTTTAAAAACCTTTGATCGGTAATGAACTTTAAAAATTTTTTTTTATCCCTTGGGCCAACATTTGCCATTTTGATGTATTCTTCGGTGGGGAAATAGATTAATTCAATGTATTTTAATTACATCTTCCAATGGGATGATCCATTATTTGAAAATAACAAAAGTTTTCTTTTTGCATTTTTTTATCCAGTTTCATTAGCCAATCTAACATTGTCATCCAAGCCTTTGAATTGAATTCCCAAATCACTTCTATTTTTCTCACTTCAACCCCTCGAAACCAACGAACGGGTTTGTTTGGCTTAACCTATGACCATAAGGGATTCGAATTACCAGTGAAGTTTACAGATAAAAAAATGTCAAGGTTTCTTTTGAAATTGTACCGCCTGTGCAGTTTTATCCTTTTAATGTCATAGTTTTGTCGGGAAAAAGAGGGGTTGCATGGAAAAAGAGAGACCGGTTTCATTGCAATTATTAATGTATTTATCAGAGTAATTTTGTATCATTTCTTGTAATTTTTTAGTACACTCAACCACAATCTCTTCAATAATGCTCCCAACTTCACCACAAATAGATCTGTATTTGATGCTATTCCAGGTCCTAAATTTCTCCAACCATCTGTTCGTCGATGCTCTGAATTTCTTAAAATCAATTGTTTTGCAACTTAACGAGTTTTTTCCTGAATAAGAGGCCCTGTATGTTACATGCTTTTTCACAAGCAAACAACTCCTGAATGACGTCAATGCCATGAGTTTTCTTGTTTTTGAACATGTTAATTTTTTTGTTTTTTTTATTTTCACTCCATAATTGTAAAACCATGGCTCGGTATTTGATTGAGAGTTTCCAAAACTTGCATTTTACTAATATTAAATCTTTCTGCTAACAAACGTACACTTAACTTTTCTCGGTCACAAACATTTATCAAATTTATTTTTTGTTCCAACGTGAGCCTTTTACATAAGGAAGGCATTTTCATCCGCTAGCCATGATGATTAGAAAAAAACTAAATGTTCATAAAGAAGAATCAAGAGTTTAAAGTATTTATGTGGAAAAACCCTTTTAGAATGTTAGCACAGATGTCTCTGCTTTCTTAGACCGGAAACAACTAATTATTCTCAGAAAAGGGAAAGAAATAATAAAGTCACACTCTCTGTCTTTTAGAGGATTATTTATTAATTTCCTACCTACACAGCCTGTTCATGACCATTAATAGGAGGTTTTGTAATATGCTTTAAAACTTCAAATGATTTAAAAATTGTATTAAAATCCCGGTGCGAAAAAAATGGTTTGGTAAAGGGAAGTGTCTGTTAGCAGAGGTTTTACTATGCAATGTTAATGGAGATTATGTTTCAATGGTAATTTGCTGAAATTCTCTCTGGAATTAACAATAAAAGTCTGAATTTAAAAGATGATTGCCTCCAGTTCTCTTAACAGGTGCATTACTTTTCTCCCCCCCCTTTGTTATGTTTTAAAAATTATTTTTAGAACCCAAAATAGTTTTGGATGCCATCGTAGTTGCTAGCATTACATTAATCAAGGACGGCCAAATGCATTAATGCACAGTCAGGGCACTCAGATTGCTGAAAAGAACAGTTCAGCAGGCAGTCTAGAGATACCAGGACAGAAAACTACGCGAGAAGGCATGCTTTTAGGGCTTTGGTATTAGCGAAAATGACGATGTCGACTGTATGCAGTAGACATTTTAGAAACATGGGGCGAATGTTCCATTATCCCACTTTTTAATCTTTGAGCTCTCAGCATAGCTTATCCAATTATATTTTTTATCCATCCAAAGGCAATACATATTAGTGGACTTGGGCTGTCTCTTTTATTCCTTTCTAATGACTACATTGCTTTAAATTTTAAATTAAATCAACATTATTGCCGCTGTGGTGTAGTGCCTCCATACCTGCTATCATGTTCAATACAACACTGTAATTTTACAACATTTAGTTTCATTTTCTAGACTACTACTTTCTACTCAAGTAGCTATGCATTTTTCACCCTAATCAGACTTAAATCCTTCAGAAAAGCCTCACTATTTTCTGTGTTAGGGAATAATATATTAATGTTTATGTTTTGCTTAATTTGTTCATTACATTTCTTTGATCTTAGTCACTTATGATATATTTATGTTTTAGACTATTCATTTTATGATATATATATCATTAGACTCCATTCATTTTATAAATTCATAATGCTAGAGTATAGTTTAATAATTAATTAATAAAATTTTAACTTAATAATAAATAATTTATTTATATTTTTACAGCAAGCCTATCATGCTGCAACTGTTATACGTCAGATGCAGCGCATGGCTCTTGGTAATAGTGCTGGTGGATCTAATTGCTCCGACCAATCAGTTAATGGTGTTGTGCAGTAAATTTTCATTTTATTTTTAGTTTCTCTATTATTATTGTGGGAGTATATAATATTTATTAGTGTTTTTAATATTGATACATATCGTTTATACATAAAAGGTTTTATTAGTCATTTATTTATTTATTTACTTCTCTTCTTTAAATATTTGGGATTTTATATAAACTGTGGTTTCTTACAAAATTTATTTTATATTTAAATATGAAAACTGATTGATGTTACTTGTTTTAGTGAATTCACACATTCCATAATAAACATTTCTGTACCATATAAGTTTAAATGGCAGTGTTTAACTCTGAAACTATTGTGCCAAATCGGTACAGTAGGTATGGGCCTAGTGCAATGCTTTAGTAATGTGTAAAATATATTAAAAAACAAATTTAATACTTTTATCACATCCTAAAATTTGAAGGCTGTGTATATAATGAGTCTCAAGTGGAACTATCCTACTTAGTGTGATTCCATTTAGGTCCACTAGCTTTTTAACAGATTTCAAGTCATGTTTGGTTGTAAGTGCTTAATTTATTCTTTGGTCGTCCTTTAGATGTTGTTATTGCTGAATGTTTTTCTACAATTTACATATACATTTAATTTAATATATTGTTGATTGCTAATTTGAAATAAAACCTTGAAATATTTTATGGCTTAATATAATAAATTAACTAGTGAAATTTCTAGATTTTATATGATTATTGGTTAACCAAACTGTGTTAGTTGATGATAATTTGTTACATACTTAAATCTATATATAAATATATAATTTTAACTAACCAAATGACAGCACATAATTGTGTACATTATGTTATAATTTATATTTCAAATATCAACAATTAGTATAAAAATGTATATTTTCTATTTATTTTATTTATTTATAATTTTTAAAAAAATGGTGTTCTGACTATGGTGTTGAATGGTAGGAATTTTTTTTTCTATTGGTTCAGTCAATAACTTAAGTGTCCCAATAAGTTATTAAGATAAATAACTAGTTTTCCTGATAATATTCATAATCTTTGAGTTTTAATAGGTAATTATTTTTTATGAATCAAAAGCTGGTTTATTAATTGATAGTATAAGTGTCATTACCTTCATAAAATAAAATTTATTTATAGTTATAAATATATATACAAATTTTTGTGCATTTTTAGTTCACCCTGCAAAAGCACAATTTTTATAGTAAAATTAGGTCATTGAAATGATATATTATAATCTCTTTGACTTGAGTCGATGCTTTAAACTATTTAAGTGAAATCATTTATTTATAAAATTATAAATAGGACTATTTTAATTTTATACCAAGGCGCATTATTGTTAATGTAAATTTAGGAAGTCTTGCATTTTCTTATGTACATTCCAAATGATATAAATATATCAGTTAGAGACTGTTTTAAGTATCATGTAACCATGTTTAGTGTGTGGTGATTCCATTTTTGCTGACAAGAGTCCAGAAAAAAATATCTGTTAATACATTTGTTCCGCTTTATTTACAGAACAAACTAAAGTGTTTTTTTATGTTATTGGGGTACTGGTTGGGTGTATTTCCTATCTTGAACATTGTAACCACTTTTTAGAATGTATAGCAGTTTCTTCAGGTATCACAGGAATTCCCAAGTATTAATTACACTGCAATATAGTTTCTATGTCCAGTGCCCTTTGCTATTCTGAACTAATAAAAAGGTTACCTAAAAGTTTGCCTTACAGAGCTGGGATAGTAAAATATCAACTAAATTATGCTTATAATAATTATGTTATAAATTACTTGTTTCATGGCTCATTTGATAAAAACGCACAGCAAATTATGAAATTATTTACAATGGTAATTATGACAGACATAGGATGTAATCAAACTGATATACTTCCACAATGCCCCTTAAACAACAAAAACACAATATTCACTCTAAACAGTTGCTCCGAATATGGTGAGTAATATGATGTTTAATGCAAAAATAGGTTAATGTTTAAATTATTACGGAGATATCGTATATTGATAGAAAAAGTAACATAGTTGCTCTCTTATATTGAAGTATTTGATGTAATCCCCTAATGGTATATGTTCAGTTTTCTATACATACAGCATACTAAGGTTTATTTATAGGAATCAGTGGATCCCATTTGGATAATAGCACACCTAATGGGAGTACATGAAGGGGTGTGTGAAACCCAATTAAAAAAAATAATAATAATTCCTTCTTTAGCTTTTGTCTGACATTCCATTTTGTGTTCCCATATGTGTTTATTTGAGATCATCCTGTCTTAAATAAAATGAAGACCAACAATCTTTTTCTCGTTAAATGTTCATTGAAGCTAGGGATAAAGTTTTTTGTTATCTCTAAGTATTTGAATAGAATAATTTTTATTAAATTGTTTAGGATGTATTATTTTGTATTGTAATAATGTGTTATGTTCTAAAAAAATATGAATGTCAAATCTGAATCCAAAAAAAATATACGTTAATCCATTAATGTATATTTTTTTTTATCTTACTGTCATATTTTATGGAACTCAATTCTTAACCTTAATTAGTGAACATTATTTTTATTTAAACTGGAATAAAAGTTGAGTTGGTTTGGATTTTGTTTTTATTAAATGTATAATTAAATTTAACTGTTTTAAGTTATGTTTCATTGAAAAGGGTAAGTAAAGTAATCCTTTAGGGATATTGAATAGTCAAGATATAAAGAAAACACTTTGTATTTACATGTTTTGGGTGACAATTATAAACTATTAAAGAGATTAATGGTATATTTAAAATATTTTTAAACATAATAAATTTTAATTTTGAGCATACATCATTTCCAAAATACACTGATTGATTATGAAATATTAAATCTCTTAATTATAATAGGCACCATTTAAATTTCTATCTATTGATAGATTGTTATCAAGGTTTGTTACATTTAAAGTTGTCCACCTTAATCTTGAAATAATTTGTTTTTCCATAGCTTCTACAATAAAATTAATGTTATATATCATAAAAATTATTGTATAATAATAGTAGATTCAAGTTTCATTTTATACATTACATATTATTTATCAGTTTTTATTTTTATTGTAAATTAGTTAGTTATACACTACATTATAAATGTTAATTATTTCATTGTTGGTTGTTGTATATTTATTTTTTTTGTTATTGCAAGAATATACACCTAGAAATTACAATTTACTGTACATGTTTCATTATATATCACATATACGAAAAAATTGATTTATTTTGTTAAGCTACTACTATCTTGTTATTATGAGAATACTCTAAAATAATGGAGGGATATTAATTGTGATATTGGTACAGTCTATAACGTTATTCTTAAGGCATTTTATGGATAATTTAATTGGATAAATCCATAAAGGCATATTATTTTCAGTTTTCACATAACAATTTAAATTTATTATTACCTAATGACTTTAATAAGTGTCCATTTGAAAACATTGATTAATTTTTATTTATGAAAAATGACCTTCCATAATACTATAATCGTCCAAAATATTATAAAGAATATTGATGTATTCTCAAATTTTGTTCATAAAAAAAGTAATCCAGTGAACATTTGCAGCATCAATGAGTTAGGTTTTCTTGAACTGTCCAGTTTGCATCATATTTCACATGTATACTTATTAAATTTGCCGTTTTATGTGTTTTCCTTTTATTATTAATTTTTTGATCAAAAACATGATTGTTTAATAGTAATCTTCTTATTTCCTATGTTTTTCGTTACTTATATTAAATTATTGACAACTGTGATTTTGGTTTTATTTTACTATGTAGCTTTTACATACATATATCATCAATTAATCAATTGATTATATTTTGAAAGAACTATAGAAACCCAAAATAAGTTAGTTTATCTTTTTGATGGATTCCATCAATAACAAAATCAACCAAAAAAAAAAAAAAAAATGAATAAGAATCAAATCTGATCAGTTCTTGAAGAGATGTAAAATCACTTTGACTTAAAACTACTTATTTACATATTTTGAATGAAAATATATTTTTTTAATCCATTAGACATAACATCTGAAGCCTTTTTATTTGATGTGTATTTAATATCCTTAGATACTTATATATTCTAAGACAGCCTATCATGATACTAATTCTATAATGAGATTCTTCATTTGTACATATTGTATCCTATAAACAGCATCTACTAGAGCAAAAATATGAATATCTATGAACTAATCTCAATTAATCTATATATCCGTAAGCATTAGATGTAGACAATGTTTAAATTTTATAAAAATATCTAAATTGTAATATTGTTGAGTCTCATCATCGATAGATATTTACTAAAGATGACCATTGCTAAACAGAATGTAGAAATAATTTATGAACATTGGTTTTAAAATTGCTTTTAATAAAACAATGTAATTATTAATAGGATCCATTGTAAATATAAACTTTTTAGTACCTATCGTGTGGTTCAACACTAAAAGTTATATAAATTCTAAAGTTAGGTTTTCATTTTAACCTCTGAGAAGCTCATCATTCTGTCTCATTTTAGCTTATGTTAAATTTAGTCAATTTAGCTGTAGTGTGTTACACACATATTTTATTTTTTTTGAATTAGTTTAGAATTTCAAGTACTGATGAATATTTCAAAAAATACATTTGTTTCAGGGATTATTTATAACTATGGTTTTCTGTCTCTATAGCTATTTCATAAATATTTCTTTTAATTGTTTTCTATTTTATAATGGTATTGAGCAGAAAAAGCCCATTAAAATTCACTAATAGATAGAGGATTAAATAAAGATTTTTTTAGTTCATTAAAATTTTATGTTAATTTACTGTTTATTACATCTATTTATACATATTATAAGTTAGGCCTATAAACTATCACTGGGTCATTTCGTCCTCCATTGATTTAAATTATTTTCCTTTCATGTTATCACTCACTAATTATACATTATTTTATATCAATGGAAATTCAATTATAAATTTTGTAACACTATGGCATTCAATAAGTAAAATTATGACTTTTTGTATAGTTTTACAAGCTAGTTTCTAGGAATACCCTTTGTTATCGCCACCCATGGTATCTCATGTCAAGCTGCATGGCGGTATTACAAAGTTCATGGATAAAAATATTTAAATGTATTATTAAATTTACTTGTTATTTAACATTTAGGCAGCTATGTTAGTATGGTACACTTTTAATATATCCTCCTATGATGCTATGCTTGTGTTATAACAAGATTTAAATTGTAGTTTGCATTTATATTGTACTTATTAAATGGAAAAACATACTCTTCAAATTTCTAAAAAATCATATCGTTCTAAATAATTGTATGTCAGCTATTTCGGCAAGCACTGCCCTTATATAAAAATGAAATATTGTGCCACTCATCTTTTTTTAGTATTGATTGCATTGATTCTCGGGCCAATATCTATCTGATTTTTTTCAAAATATTAATATTTATATGTATATATAAATAATAGAGTATGTAGTGGTTAAAGGCCAATTAGATTTCTTGTCAATGATTGAAACTCCTTAGTCTATCTGCACTTATCATTTTTACTGGTAAGTGCTTTCAGCAGTTAAGCTGTCCTCTTCAAAGGTATTGAGACAAATAAAGATGGAAAGTTATTATGCCTACTACAATCTTTAAAAAAACGCACCATACTTGGGCCGCGAAACCCTAGCTAGCTCTGCACTTAACATATTCATGAATGACATCACAATCCTTACATACCACCAAAATCTCTACCAAGCCTACTTAATCATTCAGCAGAATATAGAGAAATAGCACTTACGAAAATTAACAAAGTTATTCACTGAAAATGTACACACATAACGTTTAATTTTAATTTTAAATGAATTTATCAACACAAAAATTCATGAGCTTTTTTAAGACTGGGACTTGATGATCTTAAATGGTTTTTCATGTTTATCTGTCAAAAGAACATTGAGGATTGAAAATTTGTGTGTAGGCATTTCAATCATAAAATATAGAGAAGAACTTCTCATGCAATCAAAAAGGTAAATTCATTCTTTAAAATTGATAACAATCAATATTAATGGAAACCCTCTAATGAAAACTATTGCCAAATCCAAAGATTTAGTAATATTACTGAGGAATGTTCGTATAAGCTTTGAAGGTTGCAGTTTAGCTTTTAGAAGTGCTTAACATTGAAAATATAAACTTTTTGCCTGACAAACTTTTATTTAATATTAATCGATAATTTTCCTTGCACAATCAGGAGGGAATACATTTTTTTTTATGACAATCTAGTAAAACAAATTGTTGATATAATATTTATATTATTTCCTGATAGTAAATTGAACAATTTAATACTAAAGTTTATTAGCATGACGAAGTATCTCAAAACTGTACATTTTAAAGTTATAAATTAGGACTATGCCATGTAATATATATGATAATTATCAATACAATTGTACATTTCTTGTCATACTCAAGTTTACAAATTTTGTGGATGTTATAAAATCTTGAAATGTGTTTCTAATGACATTGAATAATCTCCTGGGCGGGCTCTAGCTAATCCAGCTTATCAGTGTTATTGGTTTAATTTGATGTAATAAATATTGTAGCTTAATAGTGCATTAATATAAAAAACACTATGTACTACATTTTTTTTAAGAACAACACGTGAACAAGTCAAAAGGATTAAGTACTCCCTATCAGTCAAGAGTATATAAAGTTAAATTGTCTAGCTATCAACTTTTAATATTATTTAAAATAAATTATATTTATTTTAAATTGTAATATATATTTGTTGAACTACTATTCTTTGCATTACATTGAATGAAATAATGCACAATACTACTGTACAATTGCATTATCTGTACTTATTTAGTTTTCTGTATATGTTTATGGCTTTAACTATAGGTTTATGATATAATTTTATTCCTCTAATAATAATAATAGTTATTTTAAGGAATAGTGATCAACAACTGTGTATTTGAGAATATGGAAAGTTTTGTACCATAATACTTTTCTTTTACAATGGGTGTGTATTATGACAAACTGAGGATTGGTCGTATACAGGCAGGTAATCTAACCAATTGGTTGCTATGATAAAAAATGAAGAAAGTAACACTTTCACTGCACCAGCCCCACAGCTGTCAATTTGTCAGAACAAATATCCCCTATAACTATAGCCTAAGGAAAATCATGTTATATTGAAACTTATTGGGCACAAAAAGTATTTTAAATAGATTAAATTTTTCTCAGTCACTTAGAAAAACGCAGGCAATTCATTTCTATTCCTACTAATATCTTTGGCTTTAGTTGTCTGTAAGTTTTATGAGTTTGTGTATCTTTCACATAAAAGTGAATGTATGTAGGAATACAAATACTCGACTGAAAAAAAACGAGTAAAATATTCTTTTATGCATTTAATACTATATATATATTAAGTAGTAAATATTACAATGATATCCATAGTATCAGTTTAAAAAAAATAATAATGAGGAATATCGAGCAATTCACTCTTATTAAAAACAAGGTTATATTTTCTTTTAAACATTGACCACAAACAAATATGTAATATTCTAAAAACAATACATATATGATCAACTTCATTGTTAATCTTCTTGAAGGCTGAGGATGTTAATCCTCTATGGGGCTCCTTAGGTGATATTACTAATTAATTTGGATTCAACACAAAAACAGCTTAACTTACATATATCTGGACCATACATGAACGTTAAAAACAGTTTACTTCTTCAACTTCAACATGTCTTTTTTCCTAGTTGTCCCACTGTAGAGTCAAAACTGAATACCTCTCCTCTGCCCTACTGCTAACTGAATAGTAATTTACTCAATACTTGTTCCATGGTTGCCTTTCCTGATCTATTCTTTGTTATTTGCCAGTTCCTGTTTTTTCTATGCCCAAAAGATATTTTTAGGTTGTACCTGATATACATAAACTTCCCTGCACCGCCATGGGTAATTTCTTCTTTCAAATGCTTATTTAAAACTTACATATTCACAACTTTGGATCCAAATAAAATAGAAGTAACATATTTTTTGTAAATATGGCCATAAAAATAGCATTAAAACATATACATGTATATGTTTCAGCAAAGAATGAAAAGAAGTTATTGCTTTTCTATTTTAACTTTGAATGAAACTAAATAAAAAAAATACCCGAAGTTTCAATAACAATTTAACAATTAATGTAAACTATTCTTCCTGATTAAGATGTTGTCTGGCACAAAGGAACGCTCAAGGGTTTCACTGATGTGAGTGTTATTTAGAATACACAGGTTTTTCTTAAGAATCTGATTAGTCAAATTCACCAGCAGGGTTCCTGCCATATAAATTTGAGAGTGTAGCTGATGTGTCACTAGGAATATATAATTCTACATATTATCAATTTGATTGAACACATGGATAATTATGAAGCAGTAAGAGCTACTTAGAGAATAAAAGTTAATACAAACTCAAATATGATATTTGTTTTTTGCTTCAGGTCAACAGACTTTACCTTAGTAACATTTTTTAATAATCAACTATTCAAGAGTAAATAGGTGATGTTTTAGCCATCCTTAAGCCATTTATAATATTTTTTTTTAACATTATTGATTGCCATTTGTCATAATATATTATTTTAATTTTTAGATAGAAGCTCCATATTAATTTTTCTGTTTTTGCTTTCAAATCAATCAAAAATTTATAGATTGAACTGTTATTTTTTATTTAGTTCCAACTGAGTTTGTTTTATGGACTATTGAATTGTCCTCAGAGATACTTGAATCTGGAATTTCAATTCAATTAAAAAATTCGAATGTTACTGACAAAGTAAGCTATTAAAAGCCTATAAAATGGTAATGATATATAATTATAAACCCTGAAATTCTTTGTTTCATTTAAAGTTCCCTTTTCTTATTATATCTCAATTAAAAATCAGAAGTGATTTCTTCACTTTCGGTTCAAATACAGCAGGAATTGCATGATGAAGCAGCCTGGCTGTGATTAAAATGTATTTCGATAGAGCAGGCAGTGGTAATCACTGTGTTAATTGATATATTCTCCATTACTCATTATATAAATAACTATAATAACTAATAAATAAGAAACCATTTTTCAGTTGTATCTACTTTTATTTTATCAAAGTAAAGATGCATAAGGTATAATAAAAATTTGCCTAAATTTTAATTTATGCATTATTAGATGTGGCATTTTATTGTATTTTTTTTTTTTTTTTTTATCATTTGTTTATTTGCATTATTACATTAAACACACAGGTTCATAAACTGATTTCATTTATATTCAGACACAATATTTGCAGTTTTGAATGTCAAGTACTTACTATCTATGGACTTATCAAGGCTTAGTATAAACTAAAGTTAAGGTTTTCTTAAAAACTATATTTCCTCTTCGGTAGTTATTCTCTAGGTATATCTGAGGTGTTTTAATATTTAAGATTATTAAAGCTGACCATTTACAGAATGCATTTGTATAGTTTTGTAAACAAATCTTTCAATGAATTGGGTTTTAATTATGTAATACATATTATGTTCATTTTTGTTGTAGCTAATTAATATTATGTTCATGTTTACCAATTAACATTCATCAACTAACTACTGGTTTATTGCTGTCTAGCTTTACTTGTTTTTATTAGTGCAGGAATTTATGTAACTTTATTGCTAATGAGATTTCTTTTTGGGCATTACTAAGTTATATAATCTTAATTATTGGATTTTACACTTATGGCTTCAGGAATTTATCTTGTATGCTTTCAATTTCAGATTTGTAATTGCATTGCAATATACTTGATGGATTTTTTTGATTAGAAGTGAATAACTGCTAATAATATTTAGGTCTCAGAAATGTTCATACTATGGAAAAGAATATATAATTTTAATCCCATATTTTTATGTTTATTTGTATGCATACTTAGATGTAAAATTTTTAAGGGTTTTTTTATAATGTATTATAATTGTTAATTTTCTGAGTTTCTGGCATAAACCTAGTACTGGTTTCAGATATGTTCAGTCATGTTAAATTTTTGATACTTTTATAAATGTTGTGTTTGTTTTTTTGGAAAATTGACTAACTATGTTTAAAGTTTACTTTTTAAATCCTTCATAAAATTATAATATTACATCACATGATCCATTGTAATTATTATAAATGTTTCGAAAACTAAAGATTTAATTACTTATTTAAAATCATCTTCTCGTGATTTATTACTTTAGGATGTTTATGCTTTGATTCATATAAATGCTTATTTAACTCATGAATGCTCATTTTATTGAACATTTGTAAATATGGATTATATTGCTAGTTTTAGACTTTGCCTCTGATAGCTCTATAAAACCTTCTTTTGGTGTAAGAATAAATGTGGTTTACATTGGCATGTCTTCATAGATTATTGATAACTGACTTTTTAGAAATGTATTAGGTTTTTTTATTGATAGATAATTAGAGCCATGTTTCTGAATCAACTAAATTTTTATGATAATAATTTAATTCAAGTTATTAATTCCATTTGGAACAAACCACTGAAATTTTCTGAATTAAAAAAATAATAATTCATTATATTTGTTTTAACTAGCTGCATTCCTGTAACAAGTAGCTATGTATTTTTTTTCTTGTAAATATATCAAGTCTTACATCACTATTGACTGATCACTTTAGTGTACTGATATACCATGTTGCCACTTGAATATATTTTCTTGAATAGTTGTATTTTTTTATACATCATTTCATTGTAAAAAAAAAATAGGTAGCATTGGGTAAAAGAATGCTATTCAGGCTGCATTCTGAATGCATTTAAGTTTCTTCTTATGTGATCATTCAAATATTTAACAGCCTAATTTATAAAATTATGAATTAGTTACCTTAAAACAATTGATGTCAAGGACATTTATATCAAAGGCATCAAATCGTTTTTTATAAATGTCATATGTGTCTATGACTGTGCAATTGTTGCCATGACTGTATATTTATAAAATATGACTGTATAGCTTTACAATGTTTTATCTGTGAGATATTGAAGCTTAAAGTATTTTTATGTAATTGCTCTCTTAATAATCTGTTGAGGATTTCATAGCATGTAAATCATGTTATAAAGTGTCTATAATAAATCAATGTGTTATAAAATTCATTAAAATAATATAAACATGTTAATAATTATATAATTTCAAATTTTAATATTGGGTATCTGATTGTAATTCAAAATATATGTAACAATTTACATGTCAAAGTTATTTTCAATTCCTTTTGTTCCTCCATTCCATTCCAATTAACATTCATACTATATAAAGTTTTAAAAGTAAATAAAAATTAAAATATGAATCTGTCAGCGCTGTTTCCATTATATCATTTCATGCTCTCAATTTTCAATAAAAAAATTTGAAGAAAAAAAAAACAGGTGTACAAAGCTTCGCAATCTAAGAAAAAAATAGTGTTTTTTTTTTATGTATTAACTGATGAGCGATCATGTCCTCAACAGAGAATTTAGAGTCTTGGCTAGAATTCTTTTCTATAAGTGTGAAGGTCCAAAAAGATAGTTAGTGCATAACTACCTTAAAAAGATAGTTAGTGCAAATTAAAAAGGTTTGTTTTCATGTCTGTGGAATGAGTCTGTTTTGTACATACCATCCAAAGGCTGTTATTTCGTAGGGAAAGAACAGAAATTGTATTGTATTGCAAGGTGTTTACCAAAAATAGATCCCTACACAACAGGGTCTGTAGGGATACTGAAATTAATAGTTTATTTGTTTTGGTCCTTCAACATGATTTATCCATAACAGAAAATTACCTGAATATGAGAGCTCTGATTTTATTTTATGCTAATATAGTGGAACAATTTTGCCATTATTTGTTCTGTAAGTGTTTTAGGATGTAATTATTTATATCAAGGCAGCGTCCTTGGCCCTATCCTGTATACCCTTTTCACTGCTGACATTCCGTTAAGTCCTAACACCTTCCTTGCAACTTTTGCTGACGACACAGCAATTCTCTCGTCACATCCCAATCCGTCAACGGCATCCTACAACCTCCAAAATCACCTCACTAAGATAGAGAAGTGGTGCAACATCTGGCGCATCAAGGTCAATGAAGGCAAATGCGTTCACACCACATTTACTCTCCGTCGAGGATCCTGCCCGTCCGTAACCTTCAATTCAATTCCGCTTCCCATGTCCAATACAGTTAGATATCTAGGTTTTCATCTAGACAAAAGACTGACTTGGAACCCTCACACAAGACTTAAAAGACATGAATCGAACAGACGGTTTGGACAGTTATACAGACTACTGAACAGAAACTCTAACCTCACACTAGAAAACAAACTCCACGTATACAAACAGTTATTAAAACCAATTTGGACTTACGGAATAGAGTTATGGGGGACAGCCAAACCATCGAACATCAAACGTATCCAAACATTCCAATCCAAAGTCCTCAGAACCATAGTCAACGCACCCTTTTATATTAAAAACTCATCCCTTCACAGAGATCTCCATGTACCAACTGTCCTCGACCTTATACCCTCAAGATTTTCCAAATTTCACCAAAACCTTTCCGCACATCCGAATCCTTTGGTCGACTCCATATCCAGTAACATTCATCCCTACAATCCTCCTCGACGCCTAAAACGGCGGTGGCCTCGCGACCTATTATAAATAGACATTCTATGTCATGGGGTCCTGGCACTGGCCATCATCCCCACTCATGTCCTGAGCGTGTGTGGCTCTCTTGCCCTCTCTGTGGCCTGCGCCGGATGGCGCCACGGCCGGAGAGGGGGCGGGGGGAGCTTCGCTGCTTCCGGCCTTTCCGCCAGCTTGCTGGGGGATTGGCTTCGGGGGCGGGGGGGCTCCTGGGCTGAATCTGTATGTATATAGGTATGAATGGACTGTATATAGGTATGAATGGAATTGTATATAAGGTATGAATGATCTCTCAGCACAATTATTAATGCTGGAAAAGGCAAATTGTAATTTTTTTCAATAAAGGAAGTTTACGAAAAAAAATTATTTATAAAATTTTTATTGGATTCCCCGCCTCACTCTTAGGGTTTGATAAGTGTGTCTCGGACACTTTTCCCTATATCTGTCGGGAAGGGCCAGTCATGTGTCTGACATCCGCATCTCTGGATACCGCTCATAGGTACGTTTCATAGTAGAGTAGAAGAGAGTAGTCTTGTCATATAGTGAGTGATCGGTTGGTTGTTTTTTACTTCAATGTTAAACTCCATTATGTTGTGCCGATCTTTTTTATTGCTTGTCCCTGTAGAGTGAATGAATGACTCTGTTGTGAAGATTCTCAAGTGTGAATCCTTAATTCCAAATTATGCTCATGACCTTTTCCTTTCTTGTTACAATGCATGTACAGGTTGCAGTTACAAAAAGTAAGAGCCTTTTTTTCCCTTTTGGTTATATAGTCCGTATAGCTTCATCTGTGGCTACATTTGTATATTTAATTTGGTTTATATTATCCTTTAATCCATGTACCTGTGCATTTCTACCAGTGTTTCCTTTTTTATGAAGTAAATGTTTAGAATTAATAGTGACTGATGAAATAAGGTGCAGCTTGTTATGAAGAAAGTTGTGAAAATTTGAGCACTGTTAACTACTGACAAAAAAATAGTAGAGAGGAACATAGTGATGGTGAATCTACGACCAACACAGTGGCAGGTTGTATTTCACCAGATCACTTCTTTCCCCGATAGATTTTCGAACTCAAATATCCCTCCTAACACCACAAGTCTAGAAAATAAACTAACAAATAAACCACGATTCATAAATGAACTTAACTCCTACCAGTAAAATCATTGCAAGCATCAAGGTGTACTCTCGACCATTATTTCTCCTACAAAGTCTAGCCTGAACTGACCTGTACAGTCGGCTGTCTCTGATGGACTGCTATTCCCTGCGGTAAACCCTAGTGGTGCAATAAGGCATCAGGAAGTGGCTTCCATCTGAGTTTGGCCAACACAAGAAGTATGGAAGAATTTACTTACCTTAAAGGACAGGACTGGGTCATTCAATCATTCTCAATTCCATTTTTATTATTATTTCTACACATTCAAAAGTATAATAAATGACAAGTTTTAATAGTTAAGGTTGAAATAATTATTTTAAAAAATACATAGATTTAACAAAACTTATATTTATTTACATTTTTATAATATATATATATAAACACAGAACAAATGGAATTACAAATTTAAATTTTTAGATTGAAACGCTAAATTTAAAACTGAACATTAATTATTCTAACAATAAAAAAATTAATTATTTACAATTTGGCATTGTTTTATTTTTTTCACCCTTTTTGGGATAATTGAAATAGCTGCAGACATTTCTTCAGCTGTTCCATGAGTGGATTGAATTTCTTTAATTAGTTCCTTTATGAATACCAGTCTTCTTATTTTGTTCATTTGTTGATTCTTTGAATAGAATCCAAAGCAGCTATATCCAGGATATTTTAAAGTATATTGGCAGGCCATCTCCTTGTCCCAGGTCTAAAGAATATTTCAGAATCAATTTCATGTTCGGATATTTCTTTGTCCATTTTCTGTAATGGATGAGAGCTTCTTCCGGAGTTTTATAATTTTTTTTTACTTGTATTGATGTTCACTGTAAGAAAACTAAAGGGGAAAAATAAGAGACTGATGTTTTTCCATTTTCAATCCAGTAAAAAATTCCCAGACTAAGATCTGGTAGTGGGGGGACATTTTTTTATGTTGTCATATCAGCATGTGGCTTTTTATATTATCTACAACCATTATAACAAAAGTGACATAATTTCTCTTACACTGTCATACTCAACCCGTTGGTGTTTACTTCACTAATCTCTGTAATAGTTAAATTCATCAATTTATTCAAGCATATCAATGATTTTAATTGTGTTTTGTTATTTAAATTAGTTTACAGATTTATTAAGAGAACAACTGGAACCGAAAAATAGAGAAAATGAAAAAAGATGGATTTCAATATACTAATAGAAAAGGAAAAGAGTGTGCTGCAAAATTATTTAAGAGTGTAACAGATTTTTGTTGAAGGAAATGTGGTTCCTTTTGCCCCCAGATATTCAAAAACAAATTTTTACAAGCTTTTTACTGCTTTCCATAGAAGAACAGCAACAAGTTTTATATGGTGGAGTTTCAATTTCAAGTAAAAAAAGAAGAAAGGAAAGACTGGAATACATCACAATAACAGCTACCTACACATTGAAAGTTGGACAAGAAAGTATACAAGTTTGCAAAAAAAATGTAAGAGGCTGTTTATGGAATAACAAGAAGAAAAGTAAATCGATTACTTGATAAACTTAGGAAATGTGTTACAGGATTTCCACAATCGGACAACCATGGAAATCACCTACCTGCCAACACGTCGATAGAATAGTGAGAAATTATAAAAAACCACCAGAATATCCAAAATACCAGGCCCATTATTCCAGAAGGCAATCATCTAAATTTTACTTTAATAACTTCAACATCAGCAAAATGTATGACGAGTATAAGGACCATGGAACTGATGATTTTAAATGTGGGACATATGAGGTGTTTTTAAGACATCAGGGTATATATTTAAAAAACTGGAAGCCAACACTTGTAAAATGACATGTTCATGCTGAAGCTAAAGCAATAATAAAAAAACTGGTTTAGAGTTGGGACGGGCAAACCAACAAAAGAAACAGCTGATTTAGGTTACTCTAAAAAAAGAGATGATAAAGCATATGCCTTGATCTCTGTAGACAAACAAATACTTCTGTTTGATTTGCAGCAAGTACTAATACTAAACACACCGTGTTTAACCACAAATGTTTTATTTTATAAATGGTTACTAGCAACTTATAATTTAACAGTTATGGATTGCAGTGAAAGTTCATTTGATCGCTTCATGTGGTATGAGGGTAGGGCTAGGCATGGTCAGAAGATATTACCTCTTGTTTGTATAAAAACATGCTCAACTTACTACCCCATGTGTCTCATGCATTGGCCAGGATCTGAACTCTAATATGAGTATCATGTCGAGTTATTTTGTTGCATCCTCATTGACAATAAAAACTGTGGACCAAAAATTCTTGCTACCTGCCCGCTCTCACCAGGAATTTGACGTACATCATGCAAAAAACGAAAGAGCAATAAGCTCATGGAAATTGCTACAATGGTTCCACAGGACTGGCTTCAATTTGTTCTCACAGTACGTGGTAAAAAGCCATATAGAATGCATGAAATGAAGCAATGAGCGGTGTTAGAAAAATCCATTCCCTATCAATAAAAAAGATTTGTTGAGTTAGAAGAACCCCTCCCAAAATTTAATAATTCACAACAGAAGTTAATTTTTTGATTTTCTGAAAACATGAAAAAATTACTTATCAACATTTGGAACGTCACAGAAATATGCAGGAAAATCTTTAAAATGCCAATAATAAGCAACTACTTTTTCCCCATCTTGAAAAGGGGATTAGTGAGTCACATTGAATCTGAAAACATCACAAATTTCAATGTTGTCTTCAATGAAGTCCCAATATCATTTTTTCTGATGCCCGGTTCGCTTTTAAATACACTAGAGATAATTAACAGCTCAACTGGTTGTAAACCAATAGGTCTCAGGTTTTAATCCCACCATTTTTTACCTTTCAACAATAACTATTAAAATTTAGAAAAATGCCTACAACTTTTTATTTGATTTAAAAATTGAGACTAATCCTCAATGTGCATTAAAATATGAATAAATTTTAAAGAGGAGGGTCTTGTAGAATAATTTAAAAGATAAAATATTTTAATTTGATGTAATATCTCTCTTCAGTTATATATTATGAATTTATTATTTTAGTGATATACCACAAAATAAAGGCTTTAATATTATTTTATGTCTAGCCGAGTAATCTTTCATTACCACATGACTCACTATTAATAATTAAGTAAAATCTAATATTTTAGAAATTATATCAACTGTTATAAATGAAAAAAAAAATGTTTAATATCAATATAAGATTATTTGTATATAAATGTGAAATAATGTTACTTGTGTATTTTTTAAACAGTTTTACTTTACTCAATAAAGTACAATAACAATTTAAAATGATGAAACATCAAGACATATAATTGAATCATAGTTATGACTTAGTTAATATATGTTAAGATAGAAGTTTTTTTTTATAATATTAACAGAATTTTCTGGTAATTAATCCTTCTACTTCAATAAATATCTTGTTACACCTATATACTGCTTTTCATTTGTATCATACTAGAAACAAAACTGTAATTAACATTAAATAAAAATAATTCATAATCTGTAACAACTTTCATTCTCTGAAAAAAATTATTTAAATTACATGAAATGATCATAAGGGAATAAACTAAATAATACTTATTTCTTTCTCAATTTATATAACAATGATCCAATAAATCCAATGTAAACTATTCTAAAACTAATAATATAATGATGGAAGAAGTATTGTTGTTTGAGAACAGGTCTCTTCTTTATATTGATTAAAATCTTCAGAAAGAATTTAAATTTCATTAATGCCAAAAAAAATCAAACTACAGGAAGCAATGCAAATATTAAAACAGTTAACTTCACATCAGGCTTACATATAAAAGTAATAAAAAATAATAAAATACGTTATGTATGCATTGCTGTATTTGTCTATTACAACTCTAATAAACAATTTCAGCTAACTAATGAAATATAAACCATCACAATGTGTATACAGTAATAAGAAAACACATTTTGTTGAAAAGTTAAATAAGTACACATGTAATGTAAGCGTTAACAAATAATTGTCATAATAATTCTTCATTTATAAGTAAGCAGAATCTGAAAAAATTATTATTTAAAATAATTTTTAAAGGATTATTATCAATCAAGAATACATCATAATTTGTAATGTTTCATGAGATTATTTATGTTCCTACACTGTATAGTATTTTATTTACACAGATAAATTAAACAAATACTTCCACAAATATTATATTGTAACAATGGATAACACCAATGAACTAGCAGTAATAATAAAAAAAAATATTTTAATGTATACATTTAATTAATTAATTATAATAGGTTAACATAAAAAAGTAATGTATAAATGTTTATTAAACAATTCAATTCAAAATTTATAATAAATTCACAAGAAAAGAGAAGATAATTTACATTGGTTATGTTAAAATGTGTTGAATGTCACAATTCTGCTACTACTAATAACTTTTAAGAAAAAAAATAGCATAGACATGAAAATTACAGATTAAAAGCATAAATCATTTAAGCACCATATTTAATAAAGCTATTTTTAAAAATCAAACTCTAGCTACATTCTAATAATAATTTGCTCTTGTATGATAGTGTACATACAGTATATATCAATATATTGTATTCCTTTAAATGATAGGAAAAACATATCATAAACATAAAAATAATACTTATTTAAAAATAACTTTTTTAAAGAATAACTATACAAATAATAACAGTAAACATAATCAAATTTATTTAAGCAAAATAAATACAATGTGAAATAAAGAATTGTTGATTTGAAACAATACATCATATTCTTTTGTTCAAATAAAATAATATATCAGATTAATGCTTACTTTTACGATTTGTAGAATGTTATTATATTTTTTTTATGAACATTGAAACATGTGTTTAATGTGTAACAAAAGCATGGCATTACTTTTCTTTCAGCCTTTCCAAACCAAATGTAGTCATATATTTTATTCATGATAGTAAAAGTTTTCAAATGGAAAATCTCCAATATAAAATATATTGATATAATATTCAAATCAAGAGAACAAATATCGAGCACAATTTTAATATTGGAGACTGATAAAATTAAATAAAAAATTTGCTTTTGTAATTATTACAATATTATACTAAAGCATTTAAGCTATATTTACAATTTGTGAATAGATTAAGTGATAATGAAATTACAAAGCCTCACTTGAACAGGATTTAAATAGAATTATTTAGTCTAATAAATAGTGGTAAACTTACTGACTGGCGGCAAGGATGATAGAATAAATAGCACTTATTATAGACTTTAAACAAAATATAATATAATAAATCAAAAATAGGATGACTAGAAACTCAACTAAGGTTATTAGAATCAAAATAAAAGATACAAAGTAATTGAAAAATGAGTCAAACATGAAATAAGATCATTATAGATAAATGCTTAGTTTTCCAAAATTTATTACTTGTTCAACTTATTACAAAAATAAATAATAACTGTAGAATGGATCTTTCCACAGTGAGTGATAAGATATAACATAACGTAGCTATGAAAGTAATGACTAACATAAATTGTCATTTTTTATTCAATATTAATCATCATAAAATGTACACTATTAAATTTGGTGACATTATTAGTTACAAAATATCATATTAATATCTTTAAGTTGTAAACTGGAAACACACAATGTCAACAATACAAGAAACTTAAAAAAAAACCCTTCGACTGAAATAAATGTACTGCTTCATATCAACAACCTATGATATTCTATACAAAAAGTTGATTTATGGTAACAGATGTAACATTTTTATTGACGGGTGAAAAATGTATGTAAAATACTAGTAGGTTTTGATTAAAATTCAAAGTTGTCAAATTATTATTTTTTTGTTAATTATAAAATATATGAAGCATTAAGGGCAGAAGTGGTGAGTCCATGTTGTTTTTCTAAACATACAAGTTTGGTACATTCTGTATTCAGCCAAAAAAATAAAATAACTCCAATCATAGTAAATATATTCATATGTAACTAAGACTGAGGCGATTTTTTTTTTTTAGATTAAGAGTAAAATGCAAATGAGCATGAACTACTACCCCTCTGAATGCCTTATATATTCCTTGATTTGGTTAAACATACAACTTTTAAAGGCCATAAACTAATTCACAATAATACATAATCTTCTTTACCTCATTTAACTTATTTTCGCTGTCGAACAGATTCCTTGCCGTGATCAGGAGTGTTCTTCCTGTAAAAATATCAAAATAGTAATTAATAGGTTGATAAAACATGTTAGTAACTTCACAGTTACCATTTCCATTTCGATTAATATCTATGAATTCTTTATACTCTAGATATAGAATAAAATAACCCTTTCAAAGAAAGCCCTGGTAATTTACATTTAAAGGGGTTCACACAAAAAGTATGAACTTACCCAAAGTTGCTAGTTCTGTTGTTTTGTTAAAATATGATTCATTTAGAGAAAGAGCAAATTCTTGAATTGTGGTGAGCTGTAAGTCGTTAAGTATTGTGGTTATTTTTATGTAGCGAGGATAGATACTGATGATACGCACTCCTATGTTTTGGATCCTTATAAGTTTACTGTAGATGGTTTTAAAAGTGGAACTCCATACTGGTGAAGAAGTACAGGTTATCTGAGATCAGACGACTGATTTATAAGGCATAAGTTTGGTTTTTTGAGACTCAGCTAAGATTTTTCATTAAAACGCGAGAATATTTTGTAGATGATTGTTTTTGCTTTTATCTTATCCTGTTGATATGTTCTGGGAAGGTTAAGGATCTGTCCAAGGTCAAACCAAGTGTGCAGAGATTATGGAAAACTGGTGATTGAGATACGACCTGCACTTGGTGAAAATTATAACGTTTGGGTTGATTTTTAATTTTCAGTTATGGCACACTGAGAGATATTCTCTTTTCAGTTTCATACTTAATTGAAATGGTTCTACCCTTCATATCATTGGCAGAATTTCCTAGCATCCTTTATTTACCAAGTTATACAATTAAAAACCCCTTTGTACACCTCTGAACTTCTACAGTTTAGATTATTCTTTACTCAAAACCTTTGTTCACCCTTCTGGCTGATCACACTATAGCATTTGACAGAAACCCCATTTCCTATCAATTCAGGCTACATAATCTCATATAGTAGTTAAAAATAGTCTATTATGGAGAAGTCTCTGGTCAATCAGAACCTATTCTGGCTGGCAATGCAGATGATACTGACAGAGTAGGTGAGGTTCGTCTGGTTTGCTGACGGTAGTCAAGTGTAGGCGGTTCAGAGGTTTAGAAGTTGTTGTCATTGGAAAGCTGGAGTAATTGGATGTCAACCCCTATCTGCTTCCCTCTCACTCTTTCCTCAGGTGTGACCATGGGATTGAGCATTTCTCCTTTTCTTTTCAGTTGCTACACAAATGACCCCCCTATATCAATTCATTGCTGTTTTTATAACATTTATGCTGACAACTCCCAAATCTATTTATCCTTCCCCCCTCCAATTTATTTGCTGCGTTTGCCAAGATTCAGGAAAACTTATATTGGATCAGTGCCTGAGTTTTGAGGACAATTCCTCACACAGAGTTAAAGTGGAAGGCAAACCTGAATAAATTAAATTTAAACGCTAAACTTATATATACAATATTCTACAGTTCAAATCTTTAGTCTAATCCTGGAACCCATATCCCATCTCTCTGACCTTTATTCTCCTGCCCACTAAACGGTAACATAAAATCGTTCCTTCCTTGCTTGCTCCACTACCCTCTAAAATTCTCAACCTCCTAATATCTGCCATCCTTCATCCTTACAACCTTCAAAACACTTCTAGTCCAACACCCAACACCTCCTCACCATCCAAACAGATGTTTGCTAGTTTGGGAATGATTTACTATTTATATTATATTTTCATACTTTATTTTTGCATTTATATTTTTATAAATTATTTACTATATAAATGTAGATGTTTGGCTGGCACCTTCCTTGGTTTTCACCATTGTATATTTAGCTTTTGTTACTTTTTTTTTTTTTTTAAATTATTTTAATGGTTTTCACTTAATGTCGTATTGTACACACTTCTTCATATTGTTGTATTTGTTGTTTATATTTCTTATATGTGGATTCATCTACGACTTTATTTACAAAATGCAGTTAAATAATCTTTAATTTTTTTTATTAATATTATTATTTTTTTTTACAGAGGTTTAGACTTTATTTTAGATACTCATTTCTATTTGCTCGATAAGAATATGTAATCTAATGTTTTGTTAGTTTATAAAATAAGTTTGTGTTCCTTTTCTATTATTTTAATGTTATACGTATAATTAAATATATTGTAAAGTTATTTTGAAAGTCACAGAATATCAATTTTATTAAATTAGAATGATTCGATTAAGTTAGTTAGATGAAATAAGATTAAACATAAAAGTCGTTAGGTTAGTGCCACACTCGGAAAAAACCATGGCGTAGAGGAAATGCCACATAGCCTTGGGAAAGACATGCCATGAGATAAGAAGGGGGGACAACAATAAAAGGAAGAGTTCGGATAGAATCTAGCTATCTGCTACTGGATCCAATAATCATTTATCTGAGCTAGGGCGGCCACTCTACTCTGTCTTCTATGGGATCCGAGCCAGGAAGATTGCTGAGTCGAGCATGATGTACACGGGCAGGGCTGAAGGTTTGAGACACAACATGTGCGAAAGCTTCCGACTTATTTTACTGAAGATTGTTTACCGTGTGTTGAACAGGATCAAAGAGAAGAGTATTGAAACGGATGGAATAATTATATATAGTCAAGCTAATACAGGGACATTTGTGTATTTCAAGATGTTAACTGTGAGTACCAGAATTAGTTTCCCCTATCCCCCCCAGTTCAGTGGATCTGGAAATTCAACCTGAGTAAAATAAAAATTATTTAAAGTCAACTTATAAAAAAAAATTGAATTCTCCACAAGTTGTTTTATTGATAATTATAAAACCTCATATTAGTTATTGTGTGTAACAAGGAGTTGTTACAAATTCTTGACGTGTAGACATTTATTGAGAACTTTATAAATTCTTGCAGCATAAGTGGCCCCTTGTTTATTTTAATTATATTAACTTTACAACCTTAAGAGGCTAAAAAGTTCAAAATAAGTTAAATTAATTTGTATGTCAAGGTTTAATTTATTATTATCAGTTTTTTCTATATCGTTATAATATATAATGCAAAAAGGGGACATTTTCATGTCACACTTGTCTATAACAACAGTTATACAACATTTATTTATTTATCAAAAATATTTTATATCTACTATCTAATAAATTATGCATATAATTTCACCATTGCATTATTTCCTAGAAGCAAGTAGCTAAGCTCCCCTTTTCTTACAGCTTTTCCAAATTTTACATAAATACTTCTGCTTACAGTTTTGCTTTTAATCAGGATTTAACAAAGTTAATCTTATTTGAATTGCTTTTCATAATCAGAACAGAATAAGGTTAAATAGTTAGAATAAGTAAGCGTGCACATTTTGAAAAGAGATCATTTTTGTTGGCATATCAATACACAAATCATAACATAGAATAAAATAGAAATATTGATAAAAAAAAAGTTACATACTGTTCTGGACTTTGATCAGTATCACTTTCCTCCAATTCGGCTTTGTTACGTTTCCTTTCATAAATGAAAATAATAGCACATAGCACAACAACTTCAGCGCATATACCAATAAATGGCCATAGAGCAGCTAGCTTATCTGAAATTACAAATGTACAGAAAAATCATTTATTTAATGAAATTATAGTTATAATGAATTAAATTTAAACCTTAGTTGTCATAAAACAATATGCAACAAAAAAAATAATGTCATGGTTTCAAGGTCTCAAGAATTGAACTTAAGCCCCAGCCATATTTTTTCTTTTGCAGTTATAGTTGCAAAATAATACTTGAAAGCTTTAAAAAATGTAACCCGTGCAATGATTGAATCACTGAGGTCATTCGTAAACACCTACAACAAAATTTACTAATCTTTGGGCACCAGATGACACCCAACTGTAAGTAATTGCACATAACTAGTGGAGTTGCAGAGATTTTGGTTATAATAAGTTTAAACTTATAAATGTAAATTTAATGATATAATTTAAAGGAATAGAATTACACATGCCTAATAAATTAGTAACAAATAATAAATAATAAATTGTTGGAAGTTCTTTGGTAGATATACACATAGTAATTCCATCCACCATTCATTCTTTCAGCAGAATATATATTGTGTATAGTATGTCTGGTTTCAATTATATGAAAGCTATAGAGGGTCCTCTTGTAGATATGAAATACATTTTTAAAAAAGTTGTGAAATAATACTTCACGGACAATCAGTTTTTCAAGAAGAAAATTTTTTTAATAACACTTGTTCAAAGGCTACACAAATCTTTATCATGGACAACACTGTGTATGCCGTAATGTGATCATCTGTACTAACTAGGCAATTACCGTAAGTTACAATTCTTACCTTTAACTCTCACGTATGTAGCAGCTTCTCTAGTAGAATTTAAATGCACAGTAGCGGCATTATGAGCACTACAGAAATATTCACCACGATCTAACATCTGTGCTTCATCAATTTGCAAAATTGCATTACGAACTTTTTTACTCTCAATTAAAGTTATTCTACCAGTATTTTGTGTAAATGTTTGATTTCCTGAAATAAAATTTTTTATTTAATTAAATGATACATTGAAGTTACCCTCTTCACTGACCAGAAAACACCCGCCTACCTTTCCATATTTTTATACCAATAAAATGACGCTGTAAGTATGGTACTAGTTTACAATCCTGACACTGCGAGTGGTCACTAGGGGCACTAGGTTGTCGAACCTGATTGGTCAAAATGATGGCCTTCCAGATTGGTCGGAATAAGCCAGCCTCATTATCATAGGCTTCACGCAGAAATCTATCTGCCTATAAAAGGCAAAATTCCGAGTTTTTGAATTCATTCGGAATCAGACACATAAAGTGAACATACTATACCTCTTTCTCTCTCTCAGGTTTTAATCATTAAAATATCGCTTGTTTAAATGAAGTAGAGTGGCAGTACTGCAATAGATAACTGATAAGTGGTAGGAAATATTATCAGTGAAATTTGGAAAGAAACTGTTACTTAACAATTACTCCACTGGAAATAAATATTATATAATAAATAAGGTACATACATGTCATACAAATCATGTTTTACTAAAAACACTATGGTTTCTACATAAGTAAAAACTTTGGATTCTTTCACGCTCTTGATCTCTCACGTTATTATTATAAAAAGTTAGTCAACAATTAAGTTTGATAAACTTGCTATAATAAATAACTCCTTGTTGATTGAAACTTGGTACAAATAGTACAATTGAAATGCTTTCATTATTTCATTATGGCCTAGTAATTAAATTAACATTAATCTTTAAAAAAATCCTCTACATCAATCTGTTATGAGGTTATTCATCGCATTGAAAACAATAATTCAATAATCATGTTTTGAAAAGAAATTTTTAACATTTTCTTTTATTTTAAATTTAATCATTATTATAGCCATTAATAAACAATTTCTTCAACATTCCTTCCTCATTGATAATTCCTGTATATATAACATGCAATTTATTCAATTCAAATAAATATTGAAATTTCTCTTTTACTTTTGACACCTTCTAATTTCCAATAAAATATATTAGAATTACAAATTTTAATTATTGACTTGATCTAGTCCTTCAAATTTGCTCTGGGTACTCTTCGTAATCTGAAATATCATGTTGTTAATTGCATAACTGTACAATTAACAACACTTAATCATATTTTATAAGGATTTTATTGTATATATCATCATTGAAGCATCAAGAAAAACTTTTACTCAATCTAATGTCAAGATAGGGTTGTGAAAAAGTTGTGATACAATTTTATAGACACTAAAGCCCCCAAACAATATTACATAATATTGATCTGGACATCAAGTATTATTATTCATTACATCCTTATCGAGAGGATAAAGTTATATTTCACTACCAGAAATATTTGACAAAATATTGCCTTAAAAGATTGCATTTTTACTGTCTTATTTCAGATTGTTTAAAAAAAAATCCACTTAAGATGTACTAGGTTTTTGGTGCTTAGTTTTTAATTAATAATAAGTATACAAATTATAATACAATAGTTTGTTTACCTAAACGCCATTCAACTGTAGGAATTGGATTGCCAGTGACTTGACATTCTAAAGTGATTTTTTGTCCTTCAATAAATGTTCCCTGGGAGAGAATTTTTGCTGTTGGAATCCCTGAAACAAAATAAGTAACATAATAAAATTTAATAAATAACATTTTTTTTTAAAAATTCATTTACCTAAAATAAAAATCCTTTAGAAGGGGAAATAAATTTGTTTTTCTGAATTGTCCACAGAACATTGGAAATCTACCTCCCACTTATTAAAAGTACACTGTAGTGTCAGTTAAGAAAATACAATTTTTAGGTTAAGGAAAATTAATGCTTTATCAAATATGTATTTTTTAGATTTAGGAAAATTAATGTTTTATTCAAGAACATTGTTAGTTTTAAAAAAATGAAAAGACCGGCCAGATAGAGAGAGAAAGAGACAAAGCTGAATTGCATTTCCGGATAAGGAAAGAGATAAACTGACTGCTAGGAGGGGTACAGTGTTTTGGTTACCTTCGAACAATGCATCAAATGTCAAAGCTGTTTGGATTATACTGTTCATCTCATAGAGTGAACTAAGTGAGGAGACAATTTGGTGTTCTCTGGCTCCTTAAGTGTAAAGTTTGATATTAATGTTAAATTGGTGCTTGAAATTAGTAGTTTTGAATAGTTGAGTTGAGTAAATCACAAAAAATTTTATGTAGTAATAACTGGGTGAATTAATTCTTTGGACATATATGAGACTATCTTCTCTATCCCATAAATTATTATTTGAGGTTACCTGTGGCCAATATAAATAAATCATTTATGGAGTTGGTGTCTGCAAACAAACTTTATTGATGATTGTTTTTCCTATTCCATGTTTTTTTATGCGTCACTTACTGTTGTATCATTATTCATATCACTTCAGGGGCATAAAGATAAAACATAATCAGCACTAAGTGGTGGAACTATTGAATGATTATATTTGTACTTTTACTGCAACATGCATTTTTTTTTACCCAATTATGAAAAATAGAAATTCTACTAATATTTTTGTAATTGTTAATGAATTTCTGCAAATATAATTTTTAGAATATAATTGGGAAATATAAATTTTACTATGTAAATTAGGATTCTAGTTTGTATTATTTGTACATTTCTAACAAAGTTTTGTGAATTTCTAGCCCTAAGTTGAAGTAAATGAGGAGATTAAACAAAAATAAAAAAGTTTGATGCTCACTCAGCCAGATATTATGCTGGGCATTTCTTGTCTGTCCTTTGACACAGACAACAACTAACGAGATAATAATATAATTACTATTTCTAGATCATTGACATGATTGAAATATGGTTATTTTACATTACTTCCGTACATAACAATTCATTCTATATTACAGATTCTACACAAAATTACATAATTATCTCTACAAATTGTTGCATATATGGTTGTAGTTAGAAGAAATATAAATTTGTATCTTCTCACAAGGTTTTATTAGGTTTTAAAGCATAAGTACTTCAGACAGTTAACACAGGTTTTCCAAAAATAAAGTAATTTTGACTAACATAAAGAAAATACCCCACACAGTTCCCCTCCTGTATAATTGTAATAGCCTTTATTAAGCAAACAATTGAAATGCATTGAATTAATCTGGATTCTCTCCAGAATAATTTAAATAAACAGGAAAAAATAGTAGTCAGCAACCCACCCCACCCCTCCTGACCAATGCAGCCAGTAGAGTAAACATATAAGAAGTGAAGAGCAAACATCCTTACTGGACAAGAATTGAATTTTTTTATATAGTATCATTCCTAATAAGGTAATTTGACAATATTATTGATATTTCAATTGAATTTTAATGCTACAGTTTCAAATGTTAATGGATTATTATTTAGAAAGCAATTTCAATTAATGTTTTAAATTTCAGCTGACTATTTTTTCTAAAAATGACATAAGAAATTTCCATTATTTAAACTATATTTATTGATAGTAAATTTTAAAGTAAGAGGCACAACTTAATTTAGCTTTATGTTGAAACTTTACAAAAATTTGCTGGTTTGTGAATATTTAAATATTGATATTTTTTTTTTTATTTCAGCAACCGAAGATGACAGTTTTAACTGTCAAAAGTATTAGTGCTATAAAATCAAATAAAACCTTATGAGAAGACAAGAATTCTTATTTCTTAAAAACAACTTAGTTATGAATCTTTGGGTGCTGAATGAGCCTACACATCAAAATTGTATCCAATAATATTTAAGTATATCTGTGATTTCCAAACAAAAATCAATATGAACTGGAACTTTAAATAGTTAACAGCACACTGTAATTAAAAATAGCAAACAAACAAAAATAGTAAGTAGACATCTGTCGGTTGGGTTAAAAATTGACTGTTACTTTGTTTTTAATCATTTCGTCATATGTTTTAATTTCAACTTTTTTGTAATCTTATGTTTTATTAATTAGTGTTGTAAGTCTAAATAATGTTCAATATTTAACCTTATGAAGATAATCTACTCTAGTTTAAACTTAGTTTATTTATTTATTTCACATAATGGAAGCATACAAATATGCTACAGATTAAACGTATTTACCTAGTGTCTCTATATCTGCCCTAGCAAATGTAGCTGTTGGAGAATTCCTTTTTGCAACTATACATGTGTAAGTCGTAATATCGTCTTCTCGTGTTTTGTGTATAATTAACTGATTGTCTTTAAAGACATAATGGTTATCACTAGAAGGAAGCATAACACTATTATCTTTCAACCTGAAATAAAAAAAAAAGTTTAAGTTTAAAAGATTAGTTATTTCAAAAAATAATCAGTCCACTTTTAAATTGATTGTAGTATTGAAAATATAGCATTGAATATAATATTTTAAAATAATCATTGGTTAACCAATATATGTAAAACTTGAAAAGATAATATCTCATGACCGCCTGCAAATTTTAAACTTATTTACTAGATTATAAGTCATGATTAATTATTAAGTTACTTGTATCATAAATAATAAATTAGTAAATATATGTAGATACCATTTCCAAACATAATCGTTAGTGTCAGCAGAAGGTATTCCAGTTAGATTACACTGAAGAACATTGGTTGTTTTATACTCCAAAAACCTCATCTTATCATGATCATATATCGGTTTAACAATATCTATAATATAAAACTAAATTAAGAATATATTTTTGAATAAATTATTTAAATATTTAAGCAACATAAAATAAAATCTACATAAATACTTTAAACTAGGTAGTGTTACACAAAACTTCCAGTGGTAAAAGATATAATATTGTAGACACTTTAATAATACTCTCTAAAAAAGAATTTATAACAGTAAAACATCAGAATATACCTGAAGTTATACAAATGTTGTCCCTAAGCAATAACACCAGTAAACCAATGAATTACATAAATAGCAGTTACCGTTGAAAATAAACTTATAGCTATTTAATGAGTACTCTAGGATTGCTTGTATGTTATACTATAGGTTTTCTCCAACACTCGTTATTTTTCACATGTTTTAATTCCTGATCTGTCATCTGTCAATATGGCTTAAGCTCATGGTATAGAACATTTAATATTTTTATGTTTAGTACTGTGTTGTTCGAATTATTTCTAACTTTAGAAATACATCATAAAATTTGTCTTAAACAATTATCATTTTTTTCATGTCAATCTAATTTTTACGTCTAGGACTGCTAATGCACATTTGTTATTATAATGATTTTATGAAGATCTTCATTTCTCTATTTAAGTTTGGTTAAAAATAAGGATAACATTTTTAGAATTAAAACTTTCTTTTCATTAAATAATTCCCTAACTGCATAAGTTTTTTTTCTATATACCCAGTTGCAAACACCATATTTACAGACGAGCAGTGAATTTAGCCTTCATTTTTCATTTCTCTGCTGTCACATTCTTGTGATGTTGATAGGGCACCATCAATGACAAGTCCCTATCATAAATTGATTGCTTTTTTGAAAAAAGAAGAGGCAAATATTTTTTTATGAATTCACTGTGAGGTGCACAGACTTCTTGTAGGAACACATTCTAGTACAACTCTTTATTCAGCATTAAGTATAATAATTACAATAGTAAATAAGATCAAATCCAATAGCAAACATGATAGAATATTTTGACAGCTATACCAGGACAATGAGAATATTATTAGGTTACTTTTTACACACAGAAGTTTGATGTAAAGGGACATAGTATAACCTCAGGATAATAAAGATATTACCATCAAGAACTGATTAAAGCTGTTAACTACATTTTACTTTGATGGCTCCTGTTAGGATAGCCCGCTTTTCCAATCCTGAGAGGGAGGCAAGGGTATAAAGATACCTCTGAATGTTAACATCACAATCACTAAACTAATTCCTTTATCCAATTTTATTAGTTTAACTAAAGGGCATATTTATCAAGTAAATAATAGTTAGTCGAATAAACTTTTACATAATATTCTGCCTCTTATCTCTTTAAGGTGTACATAGCCTTGTGGGCAGATAACACACAAGTACCAAAATTAACTGTCATATCTTGACAGTCTACATTCCTTACGTAATTTGTGGATTATAAACTACAAATTAAACCATTTATCCGTGGTCTATGTGCTTGGTTTTTATATTCTTAACTCAGTGAAGAACTGCTTAAGTAAACTTTTGCATAAAATCATTCAAAGGAATAAAAGAATCTTGGCCTACAGGATTAAATTTACAACTATTATAACTTAAATTATTCACAATTTTAATACATTACAATAGGCATTGGTAAAGTTTGTAAAATGACAATCTGCGGTAATTAAGATGCAAAGTAGCCCTCTTTTTTTGTTACTATATCCTAATATATTGTGATATATATATTTTTTTTATTAATTTTTCATAGTTTAGGGTTTTTTTTATATTAGTGAGCTCTTTATAATAATAAAAATAATTACAACTGTTTTATTGTTAAATTAATGTGTATGTAGTTTTGATTGTCCATTGTTAAAAGAATATGAAATGAGATATCTGGGAAAGGTGGATCTTGAAAAGGCCGATTTAGTTACTCAAATCAAAATCAATCAAAGTAACTTTTGATAATTTTAATTGGGAGGACTTTATATAACTCTCTAAAGTCAGCAATCACAATAAGTAACTTTATTGATAAGAGAGTTAATATGAATTTGTAGATTTGACTGGCTTTCATACTGAGACCAGGCAGACAGTTTACTTAACCATTTCATATTTTGTTAAGAGGTATATCTTCCATATATGTGTGTATAAGAGCTTTCTTTATTATGCTCAATTCGTTTTTATAATTTTCAGATGTTTTTTAGTTAATTTACATCACAGGCAATAAAAACATGTTTTTTGATTATCCGGGAATCCTCTGCACGTATTTACCCGAATAATTGAGGCTTTACTGTAAAAGTAAAACTATTACTGAAACAAGAATTGTTTATTGATCAGTAAATAAAAATTTTACATAATTTTTTATAATTTAATACTTTTAAATTACTTTACTGTATTAGTTACTTTTCTGTATTATCTGTAAAAATATTTATATTTACAATCAGTTCAAGGCTTTCATTTGTTTTTTAATACTTTATAGGAAATATTTAATAGGTTATGTGTATATACATATAATCAAGATAATAAATATATGATTAAGATTTATCGTATGAAAGTGAAATAACTCAATTTGAACCAGATTTTACAGATTTGAAAATTACTGCTGTTTTTATTCATCCGTTTACCTTCAACTAATATTTTTCATTTATGCATAGATAAGTGCTTAACACACGCATATATATATATATATATATATATATTTGAAATAAAATTCACATTTGTGATAATTATATTAATATCAATGTTTTAAAAAACTTAGCAACTTAAAACAATAGTCACCATTTATCTTTATCAAGAAATATGGACTAAAACTATCCAAAAATCTAGTATTGAAAAACTAACATATTTAAAATATAATACAAATATTAATAAATCATTATACCGCAAAATCACAGTTGAACTATAATAAAAGTATCTTATAGCTACTAGGGCCACTCCCAAGCCTTGACCCCCACAATTTCTTTTTTTTAACTGATGTTTTAAAGTTACTTAAGATTAACTCAATTCATCATTACAATAAATTTGCTTCCTATTATCATACCACAAAGAATATAGCTTAATGAACAATGTCAGTGCCACTGAAAATTAATACATGTTCAATCATACATTTAATTTCAATGAGACCCTCTTTTAAATAATATTAGTTTTGATAATTAATTTATGACTAAATAGTAAATATGATTAGTTATACTGTAGGACAGATTTATATGTCATTATGAATGAGAATTCTATTGAACACTGACTCTCTTGTAAAACTGACAAAAATAATAAAAAACCCTAAGAAATTATTATTATTCACTAGATAAGCTTCTGGTGATCTATCTACTAAAGTTAAATTCAAACAAAATAAATAGTTACATGAACGAAGCATGTGCAACAAAAAGTTGTAACTACAAAAAAAAACCATAACAAATTATATTTATTCACTAGATAAGCTTCTGGTGATCTATCTACTAAAGTTAAATTCAAACAAAATAAATAGTTACATGAACAAAGCATGTGCAACAAAAAGTTGTAACTACATTTAAAACTAAGTTAGTTATATTATATTCCATTACCTTCGGCTCCATAAACGAATAATGGTGAAAAAATTAAAACAAAAGCGTACGAAATGAAGATTTTAACCTTCATCGTAGAGAAAACTTTTAAATACTAAACAAATTTAAGAGAAATATAACACAAGAGAGGAATGAACAATTCCAAAGGCCATCTAAGACAGCTGTTTTATTTCGTTATCAGAGGCATAGCAGCTTAGATAAAAATGGATCGATATTAAACACTCAGCAAGATATGTCGTTTTCAGTGCGATTATACTGTTAAAGTATATACTTTACAATTTATTGTTTAACTTAAATGTAAACTTAATTACTTATTATTACATGTATATACGAAATAGATATGAAGTACTAAATGAAATTCAATACAAAATACAAAACCCTTTCCTGCCAAGATAGGCAAATGTACCGTGAAAAATATACGTTTCCTCAGTATAATATTTACTTAATTAAAACGGTCTTGGACACCATAATCCATCCGCGCAAGGTAAAAAACTTGATGGTGAATTTCCCCGCATAGTTCCAATTGTATATTATTCATGTCCCTTTTACGACAATTTTAACTTAAGAAGTTTTTTTACTAAGTTTTTAGGTGTTCATTAAAGGCTTGTTAAGATTTTTTTTTTAGTGTAGTATCTACTTAAGGAACTTTTGTTGCTCCTTCTGCCTCGCTACCTGAGCGTAGTAAAACATTTGTCCAATGATTAAAATTGACATATCCCCTCACATCCGCTCCACTTAAAAGCATAATGTGCAAAGTAGCAAGCATGTAGTTTGATCAGTGCAGTTTAACAAAAAATTTGGGTATTTCAATAACATAACGACGAAAAGCTGACCGGTCAACATTTATATCACATGTAATAATTTTCAAGATCAGATCAAAGTGGAATATTAGATTTATATCCACTCAGGTAATTTCAAAAGATTTAGATGGATCTGTGAAAAATCTTCAAAGTTTATTGTTGTCGCTGGTGGTCCCGGACTCTATCAAACTTATTTCTAAATGTAGAAATGATTTCCCACTTCCTTTCTTGGAATATATTTCCTTCAATTTTTCTAATTTACCATCTCTTTCTTTCCAAACGATATGCCACACGGAACAGGCACCTGAAGAAACGAATATGGGCGTTTAAAGTTGGAAGACCAACAATTAAGGACTGCCTATCGCATTTGTTGGTTGTGTTATTTATACCAATAACTAAGAACACCAAACAATTAATAATCTTTATATTTATGAAATATAATCTCGGCCATGTACAATGCAATAATATATTATAGCCACAACCTTAACGCGCATAAATACATAAGAATACCAGAAGCCTCTGCCTCATGGAGATTACATGAAACAGTTTCCGAGGATCCCTGCATCTCCTCTCAGTGTTTAGATGAGAGGAGCTCGAGGGAAGTGCAATCTTAGGCCTGGCTGGCTAACCCTCCATAATCTCCCTTTGGAGATTATTATTCATTGGACAAAGTTTTCTACGAATCCGGCCAACCTTCGTTGATGTATTTTTTCAGCTGTATCATATCTGGATCTTCAGCATATAATTCAACCAGTTCCTTTTGTCGAGTTTTGGAAAACGGAATGAGAAGGTGTACGGTTACTTCTTCCTGATTGTGTAGATATTCTGTTGGCTGACAGTCGTGGCTGAGTATGTCTGCATGCGCCAAACTTGACTTTTTTTTATAAACAATCTTTGGATTTTAAGACATGGTTTCGAACATTATACGTTGCAATCAAGCCGGAGCACAACAAAGAGGCATCTTTGCAATTGCTTCTAATGGCTTGTGGTCTTTTTTTATGGTCAAAGTTTAATATCCTCAAACATACTCATGAAATTACTTACACGCGACCAGAATCACAAATGCCTGTTTTTCTATTTGACTTGACTGCAATAACACTGGCTAGGTCTGTAAGCTACGGAAGCTAAGGCCACGGGCTGGTTCTTTTGTAACAAAACTGCTCTCATGCATGCAGGGAAGCATCCTCTAACAATTATTAATTCGTCTCTCAGTTAAACATAAGCACATTTATTCTTTGATTACCTTTAAATCTTTATTTTCTTCGTCACTTAATTTAAACGTATAAGATAGAAGGAGTCTCCGAGCCCATAGACGTCATAAAATCAGTCCCCTGTTTCTGAAGGTTTTTTTAATAGACAAATTGATAGCTTCTATATACCACTAAGCGTAACACAACTATTTCTGCCAAGATGTTATCTCATTTTGTTGGTTTTTCATAATCTTTAGTGCTTAAGGAGGGCGTAAATTGACACCTAAATTAGTCAGTTTTCTTGTTATAATGATGAATGAAATTCAATAAACTACAAACGTATAGTCAAGGCGAATTAATTGATAAGTGTTTTGTCTATAAATTTGTTATAAAACAGTAATGTAAAGAAATAAAATAAGTTCCTGTTTATATTCTCTATTAAAAGGGAATAATTGATGCAGTCTGTTATCCATTTTAGTTATACAATCAGCAGCCCCAGGAGAAGAGGAGACGTTAGAAATTCAGGATGAGGGAAAAATATAAAATATTTAGGGTGATCGGATCCTTGTACTAAGAGTACCTGCTTGAAGGTGGTGTGAGAGGAGTAAGGAGTGTGGGAATCCTCGGTGGAGGCTGGTTGTTTCGGTACAGTGGTGAGAGTCCACTGGACCATCTACCAACTTTTTTTTTTTTTTAAATGGTGAGTCACCATATACCCAATTTTAACTGTGATTGTCTCATGGCCAAATTATATGATGTCGAAGGTTAATAGCATTCTACCAACCAGATATTGTAGTATTGATAGACACGAGGGTGGCTACACAATCGATCCACATAAAAGTTTGTTCTACTGCCATTGAATGGGTCACCGGTGTTCTCGTTGCTGTACGCCATGGTATAAATTGGAAGGAAGTGGCTTCACCACTGAATACAACATATCCCAGGCTTCACCACCTGACAGTAAAGATAAATTTGGGGAAACCCATTTACCTTACCGCGCTATATAGGAGACCATACGCATCTCTCCAGGAGTACTCAGCCCTGCTACACGCATGTGCGCAGAGGTCTAACCACTGGGTGGTAGGAGATCTCAATGCGAGACACACGCTTGGCATAATACCGCAATAAACAAGGCTGGGAGACTCCTGGTGAGAACGCCGTTTACGGTCGTTAACCCCCAGTCTTTTATTTTCCTACTGAGAGGTAGCCCGCAGGCCACCTCGACAATTGACTTACTTCTGACCAGACAGCCTCACCGTATCACCAGTTGTACCGCCCTTGACTTTATTACGTCTGACCACCGGCCAGTACTGTATGCTGTGAGTGGTAAGGTTGTGACCCCTCGCCCCACAAGATACGACTACGGTCGTGCCAACTGGGAGCTGTATTGGTCGCAGATTTACCATAACCTGCATGCAGTACCAACTCTCCGCACAAAAGAAGAAGTAGATCTACAACTAACTTTCATAACTGATGTGATCGTAGACGCCGCAGACACTGCGATCCCGAAGTTTAGCCCCATGCCACCGACCCAGTGACCACCTCCAGACCATATTCTAAAAAACTATTGCCTTGCGCCACAATTGGAAGAATAGATGGTACAGGACGAGAGACCATCAAGCTAAGGTCACAACTGTGAATTCTCTCACAACGCAAATCCAAGGCTTGATGAAACTCTGGAAAACAGCAAAGTGGCTTGAGCGACTTCGTAGCACTCACGGGGATCACAGAAAGTTCTGGAAGCTGTTGAGACTACAAAAAACAAGGCAGCTACTGTCCGACTAACCGGAAGCGCCAATCTTCTTACTGCTGAGCAACAGGCAACTAAACTGGCAGACCACTACGCTAGGGATATTACGGCTGGGACGGGCTACTACTATATGCCTCCTCCGCTAGATACCGAACAGAACCACATGTTTGTATCGCCGAAGCAGCTCAAGGCGATTCTTCATCGCGGTCAGGGAAACCGAGCACCAGGGCTCGATGGGATACAAACAGTTCTGCTCAAACAAATGCTGACGAGAGGGATAATACAACTCGCAAACTTATACAACTCTTGTATAAGATTGTGATATTTTCCTGACAAATGTAAACAAGCCATCTTGTTTCCATTACTCAAGCCAGCGAAGAGCGGAGATCACCCAGCCCACTACCACCCGATCAGCTTGCTACCGCAAATGGGGAAAATTATAGGGAACTATTGAACTGTCTCAAAAATTACTGTGCGGAAAATGACATCATTCCGCCAGAACAGCCTGGATTTCAATCTAGTACGAGCACAGAACATCCCCTTCTAAAGCTACAGTCAGAAGCTAGCCATAACTTGAATAGAAACGTAGCCACGGCTATGATTTCGATTGACTGGACTCAATCATTCGACTCGGTGTCCCACGGGACACCGTGTCAAATGCTCTACGAACGGGAATGCCGGAGCAACTCTATTCAATTCTGGCTAGCTTCCTAAACAACAGATCGATGTGGGTAGGGGGTGGGTGATAGCTTCTCCGAAGCTGTGTCACTGAACTGTGGAGTACCCCAAGGAACCGTTTTAGCCACAGGACTATTCGTGTACACGTCTGAAATTGTAGGAGCCCGATATAAAAACACAACAATTACTGCCTTCGCTGATGACATAGCGGTGTACAGTAGTACCATGAGCGCCAAGGTAGCTTAGGCAGGCTGAAGTAGCCTTAACCAGATCAGTGAGAGATTGGGGAGACTCAATATCTCTGTAAACGAGGGTAAGACGGACTGCGTAATTTTCTGTTTCCCAAAGGGAAAACGTCCACTGCCTACTACTTACACTGTAGGAACGCAGCAAAACGAACCAGCCAAAACCTAGTATATCTGGATTATATACCATTAAAATGCACAGACACCTCCGTTTTAGTAACCATTTGCGAGGAAGTTGAAGCAAACCAGCACGAAGTCTTACCGGCTTACGCATTTATTGACTTCCCCCAATCTATCATTGCGCCCAAAGCTCATGATATATAAGAGCGTACTCAGGCCTGCTCTCCTCTATGGTGCACCGCTTTTTCGTCATCTGACGTTTACGACAGCTCGGCGACTCCAACAATTCCAAAACGGTATACGGATGAAAGTGGTCAGACATGCTTCATTCGAGCAACGGAGCAACAGTGAGCTTCACGAGTTTTTTGGTCTGCCTACGGTGGATGAATTCATTTAACGTAGACTTATCAAATTTTTCTACTCACCACAGTACTTGACAAACCCGGTGTTTAACACGATAACCCCGGCTCCGTTCCCCTATCGATGGCAGGAAGCTGTCGAGGCAGGAACGCTTTAGTCTTTAGGTTCTAGTTTTTAGGTTTTAGTTTGTAAGTTTCCCTTTTATATGTAATCCGAAGGTGAGCCCCAGCACCTAGTACTGTTCATATTGTATTGTTATATTAACTTCAAAAAGAAATATTGTATTTGTAAACCTTACCTCCTTCAAATGCATCTGCGTATGCAGCACGAGGAGTATTATATTGTAAATATTGTATTTTGAGCATATGTTTTAAAAAAGTTTTGAATAAAAGGGGTTATGAAAGAAAAAAAAAAAGCATTCGACAGACTCTCGGCACCAAGCACCCGGCACCTGAGGTACACTGCTCGCTCTCTCTCTCTCCATCTCTCTTTCCCAACCTCGCTATGTTTTAGTCCGGCGTTGTCAGACCCCACACCTTCCTAGTGGGGATCTCTGCCTTCGTCCCGCTAAAACTAGCACATCCTGGGAGGGGATCCATTCCATGTGGACGACGGTCTCTAGGGCCCTACGAACATGTATGAACAAGTAGCGTCTCCTCCAGCGATCCAGTTTGCCGGTTTTATTAGCTGGTAAATCATTGCAAGCAATCTCCTCATCAAACATCGAAGAAAAGAGCCAACTCAACAAATTCCTGTCTCTGTGAATACATACTTCCTTTCGTGTGTTAGGCAGCTTCAAACTTGTTTTAATATATTTTACTTGTAATAAATAATCACTTGGTGTTATTTTTTTCAAAATCCTGCTTTAAAATTAAAAATCTAACCGTTTTGCTCTCTTTTTTCATACCTGAATGTTTATCTCCAAAACCAACTGGTAGTTGCATTGTCTAGTATTTCTTTGCAAATATTTTTCATTACTTTTTCCCTTAAGATTACAATCAGAATCAAACCAATCCCACTTATTCATGTATGGCATAATGTTTCATTAGCCGATCCTTTATTGATACATACAACCATTGTCAAAAAGGTTTGATATCCCACCCTAATATTAAATTTCAGATGTCACAGTTTTCTGATCCCTCCTACTCTCTGCTTAATGGGAATATTTGAACTAGACCATTAAATGGTCGAAACCGGCTTGCTATCATGCACAGAGCAGGTCAATATTAGATAGAATATATTTCAATATTATAAAACCAGTTCCATGACAATTGGAATTATCTCCACCACACAGTACACCAAATCGTAAATTTATGAATTCCTTAGAGAGCTGCAATTTTTATCTTAGATTTGTGAGAATTTGAGTCGGTAATTACAATTTGTCCTTTTCCGAAGAGAAAAACTTTTGAAGAATGAATTAGGCCAAGAGTTAATAATATAAATGCACTTTTTATTACACTGAAAGAAAAAGTGAAATGAACAGGGCAAACAAATGTTCAACGATGTATCTTCATTAACAGATCAACCAATCTCTAGAATAAAATTAGTCGCATTGAAATGAATTTTAGTCTGAAATTACTGCTACATTGCTGTAGCACAACTACCTAATATACAGGACAAATTGAATAAAAAAGGTTGAAATAACTTTTTAAACCTGATTTTTGATGAGGTCTCATCTGTATATTTTATTTGATACAACAAAATTTCCAAAATAAAATATGAACTGGCATAAAAACAACTTTAATAACATTCTTTATTAATCGACAACATTATGATTGAAAATTAAACTTAAGCGCGTAATATCACACAGGAATGTTACAACCTTGGCTATGTTATTTGCCAATATGCTCTACAAGAGTAATAATTATTATAAGAAGAAAAAATAAAATTTAGAAAACATAATAATCAGAAATTCCAAGTGTGCTTGAATGTATGTAGTTTACTAAAATATATATAATATGACAGTTATAAATGTTTTCATGAATTAGAAAAATAATCAATAAAAATTTATAAAATTTATTAATTTAAAGCATTAATGTATTATAACATTATGCTGTAACGATCTGATTGCAAATTATTCAGAAGCATTCAACAACAGCACAATTTGGAGCTGTACCTTGATATCGTACATATGTTTCAAAATGCACTTAGAACTAAGAGCATCAATGATAAATATAAAAATATTTTACAGCTATACTTTTCTTAGCATGGTAAAAAGCTATCTTTTTTATTTAGTAAAGTTGACAGCGTTTCCATTAAAAATAATAATGGAACATATCCTGCATTTGTAGGGAAGTAATTTAAATAAACATCTATTTTTCCTAATTCAGTTCTTTAAATAAATAGTTATAACTAAGAGATTATTTTGAATAAATTGTGGAACAATTTTACTATGGGATCATTTACACATTTTGCCGAACAGAAGTGTGTGCAAATACACATACACACACACTATCACTTTAACACATACATACATCACACAAAAATCTTTCTTCTAATATAAATATACATGACAGTCTTCTATCATTAACCACCTGCTTCTTATTTTCCTCCCACTGTGATTTCCTTCTCATAATCACTTGTATTGGTATATCCTTATTTAAAAGAAGAGTCCAAGATAATAAATATTTTATTTACGTACATATATAGCTTCGCAAGTATTACTGAAAGTTGGATTATTTTATGAATTAAAATATAAAATAAAGATATGCTTTTCATCTTACATGTTATTGCATTTCACACAAAAGTAGTAATAACAATACATATAATGAAACAAGGTATAAAGTGAAGGATATGGAGAGAGGGAGGGAAAGCGAGAGGCAGATAGAGTGTTATTTACTTAAGTCTAAGTGTATGCATGTATTGTGTACACATTTAATTCCAGTATACAAATTTAATTGTCTGCTTGCACTTATTTATATATGTTTACACAACATACACTCAGATCCTGGCAGATGAGAGCACACACTTTGATATTTATAATTTATAAAAAAAAAAAGGAAAGGAAACTAATATGAATAAACAAATGCATTACTGTATTTTCTTCAATTTTCTTTGTGCGTGAGTGTGTAGGTAGATGACACATAATTTTTAGGTAGGGTTTATAAAGTTATGAAGTGTGTGTGTGTGTGTGTGTGCTTGCAAGAGTTTTAACTACATACTTATCACAATTAAAAAAACAACTCAATTACACATACAAACAGGCACAAGTCTCAGCTCACATCCCTACAATATAAAAAATCACAGAAGTATAGAAGACGTAACTACTCCTACCTTCAGCAAAATTTGTTTCACAATATATTAACATCAGTTACCACACTTATGCACACATACACAGTATTAATAGTAAAAATAATAATAATAATACATAACAATAAATATAATTATCTTTGGCCACAACAGATACAGGAATAATGGTAATACAATTTTCATCTTACATGTTTATTAACATTGCTTTTACATTTCAGCACTCATCACAATTCAACAATAAACTCTTCCTATTTTAATTTCAATGAGATCTCAATTATTTAATGCAAATTTCCAATTTACTAAACTATATATAAAAAGAGGTCTTTTGTCAGAACATGGTGATGCTGTATTTAAAAAGTAGATATAACTAACTTTACACGCGTTTATACAATTTTCATCAAATTTATAAATGTATTTATTTTTGTTTGAAGATCATTACAAAGTTGTATTTTTTTTTACGATTATGTAATAATTCCCAATTTATTATATTAGGCAGCTGCAATTGCTACCTTGGCTAATTCAATATTCAACTTAATTACATTTACAAGCTGATCCTGACCTCTATTAAATTAAATAAGTAATTTGTTAACTTAACAATTTAAGGTAACATACAAATGTCTCAAACAGCCTAAAAAATAGGAAGAGTTTATTGAATTATTTAAATTTCTTATAAATAAAAGTTTTAGTGGAAGTATAAAATCATTCTTTACGTAATTAAAAAACTTTATCACTCGCCACTGAACAAATCTTGTGATTTAAAAAAAAAAAAAAACGACAAACATTCAAAATTCTCTTTTATATGACTAGTCAAAAAGCTTCATTCAAACATTTGTAAAGAAAAACGATTGATTAAAAATACCAGTTTCTGTTATACAGTTTTAATAACAGACAGGACATTTTAATTCCATATGTGTTTTTCTTTTCGTATTTTTATATTAATTATATTTTTTTAAATAAAAAAAAAATTCTTTTTTTCGAATGTGAATAAATATTAGGAATTTGTATTTAACTTTTTTTCCCCTTAAAAAACAAAAACAATTAAGTTTTTGTTAATTATTTCACACAGGAGTAAGCACTTAATAATTAGAACAAACATTATAAATTTTCATTTTAATGCATTCACAATTTCATTATTTTGTTTTAAACAAAATCTAAGTTAGCTTTGAGGATTATTTCAAACAAAAAGCATTTAATAATTTAAAATAATGATAAAAAACAAAAGTTTAATAAATTTATAGTAAAAATAGTATTTTAGTAAATCTGTGAGTAAAGATTTGTTTTTTAATCAATCGAGAATAAACGTTTAAAAAAATCAGTTATTATCTTATGAATTTATCTTAAAAGTCCGTTCATATTCTTATATCTTTAATTATATGTGCATGTGTACACGCACTTATGGCGTGAACACACCCACTCTCAGGCACACATACACACACAAGTTTAATTTTACTGAAATGTTGGATCTGAGGGCATAAATTGAACACAATAATGTGAAAAATATTGCCAATTGATATCAGATGTTATTTTGTGGAATGTACTAACCATAAAAAGAATCATTACAAAATATTTATAAATAAACAATAATACAATTTTTACTTTCAATGAATGAACAGATTTTATACTTTCACATAAACTGAAACTTGAATTTAGGAAAAAAATAAATAGTAACTACGGAGAAAAATATTGAACTCTGTCTTTCTTCTCTTCCGAGGAAAACTCCAATTCTTTCATAACCAACTCCCATTCTGGAAATACAAAAATTTACTATTCAACTTATAACATATTTATTATTTTTTACAGGTTAATGTCAATAGATTAAATTGATTTTTCAATACTTATCTTAAACCTCACCATATAATTAATAATGGGACACAGACATCATTTTGTTAATTACTAGTTTGGGGATGGTTTTAAATTGATAAATTTGTCTTCCAACAAGATTTGTATTGGGTATAAATGTTTTGACTGTGCTACACAATTATTACTATCAAATGCTACTAAACGGAAAAATATATACAACTTAAAAATAAATGTGCATTTAGAAGAGTGATGCTGACAGTTTTCAAGAGGTGATTATTATTTTAACAAAAACTAAAACATTCACTACTACTATACATTATTGGAACATTAGAAAAAAGTATCATTTTTCAAAATCTAAATACGGTTTTTTAATTCAAGTAAATTTTATGTACATTTTTTTTATCCCCAGAAGAAACACATAGGTCTCATGAACTTGATAAGCAGGCTCAGGAGGATTGGAGTCAAATAAGGAAAGGAATGGCAAGAAATAATTGCCCTAGGACATAGAAGGTCGGCATGGATAGGCTGGTGTTTGAAGTAGTTGGACAGACCTCATGATGCTCCAGTGAAGGCAGGAGGGATTGGATAAGAAAAGTTATTATTTTTTTAAGTACAAGATGAAAATAAATATAGATGTTCTTGTTTGTACATACGGGTAATATGAAGTACATAGTTTGTATATTGAGGAGAGGGTGAGCCTATTTCATTGCTTATGTCCATTGTTACATATGAGTGTCCATATAAGATTTCGTTTTAATAAAAATATAAAACAAATCACCTTTCAGCCAGAGGTAAAATTACCATTTATATATATATATATATATATATATATATATATATATACATTTTAATATGATGTCCAATAAATGTTAATCTTCTTCTCATCTCCATTGAGGATAATTTTGACAACCATCATCATTTCAAATATACATACAGACTAAAGACAATCCCCCATACATGAATTAAAGTAATGCACCTCCCTTCAGCTTCAGGGCTCAACAAGTAAAAATAGCATAATACTGCTTCAGAGTGGAGGAAGGCTACCTACCGACCTAGTAGGTTATAACTCCCAAGTTTATAAGACAAATTAAAAAGTAAGAGCTATTATGTAAAAAAAAAAAATTTAATATGCGAAACAAATAATTGATAAAAATAAATGTTGGAAATGTTTTTTTATTTTTCGTTAAATATAAAACTATCTAATTAAAAAAAAAAAAGTACCTTTTGAGATATATTCCACAACTTCATTATTTTCTTGGCTATTCTGAGAAGAATCATCATTGATATTAGTTAAACCTTTTGATGAGTCACTAAAATTTTGGTCCACTGGAAAATTTGTTTCACAAATTCGGTTGTCAATATGGTTATTACAAACTATATCACTAATGTTTAACGATTCTGAATTTGAACTGCTTAATAGTTGTTCATTAACTTCAAAACCGAACACTAAGTCATTTACATCATTAGAGTCATTAATATTATTATTCATTAAAATCACAGGTGGGCGCTTTGTAGGTAATTTATTATCATCTAAAGCTAAGTTCATGCCTTCCAGAATAGGTGTGTCACCTTTTGTTGGAGACATATCAATTAACACTGTCTCTTCTACATCTATACAATTAGATTCAGTAATAGAAGAGCTCCTCTTAGGAACTACCACTGTATATTCTACAAACATGTCCTTACATGAATAAGTCTTGTCACAATCTTCTGTTTGAAGAGGTGGATATTCTTCTTTCAAATTATTTACACTACTTCCCGATTGTTTTTTAGTTGGTAACTGGATAACAACTGTAGGGATAACATCAATAAGAGACAGTTGACAATTTTCATCACAAACCAATGAAGAATCCATAAATTCTTTATCTTTTGCTGGTAGATCATCTTGCATTCTTAATGGTGATCGAACAGAACGTGCCATATCCGCATAAGATATTTGTGGGGTTGATCCCACTGAAGCAGATACGTTATTTTTTATGGATCTTCCTTTGCTCGATGACACAGGAAATGAATGCACACTATCCATATCAGAAGTATCTCCAGATTTATCAGATGATGGCACAGAAGATATGGATTTTCTCCGTTGAAACTCCCTAGAGGATACTGTAAAGCCTTCTAAATCTTGCGATTTTCCTATATAAGAGCCTAAACCTTTTTCACTTCGAAAACCTACATTAATTTTACTGATTCTACTTCTAATGTGATTTTCACTAACATTCTTTTTCTTCCTAGACTTCTTAGTGACAGGCAAAAAATCAGCATCTAGTGGTTCTGATTCAAGCCTGTCATGTTGAAAAGTAAATTCTTTTTTTGGTGAGATGATTTCCAAACTAGTAGCTATTTCCTGATCAGAATGAGTCAGCTCTAGGTTGCCACGATTTTGAACTCTTTCAGATGCTTCCATGGGTTTCTTACTTAATGTAAGATCTTCAAATTTGGAAATAGAAACTTCTTCTAAACTACTACATTTTTGAAGTATATTTTCTTTTGATTTCTGTATTTTACCAGAAAATGTGTCACTGCTTTTATCTCGTATTTGCCCAATTTTATTGGTTACACGACTACTGTGTTTAGTAAAGCTCAAAACATTTCTTTGCCTTGATTTGATTGAGCCATCAATTTTCGGTGATTCGATATACTTCATAAGAGCGTCTATATCTTGAGCTATATCACTTCGATGGCCTTCAATATGTTGTGACAAAATTGTATTTTTGTCATTTTTTGCCTGAAAGAAAGATAAAAACATTTTAAATATGTTTAAACTATACATGTAAATAATTATGCGAGTAAATTTCAAATAGAAAGTTAACTGTATTTATTGGTGTATAAGACTTATCAAGCCATTTTTTTTTTTAAAGTAAAAGAGCGTTCAGGGAATTTCATCAAGAAAAAGCTAAAATAGATTTCGCTTCTGTGTAATCAAATTGTTTGTAAAGATTTTTATATTTTTCACTTTAAAAAAAAAAAGTGTCTTATTAAATACCAACAAATAAGGCAGATTGCAAGAAAATTATAAAATAAACAATTTCAATTGAAGTCTTGAGCTGAACGAACTAAGAGAAAAACATGTTAAATTTTTTTTTTAAATCTATTTAATTTTAAAGTTAAGGAATGTTTTGTTACAGATATATTCCAATTGTCATTTTTAATTAAAAAAAAAACAATGGATACTAAGTAGGCTAGGAAATCAATAAAAAATAAGAACTAACAATTAATTAAGTTAAAGGGTTGCGTCATAATGTCCAAATTATCGTATTTGACCAAAATATAACCTCAGCTACTTTTAACATCTTTCATCTCAAGCCCAACTATTATTGTGATGAAGGCTACTACTAAAAAAACATGTTTAATTATATTACAACAGGGCCATTAAGAAAGTTATTTTAGTGCTTATTTCTGTTGGTTAACCTAGTTTATTATTTTTTTCCTGCCAATATCACGTAAAGATATTGGAAACAAAATATAATTAGTTACAAATAAAAACATCGTAAAAAAAGGTCTAAAAAGTATAAGATAAGAAAGTAGATAAATAAATCAGATGAATGATAAGAGTAAAATGTAAAAAATAAATAGTAGATACACGAGAACAATATAGCTATTTCATAACAGAAAGTTTAAATGTGCATTATGAAAATATGAACGATTCAGCAGTATTAAAATAAACCAACGAGTCTGAATCAGAGAAGGGGTTTATAAAAAACTGAGATGTTGCAGAAAGTCCTGAGAAGATTTAGGACTCTAACCTGGCTATAAGTACATGACCCAGCCACTATTAGAACCCTGACTACAATCAGAGCACATTATTTGGTCAAATACGGTGCACTATCAATTCTACTGCCTTCTGACTAAATATAATAATTCAAATTTTCTACTTCAGTTATTTTCAGTTTAGAATATTATTTCTAATTCCATTTTTTAAAAATCCGGATAAGGATCCTGACCCATTGGCCTCCAGATATTTATATCATTTTCATAATATACATGCTAAGCATGATCTAAGTAAACTAAATATCTTATATTCTCAGAATTTTATTAAATTTGAAATAAAACAAAACAAAAACATACTGATCATTATGAATACTAAACAATAGCTATGCTCATCTATAACCTTTAATCTCCTAGCTTTTGCTTTCCGCTCTGCTAGACTGTCCATCCTTGATGTCCCAACTGAATTACCATTTTCATCTATGGATTTCTGGGGAAAAAAATATAACAACCATACATGAACACATCCATATATATACATATTATCACAGACACCATATTGAGGGTTTCCTCACAAAACACACATATATACAAGCACGCACTCAAACATGTACTGAAAGTTTTGGTGCTGAAAGAGAAGGAAAACTATAACAGACATATAACATTTTATTTTTTCTTAATAATTTTGATTGGGTTGCTTAACAAATTAATAGAATGATTAAGTATTTAAGAAAAAAAAATCAAATATTACATTTTGACGAAACAAATTTAATAATTTAGCACAAAAAAAAAAAAATGAGGTGCTAATTAAGCATATGCTGCACATTATTAGTTGGTCGATGATCATGATAGTCAACAAATATGATCAGTCAGAAGTACAACTTTTTGAGGTTCAACTTCTTTATAGAACACATGAAATGTCAGCCAACCGAGTTGAGCTGTTGGAATCGAGGCTAAAGACCTCCTCATGGCATGAAAATCCTTGCTCTTGAAGCATTTCTATGATTGCCTTCTTTATCTATACATTATGGTACCGGCATGTTATATGTTATGAGGAGTATGTGCAGACACTTACTGAGCTGGTGTTTCAGTTTCCCTGCTACATCTGCGACAGAGGGGTCCAACATCTCATGCATTCTGCCTGCCAACTTTAGGAACAGCACAGACATACATAATTTCAATAGAACTTGATTGCATTAGTCCATTCAGATCCTTAGAGGATATGTCTGTTGTATAAAAATGTGTTGCTTTTCAAGATTGCTTTAAAATTATTCCGACAATTCCTTGCCAGTTACATAATGATAATTCTTCAAAGATTTGATCTCAGAGAGACTTTCAAGATTGCTTTAAAATTATTCTGCCAATTCTTTGCCAGTTAGACATTGATAATTCTTCAAAGATTTGATCTCATAAAGACTGCCTAATATTTTTGACACTTTGGCTAAAATATGCGAATGAACCCCATGAATGCCTAGTTTTTTGCTACATCCTTTAATTTCTGAATCATATTTGAAAATCACTTAAATTGTACATCATTGAATGATCAAAACATTGAGGAGCGTACAGCATAGCAGAAGTGATGACTGTGAGACTCAATATAAGATTTGAGACCTAATCTTTGTCAGAGTTGTTTGCAGAGTGTATGGTAAAACTGGGAATACGTATTTATTCATAATGTTTAATTTTTGATCTGGTTTCAGCAGATTTGAGGCATTCAACTTGCTTTGGTAACTGTTAAGCTTAACTGTTCTGCAAATAGACGAGGGTCATAGACTTCACTGTATATGTAATCAATAGCTAAATTAAAGATAGTAGCAGAGAGAGGACCACTTTCAGCCACTTCAATTTCATTAGTTTTCTTGATACCGGAGGAGATTTTAACATAACAGAGACTGGCTGCTATACCACTTATAAGGCCATTTGATACACCTCAAGATTTCGGACACTCCAAAACATGATTATTGTCAAACTCACCTGTTACATCCTAATAAGCAATAGCACAATCTTTCTTTTAGTGCTTCACATCGTCCTTCAATATTCTATTTACAATGGAGGAGTTGAAATGGCATCCTGGAAGCCCTTAAACAAACCCTTGATAAGAATAAATGAAATTTGTCGTAACTCAGCATTCACCACTTTCTCGATTACGTGGCAACAACAACAACAGTTATAGGAGTCCAAAATCGTTAATTCCTGCTTTTCATTTGTAGGCTAAGGTAGTTTGTCAATTCTTAAGAAGTCCCGGAAGATATGAAAATCTTAGGAGTATCTCAATGATTGTTTCAATAATGTGCAATGTGTTGATAGTTTGTAGTTTGGGCGACTTAGCAGATCATCAGATCCAGGTAAGGAATCATATTAAACCGATTTAACAGACCTGTGTAGCTTTCATACATTTTGTGAACTCCATCGTTGGTTTTTCAAATGTAGATTTGAAGTGCTTCTCTACTAAATCTATATTAATCTGGCATTGTTTTGATTTGTCAGCTTTTATTAGGCTCCAACGACTTTCTTACGACAATTACACCAGTCATGCTGAGCCAACTTATATTTATTATACAGCTTACAATATTCCTACCTAGCTGATTTGTTGCTTCTTAGGAGATTGCAAAATTTTCCAGTTCATATGTCATTCAAAGAAGTTTTCTTTTTATTTCAAAACTTAAAATATCTAACAGCTGGACATTTCAGACCAGAAAGGCTACTGTTAACGAGTTAAAGAAATATGAGAAATTCTTATGCTAGTTGGTCTACTTTCTATCTGCTAAACTGGTGTTTTCCTTCCAAAATATCTTTATACTTCAGAAGTTTTCTAGATTAGAACAGAAGAAGAGAAGTTTTCTAAATTAGACAATGTTCATAATTTTCTCCTTCTTCAACTACTTTTGCCTCTTTAATATACTATTCACTGTCAGTTCATCAGCCTAAGAAGGATGCTCTAAAGGCATCGGATGACTTTAAATGATAAAACACATACTATCCACACTAGTTATCTGATGAATACTTCTGTGAGATGACATTGTATGATCATTGATCCCTGAACCAAGACAGGTATACTACTAGTTAACCTCTTCCCTTGCAATTTGTCCTTTATGTTCTCAGAATGAGAAACATCTTTTAGGCATACAGTTTTCTTCAGTGCAACTCCACAGTGGGCTGTTCCCTACCTACCATTACAGGCACTACTTGAACTTACTACTGATGCCATATTAGCATTTTTAACTATTCCTGGTGCACTCGTGTACTTTCAGACCAATGTCTAGTCCAAACAAGACTAATTTAAGAAATAAAATAATGGCCATTGCTAATAATATCTCATTTGTTTTCTATGCCTTGATGGCAATTCCTTGGCCTTGATGGTTATTCAATTATTATTTGGATTCATTGCTTGCTTCAAAATGTAATTTTGCTGTCATAGTTTTTGTTTTTAGATTCAGATATGTGCAATTTTAAACTACACCCCGACAATCTCGCCATCCCAACAATATTTGGAACTTAATATTCAATACACTTAAATTATTGTATTCATAATACAACAAAAATTGTACAATAAATTTATTTATTCAACTTTTTAATTTTGTTCACTTAACAATGAATAGGACCCTTTTAATAATAAATGAAATCCAGATCATAATAGTTTTTTTCAAGATGAAACAGAGTAAATTTGTTTATTCAATCGTTGAATTTATATTAAAGTGTATAGATAAGCTGTGAAGAGTGACTAGGAATAATCATTTAAGGGCAATATTTTAACAAAATTTGATGAATTTTAATGTAAGGTGAGAGTGTTGAATTGTGTGTAATTGAATATATTACAACAGTGTATTTCATGACATGTAAAAAATGTTTATATACTTGGCATGAGTTATGTTCAAAGGCCCTTAAAGATCCATACTAGGCAAAACAACAAAGTTATTATTATCAATTCAATAATTTTTTGTAATAAAAAAAAACAAAAACAAACAAACAACTAAAACCTGTTACAATGAAAATAGTTTTCCCCCAATTTTCTGTGAATATGATCATATAAAATTTACACTTGTTTTTTGCATTGTGTATTTAATTATACATTTTTTCTGGTGTTGATTTATTATGTAGTGGTTTACTAATGTTGTAATAAACAATCATGTAACATACAATTACAGGTACCTTCTTTTTAAGCGTGGTTGTCTTCATTAGAAGGTAATCAATTGAATTCTCAATTATATAACAATTTGAAAAAAAAAGTTATTCGATCGATCATCGTTAAATTAAATATAAAATTGCTCATATCTTAAAAGGAAAGGAAATCTATACTAAAAAAAACAAGTTTTCAACTTCCCCTACCCAACCCTGTACTCACTGACAACCCTTGTACTGAATTACAACCCTGTAATTACTGAAAACAGTAATTTATAAAACCTCAAAAATTGTCAGCTTTTTTAATTTTTTGCTTGTATCTTCATATTCATACATTTTTGAGAAAAAAACTTGTCAAGGTTGAGAAAAATGTTGAAAAACAACAAAAATGCCATTTTGTCGAATTTCCCATGGGTTAAATTTAAGGAGTGGTTTTCCGCTCATTCACATGGTGGTATCTATTAGCCCTGGAATTGTGCACAGTGAACAAGTTAACTGTCACTTTCACCCAGATGATTAGAATGGAATCAGTTTTCCATGATCATTGGTAAAAATTTTAATTGTGATATTGTCCAGAAAAAAGAAAAGGTTGTAACATTAGCCAGAGAAGTAAGCTCTGTGACTGTATGAGATGAAAGGGTATGGTAATGGTTGAGGCACTTATGCTTTTTCAGAGATGTGCATTACTAAGCAGTCAGGTGAAAGTTTGATAAACTATTTATATGAACTAAATTAGCCCCTTACCCAATGTGTTTATTTAGAGAAGCTGGATTGCGCAAGGGTACAAAGTAATCTCTGTATTCTGCTTTTTCAGTATTACCTATCACGACTGAGCTCCCATCATATGATGGGATCCCATGTGATAGTAAATGGTGGTTTCCTTCTTCATAAGATTGTTTGGAATCGAGATCACACTTTTGATGAGATTTGTAAAGGGTATGGGAAATTCAGTCAAATTCACTATGGTCCCAATGTTATGGTAATTTTTTATGGCTACCCTTAGGATCCTGAGATTAAAAGCACTGAAAGTGCAGAAAGGTGTAGATGAAGTCACTCATCCAATTTGCATGAGAAATTTCTCTCTCAAATGAAAACAATAAACGTCGATTAATTTCATTGCTGGGGAATGAACTTGAAGATGCTAATATAGCAGTTAAACAGGCTCCAGAAGATGCTGAAGTCTTAATCTCTCCAGTATCCCTAGCTTCACAGTATGATACTGTGGAGATCATAGGGGAGGACATAGATCCTCTTTTCCTGTTCACAGGTCTTGCTCCTCCTTCTCTTCTTATCTATTTCAGAAAACCTGGGAGAAGTAGTGCTCTAAACTTATTGTTTTCTGGATTATCATAAAGATATTCCACACCAAAAAATGTCTTTTTTATCCACACTTTAAGTGGCTGTGATACCACATCCTCAATTTTTGGAATAGGCAAAATCAAGTGTATCACCTCACTTAGAGTAACACCTAGAGCTGCAAGAAGTAGCAAAAGTGTATTCAGAAATTCAGGTGCCAGTGCATCTAGCATATCTGAAACAGAACAGATACTGGTAGCTTTGTATGGTGGTAAACAAAATAAAACATTGGAGAGTTAATGCTACGATATTTACAAAATCTGCACCTGGCAGTAAATTAATTTTTGTTAAATTGCCACCTACAAAGGATGCTGCCATGCACCCCATATTTTGTACGTACCACCAAATCCAGACATGGTTAGGTGAGCACAAGGATCCATCAAATGAGCAAAAAACTACAAAGGTTTTGAGTTTTTTTCACGCCACGGTATGCGCACAGGGGGGGGGGGAGGTCCAAAACTTGGGTTTTTTTTTACTATGAATCCGATACATACAACATATAAAAAAATCAGAACTTTCTGACCTTTTGCAAGATATAACATCTTTATTCCCTGAAGTACAAGTGAACTTTGAACCACATTATAAGTATATTTTTACCAATGCTAAGAAGTAGATATTACATTCTGTCTTACATCCAGTATCAAGAGGTAAGGTAAGTCTTACCTTCTAATTATTTGAAACCTTCTCCCTGTAAGCTGGCAACAGCACCAGACTGGACAAGCTATTGTTAGAAACAAAGTGAAAGTAGTTCTTCTAGAATTTTTTAGTAATATTTGGTTCTTTTACATACCAAACGAAAGAAACGACCAATAAAACAAAGGATAATGAAATATCCTAAAAGGTACTAAGTGATACCTCAATCGTATGAGTCAAAGGTTTATTTATTACCTTGCTGGAAAAAGGAAGAAGAAAAAGTCTTGTCAAAGAAATATTAGAAATTTAACAATGTTAGACAGCACTGTATAATGAAGTATATCTCTCTATAACAAAGAAATGTAAAAAGATAAAACCTGAAAACTTTTGACTAATCTTATCAATTTTCTGGCATAAGTTAATAGATTGCATACTTGTTGGTAGGTCCCAAGAGTACTTAGAAGGGTAAGTAATCATGATGTTATGGTGATGATAAGTATCACGCATGAAAATTCTGAATAAACATAAAGAAAGAAAGGTATTTTCCGTATATAAAAAATATTAAGATAATAAATACCAGAAGTTAAAAATCTAATTTATTCAATATTTGAAGTAAAAAACATTAAAAAAAAAATACAAGGAAACATGAACACATTAAAATATTAATTTGAGTTCCACATATTTTAGGTTAATAGTTTTATTCACTGCTATATTAATTGATGCTTATTGCTGTAATTAAGAAGAATCAATGTAAAAAAAAAACTGTCTAGGCAGTTACTGTTTGGCAGTGATTCCTGTTATCATCTTACTAATGAGTGCCATAAAATTTTTTATATATTACTGATTGAGTACTCTTGCAGTGAACTGTGAGAAAAATAAGGCAGTTATCAGCATCGGAAGGCTTACTCAGGCTTGAGTGAGACAAATAGGCACTATAGAGGATTACATGGTGTTGATATCTTTAGCCGATTAATTGCTTGGAATTAGGTTGTGCCCTACTGGCCTTCATAACTCCAAGCTGAATAGTTTTTTTTTTCTTCTACTTTCTCAACACTTAATCTTTTTAATTCTCAATGAATCATCAGATTTCACCGTATGTTGATGAATGGTAATAAGAAGAAGCATTCAAGGTCTATAAGCACCACATCAAGCTTGTCATCAGTTAAACAAAGACTCAGCCGCCATAACGTCCTCCGATCTTCAGGAGTCAGATCACCTTTTTTCATGCTAAACAAGGGACATGGAAACAAGGGCTATTCCTATGACACTGACATATATATACACTGAACGTTTGTTTTGGACCACTTTGAAGATTGGTCAATAGAAACTCCTAGCCTCACACTTGAAAAAAAATTGCACATATACAAACATTTAATAAAACCGATTTGGGCAGTAGGACTAGGACTGTGGGGGAACAGCTACTTTCAAATATTAAACAACTCCTAACATTCCAATCAAAAGTGCTAAGAACTATGCTTAACAAATGTTCCCACCAAAATGAGCTCTATGTACCTACAATCGAAGGTAAATACCTAGGATAAATATTAAATAAAAGTTTAATCATAAATGATTCTTTGTATATTTTCTGGAAGTAGGATTATGCCCTGGGTTTCAATTGGTATTTCAGTTAATCACATCAGGAATATGTGGTTGCTGCAATGAATGTTTAATGTTAAAAAGAGTATCAAGCCAAATTAATCCTGTGCCCATTCAAAAATAGCAAGAAGTTAAAGAAGGTAGAAGCCACGGTATGAATACGATTTTAATTTTATCTATATTGCCTGTAAGAGAAAGTGTTGATTTTCAACAGTTTCTAATAGTTTCTGGAAATTATTCGTTGGTTTTGGTGTTTTAAATTAATAGAATACAAATCGGCACATTAATCATTAACACATAATCGTGTAAAGTTAGATAACCAAAATCGAACAAATTAATTAATTAAGTAATTTGAGAGTGTAGTCATAGATTTACTGGTTATAATATACAATTTAAGAGAAAAAAAATCTTCCCAAATAAGCAAAATATAAGTATATATAATTTAAAATAATGATGATGTTGCAATCTATTATAAATAATTAAGTTTGTCATGGGGTTCATCCTTAATCATGTCCTCAGCGATTATGGTTCTCTTAACCTCTCTCTGGCCATCACCACTTGAGTCAAAACAAACAGAAGGGGAGGTGGGAAAGAACCAATGCCCCCCCCCCCCCGTACTTTCCACCAGTTCATGGTGGCCCCTGAGCAGAATTTATACATATGTGATCCATTTAGTAGAGTTGAATATTTATGATTGGATTCTTACATTTTCCATCACAATTTTTAATAATGGTTAAGCAGATTTTAAGTTTTATAATAAAGGAATAGAAAAAATAAAAATTATTAGTTAACACAGACAGGTTGGGTTCAATTCACGACCCGGCCATTATTTCTCTTTTCTTTAACCAATAATTATTAACACTTACACCCGTGGGATTATGTACCACAACTAGTAATTATTAATATGAAAAACATTTAGTTATCATATTTATCTAAAAATAATAAATCTAAAAATTAATAATGCCAAAATGCAAGTACTGTACATACTTTACTATCCGATAGACAGTCCTTAGAAATGATTGATGTGTCAACGTTTTCTGGAACAAAAATTAAAAATCAACCATTAACTATATAATTCAAAACACCATTAACACTCCCTAATCACAAGTACCAGTTGTGGAATAATTGTTGGTTTGCTTGTTTTAGGGCTTATCAACCACAAGGGTCATTGATATTACTTAATTAAGACACCTAAGTAAGTCTTTTAACCAAATGATAGTTTTATTGGTTGCAACAGATCATTTACTCCAAAATGATTCATATTTTTTTGGGTTGGTCTAGTGTGAATTATGAAACCAATAGGTGGCTACAAAACTGGAACTGAAAAAACCATCACCTCCAATCCTATCAGTCTTACTACCACCAATTGGTTTAAATCTTCTCCCCAATAGGTAAAAACAGTCCATATTACATATGTGAACAGTGAGTAGGGTTACAAATCCATTGTAACTGGAGCTATCCTCAGTAATTTAAAACTATTGCCAGATGGAAAGAAAGTTACATGAAATTAAGTAAAAGAACGGTTGAGTTGACAAACAGTCGGAAAAATAGACTGATAGAGGAATAATTACTATTGTTTTACTACCACAACCATACAGCAGAAAAGGTAGAAGTAAATATTTAAAATAAATGTCACTTATTCTGCTCCACCATCAATAATATAGGTATTACCATTGTCAAGATCCTCCTGGAACTCCATATTTCCCAACAGTCATTAGGTATTATTTAAGTATTCAATTGTTATTTCCCTAGCCTACATGTCAACTCCTGGTATCCTCCCTCATTTTCATTAGGGCTGTGCGGTATAAGGAGGACTATCAGTAGGAGTCAGGGACAAGTTTCAGAGTCATGAACTGTTTCATTAAACTTGCCTCTGGGAATCCGCAGTGCTCACCCCACCCCACCATTCTATGGAATTCTCACCCTCTTACTATTTGCCATACTTCATCCTCATGTACTTTTAAAACTCTCCTATTCCAATCACATAAAAATGCATAAACAGGAAAAATATGTGAAAGATATATGGCTGCCCTGTAACAGAGAGTAATAGAATACATGGATTAGACATACCTGATGAATGATGAGAGGTGGAACAAGTACCGTGTGTCCAAGCAGCAGAGCATGTTGTGAAAGGAACACAATGGTTACAACAGAAAGAAACAAAGTCTTCCTGAGTTGAAAACCACTGCAAAGGATGCCACTAACAAAAAAAAAAAATGAAGCCTACAGAGCCATGTTGCAAAGGTACATGTGCGGACCTACGGATTAGAACTGCCGGAAAAGATGAGAAAAACACTTTTATCATAAAAATAAGAGTTAATGGGAGAATCAGAAAATTGAAGAACTTGAGGGTCTAAAAAGTGCGAACAAGAGCGGGATGTTCTACTAAAAGATTGATGAAGAAAGGAAACCATTAAAGCACAAATCAAGTGTTTGCAATAATGAAAATGGAACAAGAAAACTCAAGTACTTGAAAGGTAGAAAGGAATTTAAATGACTTTAGTGGTGGGCAACAGACAAATGGGAAAGAGGTCTGCAGTAGATGAAATAAACAAGCCAATATCTAGGATAAAAAATAATAAGGTATCTGGACATGATGGTTTGCCATCGAAGCTTTTCATGTACGGTGAAAACAAGGTGAAGATAGCCATACATGACTTTATCATCAATATATGGAAAGAGGAAGTCATGCCTAGATAGAGCTTGGTACAAGACTGTTATATGCCTTATTTATAAAAAGAGAAGCCAACTGGAATGTGGTAGCTATAGAGGTATCTCCCTGCTCTCTTGTGTCTATTAAATTCTCTCGAACATACTTTGTCAGACGCTGAAACCCTAAAAGAGCTTGGTCCTTATCAGTGCAGCTTTTCAGGACTGGCAATATAATCTATTCATAGATTTTAAAGCTCCTTATGATAGTCTAAATAGACCGTAGCTATACAAGATCCCAACATCCTAGGAAAACTTATTCGCTTTTCACAACTACCAATGACAGGTGTTGACTAGGGGAGAATTCTCATAGATGTTAGTTTCCAGAAAGGGGGTAAGGCAAAGTGATGCCTTCTCTTTAACCTTGTAATACAGAAAGTGGAAAGGGAATCAAATAAACAGAAGACTGTTTCTGTCTTCAACTATACTGTCTGGATCCTGGCATATGGCAATGAGACCGGCATAATGGGAAGGTTATTTTAAGCAAGAGGAGGTGGTATTCATAGCCACGGAGACTTCAGCAAAAAAATTGGGTCATGAAATAAATGAAAGGAAGACCAAATTCATAGTATAAAAGGTCAGAAGGACAAGAACCGATGGAATAAATCACCATAGAAGCTTTTGAAAAGGTTGGAGAATTTGTCTATCTTGGCTAACAGGATAATATGTCAGCAGAGATAAGACTAAGAATCATGCTAACAAACAGGAGCTCCTTTGGGCTGGGACACTTCTTCAGAAGTTAAATTCTCACGTGGACCTCAAAGCTAAGCTTAAATCCTGTTCTGTGCTTCACTTATGGGTCTGAGACATGGAACATGTCAGATGAGCAAAAACTCCTTATCTTCGAGAGGAAAATTAAATGCCGAACCTATGATCCACTGAAAGTAGGCAAGAACTGGCTGTAAGAAGTATCCAGGAGCTCTATTCGCTGGGTAAAATGGATGGGAGTCACCCCAAAGAAAACACTTAGATCGTCTGGACATGTGGCCAAGATGCTGCCAGATGTACAAACACATTTTTTAGAGGACTGAGGAGCTTAAAATAGAAACTCTGGGAGTTTACTATATCTCTACTTATAACTAAAGGGAAAGTAGAAAGTGAAGTGGTAGGAGTTACGATAGTTAACAACAGAACTATGATAATATGGAATATAATACATATCACATTAATAATGAATATAAATATTAATTAGATGTTTATTAATTTAATAAATTTACCTTTTGGTGGAGAAATGGCAGAGGTTACACTCTTAAGTCCCAGCTGAACATAATTGTCATCTTGTTTTTTCTGAAAAAGCTAATAAATTAATAAACTAGATCCTCATGCTTAGTACAAAATAACTAGAGGATAGATGGATAACTTATCTATCCTAATTTGAAATAAACTCCCCGTTAAAAAAAAATCGCAACACCTACAAATTTTTGAATTTTATGAGAACAGCAGGTTTTACATTTACTATAAGGCTCATAAATTCAAAATGAACAACACATATTAAACAAAATATGAAAATTGAATAAATGTTTGATTAGAATAAAAAAATTTCTTTAAAAAAAAAAAATCAATTTTTCTTTTTTAACAAAATCAATTTTTATAGGCTTACAATGTAATTCAATATGAAGTATTGTTTCCTCCGGCTTTAATAACTGCTTCCATCCTTTAAGGCATACTCATGAAATGTTTTTCAATAAAATCTTGGTGGGATGTTTCCCACTCCTCCAATGACCCATATCTTTAGCATTCCAAGTGTAGTAGGAGGAGGATCCCACAACCGAACCTTTTTAAGTTTGTCCTAAACTTGGGTACTCAGAAACACTTATTGCCTCAAGTGCCGAGCATTATCATGCATAAGCAATAATTCAGCACCAATGAAAGGCATGTAGGGCACTAGATGATCTTGTAAAATCATTTGTACATACCTTAAAGCATTCAAGGCACCTCCTTGGATTGGTACCACTCGGTAAGTCCTTCCCAAGAAATGCCACCCCAGAACATGATAGAGCCCCCTCCAAATGACATAGTTTTTGAAATGCAGCAGTGACTGTAATGTTCTCCAGGTCTTCTACAGACTTTTTTACGGTTATCTGGACTGTTAAGGACCAATTTTGTCTCACAAGTGAATAAGTTATATTCCTATTCAGTCCATTATTGGCGACTTCACGCAAATCTTAATCCTGGTCTATGGTGTTCTGAAGTAAGAAGGGGCCCTTTCACAGGCCTTCTTGAACCAAGGCTTGACTTTCTCGGTTTTCTCTTAACGGTTGACTTTCAGATTGTTAACCTCTGAATACCAGCAACCAAGTTTTTAATGTCAGAAGCAGTTGTATTGTGTTTCTTAAGTGCTTGCATTTTAATAAAGGGTCATCAATTGGCTGTGATCAGGGACTTTTGGAAGCCCTGAATTTGGTCGTCTTGAGTGACGACTCCTGGTCTCTCTGTACCTTTTTATGGCCTTGAAAACTAAGGCGATTAGCAATGTTACGCAAAAATTTTCCTTCTTTGTGAAGAGTAATTATTCTTACTGAATCAACTCATTATCACAGAAATAAAACACAGAATAAAGAAATAAGAGAGAAATTGGTGTACGGGGCAAACAAAAGGTAAAAAAAGACTGGGGAATAGAAATCAATCAAGAAAAACATTTAATCCTTCGTTTGTTGACAAATAGTGGCTAATAATCCCTTTAATAATCCCAAGTGTCTCTCATGTAACTAATTCTATTACTTAATACTTAATCCTATTACTATAAATAAAATAAAACATAAGATAGCTTGAGATTTATAGGCGTTACAATTTTTTTGACGGAGAGTATAGATAAAAATATTGTCATACTAACCTCAGCATAAGGACTTATGGTCAATGGAAAACCAACACGTGCATCTACAGGTTCTTTAATCTGATAAACATTTGCTTCTTTCGCAATAAACTGCTGAAGTTGTTCAAGGTTATCAAAACTACCATTCTGAAGTAAAGTAGCTATTTCAGGATTGTTCTAAAAGTCATAACAAAGAAATTGATAAGAAAGATATATAACAGTAATTTCAGTTATTCCGTAAATTAAGACGATATTGCAAAATAAAATAATATTTAACAATTGCTAGATTAAGAAGAATTAGACATATTGTAATTAACTTTAAACAACAGCTAATTCTTATCTAGTAAATTGTCAGAATTTTCAGCCACCATAGTATCCATGCATAAGAAACAATTCCTACAAGACCTTGTGATAACTTCAATTAATTGTTTGCAAGAAGAATACATGTTGAATAGCTTTTATTTAACAACTCTGAATGTTTACATTGATTTTAACTTAGCAGTTCTCAGCCTTTTTTGCTCTATTACTCCTTTCACCATCATTAAGGAGCTTAATAGCTCCTTTGTTGAGACAACCATATGTGCTCACCCTCTCGTCAAGAGTAAATAATGAAAATTTATATATAATAATCTAAAATTTTTGTACACATACAAGGGCCCAATACTGGCCAGGAGACCGGTTTATCAATAAGCTACAGATCAGGTTGGTATAGGTCAGGTCCCATGCATCCTCTATATCTACAACTCTTTTATAATTCCACCTATAAGTAACATGATGAACGCCACATCCGACCTATGGATGAACTTTCCTCTTGTAACAAGTGGGGGGGGGGGACCACCTGGGCTCCCCTTAGAGTCCCAGTAGTATAATGCCACTTTGATTGTATTCACGTTGTTTATGTTAACAACTTAAATTTGTTACATTTGAAAGTATAACAACTTAAAATAATGTTTAGCTATCAGGAATATGTGAATTAACAAAATTTTAGGTTTAAAGAACTAATTTGGCACGATTAATGGGGTAAGTGGGTGGTGGGAAAAATTGTTTATACAATTTTTGTGAAGCAAAGATAACGAAATCATAATAAATTCTACACTATCCATGACTTTGCTTATTGACGTTTGCGTTAAGCCATCCATCGATGGATTTCTAAACTGCACTTTAGTTTAAGAAACTGGTTAGTACCAACCATAGAAATTACATTGAATTTTGGCTATATCCTGGTAAGTCAACCTCCAAAATTTTGTTTGTAGTGGTTATATGGATATTGGTAATTTATAAATGTGGATTAATCACCCATAACAAAAACTGACTAAAACCTCTCTTAAATCATCCATCGATGCCTTGGCTTACTTAACCTTAACCAAGTAGCTGGCACTGAAGCTTATTATGTTTGTGGCTGATCACGTTCTTTTATGCAAGTTCAGTCATGAAAGACATGATTTGTTTTCTCTATTAGATGACCACTCTACCCTGACCAAGTCACTTGGGTTATACAAAGCCAGGTCCAGTGGTTCATTTTCACTAGGCACTATTTAGGCAAACTAAATTACCAAGAGTTGACTATCTAAAGGTGGCCACTCTTTTCTAACACCCATTCCATTGTGAGGTAATTTTTTCATAAAATAAAAGTACTGCCCAAGTAGGACATGAATACTGAAACCGGCGTTAGAATCCTTGGTTTTTATAGAACACAAAAACCAATTGACAGGAGCATAATACACAAAATACTCAACATGTGCTCACTTCAAGAAACATTCCTAAAACTCTTTTTCTTACCTCCACAAGGCAATTGGCACGAGTTTTAATTCTATCCAAGTATGACTCAGTTCTTCAATGGATAATATTTTTATGTTAGATTACCTTCTATATTTACTCGGCTTATTTAATAGCAAATAATTACTAATTTTTAAGTTATTTAACTCTTCAAAAATACTTCTGATAACAGGTATGTAGGTTATGTTAACTGTTGACTGTAAGATCTCTTCATTTTTAAATATAAACACAAAAAGTATCATCAGATATGTTAGATGTTAGCACAAAAAATCATCAGATACGAAGGAGTATTATATACCCAAAACTGTTGTAAGTGACGGAGTTTTTATAGTACCAAGTTTTGCCCCTAGGATCCTGTAAAGCAACATTTTACCAGTCAGTATGCCAAGTGCTGTCCCTGGAGAAGGTTCTGTTCTGGTTTTGTTAATTTATTTGTGAAAGTTGTTTTGCGCACTTGTCATTTTTGTGTCAGCTGATTTTTGTGAACAGCGGGTGACCATGAATTTTTGCTTCCTCCTCTGGAAAACTGGCACAGAAACTTTTGAGACCTTAAAAGCCACCACGAAAATGATGCTATGGGGAAATCTCCAATGTTTGAGAGTGGTTTTCCAGTTTTAAAAGTAGGCAATTAATAATAAGGCATGTCAATTAATAATCTACCTCGCTTTGGACATCCTTTGATGGCCCAAACCAATGAGAATGTCGAAAAAATTCGCAAAATCGTCCTGGAAGATCAACGACGGATCTTCGAAGAAGCTGTGGAAAAATCTGGAGTGACTTGGAGTTCAGTACAGTGAATTTTAAGTGAAGATTCGGGGATGAGAAGAGTGGCTGGCTGCAACATTTGTTCCTCTACTGCTGACTGCACAGCAAAAACAAGGTCGCTTGGAAGCATGCGCTGTTTTGAAGGAACAGTTCCGAAATGACCCAACGTTAATTCCAACGTCATCACAGGTTACGAATCATGGTGCTATAGATAAGATCCTGAAACTAAGCAACAATTAAGCTAATGGGAAGACTACAAATACACCTAGCCCCAAAAAAGCTCGTAAGGTGAGATCAAACATTCTGAGTTTGTTCCCTCAGGTCAGACAGTTAACCAGGCTTTTTACCTGGAAGTTTTGAAAAAAATGTGCAACAGTTTGCAGCAGAAAAGGCCTGATTTGTGGTACTCAGGGGACTGGTTTTACCACCACGACAACGCTCCCGCTCGCAGTGCAGCTTTAGAAGGGCGCAGCCCTCTCTGTGCGCCAATTTTTGGCCAAAAATGCTATGACCACCTGTGACTTCTTTTTATTCCCCTGAATGAAAAGAGATATGAAAGGAAAGCGTTTTGCAAGCGTTGATGAAGTAAAGAAAAAATCGACTGAGGTGCTGTCTGGCATCACAATGAGGAATTTAAAAAATGTTTCGAACAGTGGAATAAAAGATTAGACAAGTGTATCGACTCCAATGGAGAGCACTTTGAAGGATATTAAAGTTTTTTGGTAAAAAAAATTAAATAAATCACTTTTTAGTTTGGTTTCTTTTGGGTACACCCTTGTATGCTAGATATTAACACAAAAAAATCATCACATATGTTAGATATCAACATACTCAAGGAGGCCCTCCTGGAGAGAAGAAAAAGCAGGGGTAAGATACTGTGGGGAGTAAGCAGTCTAGGGGGGAGGGGGATGGAGAGAGTTATTATCATTCAATTCTTATTTATATTTAAAATTATTGCGTTTATACGATTCTTGTAAGAAGTAAAACCTGACATTGTTCCCTGGAGTAAAAATAAAATCCTTATTATCTTCTACAACATTACACAGGTGGTCTGAAAAGTTTCCGACCTCAACATGAAGATGATAATGAAATAAATAAAAGCTAAAATAAAAGCTTTGTTAGGCCAGAAACTTTTCAGACCACCCTTGTACAAGATATTTTTTTAGGCAAGTTTTTATGCACCAGAACTGAAAGTTTGGAGGTGGTAGAACTATTAGAAATGACAATAGATAAATATCTTTATATTTTTTTATTTTGTTCAATCCGCTCATAGCTCTAGAATATCTCGAAGGAGTGATTCACGGGATTTAACAAATTGAAAATCATACTATAAGTTTAATGGTGCTTTAAATAGTAATATTTACTGATATTTTTTAGTTTAGTAATATTTGTTGTTTTTAAGGATGTCTATGTATATTATATATCACAATTTGTGCACAATATACTTGTACATTGATTTTTATTATTAATACTTGTACATGTAATCATTGCGACATTTAGGACTCATTCTGTCAATAATCAAGCTATCCATGTTGTGTTGTTCAAATTAAATAATAAAAAATAAATAGATTAATACATTGTTGATTTATAAGTAAAACTGACCAAGTCCGTTCTGTTTGTACAAGTGAGTGTGTGTTTTCTAAAAGTTAAGTGCGAGGTGAAAGAGTAAGTGTTGGTTAAAGAACAGTCATTAACGAGTGTTAAGCATCAACCAACCATAAGAAGCAGGAGATATTTAAGGAATCAAGCTTCAGAAAAAGAATAGATCAAGGAAATCAAGCTCTAGCAAAAGAGGAAATTTAAGAAATCAAGCTCCAGCAAATAAGAAGAATTGATATAAACGAGGTACAAAAAAAGATGCCATCCATAATAAAAAAAAATGTAATTATGGTTTAAGTTATTTAGTTTACAAAACTTTTCAAATAGGTATTGAGCCAACAACCCTGATATTTAAATTGAACTGAAAAACTATTAATATTTGTATCTTTGGTAAAAATATATTAATTTATTTTATATAATTAATTTTCAGATAGTCCTTTTTTTTTTCATTCTCTAAAAACGTAAATTAAATGCAATATATATGTCATACTATTTTGGGAAAATGACTATATTATTTTTAATTTTTGATTGATTACTTTTTATTTGTAGTAATTTAGTTTTTCTTCTTTAATTAAAGAAATGATTTTGTTTGGTTTTATTTGTTTATTTATAATAACATAAGACTAAATGCATTTACATAAAACTAATCTCAAATAATCATATTTATTCAAAATTGCTGCCTATGCCAGTAGTTTTTGAGCAGCTACTTTCAAGAATGAAGCATATAACTAGAAACAAAATATCTAATTAGCACCTTGAGAACTCTCATAATGCAACTAATTGTATCAAATAAAAAAACCAAAACATTGGAGTCTCCAAAACAATGAGAAACATCTCACTAATTTTACACCTACTGTTTTGTCTTATATTTTTATAATTTAAAAAAAACCCATGAATTAATGCAGTTTAAATTACTTTATTATGTTAGCAGAATATTCTACATTTTTTTGCTTAAAGGTATCATTAGTGTTACTGTATTTTATGTGTGGTACAAAACAACTGGTCTTCTTTGAAATGTGGCCCTCGAAACTAAAAGGTTGAATCTATACTAAACCATACTAGACATGAAATGAATACTTGACTGTTAAACCATGAAAGGCAAAATGAACAATAAATGATCACATATAATAAAATGTAGAGATCAATACAATAATGTATGAACCATTCATAAGTTTACAAACAACTAAAACATAAAAATATAGCAGAATGTTAATGGAAAATAGTCTATATAATACCTCATCACAAACAGTTACAGCGCTGACAGGAACAACTTGAGGTAAATTTGATGGGCATTTCAAAGAATACTTGACCTGCCTCTTAGGAGGACCATCAGTATCACTACTAACGTGTACAATTAGATCTTGAAATGGGCCTTCATGAGTGGTTTTATCAATCTCCTTTTTGTTCATCTGTTTCCGCCTAGGTTTTCGATTGTTGGGCTTTTCTGGTCGGGAGAGAGCTGAAAACTTTTTTTCAGCTTCAACAGAATGCAATAATTCCTAAAATATTAAAAAATAAACAACAATCACTAAAATAATAATAATAAGGGAGACAAAAAATCATATAATACAAATATATCAAAAAAAAAAAATGATGAAACAATTCTTTAAAAATTTACAAAAACGTGTACATTGCTGTACTAAGAGCACACACACACACACACACACACACACACATATATATTGTTGTGATATTTAGATGTTGTAAATTTAATTTATCAAGACTTTGAATTTAAAATTAGCGGGCATAAAAGGGAGGCAAACAACTCGTGGATAACAAAATAGGAGGTTTTGAAAAGGAATATGGCCTTAGTTGTTGTTCTGCTGGGAACTCTACACACTTCTCCCATCTCTGTAATCCGTCCAAATAGTACTCGGCGTTTTTCTCTGCAAAATAATCGTTCACGAAGGTGATTGCCTCTTTATTTGACGAAAATCACTGTCCTCCAAGCGCAATTTTTAGATCAGGGAACAAAAAGAAGTCGCTTGGGGCTAGATCTGGTGAGTAAGGTGGATGGTCAAGCAGTTCAAACCGTAATTCATGGATTTTCGCCATGGCAACCGCTGAGGTGTGAGATGGTGCGTTGTCTTGGTGAAACAGGATTTTCTTTTTCTGCAAATGTGGCCGTTTTCCCACAAGTTCTGCCTGCAGCTTGTCAAGTAATGATGCGTAGTATGCTCCTGTAATGGTTTTTTCTTTTTGAAGATAATCGATTAAAATAACTCCATGACTATCCCAAAAAACAGTCGCCATCACTTTCCTAGCCAAAAACACAATTTTTGCTTTTTTTGGAGCCGGTTCCCCCTTTGCAGTCCACTGTTTGGACTGTATTTTTGTTTCGGGCGTATAATGGTGTATCCAAGTTTCATCCACAGTAATTAATCGGCACCAAAACTCGGATTTATTGCGCCTAAACTGCGCTAACAGAGCGTTGGAAATGCTCATTCGAACACGTTTTTGGTCTAACGTGAGCAAACGCGGCACCCAATGCGCAGACAGCTTTCTCATCTCTAAATGTTGATTTAATATGTGACAAACATGTTCTTATGACATGCTCATAACCTCTGCTATCTCTCTCACTTTAATTCGGCGGTCGTCTAGCACCATTTGGTGAACTTTGGTGATTTTTTCGTCGGTAGTTGCAGTTTTTGGACGTCCCGAACGTTCATCGTCTCCCAAGCTGTTACGACCACGTTTAAATTCAGCTGCCCAAAATTTCACTGTGGTAAATGATGGAGCAGAGTCCCCATACACAGAATCCAACTCATCTTTGATTTGCGTCGGCGTATTGCCTTTCAAAAACAAATATTTAATGACAGCTCGATACTCGATTTTGTCCACTTTCATAAAAACATTCACATTGACTCGCTCAAACGACTGTTACACAACAACTGCGCGTCCAAAATGGCTGAAACTTTAGTGAGTATCTGTCAACAGATGAACAACGAAATTCACTAGCTTTTATTTACGACTGCTGCTATCTTCATGTTGAGGTCGGAAACTTTTCAGACCACCCTCGTATAATTGGATTTTACTGACCGCATGGCAGACCAAGTGAAGAAGCAAGAAGAAAAGAACGTATAAATTAGTAAATCTGGCCAATCATGAAAATAATATTAAGGTAAAATAAAAATTGTTAGTAAAATTGTAATTTGTCAAAGAAGAATTTTAAAAGAATTAAAGAAAATTTTGTAATACCTAATTTTCCTTTTGCCAGAGTTTTTCCTCTTTGTATATTAACAGAACCATTAAAACCTCAGAATAAATTAACAATAAAACAATATTGATAAAAAACATAATATATTAATTAAAATTCCCTAACTTGAATATTTCATTTTGTTTAACATGGAGGGGTTGTGCATTTCTGACTACCATTCAACATCGAGTGGCGTTTGGATGACACCAGGTGATAAATCCCATTATAGGATTGTCATTATTTTCACATGATAGTGACATACATCAAGTGGTACTTTCTTGTAAACTTTTATGTCTCTGGGTCAAACAAGGGATTTGAAAAACTGTGAACACCTTCAATAAGTGATATAGCCAGTTTTAGCTATTTTTTGTAATTATAATGAGCTGTAACTCTAACAAACATAGAATATTTGAATATGTAATAACCAACCTTGTTCACTAAAAAGTGGACTATTTATTCCATAATAAAGTATACCTACTTTCCCAGTAGTTTTTTTTTTATAACAGTTCAACCTTAATTTGTTCACCTATGCTAACTATCATACTTACCAAATCTGAGAAGAATATAGCAGTGTATGATAGTACAAAACAATTTCAGTCTAACCGGTTAGGAATTATTTTTATTAAAACCTACATCCCACTACACCAACCAGCTGACGAAATTGAGGATGAACTCACAGCTCTACAATAAATTGGTTTGCCAAATAAGCAATGTGCTGCATAAGGATAAGCAACAAGACGAAGCTATTAAAAAGACCTTACCATTGCTCTTAGTAGATCTTGAGCGAACCCCAGGAGTAAAGAAAATCTAAAAACTAACCCACCTGTATTATACAAGAATACAGGTCGAAAAAACGTACCCCAACCGCGACATCAATTGTGCAATGCCATAATTGTCAGGGATATGGGCAAACCAAAACCTACTGTTACCACCCAACCCAGGTGTGTAAAGAGCAGTGAGCAGCACAAGAGTGAGTTATGCAAGAAGCCCTTGAAATCGCCTGTAGTATGCCAACAAGGCCATCCTGCTAACTTTAAGGGCTGCAAAGCATTTAGAATCTTGAAGTCTAGGAAGGAACAACGTCGTTGGCCAGAAGAACAGAAGCAAAACACAGGCCGCTCAAGAAGTGGCCCAGCCAGAAATTTGAGGCACTGCTCACTCCTCTTCCCCACCATTCCATTCATCCAGGCAACCAGCAAACCAATCCCCTCCTCAACCTCAAATTTCTCATATTCCTCCAACTTTAAACTCATGATAAATTGGTTCGCCCAATAAGCAATGTGCTGCATAAGGATAAGCAACAAGACAAAGCTATTTAAACGGTGTGAGATCTCACTAGCCTATTAACTTCATTCCTTACAGAATTCAGAACAGTAATTAGTCCTCTCATTTCCCTTCTTACAAATCTTGTCTCCTACCTTATCCCCATAAAACAAAATACATAAGTGCATCCTTCCAACTCCTTATCCATTCTCCTTTGGAATGCGAATGGTGTTCACACTTAAACAAATGAACTGACAGCACTACTACACGACAAGAACATTGATGTAGCTCTCATTATTGAAACAAGACTTACAAGTAAACAACCATTTATAGTTCAACATTACCAGACTTATCGAACTGATAACCCAGAAGATGGAAGAGTGCATGCAGGTACCACTGTCATTGTCCATAACTCCATTTTCCATCACATAGTTTCTTTGGTAGCACATGATTTCCTTCAGTTAACTGCAGTGTCAATCAGCACCTTCACATTCCCCCTTAATCTAGTATCAGTGTACTGCCCTCCCAATAAATCCATTTCCGATTCCCAATTCATCTCCTTTCTAGACTCCATCGGGCATCGTTTCCTTGTGGGTGGGGACTTTAATGTGAAGCAGCAACACTGGGGGTCAAGATCCACGAATACACGAGGACGTGCTTTGCTGTCTGCACTCGCACGGAAACATTGCTCCACTATCTCTCCTGACACAGCCACCTATTGACCATCTCATGCCAAATCCTGATCTCCTTGACTTCTTGTTTTAAAATAGTTTAGGAACACTGAAGTATTCACTTACCCGCCTCGATGACCCCTCCTCCGATCTTAGCCCTTTGATACAAACTATTACCCTACGACCAATTCACAAATTGCTACCTCCTTACCTACCTCCTAGGGGCTCAGTTGATAAAGACCACTTCCACCAGCATTTTACAGATTCCATACACATCAAAGTGTCCCTGAAAACATGACCAAGATAATACAGTGCATTCTTTCACTACTCTGATCTCTGGGTCGGCTAAGAGGGATCCTCACCTCGCCATCATTCAAAAATTTGTAACGAAAATCCTTTACCTCAGCATCACAAAGACCTAATCCAATCCAAACCTGTGCCAAAAATCCCGACATCCTGCTGATTGTCACTCCATTACTGCAGATAAGTAAAGCGGCCTTTAGCATCCTTCCCATCTGATTCTTTTAATTCCCTTTCCTCTCTATCTAAAGGGGACAATTTTCTGTTGGAATGTAACTAAAAAGATTCTAAATTATCATCCTGTTTCACACCCAGTCCGTCATGATGATGGGTTCTGGGCAGCTTCAGATGAGGAAAGGTGGAAAGAATTCACATCATCACCTTTCCTGTACTTTCACTCCATATCAAAACCATACTCAACTGTTGAAAGATTGAAGATTTCCTCACTTCCACCAAAAGCCGTAACCTCTCTGAGGTCAAATACCTTCTGAAAAATTTACCTTACTGAAAATTTCCCGGTTATGATCTACTTACTCTTCAAATTCTCCAACAAATTCTTCCTAAAGTCATAATCTTCCTAACCTACATTTATGATTGTATTATCAGAGCAACGCTCCCTTTCCTCTCCTCTGGAAACATTCTATTATTGTCCTATTCACTAAAACTGGTAAACCACCCAATGAGGCCTCCAATCCAATGAGCTCACTCCCTATCCTCTCAAAAATATTTTAAAAACTCTACTTTCAATCGTTGAATCCAAAAACCTTTTTTCTACTAAGCAATTTGGTTTCTGTCTACAACATTCCACGGCTCACCAAGGCCTTCGTGTGTGTTGTTGATCACATATCCTGAGCCCCTGAAAACAAACAGTATTGCTCGGGTGCCTTTCTGAACATAGCACAAGTTTCTGACAGGGTTTGGCATGCAGGTTTGCTTAACAAGCTCAAAAGATATTTAACACAGACGCTTTTCCTAACATTACAGTCCTACCTTTCAAACCGCTACTATCCCATAAAAGCAAGAGTTCCACAGGGCAGTGTTCTGGGTCCCATCCTCTATAACAGTCATTACACTGTGCCACAAATCCCTATAATCCTCCTCGGAGACTAAAGTGGCCAATGGCCTCATGCCCTGCTATAAATACGTGACAGTTGGAATCCTGGCAATGGTCAGTTTTTTCTAATCATGTTCTCAGCAACTGTGGCTCTTGCACTCGTTCAGCCTCCACTGGATTGTTTCCGGTGACATGGCTGATGGAGGAGCGTGGGGGGACTTCCCAAGACTCCACTTCCTCTTTCACATGCGAGGGAGGTGACAATCAAGTGGATTTGGGAGGTCTCTGGACTGTTTGTAAATACTGTATGAATGAGTGAGTGAATGGAGAACTGTAAATATGGTATGAATGAGAACATTGATCGCAATTAATTATAGCCCAGTAAGGCAGATTGCAATTTTAGTACAATAAAGATTTTTGAATTTGAAAAGTAATTTTTCTTTGGAGGTTTATGTGGGAGTCTTATTATTAGCTGATAGGGGACAATCAAATTATAGATCTTGTCGCCCTGATTAATAATACTAATTTTATTGTTGAACTGTAATCACACAAAGTCGTTAAAACTGTTATTAAAATTGTGTTTACAATATCTTTATTATTTTGTGTTAGGCATAAAATTTTAATCTTGTTGCCCTTATTAATAATGTGTAATTTTTGTTTTTGAACTGTCTTTACAGTTATTAAAGCATTTGCAGCTTTAACTTGACTTATGATTTATTTGGAGATACGATATTTTGCATGGTAGTTCCAATTGATGCCCCCCCCCCAATGGATATAAAAGTAAGCCGTTAAAAAGAAATGTCAGCTAATTACTGTGTTATGAAATATGAGTTCCAAACAGTAATTTGTTTTCTTTTAGCGAATGGAGTAATAATTTCTTGAATGAACTAGGCTGTTAATTTTTTTTTGAAAAAACTGCAATAAAAAAGTTTAATTATATGAATAATTAATATGTTATATAATTATATTGTTGGGGCCAGACATGAGTGTGGCCATGATATATATGATGGAGCCTTGAGAGGCATTGATATTGCAGTAGGGTGCTTAGAATTAGCCCCTATTTAATGGAATAAAAAAACAAATAATAAACAGACAAAAAACCTTAATTCTGATGGAGAACAATGCCTTTCTCAAATTCATATACTAAGAATTCACTTGATTGAGTACAATAAATGTGAACAAGAAGAGCTGTCTACTCAAACTAAAAGAGTTCTGTTGTGGAGGTGTGATGAGGATTAAAATATAAATCTCACAAGATGGGGGGGGGGGTGTGTGTGTGCTACAATCCTTCCTAAAATGTCCCCCTCCAAATAGTCCGAAGATGCCCATAACTTCACTTACTCTAATTTCAAGTGAATAAATAACATTACTTAACAGTATGAAAATGGAATAAAGAATAGCATAAGTTCATTATTTTAAGTAGGCATAAAATAATTATGTCTTACTAAAGTAGCAAACACAAATTAAAAACATACCTTAAATAAATCGCTTTTTCCTTGAATATCTTTTGGGCGTTTATAAGCCATTGCTTCTTCTAAAAGTGCTTTCAAGTCTGGTTCGTTGAGAGATGAAATGGAAGAATCTTTATTTGATGGCTAAAAAAAAAACCCTGCATATTAGCTATTAAAAACATGAAACATTTACATTTATATAGGTCCTTACTTGGAGAACAGTAATATGTAGAGCCACATTTTTCAACAAATAACTTCTTTTTAATTAATTTATTGATAAAACTAAAGATAAGCACCAAAGATAAACAAACTGAACTGAACAGAAAAGTTAGGTAACATAATGTAAGAGGGCTAATAATGTAAGGTTTTCGTCTAAAACTTTTAACGATTTAGAAATTTCTCATACAATCAATTAAAAAAAAATTCATTTACAGTTTAAAGCTTTAGTAAATACACCCCAGGGCCTTGGCTTCCCTGGTCAAAGTGGCAAGATAAGCACATGGTATTTATCCACATGTTCTGTTCTTCCCTCATGTCTAACAAATTAATCTGGGGTACCGTTTGGAGTCCAACTGGCCTGCTGGGAGATTGGGCTCTGTTTACTCCTTTAGATTTACATTATAAGCACTTCTACAATAATTATTAATTATATTACTTCTAGTTCAACCGAGAATTATTTAACATGAAACATTCTCAAAACAAAAATCATGTAATTTTATTCAAATTAAACCATTGACTAACTAAACTACATGGTATTCACAATAAAGATATTTTAAGTTCTATATGGAACAAAAACTGACGAAGAACTATTCATTAAACTTGGAACGATCAGACAACAAATATATATATATATATATATATATATATTTTTTGAAAAGAAAATTTATTTTATCGGTGAAACAGAAAAATAGTACCAGGATTGAGATACGAACCTAGCACATCCTAGTTTGTCTTCCTATCCTCTACTAACCAAGCTGTACTGTCATCTCTTGGGAATAATACATCATTCCACCAATGGTCACCCCTAAGTGAAATATAACATTATTTCTGAGATGTGTCAGGGTAATTTAGTAAAAAGAGTATCTGGATAAAAAACGAAAAGTGCCATGTCAAAATCATGGCTGTTGGTCCTTCACCAATAAATATTGAAACTTATAATGGTGGGATTACATAAAGTAATCTTTGTTTTATTATTCCAATTGAAAGAACTGTGCTAGATCCTTCTGTAGTCTGGCCACTCTGTGTAGGACTCAACTCCACTTTCTCTCACTTAGACTACTTACTATTCCTGTGAATATGCTAGTCTTGGAGTGACATTAGAAAAAAATCTGTAGTGAATGTATTCGATATGTAATATACTGCCCCAGGGATCACTGCATGACACTATACTAGATTTAATTAAATCTGCTAATGTGCCATGTCTTTGTTGCAAGTCTTTCTTATTAACCTCCCTGTGCTAGTTAAAACCAATGGTGCCCTAATCACGCTGAACTTGGGAAAGGAAATAGGATGGGCTGGCACTTCATGTCCTTAATAATGATAATGATAATAATGTCCTTAATAATTATAAGAGAAACATCTCATTATCACAACATTCATCTAGAATTCCCACCCTTTAATCTATCCATCACACACACCTCTGCTATGAACATTTTATATACTATTTGAACATCCATCGAACCTGATGAAGAAGCAAACACTAATTTTCTTATATTTTGTTTAGTAAAATAATATTTCATTAGCCAGGGCTCAAACTAGGAAACCCCTAATCTCAGGTTCACTGAGCTATCTCTGTCTGAACATGAGCCTGGCCATTGTGGAATTTCTTTAACTAAACCCTTGAAACCTCACAATTAACCAAGTCTCAGAGGGGCTACAATATAGTACTTTAGTTTAAATTTTCCGATTGGTTTGCTTTTAACAGCATTACATGTATCAAATATTTATCCTCGTTTTAGTTTTAATACTCGACTAGGAGGTTCTGTGTTTGTACCCTGGCCATGTCGATATTCTATAAAATCATATGAAAATTGTTAATTTCCTTTTATTTTGTAAATTAACAATTGAAATTCAGTACTCTGACAAGCCCACATATAGTTATACACTGATGTCAGTATCAATCCTAAACCTTTTGTTCATTCTTCACATACACTATATTAGTCATGCCACTCCACTCTCTTTTTACGTCAGTTTATTATTATTTATTTTTGCCTCAAATACATTTTCTTTTTCAAAACTTCAACTCTGCATACTAAGGATTAACTCATTACACACACAACATTTAACATATACTAAGCTGTGCCTTGATAAATATAATTAATTTTCTTCCAGAAATGAGAAAGACAAAAAAAAAAAATAAAAAATCAATTTAAGAAAAGGACTATCATTAAAAAGCCTAATCAGGGAAAGTTGGGATTGCCCAATATTTCACAGAAATTCAGAGACACAAACTGCTTAAAAACAAATAATTGATTTGATGATTTACTTTACCTAGAGATTCAATATTTTTTGAAAGTTCAGTAATTACTTTGGTTTCTCTCTTCTTCATTTTTAAGCTATAAATTTTTCATTTAATTTAATAATAACAACCTCTGGCATGATTCGAAGTCTTTTCTGCAAAGTATTGCACATAATTGTAATGAAGAATCTGGAGGAATTGGAAACAGTAGAAGTGGCAAAAGCTGTATCCTAAAGTTTTCTAGCCTTTTATGAATAATTCTATTTCCATGAGCTATGTATTACTATCAAGGAAACATTATTCAAGGTCAATCAGAAGCCTGGTTGTACAAACACATTCTAAACTATTTAAATGATGTAGTTGCAACCTGTCAGGTATAAAATGGTATTAATGAAAAAATACTATTTTTAACAGCCTAGTAACAGCTAATTGGCAAAGAAATATTAGGTGGAACTATATGTTTGTACCCTCTACTGCCTAACCAAACATCCTAAAGGTGATTTCAGGAAGCTGGAGAGCTTTTCTCTATAAGATGACAAGTTATCCTTTCACAAGTTTTTTGTGTGACGATCTTAAATTAAATATTCAATTTGGGGAAGAAATTATGTGCACAACATACATCTTACACAACAAACTGTGTTGCCTTTTATGAGCATTTGATCCTGCCAGTCTGCAATGAAGTCGCAGTTGCTTATGCTTATTATTAAAGTTTATTTTTTTTTATTGAAAAATGTTTAAATGCAACTCTTTTTAAAAAAGTAACATGGATTTTCAGGTTCATTTTTTCTGCCATTACAAATTAAATATATTATACAATAAAACAAAGCATAAAAAAAGAACACAAAGAATACACAATTAAGCTTGAGTGAACTTATTTGTCTACTGAATAGGTTACACTCAACATGAATATTAATTAAATCAGCAAAACAAGGTAAGACACATAAGAGAATGGATGATCTTCAAGTATCAACATTTAAAATTTAATACCTATAACTATACAAAACAAACGGTTTTAATTGCATTTGGTTCTGGGTAATCCCAATTTGACTAAAGCATATACTATATTACATACTAAACTAAATAATTCTGTCTTTCTCTACATTTAGTCAAGGGTACAGACACCTTTTTTTTTTCAAATTATTAATACTCGTCTAAAACTTCGTGAGTGGCTTCAATTTAACATAACCTACAACGTTTTAATCGACGAAAATGCTTGTGGAATTTGGCAATTTTCAATCTGGAAATCGGAAAACAGCTTAATTTGATGCACTAAAAAGGTATGATGCTTTCCACATGAATCGTAACATAATTTCATAAAAAAAAAATTGGCCTACAAAAATATTGGGCTGTTTGGGAATACCTCCACCCCCCAACATGTCAAAATAATGTGGGTATTAAAATGGTTTTTTTTTTTTTTTTTTTTTTTTTTTTTTTTTTTTTTTTTTTTGAAATTAGAAAATGGAACACTCGTTTTTTAATTAAAATTATATGTAAAATTCGAAAATGTCAGAAAATTTAAAATCAAAAGCTGCCCAATTGGAAAAAACATTTTTTTTGAAAATCAGAGATATTTTAATAATTTTATAAAAATAGCTTATTAGATTGAAATACTTTTTAAATTATAATGGAAAAATCGTCAAAGGAAATATTAATTATTAAAATGTATATTTTAAATAAATTAGCTGGGTTGTAAAATAGTGATAATAGTTGTTTGGATTATGATTCAGAAGTAAAATGCATACAATTGTAAAAAGGATTTTGGGGAAAATAAAAACCTTAGAAACATTAATTTCTTTTTTTTACATGAACTTAAAATGTTTAATTTCAATATTGAAAAATAGCACAGAAAAAGTTATAAAAATAGGTATCAGTTCTTATGTATCAATTTCAAATTTCATAAGGATTTAATGTAATAAAAACTATATATATTTCAAAAACATTACGCAGTAAAATTAATTTTTTTTTTTTCATATATGGCCTATTTATATTGTAGGCCACATATTTCAGCTTGTGCTATGCTACATTTCAAAAGAAAAAAGGGAAGAAGAAGTGGTTGTTAATCAGTAAAATGGTTATCATAAATTTGACATGTTAGGGAGTAGTTCTGAAAAAACTGCCCATGAAAATTGTAGGCCAGTATGACCATTTGATTGTACTAATATTTATAAAACAATTGCGTGAAAATCAGCTGGTTGTTGATACATTTTCGTACCCTTATTTATCATTTTGACATGTTGGGGGTGGATGCCTCACACCAAATGGCTCAACATTTTTGTAGGCCAATTTTATTTTTATTAAATTATTTAACGATTAAAGTGGAAAAAGGTTTATCATACCTTTTTGGTGCATCATTAAATTGACACGTTTTCTTATTTCCCCAATTGAAAACTGCCCATTTCCCCATTCTCAGAAGAATTTTCATAGATAAAAACATAGGTTACATTAAAATGAAGTTTTAGACGGACGAGTAAATAATTTGAAAAAAGGGGTCTGGACTAATTATTCTACTGACAAGTTTAACACTATTTTTATGAGGAATTTAAAGTTTATTTCTCAAGTATATTATACTTACTTATTATTTACTCAATAATAGTAAAATTGTAATAATAGATTCAGGATTTTTTTTCTTCATAATATTCAATCATCAGGGGGGTATAGGGGTATTTTTTTCCATTTAATAGGTAGCATTATTTCACTAACCTCAAAAATGTATATTACTGTATGTTTAATTGTATTTATATTAAATATACCTTACGTCTTCCTTTTTTTAAACTGCAAAGGAAGCGCTCAAAATCTTCTGGCTTTTAAATAGAACTAGGACAATTCCATAATGATCGTTCTTGAATCAATCCTTATATTAACTGAAATGGACCACAACTTATTATCAATTCAAAACCCTTTCGTCCTATGCTATCACAACTATGCCTGACCTGCACCCACTCAAAAGTTCATCACATATATTTTCTATGTAAATCACTTAATGAAAAATATTTCACTATAAATGTTGAATCGCCTTAATTCTCCTCCATACATTTTTGTGCTTGAAGAGAACAAAAAATTGTGTAACAGCTGGAAGTTGATTAAAGTTATCAACTGAGGTGTGTAGAATAATCTAACAATCAACCAAGCTCAAGATACTTCAGCCGAGAGACAAGATCAAGCTGTATTAAACAACTGCCCAAGTTACACATGGGTGTACGCATAACTGCATTACTTAAAAGCGAGTGATGAGGGGGCAGTTGATTTAAAAAACATAATTTCAAATTTTAATGTGTATATTTTTTAATTTATTATTAATATCAACTTTAATAAATAAAATATATTTTAAGAGGGTAAAGTAGATTTTGTTTTAGTGGCTTATATAAGGTTGTAGGTTATGTCATTACAAAAATTGCTAACGGGAGTGGAGCAGAGCAGTAAAGTCTGCTAATATTTTGTAAATAATAGTCCATTCCTATTCCTGCAAATTCTTAGTATGGAACATCAATTTAAGATATCTAGAATTAAAATCTCGAGAAATATAAATTGCCAGCAGCTGGTTTTCCAACTGACCAATGTAGCAGGGGTTACGTTTCAGGTATAATTAAGGTTTTATACCATCAACAGGGAGACTAAAATGTAGCAAAAGGATTTAAAAAAATCAACAAGGATAGATAAGGCCCGATCAGAGATAGATCAGTAAACAAGTAAATTAATGTCAGGAAGAAATATCTCCCAGTCAATCTCTCCATTTTGTTGTTTAATCAATCTCCAGTCAGGTGATCTGTTGTGATTAATGGACTATATTAGAGCGATTACTCTTGTTTGGGAACTGTGGTTTACATTTAGATTTTTGAAGTTCTGGATAAAAAATCTTGCCTATAAAATTTTAAAACAGAAGGAATAAGTAAAATTTCTTTTCTAGGAGAGGAAGGTAGGGTGAGGGGTGGAGTACAGGAATTTTTAGGTGGTCTTGAACTCATCATAGAAAGTAACTGGTGGTAACTGCGAGGAAAAGGATGCAATGTTGGTAATTTTCAAGCGATTAAAACACCTGCCTATTCAAGAGTCTTTGAAGTGGAAATATGGGATAAGTAAGCCCTGCAAATCAGTTAGAATAAACAACAAATAGATCCAGTCTGCCCTTTTTAACAAGTATTGTTCTCGTTTGCCTTGCTTACACTAAAAATAATTTATTAAGTTGTGAGTAATGGAGGGAATCTGTCAGTCACTAGGGGATCAAGAGAAGGAAGAAACTGATGTTCTTGAGATGTAACATAATTATGTGACACATATTAAGTGAGATAATTATGGGATGCTTCTTATTTATTGTATTACAAAGATGTATGAAACTAAGAGTTTGATAGCTTGTTAGCCACAAAACAGCAACTGCAATCTGCTGCTATAGTGTGAATGTTAAAAAAATTGGAAAATTTTTACACGTTTTTCTATACACTGACAATGCAAGAAGAGCAATCTCAATTAACTGAAATTCTGATAGACGTAGTGCCATCAGGGGATAGATGCCAGGGGGGGATCACTTAAAAACTAAAAAAAGTTATTAAAGAAAGGAAACAAAACTAGAAGAGTGATGGGGTATCAGGCCTACAAGGAGTTCGGGGGACGGTGTCCCGCCTTCTTAAACTGGGGAACCATTTTGTCGGGTCTGGACTGGTCGTCTAAAGGGACCCAGTATTACATTAGTAAGCGGTTAAGCACCTACTCTTGGTCATGGGTGAAGCTGAATTAACAGTTCATTAGGTGTTAAGACTGCCCTCGATTCCTTCTAAACATCACACAGCCATAGTCCAAATGGAAAACAATTAAAAAGTATTAGAGTAGCTGATGGGTCTGCGTGGGAAGCAAGTGACAGAACAATTGAACTATTTAAAGGTACAGATGTTCATAGCAGGAAATGGTCTGACCAATGAAATGGGTAGGGTGGAAGTTAATTATGAAGGTTAAGAGCTACGGCAAGGATTTGGGCACAATCATACTCACTGACTTCTCTGCATTCGATGTCAGCTTTTTTAGATTAGCTCTAAGGCTGACTCTGTCCTGACTTCAGAAGATGAACAGAAGTATCTTGAAGTAGTACAGAAATTGAAAGTACATTTGTAAATCATTTTAGATCAATCAGGAATGTGCTGAAGAAAGAGAAAGACAAATAAGAAGGACGCAGATGACAATAAACAACGAAAATGGGGAACTAATGATATGGTATGTTATGCGGATAAACTCACTGGCACAGCGGCATTTGGACCCCACCCATTAATAAAGTTTAACATTTTTGACAAAAATAAGGCCAAAACACTAACTTCCTTTTCCAGATTAATATAGTAAACTTGATGAGTAGAAAATTAATACATTGTGTATTTATTAATAAAAGAGTAAATTACAATTAAAAATGGGAATGCTGATGGTAATGTGTATCTTTCACAGATTGTTTACTTCATCATTTCCAGTCTTGCACTGGTAACAGATAACTCTGGTACTGTGATTGTTACAATTACTTATATTTCTGTTACAGTTCTTGCAGGTTGTTCAAGTGTTTTTGTGAATACCACATCTGTAGCAATAATTTTTTGTTGTTTCTAAAAGGGCTGTCTGTCTCAATAGCTCCTGGGTTCCTGGAGCGGAGTAAAAATACATTAACATCTTTTGGAAGAGACCGAAGCAAGGATCTTAATTCTAAATTAATTTTCATTAATTCCACACCAAACGATAATACAAAATGTCTCCTCAATAAATTATTCAGATTATTGGAAATAAGTATTTTTTGGGCAGTGATTTCAGCACTGTCAAGCTCCCTAAAAAAAAATACTGTTTCTGGCTGGTGTTTAGGACGTACACATTTGGTCTACTGAATCCCGCCTTTAGTGTAATTGTAATCTGTAATTATAGATTTATTAACGTCTCTGTTATGTTTTATTCTGTCATGCATTGTTAACATTAGTAATACTTTCTTTTTTTTTTTTTTTTTTACACATATGAAAGACCTGACATTTCTTCTTAAAATCCTTCTATGAATTCTGGGGGAATCTCAGATTTATTTTTCATTAGTGTTAAGTGTCAAAAACTAAAAAAAAAAAGAAGTTCACAAAAGAGCACGTGACAGTATTAGGGCCCAAAATATAGTTATAATACCAGGCATGGTGTGGTATTTCGACTTCTACTTACTCAACGGGTGGACGGAGCTGCACCTATTTGGAGAGGAGTACATGCTTGGAGAATTCATAGTCAAATAACAAATGAAGTACACTTCCTGAGAGCTCAAGTGTAGTCCAAATGCCCTACTGCGCCACCCAAGGGTTAATAGTACTAATAACAGATATGCCCAGTTTATAGAAAAGTATCGATTTGCATAAAATATGTAGTAGTATTGAAGTCTTGATTCAATAACACTTCAGCCTAATAAATGTTAACGTTCATCTAATTATTTACTCTACTTAATTAAATTGTATTTATATATTTAATTTGCAATTAGTTGTTGTAGGTATTTTCTAGTTTTTGGTGATATTTACTAAGACTTGTTAACTTTTTCTTTTCCATATTATCTTTTTAACTGATGCTGAAAATACTTATAAATTAGTTATTTAAGCAAAGCTATTCAATTTATGTTGCCATCTCCCCGGCAGACAAAGTCCTCTACTATAAGATTCTTTGTTGTTTATTTTTAATTTCAATTGAAAACTACCAGTATTTTATATGTGTACTCATATTTTATGTTTCATAAATACGAATTAGTACATTAAACACATAAAACTATATGTTTAATATATTATAAATATTTAAAATGTATTTAGGCTGATTCCATCATGAAAAAAAATATTGTCCTCTCCAGGGGTCTTTTAGACTGTTCTTTCAATTCTCAATTTAGTTAAACTGTCAGTTTTTCCCAGTTTGATTTGTTTTATGTTTTATTTACATCATACACACAGTCCTCAGTGTCTTGTTTACCCAAGTAGCACTTTCAAGAAGTGTACAATATTGGGTGTTATTACAATTAGTAGCATCGTTGAGGATTGTCTCAATGCAGTAACTTAAGTTTTTTAATAATAGGGGAGTTTAGGCACCCTCTCTAATGTTTAAATTATGATAATGTGATTATGTCTTGTTCTGCAGTCATTTGATAAAAAATTGATTAATTAACAAACATTTCGATAAACACACAAACAAAATTGTGATCCTGGTTTATTGCAACACTTGTGCACTGAGCCAGCCTATCTATAGACTGATGCGACAACTGATGTGAACCAAACCTGGATTGAGGAGGGTTAATTAACACGTGTGACTAAAATAAAATATGTTAAATGGGCTTAGAAAAAATAATAACCAATTTAATTTTTTAAATTTATATTAATGTCTGCCCATGCCAAGAGTGTTAGTTAATCATTAAATAATCTTATCAATAACTTTAAATATATTAAAACATTGTATCTGCGAATAAAAAGAAGTTTATGTGTGACACAATTTTATTGTGATCCGGCCATAATTAGAACTCTGGCTACTATTAATTAGTAGCTTTTTCCTTAATCCCAGCAGAAATATATGCTCATGGATACAATTTTGCCTAATACAGCACATACACATATGTATATATATAATGCATGTTAACCATAAAGAACCATTAGAATTTAACATACATTGACCACTTTATTAAGAATCAGAGATAAGGCTGGTTGGAACAAGAGTTGAGGATGTCTGAAGAAGAAATCCTGAAACAATTTGCTTCAAGGAAAGTTCTCCCAAAGAAAAAGAAAGTGACCTGGTTGGATTGAGTGGCGGGAGGGTCTGACAAATATGGGCTTGCAACGGTGAATAACAAAAATTAGAAATCCAGCCAGAGGTTTTCGTTGAGGAAGCCATAACCAATCAATGGTGTAGTGAAACATAAATAAATAGTGCATAATCATTAATAATTAATAGTCAAAGAAAAAAATATGGTGGTAGGATCAGGATAGTGACAACCTAAAAAACAAAGATTTCTCATTTAAATGATACATGTGTAAATCATGAATCAGAAAAAACAAAAATAAGTGCGAACTCACATAACGGATCAAATGAAAATAATTTGATTAATATATTTCATTTATCATATAGCATAATGCTGGACCATGACACCAATGATCTACGAACAAATTTAATAAATTTCTCATGGCCATGCATGCACGTTCATTTTGACCACAACAACAATAATATAAAAGAATTTCCATGCTGTGAGCTAAGACCTTGTAAGCTGATAAGGTAATAAAATTATACATAATATGTTTAAACTTAAGATAATGCTACGTAGGTTAAAAAAAAAAAAGGTTTAATCAGAACACAAAGAAATATTTAATAACATAACGATCTAGAGATGTATAATCAATGTAACTCGAAACTAGCATAACCATAAACGGAAGAAAAAAACAAATTGTAATTAATTCACTAAAAGCCTAGAGCCCTAGCAGAAAATAGTACATAAATCTACTACCTTCAGTGTTTAATGACTACACATAGGTGTTTTAAGTAGATATATGTAAATATCAAATAGCCTTATAAAACCTTAACACCAAATTTTCATAACACAGATCTTAAATTATATACATAAAACAACATACATAATTATATGGCCACATCTAACGTATATTGAATTGCTAGTTATAGTTTTAACTTCTAAATGATAATAAAAGCAATAACACATACCAAGACCCTTGGAGTGTAACTATCATTTTTCCCACAGTTAGAAAAAGATGTCTCAGACTTTATTTTCATGATTATGTTATTGTCTTTGTTATTTAAGGCTTCGATACTCTTATCTGGTGCCTTTGGTTCTTTCCTTTGCTGAGGCCATGGATCCATTTTGAATATATGTTAACTAAGCACAGTTACATTAGAAATTCCAATACTACATTTTTTTTAATGATATAATAAATTCTAATATTAAACATTAGAATAACTAAATTTATGATAAATCTGTCCATTATACATTGTTCTCCGCTCTTCACAATAACCTTACTCCGCAATGCTTGAAATTTATGACGATGTATAGTTTATATCAGTGTAGCCACAAATTGAGTTATAGAACTTAAAGAAATCGTTCAGTATATAACATATGTGCTAGTTAATAACAGTTAAAAATAATACAATATATTAAAATATGTAATAAATATGATCTATTGAACATTAAAAAAATTATATGAATTGTCTTATTGAATATGTGACCAACCACCCAACACAAGTTCCTATTAACGAAGAAAAAGAATATTAAATTTATATATTAATAATGAGATACTTGTTACAAAATCTCAAATTAAAATAATATTTAATAACACTATGTACGAGTGGCACAAACGTTCTCTAAGTGTCCAGGCTCTCCTTCGGCATCATTATTAATTTCTAAAAAGGGGGGAGCTAAGAATATTTTCGGGGTGGGGCTCTAAGGATTCTGGGATTGGTTGTGTACTCCCAGTCCCACTTTTTACTTCTACGTGTGTCTTTGTAGTATATACAATGTGAGAGGTATCCTTCTTTGTATAACCTATCCCTCAAGGTGAAGATACAATTAAATGCGTTTTTGAAGGTCCTTTCAGGTTCGTGATCAGTCCATCTGTAGGTTTTTCCTGTAAATGGAAAAGACTGTTAGTATAATTGAAGCCAAGATAAGGCACTCACAGCATAAGCAGGCCTAATTTTTTGAAATATTTGTTTACAATTTATATTTGCATGTGTGTCTCATGGAATGGTAATCAATTTCCAAGAGGATATTGTCAGTGAAATTCAAAATAGAAAACATTAGCCTTATTCACTGATATGCTCCTGGAGAAGTTTCGTAGTTAGAACCCAAGAAAAAATTCTAATTCCAGACCTGTTACGTCATTAGTAAATCACCCAAAAGAGACAATAGTAACAATGGGAGACATAGAGCTAATGTTAGGTAAACATGGTCTAGACGAGATAAATAAGGACTAATGAGTTTTTTACCAATTTTTGCGTGGACCATGATTTAGTGATTGACAGCTCTGTCCCTCATAAAGTGTGGCACAAAGTAACACAAATCACAACCCGACTAAACCACGAAATATCAAATCAACCATTTCACCTTCAGCAGAGGATTAAGAAGGTCCCATACAGATGTTAGATCAAAACTAGGAACAGATATCGGAAGCTAGTACCACTTATATTGTGTTTATGCTGCTATTTACGTAATAAAGTTTCAAAAAAGGGTTTAAGTACTTCGATATTTCCAAAATGAGATCAAAAGATTATGGGAAAACATTCAAAATTTCCCTCAGGTAAACATTTGAGGCCCTAAACAAAAGTACGATTGACATTGAATGACTATGTCGCAATTTAATGGACTAATGCAAAAAAAAAAACCCTTTTTATTCGGCGGGAGAGGAAACACCTGGATATAGTAATTTCGTAAAGGAATCTGAAGATAAGTAGGTCGGTGGTAGGGCTGTATCCGGTGACATAAACGTAAGATCTAAGTGCTGAGGTAGGGTTGATTGAAAGCAGCTGTATTGTTTTGGCCGTGTTGTTGAAGAGAAGCGGAGGTGTTGCTGCTCACACTGCTTGACATTCAGGAAGTCACTGGGTTTGTTGTGGTCTGGTGTTCAGTGTCGGGGGCAGCTCGTGGGTGACTGGATCAGTAGGGGTCTGTTTGTGGTTGTCCTTGGGTTGGTGAGTAGGTCGCTCGTGGCTCTGGGACTTACCTCTAGGAACCAAATCCCGGTAGACTGCACAACCTCTATAATTAGCTAGGCGCTGAACAGAGCGTTGGGTGCAGATTGCTGGAAGTTCCCGGCTCTTAGAGAAGTTTATAGTTTGGTTAGGTCTTGTACACTTCACACAAATAGGGTTTAGTCGTCAGAAGTTCTTCATGTGGAAGAATCTCTGGCAGTCATTGGGGGATCTCTTTCCTCTATTTTGGTATAGGATAAATATTTGTTATTGTTAGGTGCAGGCTATAAATTTATAAAGAATAATGTTAGTGGAGTTTGTTTACTCTGTGAGACGAGTTGCAGGCATCACAGATTTTAAAGTCCATCTTTTCATGTTCCTTCTAGATCACTGCAACGGGAATGGACGGGTGAAGGCTTCTGAACACCAATCGGTATGATTTCAGCTCTTTAGGTTGGTAAAAAGAATGTTGTTGGATTCGGTTTCTTTCGTTAAATTTGATGTTAGTGGTGTAGGATTCTGAGGGGTTGGGCTGTATAACGGTGTTGGTGTTTAGATTTCCGGATAAAATTATAGATATTTATGTGAATAGATGGGGCTTGGAAGTTTCAGTTTCTCTTATCTTGGTCCATATCTGCGAGGACTTGGTCATATCTATTTGGAAAACGGTATGAGGGCTGGTAGTCTATTGGTGGTGATTGGTTTTTATGAGTCCGTGTGGTGGTACGAAGCCACTGCTATTTGGGCGACGACGCGGGATGCAACATTTTTGCTGGAATTAGCGTGATTTAAGGTGCACAGCTGGTAGTGAGGAAAGGTGGTGAGATGGCAAATGCTCGCAATCCCCGGCCCGATAGACTACGTGCTTGCCTGTTGGAAATAAAATAAAATTAAACTTACTGTTGCTGGGCTATGGTTCTGTAGACATTCCTTAAATACAGCACTAGCTCCAGTAGACCCATAGGAAGTTCTGTGTTGCGTTGTAGAACAAAACAAAATAAAATATACCAGCATTGTTCCGAGAGTACAGTAACGAAACAGCATGGTGTAATTAAGATAAAAGATAAAGAGGTGGAGGATAATAATATACAAAAGGTCATAATATACCTCTAAATCTAAAAAAAATATACATTGCGTTTAGTTGTAGAGATGTCCTTATTAGCGTTAAGCAAACTTTCAACTGGATAATATGCTAATATTAGTTTGTGCTGTGTACAATCGATCAAGTTAGTTAGTATTCTATGGTATATCTTGTTAGTCGTTCACTACTCTTCGTTATCTAAGCACGTCCATTAATCATATCAATACTATGTTGTGTAATTAATTTGAATACTGTTTGGTCATTGCTACAATGTTAATTCGATAAATGGGTACAAATATTTAATCGCACACTTGATTGACTGCTACTGTGATTTAATGTATTAGTGATGGCAGCTAATGTTAGAAAGGAGTCAAATGATGATAATTTTGATTTTTTATTTAAGATTGTGTTGATAGGTGATTGTGGTTCAGGTAAAACGTCAGTTGTGCAAAGATTTAAAACTGGCAATTTTGTAGAAAGGCATGGAAATACCATTGGAGTGGATTTTTCAATGAAATCGGTAACGATTGATAATAAAAAAGTTAAGGTGTGTATTTAATAATTTGCTTTAATTGATTAAAAAACCTTTTAAATAATTTGTTATCTAAGGTTATGAAAAGACTTCAATATTAAGTTCCTTTAGCTTTTATATTCTTCACTTTAACTTTGTACCAAATAACAATAATTAATCTTGTGTAAACAACCCCCTTGTTTTTTTTAAAAAAAGAGTTTACTCAACTTATGTACTTTGCGTTAAAAGTGTATAGCTCCCCTAAGTGTGTCAAATCAAGCAAGCACAAATCACTTTTATGCCATTTATCAGCATTTCCTACTGTGATAAAAATTATAATTAAATAAAAACACTGGTAGTCACTATAATCTTTATCTGGGTCATTATATTTACCTATATTATATTAAATTGTTTAATACAGGTAAGCATAATACTTACCTATAGTTAGATATATCTTAAAGTGACATACAAATCAACTTGGTGATTCACACAATAAAAATATCTCCAATCTCTAAAGGCTCAAGTTATCTAGAAAAAATTGTGGAGGTAATAAAGGATTTATTATTCCTTAGGTATTTATTATGCAGGGGGAAAGTGCTGCCTCAGAGGATACTGTGATTTTAGCTGGATTTGTGCCTTACTTGGTATTTATGGAACTATTTATTGTGTTGTTGACAACAGTTGCCAAAAAGATTTTTGTTTCATCCACATTGCATTGAAAGTACTAATTATCTAAAATTAAAATGAAACATTGTTTAAAAATTGTCTTCAACATAAATCGTTTTTATACCTGCAGTTTCATTGAAAGGTAATGGTGGAGGAGTCGTCGGAATGCCTTGTGACAATAGACATCATTGTCCAGTCTCAGCCATACTTCTTACAAAAATTGTAATCTTTAAAAATAAACTTTAGAATCATTGCCACTAATACCTAAATATTGCTCATCCACAGTAAATAGCCACTGTTCCTCACTACCCTTGATGTTAGAACAATTGACGATAAGAAACCATTAAGAAAGAAATTGTGGATTTTCATACGATGTGTCTCACCTAAATTTAACCAAATTGCTGGCATTAGTGGTCAACCACAAGGACATGGAATGGGTAATTCAAACTGACAAGAAACCATTTCCCCATTGAATGGAAATATTAATACAGAAATGTCATCATTGATAATGTTATATATAGTCAATTGAGATGTTTACGTAAATAGAAATGGTGTTTTATAATGTGTCCAGTTCAAGGCCTTTTATAGACAAGCCAAATTGTCAGGTTACAAATATTACCTGCTCTGGCGGATCAAAGGAAATGCTTGCTTAAATACACCTGAAAATTGCCTACATTTGTATTTATATAAAGAGAAAGTGTGTTCTATTTGTTTCTTATTTTGGTTTATTTTCCAACTGCAATTAGCAGATTAAGCTTAACAGTAACATATCAGATTTCACATACTAACTACAGAGGGAGTAATTTTATACACTTTTAAAATGATAAATTTAGAGGCTGATTCACTATATTCACTTTATTTACAGATAAAATAATCAGTTCATTTCTTTTTAAATTCTTAAGTTCATTGCTCTTGCAGGATCTCTCCACATAGTTGAGAAATGTTCCTATTTTCTGTATTGGTTAGTTGAGATTGAAAACTCAGTTGTTGGTAAGCGATTTATTACTTAATATGAAATATATTTCCACTTTCATGGGAATGTTTTCATTGTCTCAATGTTGCTATGCCAGCTTGTGGATGAATGTTTGCTTTTGCACTATTTGTAATATTTTGTAGCATTTTATTTTGGGAAATATTTTTATTAGTTGCCATTATGGTCATCAATTTGTGTTATGTAGGTTTTGTTTATCGGAAAGTATTTGAATATTATATGTCCTAGCTGTTTACTAGCTTGCAAGTGGCTTTTGTGTGATTTAAAATGTTTAATTAATTTATTAGCATATTTACTTACATATTTCTCGAAGGTAAAATTCTTTGGATACTACTATTACAAAGAAGTATTTACTTCATTTCATTCAAGTCCATCCCACAGTCCTCTTGAAAATTAAGGAGCCTGTTATCATCATTAGTTAAGTACGCTTCAAACGCCTAAGTCAGCACAGGGCTTACGAGGGTTTTATAGAGGCTGATCATTGTTCTAGTCTAGAGGAACTCCTAATATGCTTGATGCTTTACCTTCTGTTTGGATTGATTATGCTAGAGAAAGGAGTAGTTAAGGAGGGGTAATGAAAAAGAAGGGATATAAGGCTTGTAGTTTTCAGAAACAGCAATATGTGATAAAAATTGTCAAGACGGAATTGGAGGAATTCACTGTGATGAGTAAGCAGGGATTTGGGTACTAATGTGGCTACTCATATGGGTGTTTACAATCAAATAATAATTAGGCAAAATCTATTAATTGGTTCACAGTATTGTGTACTGCTTTCAAGATGGCCCTTATTTACTGACATGTTTACGCTGGTCCAACGATAGTTTTACTAACAAAGTAAATGTCATAAAATCTAAATATATGGTTGCTGGCCAATCAGTTAGAAATAAGGATGAGGTTCAGAAAAAAATATGCCTACATCTGTTTTTTTCTGTTACTTTCAACACCAATGTGATCCAAATCACAAGTCTCTTCCAACAGTTGTTTTTTTACTCTAAGGATGCTAATGAAGAGTTGTTACTCCTCTTCTGAACCATATAATTAAGGCTGTATGAATCTAATAAATAAATTTGGCCTTTTTGACCTATGAATTTGAATCACGAGTCTCTCTTCATTAGATGAACTGAATTGTTGATAGATTCTACGGTTCATCTGCAGTGAAAGGTGGACTAAGTTGGAGGCAAATATTTGACCTATAACTGCACACAATTTTCAATGAACTTGAATAAAAACTATTAGGGGGTTTGTGGAGGGAGGGCAGGATCCACTGATTGATAGTGCTGGATGAGGGAATGAGTAGTTATTACATTTGTTGATGTCTAGTAATAAGAATAACAAATTGAAACAAGACAAAAACCAACATGTCCTTGTTATATTTTTAGTTAAAATTGTGGGTTTATCTAATGTTACTTTATGATTTCATTTTCATAGGAAAAATGATACTAAACATTTTAATATCATTCATTTGTTAGTGAATGATTTTACTTTATTATTTCCTAAGTTATTATATGGTTAATGGTAATTAGATTATTTTTTTCAGCTCCAGATTTGGGATACTGCTGGACAAGAAAGGTTTCGTACTATTACTCAAAGCTATTATAGATCTGCAAATGGTGTTATAATAGGTTATTATTATTTTTTTCTATATATTATCACTTTCGTTGATGATGTTGTTTCTAAGCTCATGAGGGAGGCCTTACTTTCCAGCATATACGTGGCATCGCCTGTCATCTGTCTGTATGTTCTGTAATAAAGGTTGTATAAATAATCAATTTAAAATTTCTAACTTAATCCAGGATTTGGTTAGTTATCTCAACTATAAACAACAGAAAATTCAGCAGACCCCCCCCCCCCCGGCTTCATGCCAAACATTTTAGTCCCTAGCCAACTTTCATTAAATGGAATTTCTCATGAATGGACCCATACAGTAATTTAATCACAGGGGAGCTCAGACAGCAGCACGAAAAATAACCTGATTTATACCAAGAATTGATATTTCATTTTTAAAAATGATATCGGTCGATATTAAGACTATCCAGGATCTCAGAAAATAATCATTTTCAAATCTCCTTGGAAATTTTTAATTATATTTTTAAGCTGCAATATGTAAAGAAGGGACAGGAAGAAACAAATTTATTGAGAGATTGGGACATGCGATTTAATGTGAGAAGGCTCATTTTTTTATCAAAAAGAAGTCGCTTCATTGAAAAATCTGAATATAAACTTGCAGTGCAGCAAAAGTGCAAGTTAGTGGGGTCTCAGGGGCAAGGCTATGCACTAGGATTACTAGGATGACAAATTGGCTAAATCTGAGCTGCGCCTGCCCCAGATATGTTGGCCACAGGCTTTTAAGACCCCTATAATCTGTTCAAGACCACCTTCCGACACCAGCAGACTGAGAGCAATATAGAGGCCATCCAGGGAAAGAAAAATGAGGTACTGAACACTCCTGAGGGCTGAATCTCCCTTAAGAGTTGATTCAAAATGCTGATTGGCTTTTACTATATTCAAAAACATCTGCAGCACGTAACAGACTTGGACAGTTCGTCATGTCCTTTTTTTTTATTTTTTAATACCAAAGAAATGATGGGTCAGTCCCTTACTGACACTCACATTCAATTCAATTTAACAACTTTGACTCAATTGCAGTCATTATAGCGTAGGGTTAGCTGCCTTGTATTAGCCTTCATGCCATAGTCAAGTACATCAGTGTTAGATAAAAAAGAAACAAAAAAAATAACTATAAAAATGTAAATGTTTCTTTAAATTACATCCAAGTATCTTACTTTTTATAGGACATTAAATATAAAGACATTTAAATCCAAATAAATTAATCTATGAAATTTTTAAGGACTTCTGTTTATGTTTGGTAAATAAAAAAAATAATTTAACTTAATTATGTACAGTCCTACATTTTTGTCCTTTCAGCTTCTTCGATTCCTGCTCACTGTTGTACATCATGCAGCTTTTGGCATATAGAGAGGTAAGGATACCACATGTAGCTAATTAAATGGTTAAGTTTCCGTGAAGTTTAAATACTTTTTTTTTTTAGTTTTACCACTTTTAATGTTCTATAAGATGTAGGGAACTGAAATGGATATAATTTAAAGAATTTTTTCTCATTTTATATGGAGTTATGTACAGTATTATGCTACCTGAAAATTAATCAAGCTGAATTGATGCTCAAATTTCTTGTAAAGAACAATTTACGGAGTTAGCCGGTAATACTTAGCCGGGTTTGGACTATTAGATATGGATTTGAAGAACTATCATGACAATAATTATTTCATCCAGTTTTTTCCCCAGGAGATCCTGATTTGTTTACGGAAATGACCCAAAACCAAGAACAAACTTAAAAGACTATTTAACCATTTTATATAGGACATGAAGAATAATACCATTGAATATTATTTCACTCCCATAATTATGTTTTATTGATGATGCCTGTACTGATACCGACTGATATTTACGGACTAGTGTCCTGATTAGGGGCTCTGTATACTTAAGGTGCAAGCTCATTAGCTGCTCAAGTGCCATGATTCTGTAGATTGACAAATAAATTGCATGTGCATGCACAATTGAAAAACTGAGTGAAAAACAAAATCAACACCCTTCAAAACATACAATTCCACTCCTAGTTTGTGAAAATGGGTAATGCACTTGTTGCATGACTTGTTTTTTACTGGAGCATCAATGTTAAAATGTAGGAATTGGTACCATACTATAGCAATACCATGTAGAAATTGGTCGAATCGATCCCTGCCTGCTTTTTTTAAACTTTCTTCTATTTTCTGCAATATTATACTGTCTGGGTGAACAGTTGTCTTCCATTAGTGGTTGGTTTACTTCACATTCGGCAATTTTAATATCTTCCAACAAGATGGTTGGTTCCAGGTTCAGATTCTGTTCGGAGTTTACCACAGTGCGTTTCAAAAGATGGAGTTGGTTTCAATGTTTCTACTTTAGGCTTTTTCTTCTGACTTCCTGCAATTATTATAATATGTATTAGTAATCATAATAAACTCATTTCAAAATCTTTAAAGTTTTATATGAATTGTAAATTATGTTCCTACTGTTATCCTTTTTCGATTACTCTGAAGATAAAGCTGGTTTAATGTTTAAAGTCACGGTTGGATCTAATCAGGGAGGGCAGCCTGTCCTCTCCTCAACTGCCCTCTTCCTATCAAAAACTTGATCCAACTTCTGCCCCCCTACCTTCCTAGAAAAGCTCTTTTTGAAACCAGCGTTTTTTTCTGGACTGCCATTTTGCCTTTCCTCGGTTCAACAAGGAGGGTAATTATCTTTTCTTTCATCTATCTCTACGCCTGTCTCCTACCCGAGGGGTTTTATGATCTGCACAGGTAAAAAAAACTAAAAGTACATCACCTAGTATAGACCCAAGCATAATTATATGGCAGGTTGGTACCTCACTTTAAGCGTTTGTCGATCACCAACAGTCACAAAGAGAACAAATAAAATTAAAGTTTACTTTGGATTTCTTAGACTAATGAAGAATAAGCATTTAATATGACTTACCTTCTTCTTCAATTTGGCGTTTGTAGAAAAAAAAGTTAAGTAGACATACCATATTTTCAGTGCTAAACATTAAAAAGAAAAACTTGATAAATCAAATTACTGAAAGTTAACGAACAAAATTATTTTATCTTAAACATCACGTTAGAAATTCTTCCTCATACCACGGAATCAGACTGATTGTACACGATATTTATCACAACAAAAGAGACCTGTAGGTGTGGTTAAATCATTTTTCAGATAACTCTTCTTATCATTCACAACTGCCACAGGTATGATGATTGATGATTCCAGTAGAGTCAACTATAATATGGTCAATCAGAAGATATACGTAGCTTTATTTGCTCAATCCCAACTTCTTCGGAAAATTCAATAACTTCTTTGATTTATTAACTCAATTCAATTTGTACTAAAAATAACAAAACTACTTTTCTATATACTTCAATACTTTCTATGATAACAAAATCTATAACAATGTTTTTTAAATAATGGATTAATGGCAATTTAGTGAATGTCAGTAAATTAGTCTGGTGTATTTGCTTTAGACTATGCTTGAAAGACAAATATGTTAAATTTCCTGAATATTTTTTTCTAGTTCTTGTCTATTTGTGATCTAGCCTTGTGTAAAATATATTTCATTGATTAAAATGATTAACTAATTATGAATTTAAATTCTATTATGTATGATTATCTGTACCTATTCTTATTTTTCAGTGTATGACATTACTAAGCGATCTTCATTTCTTAATCTTCAAAGATGGATTGAAGAAGTAAGAAGATATACAGCTTCAAATGTGCTATTAATTTTAATAGGTAGAGTTTTATGGTTTTAATTAATAATGATTTTTATGATTATAATATTTCTACTAGAGTGAGATGAGTCTAAGTGAAAAGAAGGATGCTAGCATAACAACCCTCCTCTAGTCAGTGATACTGTTTTGTTAGTCTGATGGCCTATTTGATTAGGAACAGATCTTATGTTTTGGGCCTTGAAACTATGCTTGACGGCAATACTGTCTTTGGTTTGCAAGTAAAACTTCTGCTTCCTTTTTTAATTAAGGATAACTGTTCTTTAATTTTGTTCTTAGATTTCATGGTAATAATCCTCTGTCAAACAGGGATACTGTTTTGTTTGATCACGAGTGTATACTGTTTTATACTTTGGTCAAGTGTAATGATTCTCCTTTAGAAAGTGACATGTTTATTTAGAGAGATTCGTTTGTTTGTTTATTTTTTGACATGTTTTCTGTGAGAACAGGGGGATTATCATTTGGAGAGTAATTAAACCTTTTACCTTAAAATTGAGCATAATACGATTATTTTTACATTGTTTTATAGGGCCTAAAAAATATTTTCTGATACAAAAACCTGAAAGGCTATTCTTACCCTTTGTATTTCTGCCATTCTGTGATATGTCATCCCATACATATGTGAGAAGGATAAAATTTCTGGCCTGGCATTCTAGCATTAGTTAATTGTGGTTAAGAATACATATGTTCTAAATTCATAGTTTGCCAACTACAAAGGGGACATTCTGGTGGATGCATGACAATGAAATAGAGCTGCGAGGGTAAGTAATCATGTCAAATGACATGAAAAAAACAACAGCAGCAATAATGTGGGGCGGCAGGTAATAAGAAATAGTTTTATTATTTGCTAGTTTCTACTAGCTTTTGCCTGTAGTGACTCAGATCGATTGATAGACTTTTTGTGATGAGATGGCAGTGAGGAGTGTCACTTACCGGTGACAAGGTTGCAGAAGTGATGTAGCAATGTTTGCCAAATCTAAGATATAAACCCGAGTAGGCCTTGGTTATCTAACTTTATAAATTAAGTTTTATCATTTTGCTTTTTTATTTTAGGGAATAAATGTGACTTGGAGTCTTTGAGGGAAGTAGAAGTTTCAGAAGTTGATGCAGTTTGTGACTGTATCCCTGAAATATTATTTTCGATGGAAGTTTCAGCCAAAGGAAATACAAATGTTGAAGAAGCCTTTATTCTTCTAGCCACTGAATTAAAGGTAAATAGTTGTTCTAATGCTTCATATTGAACAAAATGTACTGTGGAACCTTGATTGAGGTTACCTTTAACCATATTGTTCACTTGGAAGAATAGTACCACATTACGAAAAAGTGGGATTTTACAGAAGTGTTTGAAGTTTGCCTATTTAAGTTTATTGTTGCACCGCAAGACTGCCACGATTTCTCTCCAGCGGTAAATATTGAAACTAAAAATCTGACATTTATTCTCAAAGAAATATACGTGAATGGAAGATTTCCAAACAAAAAAAAAAGGAAAAAGAAAAATTTTCGTATTGTGGCACTCTTCCTCCAAATGAACGATATATATTTATGTATGTATTTACTGTAGTTATTTTGCTCTGTTTAAAAAATTTTTTATACTTTCTTCTTATAAAATGAAAAAGGATATTCATAAAAATTCATTAGGTTTCAAGGAATGGCTAGGTCAGTCATTGGCAAATGTAACTTAAGAATCATTCTGGCCCAAACTCAAGTTTATGCTGATGACATTGCCTTGATTGCTTAGATGCATGAAAACAGGAAATCTGGCAAGTTATTTGAAGTCAGCCAAACTTGGAGGAGACCAAGAGGTAGATGCAATGTGATTGGACAAGCCAGGAGAAAGTATCTAAAGTCTAGGAAAGCACTGGGGCAAGAGGTAACACTGGCTTAAGTGGGTTTAAGCTCTACCATGCTTAGAGACAGTACAGAGAAATAAAAATGAGTAGTTGTTAATTTATAAAATCGCATATAAGCTCCAGGACAAAATTAGGGCATCACTTCATTTTTCATAGCATGTGATAGATAAACAACAACCTCTCATATTTTTCTTTAGATATTTATAATAAAAACTATTTTTTGGTAACATGATCAACATTAGAAGGGTAAGTTAGAAAAAATATAAGGAAAAGTCACTTAACAGTTTTAATTTGAAAATTAATCACTAACATGGAATTAATTAGAAAAAATTGTTTACAATTTTAGTGTCTGGTTACACCCCGGCTAGCTTGTTTAACAGCTTCCAGTTGGTTCCACATTGACTGGATGACATGGGCAATATCTTCTAGAGGAATGTTCTCCCATTCTTCGAATAATGTGTTTTGAAGTTCAACAACTGTCGTTGCTCCGTGATTCCGAGCTAAGATATGCCTCTTCAGCATATCCCACATGTGGTATATGGGATTAAGGTCTGGACTTCTTGCAGGAACGGGCAGAAGATTAATGCCTACTTCCAGGAAGTAGGCAGTCATGATAGTAGCGGTATGTGATCTTGCATTGTCTTGGAAATAAAGGAAATTTTCACCAATAGTTGGTCCAAATGGCATTACATATTGCTCCAGGATGTCTGTCACATAACTCTCTCCACTCAGTGAGCTCCTGTTTATTGTGTGTAACTCTCCAAAAGTATGCCAGCCGACACCCTTACAGAACCACCTCCAAACGCTACTCTTAGAGAAATGTTGTAGGGAGAAAACTGCTCTCCATGGCATCTTAGCACCTTTATCCAATCATCTGCAGAATGTAGGGGAAACCATGACTCATCACTGAACAAAACCCCTCTCCAATCAGTGATTATCCAATCTGCATACTGCCGTGAAAATTCAAGTCTGGCTTCTCATTCCTGACTCAATTACTAATACCCGTGCTGGTTAATTCCATTTAATTCTAATATAGATGTAAAAAAACGAGTATAAAATACAAAGTGATGCGCTAATTTTGAGTTTAGTTTAAAAATTTTAAATAGACCTGGTTGAAATTATTAATGTTTATTTATTTAAATAGTATTTTAAACTAGTTTTAATTATTATCTACCAAATTAAGCTAAGTCTGGTAAGCAATCCTAACAGTACAGTTTCTGACTTTGATCTGTTTCAATGATGTATAGTTCTGACAAAAAAGGTTTAAAGGAAAATGTGTAGAATGTGGTGGGTTTACGGGGCTCGCTTGTTGGGGTTTCGATTGGTTCGTCCGGCTGGGTGGAATTTTATCTTGTCACCCTTGGAAGTTCCTCTGAATTCAGTAGTTTGCAGATTGTGGTTTATAATATTATAAGTGATAGCAGGTGTGGTTGATCCACCACAATTTAATCTTGTTCTTATTTGAAGGCAAATATACTTTTTATCTATTTATTTAAGTAGTAATTAGCTTTATCACTTTAATGTTTTATGGAACCATTCTTAACATTTTTAAATCATACTTTTGTTTTCTTGTTTCAACAATTTATTATTTTCAGAGGCGCCATGATAACTTATGCATTGAAGAAAATTCTGAAACTGTTAAACTAAGTGATGGAAAGACTGTCAAAAACTGTAGTAGTTGTAATTTTTGAGCTATTTTTTTTTTAATTGTTGTATTAATACCATTGTTTTACTAATCACGTACTTTAATTTGTAATTGAGAATAAATAAAATTGTACTTTAATTTATTATGTTTCTAATGTTGCTAACGTAATGCTAAATTTGTATTGAAGATATGTTTGTTTCTTATCATTATTTTACCAAACGATCTTTTATGTATTAAGCTTATTCAAATTAAATATTTTTGTATGCAATGATTCAATCACAAACTTACACTTTTATACAAATCACGCCATGATCTATGAAGATTATATATTAATATTTATGAAACAAGATGCTGTTATTTGAATTTTTTAATTGGTCTTAAATAAAGAATCTTATTATTTCAACACAGTCTGTAGTGAATTGTAATGCAAAAATAGGGCATGTTTTATCAGTTCCTGATGTGCTTAAGATGTTAATTGTTAATTTTGTCTAATTATTTATTTTGAAATATAATAGTAATGTTTTAACTAGCTTGTTATAAATTAATATTGAGCTCCTCTTTTTGTATTAAAATTCAATAGTTGGTTTAAAGCACGGGTTAAGTGTGTAGCATTGCAAATGACAAACTAACTTTTTTGGGGCTCGAGTCCCCTAAGAACATCAAATATGTTTGCAAATAAAAAGCAAGTCTGGTCAATGTAGAATATAATGTGAAACTTAGGACTTCAGATGGTTGAGACCATGCAAATATTTTAACTACAAATGAAATAAATTGAAAATATAAACTTCTGTTTGTTTAAAAAAATATAATTTTGTCGGTTAATACAATTTTGAGACTGTATTATCACTCAAATAAATGAGAAGCAGACTCTAATGGCATGAGGAGGAAAATTTTTGAAAAAACTGGGTTTGAAAACTAGCTTGGAAAAAGAATGACGGATGTTCTAATAATTGTCCAAAGGTTGCAGTCTTGAATGAAAAATGAGTGATCTAAGGATACAGATTTGTGAGGTGGGGGGGGGGGGGAGGGTTAGTAGAGGTGTGGTTATATTGATAGATTTGATATTGTTTGGTTGGAATGGATTGACCACTGAAAGTTATTGAGATTATAAATGTATAAATAAAGGTACCACTCATTTTTTCCCTGAGTATGTATGGTCTCCATTTAACTCTATTATCTCAAGTATTGGTAAGGCCCATTATATATGTGTAAAAGACTATTGTAATTTTGTTAATATATTTTTGAGGAAAACTATTAAAAATTAGTATTGTATTCTATTTATATATGATTATTTAAAATTTATCTGAGGGTTATAGGTTCTGTTAATATACAAAGAGAAAAAACTGGCAAAAGGAAAATTGAATTATTACAATATTTTCTATAATTCTTTTAAAACTAAGTCTTTGACAAATTACACTGTTATATTACTAAATTTTTATTTTAGCTAATACTACGGCACGCGACTGGCCAGATTTTTTAAATTCTCTCGTATTTCTCTTCTTTTACTTGATCCGCCACGCGGTCAGTCTTATCCGCGACTATCTCCTCAATCCTTCTTCTCTTGATAAAAATATTCTTCCATTAACTGCTCTCCCATATTACTAATCTCAATCAATTACAAAAATGTTCATTCTTCTACTAATTTCAGCAGAACCACGCTCTCTTCTTTTACATCATCTCATGGTTTTACCAGCTGAACAACCACTAACTCCATCTTGTTTATTATAACCTCCTCTTTTGTTATCTACCCTTTTATTCCTGCTAATTTTTCAAAGTCTTGATAAATTAAATTGACAACATCAAATATCACAACAACATATTATGATTAATGAGGCTGTAACTCTGATTGGTAGTCTATGGCCTCTTGTTTCAGCTTCTCCCAGTTGTTATGGTCCTGTACTGTAGTTAACTTCTAGCATTATTCTGCAATCACTTGCCACCCCATCATTCCAATTCAAATGACATCTTATAGCTATCTTTATTTTTTGCTGATCACCAAGAATTTGTTTTCAGTGGTAGTTTTGTTATTCCTTCTATATGTCCTGATTTATATTTTCTGTATATCATATATTTTCTTTATTTGAGCCTTTCATATGATCTTCTTCCTCATAAATGTGCTCCAAAGCAAGAAACCTTTACCTTTACTGCTTGCCTAGATCTTCCTGTAAATCTAGATCACTGGCCAAATCTAAAAGTTGGACTAACTGCTGACTATTGTGTACTTACAATAATGATACATTTATGGAATAGATTTGAAGAATATGGCTAGTTTTAGGATGGTCCGGAGAAATTATTATTCTATGGTGAAATAGATTTGTATTCAATGGAGATAGGAATCCAACCTTCCAGAGGTTGGAGTCTTGAATGAAAAAGGAGTGATCTAAGGATGGAGATTTGTGAGGGGGGGGAGGGTTAGTAGAAGTGTGGTTATATTGATAGATTTGATATTGTTTTGTTGGTAGGGATTGACCACTGAAAGTTATTGAGATTATAAATGTAGAAATAAAGGTACCGCTCCTTTCTTCCCTGAGTATGTATGGTCTCCGTTTAACTCTATGATCTCAAGTATTGGTAAGGTCCCATTATATATGTGTTAAAGACTATTTATTTATATAGTGGTTTAACTATTTTAGGTATTGAACACCGGATTGTTTATGACGTATGTTCTCTCCAGGTTAATAATCAGTTTAGGATCAGGCAAAGGGTTATTATTGTGAAAGAGCCTTGGGTGACATAGTCATCTATATAATGGGAGAGAGTAGATAAGGGGGTGAGAGTCGACGATGGTATATTTGAACTTTTCTGGGTTTAAATTATTGTTATTGTCTGGCCTATGAACTGTCTGGTCCAGATCCTTCTGAATTTGAATGAATCATCTTTGAGCTCTGGGTGATAAAAGATGAGGTATGTTTGGGTAAGGCCAGCATAAACATGGATGTAGAAGTATTCAATTTTTTTGTGAAGTTAATTGCAAAATTTGGTCGATGAGTTGGGAAATCCTAAAACACAACTTGCAGGTTGGAGAAGAAAGAGTTTTTGTGGACTAGAAGAACTTAAATCATTCAGAAAATAATTACTGGAATCAATGTAACTGCACTACTGTTGAACAACTTATTTTTGATTTTAGATAAAATAATGGATTGTGTCAAAATTTAATAGTGGAATCTAAGAGAAAACAGTAGTGATTGCTGTTCTGTAGTTGATAGTAGATGGTAATTTTGGCTAGGGCAGGTAAAATGGAATAACTGGTGAGATCAGAAGCCTGGCTTAAAGGGATTTAGGCTGTCACCATTTGAAATGTTGCTGAAGGGGCAGGTAAGCAATTTCATATATGAACAATGTGATATTTGTAAATATGATTATTGCAACTAGCAGAGTATTCCTACTCCTATGATGGGATGGAATACTTGCGCCACAGCATCAGGCTGAGCTGTAGACTATGTAGTCTGAGGACTCGAACCCTGCGTTAATCTTAGGCCGGGGGTAGGAAAAAGCTAATCTTTTTGAACATAACTACCCTTTGTATATTAGGGATACCTTTGCTGGTTGAAGGTAAGCCAGTCTCTCAATTAGTGACATACAGTGGATATCTCGTCCAAGTCTTTCTGTGTTTAGTTAGGTTTTCAGCAGCTTTTGTGTGTTTAATATTGGTAAATCTGTGCTAGATGATGAAGGAATACATGCTGCATACATCTGTGTTGCTTTCTTAGTGTTTTAAGGCTTGAGGTGTGAGTAATGAGCAAGTTATTTTAAAGTTGATAGTTTCTTGTTACTCTTGCCGTCCGCCGCACACACATGTGAGCTTCCTTTCACCAACACCCAGTTGTTTGGTGCGGACCCTTACCATGGTACCATCTCGGGTCTCAGACCTCAGTACTTGTTGTTTGGTTAGCTTTCTAACATTAGATTGTTAATTAGATATTACATAAAGTATGAGGAGTGCTGAGAGCATGTGGTCACTGTACAATGGAGGTCACATTGCTCAGAAGTAAGGGCTGGTGACCTTTGAGAGAAGTGAAGAAGAAACCAATTTAATGAGAGGTGAAACATTCCTGTTTACTCATTAATCCCCTCCCTCTGAGATCTCAATAAAATGGTAGAGTTAAACTCGCTGAGTATTACCTTCACAAGGAATAATTATTATATATGTGGTAACAAAGGAGACCTGTGCCTCTCCATTGAACCCAGAGGAGATGACCCGAAACCATTACCCTGCAGAAGGCAAAAAACAGAGATGAGCTAATGGTGGATGTGGCTGATAATATGAAGGAATCGGCTAAGTATTACATACACCAGGTGAACCAAAAGGTAATGGTGTTATTCAATATAGTGTCCTCAATCGGATTAGAAAATGAGAAATACCAGATAATGATGTAGCTAGTCAAAAGCGATGTTAAATCAGCAAACACCACAAAATGCGGTTACAACCAGGTACATCAGATGTAGCGATGTGCCATGGATGTAAAGATGGCGGTAATAGAGGGAAAATCGTTAAGGTAACCACCTTTTCTACCTGAATAGTGGATCCCGCGCCGCCCAGAGGTGATGAAAGCCCCGCTAATGCAATGGGTTCGCAAAGGTAGTGGGAGATTAGTGGATAGATAGAAGAAAAAATTATTCCGGGACAAAGTCTTCTATGAATAACAAAAAAGTACATATTACAATTCGCTTCTGGCAAACAAAAAGAACTATTACTTTAAATATAAGATCGAGTAAAATAAAGTTAAAATCTCTAATACAGAAAATAATTATAATAAAATAAAAGATTGTATGGTAACACTCAGTCAATCAAGTCATAGATGAACCAACATATATAAAACTAAGTGGCGACAGTACACGACTTAATTGCCATAACTGGTCTCATCTGCTGCCAGTCTAGCTTAGACACACCCACACAGACAAGGGGACAAGATAAAAGGAAAAAATCGCATAAACGAGGGAATAAGTACCAGGGAGACCGCGACGAGGCTCCTGAGGGGCAACGGCACTCAGGATATAAAAAAGAAACTACTGTCAGTGGATCTCAACAATGCCTCCAGGATATTTAGAGGAACTTGAAGATATTCAGAAACCGGGGGGGGGGGGACTTCTATTGGACACCTCCAGTATTGACGAGTCAAAACGGATACTGCAGAGTGCAGCACCGCTGGCCTTGAGTCCAGAATGGTACAGAATAAGATGCCAAGGTTGTTCCTGGACGAGGATGTGGAGCACGCTGCCCTACTTAACCCTTCTTCAGACGGGAGTGTCCTCTAGAGGAAATGTAAGTACTCTTGAGATTAAATAAAAAAGCTTTCGTCTTTCCACAATATGGTATTTATTCTCCAAAATAACGTTTTGAACAGCTCTAAGCTATCATTTTCAGTTTACCAATTGGCGGTGTGAACAATTTATAACATTTGAAACAATTTCAATCAATTAAAACTTTGGGGGGTTCCTGGTTTTGAAGCTTCATTGGGGTTAATAGCCGTGGGGAGCAGAGAGAGGAGACAAAAAGCATCGATAGCAATCTTTAGTGGAGTTACGCTGGATTTCTCTTGATCAATTACATCACGATGACAATAGCGGTTTGCAACGCTGGGTGGGAAAGGAAGCTAACAGTCTCCTCCCTCTATCTTCCAGGTGACAGAGGTCTGGCAGGGATGCTCGAGGTCCTTGAGAATTGTTGCAGAAGACTAGAATAAGAAAACTTTATTCACATTTGATTTACAATTCAAATTGTTACTGGATCGTTACTACATGTTCCGGTAAATGTGATAGATGTAGAGGAAATAGGGAGGTATTTATTGGAGCCAATAACAATGCCTGGCACACAACATGGGGTTCCATTCTAACCACGAGGAAATGGATTGTGGTGAGGGAGTTTGTGGGAGCCAGTCAACTGGTAATACTATACAACAGCTGCATTACAAAGAACCCGGGGTCCCAAGACAGTAGCTTAGCTTGATCGACGTCACTATGTCCTAGACCCTCTTTCCGGATGCATGGAGAACAGGTGAATTTACGAAGAGACCAGCAGCGACAGTCAACGACCCAGCACAGCAGTGCACGGTGTACCGTCAGCAGGGTACTGGGCATTCTGCTAGTACTGATATGCATATTCCTCTGTTCCATTGAACTGTCCTATTTGTTCCACACTTCCAGTCAGTCCTATGGGGGACAGTAAAAAAGTCCTGAGAACAATAGTTAATGCCCTTTATTACGTCAGGAAGAAAACCCCTCATAACGATCTTAATATACACTACATTCTTGAACTCATCCCTTCTAAGTTCATGAATTTAATCGAAACCTATCCAACCACCATAATCCCCTAGCACAGTCATTACACTGCGCCACACATTCCTACAATCCTCCTTGGAGACTAAAGTGGCAGTACCCTCGTCACCTGCTATAAATACGTGACAGTGGTAGTCCTGGCATGGGCTATTTCTCAATCATGTCCTGAGCGTCTGTGGCTCTAGCGCTCTTGGGCAGCCTTCACTGGCTCGTATCCGGTGACGTGGCTGATGGAGTAGCGTAGGGGACTTTCCAAGACTCCGCTTCGTCTTTCGCATGCAAGGGGGGTGACAACTATGTGGATTTGGGAGGTCTCTGGGCTGTTTGTAAATACTGTATGAACGAGTGAATGAAGAATTGTAAATATGGTATGAATGAGAACATTGAACACAATTACTTATTGCTCGATAAGGCCGATTGTAATTTTATCACAATAAAGATTTTGATTTGAATAATAAAAAAAAAAAACAAGAAAAACTTCCGATCACTAGACCACGAGTAAACTAATTATTATTGTTGTTATCTGAAATGAATTTTTTAAAAAGGCTTCATCCCGTGAGATTATTTCTTGACTATAACTCTGTCTCGTTCAACGTCGTGTAAGGAGCGCCCATTACAGAGAACACGGCCCAGGGATATGTAATGTGAGAAGTCGGGTGGTCCACATTTAAGGCATTGTTAGAGAGGAAGCTTAGGGGCGAGAAGTGGCCAGCACACTTACACTAAGGGCCTTCGCCTCGTCATTAAGAAACAGAAAACTGGACAAGCCCGAGGCATAGACCAACGCGACGCCGCAGTCGTGTACTCATTGAAGGGGGCTTCTACCATCTTTACTGAGTGCGTTGACCGAGGAACTGGACAAGGGCTGAACATTTTCTGAACCCAAAGGCGCTAATCAGGATCCCACAGTTACCAAGAACTACAGGCTAATCAGTCTACACTAAGTCTTAAGCAAAGTCTTGCAAGGGTTTATGTTTGTCATTGCACCAGGTACTTGATAGAGTGGAGCAAATGAGGCATTAAGGCTCCTGTAAGGGCAGGGGTCCGAGTGATGCCGAGGATAGGAGGAGGGTGACACCATGGAGACTAGCTCCAAGTACTTCATAGTTATGACATATGGTCTCTCCATTGCTTTCAACTGAGTGTAATGGCCAATGGTGAAGATGGAGTTGCAGGAACTGGAGAAACCCAGCAACCTATACAAACTGGCGGGCAGCTGCCTGAACTAACGGAGGGAGACATCAGAAGAGAGTAATACGAGGTGTAGGTCACCGTTGAGCGAGGATGTCCCCAGGATGATATACCCTTTGGAAGCTGCCATCAACAAATACCTCGTGATCCTTAATGATCATGACATCCATCGCAGTGGACTCCCGAGTAGAGGCCGTCAGAAGAGCCTGTGCTAATCAGGTGCCGAGAATAGCACCTCTGTGGGCTTGGGACAGTGCATCCAAGCTGAATAAGACCTGAATTGCCAATATTGCCGGGACAGATACCATATGTCGTCTTCACCTGTGGGACCTTGGAACGAGATAGAGCATAAATGCTCCACTCGTCGATCAATCAATATAGTTTGGAAGAGCCCGACTTACCGTCACTGGCAAATAATTTTCTTCTGATGTCCCTGTTTCCGGAACTTCAGGTCCTTTCTCCTCTTTATTCGGAAGTGAAAGGAGCTGTAGGAAACGGGGGACTTCACCATTTCTAGGAGGACCACCCAAGACGAGCAACCGTGACCAAGGGGGTAACAACGAAATGAAGACATCGTTGTGTGGGGGGTCCAGGTTCTGTCTTTTTTTTTTTTTGAACATTTACTTTTTTGATAAAAGCAGTTTCTAAACAGTTGTTTCTGAATCTTCTCAAGTGTAATTATAAATCATTTACATGAATAGGTTTCAATGAAAAATAACATGCTTTTCTTTTTTACTTATAAAAAATGTCAGTTGAAATCATTAATATTATTAACAATTATGTAACCAAAAAAAACATTTTTCAAAGTTTATAGTTTAAGTCAAAATTTAATTTTTGAACACATTGAATTACCAAAAAAGTTACAAAGTAACAAAAAAATTTTTATAGTGATCAAGTACAAAATATATTTGTTTCACGTTTTAGTAAAATAATTAAGTTAATCCCGTGCTCGACTCGACTGGAGGAGTTAACAAATGTATATAGACAGCTCACAAGTTTTTTTGGAATGTTTACTTTTCATGACAGAACCCATTTCAAAAAGTTATTTTCAAACTTCAATTATAAATGATTTATCAAAACAGTTAAAATTGAACTCATTTGTAAACTAAAGCAACTGTTTTCAACCTTGATTTGCCCACAACCATTTAATAAATAATTAACAAACTCACGTATTTCCCAGACACAAATCGAAACCATCTTTTGTTGTTCCTTCACGGAGCTTTATTTTGCGTATGAATATTAACATGGTATCATTGTTTAAACATTCACAGTATCTATTTAAAATTGTTCCTCATCGGTCTGGAAAATTGTTACGGGTCTGTCTTAGGGCTCGTGCCTCGGTCCTATAATTTTTAAACTGTTTTCAATGATATTACCACTTGTCGGGTCGTCACAAGGGGGGCTCAGTTTATACCTGAGTATCCCCAAAGTGGTGAGGAGACGCCCGCCGCGGGCTAGGGTCACTACAACCTCTTAGCCCCCGTCCGGCGAGCTCCCAGAAAGAGATAGAGCGGGTGGACCTATGTATGGTCTTTTACCCTGGCTGCCGACCTAGTTGGCGGGCAGCTATAATTCGCTTTGATCTGACTCCATAAGATCTTTAGAAGGTGTGTGTGCCCCGACAAAGCACTGTGTTCAGGAGAAGAGGTACAGGGTAGGTTTATAGGTAGTTTATGTGGTCTCGGAATGACCACGAATTCACACTCGGTATCTAAGGGTAGGTGAAAACCGTCCGGATACCAAAGGCGAGTGTGAACCGGAGAGAGGCAGACTAGATTGCCGTGGGAGACACTGCTGGTAAAATTTGCAGGGCCACGGCAACCGTCATCCGCGAGGGAGAGGTCTCTCCCAAGGAGGTGCTAGTTTTAGCGAGACGAAGGCAGAGATTCCCACTAGGAAGGTGTGAGGTCTGACGACGCCGGACTACAACATAGCGAGGTTAGGAAAAAGAGATGCAGAGGTAGTTGAATGAGAAGTCCATGGTTTTGAGTAGAGCAGCAGGCGCCAGTGCAGAGAGAGAGGAGAGAGTAGTGTTCCAAGTGAAGGTCCGATTAGTTATGCAAATTCGTTTTTTTTTTTTTTTTAAATTTCAAAACCTCAAAAAGTAATACAATGAACACAATAATATAATAAAATAATTGAAATACAGATTTCTCCTCGTACTGCGATGCACTGATACATTCGAAGGAGTGCATAAATAATAAATATAATACATTTTGTTTGTGGTAAAAAGTTCATGGTCTCATATACAACACTAGGTGATGAGGCTCACCTTCAGCTTGTACTTACTTGGCGTGGGGGCTTACCGTGATCATTATGCAAATTCGGTCAACTGGCACCCCTTATATAGCCAGCTAGTCGTGGTGGGGGTGAGCCCCCACCAGGCGTTCAGAGAGGAAAAGGGGATGGGCCCCCACTCCTCCCCCTACTCTCACTGACGTCATAATCTTCATTAACATAATGAAAAATAGTTACATATTTTCTGATATTATTTGATGATATAGATACAAAGTATGATACGAGAAGAATTATAGGTCACCCTATAATTATTCGCGATTAAGAGGTGGCCACAACACCACTAAAAGAAACCAAGAAAGCCACCTTCATTACAAGTTCATTTAGGATTGACATAATAATTTAAAATCTACAAAACGCATCCTGACAAACTTTGCGCTTCTCTAAGGCTTGGAGCTTAAAAATAAACATTAATAAAACCTAAATCATAATTTTCACCAAAATGAGACCACATTTTTCTGACACAATCCAACTTAAAAAAGAAGGGATTCCCATTTTCAACACCATAATCTTTGGTACCTAGGAGTACAGGTAGACAAAAAAATAACTTTTACCCAGCATGTAAAATTAAAATCTGAAAAAAAACCCAAGCAACAACGTACATTTGTAATAAGCAATCCGAATATTCTCCAAAAAATAAATAAATTCTGTACAAATCTGTAGTTCGGCTGATATTAATATCATCACTATAAAAACTTACCAAAATTGCTACTTGTTCAAATAAGTGTTTCAGAATCCTAAATAATTACCCTTACAACCCCAGAATTAAAAGGATGCACTTCGAATTAATTATTCATCGACCGATACTCATAAGCTAAATTATTTTTTGACAGTTGCTCTAACTCCATAAATGCACTAACTAAAGAAATAGCAAATTACATCAAATTTGCATCCATAAGAGAATCAAACATATTTTATTAAAATAGTGCAACATGTCATGTTAAAAAATCGATAATCTTACTTATTTTAACGTATTATTATTTCATGTATCATTCACTTTCTATTTAAGTTAATCCTTTCAGTCAAAATTCCTGAGAACAATAGTAAATGCCCCTTATTACGGCATCAACAAAATGCTTCATAACGATCTTAATATACCTTACATTCTCGAATCGAAGGGATGAGCTTCCAAATTTTTTTTCGTAAACCGCAATAGTGAACAGTGTATTGGTGGTCATCCAACACCCCATTATTGTATTGTTGGTATATATACTATTTATACATTCTTTTAATTATATTAAAAAAAATACAAGGTAAATATATAGTTTGATATAATGAATAATAAATATAGGGGAGGCCACAAATCCTTGGATCAACTAGTATGTAAGGATCAATCTGAAAAAGGGATTATATAAATAGGGTACAGATTGGAAGCTGGCTAGTGGCACGCGTATGCCTCTTATCTCCAGGCTCCCACGAGTGCCTTATCGCCTTTCCAACAATTGGCTACCCTAACCAATTATAAGCTAATAGTTTTTTTTGCCCTCTTGCGATCCCTTATTTTTTTTATCCCTAAATAGACATATTGATTAGCATTTGGAAAATTCATATACGGTTTTTATACTGAATTAGTACGTTTATACATGTTTTTTAGGGATTAATTGATTTTCCCCCCTTTGTGGGAACCCAGAAACCTGAGTGTCTGTCATTTAGAGCCTCCCGTTCAAGCTAAGGACAGGAAATCTTACATAGAGGTTCCATTTGACATTGAAAAGAAATTACAAAGATGATAATATATACAAAACCTAAATAAGTGTCATTAATTAATTATTTTGTATTAAAAAAGAAATTTTAATTATCGTATCAAATTATGTCAACGACGGGCTACATGTCCTGTCTAGGAATATCGCGATGTTGACAAATCGTGGCAGTCATATTTGGTGGTGGACCTTAATAAAACGTACTCTTTATGACGTTTTGTTACAAGGAGCGCTATTGGAACATTTACACAGCTCGAAGTGTGGTTTGTGACTGCCTTTTCCATATGCGGCAGAAGGATCCAATACTTCCGACTCCCTGAGACCCGACTGTTTGTACTCCATGAAGAGCGGCGTTTGTAATGTTCAACTTAATGGCATTGGCCCGTTCAGTATTATTCCTATCACATACGAACTAGTTAGCTTCAGGATTGCATTTGAATCAGAGGACATATTGCCATCTGCATTTAGACCAATCTTAAAGTTGTTTCTTTCGACGTGATCACTGTCCAATAAAGGTAGATAGTACAGTTTGTGATGTAATGAAATACACAATGGAAGCTTGTATTTTATTAAATTAGGAATAACTAAAAGAGCTAAATATTTGAGAAATAAAGTTATATTTTGAATCAAATTAACTAAAATTAAATTATACCTTCTGTAATTATATAATGTAATATATATATACATTTACCAATAAAAAATGTTCTATATTATATATTTTTATTGAGGGCGAGGTTTGAGGACATTAATATATAAATAGGGCATGTTCTATTCATTTGAGTCTTGAGGTGAGGGGTAGCGAATAGGTTAATGTAGAATTCATTGATATTAAAAGATGAGCAACAGGCATTGGTGTGGTGGTGCAGCTGGCTGGGCAGCTGACGACACTACCGCAGGCACACGTGACCAAGTGGGTGTGCAAGCGGCAAAGCTCACCCTAATGAAATATTTATATCATACATATGGGCATCAATTTCATGGATCAGTGCTTGTGCTGCCATTGCTCCGCACGGCCTCTCTTCAAGCTGATAAGGGCCCACATACATTTCTTAGCCTTTGCCAATCACATAGATCAATGAGCCCTACCTTATTCTACTCCATACTCCCTTTACCAAGTTCTATGTTTTCAGATTATTAAGGAACATAAAAATGACTAAAATCTCATAAATGAATTATATTCTAACGCGCTTTGTATGGATCATTTGTTCTCAAGCTGAAAAGTTCTCAGTAGTGAGAAAATGTTTCCGTCATGTTTCATACGGATGTAAAATAATTAGTTGATCCAAGGAATAGTTCCCTCGATTTGATGTAATTACGCCAAAATTACAAAAATACAAAGCGTAGCCTTAGTTGGTGTTGAATATCCAGTAGAGTCCTAGCGGAGTCAGCAGTGGGTCCCCATTTTCTAAATAATGGTTAAAAAAATAAAATACACATGCACGTATGGAATTTAACTACATACGTCGATTTATTATTTATTACAACTTACAGCAATGTTATAAATGTTGTGATATTTTATATTAATTAATAAGAATAACGATAATATACTTATTATACTGGTACCCTGTCCCTTAAGAATCAAAATTTATTTAACATAAAATGGGTTCTTGGACACTATCAGTCCCCGCTAGAATTTACAATGTACAAATGCAAATAAAAATTAAATGAAATAAGAAAAGATACAATAAAAAATACATATGAACAAAAAAGACTCAAATATTTATCAGGAATTAAAAATATAAAATGAAATAACTGTAAACCAAAACTACGTGAAGAAAATAACACAAGGATTTGCTAGAAAAATAAAAATAAAATATCTATACACACACACGAAAATTCACAATTCACCATTCACACATATGTACCTAGATTTACTCACAATTAAAATAGATAAATAAAAAATAAAAATACCCTAAGTAGATACCTACTACTGCATATTAGTACCCTATAATTTGTAATTACAATGTTATAAAAATCACCACTCTCATTGGTTAGCCCTTCATGCAAAAACTCGTTTTTTTTTTGTGATAGCAAACAACTTATTACAAATCGTTGAATTATTACAATTAGCTAATAAATACTAGTTTGTTCTTAAAATGTTGACTTTTTATTATCATTATTGTATTAAACTTCAAAATCTCATCAATTGTTCACTCAGCCCCTGTTACCATGGATAAGGGACTCCGCTGTACTTTTAAATTTCTGCGATATCGCCCGCTATCATAAAACAAAGAGACAAACCGACCTATTTTACCTGTATGAAAGTAGAATCTTTCCTTCAGGCTCGGCAATTATATAATCTCGTTACTCATCACTAGTCAATAAAAATACGAAATAATGTAAATTAATTTATGTAATAGCTATATACTTTCTAGATTTAGATTCGTTAGCAGGATTGCAGAACACATAGTATACCATGCAAAATATCAATGCTTGAGTGAATTGTGTGTACACGATGTTAATGATTTTCTATGAACAAAATACATCAAGTCAAACCTGGATAAGTGGTACAAAACTTGTAGTCCCATCATTTTCATCATCAAATAAACTCTTTAACTGGAATGTTTTTCATCTCTATAAGTTGAATCAATTTTCGTGGATATTGCCTCTGAAAGTGGGACAGTATATATATTTACCTCTATAAGTGGAATACACATTGCTAAGAAAATTTGAAGGTGTAGATATGTTTGAGGTTTGTTTTCTTCTGACTAATCCTTAAAATGTAAACATTGAACGTATTGTTACTCTTTGTCTCCCTCCCTCTATTCTCCCCCCCCCCCCTGCCAGTCAGTGAGTTACCGGGTCACCATGTTCTGACAGTTAAAATTGCATATGTGTGCATAAAGGTCAAGGGACGGAATCTCAAAAAACAGTTTGGTGTGTCGAAATCAAAATTGTACCGTTTATTAAATGATAAAACACAGATTGAACGCGAGTGTTCAGAAGATCACGGAAAGATAAAAAGATTTCGTGCTTGTGAATATCTTGAGCTAGAAAAATGCCTCATAATTACTACTACATAACTACATTTTGTTTGGAAACCTTTCTTAGTGGTACGTGGAACCTCAATGACCTGGATAAATACAGCCCTGTATAAGTGGAATACTTCTTTAAGTGGAATTAAAATCCTGCCACCAAGAAATTCCACTTAACCCGGTTTGACTGTATTGTATACGCGGCGTCAAGAACTTTAATTTGATACCCTAAAAAAAATATATATTTTTTTAAAATAACAAATAATTAATGACAATCATGTTTCATGGACATGACATCTCTATGTTTTGAATAGGCGGTTCACAAATACTAAAACAGCCTGACAGTCAATGTTATGTTTTCATACCATGTAATAATCTAGTGACAAGTTGAACTGTAAATAAAATTATTTATTCCAAAATAAAGTTCACGTAATAATTTTGTTGCTTGATAAATACTAGTCGGCGTCCGTTTGGCCTATATGAAGGTTCTTTGGGCTTGATTTAGTTTGACTTTCCGTTGGACTTGTTGCTTCTACTCGTGTCTATGGTGTAGCATTAGTCTGCCTGTCTCCGTTGGTTGGTAGTAGGCAACCCCAATTAATTTTAAACCATTACCATACTTAAACCAAGGCCATGACAAGGATGGGTTAATTTGACTTCTACCACCCGAACAGAAATTTCGAAAGTTTATGATTGGTTAAGTACATCTCACCCTTAAAACTAATTCCGTTTAACAAACCAAAATTAAAAAAAATTAAAATCTTTCAAATAGGAAAAAAAACCATCTGGTTTAATTCCGAAACAAATAATTTAAGAGTTATTATTATAGCTAGTGATCAAATATGACTTATTTAAGCTGACTGAAATTTGAAATGAAAATGTTATAAGAATAATATTATTATAATTAGAAAGCGACATAAATTATTATTATTCTTTTGTTAAGAGCTCATTATAAGGAATTTATTAATTGCACAATTAAATAAAAGTCTAAATACCCTGGGTAAATCAAGTGACGCAATTTGGTGAACGCGATGAAGCACGCCGGGCTGTGGAGGTATCTTGTCGGCCAGTAGTACGTAGAATATGATCCACCTCGAGCTGCAGTGGAGGAAAGGCTTCCGTCTTTATCCGATTCCGTAGAGAAATAGTGTAGTTCTTCCGTCTTTGTTCGATTCCGTAGAAAAATAGTGAAGTTCATCCAGATGATAATAGAAAGGAGAAAACGGCCTCGAAACTGCCGATAACCGATAATTTGATCGGAAAATTAATCGTAATAATTACGATTAATGAGAAATTGAAAATAAAATTACACTTGTGTTAAACTGGAGAATAAACTATAATACGGAATAAACTGTGTGACTGAATAGATGTGTTCAAGACGACAGCCAATTGTCCCCTGACTTGTTAATACCCTTTGCACTCGTTTGTAGGCAAAGGTAAACACCGGTGTACCGGCTAAACGTAAACAATACGAGATACACTTGTTTATCACTCTTCAAGATAACAATAAACATTAGAAATTGAATTTATTCAAACTAAACAAAATTTATTTTTGATTTCATCTAAGAAAACTTTATTAGAAAAGAAATGATTATTTTAATTTTCAATAATAATTGAGCGGCCGAAACAACATCTTTCATTAATATTATAACGGGCTAACGCTTTAAAAAATTAGATTCCTGTATTTAAATTTACGATTACGGCCCATTCGCCTATTCAGTCAGGCATCTTTGATTTTTCACTTTGCACTAATTCTATACGACCTACTCAAACACAGCATTACTTGGTTTCTCGTTGGAAAGAGGATGAAAATGTTTTCTTGCAATACTTTAAAAAGAAGCTTCATCTTGGGAATCAGCCAATTCGCTATGCCATGGTAGAAGAGTGTGAATAATGATTTTGAAGAATTATATCGTTCATAGCCCTGAAGACGCCAGAACAGGCGAAACGTTGACTGGTGGAACATCAAAAATAAACACTTTGAAAGACCCTAAAGCTTTTTTTTTTTAAATATATTTTTTCACTCTTTCGGTGAGTGGAGAAGGTTAACCAAGAAAAGTTGGAACAAGCAAGAGCACGGATGTTTCGCGCGATTGTGGCCAATATAGTTTGAATGAGTCAGCCTTACCATTGCTCGATACGAGGAGAATTACAGGGCCTTCCTCATCTTTGTCCAGAAGTAGAAGGAGCTGCAGGGACCAGCTAACCATCTCACCATCTCTAGGGGAGTGATGTATAGCCTTTTTTTAAGTGCGAAAGATGCACTCCAACAGGAGTGATGTAACTAAGTTACCCCAGAAACATCGCACATATTCACAACATATTGTTAATCACATTGCTATAATTAATAATCGACAGAAATGCTTGCCGGGCAAGAAGAGAATGTTTTTACTTTCAGACAGGTAAAGGACGATCATCTTTCATCGTTCTTTCTCTATGTTCTACAACAGTAGTCATAAAAATGACAATCTCTCTGAAATATTCTCCTGACTGTCACAGTTTCTAATAAAACAAATATGTTTTCGATACATGCTAGACCTTTACGAAAGCCTTTATTATCCATGTTTTTTCATCACATACGAGAAATCTATTCACTAGAAATTATTATTATTATAGTTTTGAGTAATTTTACAGGCGAGTGGTATCCTTAAATTGCTACGGAGAAACAACCACCCTAGAACATATATATTAAAGGAAGTTGTACTTCTTGCTGGCTCAAGATCGGCTTAGATTTCCTCTGAAAATCTGTTACGGAATTTCTGGGTAATCATATGACGCGAGCGGATGCAGGTAAAGATGTAGGCGTGGAATGGACAAAGGCACGAAATGGTACATCAGTGATCAACAGAAACTCGCGGCGTGGATAGAACCTTAGTATGAGTTCCTTATCTCACTCATCTATGATTTCCAGTGCCATTGGCTAGGTAATACAATGGAAAGGAGGCACTCGACTTTTGTAAATAAAACCCAGAGATTTCGAGAAGATTGTCAGCAGTCTTCGGACTAGCCAGTGGCTGTCACTTCCTGCAATGCCACCTTCACAGAATCAAAGTAATGGCCACATCATCGACATTGACGGTGACCAAATAAATATGGTTAAATTATATTACCCTTCCAAGTTCATGAAATTCCATAGAAACCTATCCAACCACCCTAATTCCCTAGCGCAGCCCTTACACTGCACACCTCATCCATATAATCCTCCTTGGAAACTAAAGCGGCAGTGGCCTCGTGGCCTATAAATACGCGACAGTGGGAGTCTTTACAATGGCAAGTTTCTCCAATCATGTCCTGAGCGTTTGTGGCTCTCGCGCTTTTGTTCAGCCTCCACTGGCTCATATTCAGTCAATCATGCGGATTTGGGAGATCTCTGGGCTGTTTGTAAATGCTGTTTGAATGAATAATTGTAAATATGGTACGAATGAGAACATTTATCACAATTACTTACTGCCCAATAAAGCAGATTATAATTTTATCAAGTTCTAGATATTATATTCAACCGGCCGCTCCAAAGAGAAAAAATTCCTAAACCGGAATAGGAAAACGAAAACAATTTTTTCTTTCAATCCTTGCAAAAATACACAACTTAAACATGTCTAGCGTACATACGTCAAAATAATTAAAATATAAAATGAAATATTAATTCCTTTTTAAGAAGTGGAATTCGATCTATATTAAATCCATTGATTTGTAGATCAATTAATTTTATATTAATGAATTTGTTGTTTGTTTAATTGATAGATATAGTAGGCCCTCGGAGATGTGTTCTTAACACGAAGTTCTCAACTCACCTCTCTCGAAGGAATATCATTTTTTTTTTTGCTGTGCTTTGTTTCGTATAAGGCTATGCATTCCTTATTGCTTGACTACGTCAGACATTTTTCATTCCATCAATTGTGTAACATCTCGTAATGAGAGATTGATCTTTTCATATGTTTATACGAAAATAGCTTAATTAAACGAAATTAATGTTTTTACAATACATTATGGTCATTTCCTTGGACAGTAGTCAGCAGTTGTAAAGAATGTTGGTTGGTCTAAAAATCAGCGACCTCGTCATTACTGTTTTTTGTTGTTCCAAACATTGCTGAAGATTAAAAATTGAAGTCGGGAGTAAGAAGTTCTTCTTTCAAACATTCTCTACCGACTATCTGTCAATCTGTCACTTTATATTTCAATATATTAATTTCAGTAATGAAAAAAGGCGTTTTTTTTAGGACGCGTATTCCACAGAACCCCGTATCATGGTCGTTTATTATGTAAAGCGTCTTCCAATAGGGACTTTCAAACTTTAACAGTTGATAACGGCCATATTGTTGAAGATGCATCTGTCGAATTGGCTGTCTTTTATTTAGTCTGTTTTGCCAAATCACCATGGACGGATATAGCGCTAAACAACACGTGCAAATGATAAAATTGTTTTATCAATATGGGTGTTCTGTTCGGGCACTTCGCCCATTTTACGGTCGCCATAACCGTCCTACCGAGAGGACTATTCGCAGTGTGGTGGATATATTTGAGTCCACTGGTTCAGTAAACAAAACAATCAACAATCTGCTGAAAACATCGCCACTATCCATGAGAGTGTGCAGGAGAATCCGAGGCAGTCGATTTCGCGTCGCTCACAAGAACTCGGTCTTTCGCAGACCACAACTTGGTGAATTTTGCGTCATGACTTGGGCCTTTACTTGTACAAAATTCAACTGACCCAGGAGCTGAAGGTAAACGACCATAGACAACGACGTGTGTTCGCTGAATGGGCCCTGGAGCAGTTAGAAACTGACCCTAATTTTCATCGAAAAATCATCTTCAGCGATGAGACCCATTTATGGATGAATGGGTACGTCAACAAACTAAATTGTCGAATTTGGGACGATACCAAGAGCGTCCAATGCATCCCGAAAAAGTCACTGTTTGGTGTGGATTTTGGGCTGGCGGCGTCATTGGTCCATATTTCTTTGAGAACGACGTTGGCCAGGCCATCACCGTCAACGGCGAACGCTATAGGTCGAAGATTACCAACTTCTTTGGCCTGAATTGGATTATATGGACACCAACAACCTGTGGTTTCAACAGGACGGTGCTACGTGCCAAACAGCTCATGTCACATTGGACATTCTGCACGAGTGATTTGAGGGCATGACCATCTCACGTGGAGGTGATGTGAACTGGTTACCGAGATCGTGCGATTTGAGCCCGTTAGGCTTTTTCTTGTGGGGGTTTCTTAAGTCGCAGGTCTATGCGAATAAGCCACAAGTCACAGTGGTCCTCAAAGCTTACATAACCCATGCCTTTGGTCAAATTCAGCCTGATTTATGCGCCAGAGTCATGGAAAATTGGACATTTCGGATGCGCGCCACCCAGTGAAACCGCGGTAGACATTTGCACGATATTATGTTCAATACATAATGGCATTAATAGGCCTTTCAAATGAATAAAAAATTTCGACGATATCTCACACACACTTTGTTTTATTTAAATTTAAAGATAGAAAGCGCTTAATGAATGACCATTTATATAAACAATAATAACCAGGGGAGGAAGGAAATAAAATTTCCTCATTTACACCCTTTTACGATTTCTAAAGACAAGAAGCTCAGATGCTATGGGAGATTTAAATTATGATTTTGATCACAATTAAAAAAGAAACAAAGCTTCTGGACCAAAAAATATAAATTGCCTTATTTTTATGACATATTTAAATGAATTGTTTCAGATAATGGTTTAGCTACAACTTGTTTAATAGTTGAAACGGTGACTTTCAGTGACCGAGTTAATTTAACAAATAATAAATATATTTTTTACTGGATTTCTTGTAACAATTAATTTATGTTTATGAGTTAAATAGCTCTTACACCGCACTCTGCAATCTATAATTCTTTGTCAGATTTCATTGGATATCTTCCAGTTATGAAAGATCGGGGTTTAGGACTGATAGGTGTGCCAACACAGAAGTTTGGAGTGCCCGATTGAGGGAATATGTTATGCCTGAAGGGCCTGACGGTTGTGCGGGCTTGAGGACGTCTGAGCCGTAAAGAATCTGTCGTGGGTAAAAGAGAAAAAAAAAATATGGAAGTATCAAGATTGGAATCCGAGGGCCATGCCAATCTTGTTTTTGTTTTTTTTAAGAGTGGGGCTACTACAGAGGTTTTAATCATCGAAGCGTCAGACACATAAAAACTATAAAACCAACAATCAGACTATTTTTTTTTTACATTTAACCGCTAAAATCAATTATTTGTTGAAAGAAGATAAAGGGCGCAGAAAGCAGGGAATAAATGTCGAGAGATTGTGATCTTTTTGAACACTTTAGAAATGATTATTTTTTTTACCAATAATACTTTAATTTATTCGATAAACTACAGTGGTCGCTGAAAATAGCCTTTTTGACAGTGATAATTAAATATAGATACGTTAAATATTTAATATTGAAAAAAAAAAAAAAATACGAACTTTAAAATATTTCGAACGTCATTAAATATGGGATTTCTATCGTAGGAAACCAAACTCCTTTTTTGAAATATACTTTACTTCCCGTTATTATCCGTTGACAGTAAGATACTAGGACATCTCTAGTTGACCTGAACAAAATATTGTTCAGGGCAATGTTCGTTTGGTCTGTCTGTCTGCGTGATCTACTATAGAGCAACATATGTAAAACGGTGTAAGTATAAAAATACCCTTGTTTATACTGTATATGTTTTTGTAATAAAATTACGGGATGTGGACAAGTTTGTTTACATGAAAGCATGTTATTAATGTCTATGTTTTAACATAAGGTTTGTTTCAACATGAGTCCAACATGACGGAAACATACGCAGTACAGTTGTTCCGTTCCACCTTAAAATTATTAATCGTTGAAAATGTTTATTAGTAGAGGTTATTTTAATTTTTTTAACATATAAATAATTTTTTTCCGGGACATAAAAAAGTGAGTTGTTTTGTAAATTAGCCTTTTGAAAGAGTCAACAATCAGAGATTGGAAAAAAAAACGTTCCAACATGTTCTAAATCCGTGATCAGGTAACCTTCGCGCATGCTCAGTAAATAATGACAAACCAGTTTCAAACTAGTCGTTGATTCTGTGTTGGAACAAACCTACAATGCTATTCTACTGATGTTTTTTTCTGGTTGTGTAGATGTTGCCCGAGAATGGACTGATGTAAGTCCGAAACGCAGAAACCAAAGATTGATTAACAAAGAAATACATTAAAATATATTGCAAAAATAAATGTTTTCGGAATCAATAATAAAAATCGCCGTTTTCAATATATTTTATTTGATCGAAATTTTAGCTATCTATAATGTTTTTAAATTTTTTTAGTATACCATTTTCAGAAAATAGCGTGGTTGAACAAGTAAAAATATTTTTCGGTAAAAGTACCGTGTCACTATTATTCAATAAAGTATTCAGAAATGTCAAACGTCCTTTTTACGAACTTTATTTTTGTGCCTTATATATTATATACATATACAAGTGTACATATGATAAACACCTAACATATAAAATAAGATCATACTACTCTCTCAACCATACCGTGTTTACAATATGCATTTATACAATATGGACTATGCACCTCTAACCTCCCAAAATTCCCTAGTTAATTTAAAAAATGTTATTAGTTAAAAAAAAATATGCTTGAATTGAGAATAAATTATTCCCAGAAATACTGTTCAATGTTCCCTAATTAGTATCTTGGAAAAACCGTTTGGACACGAAATAGAATTCAATTCGGTGGACATAAAGAAAATAATATTAGTAGATAGACATTTACTATGTGAGAATCGGCAGGATGCAGGTGTGTCCTTTACTGACGATCATAAACAAGGGTTTGAGGAACCAGCAATGAACAGTTGTTGGCCTAGAGTAAGGGTTGAAAGCAAAGAAGGCCGTGAAAAAATTGCAAAGTACTTACTAGAAAAGTGTTTGAATCACGGGCCCGATTGGATCCAAGGAGGTGTTAAAAACTACTTTTCAGTTGAAATAAATGTTGCGAAAAACGTTTTCTGAGAAAAAATATGTAAGAACATACCACCCACCTAAGTAAAGGAGAGGTTGGGCGGGGGGTATTGGGCTTAAATAGAAAAGGGGTAGGACCAAATTTTCCAATTTCAAAACGGATTATTCATGAAAGTGGTTCAACATACTTCTTTTGAGCAGTGGAGGAACAGGATCAGCTCCACGAATATTTTGAGCTGCCTACGGTGGATGAATTCTGTCGCCGTAGACAATACATCACCAAACCCCGTGTTTAACACGATTTCCCCCTCTCCGTTTAGCCATCGGTGGTAGAAGGCAGTTGAGGCGGGAAAGCTCTAGGATTAAGTTAGTATGTAAGTTAGGTTTTAGCATAGTAGCAAGGTGAGACCCATAACCTGGTCCTTTTACATTAAATTATTTTTAACAATAAAAAGATAGATGTTAGGTTAATAATAACTGCTTATAATGCATAGATGCAGTACAAGGAGCCATTCACAGATCATTAATATTTTTGTATTTACTCAATTTTTAAAAATATTATACTTAAGGGTTAAGGGGGGGGGATACTCCATCTCACTCTTTTCGCGGAGGAGCCCGTGAACATTTCTCTACTTTTGGGGGTGATTCCTAGAATAGACTTTTAGGATGGAAGACTTGGTTGGAGAGACAGTGATATGTTGAGATCTTGTCCTGAACTTCTCATCTAGGAAGCATAGCTGTGTATTAGTAAGAGTAGATTCTTAATAGTTAGCATATAAGTATTGTGATCATTCATCATTTTCAATTCATGTTATTACCTATTTCATTAAATCTTTTCAAATATTGATTAAATATAGCATATCATAATGAAAAGTTGATTCATATAAAATAAATTCCTTCAATTGACCTCCACGTAAATTTATTAAGATAAATTACTTTGGTTTAGAATAGATTGGGATAATATTTTTATTACAATTGTACGCCAATGCTGTAAACTTAGAATTTGATAACGAAATCAATTCTATTAGTACTTAGAATAATTAAATGGCATCCCTTTAAAATAATATTTTATTTATTCAGCTTGAGCGTAAAGGCGCGGTACTGAGGATACGGTAGGTAAAAGAGACATTCTATATATAGTTCCCTACATTATATATATTTAGATACTTTTGGATACATCAATTTATTGGTATTCATATATGACCAAATACAATACTCCTCATGCACCAAACGCAGTAATCTAACAGCACAACTAATAATTAATAAAACTCTAACGAGCTAACACCCTAAAAAGAGACACCTGCATTTAAAATTTACACTATATGAAAACACAATTTCCAAAAAGCTTTTAGAGTCTCTCTAATTGTTTATTTTTACGACGTATTTCTCAACAGTATTGTTCAGGTTCGTCTACTATGCCATACCGAATTGGTACTCCAAAGTGTATAAAACTGAGGTATCACTTTTCTAGTTGGATTGAGAACAGAAATACTTTTTTAATGCAATTTTTTGAAATAAATTTTCTATATCTTGGAGATTTTATTGATTCGGTACACAATAGTAGAATAATGTGTACAATAGTGTTGAAAATTATACGTTTCATATTCCTGAAGATGCCTGAATAAGCGAAACGTCGTAAAAAAGAGTCTCCAAAGCCTATTTTGAAAAAATTGTTTTTTCACATAGTGTAATTTTCTAATAATTTATAATAAAAAGGTAGGGTCGGAGAGAGTTGGCCAGGAGCGAGCGGAGTGACTGGGGTGAGAAAATTGCCGGCAGCTGAGCGCCTAACACACAGCGTTATCTCGCCGGCACACGCCTCTCCACCCCCACCCCTCCTAGCCCCCTCTCCACCCCCCCAATCCTCACCTAATTTCAACGAAATAAAATAATCTCTGAAACGGGGGAAGGGGTTGTTTCCATTTCGAGGATTAGTCGATATTAACAGGCTAATCCTTTGGATTTTAAAACAGTTTTACTCATTTATCATTAGAGCGCGAGACGAATTAAGTGTCCTTGTTAAGTTTTCTGCTACTTGGTATCTTATCAACGTTCAAGCCCTCAACCACTGGAGCTTCTTAGCAAACGCAGAAAAGTGTAAAAGAAACCCCTAGTTTTTTCTTGTGCGCCTGAATATTTTGGCAATGTATTGCAAATATTATTGTAACATCAATTAAGGACTAAATATATTTTTTTGAAAGGAGTATAAACGAAATAAAGGCCATGGGAATTTAACCTTTTTTTTTCTCTATTGTACTAAAATTACAATCTGCCTTATTAGGCAATAAGTAATTGAGATAAATGTTCTCATTTATACCGTATGCAAATTTAAGGAATAAAAAAAGAGATTGCTGGCCCGGGACCCCGCAATATTTTCCTAAATACTTTTTATTAAACAATTATGAGAAATTCTGGTATTTAAGATTTAAGATATTTAAAATAATTGTTACAATAATGCATAACCTTCTGAAATGTGTCCTTCAAAAAAAAATCAGGACATTAAATCTTATTTTTTTTTTTTTTGATTCATATCTTCTTGTTACAAAATTAATATATGTTACAAAACATAGTTTCTACAAACGGATCTATTTACAATTGGTTCATTATAGATATTTCCTGTAGCTTGGCTACATTTTATACAAATTCTGATTTCTACTGATCTGCATCGTACAAAAGTATAATGATGTACATTATATATTAATGGACTGAATTTATTAAAAGTGATGGGGCTCACCTTATTTATCAAAGACTTAAAACTAACTTACATCTAACAATAAAAACTTAAACTAAATCTTAACCTAATTTTCCCCGACAGTCTGTTGCCATCGATAAGGGAAGTGTGGTGGGGTCCATAATCTTATATAATTTCTGGGCTATGACTTAAAAATCTTAAAACTCCGAGAAACGAGAATGAGCCACATTAGACATCACAAGCTGCTCAACATATCCTGCTTCAAAACTTAATCAAAATAATTTATGAAACTAAAAAAATAAAAATTATTTAAAACCACAGAAATACTGCATTTGTTAGGAAATAAAAAAAAAAATGTTTCAATTCAACAAATAACATTTGATATCCCAGTCAGAAAATTTCTTTTTTCTAACTTCCATATCCGAAAACCCATTAATAGGAGAAATATGCTATTACAGTAGCAAACACGCATTATTTATTTCGTTATTTTTGTCACTTATTATTCGCAGTTTTTTTTTAGGTTTTTCCTACGGTTGAATCTATCCCTTATTAGCTGTTAAAAACATTAGCTGTACAAAATAATGCAGTGTACACATGTATACGGCCTCAGTGACCAAACCATGTAATGTTTCATTGTGTGCCTGGACAAAATTGTAAATTATGTAGGAAATAAATTTGACCATTAAAAAAATGTTAAATATATTAATTAAAATTATTAGAAATGCTCTGATAAAATAATAATATTGCATGATATCTGCAATCAGGAATTATTAGGTGCCAGGTGACATTCACCTGCTTATGTTAACCATTTGTGGCTGTAATTTATTGTTAATTAAATACTAAATAACCAGCTGGAGCCCCTAATTACGTAAAAAAAAAACCAAAAATGTTACAGTGTACGTGATTCACCATAGGAAAAAAGGCGTCTGCTGATGAGCTTCATCACGTCTATTGCCAACAAGCCAATGAGCTTGGTAACATCACAAGGAAGCTGGTACGTTAAAAAAAAAAATTCTCGACTTCAGAAATATGAATATTAGACAGTGAATAGATTTTAAATCTTATCTTATGTTTGAGGAGCAAGTAATATGTTAGGAAAGTCTAAAAAACTTATTAACTATTGTAGCACTTATCATTAGGGATCTTCCGTGAGTTACATAACTACTGTCATGGAATAATTTATTTCTTGTTCTCCACTGCCGGTATGACTGGTTTATGCATTAATTGCTTACACTTGAACACTTATATGAAAAATGTCGAAGACAAATGTATTAAAAATAAGCTACCTATTATTAGAATTAATTCACCCAATGGCAATTCCCTTAAACCCAAGTCTATGTACACATGTTTTGAATCAACCAATGTGATATGCCCCGAGGAGAACGTTTAAAGCCGGTACACATATCCGAGTTTTAAAGGTGCGGTGGCGTATTTAAGGCTTGAAGTAGGTATGATATAAAGCAGTTGTGTAAAAATAATGCCGGCAAAGTTGTGGTTCTGTACGCCCATTCAATAAATAGATGTATCAAGTATCGTCTATTTTGTTTTTTAAAAGTACTTTTTAGTACCTTAGGTAAGATAATTGAACACGTTTTATTCAGTAGACACCCATCGTTGGCAACCGAATCATTAAAATTAAATTTGAGTGTTGAATTTATACTTCTTGTGTACCATCCATTAAATGCACCATCGAAGAATAAATTTTGCATTAAATTTTGAATAAATTTATTTTTTCGAAAATGGTATTTATAGGTACAGTAAGGAATTTTTTATTTGGTAAAACTGTATTGCCAAGTTGCACCCTCCTGCTGCTGTGGTAATTTGGCCATGATACATTGAAATAATTAAAGCCAAATTTTAGTGATTTCTTCTACCGTATTTTGTAAATGCTTCTTTCATTCTTTTCGGTACTATCAAGGCTAAAAAGTCTCTTCCTCCTCCGGTTCAAATCAGCGAATAAAACCGCCAATACTAAAACCCGACTATTTTTTTTTTCCTTTAAGACTAACTTATTACTGTACATAAAGGGACTCCAATCCATCTTGGTCCAACGGTGCCTTCTTGATCAACACCGCCGTCATTACAGCTGCTCAACCTGCATCAGTCATCTGGATATGGTGAAGTGCGGCAGTCACTGTAGCTCCTTCCATTTTTGGACCAAGATGAGGAAGGCCCTATAATTCTCTTCGTTGTCTACCAGAAACGGCAAGTGTGACTCTTCCAAGCTGTACTGGCCAATTGAACGAAGTATCCGTGATCTTGCTTGTTCCAAGGCTTGACAGGTGAGCACGACATGCTCTGCGGTATCTCTGGCCCCGCAATGTGGGCAACTGGGGTCCGCAGAACTTTTTTACTCGTATCCTGCTTTTAAGATTCCAACCATCCAACCTGTATATCCTCACAGCTGCTTATTTTCTTATCTGTCCCACAAACCTTTGGACCTCTATTCCCATCAGTATTCGTTGTTTATCAAATCTTCAAATCTAGGCTTCAGCAGTTCTGAACGGAATGTTCGGCAGGGGTCTAGAAATTTCTGTCCTTTTTCTTATACAACTCATGGCCTAGAAAAAAACCAAAAACAGTTCGTGACTTTAGTGATCCGTGACCGGAAATTACTATTTTACTTGGTCGACAACTGAAAAACTTTTGAATGTTTATTGTGTACGGCATAATGCGAGGTTCAGATGGATTGAATCCTTTTTAAAAAACTACATACAAACGGACATAGACTCTACACATAGCCTGGACATGTTCGGAGGTAGAGCTTCTCCCATCGTCCTCGGCATTCGTATGAGTCCAAACGTGAACTGAACCTTGGTCCAAGTTCAAATTTAACGATACTCAGTTGTATATGTAAAAATATTTTAATAATATGAAATGGCTGGTTATCCACTAAATTAAAATATAGTAGAAAGTTGACAAAAAGAATAATGTCAATTTTTATTTATTTATAGACCACCTCCATGGTGATTTTTAGAGTTTTGTTGATTTGTTTTTTTTAATTCCTGTTTTCAGCCGTCTAGTCTTTGTTAGTTGTATACATGCAATTTTATTGAAGGTCTCCTTTGATTTAAGAAAGAGACAAACAATTTAGCCATCTTCATAAAAAATGAATATGTTTCTTTAATTAATTAATTTATTACTTAGTGTTATCCTTATTATGGTATTAAATAAGGTATCAAATTAAAGAGATTGACGTCCTGATTGATAATATGAACTGTATTTTAGTGTAATATTACTGTGAAAATTCATTGAAACTGCCAATAAAATGGTTTTAGCGACAGTAATTGCAGTTTTAGCAACAATATCCTACAGTTCAAATTATCGGTCTACTCCTGGAACAGAGAGTACAGAGATTAGAGAACCTACAGAATGTTATCAGTAATGTCATTGCCTTTAAACGTCTTTCATCATTCCTCCTTCATTACTTTTCATTCCAAATGATCGTGTAAAGTTACTATTACTTTCATCAGTAGGTTGAAAAGTAATGAAAGAGTAGTGATGAAAGACTTTTAAAGGCAATGACATTACAGATAATGACATAACACTGATCGTGCAAGGTCCATTTAATAATTCATAATTCACCTTATTATTACTACTTATTTATTTCCTATTTTAGTACATTCTGAAATCTTTCACGATATTTTCTTCGTTGTTTTAATTCTTGTTTTCTCTGTTGGAATCGTCATTTTCCTCTACACATTTATGTTTTTTGTTTCAATATCATGTTGTTGGTCCATTTTAGTCCTTAGATATTTAGATAGACCTTTGATAATTATTTTTATTTTTTTTGTCAGCTAGATATTTTTACTTGTTCCTATTGTTTATTCTTAAGAGACAATGTCCCAGAATAAAGTTTTTTTTTAATTTAATTTTATATATCATCAATCAATTAAATACTTTTTAAAGCGAGTTTTTAGTTTCAGAACGACTTCACTTGTGACGATTTGGGAATAGTTTGTATTTTTGACAATATAATAAACAGATGAAGGTCGAACCAGAGCTTGTTATATGTGATTTCGCCAGTGTATTCATTAACTCTAACCTGACAACACCTGACATAATGAATTAATTCCAGGAAAACACTATCGGAAAGGGGTCATGAAAAATCGATGGGACTATATGTGGGAGGTCCTGTAGTGGATTAAGTTGCCTATCCCTGCCATTTGGACCAATGGGATGCAGGTGGGCGTGGCTAAGGGTTGAGCATGCTCCCCTGTGTAAGTGCAGCAACAGATAGCTTCGACAGTGGGGCCCTGATGGTAAGTCAACTGCTTCCTTCACCCTCAGTTCTAACATTATCAGTAAACGTGACAAGTGAAAAAGTTTTATAATAAACAGTTTTGTCTTCACTTCTCTTCGGCATAATTAATCTTTTGTACATCGTCATAGATGGATTTTGCTGTGTTGATAAACACAGGCCTGTTGTGATAATTGCCGATGCTGGAGAAAGGCTTTACGTTCCAAAAGGTACGGGGTGATTTTTTGTGGGTTTTCTTATGAGATGCTAGGTAATTATCAAATCAACCTGAAATTAGTAATGTAATGAATATGTAATTTTTAATAGCTACCGGATTACTTTGTATTGTTTCGCGCCAGATTTAATTCTGAACCTAAGTTAGTAGGGAAAGTTATAATTATTAATTTAATCAATACTTTTTAATTGTCCCTAATTACCACCTAATTAAAAATATCGACCATATTATCAAATGATGCGCTTTTATAGGGATGTCTTATATAACCACTTACCATTATGTCATGGGAATTATATTGCTGGGTAATTATCACCTGGGGACACACGTTTCACCATTTTACAATGGGTTAATATAGAATATTCTAAAATGTTTCAAATCATTGCTCAAAAGCTATTTTAGATTTAACTATCTTGTTTTCGCCATGTTTAATACACCTTATACAGTATAGTAAAAAAAAAGGCTAAAGATATTAAAACAATAAATAATAATAATAAAAACGTTCTTAACCATGGTGTAAATAAGATATCTAAAAAAGCTTTTGAGCAAAGAGTTGAACAATTTTAGAATTTAAGAAACAAGACCGTTTTTTTTTCACTTATTTTCAAACATTATATATTAACCCATTGTAAAATGGTGAAGTATGTGTCCCCATATATAATTTACAATAAGTGGCATCTTGTTCTATATGAACCTTTAAATTATTTCTCAGGTGATAATTACCCAGCAATATAATTCCCATGACACTAAGGTAAGTGGTTATTATTATTATTATGGTATTATTATTACTATTATGGTATTAATTACTACAATAAAAAAAAATGTATAAAATAAAGTTTTTAATGTCCTTGGATCCGATTTCTGTAGGTTTTCTTCAGTCAATATTTTAGCTGTTTACAATTTATCGACGAAAAAGCGATTTTCAGAGACAGAGAGACGATTTAGCGAATATAACGAATAATTTTGTATGAAAAATACCAGTTAGTTTTTTCACAATCAGTATTTTAGAAACCCAGGTGATCGCAACGTACCATCTCTGGACATTTTTTATTTACTTTATAATTTTTCTATTCCGTTTGTATGCACTATAAAAAATATGATTTACTTCATGATTTATGTAAAACAACATGTTTGAAATAATGAAAAATAAATCATGAAGCCACATTCAGGATACCATGCATTGACATTTCGTATAGTTTATTTATTTTTAAAGCTTTTATTTGAGTATATGTGACTATATTATTATCAATTACTAGTTATCTGTTTTGTCTCAGTGAATATTATAATAGTCTGTATATCAATTAAAACTAAACCATTTTTTTTCAACATTGTTTATAGACTTCATTTTGAATTACCACTGATTATTTGTAGCGGTTTTGTACGGTACCTAAATTTAAAAAAAAAAATGATTCTATAGTTATAAAATACAATAAAAACAACAACTGTATTTACTCCTTTCTAATAACGTAACCACCAATCGTACTACTGTAGAAAGTCTGAGCTTTCTTAGAAATTAAGCAATTTAAGTTTAAACTTTAAATTTAAGCACATTACAATTTACGCGAATCACGTCTATCAGTGTAATTTATAAATTTCCATTTTTGTAAACCTGTTAGTGTAACATTATAGATAGATGCTTATTGACTCAAATTGCTAGACTAATACAATTTACTGTATTTCGGTTACAAGAGACTTCTTCCTAGTTAGAAATCTAATAAAACAACCCAAATAATCAGGTGATCATTTGATGACAAGACACCTGGAATCTGGAAAACTGAACATCACCACTGCCTGAAAAAAAAAATTAGAATAGAATAAACTAGGATAGAATAATTAGAAAATAAATAGAATCACAACCATGAAGAATCACATACATATATTAAAAAACATTTTGAACGAGGAAGTCCCCTTGAACTTTTAAGCATAACTTAAAAATAAAGTATGCATATACTTCGGCGTAACCTATTTTGGCTAATTTCTGTATATGGACCGTTTATTTTGAAAGCGGTATAAGTCCATGTTTTCTCCTTTCGAGATATTAAAAGGTCGAACAAGGTACCGAAATCAAATTACGAATTCCCCAACTAATTAACTGACACGGAGGAACTGAAAACTATTTGCCCAGTTTAAAACTGACTGATAACAGGAAATGCCCTTGTTACAACTGTACAGAACAGACATACTACCATTTACTATTTCACTGTAGACCATTGGACGAACCAAGACAAAAGGTAATTATTAGGCGGCACATGGCATATTAGGCATATTGAAACCACAATCAATGATTACCTTAAAGAGTTATACGCATTTGTTGACCTCATAGGATACAGCGATATTCCTGATCATATACAAATATATAGTATGAATGAGAACGTTGACCAAAATTACTTCCCAATTAATTATACCCAATTATAACTCAATTACTTACCAAAATTATTTCCCAATAAAATAGATTGTAATTTTATCACAATTTTTAAATAAAAAAAAAAGGCACAGTAACGACTTTGTTGTTTTTTTTGTTTATTATTCATTATTTAAGTATTAGGTTATTTTTTGTTACGAGTTTTTTTGTACGTTGTATTTTTTAATTGTATTAATTCTTGTTTTTTTCTTATATTTCTTTCAATGTACTACCGTATCATTTATATTCTTATTTGAAAATTCTAAATTTGCTTAAATTATCATATATGTAGTGTTTAATAGATGGAGTATATAGTTCTAATAAAGGTATTTAACAAAAATAATAATAATAACAGGTTCAATTTACTTTTTATTGTCATTAGCGAGTTTAGTAATTTTCCTTCCCACTTTCTTTCCCAAATAATCATCAAATGATTATAATCAGGTGATTTTGAGGACAGGTCACCGAGTGGGTTTATCAAACTGTTATGAGATGTATAATTAACTTGCTCCACAGTATTAAGGGTTTAATCACGTAAAAAAAAAATATTTAATTTGCAAAATCCCTGGGTAAATCCATACATTTTCCATCAATAACATTCACGAAACAGCTTTGTGGACTACACCTGAAGTGTATTTAAGTATAACATTCCTCAACCTCAACTGCATGGGTTCAAGAAAGAAGGGAGGAAGTAAGTCACTAGACAAAACATTTGGGAAAACGTGAAAAACTTCAGGGTCCATGATTAGGTCTAAATGATGCAAAAAAAAAAAAAAACATCAGGCTTATAATAGACCTTGATTTAAACGTGTCAGATTGATTTTTGTCCGATCATATCGTCAAATTTTTATGAATTTTCACAATGCGTAGACTGATGCAGATTTTCTATAGACGAGTTGAAGATGCCGAATGTGAATGCGTTAGGATCAAGAAAAGTTCATCTCTTTGCGCGAATACTTCATTTAACACCAAAAAAAAAATTAAAAAGAATATAATTAAAAATGTAAAGTGGGTATACTAATTCTATGATGATTCTCTAAACGCGTCACTCTATAGTTGGCCATTGAAGTCAGCTCTAGGATAAATTTCTTATATTTTTCTCGTATGTGTTCAAATTTTTTTTTCAAATCTTATATCTTATTTTGGCTGTTCTTACATAAAAATTCCTCATCCCCACCGAAATTATCCCGGAAGGAGAGTACGGTCTGATTGCTTTTTAACATCAATTCACCTTCAAAACATATATCGATAAAGCGAAGGACTAAAGACCTTACATGACCCCATTCAAGTACTTCTCAACCAATTTTCACAGTGGTTTTATTTTATTTTTTATTTTTTCGAGGTTTTCATAAAAAAAAAAATTCCTTCCATTTGAAAATATTAAATTTTTAATTAAAATTTATACATTTTAGGGTTATTTGAATTGATAATTTTTATTCCAAGTAGTGTGTTCTGGTTCATATTCTTAGTAATGGCTTTTTTTTTTGTAATATCCCCTTTATTATAGCCATCTTATCTCAAAGGCTTTTAGGCATTTATATATTAGAAATGTAATTTAACAATTGAAAAGCACAAGTGTTTGGTTTTTCTCTCATTTCTTTTGAAAACAATTTAGTGTACGAGTATATCCTTAAACGGCTTTATTAAGTGGCACGAATGTCCTCTGTAGCTTCATGATGATTTTTGGTATTACGCATTTCAGAGAGAAAAAAAAAACCGTTCAATGATAAAATATCTTCGTTCTGGGACTTGTCCTCCAAGAATAAGAACAATGCTGAAATATATCCACAGGATCGACAATGAATTTGGTGTAATGAACCTTAAAATATTAGATAAAATACATGAGAATAAATCAAATTAAAAATAGCTCTACTGAATGTTTTATACGCCAAACAAAATTTTGAAGGACTACTTATCCTGGTAGGAAGATTATAGTCTAACTAGATTCAGCCAGGTTGAAGTTAAAAATTCCATTGAAATAAAGCATGAGATTTGAAAACTCGAAGTTTTGAAGGGAAAGTAAATTGCTAGTGGTATTGAGTTCCAAAGGATGAAGGCACGAATAAGAAAGACACAATCGGAGAAAACTGATCAGTGGGCAGCTGATTTGTGGTCTGAATGGGGGAACTGGTTGTGAATTTCAATTTGGGAGTTTTATGTAAGCATGAAGGAGTTCTAGAGAAGGGATTTCATCTGATGGTAGGGAATTACCTGTCCAATTCTGAAAATATATTTAGTATCAGTCAACATGAATACCTCACTGCAATAACAAGTATCGTTAATGTAAAAGACATCCAGTTCGCGTGTATAATAACGAATGCCCCCTTAGTTGTTTAATTTATATCAGCCTAAATAGTCGATCTAATTATTAAAGATATCACAAAACTAGTGATCAGAAACGATGAAAGAATATTTATACAATTAATACACCCAGCAAAACAAACACTTATCTTGAACATACATCCTCATGACAGAAGTCTTTCCAGTTTTTCCATCACTGGTACAAAACCCATCCTTCTCCGAGTAATGTTTTATACTGCGGGTCGTGTATTATTTTGTCCCCACAGACTCCTGCAAATCTGTTTCACGGGTTTAGGAGCCCACTGCCTTCTTGTTGACACAGCAATAGTTCTATCTAATCGTTATCCAGCACTATTAATTGATATAATAAAATAATATAAATAAATCATATAAAAAGAGATTATACACAATTCCATTCACTCAATCTGTACAGTTCACCCTTATATCAACATTCATACAATATGTACAATCAACATTCCTTTTAATTATAATGTAACAATAGGGTATGTTTATTGATCTCTTCTCAGTGGTGTGGATAAATGGTTCCTGTTTGTTAATGTATTGAGGATAGCGTCTCTCGGTTGAGTTTGTGTGAACTCTGTGACATTGTTTATTCTAACGGTGATTTGTTGTTGTAATATTTTTTTTGCAATTAAATTTCTCTAACGTATGCTGTTTGTGTTCTGAATTAAACCACATGTATTTTTAAAACTTGTATATTTTTCTATTTGTAATTGTGTAAGGAAAATCTCTTATTGAAACCACATTCATCCGAGTAGCATAAATATCTTAACATAAATTGTATTTCTAAGATCGATTACCGCTTAAATTCTTTTATATAGATCCAACCAGAACATTCAGTATCAGCTGTAGATTAAGGTATGGATTTTATATTTCATTGTAAATAATCTTTCTTTCAAAATTTCTAGGAAAATTCATTAGGCGTAATTAATAACATAGAAGTAATATAATCAAAAGTATAATTTTGATTAGTCCCAATTTCGGTTATCGATATTTGGATTTTTCCGAAGCATAATGTTTTAGCTGAATTTACAATTGATATTTTCGAAACCAAGAGTATGGAATTATAATTTAGATGTTTTCTTGTTATTTCATAAGTTTATACTTGCAAAAAAACAACAATAAAAACATCAATTGAATAATTTTTTTCCGTTGATTTTTACAGTGACTGTTATAGTTTATGCCTTTTTTAGGATATTCATTGGTGACAACAAGAAAACCAAAAAGTTCCATTTTCCGGGACGCGAAGAGTTTTTGGAGGGAAGTTTCTCTCGGATAATCCCTTACTCTACTCGATGAAAATAGATTCGGTAGGTGTTTTGAGAAAGTAAGGTGCAATAATTTTTTTTTTTTGAGTTTAGGTATCACTTCCAATCCACTCATGTCTTATTAAGTGGATTTGATGTCATAAGTGTGTATGGTAGTGATTTCTGATAAATAAATCACTCAAGAATTAAACTATATTTTTTTGCAGTGATATATTTGATTAGTAAGTGTATATTAATTTAAATAATTTATACCTGAATTTTTAATTCGTATTCAAAACTTGTTTTATTGGTCTAAAAATGCTGTGAGGTTTCAGCCCTTACTGTTTACTTTACTTAATATTTTCTTCGGGTCGGTGCATGACTTTCTCCAACCCTATTAAAATAATAATATATTGATGTTTTATCGTAGGTTAAGATAAGCTTTAATTACGCATATTAGTACCACATATGTATTAGCAACAAACACTATAAATATAAGCTATGGACAATCTTTTGCTGGATAACTTTAACTGTTTTTATGTTTCCAAGATATAAATTAATAATATTTCCAGAGTAAATAATAGCTTCCAAATAAATAGTACATATAAAGTACAATTTAGACTTGGAAATAGTATCGTATTATTTTCTTGTGGGATGTGTAAGCCTTCTTTCTGGACAAGTATGTCATCAACCCGTAACTATTCGGTTGCATGTATTGTATTCCAGTTTCCATGTATTGTAATTATGCTATTTTCTTCGCTTCTGTGTTTTGCATGGCTTACATCTCCTCCCCTCCCTTAAATTACTATACGGCTGGTTTCCCGTAACATAAAAATATGTAAACATCATTACACTCAGACGATACAGCAGCTTACGGACCACCACTTGACACAACAGGACATCACTATCAACAGATTACTGTAAGGTCGCCGATTTAAATAAAACTTTTTCTTGATACGTGGTTCAAAAATATCTTACACGTGTCCGAGCGTTCATGCCAGTGCACCCTAGGTACCGAGAAAAAAACAAAAGTATTATATAAAAACTCCATTTGTTGATCATCGTTTCTGTATTTCTTATAGGCGTTAAATAATGTTATCATGTACACTTAAATTTTTTTTTTTCATGAGAAATCAAATACGAAAATTTACGGCAATAAAAAAATAAAGCTGTTTCACTGGGCAGGGGGAGCAAAATTTGTTTGTCATTTTTTTATACCACACAAACCTTTATAACTATTATAAATTTTGTCCATATGTAATGTTCTTACCAGCGTTGTAAAGATTAATTTCTTCTCTTTCCAAATAAGTCAACGTCAATTTCGTTTAAAGTATTCAGAGTACAACCTCGAGTATCCGGGTTTTTTTAATGACTCATGATGTTTTCAATGATTGTATCTCAGACAAATTTATTTCCAAATGTCCGCGAATTTCAGTGTGATAAAAAAATTACTGGTGAGACTCTTCTTTTATAGAACAATGTGCCATCTTAACCACCTGAATTCTATTTTAAAAACAGATGACGGACAAATATTCGTCTACTATCTACCACCTAATCTAACTTCGTCAATTCAGCCCATGGATTAAGGTGTGATGGCCAGTTTAAAACGAAGGTGCAGAAAGACTCTTCAACATATATACGCACAAAGTAGGAGCCTCATACTCCAATTGTGAGGTAGCGGCGTATGCGGACGACATAGGAGTCTACAGCACCAGCCTCAACCCAGCGAAAGCACTAAAGGCTGCAGAGGGCGACAGTCAGGTAATCGCTGACAGACTACGGCCATCAGCATCCAGGTGAACCCGGCCAAGACACAAGGGATCGTTTTCTCGTTCCAGTACGGTAAAAGAAAGCTCTCAACCAGTTTCAACATAGACGGGACTGACTGCAATCTCGCCAATAACATATGCTACCTAGGAATTAACCTAGCTAGGCATCTGACAGAAGAAACTGAAAAGAGTACGTAAGACTTACTACTCTCTCTGGCACCTCATCTCCAACCCATCTATATCCCTGAGGCTGAAACTGCTCATATATCAGAGCGTCCTGAGGCGAGCACTGCTGTTTGAAACTCTGCTTTTCCGTTTTCTCCACATCATCACCATAAATCAGCTCCAGCAGTTCCAGAATAAGATTCCACGCTCGGCACTGTGGCACACCCCTTTCAGAGAGATAAAGGCTCCCGACATCCATAATAAGTTTGAGGTCCCCACCATCACAGAAGCCATAAGAAGACGACACATCAAGTTCTTCGACTCGATGAGGCACTGCCAGAATCCTCTCTTCCGTGACCTGCAATCCCCACCGCTACCAGCTAGATGGCAACTCAGTAGGTCTGGGAAAGCAGACAAGCTGGTGGACATTACGGCCCTTGGCCAATCAACAAGCCCATGACGGGGACTCCACTGAACGCTACCCAACCCTGAAACAGTCAGAACTACATCCCTAGACAGACTCTAGGCTCAACCTTTAGTGGACTCTCACCACGGTACGGAGATATATACACCTCAGCCAAAGTCTACCACACTCCTCAATTCCTTCACCCAATTTTTAAATAGGTCCCTCCTAGTAAAAGGATCCCTTAATCCTATAAATTCCGTTTTATTTTATTTTTGTCCCATATCCTTTTTTTCAAATTTTGAGAGCTTTGATAAAAAAAAAAAAACAAAAAAACTTTTCTTTTTTATTTGTCAAGAATCGTTTTATCCTGGAAGAAAACTGCGCAAAATCCATGAAGGAGACGTGGATGACAAAATATTTCATTTTCGCTGTTTCTGAAGCAGGTAAAAGATTGCCTTCAGAAACACTGCAACTTGCATGGAGGAAAGCTTTAGAATTCGATGGGGAAATCAGAGAGAAAAATTGTCCTGATGGTGACCAAAACGACAATAAAAGATTTCTTCAAATACGAATAGTAGAAACAATTTCTGATTTCAATAAAGAAGACAAAGACGTTGTGGTTCAGTGGGTGGCTCATGACAAGAATGATAAAGGGCGCAAACAGCTCACTGATGACGAAATAGTTGGCACTAATTTGCGAAGCAAGCCAAAGTGATAATTTGGTCATTGATGCGGATTCATTTGATTCGATCATAGAAAAAAAGTGAGAACAGATCAGCCAGCTTATCGCCTATTCTGAAGATAGAAATTCTGTACATAGAAAAATTATAGCTTAAGAAGCATAAGAACAGAGTATAGAAAAACAAAATTTGAGAGTAAAAAAAAAAAAAAAACTGATAACAGACTACAACATTTTTTTAATTTAGTTGGATATGAATTTATTTTTTTTATTTGTATGTACTTTTTGAAAATTAAGATATATTTGTTATATCGGTGTTTTTTGTGTATTTACATAAGTTACATCAACGTGTTTCTTGATTATCCGGGAATACTCTCCCCATCTTTACCTTGGATGATCGAAGTTGTACTGTAAAGTAAGAAAATAGTGCTGAAATAAACAGAAAACCGAAAATGTTTTATTTTATATATGTGTATTTAATTTCATTATGGAGTCCTTGAAGGTGCCATTACATGTAACCTCTAGATGATTGTGAAGTTTGATGCGTGAAGTCTTAGAGTTTTAGGGCCATTTTCGTGGTTTTAAAACTAAACACGAAGGTTGTCAACATTTTGAACCAAAACATTTAATATCTCCAAATTTTGTATTCATGTTAAAGACGAACATCGACTTTGTTTCTTGCTTAGTAAATATTTCCCCTACTTTGTTGGCTCTTTCTTTGTTAAAAAAATTACATATATTTACACGGTTTATAATCTATTACAGTTAGGGAATCCAAAAAGTGTTGGTTAATAAAATGAGATACGTTTTACTGATTCGATCCTGAAAAAAAAATGTATACGTTCACAAAAAATTAGCACATCAGATTTAAATTTTATAAATTTAATTCTATGTAAATACACTGGATGATGCCAAGAACTTGAAAAAAATGATTTTTTAGCCCGATGAATTTTTCCTTCCGACTTTTATATATCGGACAATTTAGTTTTTTTAAATAACAGTGTTTGATTTGATTTTAAAATATAGATTGAGAGGTTGGCAATATGGTGGAATTGTTTCAACCGTTGGCGTGAAATAGCCGTTCTCATTTCGTAATAATTTTTTTTACAGGGTGTAATCCTTTCCCCCTTTTCAAAAACCAAGAACTACATAAATTAGAACATAAATTAAAATTTTGGGCACAAAAAATATAACAACAATACTGTACCTCTAGAAATATATTTAGCCATAGTACACTCACGCTTTTAAATTTTAAAACTTTTCTATTTATATTTTATTACGTTTTGTATTTATACTTCCATTATAAGATCTATATGTGAAAAATTACAATTTGCTTTTCACATATTCTTTTTTCACGTCATTATTTGGGATGAAATGATTCATTCATACTTATGTACAATTCACATTCATAGAATATATACATATACGTTCTACCCAAGAGGCCCCTACTCCCAAGGCAAGCAAGCCGTTGGAAGGGCCGAAAGCATCAGAAGTCACACGCCTCCCTCTCCAACCGATACGCCTTATGTGGCGAAGTCCAGAAAGATCAGGAGAAGAATGGGGATGATGACCAGTACCAGGACCCAATGGCTTACATTTCTATTTACGATATTACATTTAAACTTACTTTTTTTTTTATCATATCGTTACTAAAAACGTATTATTAAAAGTTGAGCTCCTTCCAGGTTGTGACTACATGTACTGTGTGTGACAGCCTCTGATCGGGAGCATGGAGTGGGAAGAAGGGCGGCGAGGACTGGGAGACAGTGAAGACGACCTCTTGTCGGACGACCTGTCGCTGGTGGACTCAGACGACGACAGCCAGCCCCCAGGACAACAGCGGAAGATATTCACCAACAGCAGGGAGCGGTGGAGACAGCAGAACGTCAGCGGGGCTTTCGGTGAGCTGAGGAAGCTAGTGCCCACACACCCGCCAGATAAGAAGCTGTCTAAGAACGAGATCCTTCGGATGGCCATCAGGTATTATTTTAACATTGACTACCTTTTATGGGAGGGAAAACGCCTAGACAAAAATCGTAGCGTGGAGAGTCCCACGCACTTAAGCGAGATTAGTTGATTTAATGGAAATGTCATCAGAACAGAATGATTGTAAAATAAGTCGGGGAATCGGTTTATGCGCCAACAATTATTTTATTTTCATTTCTTTACAATATTCCTCAAATTTCAGTGCATATAAAATTTTAAAAATAAAACTTATTCCAGTAGTGTACCTAAGGGGACTAGGAATTTTTTTCATATTTTTGTCTAAATTATATCTAAAAATAAAAGTAAACAGTATAATAATGTTGTAATAAAAAGCATCAATGGTCATAATGAGTATGACATTTTAAAAAAAATGCGAGCTTCCTCCGGAGGCCCGACTCGATGTCGACAATTTTAAGCTTAATCAATTAAAAATAAAACCCGTGCACCGCAAATACAAGTATTTGGGTGGGGGGGGGGGGGGCACTTTAGTGGATGGGCCTGCAGCTAAGCCAAACTAAGCCGACTTCAAACTTCTCATCAGATGTGCGTGTTGGCGATTGCCATCCAACTGTTCACCCTTGGCTGCTACGGCGCTGTTCCGGGTAAGATAGGATCCTTCTGGCAACAGATAAAATTTTTTATGAATACATTTTACTTATAAAAAAAAAATAAAAAAAAATAAAGCAGTTTATAAAAACTAGTAGGAACTGTTGAAAATCAACATATTTTCTCTTAAAGGGAATGTACAATCAATTAAAATCCCATTCGTAACGTAGCTTCTCCCCTTTTCAACTTCTTGCTATTTTAAAAATAATAACAGGATCAATTTGGCTTGATACTCTTTTAAATGTTGAACATACAATAGCAGTAACTCCATGGAATAGTCCCTCCTCTAGTGAATCAACTGAAATACTAATTGAACATGCAAACCCAGGGCATGGTCCAACCCTCTAGAAAATATACAAAGAATAATTTTTATTTAATATTGGGCCTAGACAATTAACCCTAAATAGCAGATATTCCAGAGGTTGGGGAGAGGAGCGTTTCACAATCGAAAGCTGATCTCTTCCCCAGAGAAGGGCCGGTTCCCCCACTAAGGTGGGTAGTGGTCGTAATTAAGAATGAGAAAAAGTGAATATAACAAAGGGAAGGAACCTGTAAATGTAAACAAAACCTAAAATTTTAATAAAACAAGAAATAAATAAATCGATTAATATTGAAATAATATATTGTTATTCTGAAAATTAAAAAAACAAAGTAAGAGAAAAGTTTAAAAAAACAGCCTTTCCAGTTTATGATAAGATTTTATTTTGAATAATGAGAAGAAAAAAAAAGCCAAACTGACCTTTAAACGTCTAATAATAGATGACAGGTTATAATAAATAAAATAACATTTGTTAAAACAAAAAGAAAAAAATATATTAAAGAAAAGTCGAGTTTTAAAAGAACTAAAAAACCAAAATAAACAACTATAACTACTTAAATTAATTACAAAATGGTTCAGTGATGCGGTGATATCATGATCAATCCCTGAATGACGCAAATATATACAAATAACAAAACCCTCCTGTGGGTATAAACCTAGATCCAACGAGGTTACCGTGAGTCAATGATCGATGTGTGCATATCGAGTTTTGATTTAAGAGTCGGATGTCAAGAAACCAGCTTAGCTCAACATAAACAATAGGGCGATGAGCCGGTGAGAATCCAGCTTGTAAAACTGTCTATGTGTGAGGGTACTGTTCCTCTGCCAACTGACATGCGTCTTGCACAGCTGAAATCTGGACCCTGACTGCTTATCGGAGAGACTTGTCCGGCCGTGCTGCGTCCTTTAATCCCCTTTCAAGGATTTAGTGTGTCGTCATTCCGATTACAGGGCCTCTGAGAGTCTCGTATCGTTATTAATTTTGTTTACAAACAATATATTTTAAATAAATTAAACTCTACTGTACAACATTAATTTGTACACTATCTAAATTTTTATTGATTATACAACAAAACAATATTTTATTCTATGAAAATTATTAAAACCTTATACATTTCAAATAAAGTTATTCCCGAGTAAAAGCAAATAAACATACTTAGCACAAATATTTTCATTGGTTATATATATAAACAATTTTTTTTTTTATATAAATACACGTGTAGAAAGAAATATCAATTGTTTCCCCTTTTAACAAATAATTCACAACACGAAAGGCGAGTAAACATTAAAATTAATATATCCGACCAATTATCTAAAATAAGATAAATAATCGGGCTTAAACACTAGGATTGTAAGTACGTGGAGATCGTTTTGAAGGGATGAGTTTGTAATGTAGAAGGCAGTGTTGACATAGGGACTTTCGAATTTCAGATGAATTCAAATAGTAATATTCAAAGTCCTTGGGAATATAGCCAACACTCTCTTCTAGATACGTTGCAAACTCCTCCCTTCAAAACGATCTCTATGTACTTACAGTCCGAGACCAGTTACTCGGCGGCGTCCACCGAAGGAGGTCATGTTATATTTGGATATCCTGGCAATAATGTGGCCTTATTCCGAAGCTGGTCTTTCGTGCTTATTGTTTCTATTGTGCGTTTTTTTTTTTTACTCAAATAAATTGAGGTACTTATAATCAAAAATACCGTTTAGTTTAATAAGTGTGTAAGAAACAGACCCAGTCTCGTTAGTATCTCGTTTTTCCACTTTTTACGTCGTTTATTTCGTTTTCATTTACATGCTTCAAAAAGTATAATTTCGGTAATAATTATTATAAGCAAATTTAAGAAAAAAAAATCTTTTAAATAAATATTTCTGGGGCTACTGATCCTTGAATTAATTAACTAGCTAGTTACCGACTTACTATAATGGCTGTCAAGTACTTTCAACTGATAATTTCAAAAAATGTTGTAAATAGACATTATAAAATTCCTCGTAGCCTAGTGGTTATATGATGACTTCTAACCTGGTACGGTCCCATTCTTCGCATTAAGAATTTTTTCATTAGGGAATGGACCTTGTCGGGGTCCACTTAGTCTCCTGAGGAAATATGAAACCTGTTTATAAAAACATTAAGGTAAGAGGGTAGCACCAACCGCACTAGGTTCCCAGCGGTGAAAACTTAAGTGGGCTTTATCTGCATGAGGTGTTCTGCCTGTACCAAAGATTTTCAAACAATTTCTTACAAGGTTATAAGTGCTAAATAATATCTAATTTGAACAGGTATATACGCCTTCTGAGCGGAGTATTGGATTGGCAGCAGCAGCAGATCCAGCAGGTGACCAACAACAACGTCATCAACCAGAACTCAAACTACCCTGAGATGCCGAAGCCGCTGGCCGTAGGCAACTGCCTTGTCCTGCCCAGTTCACGCTTCACGCGGTCCGCATACAACCCTGGCCTCGTCATGATAGCACCTGTCATCCCCAAAGCTGAAAAAGAGGAACCTGCCGATAAGTCCGAGTCCGAAGCCAATCTCACCAAATCTCTTAAATATTAGGCATATATATGTAAATAAATGATGTTGTTTTTATATTATTTTGTGTTTTATTCTAAAGAGTCACGGTAATGATAATAATAATATCAGTGGGCGTTGCGTCATTTGTAAGCACGTAAATATAATTGTTTGGGTAGCAAGTATTACCCGACCAGCCGGCCTATGTCTCAGAATGGAAGCGAAGTAGACGTGGCGGCTCCGCTTTACTGAACGTCAAATATATTCTCACAGAGAAAATCACTTTTTAAAAACTTTCTTTAGTTAAAACCACAGTATCAAGTTTCATGACATAATATAATGAATGTATATGAATGAATTGAGTATAACATATTCTAAATAGAGCTAAGGATAAGGTGTATATACATATAAGAAAATGGCAACAGCAAAGATTGTGGGAGACAAATATTCAGAATGAGGATCTTGGGAAAGGGGGTGGGTGTGTAAATGTTATTGATAGTATCAATATAAAGCTATCACAAGTTAGGAGATACAGTTACTAATGTGATTGTTGCTTTTACATAACTAGAGATCAAGGGGATTGTACAATGTAGTGCCAACAATATGTCTATTCACTGGGTGATAGGCTGACGTAACTGTCTCCAGGCCGCTTCATTGCCTCATCTCTAAGGGCTCTAGTTGAGAACCCTCACCAATTTATTCCTTTTATCATGCTCCACTTCCAGTATGTGAGTACACTTGATTTCCTTATCTTTCATCTCTTACACTAAATAGTGTAACATTCATCTTTAATCAGCCTAAGCTGATACACACAGTCATTAAAAAATTGTAACATTTTTTCTCAAAGTAATCGATGTTTTTATCATGATATTTTAACGAAATAGTGTAAATAAAAAGTTATGTTTCTTTATGAAACTACCGATTTTTTGAAAATATGTTTCTTTATCTTTACTCTGTTAATCTAATGGATGGAATCCGTAAAAAACGGAATATGTTCAGCTTGTCAGGGGTAATAAGTTATGGTTAACTGTGTGATGATTTATTAAACTCGAAGTGAATAAGGATGGTAACTTACTTGTTGTTCAAGGCGAGTCTGTTGTTATTTATCTTTAGAAGATAATTCACTGCGCCACGAATCCCTATAGTCCTCCTTGGTGACTAAAGTGGCAGTGGCCTCTTGTCCTGTTATAAATACGTGAAAGTGGGAGTCCTGGCAATGGGCAATATCTCCAATCCTGTCCTGATCGCCTGTGGCTCTCACGCTCTTGGTCAGCCTCCACTTGCTCGTATCCACGTATACGCATCTGATGGAGGATGGTGAGGAGCTTCCCAACACTCCGCTTCCTCTTTCACATGTGTATTTGGGAGGTTTCTGGGCTGTTTGTAAATACTGCTCGAATGAGCGAGTGAATCAAGAATTGTAAATATGGCATGAATAAGAACATTGATCACAATAACTTATTGCCTAAAAAGGCAAATTATAATTTTATCATAATAAAAATTTGAAATATGAGAAGATAAGTAAGAATGGAACGAAAAGGATGGAATCCAGGTTAAAAAGAATAAAAACTATTTCTTTGCTGTAGAAAGGTAGCTTCAATTTTGCATGAAATATATTTGGAGAAATAGTTTAATATAATTAGCACGGATCCAGAGTTATTGCATCTGAACGAACCTTGAGTGTTGATTTTAAGAGTTTTCTTGGAATAATAGGGGTTAGAAAAACTTTTCAGGGCGAAATAGTTTGGATACATAAGCGAATGGAAGCTTGGAAAGTGGAGTAGCCAGAAATGATTGAGACGATCCTAACCTACGTTACGCGGAAAACGTATGGAGGATTAACAAAGAGAGAGAATTCATACAAAATAAATCATTATTTTTCTCTTAAATATATGAATGAATTAAATGGAATCACCTGAAACAAAAAACAAATATTTATTCTGACATTTTGTCCCCTAAGAATGAAAAGGTACAACCAAATTTCCAGCTGTCATAAATTTGTAAAACAAGGTAATCATGTGATTACCCTATAATAGAATACACACACATATTTCACGGTCTGTTCTTTGTTGTGTATATTGGGGATTCTGCTGTATTGACCAGCTCAAATCTATCCTGGTAGGCACGAAAGCAGCCATGTCACATAAGGAACTGGGTGAGGTAGTAGTCGGGAGGGTGAGAGTGTTCCCTGTTCACCGAGTGTTGGATATGGGAACGCAGCCTGTGGGTCCACCTTCCATTCGATGTCATATCCCATCGTCATTGGCATCTGCCAACTGTCTCCTTTCTTTCTTCGGCCCTGGGAATGCGGTTGACTCTATTATACAAGCGCCTCCGCTATCTAGCGATCAGTTCTATTGGTGGCATCTTGGCCACCACACATGCAGCTTCGTATGAGACTGTAAGAAACGCGCTGATCACCCTTAAGCCACTACGACGATATACGGAAACTATAGTTTTATAACCCATTGTATCCAAGGCCCCTTTTCATATCGTGGGTGTGTACAGCAGAATGGATGTGACCACGCTTAATATCAATAACATGCGGCTGTGTCTGAGTCATCTTACACTGGGCAAGAGTCGGTACAGTGACATGCCCACATTAGCCGCCTTATCTCGCACACGCTGGATATGGTTCCTGAACCGGAGCCTTTCATCAATTCACACCCTGAGATATATCAAGGAAGGCTAGGATCAGATCTCATGCCAGCCCACTTTCTTTGCGATTTCTTCCCTTTGTTTCCTGCTACTAATAAGAAGGGCCTCTGTCTTGTAGTCTGGCAACTGCAGCCCCACGGATGCAAGCCTATTGCGGATCAGTGCAATACTCTGGTCAGCCCTTAAGGTCACCTCCTCTTTGTATTTTGCCTCAATTACCAATGCAATTTCATCAGCAAAACCTACTGCACCCTCTGGCAGGATAAGCCCGAGAACTTCATCGTATATGACGTTCCACATTAGGGGTCACACCATTAAACTCTGGGGCACTCCGTCTGTCACCTTGAACCTCCTCGGCCTGTCCTCTGTTGTACATATCAAGGTCCTATCCTTGAAGTAGTCGGTGACTATCAGTCTAAGGTACGTAGGGACACCCATTTCCATCAGGGTTTAAAAATGCAGCTCCATCTCCCCGAGTTAAAGGCGTGCCTCACATCCAGTGCGATGATGGTGCAATAACACCTCGCGCTTCTCTTTCACCTCTTTGTTGGGGATTCTGCTGTATTGACCAGCTCAAATCTATCCTGGTAGAATATGAGTTAAAATGAAACCAAAAGTGTGCATGGATAGATTGTATTAGTGGAAGGATAAACATACAAAAAGGGAGATTTATTAATATTAAACTGAAGTGAAGTAAGACTGGAATTGGAAGAAGTAAGATGATATTGGGAGTGATAGGGATCGACATTTGTGGCACGGATAAGAAAAGAATGGTCAAAGGAGGCCGATCTATGAGAATGGAAGTACAAGTTGGATGGACGAGATCTGCTACACCAATATTTGTTTGTTGATTTGGATTGGATAATATTGTAAAGGTAAGAAACCTTTTTTTAGTTATGATGGTGCGATAGAGAAGATATCTAAGGAAGTATTGTTGGCGGACTTAAGGTTACACCCAGCATAATACTGTGTGCGCTGTGAAATGTGGGAGTCCCTAGTGATCCTGAATTCAAATCTTATGAAACAGTTCATCAGGCGCTTTAGTAAAGCCTCAAGATCCTCACAGAGTTCAATATACATCCCACAACCGAAGTCAAAATGGGGGAAGACCCGAGAAGCAGCCATGAATTGGCACGTTTGCTAAGGGAGGAGATGGTGGAAATGATTGAGCCGTTGACTGAGGAGAAAAAATGTATGGGTATTGACTCCTCAGGCAGATTTATCCAGTTACAGCCATCTTGATTGCCTTTCAGTTGTTGACACCAAGCAATGCCCGATAACCTCCAGCTACACCATATTTCCATCTCAGTCGTGAGTAGCCCACTTCCCTACTCTTTTTGTGTTAAAAATATGTGTGAAGAAAAGGTTCTTTGGTATTCCTAAGTCTTCTTTTCTGACCGAATGTCTATTCCGTAATAATAATAAGTATAACACATGTGTAACATTTTGTTTATGGCTACAGTTTCTATACGAAATTGCCATTGGCACAATAAATACACAAAAGACTAACTCATCCCACTATAGTTAATCTAACATCACCTTCTTCATGTTCCAGGATTGTTTTCAATTTGGTTCCCAGGCCATCTTTGACCTGTTTTTGTTTCTATTTAGGGCATTCTGTGAAGAGGTATTTTACTGACTGATTGAACCCACACTCTTCGTGGATCGGTGAGACATGTTTCTTTAGCAAGTAGGTATGAGGGAAGTCACATTGTCCTGTGAGGAGATGACAAACTTCTTGCCATAACATCCGATGATTAGCAGTACAATTAATTAGCTTTTTCATCCGCAATGGGAATAGACTCAGAAGAAAATATTGTTTTCCTCGCATCAATTCCGTCCACTACAAACTTCAAGTTTTCCTTGTCTTAGTTAAATAACAACTCTCTTACGCCGGAATGACGTTGATGATGAGAATCCCATCCTTCAAGTAATTTTATTTTGCAAAAAACTTATCTCACAGTTCCATGGTGTACGAAAAGAGTAGCAACTTGTAAATAACCAACCTCCTTGGTAGCGTGGATTGCCTACATTATGTCAAACTCAAAAATGAACCATACAACCGGCCCCTGTATAGCCCAAATGACTCAAACTGAAAATCGCACTTATCGAGTCACTCACTATTAATTAGATTATTTTTTGGTGGCTCTGTAGAAAGACTAAAGCTTTTTTGATTTCCGTGCATTCACCAGTGAAATCTTCTTTTCTTAAGCTTCGAGAAATGAAATTTGAGTATAATCATTCAAAACTGCTTATTTTATTACTCTGAGTATAAGAAAAGTATAATAAATACCAGTTAGCTATAACGGCCACACTCACCAGGAGATTACTGGGAAGCTTTATATTTTTGTTTGCAGTTGCGAATTGTTATAGTGTTGTTTTTTTCAACTTAGGGGACTACCTATGATGAAGAAATATGAACAAGTTGCTACTGGTGTAGGCGTCCAAACAACTTTAAATCGTTCATTTCAATGAACCGTTTGGTAAGCTTACTTCTATTCATTTGTCCTTCTTAAGTAAATCATGGTAACAGTTAAGTAAAATTTTGAAACATAGATTTGTTACTTACACACAAACGAATATCAATCATGAACTTCCTTTATAGTACAAATTAAAATATCCTCAGCAAGTAAAAAACATTCATAGGATTCATATAGTTACTAGTATGAAATTAAAAGCGCTACGTAAGCTATTTGTCTTAACCACTCCTGAGAAATGCTTCCTCTGTCAATTGTTTTTGTTTAAGTTTTCACTGAAATCGAGAAGGTTACGTTTAGGATTTACTAAGATCTAAAGGCTAATATTTTCTAGTTTTATGAAGACTATCAAAATTAACTCGACCTGTTTTGTTTACTGTATTTATCGGACTGATTCTTATAACGTTGTTTGATTGACAAAACTGATTTATCACTAAAATTCATTTAAGTGGCGTAAAAACCTTATTACATCCAAGATTACATTTATTTTCAAATTTAACTTAAGGTAGTTTCACATTTTGTTGTGTTTTTAGGTAAGTAATAATTTTATGTTATTATTTATATAATTTTTATTACAATTTATGAATTTGATTTTTAATTGTGATCGATTTAAGCAAAGTTTGTATCTAATAACTTTTATTTAGAGGGGATTCTCATAAAACCTCCTTTATCGTGTTTCTGTTTATAATAAACTGTCCTTAGTAGTAATAATTTTTTTGGGATATTTTACCTTATAAGAAACTATTTGTAGATTGCATTCCACTTTCTCACTTTTACGAAATAATTAGTACCTGACTTGTCATGTTTAATGTTAAATTTTTCACTCAACCAATCTTTTGCTATAGTATCTTAGATACAATTGAAGTAAACTTAAAAAATATAGCATAATATTTAAGTATATAATTTTAATTTATGACCCCATTTTAACGGCTGTATTAATATCAATAGTTCACATATATTTTTTCTGCATAAAAAGAAATTTATCTTACAAATGTCTTAATGTTAACCATTTTATGTAACAGTGGACATGACAGGTTTTCAAACTTAAATTTTAAGTTCATCATTTCTTAAATGCTTTTTTGTTTCGTCAAATAATAATTTATTGATTGTAGAAAAAATCCCAATTATTTTTCACCATAAATACTTCATTTAATTGTTAGACCATCTCGTTCACTTACCTTTCAGAAAATAATAAAAACTGTAAATAGCTATAATATTGTCAGAAAAAATCCATTGAAATTGGGTGAAATTACAGTTGATACACTATTTATATAAGTAGCTTCCAAAACTTTATTATTTCAAATATCTTAGATAGTTACTGTCTTTACGTGTCCTTACCAGTGAGGATAAAACATAATCTTAAATTTTAGATTGCTTTTGAGCTATAACCTTAGTCATCTTATCAGGACTAACAGAAACAAGACAACTTCTTCACATTTAATTATTTTTTTGCATACTTCAGGTTATCACTTAAATCAAATATATGCCAGCCAATACATTTATAGCATAATCCGGGATGTTGTTGAATATACTTTTTAAATCAAGGTAGATTGGAATACCCTTACAAAAATTTAGGGGTCGGAAAATATGATAAATGAAAACTGTTTTCACACGTTCACAAAAATGTGTGTTTGTTTTATATAAAACATTTGCTTCCTCTAATTAGCTACACTTCCTGCATTAAGTTTTTTTGCTGCTGCTTACCATTTTTCACATATAAAACACAGTGTACAGCTTACAATAGAAGTTCACGTTCAATAGTCAGTGTTAAGCAAACACCTCTCAACCTTAAGTTTGGTTTTTTAACAGTACTTGGTAGTTATTTTTATTGAAGTAGCTACTTATTATTCGACATGAGGGTAAGCAAAATCCAACCAGACCCATCCCTTAAAGAAAAAACCCTTAACAGAAGAGGGATTTTAACCTTGATTTCTGCAGTTAGAAGCAAGCCAGCTAACCACAAGGTGGCCTGGCTACTCTATGGTCTGTATTAGGAGTATTTTTGAATTTGTTTTAAAATCTGTGAATTGCTTTCACCCCCCTCCTCATAGTGGTTTCAATCATGGTGTATAGCCCTACTGATGTCACTATTTCCTCTGCAGTAAAGGCAAAATTTTGTAATTTCGGTCAAACAAAAGTGACATGTATTTCTTTTAGTTATTTTATTTTTTAATGAGGGAATATGAGAGTCAAAATGTTTCCCATTTTTCCACTCAGTTTCAACCTGTACCTGTTTATTCACGTCAAGAAAAAGGTATTATTAGGTGGCTAAGGTAACAAACAGGGGATCAGTCATTCCAGGCATATAAAAGGCGCAAGATATAAAATTGTTTTTCTTGAACAGAATTAGAAACTTTCCTGAAATTAGGTCTGAGTTTTGAGCCAACTTATTTTATAAAGAAAATAGTTCATCATGGTTCAATATGATAACACATTATGTATCATTTCCCCTTTATTTTATCCGCTGACCAAACGATCAATCACAGTTTTTAAGGAAAGATTTTGCTGCAAGTATCTTTATGTGTTGCAAGGGATTGTGTGGTACAAAAATAAAAATTGTGTATAATTGAATATGCATTATAGGTGAGGGAAAATTTTTATTAAACTTGCCAGTGCTCTTCTAAATTAAAATTTACTTGTATAAGTACTGTCATATTTTTTTTTTTGGGTGTGTTTTGTTTGCTACTTAATAATATGCTTTTTATAATTGCTCATTTGAGAAATTTTAATTTTTTTCAGAATGACGATTGCTTCACATTATGCTGGATGGTTAACATTGACAGTTTGGAGAAAAAAAACTACCCTATTAGTGTTTACTTTGCTTCTGGTTTTAATTTTATTATCTATTCATTATAATTCTGCCAAAAGAGCTTTGGATATTCAAGATGAGAGTGAAATCGCTAAAGTTGACAGCATGCAAGACAAGAGAAGTCTTCTGGGTGGCAGTTCTGTACAGTTTATTAAAAGTGTTCCAGCTGCCACTGTTTCTTCACTAAACAACATTGTTATAGATGATACTCCGTCCCGTGAAGATATTATGAAACAAAGAGGAATAATTGATGTCAATGATTTGAGTGAGGTTCACATGTTTACTAAAGCTCCATATATTCCAAAATCCAGATTAGTTCATCTAGATTTTAAGGGAGCACCACCAAAAGTTTCATTTATCAAAAAAGTTTTCCATCTATCCAAGTCACTTGGAGCTACTGGAGTTCTCCTAGAATGGGAAGATATGTTTCCATGGTCTGGACCTCTAAGCACTTTGGCAGCAGGAAATGCATATACTAGAAATGAAGTTAATGAAATCTTACTCTCTGCTAAAGAAAATGAACTTGAAGTTATTCCTCTGATTCAAACATTTGGGCATGTTGAATTTGCTTTAAAACACGATCACTTTAGTCATTTGAGGGAAGTTCCAGATTCTGCTCAAGCTCTTTGCCCTTCTCTTAATATGTCAATTGAATTCATTCACCACATGATAGAACAGGTAATTTATATGTTTGATTTTATGGGGTAATCATAGTTGACATACTGTTTGGTAAATTCCTTTTTTTAATGCAGTAAATGCATAACATATTATTTTTCTTTTAATTTATTTGAAATATTACTTGATCTATTCCATTCAATTATAAGTAAATAGTAATTGTTTTATTTTTTGACACATTTACTGCCCTGCCAAGGGGGTTTGTGAGATTTTTCCACTGTTGCTGAGAATTTCTGTGAGATGTATTTGGCTGGTATACAGGTTGCTGTGAGAAAAGCCTGGGTACCTCTTTTTCTCTCCCCAGACTGGCCTTTTGTCAAATGGGGATTGTTAAGAAGTATTCCCTGAAACATTTCAATTATCTGTTTTCATAAATCCATTGAATTCTATTTAAAATTATTAACATTATTAGTTATTAGTGGGATATAATCCAATTATAAATTTTAATATTATATGAATATAGTAATCATTATGGAAAGGAAAAAATAATGTTACTGCTGATATTCAAACCTGAAAACTTCTTATTTCCCTCCATGGTGAGAAATTCTTATTTTCCATGGAGACCCTCAGCAATGACATCCGTTTTCTTTTTTACCTTTATTGTATTGTTGACCACATGATTGACTTGAATGTTTGGAACAGAAACGATTTTAAGTTGTGGTAACTTAATTTATCATAGTATGTTTTTGCTTTATTTGATTTTTCTATTACAAATATGCTTTGTGAATTTCAGATTATGGAAGTTCACAATGATTCAAAATATCTACATATTGGATGTGATGAAGTGTTCCAGATGGGAGAATGTTCTAGATGTAGAGTCCAGTCAAGAGAAAACCTCTTTCTTAGTCATGTTTCTAAAGTTGCTACCATTGTGAGAACATTATATAAAAATGTTACACCCATCATTTGGGATGATATGCTGAGGCATTTAGCTTTGAATAATCTTGAACAATATCATATTGGTGATCTTGTTGAACCTATGGTAAGATATTAAATTGAACATTAATATTTTAATTTCAGTTTATGTTTTCTCTATTGTTCAATGAGCTTCAAAATTATATTTCCCTTGCGAGTGCACTCTCCTCAGATACTAGACACTTCAACGTAGTTTGACGCGAAATTCCGACGAGACTGATTGTATTTTGTGTGTTTAGGATCATCCTGAAAATGGAAAACCAAAACAAACATTATCGACACCTCATGCTTTTTTATTTAAAAAAAGACAAGAAAACAGTGGAAACTTGCAGGAAGATATGCGCTGTATACGGAGAGGATGCTGTTACAGAACGTGTGTGCCAGAAGTGGTTTTCAAGATTTTGATCGGGAAATTTTTCGGTTCAAGACGCACCTCGCTCTAGCTGGCCAACTGAGATTAACAGCGACAAAGTGAAGGAATTGGTCGACACCAATCCCCGTTATACAACTAGGGAGATCGCAGTTATCCTCAAAATATCCAAATCGAGTGTTGAAAACCATCTGCATCAACTTGGCTACGTGAGCAGGCTCGATGTTTGGATTCCCCATCAACTTAGTTTAGTTTAGGCTAATCCTTTCCCAAAGGATTTCCATCTGCGATTCGTTGTGGAAACGTGAAGAAAACGATCCTTTTTTGAAGAGAATGATGACAGGGGGACGAAAAGTGGATCGTTTATAACAATGTGGAGCACAAACGCTCATGGAAGAAGCGCGGCAAATTACCACAAACAACCCCCAAAGCAGGACTTTACCCAAAGAAGGTTATGCTCTCAATTTGGTGGGATTGGAGGGATGTTGTTTTTTACGAACTTCTTCCCACGAACAACAGGACCATCAATTCGGATCTGTACTGTGACCAGCTGGACAAATTAAATGCAGTGAGCCACCAGAAGCGTCCAGAACTAGCCAACCGTAAGGGGATTGTCTTCCATCACGACAATGCCAGACCGCACACTTTTTTGCAGACGCGGCAGAAGTTACTGGAGCTTGGCTGGGAAGTTTTGCCGCACCCTCCATATTCGCCCGACCTTGCACCTTCAGATTTCCACCTGTTTCGGTCTCTTCAAAATTCATTGAATGGACAGACCTTCAACTCTGAAGAAGATGTCAAAATCCACTTGGAACATTTTTTTGCCAGTAGAGACAGGAAATTCCATGAGCATGGAATTATGAATCTGCCCATGAGATGGCAGAAGATACTGGAACAAAACGGCAATTATATCATTGATTGAATAAATTGCTTTGTGCTTAAAAGTTGTGTCTTATTTTCGCTTAAAAAACCGAACGGACTTTTCGGCCAACCTGATACCTAATCCCCAAACTACCTTCTCCTTCATTCATTAGGGGCCCAGTTGACTGGGACCTCTTCCATGAACTTTTAACTAATCCACCTCAGAGCTGCCCTAAAAACACCACAGGATCTAGACAATGCTGTTCATTCTTTTACTACCTCAATCCAACTATGCACATGTAATGGTTCAAAGCCTCGACCCTATTCGAAGGTCCAGAACAAAACTTCTTTACCTCAAAGCCTACTAGACCTTATCCACATTAAAAGCTGATCCAAAGCCTTATGGCAAAGAACCCGACACTCTACTGATCATCGCTGTTACAATCAAAACTGTAAATTACTAAAGTGATGCCTGGCAACCTTCCGGTCCTAAACATTTAATTCTTACCTCTCCTCTTTATCCACTCAGGACAATGCTCTCTGAATAGCTACCCAAAGTATCCTAAAGTACCATTAGGTATCTCGTCCACAATGGAGTGGCGATTAGTCCTGGGCTGCATCAGACGGAGAAAGATCTAATGCATTCTCCCACCACCTTTCCCGTACTTTTACTCCTCATTCTAACCAGTGTAATCCATCCCAATAACAAGTACGTAAGTAGGAAGATTCAATGCCATAAGGGAAATGGAAGCTCGGCAGTTATTATTGATGCTCCAGGCTATTTTAATATTTTACATTAGTTCCAACAATGTTTGTGAGAGTTAAGAGTAACTTCCGCACAAGAAACTGTCTCTGTGAACAGTAAGCACATGAAGTAGATCACATTAACTCCTAGATTTAATTTATTTTTCTGGATAACTATAGCTTATTTTGTTAGATCTACTGATATTTTATTAATTGTTTCATTGTATTTTTAGTAAAAATTTCACTTATTCATTTTTTGGCCAGTTAATGTTATATTTCTCCTCTGAATGAGCTTTTTAGATATTTTGTAATAGGTGCAAGGTGTCGAGTGCTGGGAACCAGAAAAATTAATGAGGCTGTCCCCATCATAATTTGTTATGTTTTTAAGGCTAACCTTTTCTATTATTGGGGAGTAAACTCCTCTCCACCCATTTCTGTAACTATTTTTTTATCTTTTATTAACCGAACCTAAAGAGTATATTATAAAATTTCTTTGGTCGGTTATTAGGTATGCACACTAGGGATAGTAATTATCTAGGTAGGAATAGTATAGTTCTCCAACTTGCTCTTTATGCTGATTTTGCAGTTTCTATGATAAATTTCAAACATTTCAAAATGTTTGAAATCTTCCACCCTCAATAAATCATTTGCCAAAAGTGATGTTATTGTTCCCGGTAGCTATAGTACATAATGTATTTTCTCTTCTCAGTAGATACTGTTCTAGCACAACTAGAAAGGACTTCTTGGATCCCAATTACTATTGAGTACTTGTCAAGTAGGTCTAAGGAAGACTTCAATACTCTACAGATATATAGAGAGACTGCTTCGCTACATTAAATATTTTAGTGTCTGTTAACGGGTCTCTTCTCATTTATTTTTGTTTATCCTTTACTATTCATATGTTTGTTTGTATTGAATATGTTGTGTCTGTGCTGCGGACGGTTTGTGTATGTACATGAAATAAGTGGCACACTCTGCATGCGCTAGGAGCCAAAATATTATTACCCTCATGATGTCTCATCAGTTTGGTTCAAATCCCCTCCTCTCTAACTTCCGCTGGCCTCTCCTTCTCTGCCTGAACATCCTTGCTATGTATCAACAGACTTCATGAGTCAATTCTTCTCAAGCCAGTAGTATGATAGTATGATTGGATTCAATCAACTTCAGAGCCACAATTGCAGGATGGCCAGGTTCTGGACCGATATGTTAAGCACACACCGCATGTCTTTATCCATTTAATTTCATCACTTAAAAGAATCTTTTTTATTTTGACCAGCTGGTAATTATTATATCATTATTTTATTAATTTTAGGACTTGTTTATTTCTGACTAGTTGGTCACTATTTTATTTTTATTTTCCTATTTTTACTGTTAAATATAACAGATTCTAAACAGTTTACTGGCAATTTGGATTCTTTAATTTATGAACATAAAACCCCCGTATACAGTCCAAAATCATTCTTCATTCATTGTGGCCCAATCTGGGTTGTGTGTTTTTACTATCAATCTGAAATCCTTTTCATTAACAGTGCATGTTCTTAAAATGAAGATTATTCTAGTTGCTGTTGTGATGGCTTCCCATAATGGGTATTGAATGGGATTTCCCTAGACCATAAGAACCTCTCAGTAGAAGTTATTACTAGTCTTCACCATTCTGTCTTAGGGAAATTCGGAGTATAACATTTTAGAGACAATTTATCAGTAGCTTTAGTTGAGCCTCAAGGCCTTCAGGGAGGGTTCTTAACATCATACTACTGTAGTCCATGAGGGTGGGGAGGGGGATTGGTGTCTAGGAGTTTGTTGGTTTGTTGTGAAAGGATGCTAGGTTTTTAAAAATTCATTCAGCGTATGAAACACACCTCAATTTTCAAGGTAATTTTTCAAGAAAAAAAAATTGTCTTATACACTGGTAAATACGGTATATAAGATTTGGGATTGGAGAACAGATTCAGAGTTTTTGGAAATCATAATTACTACAACTTCCTTTCAGTGTAATAATCTTACTTTTTCCTTTCTGACCCAGATCCCTCTTGTCTTTTCAATAATTAATTTAAGAAATTACATTTTTGCACCATTAATTTACTCTTTAGCTCAGCAATGTGGGGGAGAAAAATTGTCTTAAATATCTGTATTTATAGTACCCGCCCATCTAATTTCCATTATCATGCAATTGCACACTAAATCTGAAGACAGTGATGGTTTCCCTGCTAAGTTTCCTTCCCATCATTAAATACAATATAGACCTCTATTTTTCCCCCACCCTTATTTGTGTACCTATAAAAGTGATGAATTTCTGGTATAAATCCATTCAGCACCTCCTAATTGATTTTCCAATTTTGTTTAAAATTATTCCTAAGCAGATATATAATTGATTTCAGGTGTGGGTATATGCTGAGGATGTTTACCGTTTTGTCCAATATTCTGTTTGGGACAAGTATGCCGCGGTATTTCCTAGAGTTTGGACTGCAAGTGCCTTTAAAGGTGCCTTTGGTGAAACTTTATATATACCCAATGTAAAAAGACATTTAGAAAACAATCTTAGATGGCTGGAGGTAATGAACAATGAAGGACTAAAATTTAAATATGGTTTTCAAGGAATTGTCATTACTGGATGGCAACGGTAATATAATTTTCAATTCTTTCAATTTTATATTTGATTTTTTTTAAAAGATTGGTAAATCTTTATATATTTTTTTTTTTGCAGTTATGATCATTTTTCAGTTCTTTGTGAGTTACTTCCTGCAGCTATACCATCTTTAGCAGTTTCATTAGTAGCAACAAGTCATGGTTATCTAAACTCTTCCATACGAAATAAACTTAATACATTTCTTGGTTGTGGTGTTTTTGGGCCTACTACATTTTTTAATCTTAATACTGATCCCTTTTTATGGGATTCATATTCTAGATGCACGTTTCCAGGCCATAATTTTTTTAAGCTTACTTATAGATTTAACAATGCTGAAAAAGAAGCAAAAGAGTTAATCGAAATGATTCGAAAACAGAAGGGCTGGATGACAGATTATAATGTTAGACACAATTTTTCCACTCCACTGCGTGTTGAAGAATTGATGCAAGAGCAATCAAGGATTTACCACACTATGACATCACTTGGGAGGGCAGCCAGGGAATCTTTATCTGATGTTTTTGATTTTTATACGATTGGAGAGTGGGTAGAACAAAATATTTATCCATATGTTTTACAATTAGAAGAGATTCAAAAGGACGCCATGGCATTAAAAGCTAGGCATATTTGGCCAAAAAGACCTTTTCCTGTTTTGAAAGACTTGCAAAGACTAGGAATTCAAACTTCGAAAGAAAATGCGGATGATACACTGCCACCTGGTTGAAATCTCAACTTCAAGTATTATCGTAATTGTAGTTGATTTAAGTGATGTGATACGTTAAAACTGATCTCTGGTTATTTTGTGTTTTGAACTGAGGTTCCATGTAAATATGTTAATTACTTTGTACATAGTTGTTACAATCACACCTATTTGTTTAATGTAGGTGTTTTTATGAAATATTATCAGTATTTAAAAAATAATGCTTGTTTTCATTAAATTTCAGTCTAAATTAGCTATCTAATAAAAAAGAATATTTATTTTAATATTTAAGTCCTCATTGTCAAGATTTATTTGAATTAGTTAAGATCACTTATCATACTTGTTAAACAAAAATCCTTTCACCATACAATTTTCCTCACTAAATATTACCTTGTTTAATTGAATGCATACATATATTAATATTTTTATTTTTTAAAAATGAAGTAATATTAGAAAACTCCTGAATAACATGGATTAAGTTGTGTTTGTAGTATATTAACATTTCACGTCAAAATGTTTATCTAAGTAATTTCTTCTACAAGTTTGAAATTTTGTCAAAACTTTGTGGGTTGTTAAAAAAACCAACTTTTGTCCAGTTTCAATCAAACATATTGATATATGTCTTGATATGATTTTATAATCTGTACTCATTTGCTGTTTCTGGAGATATACTATGACTACATAGTACACCTGTCAGTTAAATTTAATTGTAATGGCAATTTTATACCCCTTTACATAAGGTCATTTTTAAAACTAAAGTTTGACCTTAGTAATAATTTGATGAGTAACATTTATATACTCATTATATTTTATTTGTTTACTTATTATATTAGTATAATATTATATATTATCAAATGGTTCTCTTAAGTACTTCATATTATAAACAAAAAGCTATATTATTATTTATTGACAGATGTAGTGGTACTTTTGATTTTTACTAATTCAAATAAATTGAGTCTAAAATTAACTAAAAAAAAATATATATATAAACTTTTGTTCTAGATTATTGATGACATTCGATTATAGTTCATCCTCTCTTTTTCATTATTTCTTTGAAAGACTATATAAAATAAAAACAAAATTGAAAACTATCAAAATCCCTATTTCTCACAATCAAGTCTTTTTCAATTTGCAATTACTGTTGTAATGATTTAGGTCTAAAAATAATGTCTTATTATATTTTATTTTTTATTGAAATTGAAATGTTTTATTATGCATAAAGTTCAAAAATCTAAATTAATAAACATCAGTATTACTTTGATTGAAGTCATTATAACATTCTATGATAATTTATAATGTAAATATATTCACAGGATTATTCTTAAAAACTTGCTTTTTAATCTTTGAATGATATAAATAGTCCTTAAAACACCATAAAAAAGGTTTCGAAGATCTGAGTTATCCCCCCCCCCCCGCTTAATTCTGCATTAAACAATTCTGTTCATATAGGTTTAATTTGACAGCATTATTCTTTGATTTTAGACATTGAAAATATTATATATATGTATGTATGTGTGTGTTTCATTGGATAACTTAATTTAATTGTTCTAAATGTATACTTTATCTAATCTCCCATACAAAATTTATTTATAAAAGGAATTATGTTATCAATTAGCACAGATGGCTTCAGGATTAATTATTCATAAGTAGTAAGAAGTTCTCAAACTTACGACAATCTAATTTGAAAATAAAAGTTACAAAATATACTTCAGGAAATCATTTTAGAGGTTAAAGTAAAGTTGGTCTACTCGCATGAACTGTTTTTGTTATGAGTATTGAGTAATTTTAGCTATAAATTTTCATCTTCATAATTTCAAAAGTGTAGTCACTTCTATTGAGGATGGTTTGCAACTGAAGTCTCTCTAGAAGTCCCCACAATTATAGATGTACAAAGATGGTAATTTATTGTTCAATGTACTTGAGTGATTTAAACAGTTAATTAGGAAGACCATCTTTACAGCAATGTATTGACTTTCTTTTCTTCATCATATTGCTAATGTTTCTAAAATTCTGTTTATGAACTACTTCAACTTCCTCAGGCTTATTTCATCAAATGTATCAAAGATGTGTAATTGTATCTCTTGTGAATGATTCTATAACTGCTGCTCCCATTTTTTAATATAATTTATTAACCAAATGGTTTAAAATATATCATTATAGACAAACAATAATGTTTAGGAGTTAAATGTTTCTAGACGCTGGATTACAATACTTACATGAATGTTCGAAGTGTTTATTTACTAGTTAATAATTTGTTTTCTCCTTCCCTCTTTTTATTTTTACATATTGTTTACTTATGATCACATGGATCCTCAGTCAATGTAACTATTTATTAAAATTGTTAGAACATTGAAATGAAACACCACGGCTGCTTCACTCCAAATAGATTTAAAGTTTGTTATTTTTGTATACTAATCTTGGCTGTTTATTGCTAAATGTAGGATCTAATTATGTTTCTTTAATGATATATTGTTGGTGGTTTGAAACTGTGATAAAATTTGAGCTTCTTTATTTCATTGTTTTAAATATGTCATAAACATGTATGTATAAACATAAATATGTCGTCTTTTTGACTTTCATGATTATTATTTGAAGTTTGATAAGATATAATAAATTCCAAATTCATTAGTAATATTTAGCCTTTAATAGGCATATGTATAATGGGACCAAACAGACTTTCACATGCTAATGAAAAATTTTAAAAATACAAATTTTTCTATTTGTATTGTAGATAGATAAATGGTTTCTACTGTATGAATATACTTAAATAATAAAGACTCATTATTAAGTCTGTTGATATTTGGGTGTTTAAAAGTTGTCACCGAGGTTAGTCACATTGCCTACAGTATTTTATATGAATTGTATGTCTTATTAATTTAAAATAATCCCAGAATTGTGCTGTGCTCAATGGGATTAGCATGAACTTGGAGGCATTTTAATATGTATTTCGGATTCATCAGATTTCTTAAAATTTTAAATTATGGTCTGTCATGTTAGTATATATAATATTCTTTGACGATTCTACTAATTTAAGCTAAAAATCATTGAAACAATTTCTCTCATTGTAATCTACAGATTTTGGAATTTGCAATGTTAGTTTCATTTAGTTATATATGTAGTGGCCTTTTTTTTTTTTTAGTAAATGTTTCTTTCAGCTATAACTGATGATATGTATCTTGATTTGCACACAATTTTGTTTTTAAATATTTAATACCTATTTGATATAAGAAAGGAAAGAAATAATGCTCTAATAGACTTGATATTGGATTGAATACAAATATAATCTTATTAAAGAGCAGGTATTGCAACAAATTTCACTGAAATTGTATGTATTCTTCCAAAATGATGACACATTGTTGCAAGATTGAAGTTATACCTGGCTTACCATAAAAAAATTATTACCAAATAATTCATTTTTAATAAATAAGATCATAAAATAAAACTATTAAAAGCACTCCATGAAGACTATCAAGACATTTTAGACTAAATATTCTTTGCCACTTGAATTATTAAAAAAAAATCCTAGAAACCTTAATTTACTACATAAATGTTCTGTATTTCACAAGGGGGTATTTCCTGTATGATCCTTAAATTGTTTCTTCATAATTTAAATATCGCATTAGATAGGGATTATAGTTTTTAAAATTTTAGAATTTTTTTTTAAACTTGTTTGTTAATATTTTGGAACTGTGATAAAGTGAAATGTATTTTGTATTTCGTGTAGTTTCAGCATTATTTCGATAAGTTTTGTGTTGATGTTGATAATATTGTTTTCTGCTTCGCACTTAAGTATTTTTGTCTACTGTTTTACACTTGAGTATTATTGTCTGCTGTTTTACATTTAGGGGGTAGTATATGCAGGACTCCTGCAGTTGCGTAAAACAAAAAATTACCACATGAATTTGGTTTGTTACGTGTTATGGGCATTTACTTCATAATAAACAAATAACATTTGCATATTGTTAGTTTATTGTTGTCTCTTTCAGTCTTCACTCAGACTTTTGTAATTTTCTCAAGTATCAGTTTCGTGATTATGACAAGAAAAAAAGTAAAACATTTAAATAAGATATTTCGTTCATCATCATGTAGGTTATTATATAAAGCCTTTATTGTACAAGTTTTCTCTTTAATGTTATTTTTAACTTTGCCTAACTAAGCAATTCTGATTTTTATATATATATGAATTAGTGTTTTGATGTATGAATTATATAGCAAAATTAGTGAACTGAAATAAAATTGTTCATGTTACTTTATTTTAAAAATGTAATGCCAATTTCTGTAACATATTTTCTGGAAATATCCTATTCTTGTGGGTTAGAATGTATTGTTTTTTTATTTGATCATTATATAGATGTGATCATTGTATGTAATGTTAACATCCATTTGATAAAGATTGTATAAAAAGTGTTTTATTAAAACAAATATGTGATATAATAGTTGTTAAGGTATCGGTCCAGTTTTAGTATGTGCATTCATAGTCGCTTAATTGTGAGTAAGGGTATCTAACTGTCTTAACGATTGTTAATAACTTCTGTGTGTAAGATATAAAATTGCATATGTACATAAATACAAACAGACAATATATGTGTGTATATATATATGGTCTGTTTTTTTTTTGTTTTCTTTAATTTGATTAGTTGTTCTTTGCCATTGTCTTTATATAATTAAGTACATTGGAATGGGTATTTATATTTTATACAATTATAGATACTTTCTTAATTATTTTAACGAGATAAATTAAATAATATACCATGTCATATTCTTTATTTATTATTTTTATCTGTGTTTGCTTACTTAATATTAGTTAGTACATGGTTGTACACGCGCAAATATGTTGGTTTTAAGTAGTTGCAAATTTTTTATTAAAATATATGAATAGTATAATTAATCTGTTTTGAATATATTTACTACTTATTAATAAGAAAATTTATTACTTCTATAATTTAAGATTCTCTTATATGATCAAAATAAATACATAAGTTAATTAATTAAGTAAGAAGTTATTTTAACAAGATATTAATTATTTCTCGAGTTTTAGTGGATTTATTCAATAAAGAGAGGTTTTCTATATAAATTTCTAAATTGATAATTTAGGCAGTATGTTGCATATTTATTACTATCCCTTTAATTTTAAGAATTAGTTTTGTTAATCCTATGGTTGATTATAACATTTTTAGAATTAAAATCACAAGTATTCAGGATAATACTTTATAAAATGTAAATATGAATTGTGTTATTTGTAAATATGTACATTAAAACAACAGATATCGACATAATTTTCTGTTGTGAGGTATTAAGACATTTTCATTAAATATAAAAATGTAACTATTAAGTAAGAGAAACACATACATGTTAAACTCAATTACTTTCACAATTGTAATAACATTTTTATACTTGTTAAAATATTAATATAACATTGTTTATTTTTTTTGTGACTTTTCCCTTTTTCATTATTTTAGAATTTTGTTTAATGTATTTGATTTCTTAGCCTGTTCGGTATTTTGGCTGAAGAGGTTAGCTAGGTTAGTGATTCCCTGTCATGTTAGGCCACTAGAGAGTGGAGCTAGAGAATCTTTAATCTTTTGATAGTGTTTCACAGACCAGACATCAGTACAGTCGAAGGATTGAGGTAGACAGGTTTTGTTCGTTTGAATCAATCTATTATATCAATCTTATGATTTTATACTTACCTCGGTCAGTGGTATTTATGATTGATACAGGTTGTGTCTTAGTTTTGTTAGTATGTGTTTGAGGTGCATATGAAGATTTCTTCATTATCAAGAAACATTGATTAACGCATCATTTCGTCTAATTATCCAATTCCAAATTATCTTTTCATTTAATTTTAAAATATGTATCACGTTGTATGCAAATTGCAGTTTTAAAAGGTAAGAGACACCCTTTTCCCCCTTTTGATTATTTATAGTAAACTCAGTTCCACCCCCTGCTCACCAGATTTTACATTTAATTGTGATTTCATGTTTGGTGATTTGTTTATTATTTCCTGTTTTTATTTAGATGGCTTATGGTGCTAATGTGGCCTGTACATTAAGAGTAAGCGTTGCTTAATAAAAGTGGGGCATATCGTCTTTCGAATACTAGTTCTTTATATAGAGGCATATGCTAAATTATACCATTAGTGAGAAGACACGACTATTTAGAAATGCTATAGTAGGGAAAGTTAGTTAAAATTATTAATAATTAACAGCCAGAGAAAAAATTACTGGCCAGATTGGGACTCGAACCCGGAACCATCCCAATGTACTCTTTGGCCAAACTCTCATAAAGGCTATTCCCTAGGTGCTGTGTTACCTCTAATTTATTTTTCTGTGAACTAGTTTTCCTGAGTGTTACAGCATTGTATGAAAATATTTTAATGCATCGTTTTTAAACGAGAACTTATTATTAATTATAATTAATAGTGGAACCAATATCACAATTAAAATTTTTCGGTTAGCTAACAATGTTGGAAGGTCTAATTTATTTATTACAGAATTTTTCAGACAGGGAATGTGGGGTAGTAAAAGAAATGTACACATTTTAAAAATTAAATACAATTTTATTATTGTTAATTACAGTTACTTCATGGAGCTTTGATCAGTCCAACTATATATATCCTATTTAATCTTTTATCGAATCTCATTTCACCCATTGGGATTACTCCTAGCTTTTAGGAAAACACATCTGCAGTTTCCTAATCAATTTTAGATTTTGCTTATGAGATTCTTTATGGACTAAATTATAAGAAAACCAAAATACTACTCTTTAGCTTAAAGGTTTATGATCTTGACAAATAATCTCTGAGTCCATGACCCATATTGTATAACATTGTCTAGTTATTTTTTATAATTATAAACAAAATAAAAATAATAACAAGTAACTGTGGCATTTGTTTTAATAATGTGAAGGCTCTGAAAAGGTCCCGTTAAGTTTAGTAGGTGATGTTGACAAGCTCTAAGGTCCCAAACTCAGCATTGAGTTGAACAGAAGAAGTTAGTAAATTGGACCCTCAATTCTGCTTTTCCAGCATAATCCCTATTGTCGAAAGATTTCTTCCTATTGGCAAATGAAGCCGAGTCAATGAGGATAGATTACCGAATATGGTTGAATCAATCATTGAGACATTGAACTAAAAGTGGGTGTAAGCTGTTGGAAAACTTCCCCATTGTTTAGGAGCTTGTTCCTTTGGTCACTAAAGGTAGTGAGTTTACATGGTTAATTCTGTTCATGTAAATAAACCAGATAACATTGGATTCCCAATTATCTGCTGGTTCTAATCAATGACATTAAAAATAATTCATATGTACTGTGGCGATAACAATTCTTAAAAAATAAGTTATACTTAAATACATAATAATTCATTATAATATAATATATTGGAAAGCTGAGGAGGTCATGACAAGTGAATAAGATTTAGATTGCTTTGGCTAGAGGTTAGACAAACCATTTGTTGAGATCAAAGGAGTTTTGGACCCTGAAAGAGGTGGATGTATGTATATAGAATTAGTAAACTGGTGATTGGGAATATAGTCCATGATAGGGAACTCAGTTGACCGTGTACTGTTATTAATCTGTGCGATCAGTTATTAAGTGGGCATTAACACAGTTACCCAAGATAGAGTGAAGATATAATATTTGAGAAGTCACACAAAATGCCCCCAATGAATCCATGCAAGGAACAGCACAAAAACATTGTTGTAGTTATTCATAATTCATTTATTTATTTTTGTATGTTTAATAATTTATTTTTCAGTTGGATGGTGGAAATCAACCTGAGATCTCTAGTTTCAAATTTTTAATAAATTTATTTCTTCAAGCTGATATTTTTTATTTATTTATTATCATTTTAGCTCTTAACAATTCAATAGAAAAAAATGTTGGAGTAGCATTTTATCATGTTAGGGTCTAAAAAATAATGATATCCGAAACATTACAATAAACAATATTTTTTAGAGATAATACCATGGGATAACTAATAAAATTGAGCTTACTCTAAAAATTGTAATATAAATAATAATATGATGTAAAGTGGGTAATAATGGATGTAAAAGTTATTCTTATGGCTTTGTTTTTTTAACAGGAATTAATTAAAAATTCAACTGTATTTTTAACCTTGACCATTCAATGAAGAAATCTTTAATTTATTTTTTTTGTTGGTGACAAAGGCGAATGAAGTATTGAATTGCCTCAGGCTCTACAGGTGATGACTGTTCCAACAAATATATTGGACTGTTGTCACTGAAAGGGACCTAATTGCAGGTGATTAACCTCCATTCATGCACGCCTCATAGACTAACCTAAGTTCAGTGGTAAGGTTAGACTACCCCGCCAAAGAAGTTCAGGGCCTGACACTACTTTAACCCAACATGCAGGCTCCACTTTTATCTTCGACTCCCATGTTTTGTTCCTAAAACTAGATGATTATGTTATTTAATTTATTGACAGTAGGCTATTTTGATTATTTAATCGTTCTCTAATTAAAAAAATAAATTTATTTCTTTGAATTCTTCCTCTTTGTAATTACCATTTTCTTTTAATGGCTTCACTGCAAATGTATTAGGATATCAAAAGTATTGATAATAACAAACTATAAAAAGGTTTATGTAAAACTCATCTTCTCAGCTTTTCACTCTCATCACTCAAATGATAGATGCTTAAATGAACGCAACCAACAACACCGTCAATCCATTTGGCTTGGCAACAGCTACAGTTTACAGCCGGGCGGTTTCTATTGTTTGATTTATCATGTGATAAAATCGATATCAACAGGCCATTGATTTTTTTTCTTTTTAAACGACTAATCTAAAACAGTTTAAATAAACTGACTATGAAACTTACAGGTTTGCTTGATAAAGAGTAACTTTCTTCTGTGTAACCTCTTTTTTTTTGTACCCCTCTGGGCCAACGGCCGACCACATCGGCACTGCATGAATCAACTAGTTAAAATCATAATTCAAAGTTTAACTATATTGTGTTGGGGCATTAACTCTGCTACTTACAACTTAACTCTGCGTGCTGTAGTGTTTTCATATTTTAGAAAAGATTACTTATTTGTGTGAATAACTGAATCCTGTAGTATATATCAATTCTAATATCATAACTAATCAGGGGGTTGTCCCCAGCACAGTTGCCTACTAGTCACTTGCCTTATAACGATTTTCGGTTGTTAGACAAGATTATTAAATGTATTAGTGTGAGCAAAACTTTAAATAGAGACCAACCAATAAAATTGTAGGATTTTATGGAAAAAAAAAATAAGGCCTTGGGTCTCTCCTTTATATCTGTCACACCTGTACGTTTCCAGCCTTACAGGTGTGGGTTAGCAAAGGCTTAGAACACATGAAAATAAAAAAACTTCACTGAAAAAAAAGAAAAACTTATATTTGAACAATATAATTACGGTAGCATAGAATATTGTAAGTTGTCTAATATTGATAAATGATAAACATAGGATGCAAATTACTAAAATGAAAGTCATGGGCTTGATAGAGATACGAAGTTAGATCAAAAGGGTACGAAAAATCAAAAAGGATACTAGCTCCTTCAGCGATTATTTTTTTATCTCATCAATGGTGTCAAAACGTCGTTCTTTCAAGGGTATTTTTTTTGTTTTTAACTACCGTAACAAAAAGAAGTCACAGGGAGCCATGCCCGGTGAATACGGTGGCTGAGGTAACACAACAGTGTTTTACTAAAAAAATACGTACAATCAGTGAGGTATGAGTGGGAGCGTTATCGTGATGCAATTTCCACGAATGGTTTTGCCACAATTCCGGTCGTTTTCGTCGGATCGCTTCACGTGAACGATTACATTTACAGGAAAACCAACTGCATAGAATAACTAAAACTACATAACATGAAATAAAATGGACTTAAATAGTTTAAGCTGATCCGGAGATGGTGTTTATTATCTTTATTCATGTCGGTTGAGTTATCATATGTTCTCGTTGTTTTCATCCGTTTCACTATTGTGATCCCGGGCGCCTCGCTGGCTGCTACTCCCACCCCATTCGGTTGGCCTTAAATCTAAACTTGTTATCTTCTTTTTCCAGTCGGCTTACGTGTGTCAACTATTTTGCTGCAATAAGAGCTGTCATTTTTCGACACAATATGGCGGAGGCTTCGGAAAGTAGTGTGGCGAGCTTCGAACGACCTTTCCTATTATTGTTATTCTAGTAAGATGGCTGTGATGGTGAAGCTCAACACACTAACAACTGACACCTAACAAAAAGTTAGTTAACGTTATGACCAACATAGGTGTTCCATAATATTTGTTTGTTATGTCAAAATAAGTCACCTCATGAAATTAAGCACACGAGATGAAGGGGCCACATCGCGCGAAGTTGCCATATACTTGTGGGGGTGGGTCAGGGACTAATCACTAATTTTCTTATTCCTTAATGATTGACATTATCACGTGGATAGAAGAGAAGTAGTGCACAGAGCGACCACAAGGCTTGCCATGTGTTGTAAATACCCATAACATAAATTTAAAAAAACACTTATTGAAATCGGTTGCAACGGGATCAAATTTCCAATTTCTATTGTTAGCTACAAATTCTATATTTTTTATAATATTTTTGAAATTATTTTGGCGTTGTCGTCTGTAGCTTTTGTCCCTGGAATAGATAAATATAAAATTTAGTGAAGAAAGACTTTTTTCACGTTTAATTATTTGTTTGCGTACTTATATTTATTTTAATTGAACAAAAAACTAATTGGTACATTTCGAGGCGTTGTGGATTATAAAGTTATAATATATGACCGTTTGAATAATTTTTACAACTACTGTCACAGGACATGTAGGCAGACAAACAGCTCCGTATAGAATGAACATTGATTTGACGGAGTTCCGGGATGTAAAGGTTCCACACCTCTGCCATGCGGCACTAGTGGCAGTGTCCAGAATTAAAATAGGCTGAAGCTCAGATTTTTATTATGTAATATCACTAACTTAAGTAAATAATAACAAAACATGAAAATTGAATCAGTCAGGTTAACCGCTACAGGTTCTTGAACTAAATTGTCCAATATTTGATGGTATCGAAATATTTTCGTAGTTATGAATATAAATGATATCATAGCTGAGTGGTTGAGCTTTATCGAAGGAAAGGATAATACGAAATACCTACGAAGAAAAGTCATTTTTCTATTATTTGAGTTAAATAAAGAAAACAATTCTTAAAAAAAAAAAACGATTACATATTTAACCAGAGCCTATATAATTTTAAATGACCTCCCTTTTTTTAATTATCAGAAAACGTCCATGCTTTACATACACATGTTCACAAAGATTATTTTACCTTCCACCATTAATTTTTCTTATTGATTTTAAAGAAAATTGTACAATATACAAAAATAGTAGGCATTCTCATTTTAGTTATTATAAATAAAATATTTGTTAAAAGCTAATTTAATGTTCTTCAGAGGTTTATAAATTAGTCTTTTATTTATGAAAAAGCCTGAAGTCTGCAAAAATACTGGGTGCTTATTGCTTAAGAAATTTATTTAAATTTTTTAACTGTTGGCAAGCATGGTAGCGAGTGGCTGTATTATTTAGCTCATTTTCAATTTGACTTGAGATTCCTATTCATGTAAGTTTGTATTATATTTATCCATTCCTTTATGTCACTACTAGAGTAATGTATTATTAAGAACAAAACTGGACACATTATTAGGAACAACTCATAACCATAATAACAGGCGCTGCTCCTTGACAGGATTTCTGAAGACTAAAAACCCAATTAAAACATACGCCATTAAACAGCCAAACATCCTGATATGTTTTTACTCCGAATAAAAAGTGTTATGTGCCAAAGTAATGAGGTACAAATAAACTATTTAGGTGATGGTGTTATTTACTATTTCAGAAAATTTAATGTTAATCAGCTATACATTTATACGCGTTTTTATAGGTTATGATTATCTAATACTATAAGGAGCCATTGATCTTGTTTAATTTGTAAACTATAAATTGTAAATATTAAATATTGGTTACCAAAAAGTGAATCAAATGAGTAGTCATTAGTATTCTGAAATTTGATAGATCCAATAGATTTCGGATGTGTGTCAACTTGCCTATGAGACAGTTGTTTAAATGTGCTTGCCCATCATTTAAGTGGTCCCCAGTTAGGAGGTCATGTAATATATACTGTCTATGACATTTATTTTTTGGAGACAGTAGTGTCCAGAGGTGAAACTAAAATAGGCTACTGATTTGTTTCTTCACAGTTTGTGGGGTATCTGTCAGGGTTTACTGAGCGAGCTCTCTAATTTACATTTATCCTGTAGTATAGATACCCTTGCCACCCCTTCCTTTAGATTTTCTCAGAGAACTCTCATTACTACTATACACTCCTATCCCACCTAAATAAGGACAACATCCTCAAAATAATTCAAGTTGATCCGTCAGAAAAAGGAAAGAGAAAGAGCCAAGTTGTGATGGCTTAAAGTTTTCCAAGTAAACCTTAAGAATGGTGTCAGGTCATTCTGGCTGAGAAATGGCTTAAGCAGAGGAAACCAAGGTTTTTTATGAGTAATATTAGCATAAATATTAGAGACTTTATTTAATTTTCTTTATATATGCTTTGAAATAATGATATCAGCAATTATTGTTTTAAATTTGTTATATAGATAGAATCATGAATAATCATCATATGAGGGAGGGATGCCCGTATGTTGGTGAACATCTTCAGTATCGGATGAGACAAGTAAGCATTTTAATGTCTACTGTGTTGTGTTTCTTAAATTTCTTTGCATTTTTCCTTCCAGTGGTATCGATTTTCCTTTTATTTAATTTGTTAATACTATCAACGTGTCAAAAATTAATGAAATCCTATGAAGTCAAGTTTTTAAGGTTAGTTGATTTGAAATGAAATTACCTGTAAGGAAGTGAAATATTGCAAATTTAAAAAAAGAATGTTCATAAACAAGTTGGCATGTACCACAATACATGCATATTGGTATCACTCATACTCTCAGATACACAAAGAATTTATGGTGCTGTATATTCATGCATGTATGGACAGTAAATGCCAGAAGTTTTAAGAGACTGCTCAGTTTATAAGGTACAACTAAGTATTGACTATAAGAGCCCATAGAAAACTGATTACTAAAACTATTTCTTTTTGAAGACAAATAATTAATAAAGGAACTTTAAAATATGTATATATTAAACCATTTAATTTAATGTAATCAGTGTTCATAAAATGTTGTTCCTATTTAATTATAATTAAATTATATCATGTGTTTTACTCAATTAATTAGATTTTGTATATTTTGTAAAAAATGCAATTAAAGGGTTGAAAGAAAAAGTCACCAGTTGAATGTTAACTGGTTTTCTTAACGCTTAAATATGGCAGTGTGAGTTTACAAAGGCACTTTTGCATGAAATAAACATAACTTTTGTAGGTAGTCACCTAAAACTGACTTTTTTTTTCAACCCTTTGAGTAAAAGCACCCAGCATTGCACCCTGAGCACAATTAATTATTTCTAAGAAGTTTTGCAATGATAAATCACTTACTTTTAATTTGTGCAAAGAACCTAAAGTATGTCATTTAGATGGAAAGGCCATTCAGAAAGATCAATAGTAAAGTCAAACATTTGTTAAATCTAACAATTTCAGGAATTTAATTAATTTTTTTGAGACATTACTAAGATGATTGAATGTTCACTCCATGATATTGTTTATTTTAATAAAATATTTTACCTATCGTTATAGTTATAATAAGACTAATGCACTTTACCATACTTTACTACCAAATTGGCAATTCCATGTCATATCAACTAATTGTAAACACTTGAAATTGTAGGATTTTATTAATTTTCGGTCATAGAGTGAGCTGTGAATTTTGTTAATGGAACTGTTGATATTGTTGTAAATTGAATTCAGAAAATAATATAGTTGATATATTTACTAAGTCGTTAGAAAAATCAAAGTTTGTTAACTTCAGAGAAATGTTAAAATTAAAGCAGTAACATTATATTAAAATTATTTGTTTGTAAAAGTTCCTCATATAAATGAAATATTATATTTATGCAATTAGAATCAAATGTAAGGAGGCGTGTTATTATATGTACATTTCAATTTATGAAGTTAGCTGTTTTGTTATTTAACAGCTATCCTTCTATTTAACAGCTATAATTTATGCAGTCATTATCAGCATGTACAAGAGAATTTGGACAACATTAGCCATTGTTTTCAACCTAGAGAGGTACAGCAGCTTATACAGATGAATGCCTTGACTCCACGGTTATATTGGGTTCTTAAAGGGCATAAAGATGGGGATTCAATAGTCTTGTTCACCTTCACCACCACAGTAGTAAGAATATTTATCTCATTGTGTCATGAGATGGTCATGGTCATTGAGAAGAAACAGTGAAAAATAGACGATTGGAATAAATTGTTGTGAAAATTCTCTTGAAAATTTAAGTTTATTACATTATTTCAAAACAAATCCTGTTTGATATAATCTAAGTCATAATCCTAATTTTAGGACTAATATAAAATAGTATATAAATATGTTTATAAGTTCCAACTCAATTCTGGTGTGATTTACTCATGAATTGATTCAAAATTGGCTTTTTTTATTTAGAATTATTATAAAAAACAATAATTCATTTATATATATTTCTTATCTCAATTCCTGTTCTAATAATATAATAATTGTGATAATTCTATTACTATTTAAAAAAGCTATTGATGTTTTTGCAGATCCCAACCCGTTACAGAGGATCCGCTGAAGATATAACCACGTAATTATTTATTAATTTATTACTTAAATATATTACAATAAGCACTATTTAATCATTTTTTTTCTTAATTGATTATTTTTTTCATAAGTTTATATTATATATTTTAATAAAGATATTGTAATTAAATAATCTATCTGTAATTATGCTATGTTTAAGGCTATGAAATTTAACTTTGTAAAAAACTGATACTATTATATTTAACAAAATAATACGGTAAAATGGGGCAAGTCCGTATTACATGAGGTTTTTTTTTAGCATATCTCCTTTAATATTTGAGGTGTAAGGCTGCAGGCTTTACCTAATATAGCTACACATATCAGCTGTCTTACCATCTTCTGTAAAAAAAATTTATGTTGAAAAGGAGGTGTGCTGTGGGGTGGAACCGACCATCCAAGGAGGGTGGTAACCCATCTAAGTATTGAATGGTTGTCTATGCTTATTTCGCTTATCTACTGGCTCACTTTCTTGGCTACCTGTTATGGACTTCCCTCGTATTCCAAAAATTATTTCCTGATTCGAAGAATGATGAAACATTTTCCAAAATATATGGAAGAATTTTAGATGTTTAAACAGAAGAGCCAAAGAAAACACTTCTTTTAACGCCCTTAAAACACTGAATTTCATAATATTCATACGAGGAAACTGTGATTCATCTCATTGCCCAGCATTTTGCTTTTGTCCATGATTAGTGGTCATATTATAGTTTTACAAACCAGTCGCTTTTCTCATATAAATATGACATGGTAGTTAATAGGCTTTTGGATGCCATAGTGACATCTGTTACTTCATTGTTCTTTCTATTCCTACCCAATATCATTTCTGGTAATAATTAAGGTCTTGAGGTATTTAAATTATTGAGTAACTTCTTACTGATGTTTTCCTAGTACAAATTTATCTCCAGTTCTTTCTTCTGCTTTCCTCCTTGATATATTTTGTTTTCTAGGAGTAGATTTCAAGGCCAATTTTATTTACAGCCTTCTCAAATTTATTTTGAATACCATTTGTGTTCCAAAAGGTTCCTTGTGTGATGTAATTAATTATTCGGGCTTGGAATGAGGTTGAAACAAGGTTTGTGAGAAGTGAGTGATATAAGAGGAGTGATGAAGGTTTAAAATCAGTGAGGAATGAAGCAAGAAGGCTAGTACGGTTGTTGGAGTTAAGAGGTGGAAGAATTTAAGATATATAAGGTTGAAGTAAGTGGTGTGAGTGTAAGATATGAGGGAGAGGATAAGGTGGTTTCCCGAACTATTGAACCACCGTTATGCCCCTTAAATCCAAACAATTTTTTATGTATTCACTTTTATAAAAAAAACATTGTTGTGAAATAAAGGGTGTCCGAGAATTAACGCAAGATTTGAATTTGCCACTATTTGTGCAGTAAAGTGCAACCCTAAAAAAAAAAACAATTTGACAGCTGACAGTTTAGGGTTAGTAAAAATGGAGCGTTACATGATAGAACGTGTTTTTATTGTTGAACATTATCTCAAAAATAATGAAAGTTTGGCGGCCGCAGTTCGAAAATTTCATACAAAATATAGTCGGAATAGTGTTTCGACTTCATCAACTGTGAAGAGATTAATAGAAAATTTTGGGGAGACTGGATCAGTTGGAGACACTAAACACACTGGTCGTCCAAAAACAAGCCGTTCAAATGTCAATATCGAAGTAGTAGTGCGTGACAGTGTTGTTGAAAATCCAGGAACATCAATTCGGCGTCGTAGACAAGAATTGAAAATTTCAAGAAGCTCTATACAGCATATACTCACTAGAGATCTGGGTCTCCATGTTTCAAAAATTCAGGTAACACAACAATTGAAGCCTAATGACCATACACAGCGAAGAGAGTTCGTTGAATGGATTATTGAACATCAACAAGTGGATGCTGATTTTTCCAGCAAAGTTATCCTAAGGGATCAAGCACATTTTCATCTTGATAATCGACAAAATTGTGGCATTTGGAGTTCAGAGAACCCACATGTGATTGTCAAAAAACAAATACATCCACAACGTGTCACTGTTTGGTGTGGATTTTGGTTGGAGGCATCATTGGACCATACTTTTTTGAAAATGAGGCTGTTCAAGCAGTGACTGTTACTGGTGCTCGATATCGCGACATGATAACACAGTTCTTTATGCCGAAATTGGATGATATTGATGTGGCCAATATGTGGTTTCAACCAGATGGTGCCACATGCCATACAGCCCATGAAACAATTCAAATACTGTTTTGGTGATCGGAATTGGCCCCCTAGATCATGTGATTTAACACCTTCAGATTTATTTTTATGGGGTTTATGGGGCTTATTTTATTAGGGTTATTTGACCCAGGCTTGTCAACAAGCCCACATCCACCCGTGCATTAAAAGAGGAAATTCAACACTGCACCAACGAAATTCAACCACATTTATGCCAAATGGTCATGGAAAATTTCGACAAAAGAGTGCGTATGTGCCAGCAAAGTCGTGGAGGCCATTTGCTCGATGTGTTATTCCATAAATAATCCTATCCTATTTAATTTATAATTCAATAAAAAAATAACAACAAAAATACTAAAAACTGTGTTTTCTACTTAAATCAAATCTTGCGTTAATTCTGGGACACCCTTTATAAGCAATTTTATGAAAAATTACAGGAATTTTTTTAATCATTTTACAGATTAAATTTTTTTAAAGATTAATTATTAATTGAGTTTGAAATATATAAGTGGTAGATTTTAGTAAGATTGTGAAAAAAATCACTTGGATTATTTCACCTTATTTGATAAACCATTTTAGTCACCGAACATCGTCATTTCAACAAATAAAAATAGTAAAACTTATATTGAAATTTACTTTAATACATGAGTTTTGTTGAGGTGTCATTTTTGATCCCCTCTTTAATGTGTCCTCAACCTTGGGGTTAAAGAAACGGTACTTTAAATATCTTCTGAGCTTTGCTTGAATTCTTAGAAGGTAGTGTGATAGGACTTCCTTTTTTTTGTTTTTTATACTTCCCATTATTGTATTTTAATCAAGACTTTATCGGCATATTTAGAAGTGTTGTGGAATATATCTCTAAAATTTCAGATAGACCAAACCATTTTTACGACTGCTACATAATACTCTCTTTGAGCTCAGCAATATATGTGTATATTCAAGTTTAGGAGAATGCAATCTTTGATTAAAATTTGTAATTATTTTAGATTTATAATTACTATTTTTTAAATTGTATTTGTTTATGTTTTAGGTTGCTAAATGATGCCAATTTGTTTGATGGTAAGATAACAAATAATCTTTTAATATATTATAACGATATCACATCTTTTCTATAATTTTAATTTTTTATTTATGAGGAAATTTTATAATGAATGATAGTTTATTTTATGATGCTTCATTTAATGCTATCTCAGGGTATTATTGGTTCTAATGCATAATTTAGTCCATTTCAAGAAGGGAGGGAAAGAGGTAGAGAAAGATGACACTTGGCAGAACTCGATTGAGGTGGTTGGATGATGTGATGATTGACCTCAGGCAGATAAGTCTGTCAATGGGGGATGCTAGAACAAGGCTAGGACTACTGGTCAAGGAGGCTCAAGTTTCACATGAACCATAGTGCCATTGTGTGACTAAGTGAATGAGATTGATAACTAGAAACCGGATTTTCATGCAGTAAAAAACCAAAAAACGTGCAGTAAAAAACCAAAAATTTGTAAAATCTTGTATTAACACCTAAAACATGGAAAAATCATCTTTTTTGTTTCATTTACAATATTAATACATGGAAATCTTATCTAACCGAAAAAAATCTTTTTTTTACATATTGTTGGTAAATTAAGTAATAAATAGTAAAAAAATAATAATAATGAAAATAAATAAACAATGTTATAAAAAGTTAATTTTTAGCAGTTTCATAAAAATGTACAGTGTGTATATTTCATCATTTTTTTCCGCAATATTGTGTCGTCTGTCATTTAAGGTGTTTTTTAACATTGAAAAGGAATATTACAGATCTACCAAAGTTATCGGGCAATTTTAATAGCAGGCGATTATAAGGTTCCTGCTGAATGGCACCATCTTCAATATTTTTTCTGTTAATGCAGTGATTAAATGTAGCCAAAGTTTTTTTTCAATTGGAGTCAAATTTTGCATTTAAATTTCTTCCTTTGTCATTTTCATTTTTTACTTAGGCTCTGCCAAACTTTCAAGAAAGAAGTTTCAAGAATTCCAAACTGTGAATTTAAGTTTAGATTTCTGGATTCCAGCCTTGTCCCGTGATGGAGATTTGAGAAACAATTTTTTTCCATTGTTCACAAGTTTATTGAATTCCGGGAAAATTGTATCTACTTTCTCAAGCACTCGATACAAAATAAGTGAAATCAAGAAAATCAGCTTTAAAGATATTAGTTTGCCTTTTTCCTATACTGCACATAAGTAATGGTTTTTCTGCATGTTGTAGTTTGGTTTATTCGCCAACTTTGCTGTAGCTTGTCAAACAATTATGGCTTTTGTTTCAGCAGCAAAAACAATTTTAATGCCAGTCTTTTTTTTGTAATTATAGTCCACTAAAGAGTGAACATCTATTATATATTATTAATCCAGATGCTGTGATCTTATATGATGAAAAAGTATTATTTTTTATCTCTAAGTAACTAATTAATGTCTCATTATCAACTTTTGCTATTATATTTAACATCATCGGTTTACTAACTGAATCTCCCACACAAAATAGCAAGGATCTATGCAAAACTCTGGCTGAGTTAAAGTTGCAAACATGATTTTAATGAATTTTCCCATTAAAGTTCTAACAGCCAACACCTACTATTTATTAGGAGATCAAGATCTTTAATTTTATACCATACTAATTATGATCGGAAAGATTTATTTTTATAAATATGTAATTTTTTAAGAGCCCTTCATTTTATTTCATGGGTTTGCTTTTATGTTTAGTATCACCAGGTCACCAAATGGAACTACCTTGGAAAATATTATGCCTCTGAAAAAATTGGATAAGTTATAGTTGTGAACATGACATTCATGTCAGGTTCAATGTCTGTTTGTAATTGAAGTTTAAAATAAAAAAACATAAATTACATATTGTCAATCAGGACACCGAGCTCTTAATTTAATAACCTACTCAAAGTTTTAGAAAAATATTTCTTTTAACACTAATTAATTAATTAATCCCCCTTAATCGTGTTTATATAGATGATTATATTTGTTAGGTCTTCCTTTTATTGAATTAGACCTCCAAATAAAATTTCATGTCTGTAGTTTGAATAGGGAACTCTCAAAATAATTTTTAGCATATTTAGGGGATGAAGTAAAAGTTTCATTCAAAATATCACACCTCTAAATTAATGAACTGTGGGTGCAAAAAACTCTTAAAACACTTTCGATGACAATTTTATTGACTTTACGTGATTACAGTGCACTTAAGCCATAATATATTTACATATTATTAATCAGCAAATCGAGATATTTCATTTAGTACCATACTTAATATGACAGAAAAATATACATTTTTATTAAAAATTATTTTATTAATGACCCCTTAATTATTTTTTGTGGGGTTGGTTTTTTTCAGCAACTTCAACCTGTCCAATGGAATTACCATGCAAAATAAAAATGATACCTTCAAAGTTATGAACATGATGTTAATGACAGTTTTAATGACTTTTATGATTATAGTTAAAAAAAAGTTAAATATTGTTAATCAGAAAGTCAATGTATTTAATTTGATACCCTATACAAAATTACAGACAGACATATTTTTTTAAAATAACAAGTAATTAATTAATTACTTACACTCAACTTTTATTTTTTTATAGAGATGGCTATATTTTTTAATTGTTTCAAATATCAGATGGGGCTTCCCTTACATTTCATGATTCTTGGTTAAACAGGGAATTTCATAAAGACTTGAACAGCCAAACAGAACACAGGTGAATCCCATGGGTTTCTGTTTTGAAAAAAAAAAAACCCAATGGAACTCCAAAAACAATATTGACTAAAATGCTATTCAAATAAATAATGGTGTTCTATCTCTATACTTGAATCTCCAAATTTAATTTTTCTTTTTACACGTCTTCCAATATGTTATGTCTCCAATCTGGGCAATTCATTGGGCTAAAAATTAGATATTTTTATCATTAAATGCTGCTGAGCTGCGAGCTAGGAAAGCTTGAATAAGTAATTGATAAGTAAAAATAATAAATTAGACAAACAGACCCAATTTATTAAATTGATATATAGGTTTATTATTTTTATATCCCATTATTGTTTCATAGCCAACAAGCAAAGTAACAAAGTTCAAGGTGTTGTGGGCTATGTATTACATCACTAAAAATGTTCTTACTTGAGACATTGTGTTTTCATTAACCATTTACCGTAAAAGATCCTCCGACTAGGATACTAGATACTATTTTCCCCAATACCCCACATTTATTTTTTGAATCATAATAGACAGAACTATGTAAGGTGTCCCTACGTACCAGTCATGTTTTAGAGAGTAGAAGCCACCATGGGTGAAAATAACAACCCATCTCCCAACAATGAAGAATGCTCTATTTTATTATAAATCATTGTTTATATTAGGTAATCATTATTTAAATCATATATAAAATTCTATGGCTTATTATGGTAATATAAAACATTTGAAATAGAGAAAATTATGCACTTGAACCATAAATACTCTGAGATCATATTATAATGAAATTTTATGAAATAAACTATTACCCTTTATGAATTTTTTATAAATCTCCTTCAACTCCTTATGAATAAGAAAGTAAAAATTTTAACAATGAAGAATTATCATGATAATATAATAAGAATTAAGGTTTAATTTACATAATTTTATACTTTATATATTAGGTAAAAATATTGGAGTATAACCACATCCTTTTTTTTCACCAACTAAAATTTTGTTGCATCTTGTAATAAATTAAATTTTTTCAAGAAAAATACCACTTGAGAATGCCAGCAAGAGATGCCAGAAGCATTTCTGTACATATAATAAGTGAAATGTACTAATTTCTGGGCATATAAACAAAACTTTATTTCTTTAAATATCTGTGAATTTATTTTAGCGTCATCATCTTTAATGTGGGGCTTAAGTACTGGAGCAAAACAGATTAATTAATCAATCCAGGACCAAACATTTTTCAAGTTTAATTTTATTCTTGCTTAATAAACATGACATAAATCGGGATGATTTCGAATATACAATCAATTCGATTACTAATACATCACTGACAAAAGACTATTGCCCCATGCCTGTTTGAAAGTAGAACTTTTTCCTTCGTACTAAGCAATTAATTATATTTTTCTGGAAGAGGGAATTGAAGTATATACATTATTTATACTCAAAGGAAAAGTCCTACAAGTTGTAAATAATTTCTTTTAGCTATCACTTAATTTATAATTAATCATTATCATTTTAAATGAAATGTTTTTGATGTAGTGTAGGTCCCCCCCTATTATTTATAATTATTTTTTTACATTACCATTTTCAAAATTAAGTCAAACTTTAAATAACGGAACTCCAAAATACCTACTCATATGTGTCTCATTAACTATAAATGCCCAACATTTTAGATCCCGTGGACACTGACTATGATTCAGAAGAGTCACTTTCATGTGACGAAGATGAATGGGATGAAGTGCAACGTTTAATGATGGATAATTATTCTATTCATTCTGATGAAGACTCAGAATATATATAATAATGTTATTGGAAAAAATTAAACCTAATAAAAATTTATTAAAGCTCATAAATCCTATGTAACTACCTATACTCACCCATTTTTAGTTATTTAGAAATGTACTGAGATAACCATCAGAGAGCGCTTAACAATAAACAATGATTATTATTGCAAAATTTCAACCATTTTTAATAATATTTTATTTATAATATTTTTTCCAGAAGTTATTGATCCCCCCCCCATTTGAATCACTCTGTCCAAAGAGGGTGTTGATAAATAAATAACATGGCTTGGAATAACGTTTACTACAACCCATACAAACAGATAAGGTTAAGACACAAAACCCACAACATTTAGACATTTTTTTTTTAATAATGGAATCATTTTCTTAAATAAAATTGTAAACAATATTACCAGTTAATCTGAATTGGCAAAATTTTGAAAATGATTTCAATTACAGATGTGACCACAATTGTAAGACCCCACAGAGTGCAGGTCATTGTGGTTATAATTAGGCTGATTGAAATTAGCATTTGTAATTAAATAATTTTCAATTACCATGTGGATACTATGTATGGACTAGTACGCCATAACTACTGCCATTTCTGCATCTGATTGCACCTGGCCAAGCAACTTAGAAAGCCTTCAAGAGTTCGATGGGACAGGTGGCTTAGCCGACAGTTGCCTTTGAGAGCTCGATGAGCCAGGTGGCATAGCAGGCTGTATGCAGAGAACATCCCAACATCTGGATGTTTCTTGACCGATTGCAGGGGCGTTTCTAGATTAAACTCCGGGCAAGATGGACCCCTGCAAAATCATGTATACAAGAAATTAACCCAACACTAAGGTCAGGGCTTACCATAAGTTCAATTGAATCGTGGTCACACATATTTGTTCAGGGCGAAAGAGTGTTCATTTGCTGGCAGCTTATGTACCATTTAATTTTTAACTCTTTTCTCTTTATTCCCCTAGTCTTTACCACATGGTATTAAAGTTGGTTTAAATTATAATTCCTATGGCAAATTCCTTTTTTTCCTGATGGTAGGTCAAAAAAATAGACACTACCAAAGTAGTTTTCATTTAATATTCAATACCACATTAAATTTAATTGAACTAGTTATAATGTCTTATATTGAAAATGCAAAGCTACTTGAAAAACATCCAAAAATGAAATTTTACCCATGTTTAAATAATATCAATAGAAATAATAAATTTTCAGAAATGCTTATGAGAATAAAATAAAATGTTCAAAGCTTATGGTTACAAAAAAACTTACAATTAGTATTTCTACGTATTGTCCTCTCTAGAACTAAATTTTAACATGGTAATTAATTGAATACAAATTTTTTACCATACAGAACAAAAAAACTTATATACTGAATTACATTTTTAAAAAAATTAATTAAATTCTTTATATACGATTTACCACAAAAAAAAAAAATCTAGTATAATATCTTTTAAAAAGGTTGGTGTGAAATGATCCCCTAATTTTGTTATCACAATATAAAATAAGATTGGTAATAGTTGAGCATGTATTCTTGGTTCAGAACTCTTGAAGCTTTAACAAAATCAAGGTCTATTTGAATCTCATAAAAGTTTTATTTATTTTTCATTTTTTTTTATGACTGATTAGGTTTCCTGATGGTCTGATTGGCTATTGTTTTCAAAAGCATCTCCTATGTATAAACACCAAAAACGGAAAGATTTATTTCTATACAAGGCTTGCACTGGTTTTACATTTATTGTTTTAGTTTCTTCATAGTTGCATTATCTTCTTTATCCAATACTTATGTTTATTGTACCAAACTGTATCTATTTCAGCCAACTTCTTCGGCCAGAAATTTTGTTTTTCCCAAATACTCACAGATGTAATGGTTTATTCTTTTAGTCCTAGGCTGCTTCTTAATCGAGCATTTTTGATACTTGTGTAGTGGTTATAAATTCAAATTCTCCGAATTATTATACCTATTAATTCATCATTAAACTACAAAAACTCAAATCATTAAACAACTTTTGAATCACCATGAAAAAGTATGGCATCACAGATGATATTTTCTATAAGAGCAACACTATCAATTTCGTCAAGCAAGGCTGATCGGGTTCTAAAGAGCTACCTTTGGCTCTATAATTATAACCGCCTAATTTATTTATTATTTTAGCATTTATAAATACGGTGAAGACCAAGGAGTGCAGAAAGACATGCTGATCACCCAACGTTTGCCGGACATTCTGTGCTGCTAACTGCCAAACTTCCCGGATGAACCATCCAGAGAGGCCAGCTCATGCTGATGCTGCATTTCTGATCATCGAATTCCTCACCAACCATTCGTTCTCCTTGCAATCCAATGGCCTGTATCAAACTAAAGCTGTGTCCTTTAGTACCTATTACTATCCCATACATTAGTAACGGTGTATTGCCCACCAAACCAAAATGTCAAACATAAGCACCTTCAGTAGGATTCGAGAACGACGAACTCCAGAAAGCGTCCTAGGCTAAAATCATAGCAAGAATATCAATAGTAAAATGACACTGTCTGAGCACAACAGCAAGACCCCAGGTCGGAAAACTTGAGAATAGGGATCTAAGTGAGGGATTTTCACTGATCACAGCTTCCAAGTTAAGAAATATTGACCAGGAAATGAATCTAAACTCAAGATTGGAATTATGTTGGGATAATCAAGCGTCAGTTGTGAAGTCCTAATGAAATTGCCAGTGGAAGCTAATAAGAAATTAGCAATCAAAACAAGAAAAAGAAATAAATTTATATTTTCAATTAGATATTTTAAATTATACCTTATATAATTTTAAATTAGCCTTTTATCAAATTATACAATGTAAAATAACATAACCACATTGAACAGAATGGGGTTAATCGGAGCAGGATAAAAAGCCGACCCGTGTTAGCTCGAGGGGAGCGCAAGTAATGATTCGTGCAAAGGGCTCCCACTTTTGATTACTTCCGGATTGTGGTATGGTATAGTTATAAAACAGCTTTATTGTCTTTCCACAACTGATCAGCTGTAGAAATACAACGGAGCTGTTTTATAGAGTTGTTACTGATGCAAGAATCCTCCGTAGTGTCAACATCTGGAAGACGGCAGGACTTTCAGATAAAACTGGCAGTCAATGCCGGCGCAGACCAGGTACACTGAGACGTATCGCCAGATATATATATATTAAATTATTCTGATTAGACTTGGATATATGCACTTATTATTCTTAGAACTGGGATAAGGCCTCCTTAAAGACCCTGATTGTTTTGTATCATCTTATTTCTATCACTTCCTCCCACTCCGTCCTGTATGCTGTAGACCCACTCCGGCCTTGCTAAATTAAGTTCTACTTAATAAGTCATTCCTCCAAGACCATACGACAAAAATGTCTGCCAATTTAATTGTACGATTTAACGTAAAAAGTTAAGCAATTAAGCTAACGACGTCTGACGCAAAAATCGTACGATGCCCAAAGACGCAAGTAATTGTCCAATTAAATCAAAAACTTTAAGCAATAAAATAATAGAGAACACGAAGGGTCTGCTCAAATACTTAAGCAGCAAAATTTACTTGCGAGTCAATTGGTAACCAATTGTTGCATCTAATTTAGTGTGGATAGGACTGATGGCTGTACAGTTATAAATCACTGCTCGATTTTTTTCTGAACCCCTGTTTATTTATTTATTGAAATATCAAATTATATACAACATATACATTTTTGGGATGGGGTCCTTGTACTGCACCATAGCTGGATTATATATATGTAAGACAATTATTGAAGGTGGGGTGAATAAACTGAAATCAGTTTCTCTGTAAACAGAGTTAGCAATTTTATTCACTATATATTATATTATAACAATTATTCATATTGATTTACACAATCTTACCTGTAAACAAAGAAACGACAATTACAGTTTATAACTATCATTTCTCTATTCACACTCTATTTACAACTTTTGTTACTTAATATAACCTTCTCTATATGATAGCTGCTCCATCTGGTGGAGGCCAGGAGGCCAGTAGAAGCAGCGTGGGAAATTCAAATATTCAAATTAAAGAGAGAATACTTTCTTTGCATATATATGACAATGACTCACTGGCAGACAAGATTAAGTGTACCATAGAAAAAGTCGGACAGTAAATCGTAATCTAACGAAAAACTCGAACGATGTAAAAATGTATGCTAATAAATCAACTAACATCGTAAGACGGATAAGTCGGGCTATTAAATCGTATGGTGTCTGACGGGAAAATTGCACACTGTACGATGGAAGCCATTAAATAGTTTGTAGGTTAAAAAAAACAAAAGTGTTTATTAAAAATTATAAACGTTGTACAAATTAAAAAGTAAATAAATCAAACAAATAAGTATTATTCACTCTTTTGTTGATTTTTTAAATGTCTTTTTTTTATGTCTAGTCTTAAATTATATTAATACATGTAAATGTCGAGTGATTTTCTATCACTATCTAGGTTTACATGTCCTTTAACAGTTAATTGACTAAGATTGGCTACTAAGTGGAATCATGACGAGGATTGTGGTTTATATTTGGTCAAGTTGCACGGGGCAACGAGAAGTTTACCTGCTGTTGAACCGGCGGCTTGGAGACGAACATCGATCGGCCGCCCACAGTTGGAGGGCCGAACACCTACGAACGGTTTGTAAGTAGCCAGACTGCATTTTAAAAATTTTTGACTGCACATGAAAAAGTTGCGGCCATATTTTATGGACGTGAACGGTATAATATTGCACATTAGTTTTAGTTCAGCTTCATATAGACAAAGTTATTCAGTCAGTATACACAATCTCGCCAAATGTTACCACCACTGGGGGATCAATTGATTGAATAATTAACAGCAGTTAATAGCAGTAGTAGCAGTTACTGTCTGATTTGGCTCATCACCGAATAAACAAGGGTTTTCAATCAGAACGTAATCATCAGCAAGATCATATTTATAAAACTTTGATAGTGAAACAGAGCAAGGTAATTCTAAACAAAGGGTAATAATATCAAAAAGGTTCCATTTTTCATGTGTAACAATAGCTTTTTCCTTAATCAGTTAATTATCCTAAATGATAAAACAGATTTGTTTTCTGGACAACGTTCTTAGGTCATTTCTGATTGGTTTGAAATATTTCAGGTACGGTAATATTTCGGCATGTATTTCAAAGGTATTATTTCACTAGGTCAATCGCCTTCAAAACTACTAAGCTTTGAACATTAATTAACGGGTGTTTTTATATCTCAATAGAAGCCCTAGATAAAGCTGAAATGTGGTAGTTTACTTTTGCTCAAACCCTGTATTTTTGATGAAATTTCAGAAATTGAAAGCTTAAAGTAATTTATTTCATCAAAATGCATCCTATGAATGTGGGTTGAGAAGTTAAACTGAAAACAAAATGTACTGAAAACTTCGTAAAGAATTTACAAGCTACATTTTTTTAATAAATTTCCTTATTATGTAAATCTGTTAACTTACTTGATATACCTCGGATGTTGCTGCTATGGTTGAAACATCGTATTTTTTTACGAATATTCATTCATAATTTTTCATATTTTTAATGAATCGATTTGAATGATGTGCCATTTGAAAGAGGAATATACCCATGTTAAGAAAGTTTAAAAATTGGATTAATGGGCCTACAAACAAGTGGTCAAAGTTCACTACTTTTTTTCTTCTTTGGATTTGAAACTAATGTTTTTATTGTTAAAAAAGTTTGAAAAGGAGACGAAATATTGAAAACTGTATCATTGAAACAACCCTAATTAGCATGCATACTTGTTTAAGGTATTTTTGTACCATGGATAATAGAAAAAAATTGAAGTTATAAATTAGAGATTTCACGCATGTGCCAGCTACATAACAAAACCACTTCACATCGCTCTTTTTTATATTTCATTCCGCAGCAATTAACTAGGAGACTTGTGAAAACTACCCAGACACTGTTTTTTTTTACCGTGGAAGTGAAATATCGATAGGCGAGTGCCTTAGAACACTTGTCATCATAAGTGTACACAACATCAGTAGTGAATGTTTAGCAGATATAAGACAACCATTACAGCCGGCTGCCTGACCCGAGGCCAGAACATCACATAAGGGGGGATCCGGAGGCACAAGTTAAACAAGAAAACTGCATAGCGTTAGAGCGAGGTATCAGTCATACGCTGTGCGTGTTCGTAACTTACACCGAGGAACTTATTTTAAATTAAATTTATATTCTATTGCTTCCCCTTTCATCTGGAAATGAGTTTGTACCATCAGTTAATGTCTAGTGTTAAGAATAAAATACCGAGATACTTAGGGTCGAATCCAACTTGTAACAGAGCTAAGAAGCTACCAGTGAACGATCCGGCTGCCGTCTCAAGGTAGCAGCTTGATGAGCCCATCCCCGGTACTTCATCACATGCAGAGCTGCAAGACAAATCCCCATTCTTCACACTCAACAAGTTCATTATGAAATAGTCGATTACTGACGTCCCTCATGATGGTTATTCTGTAGTGATCTTATTATACCTCCCCGGTAAAAACATTTATTAGCAATTGAAATGCCGCTTGAAAGAGAAAACATCTATATTAACTCTTCATTATAAGGAATCCATCCCAAGCCCTCCATTACCTACATGGCTACTGAGATCATCCATCATAATTTATGGTGATGGCACCTGTCCATATTATCTTGCAGTGGGTCTAACAATGATTCCTTGTCGCCAGCACTCACGTCGTAGTTTCGTCCATTATGATACCTTGCCTCAAAAACCAATTACACCATTGCCAACTGCCTTCCATTCCTTTATTTTAGTCTAGAAACCTCTGTGGAAGGAACATCCAGCTCCCTCTTTGGCTGTACCGTAGTTTAATAATAAGTAGTTTCCTATCAGATTTTATCCCATTTCCTTTTTCTTCGCTTTTGTGGCCCCGAGGAAGTCCACTTAAGCTTTTAGCAATGCTTCCAGCCCAATAAACATTCCATGGAACGTTATATGTTCCTTAATATTTGATCGGCTCCATTTCCTACAAGGGTTTTGATAATTCGAATCTGATACTCCTCTGTTTCGTGGCACTGTTGGTGCTGCAATTACCTGAGATGGTGTTTCCACACTTTGGAGTACATCCAGTCGGGTGTGGTGCAGATCATCGGTGGAATAAATTTTCCTTTCCACATGTCTTTTATTAATTTCTTCCAAAGTCGTGTTTTAATTTAAAACTAACCAGCATATTTCGAAGTGTTGTGGAATATACCTTAAAATATGAAGAGGGAACTCATTTTTTTATCACTATCGCACAAGGTGCAGACGGACAGACGAAGAGCGATCGCCTGTCCTAAATGAAAGTAGCCATGTCCGTTATCAATGGCATCTGTACATTACGCCGGTGTTGTGCGATTAGTTGCGAAGAAACCTGGTACGATTATTATTCTGAGACGACATGGCTATTGGAGTCTATTCCAGTTAGGCTGCCCTACTCGTGATATTCGAATATCGAATATATTCGAGAGCCCATCACTCAATAATATGTATTTCTCATTGAACTCTTCAATTCTTTGGAAAAGGTTCCGAACCGGCAAAAACATAGAAATTCACGAAATTTTCAGGATTCTCATGATTTAAGAAAATTGACAGGTAACTATCATCACATTAGTTCAGATAATCAGGCTATATATTTACAAAATAATTATATATAATGTAGGTCATCGAATGATCAGTAGGCTTGGAATTTCTTAGATATCTATTTTTTAGATCAATTATCAATCTATTTTTAGATCAATTAAACACTGAATTGTTTTTTCTAATTTTCTATGCTTGTAACGATATTGTTTTTAATTTAGCATCGTCGCTTTCTATCTGATTTTATTTAAGAGTGCTTATGTTTCTTTAAATAGTTTCTGTTGTGCTGAGGACTATTTGACTGTTTCTATACACATATAATCACTATAATCATTTAATTGCTTATTGAATTGTTTCCTTGAGTTTTGAATAGGTCTTGATTTGCTGATTATATAATGATGTACTTGATATGTTATATTACTTTTGTTAAGACATTGGTGAATTATACTAACAAGTAACTAATCAAGCTGTCATTAACATCGTGTTTGTTAACCCTTTGTCAATAGAGGGATGGAAGTTTGCTTGTAAATTCCAATGAATAATAACTAAATGTATACAAAAGTTTTAGTCACGCTAAGCTCTAAGTGACATCTGTTGGTTGGCTGGGAACTAAATGACAACTGTGGATTAGTTTCATGTTTTCCCACTATTCATTGCTTCACCAAACACCATTACCAGTGTTTTGTATTTTATATTGTAACAATAATCAATTATTAAATAATGTGAATAATAATAATGTCGGGTAGTCACGAGGGGGTGCCTAGTTACCCTAGCCCTAATAACGAAGTGAGGGTTGATTAGGCTATGACCTGGACAATTGTTTCATGACGGGTCTTAATACTGTATTATCTGACTCCATATTTGATAGGTATGTGCCCCGACAATGTTCAGGAGAAGAGGTATAGGGTAGGTATTGTAGGTAGTTTATGTGGTCTTGGAATGACCACGAATTCACACTCGGTATCTGAGGGTAGGCGAAAACCGTCCGGATCCCAAAGGCGAGCGTGAACCGGAGAGAGGCAGACTGAATTGCCGTGGGAGACACTACTAGGTAAAGTTTGTAGGGCCACGGCAACCGTTGTCCGCGAGGGAGAGGTCTCTTCCAAGGAGGTGCTAGTTTTAGCGAGACGAAGGCAGAGAATCCCACTAGGAGAGTGTGGGGTCTGACAAGGCCGGACTAAAACATAGGGAGGTTAGGAAGAGAGATCCAGAGGTTTTCATAAATGAGAAGGCCAAATCTTGAAACATCAGTGGAGCTGCAGGTCCAACAGTCAGAGAGCCGTTGTTTAGAATGAATTACAGGCCAAAACCCGGCCCTACTTATAGTCAGTGGTGGCTGTCAGTAGTGGTCTGGGGTGTTGTTCTGATCAATCATACCACAGAGTTGCTGTGACGCTTTGTTCTAGGCATTGACCCAGGCCTCGGTCTGGGTCACTTGCTACCTGCTTTTTTCCTTCCAGGGCCTCTGACTAGTTTTTTGCAGCTGCGTCTTTTATTGGTTACACTGGTATGAATTATGGCTTGGTAATGTTATTTACATTTGTTTAAATTAATTTACAACATATTATAACCAATTAACAATATATATACAATAGAGTATAGGGTGATTTATCTTATATAGTTAGCGGTTGCTACAAATAATAAAGAATATGGAGAATGAAAGAGAGTGATTTTGAATACTTATTAATAGTGATGGCTTTTAATAGTTTAACTATCATTGCTAATTGCATAATAATTGCCATATAGAAAGATTAAATCAGTAAAGAAATATAATATTATATATAACTTCCCCCTTTATTATATAAGTAGAATGTTGTTAGAATACAATAGTTCCAGGATCCGATTTGTTAATGTAGATGATTGGTATAGTAAACGCTACCTGATAGCGATATCAGTAAGAGTTGTATCATGTATTTTTAATTTAATTAATTTTTTAGTTAGTTGAATATATAATTGTATTTTTTTCAATCATTAAACGTAATATAAGATCGTTGTAAAAAATCCTAATAATTAATGGTCAGAATTAAATATTTTTTTGGTAATTAAAAGCAAAATTATCTTTTCTTGAAGTGCAAGAGGAAAATTCCTCCATAGATTCGTGTCTGATATCCTAAAATAATTTAACGAAGTGTCAACATTTTAAAATTAGTGATGTTAAGATGTCCTTGACAGTGAAAACTCGTACAGAAAGTTTAAGAAGACGGTGAGTTGGAGAAATGTGTTAGTATTAATATTAATACAGATAAACAAGTAAAAATAATATAATTAAAATTGAGGGAAGTTGCCAAGTTAAATTTTTTTAATCATTAGTCATTTAGAATTAAAATGTAACAGGTAATGCTAGAGATTTTTTTTAAAAGGTTTATGATGATTATATTGTCCGTGTCATTTCTTTTTTTTGTAATTGCTATACTGTAATTACTAATAGTGACGCATTATAGTATGTTTAAACATGTATAATTATTTGGTGCATCACAGATGGCTTAATTTGTTTAAATTCCAGGTCATATCGTTTTTCTTTATCGAATCAATATTGGCAACGAGCGATCATATTCTACTTGTGTTCAACGAGGAGTACCCTAGGGATTATCGTAATCGAATAGGTTCTGGAAAATAAACTAAACGAGAAAAGAGCAGTGTCCGTTAACTTTAAAGATTTCTCAATTCTCAGCTCAGGAGCTATTCAAGATTTATAGTTACAATTTTTTCCCTATGCTTAAGGACACATTAATGGACGTAACACAAAAAGAATATCAAGGATATCTTTACAAATTCGGCATTTAATACTTTCCACCCGATTTTTTTTGTAATATTGATGTTTTAGTAAGTTAGTTTAGTTAGACGAGTATCAGTGACCGAAGTGGCTTAGCAAATGTAATAGCATATGGTAAGTTGGCTATGTTTAAACGATGCGCATAATATCCTACTTAAATTTGAATTATTCAATCGTTTGTTTCTACGCTTCCGATTAACATCAGTCCATCCTCAGGCAACATAAAAACAACCAGAAAGTAGACTACTTTATAAAAATCAATTCAATATACTGATGTGTGACCCCAAATCTACTTGAGGTATTAAATTGAGACTAATTTCCTAGCGGAAATGCCCTCTGAGAATCACATTGTCACTCGAACTGAACACATTTCGTTCAACAAAGACCCGGGGATTCCAGTTAAATGCAGTTCTTAAAGAACCAGCTATAGTCACAAGAGAACAAAATTGTCTCAGAAACGTCAGATTTCCGTTTTATTGTATTATTATTATAGTCTCTGTGAAGTTTTACATCCATTACACTTTTAAAATACATACAAGTTTTGTTGATTTTATAACTGAACTTTTCAACACTGACATTTGATACAGAAATTCAATACTGTTATCTACTATTTGTTTACATCAACCCATTTCCTTAACCCTGTTGTAATGAAAAACATCTTAAAATCTCGCTATCGTAAATTTCATTTATTTCCTGATAATTTAGGCCATAAATCCTGAGTGAAAACAGGATTTCTGTAAGGGGTTTGTTCAAAAGCTCAACTTCCTCGAGCTGTCATCCTGCTGTAGGAAGGATGTACACAAAGTTATGGGAGACTTGGCCTAAGGGTTCCATAATCTGAGGTCTAAGCTTGTGAACTAAATAGCTCGAGACCGTGTCGTACCACCAGCCCCCCCCCCTCACTGGGCTAGATTGCTCGTGATGACAGATGTTTTAAGGCCCTTAAAAATCAATTTTCAACTTTGTGTGACATTCAAAACGATCTGACACATGCGAATCTCAAGTTAAGACATCCTGAAATAACGGTATTTCAGTTCTTAAAAAATATGTCAAAATTGCAACAAGGTTTTGCGAGATTCACATGGGAATAGCTTCGCTGGGAGTTTCTGTGTTGTGACATTATAAAATAACAGAAAATTCAAGCCCGGAGAAGAAAGAACTAGTGTCACCGACAAGTAAGAAAGAGCTTGAAACCAAATTGATCTTCCTATGAAATTAGTAGTGTTTACCAGGTGAGATAAATGGTTAATTAAACTTTAATTTCTACCATAAAAATTGTTTACGCCATGTCTGGAGCGTATCCGATCCATACAAAATTCAGCCGATTTCGACTAGTTCAGAATACGGGGTTCGACTAGTTCACACAATTCCGTTCTCTAAATATTGCCAAAATTAGGGCACAAAATTTGCTTTTTTGGTGTAAATATGGATTAAATTATATGTTTTCAATAAGTCAAAGGAAGACTGTTGAACCAGGTTTTGAAAATTTTACTCCAACGTGTATTATGGATAAGAATACATGAATCTCACTATAAAATATTGAATATTTAAGGCGAGGGGTTTTAACTAAACACGCTGTACCGATTTCATCCTATATGTATAGCATAAAAAAAATTCAAAATGTTATTCCTCTTCAAAATTGTCACTTTTATCGATGATAATATTATCTTCCCACTCATGTCCGTTGGCAAGAGGACATCCACCAAAAAAATTGTTTTTTTTTTAGATTTTTTCCTGTGTTGATAAGTGTTTAGAAGAGAATCAGAAGGAAGCAGTAATCTTCTAATGTAGTCATTATTGACCTTGTTACAAGATATTTTTCTGTTGGGGTACAACCTGAATCATCGAATTTTCGGTTTCTAATCGGACTCTATTTAGATTGAAAAAAAACATTTCGAATAGTGGACCTCTTTTGTTTCTGACAGAACAAACTCAGCAAAGTGCAAAGGTTTTTTTCGATAACTTTTCATCACTACATGAACCATTGACGGAGTAGTTGGTAAACACTCATGTTGGTAAACACCATACACGGTTTGCTATCTTCACTTTCGATTCTAGTCACTTCTTCATTTATGTATTTAAAAAATTATATCAATATTCTGTTGGTTCATTTTAATTCACCACATATATTAAATAAAGGGCAATATTATTTAATTTTTTTAGTCGGCTAGACATATTTCTTTGTACCTGTGAGAATGTCCCAGAATAAAATCTTGTTTCATTCATTAATTAATTTTGTCCCTTTATTTATTAATATCTTGTAACAATACTAGGAAAATCTAACCAAGAAAATCTAAATGAGACCTATCTATACATTGCACCGCCTGCTGTTTTGACTAACAAAGGATTAGAGTTGACTTGACTATTCCGTGATCGTCTTGACACGTGTACTCCATTTACTTTCGTATGCAACACTTACTTTTCCCTTATTTATGTCCTGCATGTACTACGATAGCGACTGTATGTAAAATGTATAGAGTACAAAATTTGAAATATTAGCCTTGTGTTTAGATAGAAACGCATTTAAAAACATTCACCTCGTCCGTCTGTTATATGCAAACATTTATATATTTTCAGCATTAATCATTAGCACACAATTATAGAAATTATTAAATCAAAATGACAGATCTTTTGTAGTAATAAAATTAAAACAACCGATACAGAAAACATGACAATAAATCCTTACGGATTAAGAAGTACACAAAAGTTCAAAATTATTCCAAATCTAATTCACCAATTCATTTTTGTTACGGAACCTTTATCAGTTTAAAAAAATTAATTTCAGCCAGCGAGAAGGTTGTAAAAACAAAATGAAGTGATTTAATTCAAAAATATTCAGTACTATTTTCACAGTAATTTGATGAAAATTTGAGTAACTGACGAGAAGCCTGAGATTGCAAATTGTTTCTTTAAATTAGGACAAGGTTGAAATTTGGTTTTAGTAATTTACCCCTGGGACTTGATTGATATTTAACAATCTGGTAAAATGTGGATCCTGGCTCTTGAAATCAAGTGTTATGGATATTTAGCTCGGCATAGAACAGATTTTACTCGATGGTTTCCCCCTTTTGATGAACTTCTGCCTGTTTGCTTCATTAGTTTTGTAATGAGGTCCATTTTATTCCTCAACAAATTTCAAGGAGATGATACATTTTGAAAATGTGGAACAAATTACAGAACCTAGCCTCAACGAAGACAAAGCAAATGAAATATTCTTTTAAATTTCAATATATCGGCCAAGATATAGTAAGTAGTCCAGTGATTAGCTTGCTGACTTTTAACTGTGGTGACCCTGGCTCATCCAAGGGATTTTTCCTCGAGGGATGGGTCTGGTCGGGGTTCGCTTAGCTTCCTGAGGATAAATGAATAATCACTTGAATGGCAGAAGTAGCGAATCCACTTAAAAACAGAATTTAAGATTGAGAGGTAACTCCCCTTACTCAACTCACTAATACTTCTTAGCTACAACCTGCAGTCGGTCCTTCCTCTTCATGAGCTCTAGTACCTTCGATTTATTTGTCATGAACATTTTCTCAGCTCTGGAAAGCAAGCTTAGGACTTGGCTTGGCCCAAACACCCAAGTCTACCTTACCCTGAGCCTTCTTCCTTCTTCCTCACCCTTATGAACGCTTCTTCCAAGTCCACTATGGGCAAAACTATATTCGAACTACTTTCCGATTGGAGCAGGAGTTCCTTAAGGTAAGTGATCTCGGTCTCTTTACCAACGATTTTGTACAACTCCTTATAAGCAATAATTAATAAGAATAATGAACCTTCATTCATGCCAATGCTGTTCACTCATTCTACAGAATATCTATTATCTTTCTTATGAAGCTAAATTATTTATTATTCGATATATTCAATCTGAAGGAAAGTCTGATTTCAATAGGTCTATCATGTGTAGGGGAATATTTCGCTAGAACTCTCAAACAAAGTAATATTAAATTTGGAACCTATCATTGCACTGGAGTAATGAAGAGGTTTTGTTTAAAAAACAATTAAACGAAGCCGTAAACACGGATAGAAAACTAAACAATATTAATAGCCGATGGGTAAAATTTAAAAGGAATGTTAAAGAATTAAAAAATTCGAGGTGCATAAAATCAGAGTTAAACTATTGACAATATAATATTAGTGGTAGTATAAATCCAACTCTTATTAATAATTAATTTATTGATAATTTAATAATTAATTAAAATAGTTCACTGAAAGATCATAGTGGCGATAGATCATATTTTCACAGTGAATCGCCTGTAAATGATGTAATGATAACGTAAATAGCTTAAATAATAACAAAAATATCCTATTTAAATGGTCTCGTCCAGAGATTTATCATTCTAGAACCTTTTCAATACTCCTCAAAATTATCGAAAACTCTGATGAAGAGAATCACATGGAATGGCTAATTTCACGAGCGGACAAAATCTTCTCTACCAGTCTCTTTCACCACTCCCAACATCAGGCACATTATGTTACGCCAGATCCTTCCTCGATAAACTTGAAGCATGGTATCGTCGCACGATATAAAACAAAAGAACTTTAAATGAAATCGACGTTTGGACAAATATACTATTTAGTAGAGAATCAGAACAATTGATAGAGAACATCCAGCGCATACAATCCAAATTCTTGAGAACAGTAATCGATCCTGTTTCTTTGTCAGTAATAAAATCCTCTATCCTGAACCTCATTCACATAAAATTTCAAAAAATCCACCTAACATTATCCGAGCAACTGTATTCTCCAACAAGTTCTCTATCAAGTGTCATCTATCCCTACAATCCACCTCGAGATTGAAGTGGAATGGCATATTGATACCATGATTAACTGTTAGAAGGGCCAGGTCCGGTACAGGTTTTTTTCCCTCACATGACCGGAGTGTCTACGGCTCTCTCTTCCTGGAGTGGCTCTATTTATTGCCGGTTCTAGAGTTCATATGAAGTGTTTACCGGGTTGTATTAGATATGTTATGTTTAGCTATAATAACTAGTTATTTACTAATTTTGTTAGGACCCAAACATCAACCCTTAGTTAGCTGTGATTTTAAATTGATTTTCATATTGCTATTGTAAAAATAACTTTATTGGTTAAATGAACCTTTGTCCATGGGCAAGTATTGTTCTGTTTAATTACTCTAGTATTTAGTAGGACGTAGGAGCGTGGGGGACTTCCCAAGACTCCACTTCCTCCTTCGCACGCGAGGGAGGTGACAACCATGTGGACTTGGGGGGCCTCAGTGCTGTTTGTAAATATTGTATGAATGTGCGAGTGAATGATGAATTGTAAATATGGAAGGAATAAGAACATTTATCTCAATTACTGATTGCCTAATAAGGCAGATTGTAAGTTATTGTAACTCCTGACAATGTACATAACTTTACCAGCTGCGAGTTGAAATAACCGTGAATGTATGGATTCCTAGGGATATTGGCTTAGGTTGGAGAAAGAATTTATTTAAGGACGACGTTTCGACGAACTTTGCGTGACTGCATCAAACCCTGATGATAGTTAATACGTAGGATCTTACTTATAATGTTGATGGTTCACTTATTTTTAGTTTTGATCTTATCATTCTCACACTGTTTTTAGCTTCTCTCTTTATTTTCTTGTCAACAGATTCCGGATACAGGCACGTTGTCAATAAATACTTTTTATTCTTTTTCTCATCAACAAAAGCCGATATTGAAATATATTTGCTCAAATTTCATTGATCATGCTTATTTTTAGATACAAAACAAAAGGATCTGACCACGAGTAGGATGAAACAGATAGGAATAAGATTAACCTTACTAACTTAGATGGTGTTTTGAACATCGAAACAGTCTGTATAACCTAGCAAACATATAAATTTATAGCGGAAAAAAAAAAAAAGGGAAACATCAAACGACGCAAAATACAAAGTAAAGAGTGGAGAAAGATGAATAATGTATAGCTTGCGAGGAATGTATATATATTGGTTATTCCAAGTCTTTTTGAACGTCTTCTACAAGTGTTAGAGCTACGATTGTGGTAAAAATTGGACAACACAGCGGTGGCTCCCTGCGAGAATATTCAATCCTATTCAAGATGGAACTATTCGAGCCTGTTCTTCTGAGATCGTTAGTTATATTATGCTAAGAATATTGTAATCCTAATATTATATATAATACTAAAAGTAGAAGCAAGCCCCTTCTAGGTATACATGCCTCGTGACTTCATGGAAGTCACTGGTGTTTCTTGTTAATTTTTAAGTAAGCGACCCCATCCCTTCAAGACCTCCCTCCCACTTCAAAAAACTACCATGAAAAAACTACTATGAAAAATTTCTTGGGCGGCACCTTTACACTCAATCATTTTTTCCCCCTAAAAATGATGTGATACCCTGAATCATATTGCCTTTTATCGGATATTTTCGTTGCCATATGTGGTTGAAACTCAATGTTGGGGCACATAGTTGAATTAAGTATTAGTCAATATAAAAAATGATATTAATTTTACAAACAATATAATCAAAGTTTATATTTTCTTTAAAGGCAGCTATGTTTTCAAGTATTCAAGTAAGTACTTATGTATGAAGCTAATCCATAAATATACCCCAGTCTGACGATATTTGTAAAATATAAATAATTAGGCGTTAGATATGTGAATAATTATTTTATCAATTATGTTGTTGTACTTACGTCTGATGGTGCCTTTATTGAGGAGTGTTCGGCCGGAATGGGAGTAAACCGATAACTGAGTAACAAGTGGTTGATACTCCCTCTCTTAACTTTGCGATAAGCAGATGCGTGCTATTACTCTGACGGGATCATGTATAACTAGAGATTGGATGCCATACAAATGTTAGTCAACACGCGCTAAATATTCATTCATAGATCACTGCCGAGTCCGACGGGACACGCTTTAGTTTCAAACAGGAACCGAGTTTCCTATCTGCTTCTTTGAGCTACGATAGTGTAACGAACTGAGTTCGGTGCTTGGGCTAAATTATGTATTTCTATTTATGGTAACCTATGAGGTACAATTTATGGTAATCTATTTATGGATTTATGAGAAACTGTGATAGAGATATTGACCCTGTTTTGCCTATTTCTACGGTCTTAGCAACATCTTAGTTCGTTAATTATCCAACTCATCATTAGTGTACATCTAAAAATACATTTTATGATGCATTTTCGTAGCCTTTGGCCTTATAATGACGTTTTCAATATTCTCGATGCAGTCATCAGAGACAAGCAGGCTATTTTTCCTTGCTATCCATAACAATTTAACAACTACTGACTATTTAAAAAAATAATTAATTTTAATGTATATATATATATATATATATATATATATATATATATATAATTCAAATTATGCATAACCCGTATTTCCCCTCCCCAGGTAGCTGAGTAAGTGCACTTTCAGTATAAATTCCCTGTAAATGTTTATAATTAAATTGATCAGATGTTTTTATCAAACAGACAAATTAATCGTATTATCATTAAGCTGTACAGTATTACAGAAATATATTGGTGGATTTTTAAATTAAAGCTTCTAGCGAGCTTTCACAAGTGGGCCTAACGAACTGTGACAAATTCCTGCCAAGCTTTATTATTTTCCCTTCAAAAGGTTAATAGATTTTAATGAACTAAAATGTAGCGGCTGAATTGGCTTTGAAGTGAGCTTTTGAGAAATATGGAATAACTTTTTGCCAAATCAGATCCTGGCTATAATTGATGACATGGAGTATGAGTAAATTTGAATGGATTACGGGTCATAGCGGCATTTTCAACAGTATCGAGATCTCTTAAACCGGTTTTAAAATAAATTAGTATTGGTTTTAGGAGATCATAATATGAAGGATGTATTTCAGTAATAGGAACTAACTCCACTAAGGGGTAAAACAAGTGACCATACTTTATGACAAGTGAAATTCATTGTTTTAAGTATATATGTAAAGAAAGTATACTCTCTTTAATTTGAATTTGCCGCGCTGCTTCTACTGACCACCACTAGATGGAGCTATCAGAAACATTATCAAAAGTGAAAGGATAGAGAAAGGTTATATTAAGTAACTAAAGTTGTAAAAAGAATGTGAATAGAGAAGTGATAGTTATAAACTGTAATTTTCGTTTCTTTGTTTACAGGTAAGATGTGTAAATAATATGAAAATTGTGATAATATAAAATATAGTGAATAAAATTGCTTACTTTGTTTACAAAGAAACTGATTTTAGTTTATTCACCCCATCTTTAATAATTGTCTTTGATAATTACTATCGTTGTGTGATCTTATTTGCTGGGCCTAGCCATATTTATAAACTTTTTGCCCTTTTTAGACTTTTAGACAACATTTTAGGCAAATGGCAACAAAATAGAATAAATGGCGATGTCACTTATCCGAGGGCCTTGTGGCCTATTTCATTTAGGAATTGGCAGGATGAATATTACGTTAGGTCATGTCTGGAGGTTTTTTTAATGCAATTTTTTGTGACCATGTGTAGGTTACAAATTGAATAATTTTTGTCCCAAAACACGGTGTTTATACAATCATATGATTAATATTTGAAAAAAAATCAAGTCAAGTGTAAAACATCATACAGCTATAAGGAAAGGCGGCCATATGCGATGAACGCAACCTATTCCATTTTTTTTCGCCATTCGACTATTATGATTCCTAATAGAACACGCAGACAGGAATGAACGTGCGCCCACTTGTGACTGTTAAGAATAGAAAAATTAACATTTCAGATCATAGTGAATGCAATTGCGACTGCGACTGTTCAGCCGTTTGCGCAGTAGTCACTAAACCTTTAGGATTATGCGATTCTCAGTCGCAGCGGCTAGTTGCAGTCACAGAATTATATTCCGGCCCACCAAACAGTCGTGGCTACTTCAGTATCACGATGGATTTCTATGAGATGACATGTATTGTTACTCTGATGTCACGCATTCGGCGTAAAAAGTTAACTACAATATTGGATGCTTCCCATTGTTAGTACGCGGCTCCATTCAGGAATATTCACGATTATCTGAAATCCCTTCCCCTCACACCCAAAGGCCTTGTTTTAATTTCAAATATTTATATTTCTACATCCCAAAAGAATCAATAATGAAATATGTACTGAAAAAAGTGATTCCTTACTCGGCAAGGACTCGATCGCTACTATGCAGTCCCAATTGGTCGCGTGTTCATTCCTGTATGTGTGTTGTATTAGGGATTGCGACAGGACTAGTCGTGTCTATGAGAAAATAGAACGGGTTGGGTTTATTTAATCGATTATTTATGTGTGCGGAGTGGGAACACCTGCACTTGAATACCATTATTCTATTTTCTCCGAATGAATAATCGCACGACTGAAATCGCACGTGGGTTCCCAGTATAAACTCCCTACTTGAATATAATTTGTAAGGAAAAAAATAATTAATTTAACAATAATAATAATTTAAATAATTAATCATAACAAAAATCTCTTACTCACTAGTGTTTTAGTACCCAGAAATAAGTATAGGCGATAATGAATTGAAAATTGTTTGTTTTTAAGTATAAGCTAAAATATTAAATTTTGAACATAAAAAATAACCATGGTAACCGCACTAAAAAATAAACATAAATAATATCTATAAAGATGTTTTAGATTACTGAGGATTTAGCCGGTTCGGAACAAGGTTGTTTGTTATCTATTAACTTTTATTTTATGTGTTTGTACTGGCTGTGGAGTAATAAAGTCTTATAAATGAAACGTCTTATCTCTCCTCAGAGTTTTATATTTTAAAAATGTGCTTTCAACTGTCTGACAGTCATCCTCAGTGCAAAAACGTGATAACACTGATATATGCGTAGATGTGAATATTTTCTAATTATAAATTAATACTTTATTAAAAAGACTTATAGTCAAATAGATACATACTTAAAAGTTAAAAAACAAAAACAATAATAATAATAAAATTGCTATCAACATGGTTAGCCATGCTAGCCATATTTTACCTCTCAAACTTAAATTCTAGGTTCATTACCGGATTTTGTTTTTATCTAATCAAGAGGGAATTCATTTATCCTTGTGACTCATACGTCAAACAAAAATCCATAGGGGTGGTGGTAATCGGGAACTCGGAAAGTAGTAGTTAAAAATCAGCACGCAGATCACTAAACTTCGGAGAATGGAGACAATTTTTTGGAAATATTCTTTAATGTAAGAATCAAGTATAAAGTTATAATTAAGCAAGGAAATGAGATATTTAATACCCTTAAGTTTGCTATAGTTCAGGCCTTTGAGTTATATAATTAATTGATGGAAAGGAAATTGTCGCACATCCTTTGTAAAGGAAAGATTGTATAGAATTTCAAATTAAAATGGAACTTGAGCAGCTTTTCTACATCGGTTCCCAACCTCGTATTCGTGAAACTGTAACAAAAGTAAACCTGTATTCAGTAAACAAGAAAATACGGGGAAGTGGGTCCTGACTGATATTTCCTCCTAAAGGGGATGAATTCTGATCCTACAATTAATTAATATTGGTAATCACATATCAATTAGGCTTTGTCATTCGTTTATTAGCTCGGATACTGCAATCATAGCCAGTCGAGAGTCTACGATCTGTCATTCAGCTCTTAGAGACAGGCCTTCAGGTCCAATCGATATAAACTGATCTTCTCCATCAGAGTTTGATGCGCCCTACCACCCCTGAAGATCTGAAAAGCTGCTGAATAAACTCTCGCCCCAGCATTTCTTTTTGAACTCTCTACAGAGCCATCGGTTTAAACCTGGGCAGGGGTTCTTTATTATCTGTTAGGTCGGAGTAATGGTATAATTGAGAGGGTTAATTCTAGTTACATGTGTAAATTGTCCGTTCTTATTCAATCTTAAGACATTTTGGTGGTTTTAGCAAATGAGCCCTTTTCTCCCAAAAACCAAACAGGTAGGTACTGCATGTAAATATTTCAATAAAGGTATTCTATTGCAAACCTTTATAAAGTTTTAGATGCTATTTTTGAAGATTTTTCTGTCAGCTACTATTATAGTTAGGTAATCAACGTTTGGCATTCGCGGCAATATTATTCGTAAATAAATAATTTTATTGTATTGAGTTAGTGCTATGTTTTATAATTATTATTTTTGTTTCTAGTTGCTGAGAAAAAAATATGGGTCCTGCTATACAGGTGGATATACCGGAGGGTATGGGAGAAATCATGGAGTCTTTGACTATGGCGATTCTCAAAAATCAACCAAATGACATTTACTCGTTCGCTATGGCACATATTGACTCGTTATTGAAGCTTCGAAAAGGTGAGTGATGCACAATTAAAGAATTATAAATTATTTGTACTGGGAAATAATCAGGTTATTTTATATTTTTGGTTCACCGGCTAGTCTTATTAAAACAAATATTTATCAGAAAGCAACTACAACTACAGTTATTATTGGACAATATCCTGTCAATCCTTATTTTTTTCATATAAGCCTGGCTATCATTTAAAAAAAATAATGTTTTTTCTTACTTCTTGTCTTCAATCTTCGATCAAAATAAATATAAATGGTCAAAACAAAATTTGCATTATAAAATGATTTTATTATTCTAATTATTTTATTGTATCTACTTAATTTAAAACTAAGAGTGATGTCGAAATTAACTACAAACGTGAGCACAAAAAATTGGTTTTCTTGACTAGACGATTTTATTCCTTAAACATTCAAACATTCATATGTTATGCACAAATACATAAGTCAAAATTATTTTGTAAATTTACATTATGTGAAATAAACCATCTGAATGATTTTTCAAACCATGGTATGCACAAAAATACAGTTTACTGTATCAAAAATGTAAAATTAAGAATATTGGTTATTAAAATGGTTTATGAACTGTATACGGTACTAACTAGTAGGTGTCTGTCAATAATTATACCATCTATCGTGTTGTTCTTTTATTATTCAACATGGTTTTACTCAAACAGGCTGAAATATAAGTAACATCTTTATTCATAATACATCTAAATATAACATCAAGACCGTTTGGAAATCAATGCTGAGTAGTAGCCTTTAAATTGTATTCATAAATAGTGCCTAACCTGGAAGAGATCAACGACAGTTTTAGGTGGCATTTTTTTTGTCACACCAACAGATTCTTTGAGATGGCCGTATTGAAGTGATCTAATAAGGCTCCATTATAGAGTAGCCATTGGAAATATATAATTCCGATTGGAACAGAACAGTAGTCAAAAAGCTTCTTGCCTGTCAGGGAATTTCATATTTTATAGTCGGCTGGTAGGATGTCACCGAAAGGTATACAGAAAGACAATGAAACAACTCACCAAATAGACTCCCTATGTATTATGGTGGAAATGACATGAAAATATTACATCCACATCATCTTGTCGATCGATTTCCAAGGAGTCTAGTTAAGGAATGAATTGTGAGAAGAAATGTTCAGAATGGGTACGAAATACATGGAGCATGATCAAAGTGGATTACCGGAGCACCTGTTATGATATCCATGTCGCAAGCTGCAGTACAATTATAAACAGATCTTATCAAATGCAGGCGGATGATATTGACCTCTACGGAATATCGTTTCAATGTAACAAGAGGGTATCTGCCGAGGTTTGTATACAGACTACAAAAAATACCTTGTACAGGCGGGCAGAGAAATGACATGTTAAAACAGATAAAAAAAGGAATGTATTAATCTAGTTAATTAGGTGACTGCTCACACATCCAATCAACTCTAAATTCATCGCCAAATACCTGCAGTATTAATTGCTTCGTACTCTTATAATAAATTTACAAACACTGTAATTTCTCAAGGTTCAAAGTATACTTATAACACATTGATCCACTCAGTTTCATAATACGCTTTGGAGTGGTAAAGAAATTTTTTTTAAAATATGACTTATTTGAAGTATACAAAAAACAATGATCCATGACATTGAGGGTCTAATCACTGGTTAATTTGACAATGGATGACTCCATAGTATGACGGAAAATCTTTGAACAATATATGGATAAATTATAATAATGAAGGTACAGTACAAGGGTCTTACGAGACGTTAACCCCTTGAATCTAAATACTGCTGGAGGCTGGTCTCGGAGACTATTACCCCGTCCCAAAGCTTGAGCAGTTCCGAGTCTTTCATGATTGCCTCTATGATGAGCTTAGGCTCGATCCGTTTCTTCCTGCAAGCGTCGACTCTGTCCACAGTCTTTTCGAGTACTTTACGAACGAGGTACTCCAGCACGGCACTCAGGTAGATGGCCCCCCCTGTGCCTACTTCCTCGGCGTAGTTGCCCCGTCGTAGGAGGGTGCGAATCCGCCGTACTGGGAACACCAGCCCGCACCTGAAACACACATATTTACATACATTACTAAACAAAATATAGTTTAGAGAGAACCGTGGATTATTCATTGATCAAAGATTGACAACGATTGTTTTCCAGAATGTTCTAAATAGCGCTAGTGTACCTCTGGGAAATTTGAGCAATGTAGAAACCCACCATTGCCATCTATCAGTGGTTCAAGTAACTAGCAGAGACAGTACTTTGTTTTGAGAAGATTGGTTTTGGCAGTGGGGGAGACGTGTTGCAAAGTATTGTTTTGTTGTTGATGAGCTTATGAAATATGATAGATTATAAAACTAAGTGGATTTACTCTAGTTTATTTCTATAAAAGAAAGGGTATGCATGCAGGATATGTTATATCATTATAAAGTATGTTAGCATTTAATTTATTATATATCGGTCGCGTTACCGGTATATAAAGTAATTGGTGTTAATGAATTCAGATTTAATGTATGGCTGTAAATAGTTTTCTGCATTGGGGAAAGAAAAATATTAGATTAAATTGAACAAATGTCTAGTCTGAAGGTTTTTATCACACACACTGTGATAATATGTTTATGGATTGTTCTGTAATTAAGTTGAAATTATTATTTGTCTTATCTATCACTAATTGAGTAGTGTTCTTCTTATAGTGATATACTAAGTGCACGTTTTTGGTTAAGCACGATGGTTTTGATACAATTACGTCTGACCACTAGTGTACTATCCTGACAGTGTGTCTGATGTTGAGCTCAGTCTCCTTTCCTCCAATCCATTAGTGAGATTGTGCCCACGCCTGCAGCGAAGCCTGATGACGCTAAGTTACCTGAGCTATCCTGGAATAAGACGATGAATGATATCGTAAATAGGAATGGCTTGAGGAGGCACGGCCGTAGGCCCCACGGGTAGATAAAATAATGCTCACACTGCTGTTCCCATCCATCATCATGGCGGTGTCAGCCACTCCATTAAAAAAAAAGAAGAAAATTTCTCCTCAATTACTAAGTCGGGCTGGTCGAGAAAAGGACATGCGTATTTTCGGTCTTGGTTTTGAACTTGAGCAGTTGACCAGTGATTGCAACCTTTCCGCAAATATATGGCGTACGGCAGCCTGCTTGAGATAGTATTAGAGAAAATATTAGAATTTACGTCTTGGCTGTTTTTGCAAAGCCTGTATTTTTGTATTACGTACACAGCGAATGCTGTATTGTACATATGGTATGGCTGTGACCTCTGATCGAAATTGTACATTGTACAGATTGTATTTGAAATAAAAACTTTTATTTTTAAAGGAGCGAAATAATAATGTGACCGATGTAAGTTGCCAATACCAAATTATCTCTCATAAATTAAACATTTACCAACGAAGAAATAAACATTGTAGCCACTTAGTCATTACGTTATATTCAGTCATGTATTTCTTGGTGGCCTAATATAAAAACTGATTTTCAAAAGCAGCTATTATTTTCAGCCACCTCATTTCGTTGTAGGTCTGCTAAAGCAAGGCATGCATCAAGTGGGACACTGATATTTCCTCTCCGTGTCACATAGCCAGCCAGCATTCCGCAATACAAACCATACACATTAGGAATGTGGCATGAAAGTGAAACTGCCTGGAATTGTATATATTGCGTGAATGAGTTCTAATATCACTAGGCTAATTGTAATTGCCCGAAATAGATGTTTACATATTTTTCAAAACGTTTGTCTTGTTTTGCAAATAAAATGCGCACTGAGTAAGTACACATTTCAAATTTCTCAGATAGATGTTGATTCCTATCTCAATGAAGTCTTTCGAGTATCCTGTTTCCTGTTCGACCTTATTTACTTCATCTGTTCGGTGGCTGAATTCACATTTTCCGTCTCCAACAACCAAAAAACAAAACGGTATTTCTATATATTTTTCTTGTTATTTGTCAATTTTAAAAATGACCATGGAACTATCCAATGAACTCGACCCATTTACCTTTATGTTCAAAGTTACAAACGACTGGTTTTGGTTATTACCAAACATTATTATCACATTATCATGTGAATTCGGGAATTTACCTTGATTGGTTTCACCAGTTAAGAGGTTGTTGGATGCAGCTAGGGGATCAGGATGAGGCGGAAGCATTACTGTATCGTCAACAAAGGTTGCGAGGAAGGTGCTAAGAGTAAGAAGATTATCAGCAGGATATAGAGTATGAAGGATAGGTCCCAGGGCGCTACCTTGTGAAACTTCGGGTTTAATGAGATAACAACTGAAATATTCTGAGGCACAGTGGACTCAAAAGAACCGGCTAGTTAGCTAAGATTTGAGAATTAATTAAAGGATTTGAGCTACATCCAGAAAGGCATCCATGCTATAGTGTTTCCTTTCAAGGATGTACCTATTATAAAGAACGTGGATACCTTGTTGAGCGTTGGGGTATCTTGAATGGAAGTCCAATTGATGGGTGTGGAGGATGTCTTTAGGCTCTAATATTGCCTGAAGACGTTTAAGTACAGATCTTAGAAGGTGTGTTCAGAAGAAGAAGTACAGGCTAGGTTTAGGTAGATTTCATTATCTTATAATGATCACGAGTTCACTCTCGGTATCTGAGGGTAGGCAAAAACCGTCCAGATCCCAAATGCGCGTGAGAGAGAGAGAGAGAGAGAGAGAGAGAGAGAGAGAGAGAGAGAGTGTGTGTTCACTTCTATGTGTCTGATTCCGACTGTGTAAAAAAGCTCAGAATTCCTACCTTATATAGGCAGGCCATTCCTGCACGCAGCCAATGATGAAGCCGTTTATTTCGGCCAGTCAAAAGGTCGTTTATTTTGGTCAATCAGGGGCTACACCAGCACCCTCAGTAAGCTCTTGCGGCGTCGGGATCGTGAGCTAGTCCTATCTCTATACAGACGCTGAAGATTTACTGATTATAAAATATTAGGAAGGTAGGTGGGGGGGTTTTCTGGTCTTTGAAAAGGGTAACTTCTACTTGTCCATAGTGAAGAAGTTAGTACAACACAAACAAACAAATAAAAGTAACATAAAATAGAACTATAATAGAACAAGTGAAACGAAAAATTGAATCATAAATATAACATTACATAAGGAAACATAAATAAAAAATATAAATCATAATGCCAAAATCTGAGTATTTATTATGTGATTTTGTCTACAATAGTCTATGAGACCAAAACATGTGCAACTCTTTAATATTTTCGTTTATAGTGATAATCTTGACTTGGTCCAACCAATTGTCTACATTCAAATATTTACTACTTCAAAGGTGTGATTGGTCTCCCACCGACCGTGTCCGTCCGGGCCGTTTTTTATTAGTTATTTTGTTTTTTATATTCCTCCTTTCGTTGTTTTCCACATGTAAAAATGTGTAATTTAAAGTAATTCAAGTAAATTAATCAAATTTAAAAGTTTGATAAAAGAATCTACTTAAAAAGAATAATTGCGTACCTTATTTCTGATTTATGACTCCTGGACTTCGAGCTCATAATAAATACGCTGCCCTCAACAACCTGAATCTTCTTAAAATTTAACGTTCTCTTAATTTTGTGAAATGCTCATGTTTTCTTTTCATTTGAATTATTTTAGAGAAGCCAATGTATAAAAATACATCATCATGATGACGATTTAGCAAAAAGTAGGATATTTATTGAATGAATTTTGTACGCGAGTATAGATATGATTTGCAAAGGTGTGCTTCAGTATGTATGTGCGCATTTTTAATTATTTTATTGGAAAAAAAAATTAAACTTAAGTAGTCAATTGAGGACTTTTACTAGTGAGCGTTCTAACCGTGCGTTGCGCAGACTGGCGAGAAAGTCGTGAACTACGTACTACTCGGATATTACAACACCGATGACCATTGTTGGGGAACCGAAGAGATAGACCGACGGACGCGGGCGCAGTTCTACCGGAGAGAGCTAAGTGTTGATCAGTGAAAATCAATAGCCTCGGGAGAAGGGAGCTAGGGGGGGGGGGGTCCAAAGGAGGGGGGACCAAGGAGGGGTGCGGCGGCAACAGGTTGGGGCTGGGGCCATGCGCGCCCCACCACCAACCGGGACCGCTTTTGGTCCCGCCTGCGATTTAGTCAGACGGAGCTCCTCATGGGATGCGTCCAGTCTCTCTTTAGGAGAGGTGAGTACCCAATTATTCGTATTGTGTTCACAGAGGGCCAGGTCATTCATAGGCACTAACGTTTCTTGTTTATATTTAAGAATAATTATATAACAAAATAAATATTCTATGTAACAAAAAAAAATACAAATAATAATAATTAATTAAAACAATTTCTGACTTGGAACTTAGTTAACACTGTACAGATATAATAGTTCAATTTTAAATAACTTACTTATTTAATTCTTATATTCTATGATCTGCATAACTTTAAACTATGTACTGAGATGAATTATGATAGTCGAATGAAAATATAAAATAATAGTGTATTTGTGAAACCAAAATAGCTTTGTAGTTTCAAAGCTTCTTTGATACCATTCTCTGTAATCATCATTTACCCTCAGACATACAGATACGATAGATAAATGTGTTTATTTTATTATAAAAGTGTTTACATGACATCTTATATAAACTAATTCAGCATCATAGTCTCAATTATTTAAGTTAAGCTTTTTAAACTTAATGAAATAAATTAAAATTTTCGAATGATAATATCCATGAGAGTTATTTGTTGTTGACGTTTCGGCCGCAGTGTATGTCTGCATCAGATCCGAAGGAGAGGATATTTATGTTACTATTAAATTTTATCTTCATTAAAGCATATTAACATGTATTTTTATTAATATTTTTCACTTTCACTGTGGTTGTTTATAATTTATGAATTTGTACTCGTTCACTGTTACACAAATCACTGTTAATATATAATTATAATAATCAGTTATATATATGTATATTTGTAACACTTTCCTCACGTGTGTCAAAACCACACGATTGAGAAAAAGTTTTACTTTGTATTTTTTCGATCGAAACATTCTTGCTCACAGAAAATCGCATTTTGAATTAATTCGAAGTAAACAAGTTAAACGGAAGCGCAACTGACCATCAGGAAGTCCTGAGTTCGAATCCTACCCCAGCAACTATTATCTCTGACTAATAAAAAAAATTCTCGAAAAATTCTTTTCTGATAGAGCCTTTCGGAAAGTCTTTCCGTTCATATGTTTTAAAATCACAAAATCACATTCAATTAATAAACTTTTCGCCTATTCAGACATGTATCTTCTGAACTTATGTTAAAACCACCGGGTGTACATTATATATATATATATATATACGTAATATATGTATTCCGCATTTGGAAGTTAATAAATTTTACAATATTGAATAAGGAACTTGAACGTTTTACTGAAACAAATTTCAAAGGTAATTTTTTGATAAATATTAAAATTTTGTCTTTACATGCGAATGAACCTCATGACTACCGGAAATATTAAATTTCCTTCCCCGAAATTTCCCCAATTTCCCTCGAATCGGTTATGTAAATTTCCGGAAGACGGGTACAAATATTTTAAAAATCCATTATTAAACGTCACGATGGTATTAAAATGGTTGGGGAGCGACTTGGTTGGAAAATGAAAATAAATAATTTGTTATTATTTTTCTCTTTGCGGGGCGTCTCCGTGGCGTAGCGGTTATCGCATTTGACTACTAACTACCGAGACCCGGGTTCGGTTCCCGTTTCTTTTAGATATAATTTTGGGCGTGGTCGCGGTTCACTCAGCCCCATAAGGGTAAACGAATGGGTTTAGTTTAATGTTTATAGTGGTGAAAATTTCAATATATCGCGTATGTCTTGAATAGTACAGTTTTGAGTCCTTGAAAAACCTTCGTTTGTACTTTATTTTCATATTGGATTATTGTTTTTTTGCCTCCCTTACAAAGCAAGGCTCTTACCTGCTGGTCTCTTTCCGGGTTTGTTAGGGCTTATTAATATTGACCCTATGTATTTAATAGTTGACCCATAGTGCAGTAGCTTCGCCATTTTTGTTTTTATTACATTGGTTAAGAACTAAATTTTATATTTAATAAATATATACTAACGGAATAAAGTGCGAATAATGTAAACAGACAATATCGAGTTGTATTTACAGGATTATTTTGACAAAATTTGTTCATTATATTTGTTAAGCCATTGACTAAAAATCAACTTTACAAAAAAAAAAAATTAAATAGCGAAAATATCGTTCAATATTTCTTTCTTTCATTTAACTACGTTAATTACAGCAAAACAATACTTTAAATCTGAACTTCTTTTTGAGCCGTCACTTGAGAAATCTTTTAAGTCAACGAAACTTTTCCAACATGTTTCACGTTTATATTTCTCTTACTTCCCGTTAACGTATTTAAACTAGAAACCTAACTTGGTGTTGAGTGGCATAATTTGTTTTAAACCATCTCAGTGACTGAAATTGCCTTTTATTGTAATTGTATAACATTAATGTAAAATACCTTTTCATCATAAATACCCGATGTAAATTGCTGGCTCTCGAAAGTTAATATTTTTGAATACCTCGAAAGTTTTTTCTACGAATTAGTGGTCTTTTGAAGTACCCTCAACCATGGGGGAAAAAAAAAATCAGAACTGTGTATCTTAAACAGTTTCTGAGGGAATCGACAAATCTTAAAAGTTAGTCAAACGTCTTATCACGTTTATTTGTTTTCCATACGATAAAGCAATCTGCATATTTCTGTTGTGGAAAACACATTCGGTTGAATTACTCGTACGATATTGTTACATACAGACGAAAGAGCTTTTAATTTAATAAAAATGGAATTTTTGCGCGTTCAGTCGATTTGATCATGTTATTGAATATACCTTGTTTTGATCATTTATTTGATTATTATTGTTACTATTGTTTTTTGCATTTCGACTTGACAGGTAGAAGTAGTTATAACTTTTGAGTAGTTTATATTTTAAGGTTAAAACTATCGAAATGTCATATACCCTAAGAAAATACGGGGAGTGTGGAGAAATTAGGGAGGAAGTAGGAATTTCTTGCCGTCATGTCTTTGTAATTGAATCCGCGCCAGCCGTCAACGAGGCCTAAAAGAGGATTCTTCGTCTGGGACGGGGATTTTTCTCAGGGGATCAAACCGTCCTGTTTGCAAATTATACGAATATTATTATTGAATGGTTGGAAAATTACTATAAACTGGCAGCTAAAATACGTTTTTTTTTTTAAATATGTTATGTATCTATTAGTTAGTATCGACAGGGAAGACTTATTTAGTCAATACTATAATTAAACCTATGATTGACCATCGGCCATTAGTTGTTAAAATTATACCCATAACGCATTAACTGATAGGGCTGACTGATGGGGGTTGAGTGGTTGGCGTCGTTTCTTCTTTATTCAGTACTCATTTTCCCTCATGTCAATCTAAAAGGTATTTCCCAATTAATTTAATGATTAGTGAATAAAAAGTTTATTACTACATTAAGTTTCGAAGATTTCCGAATAGGCAAAATTTATACATCTGGTATATATACATACATAAATATATATATATAAACTATAAATAGACGTGTATTTCATGGATTGGAGGAACTTGTGAGGCCTTTTATTTAAACTTTCTTCTCTTCTTGTCTTGTGATTTAAGGTTGTATATTTTGGGAGTATCACTCCCGGTATAGTGTTTAATTTAGCAAACTATATATGGCACGTAAAGAGCGTAAATAATTTTCTATTGATCAATGTGCCCTTCATAATCATCTTAATATACCCTACATTCTTGAACTCATCCCTTCCAAGCTCATAAAATTCCATAATAACCTATCCAACCACCCTGATCCCTTAGCACAGACATTGCACTGCATCACTCATCCCTATAATCCTCCTTGGAGACTAAAACGGCAGTGGCCTCGAGACGTGCTATAAATACGTTACAGTGGGAGTCCTGGCAATGGTCAGTTTCTCCAATCATATCCTGAGCGTATGTGGCTCTCGCGCTCTTGGCCAGCCTCGGCTTGCTCTTATCCAGTGACGCGGCTGACGGAGGAGCGTGGGGGACTGTCCTTCCTCCTTCGCACGCGAGGGAGGTGACAACCATGTGGACTTGGGAATTCTCTGGGCTGTTTGTAAATACTGTATGAATGAGCGAGTGAATGAAATTGTAAATATGGTATGAATGAGATCATTTATCACAATTACCTATGGCCCAATAAGGCTGATTGTACTTTTATCATAATAAAGTTGTTTATCTGATTTTATATGATGAATCTATGATAAATGTGTACTTTTTATGATTGTTCTGCATTGAGAACATGGGATTCGTTAAATAATATCAAAATAAAATAAAAATCGTTCAATGTTATTTAATTGATGAATGGTGCATAGTTATTCTAATGTTTCGTTCAACATTCAATCGTCAAGCTGTACCCCAGTTATCTCGTATAACCTAGACATTGGCCAAAAAGAAATCAGTTCAACTATAGTCTATCATATACAACAAAATTGAATGTAATTTAAAAAATATTTACAATCAATATATGCGTAGCTGCCTGTTAGGCAATTACTGAATTCATAAATAAAAAAATTGAGCATCGTTTGGTTTGATTCAAACAGTGGCTCATTCATAAATAACCAACCGAGTAGCACTCCAAATGAATGAAGATTGACATGGCTTTATATTACGTGCCTGGTGTACGCTTTCATTTCATATGAGGACCCTTGTTCCGAGTTTGAATTAAAATCATTTATAATGACTTCCAATAGGTTTTTATGTATGTTTGGATGAAATGGTTCATAACTCAAAAAAGTCTCCTCCAAAGAAAAAAATTTACATTTCTAAAAAAGAAGACAGAGATCTTGCCGAAAAAGTGATCTATAGGTGAATAAAACGTAGAGACAGACAGACGTACCACAGATGCCACAGAAGAAAAAAAGTACCATCTGCTATTTGTTGGTTTTAATGTACCCTGATGGACAGAGGTTGCAAAAATGGTACGATATGTTCGAAATTTACAAAGTGTATACTGCAATGCATATATTCTACTTTAACAGTGCTCACAACCTATTTAATATTATTGTTCTATGAGGAATTGTAGCGGTAATACAAAACTCACATCCTCTGATCAGCACTCGTGTCCTTAGAATTCCGCCTACAAGACAAGTGGGACTGTGGTGCCCTACGGTCGACCTCATGGGTACCAGGGACTTAGTTCTCGCTAACTTGCTCACTCGGACCCATAAAATAGACAGACAGTTTTTGTGATTTATAGTATAAAAAAACACGAAAAGCATTAGCAAATTTCTTTCCAAGCACCGTGCTATAATAATAAAAGTTGAAATAATTGTAAACCGTTGTAAAACCAATATCAAGAAAATGATCATATATATATGCGGGCGTCAATGGCTCTTGTGGTTTACATTGCATAAAACATACAAAAACAAACAGACATGTCCATTTCGGCGGCACATCCACATTCTGTCCATTTTATGTATATTAAAAAAAATACAATATAGATCATAATTGAACTAAATAAATTATATCCGTAAATATTAAAAAAATAAATAAACTTTTATACAACAATAAAAAAAAATTATATCCTTGGCTAATTTGTTATGCTCCATTTTTTTTTTGGTGACTAACAATCTTTAGTTCAAAAGAAACAAAACCCCAAACACAAAAGAAATCACTCAAATTTTGTTTTTTTGTTTTTCTAATTATTCGCGGATGTTAGATAACTTCGATTTTACTAAATTACTTATTGTATTTACATGAAGCGGTAGCCCTTTTCAAGTTATTGTGTATAGTTATAATAATTCATTTGAAAAATAATACCATTGTTGCAGTATTTTTAAGCACCGTGCGGCTTAACAAGAATAAGTTTAAAATTTAAAATTGGCACTGCTGTCATTTATTAAGGGTTGTCTTCCAGCATTTAAAGCTGAAAATTCCTCGAGATCCTCCCAGTCATCTCGTTTTTCATTTACTTGTTTCAACTGCTTTCCTTCCCTTGGGCACTCTGTACCCTTCTTTCCCGCCGCATTCCCGCGTTTTAGTAGACGGGTTCATTTATTACGGGATAACTGAGCCACGGTAATTACAGAGCGAAAAATCCTCGAAGTTTGTAACTCTTCCGTGCCTCCCTTTTTGATAATTATTTGTAACGATTTTCCTAAAGTGTTTGTTTTCGTGTTCGCTAATATTCAGAGGGTTTCGGATAATTTTCAGGTTTATCGGAAACATTTTAATCTTAGTGATAACAAATAATCTCAATTGAGATCCAAAAACAATCTTATACTCTAAAGAGGAGTTATCCGATCACATATAACCTATGGCTTCCACCAGTATGGAGCTCCACTTACAACTAACTACAGTAAACTAGAAAAAATCCGAAACCTAGGAATATGTATCATCAAGAACTTCCCAAAGCTACACAAAAATGCTCAATGACTCGATGATTTACAACCCCCCGCAATTCAAGAATTTGTCCGTTCTCAAACTGAAACTTATTTCAATAAGACAATAACTTCTCAAAATCCTCTTATTCCGGATATTGGTAACTACAGCAATAATTCTCTTAAAAGATACATTCATAAAATAACTGAACATATGTTGCTAAATTAAAATTTTCTGTTGTATTTAAAGTAGGGATTCCACAAATGCGAATTACGTTAAATATGGTTTGGGTTCACAACAAAAACAATGTAACTTCTGATCTATAAATAAAAATCTTTATTATGATTATCTTAAAGATTATTTTAATTTTAATTCGTAAATGTTTTTAAAATATTTTAAATAGTATTATTCAACTGGTAAGCATTTTCATTTAACTTATATTATCTCTTTTAATAATTGGCGAAAGTTAAACATTTTGTTTAAGTTTTGAAACGAGTTAACTGTAATTTCTATAATAAGAAAATAAATATAGTGTTATGGGCGAGATTTGATCTTCGGTCTGGAGTCCTTCCGGTTAAAATAGTGATATTGCTGCCAATTATTAAGATAGAGGTAGTCATCTCAATGTAGAGTAGGTCATCTCAAGCTTCGATAATTTATTATTTTATTATTAATTAGTTTTTTGTTAAAAATATATCAGCTAACTGGGTAATTAGGTGATTTGAATCAAGTTGTATTTTTTTTTCATATATAAACCAAATAATGGATGTATGAATTGTTGAAACCATATCGAGAAATACCTCATATTTACTAAACCAACTAAGCTAAAATAAACACCAAACAGGCTTTGGGCGTATTAAATAAACGATTTGTGTCGTTAGCTATTCCTTTTGCGCTAGGATCTTTAATGTGCCTTCTACAACATAGAAAATCTCCGAGGAAAATTGATAGATTGTTAAATTACAATTATAAAAGTTATCACGTTTATTTTTTTTTCTTTACGTTTCCAGTGATTGTATTTTAACCAAAGATTAATCACCGATTTACAGATCGAGGAGTATCCCTTTTAAATGTCAAGTCAATTATTTCACGCTTAATTATTTTACGACCGGCATCGTATAATATGTACAAGAAAACAAACTCTTGTTCCAGGGTGTCAACCGGAACCAGAATGAAATTGGATCCCATGAAACAAATAAAAAATCAATGCGCAGTGTCAGACCGGTTGACAGTGACAATATGAGGGTATTCGGATGCAGGGAAGTCACCAGCGATCCGACCTTCGCGGCCCGCACTCACAGACCACTATTTCCTCCTTGAGTCAGTTCAATAAGGCTCCCGTCCAATTCGTGTCGAGTTAAATCCCAACAGTCCAGACATACGTCAACCTTCTCAACGGGATCGTCTTACACTTGGCGGAGTGTCTGGGGACCAAGGAACGAATCCAAGCCCTCACAACATTCATGTGGTGTATTCCTTCAACAGTAGAAGACGAAATTTAAATTTTCCGAGCCGTGACGAAAAGCTTAAATGCTAGAGAAACGGAAACTATAATCGACCACTACCGTCACTGTATATATAAATAAACCTATTAAACCTTCAGGTCCGAAGATTTGGTGGAGGGGGGGTTGGGCGTTTCCACAAGAATTCACAACAATACATGAACATTGGTGGACTGTGCTGAAATATTGGTAGGGTTCTTGGTTTTTATCTTCCGATCAGTCGTCGAGTCCTTAAAATGCTTTGTTCTCGCTATTGTGGTAACTCGGGTCCATAATATATGTAAATTTGCCTTGTTTAACATCATTCAAACCCCAAAGTGTTCACAAATGTCTTGTGTTGTAAAAATAAAATAATTATAAATTCAAAATCAATATAATGATTTTGTATATGTATGTATTAGGGCGTCAATGAACTTTGTGGTAGACATGTCCTAAAACCAATAAAAAAAACCTTATTAAAATCAGGTTATTACATTAAGTTTTTGTAGTATGATTTTCCAAGGTATTGACGCTTAAACGGAGACATTTACGTATGTATATTTCCACTATTGGCTGTTTTTCAAGATTTAGTATCTTGAGTATAATAATAAGTAACTATAATAACAATGATATTATTGTCGGGACATCGCAAATATACTTTGTTTTTTAATATCATTATAAAAGATGAAATAATAAAAATAATGAAATATAGTCTATATTTCAGTTTGAATCATTTTTTATACAGACTGGACATCGAAAAATCGTTTCACCTTGTAATTTGCTTAAACGTGTGGTCAAATTTGTATGCTCTTAATTTAAGTAATTTAATAACAATTAAAAAAAAAACTCATCCATTGTTTGCTGTCCATACTCGGACAGCTGTCAATAATGTTCCTCCACTTTCAAGCTTCCTCCACAAAAATGTACGTTGATATAACGAAAAAATGAATTTCTAGGCCACTATTCCTTGTCATTGAGTTGTATTAAGCATTAATAAGCGTATGAAGACGTTTTAAAAAGAAATTAATCGACATAGAATCTGAAGAACACATTTTGGCCGAGTAATTTCGTCATGTGTTTATGATATCATCATTGTCGGGTGTGATATAACTTGTACAGTTAAAACTTCAACTCAGAAATATCTATGATTTGAGAAATGTTCAAAGGCTAAATCCGTTCAAGATAAAAATTTTGTAATGCACTGTCAATTATTATATCGCAACCAAATTAATAAAATTTCAGATGAATTAAGTCGTTTTTACGAACAATAACGTAGAACACATATACGATACGTTCAGATTACCGTAACATATAATAGTAATTTAGCATTTCAAGACGAATTGTGTATTGAATATCTCTCTCTTATACGTAAGGGAAATCGGAGTCTTGGGAAGTCCCCCACGCTCCTCCGTCAGCCGCGTCACCGGATACTAGCCAGTGGAGGCTGACCAAGAGCGCGAGAGCCACAGACGCTCAGGACATGATTGGAGTAACTGGCCATTGCCAGGACCCCCGCTGTCACGCGTTTATAGCAGGTCACGAGGCCACTGCCGTTTCAGTCTCCGAGGAGGATTGTAGGGATGAGTGGCGCAGTGCAATGACTGTGCTACAGGATTAGGGTGGTTGGAAAGGCTACTGTGGAATTTCCTAAACTTGGAAGGGATGAGTTCTAGAATGTAGGGTATATTAAGGTCGTTATGAAGGGGTTTGTTGCTGACATAATAAGGGGCATTTACTATTTAAGGGAAAATTTGGGGAAATTTAACTAACCCAGTTTACAGAAGTGTACTCTATACTCTTCACTTACCAGAGAAAACATTTAACCAGCGAAGATTCCTTCAGAGAAATTTCAGGAAGTTCAGGTTCTAGTCAGGATTTCGGGAGTCCCGGGACAATGTCAGGGTTCATGCATTTCTACATGTTGAGGGTCAAGTACTCACTTGTCAGGTCACAGCATTGAAAACAAACAAACTTGATATCAAATTAAAATCTCCTGTAAAACATAAGACGAAATGCTGTTATAGACAATTAGCTATATAATATTTTAATATTAGATGTCCTGGATTTTTGATTTTTCAAAATGTAACATCAATTTTAATTTTGATTCATTTGAAAACACGTGACCTCTCCTTTGGACAATGAGAGTGAGCCAAGAGTGTTAAAGAGGAAAGCTCACGCCTATCCTCGAGAAAAGGACGTTTCTCCCATTCATAGTCATTGGTTATTTTGAAATTATTGAAGAATAATTATTCTACGACTAAAGAATATTTCCACTATTAACATAGTGGCGGGGGCCGCTTCAAGAAAAAGCACTGTAGCTGAATCATTGGACACACCGACGACTAAAGAAAAATAAGGAAACGAGTTATGTTACAATATATAAATACAAATTAGCTAACAAGATCAATTAGAAATTTGTCTGGCTGAGTGATACCAGAGAGAGAGAGAATTATTCGGACAATTATTATTAATCGAGCAATGAGTTAACGTAGTATTTGGATCGGAACTAGTCGAAGCTATGGGATCATTATGACTAGAAGGAAAAGCTAGCTTAGAATCAAAATGTAGAAGAGAATGGCGCTGTTGTTTGCATTTAGAACAGGGAGCTTCCGACATAAATACACAAACATCTCCTTTGTTTAGAGCTCAAACAATTCGAAGATTGTTCTCTTTGGCATTAAGAAATCTATTACGTGGAGTCATCCCCAAAAGTTGCTGACAACGTAAAATTGGATGATCATCGCTTTTACACCCGTTGCAATGGTTTATCACTAACTTAACGATATATATATATATATATATTTATATATATATATATAAAAGATAATATAAATATAATATATATTGTAATCTTGTAAATGAAATAAATCAAGCAGTCAGGGAACACTACTGATCTTTTTTTAACATATTTATTGAGCGATTATGAATTAACTACTTTTTATTAGTTATGGACATGAACATTCTTCATTCTATTTGTTGAATCATTTCGGTAACTGAAAATAGCATGTTAAAAAATTAAAAAAAAAATTTACCTAAAACATTATTGGAATCGGCTCAAACGATGCAGTAAACATTTTCTCTGTTGAATCCTGACATATTTTTTGTCTTTGATTTCGTTGCCGTTTTGTTGCTTTCTTAGCTGTACGGGAGGGGAAATTATATTTTGCTGTGCAACTTTGAACGTTAGCAAAGCGAGGGGGCTTCACGATGAAGCCCCCCACCCTTTTACTTCACGCACTCGTATCTTTACCGAAACAGACACAGTGTAGTCCAGACTATTTCTGAATATAAATTTAAAATAAATGGAATTTAAGTTATGACTGCTGTCATAGAGCGACACACAAGCGCAAAGCGATTCCTGCTTGTTAGCCGTAAAGTATAGACTCGGTCTCCCTGATGAGCAATTGTAACAGCAGTTTTCTTTGGCGGTTTCTTAACGTATTACTCTTTGTTTTTTCCCGGTGTCACTAAGCCAACGGAGGACTTTAGAAACAGGGATCTAGTTGACGAGAAGTTTCCTGGAATCTCCGACTGGCTTAGCCCTACTTGTGGAAAAGTTTGTTTGGTTTTTTGTAGCTTATAGGCGTAAAAGCAAGTGGTCAACAACGCCTTGTAGTCTCGGTATATGTAGTATAGTGAAGTTTGCGAACACTTAACCAAACACCGGGGACCCCAGAAGCAGGTCGAGATCCCGGCGGCACAACAGGTCCACAAGCTAGGTAGAGGTTTCTTAGTCACGGAGGGACGAGGATACGGATAAAAAAACATGTCTCTTACTAACACTATTAATAGATATACACCAGTATATGTTACTGATGTTTACAATCTGTGTTCATGGAAAAAGTTCAAGCACTCATGGCCTATGGAGTGAAACAGGCTCTAGGGACCCGATGTACCAACAAATCCCAGACAGCAACTCCGGCCCATGGAAGTTCCCGCCTTCTTGTCGTTATCTCGAGGTATTCAATAGTTTTTCGGTTTTTGAAACAATTAGTCAGTCTGTAGATTGTGTTCATGTTATTATATTCGTTTTGGATGTGCTGGATTAGGTTGGTTGTTAGGAATTGAATTATTTTGTCAATGGTAGTTACATCATTTTCGAGTGATTCAAATATATTTAAACTTATTCCAACATCAGTACGTTTTCAGTAACAGAATGAACAATTTTGAAGTAAATGATTTTTATCGTTAGTATGTCGATGGACTTGGTGCACCTTGGAGATGGTTCCTACCTAATGTTATAATGGTGGGTCCTAACCTATAAGTCTTGTGAGAACAACGTCCTCATGGATGTTGCTGCGGCTGAAGCTGTCCCATATTTTCACCACTTTCTTGATCTCTTTGAGCTTGCTTCGTGGGCTTTCATCCCACATCTGCTGCCATCCGTTGGCTATATATTTCTCTTCAATTGGAGTGCGAGCCATGATATGGCTTGGAGCATATGATATAGATAGAGCCTGCTGCAATGATTTTTTTTAGTGTTGAATTTTATTCAGATTTTTGTAACCAGTCATATAGTCTATTTATTGGATTCTTGGATTTTGTATTTTATGTCCAGGATATCTTTTGAGGAGTAAAACAGCAAGGTCATTGACGAAAGGCATTAGCTTGACCCCTCCTGACAGTTCGGTACCCAGCTCATTCACTGCCAAGCCAAAGTGTAGTACTAAGGACAAACAGCCCTGTAGTACTTCACTAGTGTGTTCCACATTTCGAGATTTTTGTTTACCTTTTCTTACTCTGAATGATCTCTGGTTGACGAATCGTTCGAATATTCAATAATCAGGGACAATATGTCATCTGCCGAGTTTTGATTTTAATATTTAAAATTGACTAATTGCTGATAACTCTATTTTTATTTACGTTGTCTAAAGCTTTAGGCATATCAAAAAATACTCGCACAGCTTATGGGTTTCTGGGGGGGTTGGGGGGGATTTCTGACTCTATTTGGATTAAATGATCCACACGCACCATATATACAGGAATAATAATTGAAGACATTCTAGATATATTCGAAATACTAATCCTCAATAGTCGGGAGCATTCCTGCCATTCTTACCGCAGGTACTAATATATTGATTTATCCATCTCTGGAGCCTCTCTCTATAACTACATCGGCCGGGCAGTACAGCCTGGGAGTGACCTCATCCCTTTAAATCTGTAAATTTATAACCTAGGCAATTATCAGAATTGTACAAAACCCCGTTGGATATTAACTGGGAAATCTTCATAAAAAACAAAATGAAACCACCACAATTACACCCATCTGCATTAATAAATAAAAATAAGCAGATCTTTTATCTGTGGAATGCTGGTTTTAATTCCCTGGAGCAGAGGAACACAACCTATTTCCTCGAGATCCTCTCTAATACTCGGAAAAGTTTGTTTAGGCCCTGACTGGATCAAGTTCCGAAAAGGAATGGAAAAGCCCCATTCTGAACTTTTTAAGCCTCAACGTTAAAAAAAATGCAATTTTGAGTTGAAATGTAAGAAGTATGACCATTTTTTGCAACTATAATTTCCTTTACTACGAATAAATTATATTCTAATTCTAATTTTTTTCTAAAATTATGAACTAAATTGGATAATTGATAATTTTAGATTAGTGCCTTATTAAAAACTTAAAATAGACAATATGTCATCTGCCGAGTTCTGATTTTAATATGTAAAATTGACTCTGTTCTTGAGTTCTGATAACATAACTAAAAAATACAAATGCAAGTACAAAGTAAAGTCGTACATACGTTATATAATAGATGATGTTATGTTATGATGTAATGCTTGTGTATTGTATATAGCCATATTTAATCTATCAATATTATTATCTATTTTAAAAATGACAGGTTTGGTATAAAATGGTGCTATGGGAAAGAATGGTAAATAAAGGAAAATAATTAAGACTGGACCACAAAACTTTGAACTAGAAACACGTTCTTTCATTCTTAAAATCAGCGAGAGGTACCCTTCCTTGAATGTAGGTCTGATAAGTAGATTCACCAAGGGGTGAATGATACCGGTGTTTTTGACGGTGGAACAGAAGGCTGGTGTTGTTGGATGAAGGGAAGAAAGCCGGCACAGGATCTGAAGAGGGAACTGGAGCCTATATAACTAGCCTAAGTTTTCGCAGCTTGCTTTATTTAGTTTATTATATTTGCCCAGGCATCGGTCCGATCAAGGTCTTCTTTAATCCAGAAAAACTCTGGTAATAAATCAGAGGCAAGAGGGGGGAAGATAAATTATTTGGGAGTCGCCAGAGGAACGGGAACAATGGTGAATGTTTTTTATGGAGAACAGAATAAGGGTTGTGTTGACTAGGAATGGCAATTATGATCGGTTGGAGAGTAAAGATAAAATCCAGCAAATAGAGCTATTGAAAAGGGTCAATAATTTGAATCCTGAAAGCATGATTGTGCGGTCTATGGCATCAAAAGCATTGGAGAATTCTAGTAGAATTAGGACTGCTAGTTTTTGTTGATCAATAGTGGTATTAACTAGTGCGGATTGAGTGGTGGGACCGGTAGGGAAACCATATTGGAAAGCATCGAGAAGTTTCGATTCTTCAAGGAAATTAGAGCATTGGGATTGCAATGATGGTAGTGGTTTGGAGACGTTAGGCCGGGCACTAACCAAACGGAATGGTTTAAAAAAAGGTAAAGAGAATGGTGTGGCGGAGAATGGAGGAGGCATAGGAAAGGTGTGCACACCGAAGTGGCTGACAGCAACTTCACACAACTATTTTACCATTTGACAGAAAGCTATTACAATGTTGTCTGGGATCTGTGTCGTTCATAATAGTTCACACCTGCAACATGTGTTTCTATCAAAAGCCTTGAACGATAAACAACCCGTAAAAAAACGTTATCGGGAAGTATTGATAGAATAGAGTGGTGCGAATTTTTCAGCATGTCGGAGGTTAGTGGCGATTGTCTAGCGGAGGGGTCCACACACCACGCCACTCCCACTCCACCTCGATGACACCAGCACATTCATTTTCATAGGTTCAAACTTTTACACCTTCCTCATCATAAATCAGCCACCACCACGCCAATAGCATTTCATTTCGGTGGGTGCCCGGTCTTAGGGTTGGGAATTTTTGTGTGGGCTGGACTATGGTTTTTAGCACAATCGAAAGTGTTCTGGAGTACTCCCTTAAAAGTTTAAATGAGCAGAAACATTTGTACGATAGAACATGCAACAAAAATAGCCTACTTATTTGGGATTGGAACAAGGATTTTAAAAATAAGCAGTCAATGTCAGATTGTGTATAAAAATATACAGTATATAAGGGATTCCTAATGAACAGTGAACAATATGGGCGATGAAGTACGGGGAAAAACTCGGCGGATAAGGGTGGTTCTTCTTTCTCAATCAATTGCCTTTTGAATTATAGAACTGAAATCTCGCTAACTATTCAAAAGACGGTTCTTCTTCTTTCTTTTTTTCTCTTAAATGGTAATTAAATATTCCGAAGTCTGCAGAGACGGGAAAAAGGAGATAGAAAAAAAAAAAAAACGTATTTATAACATTGTCTCTTTTCATCATCCTGACATTAAACTTTCGGCGTTCCATTAAAAGAATTAAATAAAGCTGGACGGTGTGAAATTTATAGAAAAAGAAATTTTAAGTCCTTCGTACTAGGAAATGGAATCAAGAGTTGTTTAATTAAATTCCCACCTTTCTTTTCCTAAGAACGTCTTATTGAAATTGAGTTTGATCCTTCTTATGAATCACTTCGTACCTGTTCTTGAAGTGTTATTACTTGCTTTATTAATTTCGAAGTTACCAGAAGAACTTCTTAAATTCTTAAATGTAACAATAATTTAAAAAATGTAATTTTACTGAACACAACTGAACTAGTAGATCCATGGATCTCTAATTTTACTATTTTTTTAAACCAATTATGATCTAAATTATATTCATAACATCAATGAATGAACAATATTTGTAGGAGGGACATTAATGTTTCATGGGTTAAATGCTTGTGAAAAAACTACCCCTTATTTTTGCAAAGCAGGTGAAGTAGTGACAAAAAAAACTGTTAAAGTTGGCTGAAATGGCAATAAAAATATGATTTATATTGGTTGCTCCAGAAATTTTATCTTCGAATTTATTTTTGTTTTACTTTTTTAAATGTTTCCTCAGACATGTTGAAAAATATATCGTTTAGTTTTAATTAGTTTCTGAGCAGTGAGTCGAGAAATCTTCAAAGTCAGATAGAAGCGGGTAGGTTAATATATACGGGGCCACATTTATTCTTATTTTACTATTTTTCATTCATTGAAAAAAGATACTAAGTTCGTTTAGCAAACAGACACGTGACGATAACTTTGATGGAGATTCTATATTTAGATGCTTTGAAGTTTTTTTCCATTGAATTTGAGAAATTTCTTAGATTGAAACAAGGCAAATAAGAATATGAAAAATTATGTCACGGTTCAATATAAAAATTAAGAAAAATCAAGTCAAATCTCTTTGTAAATTTTCATGCCTCTAAGTCGAACATCTTAGAGGGGATAGACTAACGGATGGACATTATGGTTTTGAATAGAATCAAAAACGATTCCCTAAAACATTAATTTTAGGCTACTTAGAAGTAGTACTGTTTGATTTCCGATCTTGAGGATTTCTTAACATGAAGTCTACATCTCAGAAAAACAATTCTAAAACCTGTATGCATGTAAGGTAAAAAGGTTAAGGCTTTTTAAAAAGCAGCCAGGGTACAGAATAAGATTTTTTTAACGTCTAAATGTTATTTCAAGTAGCTATATATATATATATAGCAATTAGAAAATCTTTTATCGCTTTCAGACTCTGTTTGGGTTGCCGTCTTTATGTGTTACTTAACCACCGTAAAAACAATAAGGAACTAAGCCTTTGTCCATAGCGTTGAAAAAATACCATTAAAAGTTTAGATTGATTAGTTATGTCAGTGGTTACACCGTGGATGTTTCAAAGTACAGACTCCCCCCTGAGGTTTTCCATCGTACTAGAACGCGCTGTCCTCTCGCCCGCATATGGTAATGGTAAGTTAATAGCTCCATAATGCCATGTAAAGATCACTGTTATGAAATACGATGAGGTGGATAAAACGAAGTTTATTCAATGGAAGGGAGGCAATTGAGAACTGAGAAGGGAGAGTCCATTAGCGAATTGGCGATCACGATATCTTACATTCGAGGCGTGGTCAGCTTCAGTTTCATCCCGCTCCATAGATTGGCTATCCACCTCAGAGTGTCATTTACAGCAGACCCGACGCATTCAACATCCTATTCATTCATCAGAACAAAGTTTTGAATTCAATTTACCCAAAGAAAAAAATATGATTTAAATATAATAACCAACTATCTCTATTGGCCAATCATTGACTAATTTCTGTTAACATATTTTCACATTGAATTAAATGTATAAATATATTTTAGATTCATTTTTTTTTTATGTAAAATACATATTATGGCTGCTTGAAATACTTAACGCTATTACCATTGCCATTGGATGTGCTATATATAAAAAGGATATCTGTTTTTCAAACTTGAAGACATAACCGCAGTTCATTATGCTAATCTAGCCTTTTCTAACCTAGCTTACCAGTAGATTGTTCAAGAGAATTGTTGAAACGTCAAACTTGGACGTAAAGCAAAAACAAAATAGATGTACAAACACGCTCATTATTATGTGTACAAAACAGACAAATTTATCTAGTTATTATCAGCCATAGAAAAAGCTGAAAATTGAGGACCACTTCAGGTGGAAAAGCCTAGTTAAGTTCTAGTTATGCCACTGCAATTTTAAGATTTTTAAAAATCTGTTTAAGATAACATGATTAATTTAAAGGGGATATAGAATTCAGAAAATATGATAATACAAAAAAAAATCTGACACTTCTCACTGACTTTTAGGCTTTAAGCTCAAATCGCTGCTCATAATTCATTCATGTTCTGGTTCATTACTTATTGTTCTAGGGCACACAAAAGCCAGAAAAGAAAATATATTTAAAAAAAAACTTATGCAGAGCAACATTAGAGATTATTTATTAAATATTGTTTTACCCGAATTAAGTTTTGTTTGTCATTACTTTAGGTATTATTTTTTATAATATAATGAAATTCGATTTTCAGTGATTACGATGGAATCGAGTATTTTTTTTTACAATAGTCTGATATGTGTCTAACAAATTCTTGATGTTGTTTTTTCACTTTATATATTTTAACTCTGTTTATCAATATTTAAAAATAATACGATTCGGTATATAGTGGATGTCGGAGGGACTTTTAAAATCAATAAGTATGTGGAAATATTTTATTTTTTTGTATCCTCAATATATTATTTATTGTAGATTTTTTTTAAAAATAATGGTATCTACAGCTCTTTTGAATGTCATGCCTAATCCTTCTGAACTAAAAGTTGAGAGATGAAAATTTCAAGTACGTTTAATTAATTACTTACTTTGTACACACAGACAGGCAACAATTTTGCCTGCTTCAAAATTAGGCCTCACTCTTAGGATAGACGCTTGCTTACTTTAGAATTATTTATTTGTATTATGATGTTATATATTTTCATATTTATACTATTTTTTGTAACATCCAGTTGTTTGGTATTCACTCACAGTACTCATTTAATATTGTTTATTTTTTGTATTAATTAATTTGCTTAAATCTTAATTTTAATTTAATATTGAATCATACCTATTTTGTCTAATTATGTATTAGGGTCGTTAAATTTTTAAAAGTATTTTTGTTTATCCAAATCTGTCTTTTGCGCGTCGCCTGTTCAAGCCAGACCATGGAAGTTAACATGAAATACTCATTTGATATTGGAGAAATATGAAATATATTGCCATCTTCATAAAACATAAGTAAATTGCATTAATTAATTAGTTGATAAATGTTCTAATTAACAATATGTAATTTGTGTTCTAGTTTTCCAAACTGTAATTACAAGAAGTCATTAAAACTGTCGTTAACTTTCTTTTACAACTTTAGCTCAACCATTACTTTTTTAATAGGCATAATATTTTGCATAGTAATTCCATTAGATGCTCTGGTGAAATTAGTGCCATTAATAAATTAATTAACATTAAACCAATTATCTAGTATGCTGATTAAGCTATTAAATTAAACTACTAATCAATTCATGATTAGTTATAAGCAGTATGTGATGGGGCTTAAGTGGACTATAATGATGTTTTGCATGAAGATGTAACATGTTGCAAGTAGTTTGTTGAATTAATGATATTGGCATCCTGATTATGAAGCATGTATTGTCTGTTTAGGCTTTAGACTGAGTCCACAATAACTACCGTGCATTAAAACAAACTGTCAATAAAATTGACAGACAAGTTTGTTAAGGGTTTGGATTAAGTTGATGAATGAGAGTTGTCAGGTTCATTAATGGGTAACTTTGGTGTGAACTACGTAACTCTGTATTAGGCCAAAGCATAGCTGGAGGGATTAGGAGAGTGCTGCTAGAGGAAGTAGTCAGTTATCGCATGACAGAAGAAAAACAGAGATTATTCGGAATTAGAAGCTGGGAGTGAAAAGGCCCATCCACGAACAACTAAGCCTGTATCCACTTATTTTGAAAATTGTGTGCCAACTGTATAACACCTTTTGGATAATTGAAGAAACAGAGAAAAGGAAGCAATTAAATGCTTGTGGTAAAGGCTTATTGCGTAGGACAGGAGGCTTCTCACACCCAGGACCTGATGCTAGGATACATATCATGTCGAAACGTTGTTCATTTGTTAACTTGGTGAAAAGCCGACAACTCTCGTTGATCAACCTCAACCAATCTCCCAACAGACTCTTTGACTCGTTTACACACTCGCAGCTACCAATTAACTCACAGTGTCACCCAAATCACTTTCGCAACGGCAAAAAACTCTTAATTGCGTGATGTATCGCATGACAAAGTTTATTTTTATTTTTACAACGATACACGTATGAATTTATCTGCCGAATGCAAATTATTATTTTATTATGTTCTGAAGGATGGGAAACTAGAAAATACTTTTAAAAAAACTCTGCATAATATACTTGTTTAGAAATGTTTATTTATTTATTCGTCACTTGTTGTGACGTTTTGGACTCCAGTAGTCCTCATTTGGAAACGTAGTAAAGCTGGTCACAACGACCTTAGAAATTTGTGCGGCCTGCATATTGTAGAAGTGTGTATTTATGAAATAGATATTGAAGAAGTGAAACTTGAAGATATTTGTCTGTAAAAAAACAACTGTTAAGCGTTTAGAAATTATTTATTTATTCATCACTTGTTGTGACGTTTCCAACAACTCTGCAGTGGGAGAAAAGTGGGTTTAGTCCCCATATCAGGCAACATATGTTGTGTTGTTTCAAATTAAATAAATGATTAAAGTCGTCATTAAAATATTTCTTGATCAGGCAATCGCCATTGTGTTGGAAATAGTTCACAACTGACAAGAATAATGGCTAACTAGTCATTATTTTATTTATGTTTGTCTTTGTCTTGTATATTTTTTTGTTGTTTTTAGACAGAATTTATTTGTTTGTACTTCATAATTATTTATGTGATACAATTTTTTTCCTATTCTATTCTGCTCTATGATTACTGCTGCGAGAGTGCTGGTGGCCAGGTGTGAGCGAAATGATGGACGTTGACTCCCCTAATATTGGTGGCTTGTGGAAACGCGACGGGGAGCCCGTTATGTATCGATTTGAGGTGGTTAGGGGCCCCGTTCCAGCTGTACCGGCGGCCTCTGTACAGCATCCTATCACACTAGCTCTATAGTCTCACGTGTTGCCCATCAACAGGCGATATCGCCGTGACGAAAAATAGTTTCTAAGCGTAGCGCTCATAATCAAGGGGATTCGACCCATTCGGAAATGTAGTAAAGCTCAAGGTCACATAACGGCCTTATCCCTTGTAGAAATTTGTACGTCCTGCAAATTGTTATATCAATTAATAACCGTATATTTACCAAATATACGCTGAAGACGTAATACATAAAAAAATTCTTGCATCTTAATAGATATCTGTAAAAAATTGGGTTTCCTTGAGTGCAATCTTTGATCCTGACTCTCACTAACGTATGTCCAACCATTTGAAATCCCTCGTAGAAATTTAAAAGCGAAATAAAAAAGAATTACAAAACATAAATAGCCCATTATGCAAAATTTTCAGCAAAAGATTCAATTTTTCAGCCAAAGTTCAACTGCGGAAGTGGAATAACAAAAATTGGTCGCACACTCTGAATGAATTTCGTCCAGGTAAACAAAAATAATTATGTATTCCTATAATAACTAATAAACTTTGAAACATTCGCAAAATGTTCAATGTGCTACTTGCCAATATGCCAGTCTCAGTTAAGATGTCTTTATTGTGTCTAAGAGTGATTTTGGTTTGATATCCTTTCACGCGTTCGAACTCTTTCGGAACGTGACTCAAAAGGCCAGGAACATTAACGAAGTGTGGGAACGTGGCAGAGTAAGTGAGTGCACCATTTAACACTCAAACGGGGGTTCTACTGTTTAAAGAGCGCCAGCGAACGTTGGGAAAAGAAGAAAGTTAACTTTTGGAAATTTTCAGTCGGCAAATCAACCACCTCGTTGCTATCGGGAAGGTGAAGATTTTGATAAAAATGGGTTCTTCGTGAATTGAACGGGCACCATGTCGCACATATGAGCAAAACTTACATGAACTTCTAGACTCGTCCACCCTCACTTTTTTCGACTGAATAAATCTTGGACATTTATTAGTTTCATTGATATTTTCTTGACTGTAGGTTTTCTATTTATACCGTTCCTAAATTAAAATTTTTATTCAATACAATGAAGACTTTACTCATAATCAAGAGAAGCGATGTTAGTCTTTCGTTTTTAGACTAGGTCCATTGCATATTTGCATATTATTGTTTTTTTAAATGTAAATGTAGGAAATAAATTTACTTGTTTATAATGGATGTATTCATTTTGTCAATTTAACGCCATAAATTTAATCAGTATACTTATAAGTGGTGAATAACTGTTAAATTAATAGAATCAATTCTATTACAGCTGTCGTGGAACTTACCTTCAAGCAGACGTACGCAATACGACCAACTCCCCTTATCTGAATGAAATTCAAACCTCTTGCATGAAATTATCCGATTTACATAACATAAAGTGTACCAGTACTTGTTCAATCACACAGAATGATAACGTGCCAGCTATCTTTTCCAACAATCTCTTCTAGAGTATTGCGTCTGATTGTCTACGCCATGCTACACATTCATCTACAACAATTATCAAATTTATATATCATTAATCTCTTCATATTTTATGTTTTAATGCATCAATTTAAAAACGCTTATCTAGATAATTACTAGTAACCCTTTCTAAGCCCTATCAATTTTTGGGTTTCATGAAAAAAAATTATAATTAAAAGTCTCTCCTGTATGTTACTTGTGTCCACTTTTAGCCAAAACTAAGACATCATCGGGGTTAAACAGTGAAATCCTAAAATCTATTGGAGCTATTGAAAAATCATTATTTATACATCACATCATGGAATATTAATCACAGATCTTCACTGGTTTTGAATTGTTATAGCGGGAGCATTAAACGGCAATTGGCAACTATTAATATTGTTGTACAACATGAAAGACAAAATATTTTCAATTAGTCAAGGCTAAAAACATATAAATTAAGTTCAATAAAAAATGAAAAACACTGATTTAAAAATCACGTCGGGCAAATTTTCATTTTGAGAACAAAGTGTTATAGTTTTCTAAGATGGATAAACTGTATTTAAAGCTATTCAGCAATCGGCAAACACATCAGCTGAAAAAAAATATTTTAAGTTTAATACATACACCTAGTTTGCACGCCATTTTCCAGACCACCACTATATGGAACTATCAGCAAGATTCTAAAAAGTGAGACGATAGAGAAAGGTTACTTTAAGTAATTAGAGTGTGAATAGAGAAGTGATAGTTATAAACTGTAATTGTCGTTTCTTTGTTTACAGGTAAGGTTGTGTAAATAGTGTGAATAATTGTTATAATATAAAATATAGTGGATAAAATTGCTTTCTTTGTTTACAGAGAAACAGATTTTAGTTTATTCACCCCACTTTCGATAATTTCCTTACATATATATATATATATATGTAATAAAACATTTTTTTTTGTCTTCTTTCAAAAAAAACTTTGTTATGATAGAATCTGCGTTATTGGGCAATAAGCAATTGTGATAAATGTTCTCACTCATACCATAGTATAATATAAATATTTGTATTTCTTTCCTATGATAGATTCGGCTTGTTTGTCAATTGTTTAGTAGTGGACAAATGCTCATTGGGTAAAACCCGCACGAATTAGCATATTTTGTTAATACATTTTGATCATAATAATGAAGAAGTGTTGGAAGAAGAAAATTGGTTTAGTGAAGTGTGTAAGTAGGTTTAATCGTGAATATTCAGGCTACTGAAGATAAGGCTTGTTGAGTGGCACTTGAAGTGAAGTGCTTCGAGCTCGCTCCAAAGTGCCATAAATAGTTTTTTTTAATTATTCATATTTCCATAATTATTGTTTTGAAAAATATATTCTTTATTATTGAAGATTAATTACAAATTGAATTGGTTTTAATTCATCAATGATCGATTAAATCATTTTATTTTTTGTTTTTTCAAAAACTATGTTGGAAGTGGTCTCTAGTAAAATATATTTTTAGGTTCCCGATGAAGCTTAGTAGTATTGAAGCTTATGGTTTCTTGAATAGCGTTCTTAACTTTTTGTTGTTGTTTTAATATTATACAAACGCGTGACAACGGAGTTATTTGATAAGTCATTTATACATTTGATTGGGTGAAATTGGAACCAGCCAGTAGATTATCAGGCGCCTACAGTTGAATGCCTTATCTGGCCAGCTCAAATAACCAAGCTTTACAGTAAACATCTATCCTTCCTCTCTGAAGAGATAAACCTACAGGAAACTTTATCTTTGTCTTCGATTGTACAAAGTCATCTTTACTTTTGATAAGCTATTACCATTGCCGTGATAATAATATTGATAATGACTGTGTCTTTGTTGTTTTTTAGATTCACCATCGTCAAATTTCGTAATTATTAGCAGTAATTGAGGAGTATTAACATCAGTTCTGTTAAAGTGTGTGTAATCAGCTGTGTCAATTTGAACCTGGTCCAGTAGAAGAACTGGTCGGCTTTCCAATCAATGTGAATATGTACTATTTCGGAACGTACCAAACTCTTAACGACATTGGCAATGCAGGATCCCGCTGTAAATTCTTTAAGCGGACACGGGCTGTGGTTTGAACCTTGAACCTGAAGCGGACAGCAGTACAAAAAGTAAAAAGTCTTGTTGCATTGTAGGGCGGATACTTCCCGTAACCTTGCCCAGTTTACAGTGAACGAATCAGTTTTCCAGGAAATATATTTTCTCATCTTTAAATCGTACTAGTATTCTAAATGGTTTCATTTATGGTATATATAAGCGCGAAAAAAAGTTGGGTTTGGCAATTACTAAAACAAAAAAGGCCCCAAAACCTTCGAAAATAGAAAAAAAAAACCTGTTACCTGCGTGTAGTTTGGCAGTACTAGACCGATTAACGATTTATTGTCCTTCGATACCTGAAACTTATTTGAATGCATCTGGTATCTGGGTGTCAACTAATTCACAATCAGATACTCTTATACTATATTCTATCAAATTTTTATCGTATTTCATCATTGTATTCCTTTGCACTCAGTGCGATGCAGTCACACATGAATGCTTGGTTTTCTTGAAACATTTAATTTAAAATTCTCTCTTATTATGTCTATTCACCAAAATAAATACACCACCAGGAATAAAATGTATGTGGCAAAAATTCATAGGAGCTAGTTCAAATTATTTCTACAGCACATTATGGAATAATGCTTCAAAAATTTTAAGTACAGCCTCGATTCGGGCTCGGCAATTATTCATTTAGTTGCAGTATAATCCATGATTGTGAAAGTTACAGTTTTTGTATCAGTTTCTCTTCAATTTGCAATTAACCATACCAATTGAGGGGGGTTGTATTCTCATTTATTTACTCATCAACGGAGCATAACGTATTTAGTATTTAAGCAGTTAAATGGCAAACAAACCGAAACGAAATACCGGACGTTTATCAATTGTTGTACATCATTAGGCAATTCACTTATTAACTTACACAATGATATATTGTTTATTTATTGTTATGTTTAATTTATTGGGAGACGTGTAACTGTTGGAAAGATAAGTAAGTACCGAGAACAACCACTGTCGAGCCCGGAGAGAGAGGCTGTACTTTCCAATCGTCTGTCTATGTGTGTATATTTTTCGAGTAATGGAAATTTTGGTTATATAATATTTTTTAAACAAGACAATGATACTTCCAAAAACTGCTTTAATAATGACGTTGGTTAATATAATAATATAAATGTGAATCATCGGTGCTTTGTTTGTAGCTTGTGGGTTTTATCCACACCTCAGAAACTATCCAAGATTAAAATCTCAGATTGGTTTAGGCCACATTGAAGACGGTTACGCAAAGAGGAATTAAATATATATTCAAAAATAAATTTCAGAAACAACAGTAGTTCGTTACAAAGTTATTATCATTTGTGGATCATACCAAATATATTTTTTTTTTCATAAGGGTCATATTTATGATATGAGTGCTAAGCCCGCACCTGGTTCACCTCTCAATAGCGTTCCTCACCTTTCTACGTTCTTTACTTTGTAATTATGTATATTTCAATGTATTTCCAGTCTTCCATTACCGGACGTCAAAATGATGATATTTTTTCATAAGAGCTTCGACCATTTAAATGTTTTTTCAGCTCAAAAAGCTATTTAAAGTAACTCTTTTCATGGTAAAAGATTCATTAGAAACCGTAACATAAAAAATAATATATAAAGTTTTTGGAGCTAATAAAAATTTCTATTTAATGTCGTTGGAGTCGATTGCGTAGCTTCAACAACAAATTCCACAGACCTGGATGGTTTAATAAATTTGTCAAAAGAAATGTTTGGGGCTGGACTAATGAGTAATGTTTTACCAGACAAGAGATTTTCGGAAGCAGGGGTTGCGCGATTGAGCAGGCCAGCAAGTCGCTATCGATTCACAGACTTGGCGGATTGGGGGACTGTGAATGGGCAGCGGGAATTGCAGTGGCCGAGCTTGCAGGCTGAAATGCCCATCCCTTCATCCGCTCTCTTCAGATTTAGAGATACGTACGTCAACTATCCTGTCATTCCGGGCATTACTTGGATGGCCAAGCACAATGTAAAAATGATGCCATCTCAGCTGGGAGACAGTAAGCAGATTAAAGCGATGGCAAAGCAGTTTCCGTTTTACGTTCCCAGGAGGAACCCTTGCTATTAGACTTGGCCTATAACATGGAGTCACAAAATGCTTACCGACCCGCATAAAATGCACAATGTCCTTTCCGTTTGGAACATTGGCTTTATATGACCTATAAACTTTTCAAACTATCTCATTTAACGTTTATCTTTCCAAACGGGAGATTTACTTTATTCCAAACCTCACCTACCCGTGGCCAAATTAGCAGAGCGTTTTATACGAACAGATTTAGGATAAGTAAGCTGGTATTTTATTTTGTCATTATTACCGACTAGAAGGTTGTTAAATCGATCACGAACCAGAATGTAATTTTTATGAAAATTAGGCTTAGGACTCATATCATAAATATGACCCGTATAAAATCTTCCTCTTGAAATTCTTAAATCGGTGTATGAATGGACCCAATCACATCGATTTACGTTTTACACAAAAGTAAGCAACAATGACACGTTTTCTTTGATAGAAATTCATCATTACCGCAACGACACCGCTTGTTTGACAGACAAGTGTGTATTTAAATGTTACCACAGTAACATAGGTCGTATGTGTGCTACCGGGCCTAATTCTCTTCCACCAGCAGTTTAAAAACCGGAAGTATCTGGACGGTATGTTCGCGATATAATAAATCTAATTTGAACCCTACAAAGTCCTAATCAATCATTCATTCGTCTAATCATCTTAACCCCTCATTTACTCCTTTCCTGGTTTACTTAATTTTGTTCATCCAATCTATTCCATTCCCTTCTTCTATCAAAATCCTTCGTCTGATCTAAAGCCAGTCCTTATCCTAGGAAGAACATCTGCAACAATCCGATGTTACAAATACATCAAATCAAAGCTCCCATCATCTCCTTCCACGACAACTGCTGTTGCGTTGTCTATAATGGTGGCCTTGACTAAATCCCCTCATAACCTCCTTTCTTGGACTTATCTTTGAGATCACGTTGGACACGCCTATTAAACATCGGTACTCGGAGTACAAAATCCCCATTCACCAAACTAAAATAACTTTTCGGAATCTCTCAACAATCTCCTTATATTTAAATGCCTACACAATATCCCCCAGACAATACCATTTTTATCCATCCTCTTCCGGCTCTTCGAATCGTAAAATTCTAAATAAACCGGTGTTAATCCTATCCGACTGTGAAGGTTTGCAATTAATTGTGTTTTTCGCCGAAAGGAAGATTATAAATGTGTGCAGAGCCTTGGATCGGAAGAATAGGACAAATAATAGGAAGGAGAACAATTCTCTATTGGGTTAGCCTTCAGGAAACATTGGGTATTGGCGGGAGCATGTTGATATGCAGTACCTACGATCGCGTGTCGCCACCAATCCCAACACCCTCGTTGTGTTGTGCAATCGTTTCTATTCCTTTTCTCAAGGCAGGGACGTCAGATATTGACAATTTTCTCGTTGTTTGCTACGTACGGGGAGTAACGTGATTTGTATCGAATCATTCCTAACTCGCTTTGACAATCTTTTCTATAAATTCTCGCCTTGTTCTATCGCGCCAATGGATTAAAAAACTTGAGGAGTGATGAATATCTATGGGAATAGGTTAGGAGTAGGTGGTTTGTGGCACGGATAAGAAGGGTTAAAGGAAGCAGATTTGTGAGAAGGGAAATGCTGGTTGGAAGGGTGAGATTAAGTATTACGAGTTTTAATTGTTGATTATTTGGAGGAGATCGTGATGGTAAGGAGGATTTTTAGGCATGATAGTACTGAAGAGGAGGGATCTAGGAAAGGAACGGTACAGACATTCCGACTCGGATTTTAGATATTGTTCCACTTTTAAGTACATTTCAGCACAGAAGAACTGGGTAGGTAATAGCTTTTATAAGTTTAGACCAAACTAAAAGATTTGACCAGCTCTTTGGAATGTAACATGATATTTTCAATCTTTTTATGACAGGCAGGGTTTTCCCCGCAAAACTCACTTCACCAAGTACAACTATAACCTACCCTATAAGTTCTCCTGAGCTGAAACGTTTAAGTCTATTAAATATCGGTGGTTTCTACAACAAAACACAATTTTAGTCTTTAATACCTTAAAAAACAGTATACTAAAATGAATCCAAGAAGAGAAAGTACCTTTAAAATAGGATAGAAACATATTTTTTCTGTTAAAAGATATGATGGGAGAGTAAATATGTATGTTGTGACGGCCTAAGAGAGGCGCTCAGAGTCTCGGGCCTGGGGCAGGAAGCAGAATGTAGGTTAATTAATTGTTATAAACTGCTGTGCGCTTCTCGCACCCTCACCATCCTTCCAACCTGGCACTCTAATACCTTCACCGATTACCAATACCTGCGAACCTCCACCATGAGCACCTCACACTGTTGGTTAACAATCACCGAAATCGCTTATCAAAATATACATAGAATAGAAAAGAACAAAAATTGAATTACAGGACAAAGTTCCCTATGAATAGTTCATATGTCAACTTAATATCTGGCAAATAAAAAGAACTGTGTCTTCTAAAGAGAAAAAAAATAAATTAGCAGTGTAAAAAAAAATCCTCCCCCCCCCAAAAAATATAATAAATGTTAAATATACCATAGTACAAACGAAGGTAGGTACCAGCCAAACATCTATACATGTACGTATTTTTTGAAGGTTCGGTTTGAAGGTTTTTGAAGGATGGTAAACACAGTAGACTCACATATCCGGATTAATGTGAAAGAGAGTGATCCGTATAGGGAAAAATCCGGATTCAGGAGAGTGACTAGGATATATATGAAATAAAAAAATGTATGTAATTATATATATATATATATATATATATATATATATATATATATTATATTACAATTTTAAAACAAAATATTTGTTAAAAGTTGTTTGTTTTGTTTTTTTGTCAATCTTTCCCGAGCCATGATGTCTCGCCAGTGCCTTATGAGCTTACGTCAGCAGGTATAGAGTGATCGTTCTGTTCCGTTGATCCTGATACTTGAGTTGTTTTTTCAACTCGGTATATTTCACTGATTGTTAGCACTTCAGATTGGACGGGGTTGGACTCAGGCATTCTCCTCTGTTGATAAATTCAACCACCTTGGGGCGGGGAAAAGGAAGATCAGAGGACGAGGAGAGAGAAAAAGTTAGCGCTAAGAAGATCAAACCCGGGAATGACGGGAGAGGACTGAGGAAGGCAGGCTGCCTAACACCAGCGGCCACTCACGTCACTTCAAAGGGGATGAAATGAAAAGAAATACAGCACTTTCACACCCCTAACATCACTGTTGCCACCTTCTCTGGGGGCCACGCCTGATAAACGATCTGACAAAAACACCATTTTCGTTGAAAATTAGCCCCTCCTGCCTTGTACTGAGCTGATCGGGAATAGTTAGAGATTCTAGTTCATCCAAGAACCAGTAGCCTTGTTAAACACATATTAATATTTTACTCTTAATTCGAGTGGTTTTGGAAGTATTTCGGCAAATATTTTCGTTTTACCTTATATATGCTAATAAAAAGCATCGCCGTACCATTAAAATCGGTGATGACTGACGAACCACTGCAAAAACGTTATATCGGTCGCATTTGATCACGATGAGAACAACACGAGTATCTGTCATTCGAATTGGCAGCCCCACATATGGGCGTCATGTAACTGCAGCCTGAAGCGGGCCCAAGGCCACTTAAACACAATATGTCCATTGATTGATGGGAATCGTTGTTAATTCAAAATTAACTCCATTACGTACCAAAATTGAATCATGGGAAACGGACGCTGATCGATTGCCTCCACGCAAGTTTATGGTGACGTGATTGTATTGCAAATATTATACCATGATTCCTACATGTAATGTCTGATTTTACTAAATAATATTGAAAGAAATCATATAACAGAGTAGTTCATTGGCCTCACTTCATGACATAGGTTTGCTTCGTGATAGTTGTGGAGTTTTAAATTTAATAAATAAAAAACTTTTGTCTCTCCACAAAGTTATATATTTTGGCAAAACACTTTCGACTGTTAAACAGTCATCCTCTGTGATATAATTTACAATAGTGTGATAATCATCAATAAAAAGTACAGATAATGATTATTGATTGTTATGTGATTAAAAAGAAAATTAAAATGAAAATAGCTAAATAAAGAAATCAAAAATTAAACAGTAAAAAGAATGGGTAAATGGCATTGTAGGTTTTCCTATACGTATAAATGAAACTTGTCTTAATACAGTTAACAAGTAAAATTTGTATATCTTTTATGTGTTATTATACAATGGTATCAATGTAATGGACTCAATTTAAATAATTTATTATTTGAACATATATAAAAATAAATATACCGCCACTGACAAATTCGTTCACACCATGAACTAGAACTAGTAGGAAAATAGACTGTTTTTTTTATTGATGCTCAATGTAGCCTAAATATTATTTTATACTAACATAAAAAAATATTAGTTTAGATTTATAGATTATTTATTAAAAGAATTAACAAATTTATTCATATGAACAATTTATGTGTGCTGTAAGTGGAAGCATGTTATTTTTTTCTTTTGATTTTCCACTAATAAGAAGACATACCTGATGAAAAACATAATAATAAAATGTAGGATTTGTAGTTAAAACTAAACAAAAACTAGCAATAGAAACTTCACCAGATGGAAGAGCATATGGAGGTATCGCTGCAGCATTGAGGATGACATTTTTATTTCCTAAATGCTACGGGCCACTTCTTATTTATCAATGCTATTGTTCACCAGGTTTCATGGCCATTTTATTTGTCGATGTCACTTAATATTGCATATGTCGTACTTTAAAATGCTATGGTCCATTATTGGTTATTAATCTGCAACTCTCTATTTTGTGAACATATGCTCGCAATTATATTTAATATAACTTGAATGCAATGCATGACCCCAGTGTCATGGTTTATGTGCTAACGTTACGCGTCGATATAACATGCTAATTGTTTCCGTGCCATTGGACTAGTCTTTATAGAAAATGTTCAATTTTTATCAAATGAATTTTGTTCAATTTGTTTCAGCTGAATGAATTGGGTCGCGAATAATGGTTCAAAGAGAATATCTCTCCGTTAGAAGTAGCAACTGAGCCAAGAATGCACTCTTAATATTCAAGGAAGCGATCGTATCTTTATTATTCATTATCTCTTTAGAGCTCTTTTTACTACCCTCTAGAGTAGGGAAGTACCTACTGTAACTGACCTAAACTAACGGAATAAGGGGTGGATTTAATATACTAATGCAACTAATTCAATTAGTTTGTATTTTAGTATTTAAAATTTTATCCTCAATGGACTTGGATAAAAGCACAATTTAAATTGATTAAATCACTTTTACTGCATTTGTTATCAAGGTTATTATAGAGCCGAAAATGATTCAGTCGATCTGAAATTTATCTATATCCTACCATTTCAAAATATAGTGCTCATGTATAGGTTGAAATACAGAAAAATGTGGGACTCATTACTCTTACTTTTAACTTTGTGCTAAATAACAACACAGAAACTATTTCGTACCAAAAGCTCCGGTTGTTTTCTTATCGCTAAATTACCGTCTTTAACGCAAAACATATTTCACAAAGCCCCCCCCCCCACCCCCAAAAAAATGAAATGTTTAGAACCAACTATATAAACCTCGTATTCAATACTGTTCTTGACAATACAATAAGTTTTTGTCGATCATTATTTAAGATGTTTACATTTTTATTTATTTTTTAAATAGTTAACTTTTGTTGAAGGTAGTGATTTAACAAATAAAATGAACTATTTTTAAAAATGCTCATTTGAGTTCTCTGATTCTGCATCACTTAGATTTCTCGTTCAATTTAAATCGTGTTGAGTATAACACTCGAAAGCTTATTGAAAAATAGAGTTTATGGGATATTTTTTCCAGTTTCAGAAATTTGAATTTGTCAATATTAGTAAAGTTAGTGTTGCTGTCGGTGGTTAATTAATGGTTGTGTTTTCAATACTACAATTGAAAATACGAAAATATGGCCTGAATTGTAAAAAGTTTTGTTAAAGCGGAAAAAATCGTAGTTTTACGACAGGAAATGTAGTTTTCTCAGAAAATTATGTCTTGGTAACGGACCAAACTATGAAACTGCGATTGGGGGATGGAATGACTCAATTTTTAATGTAGTTTAGTACCTAAATTTTTTTTGACACCCAAGCCTAACACCTTTTATGATATACAGTTCATAAATCTCTATTATAATCATGTTTCAAGATATTATTATTTTTATTTTATTTCACTAATTTATGTTCATTTGAACACTATTTGATCGTTTCTCTTCAATACTTTTTTTTTACACTTTACAATGACTATACAACAGACAAATATTTAAAACGTCAAATGTAGAAGATTAAAATATAAATAACATATATACAAAAATTATAAATAAAAAGATTATAAAAGTTAAAATTATATACATAGGGAATACAATCTAAGAAAATAAATAAACCAATGTTACAGAAAATCAAACAACACTCACCCCCATACAGCCGCTAGCAAATAAAGACAAGTATTCAAGAAGGATGCACTATTGACTCGATTGAAACATAAAATTGTACTTACCCACATCCTCCGATCAGTCCTCGTGTCCTCAATATGAGAATACATATCCTACCTACCAGTCAGGGGGGACTTGGGAGCTTTCTTCTCGCTCGGATCTATAAGATGTATAGTCACTGTATTCCAGGATATTACTGATAAAACAACTTTATTGTGATAAAATTATAATCTGCCTCATTGGGCAATACGTAATTGTGATAAATGTTTTCATTCATACCATATTTACAATTTTCATTTACACAGTATTTACTAACAGCCCAGAGACCTCCCAAATCCATATGGTTGTCTCCTCCCTCACGTACGAAGGAGGAAGCGGAGTCTCGGGAAGTCCCCCACGCTCCTCCGTCAGCCGTGTCACCGGATACGATCAAGCGGAGGCTGACCAAGAGTGCGAGAGCCACATACGCTCAAGACATGATTGGAGAAACTGGCCATTACTCCCCCACTGTTACGCATTTATGACAGGTCACGAAGCCAGGCTGTTAAAACCCCAAAACAGGTTAACCAATTTTTTTCTAAGCGGTGTAAAATAATATCAAAAGTTAAAATAATTAACAATCGTAAAACCAAAATCTAGAAAATGGTCGGGTAAAAGAGGTATATAAAATGAAACTTGTGGTCCCTTACAACAAACAAACAAAAAAACCTAAAATGTACTATCTTTTCCAGTTTAATACATACTCTAAATAATGTTGTCGTGTTCATACATATCATATGCATGTAGCATCTTGGTTAATGCTTACCACTAGTTAGTTCTAGCCTAGAGCAGGAAGGGTTGGGTGGGGGGGGTATCTGTTACATGGATCTTGCACAGGTGATTTTAACCCGGAATCTTCATGTTTTTAGCCTGTTGACCTTGACAGCTACACCATGTGACAGCTATTAATTATTGAGTAATAGTTGCTTGTTTTGGATTCTGTGGTCTTCGGTCGAGGATAACAATATCCTACATCTAATTATTATAGATCTACAATAATGTATGTCATTATAATAATGATACGCTGCTACATTGTAGCTTCTCTTCCTTTCCTACTCCTTCTCCGGTATGATGAATGTTTTATTTCTTTTCTTCGACCCCACTCGGCTATTTTCAATGACGGGATAGGGCAAGGTCTAATCACTGATCGATGGTGCTCTCTGCTCGTTTGTCGAATTCTCAGTTATGAAACTGTACTAAAAGAATTTGTAAAAAGGGGAACAATTATCCTGAGACTGTCGAGAGAAGCTCTAATTTGTATTTTTAAAAACAAAAAACCTTCTGTCTCTCCAGGTCTTTGCTAGTCTCCTGTCACAACCCCATACATAAAATTTTATACTATAATATTTGATGTTGCGACGGTATGAAAAATACTGCATTTTCCGCATAGCGCGAATTAGGGGCATTAATCAATTAATTACCTTATAAAACATATGTAATATTTGAGTATAGTTTTGAGTAACATATGAAATTTTAGTTCTTGACTTTCTAATTAAGAGTATTTTGTGTTTTTATATTATAAATATGAGGATTCATAAAATTTCATTAGTCATTGGTATTGTGTTCGAAATTTCAAACCAAACCCTGCGTTTTTTAGGAGCGTGATATTATTCATGGCAGTTCGATACAATGTCAAACAACAATCCAATGAAGGGTCAATAATCAATGAACAGGGTATCAAATTAACGATCTCGAGGCCCATATTAATAATATATATTTGCACTTTAATGGACTTTAATTACAAAAAGTCATTAAAGAAGTTGTGATGATCAACGAGACCCTTAATTGTGTGATACGTCACACTTTACTTGAATTTTTCATTTCTTTTTAATTTACACCTCTTATAACTCCCGGTTTTCTTTTTGCTGAGCTTGGCCCAATTATTTCGATATTCAATTAACTTAGGCCTTCTTCTCCACTCTAGTCCGTTCTTCTGGAAAACATCTGCGCACTTCATCTTCCGAAGTCTTCCTTTCCTGTGAATTTTCCTCATCCTAAGCGTTCTGGACTCTTTCATCATTATGACTTGAACAATCTACGACGGTCGATTGGCTTAGTAGGTTGTAGTGACAAAACGCATGCAGCAATTAGGCTTTCTTTCTATTTTCGGATGTGTAATTTCAATAGTTCATATCTTGCTTTTGTGGTTCAGATACGGTTAATCGTGGGTGGATAGCTCGCTGGCAGAGCACCGGACTGGAGGTTCAAAAGGTCATGGGTTCGAACCCGTAACTGTCAACGTATATTCTCTTTGCTTAATAACTATTTCAATAGTATTCTAATGAACTAACACTCTAAAAAGAGACACCTTTGTTCAAAATTGACACTATGTAAAAAAAAAATATATATATACACAAATAATATATATATATACACAAATAATCTATTTTTTCTCACCCCCCCTCTCTCACTCTCTCTCTCTCTCCCCCCCCCCCTCTCTCTCTCGCTCTCTCTCTCTCTCCCTCTCTCTCTCTCTTTCTTTAGTCCTGAAGATGCCTGAACAACGACTGATGATGGAAAAATAAAAATAAATAATTGGAGAGACTCTAAAAAGCCTTTTTTAAATAAAAGTGTTCACACAGCTTGAACAATTATTTCGTCAAATTCAGTTTAGTTAATGTTTGACGTATCGAAATTTTAGGTGGTACAAAATTGAGAAACGAGAATGACACGTGGTTAATACTCTATATTAAGATATCGTTTTGATTAATTCCATTGAATAGCGCACAGTGTTGTGCACACACCTGCCAATTGTTATCAAAATAAAAGATACTTCCGTTTTAGTGGGAGGTATGATGAATCTGAGCTGATAGGTTTCATGAAGCATGCATGAAGTGCCCGCTCGTTTGCGAGCTTTGATGACAGAATGACAATTGGACCGACTGACCTACACCGCGACACACTCGACCGGAATCTCTTATGAGTGCCTCATGGCTTTCGGCGCCCCATGCCCAGGCCGTTGAATTAATCAATCGCTAAACTGAGGAAATATTGCCCCTAAAGGAATGGAGCCGTGCTCGCTCGGTTCAGATACCGAATTAATTAAAGTTGAGGACTTAGAGGAACAGGAGCGAGTTGGCGAACCGGCCGGTCTCAACTCAATGCCAGCCTATTTGATAGAGAGCAAAACAAACTTGGCCTGAAGTTGGCAAGTTGGAAACTAATTATTAAATATTCTTCTTTGATCGGTGGCCAGTGCATCAGATTAATTGGCGTTCCCTTCCTTCCTGACTCGGCCAGACGCTGTTGAGTAATTTATTGAAACGGGCTCGGACCGTCTGCGTTCAGGTAACTATTGAGATGATAAGGGCATGGAAGAGCCCTTAATAATTCAGACTGACTTCAGACAGTAGAACAAAACGTAAATGACATAAACTAACACACATGACATAACAAAACCATATCACAAACTAAAATAAAATATCCAGATGACACGCGCCCACGTGCCGGAGAATGAGTGTTTTTCTTTGCATAAAACTATTTTATATGAGTCGCTTTTGGTCAAATTAAATTCCTTGAAATTGCGAATTAAAACTTTTTGATGCATAAACATCCAATATTTTTTTTATAAAAACCGTTGGATCCATTCGTTGTTCATAAAGTACAACGAACTTAGCAAATATCTTGCGTTACGATTATTTATGAATTTAAAGATCCACTTCGTCTACTCACTGAACAATTTAGTTGAAATTGTTGCATTCCTTGATGTCTATTGAAGACTGAAATTATTACATATTCGCCACGTTTAAAGATCTCTGTTACCTGTATTTGTCTATGACCATTTGAGATAACTCTAGTGCTGTCTGGTTTCCAATTTGGCCTATAGCAGTAAATAAACTCCTTACAGTACATCAATTTGACCGTTAATCTTTCTTGACAGAAATTATGTGCACGATTCTTATTTGACTCATTAAACTAGCCAAAAAGCGTGGACTACGTGCAATATAATCTTGAGAAATTTAATGACCACTTATTGATCACAACAACAACAATTTATTAAGATAAAATTACAATCTGCCTTCTTTATTAGGCATTAAGTAATTGAGATAAGTGTTATCATTCATACCATATTTACATCATTCACTCGCTCATTCATACAATATTTACAAACAGCCCAGAGGCCCCCCAAGTCCACATGATTGTCACCTCCCTCGCATGCGAAGGAGGCAGCGGACTCTTGGGAAGTCCCCCACGCTCCTAAGTCAGCCGCGTCACTGGATAAGAGCCAGCGGAGGCTGACCAAGAGCGCGAGAGCCACAGACGATCAGGACATGATTAGAGAAACTGGCCATTGCCAGGACTCCCACTAACACTTAGTTATAGCAGGTCACGAGGCCACTGCCGTTTTAATCTCCGAGGAGGATTATAGGGATGAGTGGTGCAGTGCAATGACTGTGCTTGGGAATTAGGGTGGTTGGATAGGTTACTATGGAATTTTATGAACTTGGAAGGGATGAGTTCAAGAATATAGGGTATATTCAGATCATTGAGAAGGGTTTTGTTGCTGACGTAATAAGGGACATTTACTATTGTTCTCAGGACGCTTGATGTTCGACTTTTTTGCTGTCCCCCATAGCTCTATTTCGTATGTCCAGATTGGCTTAAGTATAACTTTGTAAATAAGTAATTTATTTTCTATTGAGAGATGGGATGTCCTTCGAAGTAGTCTGTCCAGTTGTCCAAAGCGTCTGTTTAGTTCTTGTCTTTTTAGCCTCGTGTGTGCGTTCCAAGTCAGTCTTTCGTCGAGATGGGAGCCTAGATACTTTACTGTCTCAGACACAGGGAGAGGAATCGAATTTTAAAAAACTGGCGGACAGGACTTATTGACAATGTGGTAAAATTTAACCAAAATACATAGAAGTTGATAGGATCCGATTACCATAAGGCAATCTGTACTCGTCTTAAAAATTCTGCCATCAGCAGGAAACTATCATTACTTTTAAAGTCTATTTTATTTATGTGAATCGGCTATAATCATGTCACAATAAATATCTACGGGATTACAATTTTCCAGTTGGTTATCTGGGTCCGTGGGGTTCAACTTTAGTAACAAATAAGTTATGAATCTTAGAAAGTTTTATAAAACAATGGACAGGTTTTCTTTGTGGTCTTGAAATTTTCGATGTGTAAATAATTCTTTGGAAAGAACTTCTTAGACAGCGTCTCTTTGTTTTTATATTCGTCTTAAATTTCACTTCAACGATCATATAATTGGTTGGAAGCTCTCATAATAGGAATCCAACCCACATAATTTTCATAGCTGACTTGGCGGCCGATACTGATTTGCTCAATATTTTCAATTGTTCACCGACGAACATAAAAGACTAATTCTCACGCGAGAGACAATACAAAACTGTAATACCATCTTTAAATTATTTAACCAACATACCATAGACCATAACCAGTAGAAGGGAGAGAAATAACATGTAATGCATTTTAACAAGTAAGAGAACATAATATTTCTATACTATGCATAGAAAGCAATCATGAAGATGTCAACTGCAAAAGCTGCTACAAGGTTGTATTATTATATGAAGGATGTGAATTGAATAGAAAATCATCTTTATTCTCGGGTCATGTTCCCTATGAATAATAACAATGCGCAAATAAATAAATATTCTGGCTGAAAAAAGAATCAATATACCACATACACAGAGAAAATAAAATTATAATAAAAAACGAAAAGTAATTTCGTAATGTATAATAATAATTAAACAATGAAAAAACTTACCGCTAAGCCTAGCTGTATGTGGAAATTATTGCACTGTAAAAATGTAAAATAGTGTTAAAACCCAAAAACACATTTTAAAAAATGCCTTTTTAAGCGCAGTGAAATAATGACAAAAGTTAAATTATTAATAAATGGTAAAACCATAATCAACTAAATGCTCGTATATATTTAGCCCTTGTGGTTGCCTAAAACAAAAAAAGTAGATAGTTATTTTATTTTTAAATCGTCATCTACACTGCCGCACAAAAAAAGTGACACACTCAAGTATTTGCTTCCTAATAGAATTATTTCGGTTTTCAATTCTCTTTTTAATTAATATTAAACGTTTTAAGTGAGAAGGGGGTGTAAATATGAAGAAACCCATTAATAAATTATTGTGTAACTGATAATTTAGAAAAAGATTTTTTAATAACAAAAATGGTTTTGATGGTCGAGATAATAGCCCGTGTGGTTGCTTTAGTGGAAGACGGTTGAAGTCTAAAGATATGCAGCCCGTGCATTGTGTTTACCTGAAACTTCTGTTTGGAGAGCAATTACACGTTACATTGCGACAGATTTGTGTAATCGCAGACCCGGTTCAGGTCGGCCACGAGTGTCAGAGCCAAGAGATGACCGGTTAATTATACTACACACGCTTTAGAATCGGTTTTCAACTGCTACTGAGAATGCTTAACTTCTTCGTACTACTGGAGTAATAGCAATATGTGCAGAAACTGTTTGAAGAATACTTGCTTAAGTTAACTCACAGAGACCAGCATGAGGGCCACTGTTGACCACAGAACATTGGAGAGTTGTAGTTTCAGGAAAACACAATGCACGGGATGCATATATTTGGCTTCGACCATATTCCACTCAAGCAACCAAAGGCTATTCGCTCGACCGTCAAAAATATTTTTTAAATTAAAAAAGCGTTTGCTAAATTTTTAAATATCAGTTACACAAGAAAGCAAACAATTTTAATTAAATTTTTTGAATATTTATTGGGTTTTCCTTTATATTTATAGCCACTGAAAACATTCAATATTAATTTATCAACAACAATCTTTATTGTGCAATAATTACAATCTGCCTTTTATAAGGCAATAATAATACAGATAAATGATCTCATTCATACCATATTTACAGTCATCATTCACTCGCTCATTCATACAATAGGACATGATTGGAGAAACTGGCCATTGCCAGGACTCCCACTGTCACGCGATTATAGCAGGTCATGAGGCCACTGCCGTTTCAGTCTCCGAGGAGGATTATAGGGATAAGTGGCGCAGTGCAAAGACTGTGCTACAGGATTAGGGTGGTTGGAAAGGCTACTGTGGAATTTCATAAACTTGGAAGGGATGAGTTCTAGAATGTAGGGTATATTAAGGTCGTTAGATATTAATATTAATCTTTTATATTTTATATAATATTTTAATATTAATTAAAAAAGAATTGAAAGCCGAAATAATTCCTTTAGGAATCACATATTTGAATCGTTCTAAGCTTGCAGCTTTTTTGTGGGGCAGTGTATATTACAAACTAGAGAAAAAAAAGAAGAAGATGGAAAAATAACAGAAATAAAATTAAATAGGATTTACTATTTTAAAAGCTTGCAGCTTTGGGTTTATCGAAAGAACATTTAAATGGCAGTAATCGTTTATAGTTGAAAAAATAATAAAGTACGATAATAATAGTATTAAGAAAGAATAAATTATATCCTAGGTTAGGAAATTATTGTCTGGGCGGTAAGAAGGTGTTAGAATAAAAGAACTATATTGATGATATCTTTATGTTCATAAAAATGTTAAACTGATACAGCTTTAATGATAGTTAATTAATCCAATTTACAATGAATAACCATCATTCAAAATTGGCTTGTCACTAACATGCTTAAAATATTGCTGTGGAATATCTACATCTACATTCTACATTCTACTGCAATCAATTGAGATATTGTTATTTGTTTATAGAATGTCGTGATATTATGATTGTTTCTATTGTAGAATACTTTTTATAAAGGAAACAGTCACTGTAGTGCCTTTTGTTTTTGAGCGAAAATACGGCAAGAAAGAGCCTTCGTCAATCATTCGCACACACACCTGTCATCCACAGGCTAAGGGGTGAATTGTCATTTGTACATGAATTGATTCAGATTGTGTTATTTGCTTGGTTTAATGAGAGAAACAGACGATGAATACACTCCTCCTGCTATTGATTTAGGAACAAGAGCTATCCAGCAAGCAAACAGCTTTGCTCATTCCTGCTCCTGGGAAATTTACAATTCTACCTTCAGCCTGTGTGTCTTGGATTTAGTGTCTATTTGGTTCTTCAAACGGTACCCAATAATAATTAGTGAGCTAATTTGTTTCTTATTCAAAGGATTCAAAAGAATATTTAAATGTAAAAACTTAATTTGCTCAGATTAAAACCATTGTAATTTTCCAATTTCGAAAATATCGATCTAACCAACACAAGTTAATTCGATGCAAATCTGGCACTTGTAGAAACTTGTGGCAATTATAGATGGGATATGTAGGAGACGGAGATTATTGATATAGGTGCTATTGGTGCCTGAAACCACTTTTATAAACTATTTTCCTGAGAGATATTGCTCGTTGGAGATCTGACTTTGTTCTGGCTAAAAACTAACCTGTCCGAGGAGCTTACTCACTTCGAAAAAAAACGTATTTTGTTCTGTCCCTGCTGGAGAATTCTTTCGAGCTATAAAGTCTTGGTCGAGTTATAAACGCTTGTAAACGGGAGTTTTCACAAAAAAATCATTCTACTCTCAACCCTGTTTCTATTGGACAAATTTCGTTTTTATTCTAAAATATTATTTAAATATACGTGACTGTGACTCAACAATCCTTTTTTATTAGGGTCGGATATGCTGTCACGTTTCGGATATAATGATTACAGCTTAACATCATTGAATAATCAGGCTCGATATTTTTAAATAATGAATGATTCTCTTAGATCTCAAAGTGTTGCTGAGGTGTGTTAGTACCAGCCTACCGGAATTACGGTACTCTTGAGAGATGTTATCCTAATGTTGGTAAAGGGCAGCCTCGATTTTGCGGATAGTTAGGGAATACGAATGAGTGCTTCTAACCCTTCGTCCTAGCACGTCTTAAGTCTGCTCGAGAGGGTATTGCTTGATGGAAATGGTAGGGCTTGATTGATTGGGCTCTTCCAAGTGCTCCATCACAACTCTCACACTGCGTGGCCATGCAGGACCGGCAAATTATCGCAGATAAATGAACATTCCCTCACATACTCTGAGAATGGTCTTCTTTCAGGATAAACTGTTCTACTCTTATCGCTACCTTACTACTGGGTCTGTAAGGTTGTAGATTTAAATCATTACTGGTTATTTATATAGTAACTAATCAAATCTTTATTGTGATAAAATTACAACATGCCTTATTGGGCAATAAGTAATTGTGTTCAATCATATTTACAATTCTTCATTACTCGCTCGTCCATACAGTATTTACAAACAGCCCAGAGACCTCCCAACTCCACATGATAAAAACATCCCAATCGTATGCGAAAGAAGAAGCCTTGGGAAATACCCCACAGCCGCGTCGCCGGATACGAGCCAGTGATGGCTGGTCAAGAGCGTAAGGGCCACAGACGGTCAAGCCATGATTAGAGAAACTGACCATTGCCAAGACTCCCACCGTCACGTATTTATATCAGGCCACGAGGACATTGCCGCTTTAGTCTGCGCGGAGGTTTATAGGGGTGAGTGGCGCAGTGTAATGACTGTGCCAGGGGATGTGAGTGGTTGGATAGGTTTCGTTGGAATTTCATAACTTGCAAGGGATGAGTCCAAGAATATAGGGTATATTAAAATCGTTAAGGTTGTGTTGCTGACATAATAAGGGGCATTTACTATTTATTGTTCTCAGGACTTTTGATTGAAAGGATTGTATACGCTTTATGTTCGACTTTTTTGCTGTCCCCCATAGCTCTATTCCGTTTGTCCAGGTTGGCTTTAGTGTAACTTTGTGATTTATTTTCTATTGAGAGAGGGATGGGTTGTCCTTCGAAGTAGTCTGTACAGTTGTCCAAAGCGTCTGTTTAGTTCTTGTATTTTTAGCCTCGTGTGTGGGTTCCATGTTAGCCTTTTGTCGAGATGGAAGAATAAATACTGTTCTCTCTTGGATATAGAAAGATGAATGAATTTCAAAAAAAAAATAATGGACATAACTTGCGGCAAAGGGTAGAAGTACTGCGGGAACTTTGTCGGTAACAATTTAGAATTACGTTTAACCGGTAATTTCTTAATTTTAATACATTCGCAATGACAAATCAAAATGTTATGTGTGTTAACTACAAAATTGATAATTACAAGTGATTTTCCCATCACTGGAAGGAATCCGAATTAACCAAGCCGCTAGGAAATGTGTGGCATACTTAGTCTAGTTTTTGAAAATAAAATGGCATCATTATTTGATTGTCTGGTCCGAGTTAGTTTTGTTTGGGAGTTGGGGATCACTATATGGTTTCTATAAAGTCACTGGTGATTTGGGACTTGGTTACAGACCTGAAAGCCAGGCTATCTTTGCCAAATCTTCTTTAAACTGGTCTAGTTGAAATTGTTTTGATGGTTCTTTGTACTAGTTTGTAAGTTAGTAAAGGCACAATAAATGACAAAACAAAACACAATAAACAAAATATGTGGGTAGTGTGAATAATAGTAACTACCTGATAGTAACTATAGCACTTGCCGTCTATTAAAAGTCTGATATACTAACAGGAAATGCCCCCAAACAAGTTACATTCCACAATATCGAACATGTAGTATTGATAAGGGATCGTTGGAACATATATGTTTGTAATTGAATAATGCATCCTACGAAAAGCGGTTTGAATACAAGTCGTACAGACTATTACCCGAGAGCGAACTGCTCATATCATCGAAACAGCAACGGGGCATTGGCATTAGCTGGATACACAGAGTAAGGGGCCGTATTGACAAAGTTCTGACGGGAGGTCGCAGAAGATTGCTCGACAAAGGGCCGATAAATCCGGCTCGGTGGAAGATTGTCGCAGAGCTATCGCACTTTAGCTGAGAATCTCATCAGAACAAGTATTGCTGGCAGGAAGTGTATCGTCTTACCTGTCCGAACTTTTTTCAAGGAGAATTTTCTAAACTTGTGCCGTTCAAACAACTTCTCAGTATGAAACAGCGGAATAACGCCTTGGCTTAATCTGGCAGACTCCGAACTCAAACAGACGAAAGGAATTATACGGATTTAACAAACAAATAATATTTAAACGAATACATTTTTTCTTAATACAGTCTTTTCACGTCAATCAAGAACTAACTTGTAGCAAAACAAATGAAGTAGGAAGTAAAGGAAACCCACATTGTCCCAATTTTCTTAAATTCTTGTATTAAATGATTTATCATTGAAGTGAATTCAATTGTTTGTTCTTAAGATTTAATTAATCTCAAAACTGCCTAACCGTGAAGAGAGAAATACATCATTGAACCGTGAATAGCTTCGCATAAGATAGAAATATTAATAAGAAATAACGTTAATCCAATGTAATTTGTATTGTTTAAAATATTAAAAAAAATTTGACTCGTTGCAGCACCTTAAAACCCAGTGTTTAACACCCCACCACCCTTCCCACATGGATGGCAACAGAGTGTCGGGGAAAATTAGGTTAAGATTTTGTTTGTTAGATAGTTAGTTTTAAGTTTTATGATTCATAAGGTGAACCCCATCACTTTTTAAACATGTATAGACAACGAACGTATTATGTACATTATACTTCTGTAACAATCGTTAATCACAGTTTAAAATTGTATACAATGTAGCCAAGCTACAGGGCGTATAATATTGACCTGTTGCAAATAGATTCACTTACTTCCATAATTTATAATAACAAGGGGATATAAAAAAAGAAAAGTTCGACGTGCAATAATATTATATTTATCGTACCTTTAATCATACGATCATATCACGTAATATAATGAGTGTTAATGATACAGTATACTATTGTATCCGACGTTCTTTGATGATATATTTACTAGTACCTTTAATCATACGATCATGTCACGTAATATAATGAGTGTTAATGATACAGTATACTATTATATTCGACGTGCTTTGATGATATATTTACTAGTACCTTTAATCATACGATCGTATCACGGAATATAATGAGTGTTAATGATACAGTATACTATTATATTCGACGTGCTTTGATGATATATTTACTAGTAAAGGATTTCGGCACAATGAAACATTTGTTGAATTAATAACACACGTTTATTTTACTTTTATACACAAGGTTATATGTTCATAAACAACATTCTTAATTAATCATAATAACAAAACGTAGAGGATCCAACACTGTTATCCCTCAGGTTGGACAACACAACACAATTTATCTCTCAATATCCCACATCTTTCCCCCTCTATTAAAATAAATTCTACAAAAACAATACAAGAAACAATTTTAACAAGAAACCCTTTTTTTGTTTTTCTTTTTTCAATAAGACATTAAAGCTCATTAATTAGACATTACAGCTCCTCAATTAGACGGCGAGGAGCAGTCCGATTGCGCTGAGGTCGCCCCCCAGATTCAACAGAGAGTGGAGACCTGTCCTTGTCCTTTGACGTACTGGTCCCTGGTTTAGCCTGCTGATCATTTGGTTGTTCAGCTGGACTTTGCTGCACTGGTACTGACTCGGTGTCCTGACTTGTAACTTTGTTCTTTGGTGAGGGAGTAGGCCGTCCCAGCCAATCAGATGATTCATCGCTGTCCGATGAGTTGTTGTATTCCGGAGTATCCACGTTGTCTTCCGGTCTGTTAGGCCCTTGTAAAGATATTCTGAGTTGATCTATGTGACGTATCCATGTCTTATCTATATCAGGGATGTAAACTCTTCTTCTTCTGGGACCCAAGCATTTGATAACTCTTCCTTTAACCCATTTCTTCTCCCCTTTCTGAAAATTCTTCACCCAAACATCTTTTGATTCAGCAAATTTGTCTGACGGCAGTGCCTTTCCCGATTGCAATTTAATTTGTTGTTTTTGTTTTGCTTCAACTCTAGTAGCCGTTTTTGAAGGATTTGGGCGGAGGAGATCCAATCTGGTCCTCAAACTGTGACCCAGCAGAGCTTGTGCCGGTGACACATTTGTGGTGGCATGAGGAATATTCCTATACTGTAACAGAAAACTGTTCAGAGCTTTGTTGAGGTCTGTACTAGTTGATTCAGCTAATGCGGTTTTTAACAACCGTTTGATTGTTCTGACACTGTTTTCTGCCGCTCCATTTGTAGCAGGGTAATAAGGTGCCCCTCTCTTGTGTTCAATCCCATTCCTTTTCATAAAAAGTTGAAATTCTTCTGATTCAAATGATGCGTAATTATCAGACACCAATACCTCGGGGAGCCCAAATCTGGCAAAAATTTGGCGTAAAATTTTTATTGTCACTTCCGTTGACATTGATTTCGTAGGAAAAGCTTCCACCCATTTCGAATGGCTGTCCACTACTACTAGGTAATACTGACCTGCAACTGGTCCCAAGTAGTCCATATGAAGCCTTTGCCATGGTTTTGTTGGCCATTCCCATGGAATTAAAGCAGCTTTCTGGGGATTGTCCTTCACCGAATTACAGGGTATGCAAGACTTCACCGTATCCTCTATATCCGCATCAATTTTTGGCCGCCACACATATGATCGTGCTATTGCCTTGCTTTTCACTATCCCCATGTGTGTCTCATGCAATTCGTGAAGCACTGAGGATCGAAGTTTTGTCGGCACAATCACTCGATTTCCCCATAGGAGTACCCCTTCCTCTTCATGGAGCTCATCTCGGCGAAGAGAAAACGGGAGGAGTTCTTCCGGGATGGTATGAGGCCATCCAATTTTCAGATACGTTGATATTTTCTTCAGGATGCCATCTTTCTTTGTCCACAACAAGATGTCTTTATACTGTAGAGGTAGAGTTTCGTTTTCTTCGAATACGTAAAACAGCGCTGGGTCCAAACTTTCTCCTATTTCCGGATCAGTCTTTAGTGGTGCTCTCGATAACCAATCTGCGCTGTTTTTATTTGACTGCACCCATTCCACGTCATAGTTATAATTTGCTAGAAGTAGCGCCCAACGTTGCAAACGGTTTGCCGCACAAATTGGCACTCCCTTTTTTGGTCCAGTTTCTGCGCATGCGCTACTATTAACAACCACGTACAACTATCGCTCTCCAAATCAATACCGATAACTACCGTTATAGACCCTTTTTCGTCTTTGGGATTGTGTCAACTGGCAACTTAAGTGAGGTGGCCACGAGGGAGCCCTCAATAAGTGAGTAGATCGCTAGTACATTGGTGTAAAGTGTAAATAATAGTGACATCGGAGAGAGTAGTCGGCCATCTTGACTGAGGCATCAGTCGTCGTTCACGATACATAGCCGTTCTGAGCCAGACCTGATAGGTGGCTCAGAGCCAGACCTGATAGGTGGCTCAGAGCCAAGACCGGTGACTCGCCACTGGAATCCCACCGGCACTACGTATTTTATTTATTATTTTCTTTTTTTTTAACTAACAAAAATCTTAGCTAATGACAAAATGAGATTTTATCAGCAGATAATATCACAAAATAAAAAGAAAAGATCGAGGTCCTTAGGCCCAACTCCACCAACGTCGCCAGTAAAGCGAAAACCCAGACGCTCAAATAGGAACATCCCTACAAACTCATCTGCTGCCAGCTCTATGGAAGATCTACCACCACTTGCCAGCACTTCAAAAGAAGAAACTGTAGCAGAATCTCCATTCTTCACACCGAATAGCTTCGAGGTACTGAGAAATAGTCAACCTGACGACATGGAAGTTATTCAAACACCAACACAGCCCAAGCCGCCTGCTATATTCGTAAGGAATATTAGCAATTTCAAACTATTGTGCTCACAAATGAGCAAAGTTGTAGGTACCGGAAAATATACGTGCCTCAATCGCTCTCGGGATACAAAAATTTCCCCAGACACTCCGGATACTTATCGAGCGATCATTAAGTATTTGGAAGAAACCAATGCAGACTTCCATACATACCAGTTGAAACAAGAACGATCGCTTCGAGTAGTGATAAGAAATCTGCACCCGACCACACCAGCTGATGAAATTGAAGACGAACTATCAGCTCTGGGGTTCAAAGTTCGGCAAATAACCAACGTTTTACGTGAGGACAGACAACAAAACGAATCCACCAAAACGGCATTACCGTTATTTTTTGTAGATCTCGAGCGGACACCTGGCGTGGAGAAAATTTATGAATTAACAACCCTGTATTACACAAGAATACAGGTCGAAAAACCTTACCCCAATAGAGACATCGTCCAATGCCATAATTGCCAGGCATATGGGCACACAAAATCGTATTGCCACCACCCTCCTAGGTGTGTAAAGTGTAGTGGGCAGCACAAAAGCGAATTGTGCAAAAAGCCCCTAAAATCGCCTGCTGTATGCGTGCTCTGCCAGCAAGACCATCCGGCCAACTACAAGGGCTGTGAGGCCTATAGAATCCTCAAGTCCAGGAGCGAGCAACGTCGCCGGCCGGAAGAAGAGAAGCCAGTAAGAGGTAGCTCAAGAAGCGCCCCCACCAGAAATTTGAGGCCTTCTGTCTCTTTTGCTGATGCCGTTCGGAACAGAGAGCAGTCACAGGCACTGCCCACTTCTCGTCCGCAAGTATCTCTTCCCCAGCATTCCGCTCATCCCGCCAACCAGCAAACCCAATCCCATCCTCAACCACACATCTCGCATATTCCTTCACCACCAAGCTCTTCAGATCTCACTAGCCTATTAACATCATTCCTTACAGAATTCAGAACCCTAATTACCCCTCTCATTTCCCTTCTTACAAATCTTGTCTCCTACCTTATCCCCGTTAAACAAAATCCATAAGTGGATCCTTCCGACTCCTTATCCATTCTCCTTTGGAATGCGAATGGTGTTCGCACCCACACTAACGAACTGACAGCACTACTCCATGACAAGAAGATTGACGTAGCTCTTATTACTGAAACAAGACTTACGAGCAAACGACCATTTACCGTTCGACAGTACCAGACTTATCGTACTGATCACCCAGATGGAACAGCTCATGCAGGTACCGCTGTCATTGTCCATAACTCCATATCCCACCACATAGTTCCTTTGGTATCACATGATTTCCTTCAATCCACTGCAGTGTCAATCACCACCTTCACTTTTCCTCTTACACTTGCATCAACGTACTGCCCTCCCAATAAATCCATTTCCGACTCCCAATTCATCTCCTTTCTAGACTCCATCGGACATCGTTTCCTTGTGGGTGGGGACTTTAATGCGAAGCACCAACACTGGGGGTCAAGATCCACAAATACACGAGGACGTGCTTTGCTGTCTGCACTCACACGGAAACATTGCTCCACTATCACTCCTGACACAGCCACCTATTGGCCATCAGATCCCAACCGAAATCCTGATCTCCTTGACTTCTTTTTTTACAATAGTTTAGGAACACTAAACTATTCACTCAAGCGCCTCGATGACCTTTCCTCCGATCATAGCCCTTTATTATTAACCATTTCCTTAAGACCAATTCACAAACTGCCTCCTCCTTCATTTATTAGGGGCCCAGTTGACTGGGACCACTTCCGTCAGCTTCTTACAGAGTCCGTAAACCTCAAATTATCCCTGAAAACATCCCAAGACCTAGACGATGCAGTGCATTCTTTCACTACTCTGGTCCAGAGGTCGGCTTGGGAGGCATCGTCACCCCATCGTCAAACAAAAATCCACAATCATAATCGTTTACCTCAGCATCTCAAAGATCTAATCCAATCCAAACGCCGCTCCAGAACAGTGTGGCAAAGATCCCGGCATCCTATTGATCGTCGCACGTACAATCAGTACTGCCGATTGGTAAAGCGGCGATTGGCATCCTTCCGTTCCGATTCTTTCAATTCCTACCTCTCCTCTCTGTCCACCAGGGATAACTCCTTGTGGAACGTAACCAAAAAAATCCTAAAGTATCAACCTGTTTCACACCCACTCCGTCGTGATGATGGGTCCTGGGCGGCTTCGGATGGGGATAGGTCGGAGGAATTTGCTCTGCATCTTACCCATACTTTCACACCTCACCTTTCTCATCAAAGCCATACTCACAGCACAACTGTGGAAGATTTCCTCACTTCACCTATTCCTCTCTCTCTTCCACCAAAAGCCGTTAACCCCTCTGAGGTTAAATACCTTCTGAAAAACTTACCTTACCGAAAATCCCCTGGATATGATCTCCTTACTCCTCAAATTCTCAAACAACTTCCTCCTAAAGCCATAATCTTCCTAACCTACATATATAATTGCATAATCCGAACGACGCACTTTCCTCTCCTCTGGAAACACTCCATTATTGTCCTATTCGCCAAACCCGGTAAACCACCCAATGACGCCTCATCTTATCGTCCAATTAGCCTACTCCCTATCCTCTCAAAAATATTTGAGAAACTCCTACTAAAACGTCTACTTCCCATTGTTGAATCCAAAAACCTTTTTCCCACACACCAGTTTGGCTTCCGCCAACGACATTCCACTGCTCAACAAGGCCTTCGCGTTGTTGATCACATCTCCTCAGCCCTTGAAACCAAACAGTATTGCACTGCTGCCTTTCTCGATATAGCTCAAGCTTTTGACAGGGTTTGGCACGCAGGTTTGCTCTACAAGCTCAAAAGATATTTACCACAGACCCTTTTCCTAATCCTACAGTCCTACCTTTCAAACCGCTTCTTCCAAGTCCGCTGTGGTTTAGAATACTCTAACTACTATCCCATAAGTGCAGGAGTTCCACAGGGCAGTGTCCTGGGCCCCATCCTCTATAACCTATACACCGCTGATGTCCCCTCTACTCCCAATACCTTCTTGGCCACATTTGCAGATGACACTGCAGTCTTGTCATCCCATCCAGACCCCGACATAGCATCCCATAACCTTCAAAAACACCTTGACGAGATCGAGTATTGGTGCAATCAATGGCGGATCAAAGTTAATGAAGCAAAATGCTCCCACATTACCTTCACCCTTTGTCGCAAGTCTGGTCCACTAGTTTATTTTAATTCTATTCCTCTCCCTGTATCCGAGACAGTACGGTACTTAGGCTTCCATCTTGACAAACGACTGACCTGGAACCCACATACGAGACTAAAAAGACAAGAACTAAACAGACGCTTTGGACAACTGTACAGACTACTTCAAAGGACATCCCATCTCTCAATAGAAAATAAACTACTAATCTACAAAGTTATACTTAAACCAATCTGGACATACGGAATAGAGCTATGGGGGACAGCAAAAAAGTCTAACATCAAGCGTATCCAATCCTTTCAATCAAAGTTCCTGAGAACAATAGTAAATGCCCCTTATTATGTCAGCAACAAAACCCTTCATAACGACCTTAATATACCCTACATTCTAGAACTCATCCCTTCCAAGTTTACGAAATTCCACAGTAGCCTTTCCAACCACCCTAATCCTGTAGCACAGTCAATGCACTGCGCCACTCATCCCTATAATCCTCCTCGGAGACTGAAACGGCAGTGGCCTCGTGACCTGCTATAAACGCGTGACAGTGGGAGTCCTGGCAATGGCCAGTCTCTCCAATCATGTCCTGAGCGTCTGTGGCTCTCGCGCTCTTGGTCAGCATCCACTGGCTAGTATCCGGTGACGCGGCTGACGGAGGAGCGTGGGGGACTTCCCAAGACTCCGCTTTCTCTTTGCGGTGGATTTGGGGGGTCTCTGGGCTGTCTGTAAATATTGTATGAATGAGCGAGTGAATGATGAACTGTAAATATTGTATGAATGAGAGCATATATCTTAATTACTTATTGCCTTATAAAGGCAGATTGTAAATATTGCACAATAAAGGAAGTATACTATACTATTTTTTGGTCCAAAAATTGATAACAAGGGTCGATTGTCATTAGCCAATATCCATTTCCTTCCAAAAAGATACAAATGGAACTTTTTCACACCAAACACCAATGCAGCGCCTTCCTTATGCAATTGACTATACTTCGTTTCCGCTATAGTCAACGTTCTGCTAGCAAAAGCTAACGGCTTTTCTTCTCCATTTGGATAGACTTGTGAAATTATAGCTCCCAGTCCTTGGTCCGAACCATCAACGGTTAACTTGATAGGCAAATCTGGATTATAATGTGCTAAAGAGCGATTTTCCTCGACTATCCTCTTGATTTTTGTGAAAGCGGTTTGACAACTGGCATTCCAATCCCATCGAATGTTTTTCTTCAGGAGCTGGTGAAGAGGGTGGAGGGTCGATGACAGTGCAGGTAGAAATCTCGCCAGATAGTTCACAAACCCCAAAAAAGCTTGCAGCTCTTTAATATTTTTAGGATTTGGTGCCATTACTATAGATTTTATTTTCTCATCAGTCGAATGCAAACCTGAAGCGTCAATTCTGAATCCAAGATATTCAATGGATGTTTTTCCAAATTCGCACTTTTTTGCAGAAAGGGTTAACCCCGCTTTCTTGAATCTTTCAAGAACCTCTATGACTCGTTTTCTTAATGTCCCAAAATCCGGTGCTCCAACCACAACATCATCCAGTAGGGCTACCACCCCCTCAGTTCCTGCTAACACATTGTCTACCAATTTCTGAAATTTGGAAGGTCCAACACAAATACCATAGGGCATACGGGTATATTGAAATAAGCCTTTTTGCGTGGTAATGGCTACCAGTTTGCGCGATTCGATATCCAACTCACACTGTTGGTAAGCATGGCTCAAATCCATTTTGGCCCAAACCATATTTCCCCCCAATTTCTGGAACAAATCTTCAATTCTTGGCAATGGATAAGGATCCATTTTCAAGCAAGGGTTGAGGGTCAATTTATAATCTCCAAAAATCCTAATTTGGCCATTTCGCTTCATAACTGGAACAATAGGGGAACCAAAATCACTATACTCAATGGGCTCCAAAATTCCTTCCTGCACCAGGCGGTCAATTTCCTGATCAACCTTGTGTCTTATGGCGTACGGTACCGGCCTTTGTTTTATAAATTTTGGTTTGACTTCCGGTAAAAGATCTAATTTGATTTGTCCTTTGTTATATTTGCCAAGTTTTTCCGTAAAAACCTCTGGATACAAACTCATGAGTTCCTCCTCCAACTTTTCTGCCTCAATGCCATGTTCCACCTTTTGATAAAAAATTGAGTGGGCTGAATCTTCAGCAAAAATGCTGAATCCCAGAGCTTTGAACCACGATCTACCCAACAACGGTGGTCCCTCTGATCAATTTATCATTGATGACTAATAATTTTTTTTTTTACAATAACCGCTTTATTATGATAAAAATACAATCTGCCTCATTGGGCAATAAGTAATTGTGACTAATGTTTTCATTCATACCATCTTTGCAATTTTCATTCATACAGTATTTACAAACAGCCCAGAGGCCTCCCAAATCCACATAGTTGTCACCTCATTCGCATACGAAAGAGGAAGTGGAGTCTTGGGAAGTCCCAGACGCTCCTGCGTCAGCCGCGTATCCGGATACGACCCAGTTGAGGCTGACCAAGAGTGCGATAGCCACATACGCTCAGGACATGATTGGAGAAGCTGGCCATTGCTAGGACTCCCATTGTTATGCATTTATAGCAGGTCACGAGGCCACTGCCGTTTTAGTCTCCGAGGAGGATTATAGGGATGAGTGGTGCAGTGCAATGACTGTACTAGGGGATTAGGGTGGTTGGATAGGTTACTATGGGATTTCATGAACTTTGAAGGGATGAGTTCGAGAATGTAAGGTATATTAAGATCGTTATGAGGGTTTTGTTGCTGACATAATAAGGGGCATTTACTATTGTTTTCAGGACTTTTGATTGAAAGGATTGTATACGCTTTATGTTCGACTTTTTTTGCTGTCCCCCATAGCTCTATTCCGTTTGTCCAGATTGGCTTAGGTATAACTTTGTAGATCAGTAATTTATTTTCTATTGAGAAATGGGATGTCCTTCGAAGTAGTCTGTACAGTTGTCCAAAGCGTCTGTTTAGTTTTTGTCTTTTTAGCCTCGTAAGTAGGTTCCAGGTCAGCCGTTTGTCGAGATGGAAGCCTAAGTACCGTACTAACTCGAATACAGGGAGAGGAATGGAATTAAAAGAAACTTGTGGACAAGACATGCGGCAGAGGGTGAAGGTGATGTGGGAACATTTTGCTTCATTAACTCTAATCCGCCATTGGCTGCACCAATGCTCGAGCTCATCAAGGTGTTTTTGAAGGTTAAGGGATGCTATGTCTATGTCAGGGTATGAGTGGGATCACAAGACTTCAGTGCCATCTGAAAATGTGGCCAAGAAGGTATTGGGTGTAGAGGGGACATCGGCGGTGTATAGGTTATGGAGGATGGGACCAGGACACTGCCCTGTGGAACTCCTGCTTTTATGGGATAGTAATTAGAATATTCTAAGCCACAGTGGATTTGGAAGAAGCGGTTTGAAAGGTAGGACTGTAGGACTAGGAAAAGGGTTTGTAGTAAATATCTTTTGAGCTTGTAAAGCAAACCTGCGTGCAAGACCCTGTCAAAAGCTTGAGTTATGTCCAGAAAGGCAGCAGTTTAATACTGTTTGGTTTCAAGGGCTGAGGATATATGATCAACAACGCGAAGGCCTTGTTGAGCAATGGAATAACGTAAACGGAAACCAAACTGGTGTGTAGGAAAAAGGTTTTTGGATTTAACAGTTGGAAGTAGACGTTTTAATAGGTATTTTAAAATACTTTTGAGAGGATAGGGAGTAGGCTGATTGGACGGTAAGATAAGGTGTCATTGGGTGGTTTACCGGGTTTGGTGAATAGGACAATAATGGAATGTTTCCAGAGGAGAGGAAAGTTCGTAGTTCGGATAGTGCAGTTATAAATGTAGATTAGGAAGATTATGGCTTTAGGAGGAAGTTGTTTGAGAATTTAAGGAGTAAGGAGATCATATCCAGGGGGTTTTCGGTAAGGTAAGGTTTTCAGAAGGTATTTGACCGGTTTAGTTAACGGTAGTTAACGGCTTTTGGTGGAAGTGAGAGTGGGATAGGTGAAGTGAGGAAATCTTCATCAGTTGTGCCATGATTATGGTTTTGATGAGAATGGTGAGGTGTGAAAGTATGGGAAGATGCAGAGCAAATTCCTCAGACCTATCCCGATCGGAAGCTGCCCAGGACACATTATCACGACGAAGTGGGTGTGAAACAGGTTGATACTTTAGGATTTGTTTGGTTACATTCCACAAGGAGTTATCACTGGTAGACAGAGAGGAGATATCGGAATTATAAGAATCGGAACGGAAGGATGCCAATTCCCGCTTTACTAATCTGCAGTACTGATTGTACGAGCGACGATCGGCAGGATGTCGGGATCTTTGCCACACTGTACTATTATTTTACTGCCTCTGTTTGTTCCTCGAGGTTTAAAGTCACAAAAAGCAACAATGTAACTCTCTCTTTAATGCTTTATAAGTTAACTTGCAATTTAAAATGCTAGATGTTTAAAATTGCAATTTAAACAGTTAGATATTGTAAAATTAATTCACTTACCTCGGTGCCTGATACTCTACCTTAATTTCCTACCTGTGTTAATAATTTGGTAGAAGAGATGCTGTAGGACTCAAGGACGTGAGTGTTAAAGGAGGATTAGAATGTTAGAAAATCTTATTCTAATATCTAAAACTTGTAATGAGGCCACACCACAACTCATAAAGGTAACACATTAGTACCCTACCAGCTCCAAAATACTCACACAGGTTTTAACTAAAAACTCACTCCCTTAAAATGTACCTAGTTCTAATAAATAAATGTATTTTGATCATTACAATATATGTGGCTGTTACCTAAACAAATACTTATGTAATACTTTGTTTTATTTTCTTAACCATCTGGAGCTCTCTATAATTAAAACCTAAATTATTTACAAATACCTTATTTCAATTGACCTGCCAAGAAAATCTAGTGAGTGACCTTTATTGTTGGTTCCCAAAACTTTAATTTTGAAATATCTTTGAAATTCTATTTGCGTCACCGATTCCAATGTGTTAATCACCGGGAGAAAGTCAGAATGCTATATAGCTTCTGAGTTGTTACTTAAATGTATCAAAGTGACTCGTGCTTATAAAACTTTCGAGGTAATATTTTTTAAAAGAGTGGATGAGTTCTTTGGAATATCGGCTTAGTTGATAAAAGAGAGATTCCATTCCTCTAGTATAATTTAAGCAGCAATCATCTTTCCCCAAAATACACACGCTAGGACCTGATAAAGACATAAATAGTGTTTCGAAACGTTCTACATTAATAAATTTGATGAAAAGCCATGCCCTATGTTTTATCGACCTCAGTTTCACTAAACAAAATTTGTTCATAATTGACGTAACAAAAATTAAGATTTGTAAATATTGAACGAAGTAATCATATTTAAGTATAAAGGTGAGACCACTGTTCAATAATTCTACCGGATAATTTATTATTTTAAATCTGATTTACATTGTCAAGTCAAATTAAAGTGAATTTTCACAAACGAAAAAAGTTTGAGAGGGGGAATCTTGGAACCTAGGTCTGTGCCAAGACGTGGACAGATCCAATCAGGATTGGATCAACTCAAGGCAAGTAAAAGCCTCCTTGGTCACTCCCGGCTTTGATAACAAACCTCCCTGGCTGTTTCACCTAAAAAGGAATTATTTTTGCTTGGCTGTAAAAACGTCCCAAAACTGAAAAAGTCAGAAATTTTCGGACGAACGGGTAAATTTTTTAAACTAGCTCTAAGGGAAAATTCCTGTTTTTATTTGAAGAAACATTATTTTCAATCCAAGGAAAAATAACTAAAAAAAATGGTCTCACCGTTATTATTATTTTTTTTTAAATCGTATAGTTTATTTTTTGTTAATTTTTACAGACTAAAAAATGTTTTTGTTAGAAAGTTCTTTACTTACAAATTACAATTTAGCATTAATAATTGTGTTTAAAGACCTCATACAATCCCATCAAAATGTACAGTTCACAGTTATTCAATTTGTTCATACGAAATTTGCCCTGGAGCTTCCATGCCCCCTAAAAACTAAAATTGTGCAACTTATCAACAAATAGACATAAATAAATTAAAGGGTGTAGGCATTGACGGCACATAGACTACCGAGTGCGCACTGCTCATGTCCTAAAAACTGGTTTAATGTTTGTCAATAAGAGTCTTGGAATTTTCGTTAAAAACATTCTTTGTCCATTTGCTCAAATTACTTTGATAGCAATTAGTTGTGAATACATGTTTACATTTGGTTGAAAAAAAACTTAGTAATATCCTTGATTACTTTTTTGCGTTCAGGTCTTTAATTTCGTTTCCATTATGCTCTATCCACGAGTCAATACGCAGAAGGGTAGGATGCATACCTTTAAATCTGAAGGTGGATGAAGGGATGGGCATTTCAGCCCTTCAGGGATAGCCTGCAAGCTCGGCCACTGCAATTCCCACTGCCCATTCACAGTCCCCCAATCCACCAAGTCAGTGAATCGATAGCAACTTGCTGGCCGGCTCAATTGCAACCCCTGCTTTCAAACACGACAAGCCTAACAATAGAGAAATTTAGGGGAAATATTCCGAACCATTTCGGTAAATGTAATTCGCTTCTTCAACAAATATATCAATTAAAAAACAAATAAATCCAACGAAAGTAAACAAATATTGTTGTATTGTTAAGATTTCTTTTGTAGTAATAAATTTAACTTTTTGTTTGTGTTACCTTATTTAACATGTGTTCTATTATGGAAAAAAAATCATAAGATAGAGCAATAGAAGTCTAAAATATCTTCCGAGTGGTGTCTGAAATTTTACGAGGTGTTATAAATTAGCAAAAACATAAACAGCGTGATCCTTTCAAATGAGAAATTTTTACTGGAATTGGTGCCACTATTATTTATAATTACCAGCCATATAAAACTTCATTGGCATTAATCGGGACTCCACTCCCTAATTTCTAGTCGGTAGGCTCAGGTACTGAGCTTCGCAACCTCGACGTTCCTAATATGAATTCTCATCGGATAAACGCTCATCATTTATGATTATCATTAATAATAAAACCAAGATCACAATAGAAATTGTTCATTAAAATTGGTATATTAAAATATTTTTAATGTATTCATAAAACGCCTTAACATTAGCAAAATAGTTCTCGGAAAATTAAGTTATTGTAGCATTACGCCCCTTCTGAGTGTCGCTTGCAAGGGTCTGAGCCTTAAATGGAGAATTCATTACATTAGGACATTCTCAGAACGCCAGGAAGTGCTTTTGTCACATACCTGTTTAAAAATGTAACCTTCTGGTCTGACTATAAAAAAATGGAAAATAAAGATTCGACTGAAGCGACAGCTTGCGCCTGAAAATGTTAGCTTTCCGAGTGATGGGCAGAGAGAGAGGCTGGAACGGGTTTGGAGGGAAATCCACCGGGATAATACGGGGGAAACAAGAAATTTCAGGGCGTGTATTCATGGCTCCCAGCAACTGATGAAATTTTCATCAGGTTCCTCCCGGGGGAAGGATTTGTGTGGGATATAGATTCATAAGGCATTCAAACTCTGGCCGCGTACAGCCAGCACCTGACCCTATGGAAGTCGTGTCGTTTTGACGCCAATACTAGCGGAATGGTTACATTGACCAGTTGTACACCAACTTGTCCTAATAGCCCAAATATAGGGAACATGCCGCTTCACAGGGGAGCGCCTGCAGTGTGGCTCGATACCCCGTTTGGATTGTGTGCTCAACTAAGTCCTGTACCAACTCATTTGTGAAAAGTGATAGAAAGGGTGGGACTGAACAAACAGCATGGGATTTTCTTTCTCTCAATCAGTATTTCCTTCTCTTGTCCAAACTGCAGACTGTTTATTTAGGAATTTTCTCGATATATTTACCAATACCCACCAACACAAGCCCTATTACAGCCGGCAAATAATACGATTTAGCTCAAATGATATAAGTGATATATACACTCATATAAAAGGGACACTAAAACTTGATTATTAATAAATTATTTCTTTTTATTAGCATTAATAAATAACCTGGAAGTATTCTCGAGGGTTGAAAGGCAGTAAAAAAATGCATTATATTTATATAACAAAAAATTAGTATGTAATTAAACTAAAAATAGATAACATTATCTTCTTCGACTATTGCTGTAAGGTACTTTTTACCACAAATACGTGAAGAGAGGGTGAAAATATTAATTTAGTTTTGATAATTTACATCATGAACTGGATCTAGGAAAAAAATGTTTTTTATTTAAATTGTTTAATTGTCTAAATATTATTGAAATATAAAAAATATTAATTAAAATTTATAAATCATTCATTAAAAGAATTATCAAACTTATTCATCAGAACAATTTATGAATGTTGTAAGTAGAAGGATCTTAATTTTTTTTTTTGATTTTCCACTAATAAAAAGACCTAGCTGATGAAAAAGATTTTTATTAAAACTGAGCACAAAACAGTAATAGAATCTCCGCTCACATGAATAATTTACTAAGACTACCTTTAGTTTAAAGAGATAAACAGATAAAGGGGACTAATATTAAAATTTTGTTTACTAAAAGTTTGATAAACTTCTCCATGTTGTTGTTTGGATGGATTAACTTCTTTTTGACAGTGTAAACATTGAAAATATTTCATTGGTGTGAACGAATTTGTGAGTCACAGCCATTTGACGGTCTGTGAACGTTTGTGCTGCTATTAAGGTCCATAAGGTGGCCCGTAGGTATTTGACCCGGCAATAATTACTTTGTACAGGTGATTTAAACAGAAAACTTATATCTTGAAATCAATCTAATTCTAGTAAAAACATTTTGAACATATAAGCATCATTACAATATTGATGGCTGTTGTCTGAACAATCTTGATACAAGTGCTAACAGTTAGTCTTTAAACGTATAAATAGAAGTTGTTTTTCTAAATATTATTTTAATAAACGAGTGATTGAATTTTATTGCTCTTATAGGAAAAAGGTAAGACCTGTCAAACATAGCATAAAAAAAGAAGAAATATGTAAGATATTTCTTATCTTTAATATTACAATTAGTAAAATAGGTTATTGTGATATTTTATTCGAAATATTTCATTGGGTGAACGAATTTTTGAGTCGCCGCCATTTGACATTCTGGACGTACCAGTATGTACTGCTACAAGGATTTACGTTTGAAACCAATCCGTTTGGAATTTTCAATGTACTTACGTTCCACAAAAATCGCATATGGAGAAACGATCAAAAATTGAAATAAGTAGGTCCCGTTTTCAAGTTATATATAACTTGTGAGGTTATAGTTAGAACTTAAAGCTCAGAAGCTGATCTGTTCGAGAATAAAAGTTCAAACAGCGCTACAAGGTTACGAGCAAATTGAAGATGGTGACTCAGAAAAAAAAATCAAAGGTATACTAAATAAATGCCGATAGTCATGCGAGTGGAAACTCTTGACAGATTCTTCCGCTTAACTTATTTATATGAACGCTACTATATACAAAGAACGGAAAAGCAGCCATGTTAACGTGCTCGGCGGAGTGTGCAATATTGACCCGAGATACCGGGATGGGAAGTAAACTCCATCACGTCCGTGCAACAAAAGAAACTGGAGCGAGGTATCTGAAAATAGATTGTTAATATTAACGCTAGCACCGATATTTATAAATGAGCGAAGCCGTTATTTATTGTGGGATCTTTCGTTTCATGTTCGACCAAGTAACTCGCGGGTTATTTTATAAACTTTTTTTAGGATTTAATTTTAGCGAAGAAAACATATCGTATCGCAAAAAAAAGAAAAGAAAAATGTCTCGATACCTGCCGTAACGAAGGGATGCGTTCTTGCAGAGCTCCTCGCACAAGTAAACATTTTTTTTTTTTTTTTATTTGTTAACAACTTTATTATGATGAAATTACAATCTGCCTTTACTTAATAGGCAATAAATAATTGAGATAAGTGTTTTCATTCATACCATACTTACAATTCATCATTCGCTCGCACATTCATACAATATTTACAAACAGCCAAGGGGCCCCCTAAGTCCCCCACGCTCCCCCATCAGCCGCGTATCCGGATACGACCCAGTTGAGGCTGACCAAGAGTGCGAGAGCCACATACGCTCAGGACATGATTGGAGAAGCTGGCCATTGCTAGGACTCCCATTGTTATGCATTTATAGCAGGTCACGAGGCCACTGCCGTTTTAGTCTCCGAGGAGGATTATAGGGATAAGTGGAGCAGTGCAATGACTGTGCTACGGGATTAGGGTGGTTGGATAGGTTACTATGGAATTTCATGAATTTGGAAGGGATGAGTTCAAGAATGTAGGGTATATTAAGATCATTATGAATGGTTTTGTTGGTGACGTAATAGGGGGCCTTAACTATTGTTCTCAGGATTTTTGATTAAAAGGATTGGATGCGCTTGATGTTTGACTTTTTTGCTGTCCCCCATAGCTCTATTCCGTATGTCTAGATTGGCTTAAGTATAACTTTGTAAATAAGTAGTTTATTTTCTATTGAGAGATGGGATGTACTTCGAAGTAGTCTGTACAGTAGTCCAAAGCGTCTGATTAGTTCTTGCCTTTTTAGCCTCGTGTGTGGGTTCCATGCCAGTCTTTTGTCGAGATGGAAGCCTAAATACCTTACTGTCTGTGACACGGGGAGAGGAATCAAATTGAAAAAGACTAGCGGACAGGACTTGTGGTAGAGGGTAAAGGTTATGCGGGAACATTTTACTTCATTGACCTTGATTCGCCATTGGTTGCACCAATACTCGATCTCATCAAGGTGTTTTTGAAGGTTTTGGGATGCTATATCAGGGTCTGAGTGGGATGAGAAGACTGCAGTGTCATCTGCAAATGTTGCCAAGAAGGTATTGGGGGTAGAGGGGACATCAGCGGTGTATAGGTTATAGAGGATGGGACCCAGGACGCTGCCCTGTGGAACTCCTGCTTTTATGGGATAGTAGTTAGAATATTCTAAACCACAGTGGACTTGGAAGAAGCGGTTTGAAAGGTAGGACTTTAGGATTAGGAAAAGGGTCTATGGTGAATATGTTTTGAGCTTGTAAAGCAAACCTGCGTGCCAAAAGCTTGAGCTATGTCCAGAAATGCAGCAGTGCAATACGGTTTGGATTCAAGGGATGATACAAGTAAACATTAACAAATAAACATCATCTGCATGTATAAAAAAAGTTAGATTCTCCAAGGTCGGATGATATCAATAAAAATAAAGAAATAGCAAACACGCGTATGCTAAGAAACCCGCTCCCTCCATACCTCTTGGACAAAGCAAGTCGTAAAGTGAAGAGTGTGGACGTAGCAGCCTTGGTTAAATAGATAAAAATTTAGTATTTTAGATGAGTTATACATACCACATAACCAATTGGTTGAGAAGCCATAGGATCAATATATATAATAGTTGTATTTTAAGTAAGTTTTCATATTTGTATGACAACTTGTTGACAGTTCTTAATAATTTTTGATGGTTTTATAATAATCAACTGGAAATTTCTTTATTGAGATAAAATTATAATCGGCCTTATTGGTCAATAAGTAATTGAAATAAATGTTTTCATTCAAACCATATTTACAATTTTCATTCACTTGCTCATTCATATTTACAAACAGCCCAGAGCCTAAATCAACATGGTTGTCACTTCCCTCTCATGCGAAAGAGGAAGTGGAGTCTTGGGAAGTCCCCCACGCTCCTCCGTCAGCCGCGTCACCGGATACGACCCAGTGGAGGCTGACTAAGAAACGCGAGAGCCATAGACACCCAGTGCAATAGATTTAAGACTATAGAATACTGTAATACGTATTTTATGAGATGGGAGTATAGAGCATTGTCATTCGAATTAAGATTGCCAGGGTGGTGGGAATGGAAGGTCATATTGACACTGTCTAGTTATTATATTTTGACAATATATATATTAAAAAAAACTTTTGTATTTTTGATTTTCTAGTTGTGAGCATATTAAATATGGCAATGGAAAAAGAATTCCAAAAGCCATTCCAAAAAAAACACCTTTTCAGCTTATTTTAGCCATGCGACTATCCTTTTTTGTTTGTTGAAAGGCGATTTCAGTGACTCACAAATAACATAAAGAACTTTTGCCTATGATACTGTTTTGTTTATTTTATTCCTGATAAGGGGTTCCTGGGATGTATTTTGTGTATGCACCGTGTAAACAATGATAATAATATAATTATTATCCTGGCACTATGTGTGTTAAGAAAAAAATATTTATTATACAGAAAGTAGGTTCTTTAACAGCATCATTCCCCGCTAAAATTTATAATGCGCAGAGAAATAAAATATAGAATGAAATAAGAGACGATATAATAAAGATTTTATATATGCACATAAAAGGCGTATATCCTTCAAGAAATAAAAAGAGAAAATGAAATAAACGTAAAAAATAAACCAATATGATAAAAATAAAACTTGCTTGAAAAATAATAATAAAGTATCACAAATGCGCGCGCGCGCACACACTCTCACACGCAAATTTACAATTAGGTATTTACATAATCCCCGAATTCTCTATGAATGAGGGAGATAATGGAATATTGTAAATTTAGTACGGGTCAGATCATTTAGCACAATTATTTATTGCCCTCACAGGGCAGAAATTGTATTTATTTTTTTCTAATAAAGATATTTTAGATCGAAAATAAATCTTGTAGCAAGCCTTCAAGAAACGATGACTTGATATTATTACTTATTTTATTTCTGTCATTACTTTGTTTACATATTCATTTGATAATATACAACTCAGCATTGCCGTAACTACCCGTTAGTGAATATTCAGTAAAAAAAAGTTGATACAAGGGACAAAGTATTAAAAGCGCTCTTATCGTTAGTCACTCTTTATTACGAAAATAATGAATTATAATGGACTTATGTGGTCATTATTTCGATAAGTAGTGATACTAGCTATCGTTATTGTGCACCCATTCTTTGTAGTTATTCTCTACATAAGAAATTTTATAATGATATGTATAGTGTTACTAGGAAAGGAAACGTGCATATATATTTTATTTTTTTATTATTGATAGGATTCAGGCTCTATTTCCAAAGGGGCTTTACCCTTTAATGAAATCATATAAAAAATAAATAAATTCGTGATCATATTTATTTGGTGAAATAAATTTTAAAATTGGATTGTCATAACAACATTTTAGTAGGTAGTGTTTGATACAGGAGACAAAATATTGCAAAGGCACTTATCGTTAGTCTAACTTGATACGAACTTTATAAGTGGAGGTGAGAAACGAGTCATCTGGGAACGGTTATTTTCTCTCCCCCCCCCCTCCCCCTATGGGGAGATTTTTCCCTCGGTTATTTCAAGGCGGCTGTGGGGGATGAAGGCGATATTGACTGTGACACGTAAGCAGATGCTTGAACATCTCCTTACATAAGTCCCTTTTGCTAACAAATCCGCTCGTTGGTAATCGAATAGTTTCACTTGTGATCACCTCCCGGTAAAGGTAAAAACTAATAAGAAACGAATGATAGGTATTACACTTTTATTTTAGAGAAATAACTGTGTACACGCTATTTGTGGATAGTAGAATTTCGGTATACTGAAGTTTACTGACACGATGAGCTGGACATTATAAAACGAATTCGCTTAATTTAGTGTCTGATACTCTAAATTAATATCCTATCCGCGATGGTCATTGGGGAGAAAGGATCATTTAGCAAGGAAGGAGGTGGGCATTAAAGAAGGACTAGACGCTTTTGATATCTGAAAATGACACTCAAATCTGTCTTGTACTGATAGTACGTCATGTATTTCTATGACGAGGATCTAATAACTGGAAAGTTATTTGTTTAACCGATTTGCTATTTACTGGCAATATACCCCCACCATGTTAAAGTAGTTCATACAAATGTTTATGAGGTTGCCCTCATGGTAAATGGTATATGGTAAATGGTATTTGACCCGGCTATAAAAACTATATACAGGTGATTTAAACAGAAAATTCTCTGCCTTAAAACCAATCTAATTCCAATAGAAAAATTGGACAACCTTGATACAAGTGCTAACAGTTAGTTTTTAAACTTATAAATAGAAGTAGATTTTCTAAATATTATTTTAATAAATAAGTGATTGATTTTTATTGTTCTTAAGAAATTGTACTCTTATAGCAAAGAGCTATGACCTGTCAAGCACATCATTAAACAAAATAAATATTAAGATATTTCTTATCTTCAATATAAAAATTAGTAAAATAGATTAATGTAATAAAATATCGCATTCATACCGTATTTACAAGATACATTCAAACAGTGTAGGAATATATACATAGCCCATAGATAATCCGGTTTACCCACCGAATTGTCACCTTTCCGCCTATGAGGTAGGACGTGTGCCACCATTTCGTAATAGTCCTTATCGATTATAAGCCAAATAAAAAATATTTTTATAGGTCCCGAACCACTGACCTCTCTGAACTCTTCTTTGACGGGTTCTTTGCATAGCTATATATATGTCTTGTGATAACCCATCCCAGATAACGACATACTAATCAAGGAAGTAACGAATGCAAAGGAATGTACAGCTCAATACCTGAACACTAACAAACCTGAGAGAGGTCAGGTGACTATAAAGAAACACTTTATTGGGGCAAATGATTGGTCATAGACCGGAAAAACTGCCTGGTGGAACCTTTTACACTTTGGAAAAAATCCCAAAACTCACATGCAGGCAACGGAGGCAATTGAAGCTGCAGGCATCAAGATCACACAACTTATTCCAGTTACCGACGTAACACGAATCAGGCAATGATACCCTGAATGTACATAGTATATAGTGTATAGTATATAGTGAATGTACATGTACACGCGTATTATTAATTTATTTATTTTAAAATAACAATAGTAATTAATTATAATAATGAATGGGTTGTTAATCTTAAAAATCAGCTTAATCTCTTTCTGGTAGTGGTACGACGAGTCCAGAAGATTTTTGGGAAATGACGGAGTGCTAGCGGCTTGTGCCCTCTGTCGCGGGTTGACCAGTACCTCCGGAAACGGCCCATATTTGTTTCGTTTATTGACTCAATTAAATTAATTAATTGAGTCAGTGGTTTTATTTATATGGGCCGTTCCCGGAGGTACTGCAATACCGGGTCAACCCGCGACAGAGGTGGAGCAAGCCCCTAGCATTCCGTCATTTCCCAAAAATCAGTTTAATCTTCTGGACCCCCGATGGGAGTCGTACCAGCGATTAAGCTGATAAGAACAGATACTACACTTTCAATTTCAATTTCAAGCTATTAACGGTATTTAATAAGAAACACCCTTGGTGGTCTTATCACTACTAGAAACATATCATAAACAATAACTATCTGGCGTCAATTTGAAGATCACACCCAGACCAATGAGAGCCAGGACAGGGTGGTCGTCCCTTAATTTAGCCAATCAAAAAGTGGGAGAAGCAAGAGGTCTCTGACTTCCTAGAATGAACCCCGGTCGATATGCATGTACTAGAAATAAATAATGTAATGGTACTGGGTGCAATAATTAGGGGAAAAGAGCTTGTCACTCAGGGCCGCAGTCTGAGTTTAAAACAATCTAGGTAAGTCCAAACTAGTCTAATTACGTCAGGAGTCTACTGTCGCCCACATGTTGTTTTCTGCCTTGCTTAGTCTCTCCCATCACTCGCTGACCTTTCCCTTACATAAAATTACACCAGCAAATTGTATAGGTTAGAAAACTCCATGAGCCATATTGAATATTCAGCGTAGTTTGAATCAAATAGTAAATAAATAAATGTCACCAGCCAGGTTTCTAATAAATTACTCTTATTTTTTATAAAATAATGTAACTAATAAAATAGGTTGAATACTTGGTATATCCAGGTATCATTCCTCTCTAGGTATGTTTTTTTTTTTTTAATTTTTCGATAGTGCGTTGCAAAGGGTTAATTAGTGAATGTACAGTAATCAAGAGTACACCACATTAAATCGGCTTTCCTTTATAGGGACAAGAGGGCAAATCAAATTGACGGGAGATCAAAGGACTATTTGAGTTACTGGGATTTTGAACCACTATCTGTTTGGTCGCCACATCAACCAGAGGCTGAATTAGTAACCCTTTGTAAATCACTGAACTAATGTAGTAGTGCACGATATAATTTACTATACACACAATGCCGTATATCAGCCTGACTAACTATTGGAAAGTGTAAACTAATAAATTAGAGCTGGTCCACAATGTTTAAGTTCACCTAAAGTTCGGTGCGATGTGACCAGATTTTGAGAGTCTAAGGGTAGATGATTGATACTGAAAGGGTCGCTGGTTCGTACAACGGTAGCTCAGATGTAAAGACTCCCGGCAGGAGATGTGCAGAGAAATAAAATAAGAAAGGATATACTAAAGAATTTATATAAACACATAAAAGACTAACATCTTTCAAGAATTAAAAATATAAAATGAAATAAATGTAAAAAAAATATTATGACAAAAATGAAACTTGTTTGAATGATAAAAATAAAATATCTTCACAGGCAAGGATATAGTAAACTACAATAAAGAAACATTAAAACGATGTGTTCACTAAAGACAAAACATATATTCTTATAAATATTATATCTTACCTTATGTAAATATTTATTACAAGTGTTGTGACCACCTCTTAATTACGAATAATTAGAAGTTCCCCTCTTCTCGGCCCAGAAAATATCTATCTATGTTTCCATATTTTTATAATAAAGCTTATGACGTCAGTCAGAGAGGGGGGGGGGGAGAGGCTAGTGGGGGAAACAGCCACAGGTGGGGAAATATCCCCGGCTGGCCTGACTATATAACCGCACTGCCTTAGGGCAGACAGCAGAACGCTGTCGAGGCAGGAACGCTTTAGTCTTTAGGTTCTAGTTAAAGTTTAGTTTGTAAGTTTCTCACATTGTAAACCAAAGGTGTGCTCCATCACCTAGTCCTGTATATTGTTTATTGACTTTTTAACTTCAGAAATTCGTATTTTGTATATCTTACCTTCTTCAAATGCATGTGCGTGTGCAGCACGAGGAGACAATTGTAAAATCTTGTTCATTGAATTTTGTTCATCTGTTTGTAAAAATTTATAAAATAAAAGGGGTTTTGGGGGAAAAAAAACGCAGACAGCAGAACTCACTGAACCGACCTGGAACACTCTCTCTCTCTGCACTGGCGCTTCCTGCTCTTCTCAAACCATGGTCTTCTCATTCAACTACCTCTGCATCTCTCTTCCTAACCTCGCTATGTTTTAGTCCGGCCTCATCAGACACCACACTTTCCTAGTGGGATTCTCTGCCTTTCTCTCGCTAAACCTTGCACCTTCTTGGGAGAGACCTCTCCCTCGCGGACGACGGTTGCCGTGGCCCTACAAACTTTACCTAGTAGTGTCTCCCACGGCAATCCAGTCTGCTTCTCTCCGGTTCACACTCGCCTTTGGGATTCAGACGGTTTTCGCCTGCCCTTAGATACCGAGTGTGAATTCGTGGTCATTCCAAGACCACATAAACTACCTATAACGCACACAAACTATAATTACAAAAGCCTAAACTTTAAACTTTAATAAATATTGAAATATAATATATTTTAAGCAAAACACTCCAAATAATAGCAAATGTACTTTGGTATTTACAAATTGTGAAGATTTTATTTAAAATGTTTTTCTATTTTTATGAAAGAATGGGATAATGCATTTAAATAATATCATTAATAGTCATGACGATGCGCGAGTAGTCGAAACGTTGACTGGTGATGTAACAGTGAATAAAAGATTTGTTCAGAGACTCAAAAGCTTTTTTGAAAAATTGAATTTTCAAACTGTGTAAATATTTAATGCATCGAACAGCCTCTGAGAAAAAATAAATGAATGCAAAATCGACAGAATAAAATTTTATAAAGAACATTAAAGATTATTTCAACATAACAAATTTCAAGTAAAATTATTCGTCAATTTTCATAGCTTAAATAATTTCTTTATCAATATATCATTAATATCATAAAAAAGACTTCCCAATATCACACTAGCCAAATAATTTCCGTGCAATGTTTCTTAATCTGGCGATGGTGGAGTCCAAAAAATCTTTCTCCGACCCCACCGAGTTCATTCATTCAAGATTCGATAAGAAAATGGTTTATTTTAATTGTTTGAACGATGATTTAAAAACAAGTAACAATTTCAAGATTTGTGATCGACCGGCTTGAGATTGAACACGAATTATCATTTGTTGAATATTTATTATTGTCAAAGATGAACTATGAGTGAGCCAGAAAGAGTTAAAAAAAATTAGGCAGCTAAGTCTCATCGAAAAGATCATTTTTATTGTATAAAATTTGGTTATATAGATTATGGACTAACTTTTTCTGATTATAAAGGTTAAAGATTATAGGTGTTAAAGGGAGTATGAAATGAATGAGCAATAGCGAGGGATACAGATCACCCCGTGAAATATTTAATGAATGGTTGTGGAGAATTATCACTATTCATTAACAAAAATACTTCTGAACCGAATTGGACACTGTAAATCACTGACACGAAAATGAAATACTGTTTGCTATCAAAACTGATTGTTTTGGGACATTAATATTTTTTTTTCGTCGCCATTTTTGATTGCGTTCCTGACCTCAGGGAAAGAATCAGAACATTCAACGTCATTCGGGTCTTTTGAAATTAATCATTTTTACAACTGCTCTAGTAGTAATCAAAGTATTGCATAAAATAGCGAAAAAAGACGGAAGCGAAGCTCTCTAAACTTAATCCCCTTAAATATATTATATTCCTTAAATTAATTTAAGAAATAATAAACTTGAACGGTCCCAGACTGCCAAGTACTTTGGCGTAATTTTCGATAAAGGCTTGATCTTTAAACCCTTCATTGATTCTATTAAAGAAAAATGTAGGGCTGCCATCCCATTTCTGTTTCCATTCATTTGCAAAACATCAGAACTGCCGATAAAATATAAAGCAATAGTGTATAAATTGCTTGTCAGACCTCTAACCTATACACTGCCATTCAGGAGTTACGACCTGCTCTAGTAATTTCCTTAAACTTCACAGAATACATAATAATTTCCTAAGAATAATAAAAAATTTACTATCTGTAGAGTAGTAAAAGAAAGCACTCAAAGGTTTCTCAAAACTTTCTCGCTCAAAAATGAGCAGTAACAATCATTTATTAACAAGTGTTGTGCATAGTGTGTTGGAATAAGATACATAAAGACATTCATTTTATCCTTAAGTGCCACTAGAAAATAGTCTTTTGGTTGTAAGTATTTTGTTTCGGTTTTCCTGCATACAAATGTGTAGATATTTTAGTTTTACTTATTAATCGCATTTTTAGTTTACAGGCGCTTTGGCGTCTGGAAGCTGTATGCAATGAGCACATATAACATAAAATTAAGTAATGAATTTCAGTCTCTCAATAAAAAAAAAAATTTCTGAGTTTTAGTTTTAGTTTTTCATGGTTTCAACGCTGTTTTTTTTTTTTTTTTTTGTTTACCAACTTTATTTGTAATTCAACAAAATAATCTTTTTTTTTTTTACAGGTAAGTGGTATCAATCAAATTGTGTTTTCATTTGTAAGTATATCATTTTTCTTAAAAGACAATTTACTGGCTGTGTCCCTAGTTGATAGGGGTGTCTCCAGTTCGAAGGTCACGTTTGAACGCTTTGAACCCTTCTCCCTATAATTTCCTAAGCTTAGTTCGTCCTCTTGGCAGGGAGCACCAATGAGTCTCTCTTCAAAGCTCTCCATTTCAACTTTGCATCGACGGAAAATTATCGCTAATAAATGGACGCGCTATAGATAATTACTTTAAAAGGGCAACGTGTCAGGAACAGTTCCGCCCTGTTATTTTCTCAAGGGAACAGAGATTTCAAAGAGTTCGCGACGGACCCGGAAGAGGACGCCGCTTGTGGCTTTTCTTGTACGTGGCAGGCAAAAAAATAGTTTAGAAACTGAACCCTGTGACTCACTGCCTTTACGATTGCGAAATAATATTATCTTTATTACCCTCGGCCCTTGGAAAAATCATTTATTTAACCAGCTCTTTGACAGCGTGAGTCCCCGCTAAAATTAAGTAAATAAAGTATAATAAATGTATACATAAACATAAAAGGCACATATTCATCAATAACTTAAAATATAAAATGAAATAGAAGTCAATCAAAAGAATATAAAGAAAATAAAACAACTTGCTTGACAAATAAAAATAACCCAAATAGACACGCACACTAATTCACAATTGGATATTCGCACATGAATAAGTAAATACGCATATCTAGATTTAAACATAAAATAAATACTCTAAGTACATGTAACGATGCATAACAGTACCCGACATAGTATAATGAGAGTGTAATAAAAGTAGTAATGTTAGAGTGTTACATGCAAATACTTATTTTTTTCCTGTTTTGAACACATCTAATGAAGGAACGTGGGGAATGAAGGGGGAGAGAGTTCCAGAAAGATATTGGGATCGCGCAGTATTTTAGCTCTATAGTGGTAAGGGATTTGGGAGGTCTCTGGGCTCTTTGTAAATACTGTATGAATGAGTGAGTGAATGAAAATTGTAAATATGGTATGAATGAAAACATTTATCACAATTACTTATTGCCCAATGAGGCAGATTGTAATTGTATCATAATAAAGTTGTTTTATCAATAGTAGTAAGGTCATAGAATTATTTGCCATGTATGGGTTGGGCATAAATAAACATCTGCTTTGGTGTTAAAGAAATGATCACATGAATAACTCCTTCAAAGAAAAAAAAATACTCAATTTTTGTACGACACAGGTCGTTCAGTTATTCAGTTATGAAGTTATTAGTTTTTTATTTATGTAGTCCACTTTAGATTTACCGTGATCACCAAGTATTTCCCATTTATTTGTTCATATTGTTTCATCTTATGTGATATATTATATTTTGTTTCTCTGAGTTGTATCACGTGGTTGTTAGTTTCAGTGTGAGCACGGTCATTGACGTCTTTACCTTGATTATATTTTCATTCACATATTTTTAGTGTTTGTGTGAAAGGGAGAGCGAGAGGGGAGATAATAAAAAATACCAGTACTTACATCAGTGGAATAATGCCCAACTTATCTGTCACGGGGATAATATAGAGCACAGGATGTGTGTTTCTAAGAATTACCCTCATAGCAGAGATCGTAACTTGTTCCTACGACGCTTTCTGAAGTTTGTACCTCTCATCGTAGGAACGTAAAGACTCGTCAAAGCTCAAGTTGATTCAGAGTGGCTCGTTTTTTCCCATGAAATGTCGATGAATGCTTCCGACATCAAACGCTAGTGCATCCGGTATATTATTTATAACTAAATCGAGTTAGTTTGCCTGCAAAGTTGTATAAACGGCCTAATTAAAATTTTATATTTATTTTATTAATTTCAGTATTATATCTAAGTATATTATAATTACCTTCTCGGACCTTTAGTCAATGGCTCCATTAGCCAACGCCTTTTGCGTTTCACTGTTTTATTTTTCAAAAACTCAACAATACATAATCTGCTAAGACACATACTACTTCCACATCAATGTTAAATTTTTAAATCTCATTAATTCGGAAGAAAAAAACTGAAGAATGGACGTCTGGCAATGGCTTGATGACGTGAAGGGGGGCACTTGAGATTTAACAAACCACGTGCCCTGGGAACGGTTCCCGGTCCGCAAGTAAGAACCTCAAGCACAATAAACTTCGTCACGCCATGCGCCGTGGCAACAAGGATATAGAAGAGAATCTTCGCATAAGCTACCGATTAACTAAGGTGAACCGAGAACAAAGCAGAAAATCGGTTCAATTATCGTTAGCTGAAAATTTTAGTTTTATTTCAATAATTGTGCATATTTGATATCTTATTGTACCGAGGTATAATTTTCTGTTAAAACCGAAATAAAATTCCATTAAGCTAATCAGAAAATATGTTATGAAAGTAATAAACTCTATCATGGAGTAAAAGTACAGATGAGCTTCAATCCAATCATCTCGACTAATCTATGGCGATCTGAGATCCACCTTATCAGGACAAATTGACTTCCTCTATAACATTGACGTTTTACACCATGGATGTTCAGCCTTTAATTCATCGCATCTTATTGTAAATCTCTTTAGCGCTAATCAACAGTTTTCAGACCAATATTTGGTTAATGGTAGAACCCGGAAATTGGTTTGTGTGGCTCAGATTTCTATTTTATCGTCGATATATTCCGCTTGTTCTCTTTAACTCCGCTCTCAGGAACGGAAATCAATTCAGTATTTGTGCCAGAAATTCGGATCGCAAAGAGTCCGACCCTGAAACAATTTACAGCTTCGCCCTTTGAGAAGCAATCTAAAGGGTTTCTTTTCAGAAATAAGTTGCAGATTGAGTTTTTTTTGCTTGGTATGGGTCTCAAAGGAAATTATGACAGCCGGGATGAGGAAGATGGGATGGGGATAACTGGGCTTCTGCATTAATTGGAATACTGTTTGCCTGTTTACTTAGGTTTAGCACCCTCGTTGGAACACCGTGCAGTCACATGACTGTACTGTTCTCGAATTGGATTCGCTGCAGCCCTGTCAATTGATTGTGAATATTCGTTAACTCTCAGGTGAAATGTACTCAACAGTTTTTAAAATATGGGTTCCTGCCCCTTCACCATAGACTTAGAAGTTTAAACCTAACACATCCCACTCTATAATTTGTAGTATTTTGTTAATGTACGAGACTGTTATATAAAAAAAAAAAAGTCTTCAACCTAGTTGATAATGTGTTACCAAAGCATTAATCGGTACAACACTAAAACAAACATGTGGATTCTTCAATTTAGGTCATCGGAGTGTCTCTTCTTGGAAGCATAACCTGTTATTTTTATTAGCCTTTTATTTTCCCTCATTTACGTATAGGTATTAACTTCCATTGGAAAGTTTAAGGTTACCAATTCACCTTCACAACCATTATCGATTGAATGAAAGAAAATAATGACGAATCGTTTACATTTTTTTTTTTTAGAATTAGTAAAAGAAAACAAAATCGTGGTTTTTTTAACAAGGATTAGGATCATCAATGTGGTTGGGACAAAAAACGATCTAATCATGCATGTCCATTCGAATGTTCAAAGAAACATTTTCTTATATCACCTCGTTTCATTTAACGATTTTTATTTTTATTGTAACGATATTGTATATATATATATGATTGGGAATAGGTCATTTTTTATGTCCTGTAGCTTGGCTACATTTTATACAATTCTCAATAATTTTACATTGTGATTTGTAATTGTTACAAAAGTATATTGACCATTGTACATTCATTGTCTAAACATGTTTAAAGGTGATGAGGCTCACCTTATGAATCATAAACTTAAAACTAACTTGCATCTAAACAAAATCTTAACCTAATTTTCCCCGTCAGTCTGTTGCCATCGATGCGGGAATGGTGGTGGGGTAATAGTCTTAAACACTTGGTTTGTGAGGTGCTGCAACGAGTCAAAAAACTTGACGTGTCTCCGGTGGATGAACTCACTTACCGACGGTGCATATCGGCGTTCTTTAGTTAAATAGGTTATTAAAATAAGTAAAAAGTTAAATAAGGCTTTTTTTTTTTCCCATAGCCCCTTTAAATTTACAGATAATTATATATATATTATATATAATTATAGATCCTCAGGCGAATCTATTTACAAATTATTTTTGTTTTTCCTGTAGCATTGCTACATTATATACAGGTTTCGTTATTTTATAAAAATTATATAATGAATAAACAAGTATAATGATATACATTATATGTGACTGGACTAAACTGACTAAAGGTGATGGGGCTCACTTTTTTGATCAACCTTAAAACTAACTTACATACTAAAAACATTTTGTTTATAATGTAAGATCAAATCGACGTAGCTAGTATTGTTTACTTTAAAGTTTGGTTGAACGTTTTGTTGATACGTATTCATTTCACGTGTTTTTGTGGCCAAGGACAGTTCTATACGCGCGCTATTGTCCTATTAATTTACAGTTAAGAGTGGTATTCCATAATTGGACTGGAAATTAAATATCGACCATTAAACCTCAAACGAAATTATATCCTGATAGATTTATTGCTGACCATTGATTCAACTGTACCGGGTCTGGGCAATCTTCCATGCATCAAACTACATACACGACCAGGGCCCCCATACACAAAAACACTCTAACTAATTGCTCTTTATTGTTTTTACATTTTTATTATTTAAAAAAAAATTTAGTTGTTCTGTACATAATAGGATTGACGATTTAATTGTAAATGTTTATTGGATTTTATTCATTGGACAGTTATTAATATTACTGTCAGAAAATTATAATAACTATTTTTTTATTATCTTATGTACATAATAATAGTATTAAGAATTTTGTACATTTTTTATTTTCTTATAATTCCCTAATTTCACTTTTAACATAAATTTAATTACACATTATTCCGATTCGGAAAAAAAAAAAAAGAGAAACTACTTAGCTATGATTAGGTAAAAAGGATTGCAGTTTGAGTAAATATTGCCACTCAAGTTACAACTGCTAACTAAACAATGAGATTCATTCGAAGAATTAATAAGAGATTTATTTGCATAAATTGAAATTCCATCAGAATACTAGACAACTCGTTTTGTCTATCTGGATTTAATTAAATGATTACCACCCCATTCCATTTTCTTTATTAATTTTTAATTTATTAAAGAGCCATCATCGCATAAATGCTAAAATGCTTCTAGATTCCGCGATCAGTCATACCATGAATTCGTACGGCTAAATTTGCATAGTCATGAGTACATTTACATGTTTAAATACGATTGCGTTGGCATCGGAAATGTAATATTTTATATTAAATTAATCCATTACTCCATTCTTGATTCATTTGTTTCAAATTTCACAGAAATAAATGATAAATTCTATAAAAAAAAAATTAAATATGCGGATACGATTGTCTGAACATAAAAAAAAAATAAAATATGCGGATACGATTGTCTGAACATAAAAAAAAAATTAGTAATATTTTTTTCTTTTTCTGCTTGTACAGTCCATGTATAATATCCAAGTCAAGTTTGATAACAATTAAGTTATTATTGTTACTTTGATATTATTACTCCCAAAATTTCAATAACAATATATTTTCTGTTGTATACTTCTATAACCATCATATAAAAACTATTTTCAAGCCCAAAGGGAGAGGTTTCGATTTCATTCAGATACTAGAAGCTATTGTTATGGTATATTCATAATACATTCATTCAAGTCATCCTAGTTCCCAATCAACCTCATTCATATCTTCCATTCCATATCATCCAAAAGAGTTGTACATTGCTCTTCCACCTCTCCAACTGAATCTTGCCTTTACGTCGATTAACCCAACACGACCGAATCCAATTCAGTCTTTCCAAGCCATGCCGATGACACTGAAATATACCTCTATTCTATTTCAAAGATCTCCTAACCGTTTCCCTTAAAATCCAATATAGCCTAAACTTAATTAGTTCTCGAGAAGATGAATAAATTAGATTAAAACCTTGTATAGTCCAAATCAATTATCTAGGATCCAAATCTCATATGCACTCTTCCCGGATCTACTTACTTTTTAGACCACGCCCGGACCTAGACAATACTCCTCTTTCGATACCTCGGCCTGATCCAAGATTAATTCTCAACATGGAATGGACATGTTTCCCAATCCCTAATCGTTCCACATCCACCAATAGGATATCTCCTTGGGACCTTCATCTACCAATCCTTATCCGCTTAAATCCCATCATACATATATAACCTTCCTAATTGAAATCCTCGACCCATTCCCGCTACACAATTTCTTGCACACCTACTAACCCAATGTTCACAGATCCCCTTCAAGTGCACTTCTCGCATTCGTGCTTACATTTAGAATTATGTACTTCTGTTCATCCACTGTTCTTCCTCCATCTCAGCTCTTAAATCTGGTATTGATCAATACTTCCTCTCAATCTTTTGACAGTCAATTGTGATTTGCCTGCTATATTAAATTGGCTGTTTGTTGGAAGTAAATCATTTTTCCTCCCGATTATTCCATGGTGTATTTACAATACATACAGAAGTTGGCAGCTCTTACGGTAAAGGCTTGTACATATAATATTTATTATTTTGGCTGTGTGGTAGGTGTGGTTGAAGCGAGTCACTAACTGTCTATTAATATTTGTCTATAAAACTCTACAATTTCGCCATGTATTACATCTCTACATCGAGTTAATGTGCCTCCCTCCATGGACAATACTTCCTTGGTTTGTTCCAAGTCTAATAACCCCCTTATATCTGCAATATCCTACATTACCATCACTCTTTGGGCGCAGGATCCCGTTTTTCTGACTCTTATTTCCCTTTCCACAGTGTTCAATCGTTATTTTTTTGCCAACTCCACATCTCTCAGGATTTATCCCTCTTTCTCAATATCCGTTATCCATACATACTTTTAAAGCCCTCCTTTTGTAACTCCTCCTTACAACTCAAACCTTACTAACCTAGAATCATTGTATTTTTTTTACTATTATTATTATCTTATTTCTTGAATAAAATACTGTTACTACCATTTAACTGTTTTCTTGATAAACGTATAGCTGCAGCCCGTCAAAAGAGTAACTCTTAATGTTAATATTTATGTATTTAATCTTATTACTTTTATTTGTCCCTCTTCGTTTGTTTTCTTTTAATTTAATAGTGTACTATACATTTTTTTTCGTGTTTTGTAATTAATAATCGTGCA